>CM044317.1:0-1285000 GCA_024291935.2 Okapia johnstoni
AGATATAATTGCCAACATCCACTGGATCATAGAAAAAAATAACAGAATTCCAGAAAAACATCTACTTCTGCTTTATTGATTATGCCAAAGCCTTTGACTGTGTAGATCACAACAAACTGTGGAAAATTCTTAATGAGATGGGAATACCAGACCATCTGACCTGCCTCCTGAGAAATCTGTATGGAGGTCAAGGAGCAACAGTTAGAATTGGACAAGGAACAAGGGACTGGTTCCAAATTGGGAAAGGAGTACGTCAAGACTGTATATTGCTACCCTGTTTATTTAACTTATATGCAGAGTACATAATGGGAAGTGCTGGGCTGGATGAAAGACAAGCTGGAATCAAGATTGCTGGGAGAAATATCAATAACCTCAGATACACAGATGACACCACCCTTATAGCAGAAAGTGAAGAGGAACTGAAGAGCCTCTTGATGAAAGTGAGAGAGGAGAGTGAAAAAGTAGGCTTAAAAGTCAGCATTCAAAAAACTAAGATCATGTCATCTGGTCCCATCACTTCATGGCAAATGGATGGGGAAACAATGGAAACAGTGAGAGACTTTATTTTCTTGGGCTCCAAAATCACTGCACATGGTGACTGCAGCCATGAAATTCAAAGACGCTTGCTTCTTGGAAGAAAAGTTATAACCAACCTAGACAGCAGAGACGTTACTTTGCCAACAAAGGTCCATCTAGTCAAAGCTATGGTTTTTCCAGTAGTCATGTATGGATGTGAGAGTTGTACCATAAAGAAAGCTGAGCACTGAAGAATTGATGCTTTTGAACTGTGGTGTTGGAGAAGACTCTTGAGAGTCCCTTGGACTGCAAGGAGATCCAACCAATCCATCCTAAAGGAAATCAGTCCTGAGTAGTCATTGGAAGGACAGATGGTAAAGCTGAAACTCCAACACATTAGCCACCTGATGCGAAGAACTGACTCATCTGAAAAAACCCTGATGCTGGGAAAGATTGAAGGCAGGAGAAGGGGACGACAGAGGATGAGACAGTTGGATGGCATCACTGACTCGATGGACATTAGTTTGAGACAGCTCTGGGAGTTGGTGATGGACAGGGAAGCCTGGTGTAGTCCATGGGGTTGGAAACAGTTGGTCTTGACTGAGTGACTGAACTGAACTGAACTTGCACCATTTCAGGAGGTGACTCAGTTTTCCCAGGTATCTTTCAAGCATACACGAATGCTGGCGTATATTAAACCTCCGACTGTTTTTCTCCAGTTCATCTCCCTTTCATTATGAGGATCTCAATGAAGAACATCGAAGGGTAGAGGGAAAATTATCTTTCCTCTCATATAATGCAACACAATAGTATTCAGAGATACAAAGGAATGAACCACCAACCCATTTATAAAAAAAAAAAAAAAGCATGAATCTAACACTTACATTACTAAGTGAAGGAATCCAGCCTCAAGTGCTACACGATGTATAAACTTATAAGACATTCTAGAAAAGGCAAAACAGACATGATAAACAGTTTATGGAATATATGGTTGAAATATTTCATATGGTATTGTAGTGATGAATACCTGCCACTATGCATTTGTCTAAGCACATATATTTTTGTTTTTAGAACCCAACAAGTAAATTATTACCTATTCAAATTTATTTATTTATGGTATGGGAGTGCCAAAGACTGGAATGCAGAATTTAACAATCTAACTGATTGAGAAATGTATGAAAAACTTCAGGACTTCCCTGGTGGTCCAGTGGTTAAGACTCCACGTTGCCAATGCAGGAAAGGTGGGTTCAATTCCTGGTCTGCTGCTGCTGCTGCTAAGTCGCTTCAGTCGTGTCCGACTCTGTGCGACCCCATAGACAGCAGCCCACCAGGCTCCCCCGTCCCTGGGATTCTCCAGGCAAGAACATTGGAGTGGGTTGCCATTTCCTTCTCCAGTGCATGAAAGGGAAAAGTGAAAGTGAAGTCGCTCAGTCATGTCCGACTCTTAGCGACCCCATGGACTGTAGCCTACCAGGCTCCTCCGACCATGGGATTTTCCAGGCAAGAGTACTGGAGTGGGGTGCCATTACCTTCTCCGGAAAGCAAGTCTAGTCAGTAACAAATTTGACATCATCTCTATGTAGTCATGTTTAAGGCATAAACAACTTCAGACATTCATTGAATGACATATTTACCAAAATATGAGTACACACAATCCACTTAGTTTTATACACAGCTAATGAATAACTTCAAACGTAATTTAAGAACGGATTACCATTTTAAATATCAATATAATTTGAATATTTAATATCCTTAGTCTACAAAGAAGACTATAAGACAGAAAATGAAAAAAGGATGACTGAAATAAATCCTTAATAGATATGAAAACATCCCATGGTATTGGAATGAATTAACATAGTTAATAGGACATTAATGTCCAAAGACATCTCCAGATTCAATGTGATCTCAATTAAAATTTGGAAAAAATACAAAAGCTAATTCTAGCAGTCATATTATTTTTCTATGTACCCCTAAAAAGGAGAAACAAACTTGGAGGCTCACATTTCCCCATGTCTTATCTCAGTCCAAAGCAGCAGCATATAGAACAATGTGATGCTATCATAAACATATGCATTTAAATGAAATTGGTTGAAACACTCAAAAATAAACACATACTAAACACAGACTAAAACATTCTTTCACAAAGGCAGACAACATTCAATTAATGAAACAATGCTTTTTTCAACAACTGATGATAGCAATGCACTATACAAATGCATAGGAATGAATGGGACCCTAATCAGATTAGATCTGATAGAGTGCCTGAGGGACAATGGACAGAAGTTTGTAACATTGTACAGCAGGTGGTGATCAAGACCATCCCCAAGAAAAAGAAATGCAAAAAGGCAAAATAGTTTTCTGAGGACGCTTTAAAAATAGTTGAGAAAAGAAGAGAAGCAAAAGGCAAAGAAGAAAAGGAAAGACATATCCATCTGAATGCAGACTACCAGATAATAGCAAGGAGAGACAAAAACTTCTCCCTAAGTGATCATTGCAAATAAATAGAGGAAAATAATAGAATGGAAAAGACTAGAGATCTCTTCAATAAAATTAGAGATACAAGGGAATATTTCATGCAAAGATGGGCACTATAAAGGACAGACATGGTATGGACCTAACAGGAACAGAAGATATTAAGAAGAGGTGGCAAGAATACACAGAAGAACTGTACAAAAAAGATCTTCACAACCTGGATAACCATGATGGTGTGATCACTAATCTAGAGACTGACATCCTGGAGTGTGAAGTCAGGTGGGACTTTGGAAGCATCACTACAAACAAACCTAGTGGAGGTGATGGAATTCCATCTGGGCTATTTCAAATCCTAAAAGATTATGCTGTGAAAGTGCTGCTCTCAATACGCCAGCAAATTTGGAAAACTCAGCAGTGGCCAGAGGAAGGGAAAGGATGAGTTTTTATCCCAGTTCCAAAGAAAGGCAAAGACTGTTCAAACTACCACACAATTGCACTCATTTCACACGCCAGCAAAGTAATGCCCAAAATTATCCAAGCTGGGTTTCAACAGGACACGAACCAAAAACTCACAGATGTTCAGGCTGGATTTAGAAAAGGCAGAGGAACCAGAGATCAAATCGCCAACATCCTCTAGATCATAAAAAAAAGCTAGAGGCTTCCAGAAAAACTTCTGCTTCATTGACTACGCTAAAGCCTTTGTGTGGATCTCCACAAACTGTGGAAAATTCTTCAAGAGATGGGAATACCAGACCACCTCACTTGCGTCCTGAGAAATCTGTATGCAGGTCAAGAAGCAGCAGCCAGAACCAGACATGGCACAACAGACTGGTTCCAAATTGGGAAAGGAGTACGTCAAGGCTGTATACTGTCACCCTGTTTAACTTATATGCAGAGTACATCATGAGAAATGCTGGGCTGGGTGAAGCACAAGCTGGAATCAAAATGGCCAGAAGAAATATCAATAGCCTCTGGTGCTGATGACATCACCCTTAGGGCAGAAACCCAAGAGGAACTGAAGAGCCTCTTGATGAAAGTGAAAGAGGATGGGAAAGGTTGAAGGCAGGAGGAGAAGGGGACGACAGAGGATTTTCTGTTCACCAACTCGAGGACATGAGTTTGAGCAAGCTCCGGGAGTTGGTGATGGACAGGGATGCCTGGCGTGCTGCAGTCCATGGGGTCGCAAGGAGTCGGACCGACTCAGCCACTGAACTGAACTTAACAAGGCACCGGACCTTTTCTGCGCTGTCGTCCAGTCACGTCTGGCCCGCCGTGCGCACTTCCTGCGCGGACTTCTGGCGGCGGCGGCGGCGGCGGCGGCTGGAGTAACCTGCAGCCCACGCAATGGCGTCCCCAAGGGCCGGGCTGGCGGAGCTGGGCTTCGTGGAGGCGGCGCCGTCGTGGCGGCTGCGCAGCGAGCAGTTCCCCAGCAAGGTGGGAGGCCGGCCGGCGTGGCTGAGTGCGGCCGGGCTGCCCGGGCCCCCGGAGCTGGCCTGCCCGCTGTGCGGCCGCCCGATGGCCTTCCTGCTGCAGGTGTACGCGCCGCTGCCGGGCCGCGCCGACGCCTTCCACCGCTGTCTCTTCCTCTTCTGCTGCCGGACGCCGCCGTGCTGCTGCGGCCTGCGCGGTGAGCGGCCGCGGCCTCTGCTCGGGGCGGGGCCCCGGAAACCGCCCGGCCTCCCCCGTACCCTGCCGGCTCCTCTCCCCCTGAGCCCCGCGAGCGCTGGCTGGGGTGGGGGCGTCCCGCGTGCTCGCTCACTGCCAGCCGCCAGCCTTCTGGTTAATTAGTAGGTAATAGGTGTGGTAGGTTACTTCCAGGTAGTAGAAATTGTCACTTTTCGGAAAGGTGGATGCCAACAGGTTTTCCATGTTTCTGTAGTCTGACTTCACCTGTTACTGTTGGTTAATTTGAATAAACTGTAAGAGCGAACTTAGTTGTGTGAACTGTAAAAGTTGCTCGTTATTTCTTTTCCCCGTTTCCAAAAAATAAGCTCTTTGCACGCGAAAACTGTCTTCAGTTTTTCTTTTTAAAAAATGAATGTCTTTTCAGTCCTGTGTGAAGGCTCAAATACTTGAATTGCTATATTGTTTTATTTAAATCATTCGTTAACAGTTCTCCTTCTCTCCTCTTAGTTTTCAGAAATCAGCTGCCCAGGAGAAATGACTTCTACTCCTATGAGCCACCTTCTGAGGATCCTCCGTCAGAGACAGGAGAGGCTGTGTATCTCCAGCTCAAGTCTGGTGCACATCTCTGCCGAGTTTGTGGCTGTTCAGGCCCCAAAAGATGCTCCAGATGTCACAAGGCACATTACTGCAGTAAGGAGCATCAGAGTCTGGACTGGAGATTAGGACATAAGCAGGCTTGTGCACAGACAGGTCAGTCAATTCTTGTTTTGTTTTTAAATATCAGCTCAGCTTCCTCCTGTCTATAGGCCAAATCTTTCATTTTGAGGATAAAGGTTAACAGTAGAAAAGGTGTAATAATTTTCAGAGTTTTGGTTAACTAGTGACATAAATATCTTTATGAAGAAGGAGCTGTGAGTTCTCACCCACTCACATCCCAACCATGCTTTAATATAGTCATTTAATGTATGAAACATAATCTAAAATGCTGGAGCTACATATGTTAATATCTAAGGAAAATTGTTATGACATGGAATACATTTCGGAAAAAGGAAATTATTTGATTTTTCAAAACTAAATGATCACTAATGGAGCTAGTTACCTTTTTTGTTTCAGATAATTTGGACAATACAGTTCCAGATCACAACTTCCTTTTTCCAGAATTTGAAATTGTAATAGAAACAGAAGATGAGATTATGCCTGAAGTTGTGGAAAGAGATGATAAATCAGAGATTATAGGAAGCATGGGTAAGGAATCCATTTCAAAACTTATTTATTAAGTGAGTGACTATAATACTTGACAGAATGGGCTCAATATGCCAAGAAGAGAAGCACTGAGCAACTCACTTGGGAGGCTTCAACCTGTACTTTTCAAATAGTGCCTCATTGGAAGATACCCTTTCTGTACTTCCCTCCTTGGCGTGTGTAACGTATGTTCTGATTCCTGTGAAGTCCTGTCGCAGGGTGTATGCAGGTGGTCAGTTGGGTGGGGCTGCACGAGATGCTGGAAACTTGGCAAGTTTATCTGGTTCCAAGATTTGTTTCTCAAATTGAGATGGTGTATACGAGAGTGCCTTGCAGTGTTTGGTGGGTGGCAAGCACCCTCTTAACCTTTCAAGTTTCAGATCCATGATTCTGTCAGTTACTTCACGGTGGTCATATGCTAGAGCAGTGCTTGTGCTGAGACTCAGTAGGAGCCAGCTTTTCTCCAAGACGTACTTTGTGTCGTACAGCACGTACCATGGGCCTTCTCTGCATGATCTCACTGAGATTTTCGCATCAGAGCAATACATTGAAAACAGTACCTCATTTTGCAGTGAGGAATTTGAGGTTCTGGGTGTAACTTGTTTGGGTATATAACTGACCAAAGTTAATTTTAGAACTGGAGTTTGAGCTCACATCTTACTGACTTCAGAACTTGATCTCTTAACCACCACAGAATGCATATTTTTAGAATCTAAATTAAATTTTATATTAGAATGTCAGCTTACTGGCTTATAGTTCACATTCAGGATATCAGAAATACCCTCTGAGTTACAAAGACTCTCGCCTGTTCAGGACAGGGTGACTCAGGTAGCTGGGATTCCAGAGTTGAGAGTGAAAGTATGAGCTGACAGGTCCAGTGACCCTGCGATGACTGAATGAGTGTACCAGCAGGGAAAGGAGAGATGGGGCAAAAAGAAACTGGAAATAAGAGTTCAGACAAGTGAAGGACAGTAGGAATTAGAAGGGCTCGTGATTTGGGGGTATCCTTTTCAGTGCTGGGTACAGCAGTCCTGAGCCTGGGACTTGGGGGTCTGTTCTTAATTTGAAGGTTTAAGGAGAACCTCTTTAAAGAACCAGCAGAATAATAATGCTTCATGGAGTACCTGGAAAGTCAGGTAGTCTTAAAGCACAGATGCTAATGAACCAAAACAGGGAAAGCCTGTGAAAACATCAGGCCTTCACTGTCTGATTTAACACTAAGTTGGTTGTTTAAAAACCAGCTTTCCTCGGTATGTGTTTATTGTCAAGACGTGGGTTGTTCCTGTTGCCATAATAGTAATGTTGATGATTTTTCAGGTGAAGCACATGAGGAAGAATTGGAATCCATGGCAAAACATGAATCTAGGGAAGATAGAATTTTCCAGAAGTTTAAAACTAAAATATCCCTTGAACCAGAACAGGTAAAATGGAATTCATATAGCTCCTTCTTCTGTTCTTTTCAAGTGGTGTAGGGGTATGGATCTTGAGTTGGGAAATCCCTGGTTGTCTGGTGGTTAGGACTCTGCACTAAGATCCCAAAAGCCACGGTGTGCACCACCCCTCCCCCCCAAAACAAACTTGTGTAGAAGTAACTCTTTCTAATAAAGTTAGTCTCTTATCTATAGGGTTCCTTCACACAGGGGGTCCATATGGAAAAGTGTTTGCAGTGCTGATCCTTTTAATAGTTATGGAAAGACTAAAGGTTACATTGTGTATCATATAGTCATTTTCTAAAACCATCAGCAATCAGAGGTAAACATCTTTTGTTGCCTGTAACACATGCAGTTTAGACACTAATGGCAAGACAGAAAGGAAGTTTTTGCCCATTTTTCCAACAGGGACCTTTGACTTATAAAAATTAACCTGACACATTAGTAGAGAAATCACTGGCTTTGTGAAAAGAATAATGGGTTTTTGTGTTGTGAGGATTCCTGGCTCCTTGAGTTACATTTTGGCCTTCTGATGTAGTTGTATCTACAGTGTAGGGAGATAAAAAGTGGTTTTGAGGATTAAGGTAGATTATAGACTTATAGTAAAGTGAAAGTGAAGTCGCTCAGTCGTGTCCAACTCTTTGCGACCCCATAGACTGTAGCCTACCAGGCTCTTCCATCCGTGTGATTTTCTAGGCAAGAGTACTGGAGTGGGTTGCCATTTCCTTTTCCAGAGGATCTTCCCAACCCAGGAATCGAACCCAGGTCTCCCGCATTGTAGGCAGACGCTTTACCGTCTGAGCCACCAGGGAATCCTTAGACTTTTATAGTAAGTGTTCAGCAAATGTTTCCCCTTGCCTGTTTTCTTCCATTAACTTTATTCCCTTAATTTCCTTCACCATAAATATAAACCACTAAAGACTTTGCAAAATTCCCGTAAGCCAGTCACTAGAGCAAATAAATACTCAGGGGCTTATAGAAAGAATAGATCTAGGTCCTAGATACTGAGAAGGTGGTTTTTAGCAATGCGTATTTCTTTTTTAACAAGAAACATCTAGGAAAATCACTCGGTTGTTACATAAGATCTTATTATAGTGAAATTTACTTCTGTTGTACTTAAAACAGTGTGTCTCACTTGGTATTTGTTCCTTTCAAAATTGACAACTAAGGTTCCTTATCTGTGTGAAGGTAAGAAGAGACACTGGGCCCCATTTTATATTCACAACCTGGTAATGGGGAAATAGAATTATTCTTAGTCTCTTCACAAAGTAGCCATAGAATTCAGAGTCTAACCATACTGTCATCTAAGAAAAATACTTTTGATAACCTGAATCAGATGAGCTGAAAGCATCACTTTGACGATACTGAGGCAGGTATTAATGGTGCCCAGTGTATGTGCCAGGGAGTTGGGGAGGGGCCGACAGGAAACTGGTTTTCAGATGAGCATTTTAGAGTATGTACAAAGTTTCTCAAGATGATCTTCAGGTAAAATGAGATGTTGGTGATTTAAACTGATCCTAATTGATTTTAGATTCTCAGATACGGCAGAGGGATTGCCCCCCTCTGGATCTCTGGTGAAAATATCCCTCAAGAAAAGGATATTCCAGATTGCTCCTGTGGTGCTAAGCGATTATTTGAATTCCAGGTAGGATTTTAAAAAAGAATAGTATATATTTACCCTATTAAATATTAAAAAACTTTGCCAAAGTAATCTATGTGCAAGAGTTCCTATGGGTACTATGTATGGAAGGTGTCCTTTGAGGACAATTAGTAGTTTCTGCCCCACCTTAGAGTATGTTCCAAGGAGGGAATTATCCTTTACTGGTTAATCTGGAAGTTATTTCTGCCTCTAATTTGCTTGCTTTTTCTGAGGTTTATCAGTTGACTAGTTTTTAGACATAACCTGTTGACTGATCCTGCAGTGAGGGTTTCAACGTCGCTTATGCCGCCTGGGTCACCCCCTCCATCCCAGTGTGGTGATACCGTTATTTTAGTGCCTCTGTTGTCACCTTTATAATTTAAAATATATAGCTTCAGTCTTTGTGAGAGGAGTGTTTCAGAACCCTTGCTCCGTTTAGTCTTGGTTTGTGATTTGTTAGAACAAACGGATGTAATCATTGAGATAAAATTTTTCTTGCCGAAGAGAGATTATTAGCATAAGAATCCATTTGGGTTGGGTGGAAACACTCTTGAACTGTCGATTCACTAACATTATAAAGTCATAGATGTTTCTTGCGATTGAAAGGGTAATTTGAGGACTGACCCAAAACAGACTGGTTCTTGGTGCCTGACACCCACGATGAGCTCATGTACAGCAGTCTGACAGCAGTGGTAGCTGTGCTGCCTCAGACTCATTCCCAGGAGACCACTGACTCCTCAGACCCCTTTCTAGTCTAAACAAATACGTCAATAGATTTTCTTTTTGTATTCTACTATGGTAGTGTTTCTTCAAAGTCATAGTAACAGCATTTGCTATTGAGGTTGTAAGTAACAGAAAATAAAAGTTGTCCAGCTAGAAGCCTGTGCCCTATTTTTGTGGCATTATTATTAATAAAAAATAATTAGGTTAACGGCCAGGTTAAACAAATCACCCAGTCTTATACTTGGGAGCTTCTTTCTCAGATAAAAAGACACCAGATATAAAGAGGGGCTTTAAAGAAACACAGAGCTGCATGGGATTTTTAGATGGTCAGGAAGTTGCCAGTGTCATGTCTGCAGCCTCGCTGTAGAATGTGGAGACTGAGAGCTGAGATCAGGGTCCCTTCAGTTGCCCTGGCAGGGAAGATCCGGTCTGTGTAAAACTGTGTGTGCTCCGCGCCTCCAAGGAGGGCTCTGACTGTACCATCCTTTTCTCAGGTCATGCCTCAGCTGCTCAACTACCTGAAGACCGACAGACTGGGCAGGAGTGTCGACTGGGGTGTCCTGGCCATCTTCACCTGTGCTGAAAGCTGTGAACTGGGCATTGGCTACACAGAGGAATTTGTTTGGAAGCAAGATATAACAGATGCAGCCTAAAGACAATGGTGTAAAGCCTTAAAATGTTCATCATCTCTTCTACCTTGCAGTTCCATTTCTAGAACTTTTTCCTAAGGAAACAGTTGTGCCAGAGACACACAAAGATGTTGTTTTAGGTGTTTACATCGTCTGAATGTTAGACAGAAATGTCTAGTGGCAGGGAATTCAGTAAATTCTGGTGCATCTATCTAGCAGGAGGTTATGATCTTAATGATACAGACCTATATGCAGATCAAGTAAGATACACAATACCATCTATAATACCATACCATCTATAATACCATTATAGATGGTATTCATAGTGTGAAGTTTTTGTAAAAATACACATATGTATATGTATCAAAAAATTGGAAAGATACTAGATGTGAACTCAACAATGGAACCAAGAACTTTTTACTATATTTAAAATAAATTTTTAACTTTTGACTTTTATTTAAAAAGAATTAGGGTTAGGGTTGGTGATGGACAGGGAGGCCTTGCAATGCTGCAGTTCATGGGGTCACAAAGAGTCGGACACGACTGAGCGACTGAACTGACTAAAAAGAATTAAGATCTTTTTATATTCTTACAATAAAAATGGATTATGTGCCTAATTATGTCAAACTATCACTCAGAGCATTTTCCCCCTAAAATTTGCAAAATTCAAGAGAAAAATATTTGGGTAAAACTCCAAGAGACGTATAATAGATGATTGTCACAGGCTCCAGATTACATGGAAGCCCAGAATGTGAGAAAATTCTGAACCCCATTCACTAATGTGTATGATGAATTGGATACCCACCAATTCTGAAAGCAACAGTTAGCAGGATTACAAAAACCAGTAGATTTGTGATCAGAAGAGATGACCTTGAAAAGCTCTACCTCAGAAATGACCTTAGTCAGCTAGTGGCACTGCTTACAGACCACAGACTGAAAAGCAAGAGCAATGGTCTCTTTCCATCTGCCTGTCTCAGCACTGCCCAAATGGCAGGTAAACCCAAGTAATGATTTGGAATCAGTTCAGTTCAGTCGCTCAGTGTTTGTGACGCCATGAATCGCAGCACGCCAGGCCGCCCTGTCCCATCACCAACTCCCGGAGTCTACCCAAACCCATGTCCATCAAGTCGGTGATGCCATCCAGCCATCTCATCCTCTGTCATCCCCTTCTCCTGCCCCCAATCCTTCCTAGCATCAGGGTCTTTTCCAATGAGTCAACTCTTCACATGAGGTGGCCAAAGTATTGGAGTTTCAGCCTCAACATCAGTCCTTCCAATGAACACTCAGGACTGATCTCCCCTAGGATGGACTGGTTGGGTCTTCTTGCAGTCCAAGGGACTCTCAAGAGTCTTTTCCAACATCACACTTCAAAAGCATCAATTCTTCAGCACTCAGCTTTCTTCACAGGCCAACTCTCACATCCATACATGACTACTGGAAAAACTATAGCCTTGAATAGACAGACCTTTGTTGGCAAAGTAATGTCTCTGCTTTTAAATATGCTATCTAGGTTGGTCATAACCTTCCTTCCAAGGAGTAAGCTGCTTTTAATTTCATAGCTGCAATCACCATCTGCAGTGATTTTGGAGCCCAAAATATAAAGTCTGACACTGTTTCCACTGTTTCCCCATCTATTTCCCATGAAGTGATGGGTCCAGATGCCATGATCTTAGTTTTCTGAACGTTTAGCTTTAAGCCAACTTTTTCCCTCTCCTCTTTCACTTTCGTCAAGAGGCTCTTTAGTTCTTTGCTTTCTGCCATAAAAGTGGTGTCATCTGCATATCTGAGGTTATTGATATTTCTCCTGGCAATCTTGATTCCAGCTTGTGTTTCTTCCAGACCAGCATTTCTCATGGTGTACTCTGCATATAAGTTAAATAAGCAGGGTGACAATATACAGCCTTGACATACACCTTTTCCTATTTGGAACCAGTCTGTTCCATGTCCAGTTCTAACTGTTGCTTCCTGACCTGCATACAGGTTTCTCAAGAGACAGATCACATGGTCTGGTATTCCCACCTCTTTCAGAATTTTCCACAGTTTGTTGTGATCCACACACTCAAAGGCTTTGGCATAGTCAATAAAGCAGAAATAGATGGTTTTCTGGAACTCTCTTGCTTTTTCGATGATCCAGCAGATGTTAGCAATTTGATCTCTGGTTCCTCTGCCTTTTCTAAAACCAGCTTGAACATCCGGAAATTCATGGTTCATGTATTACTGAAGCCTGGCTTGGAGAATTTTGAGCATTACTTTACTAGCGTGTGAGATGACTGCAATTGTGTGTTCGAGCATTCTCGGGCATTAAATTTCTTTGGGATTGGAATGAAAACTGACCTTTTCTAGTCCTGTGGCCACTGCTGAGTTTTCCATATTTGCTGGCATATTGAGTGCAGCACTTTCACAGCATCATCTTTGAGGAGTTGAAATAGCTCAACTGGAATTCTATCACCTCCACTAGCTTTGTAGTGATGCTTTCTAAGGCCCACTGGACTTCACATTCCAGGATGTCTGGCTCTAGGTGAGTGATCACACCATCGTGATTATCTGGGTCGTGAAGATCTTTTTTGTACAGCTCTTCTGTGTATTCTTGCCACCTCTTAATATCTTCTGCTTCTGTTAGGTCCATACCATTTCTGTCCTTTATCGAGCCCATCTTTGCATGAAATGTTCCCTTGGTATCTCTAATTTTCTTGAAGAGATCTCTAGTCTTTCCCATTCTGTTGTTTTCCTCTATTTCTTTGCATTGATCGCTGAGGAAGGCTTTCTTATCTCTCCTTGTATTCTTTGGAACTCTGCATTCAGATGGGAATATCTTTCCTTTTCTCCTTTGCTTTTTGCTTCTCTTCTCTTCACAGTTATTTGTAAGGCCTCCTCAGACAGCCATTTTGCTTTTTTGCATTTCTTTTCCATGGGAATATTCTTGATCCCTGTCTCCTGTACAATGTCATGAACCGCTGTCCATAGTTCATCAGGCACTCTATCAGATCTTGTCCCTTAAATCTATTTTTCACTTCCACTGTATAATCATAAGGGATTTGATTTAGGTCATACCTGAATGGTCTAGTGGTTTCCCTACTTTCTTCAACTTAAGTCTGAATTTGGCAATAAGGAGTTCATGATCTTCGCCACAGTCCACTCCCGGTCTTGTTTTTGCTGACTGTATAGAGCTTGTCCATGTGTAGTCTTCTCGTGTGTTGTTGGAAGAGGGTGTTTGCTATGACCAGTGTGTTCTTGGCGAAACTCTGCTAGCCTTTGCCCTGCTTCATTCTGTACTCCAAGGCCAAATTTGCCTGTTACTCCAGGTGTTTCCTGACTTCCTACTTTTGCATTCCAGTCCCCTATAATAAAAAGGACATCTTTTTTGGGTGTTGGTTCTAGAAGGTCTTGTAGGTCTTCATAGAACTGTTCAACTTCAGCTTCTTCAGCGTTACTGATCAGGGCATAGACTTGGGTTACCATGATATTGAATGGTTTGCCTTGGAAACTAACAGAGATCATTCTGTCATTTTTGAGATTGCATCCAAGTACTGCCTTTTGGACTCGTTTGTTAACCATGATGGCTACTCCGTTTCTTCTAAGGGATTCCTGCCCACAATAGTAGATACAATGGTCATCTGAGTTAAATTCACCCATTCCAGTCCATCTTAGTTCACTGATTCGTAGAATGTCGACGTTCACTCTTGCCATCTCCTCTGACCACTTCCAATTTGCCTTGACTCATGGACCTAACATTCCAGGTTCCTATGCAATATTGCTCTTTACAGCATTGGACTTTGCGTCTATCACCAGTCACATCCACAGCTGGGTATCGTTTTTGCTTTGGCTCCATCCCATCCTTCTTTCTGGAGTTATTTCTCCACTGATCTCCAGTAGCATACTGGGCACCTACCAACCTGGGGAGTTCATGTTTCAGTGTCCTACCTTTTTGCCTTTTCATACTGTTCATGGGGTTCTCAAGGCAAGAATACTGAAGTGATTTGCCATTTCCTTCTCCAGTGGACCACATTCTGTCAGACCTCTCCACCATGACCCGTCCTTCTTGGGTGGCCCCACACGGCATGGCTTAGTTTGAGTTAGACAAGGCTGTGGTCATTGTGATCAGATTGGCTAGTTTTCTGTGATTATAGTTTCAGTGTGTCTGCCCTCTGATGCCCTCTTGCAACACCTACCGTCTTACTTGGGTATCTCTTCACGGCTGCTCCAGCAAAGTGCAGCTGCTGCTCCTTACCTTGGACAAGGGGTATCCCCTCACGGCCACCCCTCCTGACCATGAACGTGGAGTAGCTCCTCTCGGCCCTCCTGTGCCTGCGCAGCTGCCGCTCCTTGGACATGGGGTAGCTCCTCTCCGTCGCGAATCAGCCACTGGAATTTCTCTGCGTTGGGCCCCAGGGACTGTTGGGCCTAAGGGAGTCCCTGAGGCAGCTTTCAAATGAGGGATGTTTACACAAGTGGTTCCTAAATCAGTGCTAAGGCTCCTTCCCACCCCAAGCAACATACACTTACATTGAGATAATTCCCAGTTCTCTTAGCAGCAGTGAAGCCTGCCCAGCAGTAAGGCAAACCTGAAGAGATATCGCTATTGATCACTGCTTGAAGTTCAGTTCAGTCGCTCAGTCATGTCCGACTCTTTGCGACCCCATGAATCCCAGCACCCCAGGCCTCCCTGTCCATCACCAACTCCCGGAGTCCACCCAAACCCATGTCCATCGAGTCGGTGATGCCATCCAGCCATCTCATCCTGTCGTCCCCTTCTCCTCCTGCCCCCCAATCCTTCCTAGCATTAGGGTCTTTTCCAATGAGTCAACTCTTCGCATGAGGTGGCCAAAGTATTGGAGTTCAGCTTCAACGTCAGTCCTTCCAATGAACACCCAGGACTGATTTCCTTTAGGATGGACTGGTTGGATCGCCTTGCAGTCCAAGGGACTCTCAACAGTCTTCTCCAACACCACACCCAGTTCAAAAGCATCAATTCTTTGGCGCTCAGCTTTCTTCACCGTCCAACTCTCACATCCATACATGACTACTGGAAAAACCATAGCCTTGACTAGACGGACCTTTGTTGGCAGAGTAATGTCTCTGCTTTTCAATATGCTATCTGCTTGAAGACCAATAGTTAATTCTAGTTAATGGCCCTGCTAACCCTGAAATGCACTGCTGCCACAAACACAACTTAGAATGACATTAACATCACTTGCTAATGTCACTGACTTGATTACTTCATTATACTTTTATATCAGGAAGTCCTAGCCTTTTACTCGGTATCATGTGTATAGTAGTGTTACTACTGTAGTGGTGTTAGTCACTCAGTCGTGTCCGACTGCAACCACATGTACTGTAGCCCGCCAGGCTCCTCTGTCCATGAACCTCTCCAGGCAAGAATACTGGAGTGAGCGGCCATCCCCTTCTCCAGGGGATCCGACCCAGGTCTCCGGCTTTGCTGGCGGACTCCTTACCGTCTTGAGCCACCAGGTGTGTGAGTGTGTAATTCATACAAAGATGTGTGTATAAAACAGTTACACGTAGCACTATATGGGAAACTGCAGTATGGAATCCCATGGAGAGATTGTTAAATACAACTTTCAGAGGGAGAGAATGGCGTTACAGTCCTGAAGCTAGGAGTGCTAAGTTGGTGAGAATCACCCATAATTAAGGGGACACATCCTGTGGCTACTGAAAGACAATATGGCAAGAGTCACACACTTGGCAGGAAGCTCACTGTAGAACTGATCTAGTGGGACCTTCATAGTCCAAACTGTAACTCATGTAAGTTTGCCAAAGTAGGACAGCACCCTGACTGCTAAGGACTTTTTCAGTGAATTCACTATGGTCTATTTGGAGACATCCCTGGATGTCTACACAGACGTTCTTGCAGGCGTGTGGTAATCAGCCAAGCTATCCTTTAGGTGTATATTCCTGCCAGTCTGGAGATGACAGTGAGTTCACAGGGCATTTCCACTTGGACACAGACATCCAAATCACAGCACTGACTTGGCTACTGCTGCTGCTGCTAAGTCGCTTCAGTCGTGTCCGACTCTGTGCAACCCCATAGACGGCAGCCCACCAGGCTCCGCCATCCCTGGGATTCTTCAGGCAAGAATACTGGAGTGGGTTGCCATTTCCTTCTCCAGTGGATGAACAGGAAAAGTGAAAGTGAAGTCGCTCAGTCGTGTCCGACTCTTAGCAACCCCATGGACTGCAGCCTACCAGGCTCCTCCACGCATGGGATTTTCCAGGCAAGAGTACTGGAGTGGGGTGCCATTGCCTTCTCCAACTGACTTGGCAGCCATGTCCAAAAAAAGCAACTAGTTGAAATAACTAAAAAATTTTAAAACTTGGATTAAAAAACTGAGTTGTCTCTACAAATGTGAAGACACATGGTGACATGGTGGTCACATGGTGACCTGTGACCCAGCAACTGCTCCTGCAGAGGCTATCAAACTGCCAGACCACACACTCCACCGTCCCCCCAAACCTTGGCTTGGCCTGGACACTGCCTGACCAGGCAGCTTACCCCACTGTAGACAGCAGTGCATCCACCTACCCTTATTTCAGATGCTGAGTGAGTGCCGGTCTCATCCTCAACAACCCAGAGATTATAGTGAAGAAAAAAACGTCTCAGTGCTTTTGATAATCACATTGGTGGTAGTACTCTGTTATTCCAACTCATCATCCCATGTGTCTTTAAAAATGAAGGGTTCTCAGCATAAAATACATTAACACAGAGCTGATGAGAGGACACATGTATACCTGTGGCTGATTCATACTGATGTATGGCAAAAACCATCATAATATTGTAATTATCCTCCAATTATAATAAATTAAAAAAAAAAAAATACAGAGCTGACTAAAAGCCCTGTAGTCCAGATTGGATGTATTAATATGAACTCAGGCATTTTTATCTTGAAAAGTTTTAAAGGGAAAGAAGTAACCACTTACCCTGCTATGTGAAGCATATCACTGTATAAAAAAAGTTTTCCAACAAATAATAAAAAAGTGATTAAAATTTCATCTTTTGCAACCTAATGAATTAATGGATCAATGAGAAGGAGACAATCAGACATTCAATCCCTAAAACCACTACTTACAGTCTCTACAAAGGGATCAAGCCTTCAGATGCAGCCACCCACCTGCAGGACATACACAACAGGGGCATGCCGACTGCACCGTCTGGAGTTTGCAAACAGCAAGACAGACTGTAAGCAACTAGTAGCCAAACAAGCCTGTAAATTTCCTTAAGTGAGATGGTGGGGAACTTCAGGAATAAAACAGACATAGAAACATACCAATTTATTAAAATGGAAGACTAATCAATATTGGTGTTTGGTAATTACTGGAAAAGGATAATGGTTATGGGGGTGTGTGTCTGGACTGGACCATAAGAAGGAGCTTCTGGGATGGCTCACAAGGTTCTGGGTGGTGGCTGCTGGGGTGGCTGCCTCTGAATAATAAGTTATGCAAAATGTGTGCTGGGTTTCCTGTGTGTGCTGCATTTTACAGCTGTAAGTTTAAGAATTCACTCAAGTGATTGGAAATAAATATATCAACACTAATTTTAAAGTATTCTGAAAAATACCATTAATGACAAACTATAAAATACTTAGGAATTAACTTTTATGAAATGTAAAAGCCCTAAATGAAAAAAATTATGAAACTTTACTGAAGAACCTAAGAGAAGACCTACACGTGAGAAGACAAATTATTTCTTGGATAGAAGGAGATACTATTGGAATGATGTCTTTCGGATGAATTCATACATTACTGACATCACTAATGATTTCTGGACTATAATCTGGTATGGATCTATTAAAACCTAGGATGTATAACTGTTCTTTAATACAGTGACTCCTAGGCATATTGTTACAGAAATACCTGTACTCACCACAAGTACACGTAAGAGGACGCTCCCTGCTGCACTGTTTATAATAGTGAAACACCGCAGATAACATGAATGACTGTAATTCAGGAGATGGTTAAATACACAAAGGTATATAAGAGATGATATGACACCGCTGAGTTCCATGTCATGGAAGTATGTCTGTCATGCAAATATGTGTATGATATAGTGACTATAAAAAGGAGGCTATAAAATCAAACATATGCTTTACTGTATTCTCCAAATATGGAGAAAAGCACCCCCAAGGGAGAGAATCTGAACAGAAGAGAGCTGAGGAGAAACAGTCCATAGTTAACCAGGGAAACCAGAAGGAAGAGGAAGGAAGAGACTTACCTTTCTGATTCTATACCTCTGAGCTGTCTGAAAAATAATTTTTACAATTAAAAAGAAAATCACACATCTATATGATGAAACCCCAAAACTTATACATGTTAACCTGATATTCATGAGCACAACAGACAGCCATCTGTTAGTCTGTTGGACTACCCCAGTTCTAACCATGAAGGCCTTTGGCTTAGAACCCGTGTTTGCCACTTACCTGCTCTGTAACCTGGGGCAGATCCTCAGGTGGGACCTAGCTTGCCTGCCTTGTGTAAGAGAAACAAAACCTGATTACAGGTTTTGTGAGAATTAAGGTACGTGGGAAATAGATGGTGCTCAATATACGGGATGTAATACACACGTTTCGTGAGCAACTGTGAATTTTCACAGTTCTGCCATTTTCACTGCAACAGTGACTGAAGCAAGCAAGCACACTGAAATGGCTTCAGGCACTGTATCTAAAACACAGTTTTTGTAACAGTATGATCACACGAATCTTACAAAGTTTCACTTACACCATCAGTCTAATACTTTTATAAACAGCATTTATTGTACAGGGTACTCTGAAGGGAGACAAATATGCACAGCCATTTGTTGTCTTTAACACATTTCTACTCTGTCCTGCAATACTGAAAAGGCGGAATGTGTCCGGCACAAAAATAACCCTCAGGAGTCACAAATTAGAAAACAACACTTTTAAAAAAGAGTTTGACTTTTCTGGTAGAAATATAAAAACTGTGGTTTATGGGGAAGAAATAAAGTCCAATCAATTGTTGAGGTGGCTTTAACACTTAGTTTGTCCCTTAAACCAACTTGTCAACAACAGTTAAGTGTTTAAAATCTAAATATAAATAACAGGCAGCACTGCCCGTATAGCAGCACAGTTCGAGCCACTTACAGTGACGCTCAGGTGTTCTCTGTGCAGGAACAACACCCCTCCCGGCACCCCATGGGGGCACACGCGGGGGAGAGCTTCACCCGGTGCTGCAGCCTACAACCAGACGCCCAGCCTCTACCACATGGAGCCGTCCACACCACCACCGAGTGTGCCAAAACCGACTGGTTTAAATAAACAAACAAGTGGGTGGGGGAGGCAGGAGTGCGCAGCAGCCATTACGTTGTCTTCCTGAAACCCTTCAGGATAGGGTAGATGTTCTCAAAGGCTTCATAAATTTCTGCTCTGACTTTAGCACCTATGAAGACAAGTGGGGTAGAGAAGAGTCTGAAATGGCATTTCCTCACAAAAGCACAAAAGCACAATTCTCATATCCAGTAAGACAGATGCAAGCATTAAAACCTTAACACTGGAATCCCTCGTCACAACCCTATTTTTGTTTTTAAAGTGGTGTTTTCTTAATTTGGCTTAAAAAAAAAATGACCAAAGCCACAACACAGATGACCCCACCTTCCTGCCTACAGTCTGCCCACGTGACAGCTGTTGGTCTCTGTACCAGGTCAGAGCCCAGCAGGGCAGCAGTTGAGAGTGAGAGTCTTATTCTCTCAATTGCCGCTTTCAACCAAGCTCTTTTGAATCTTCCTTTGTTGAGGCAAAATGATAATGCTGAGGAAAACCAAAGTTTTAGACAATGGTACCCAACTTAAAACACCATCTGTTATGCAATGTAATGCTCCTCTTCACCCCTCCCCACCAAGGTGATGCTTCAACTGAACGATCAGCAAGGCTGTGATCTGACTTTCCTCAGCTCACTGCCTCTGGTGGGTATGTTTCCCATCAGTGCCGGGGAAGAGAGAAAAGGAGCAAAGCTTCTCTGCAGGTCACTACTTAACTGTCCCAAACACTGTGATATTACTTCCAAGTACTGTGAAAATGCCATTCTCAACACTTGCAAAACTTTAAGCACTACTTTCTGTTACAACTTACCTGTTAATACAACTTTTCCAGAAACAAAAATAAGGAGAACAATTCTCGGTTTGATCATTCTGTATATTAAACCAGGAAACAACTCTGGCTCATAACTACAAGGAAAATAGCAAAAACAGTTTCAATTAACAGCTGCTCGTGCCTTTAGAAAAAATGAGGACCTGAGCAAGGGAAAGCACTGGGTTAGCCACAAACCAACAGGGGGGCGGAGCCCGGCTCCGCAAGCGGTGCTCGGCCAGTGAGGCTGACCTGTCACTAGCACTTGAAGACCAGCTAACTCTGTTTCTAACGAATCTGGATTTCCCGACGTAAGAACAAGAGTTTTATAAATATGTTCTGTAGTCTCTGATCTTTATCAAGTTTCATTCTGGACAAGTTTAGATCAACTTAAGAGAGCCCAGTAATTATCCATCTATGAGATCTGCCAGTCACACAGTTTATTTTCTAATCAATCACATCTCATCTCCTTAAAGTGAAATATCTTCTGGCTGCTACGTTTGCTCAGGCAATTTAACCAAAGTGACAGAAAAGATACTGGTTGGGACTGAACCTTGCCCCGTGTTATCTGACTAAAGGCACTACTGGTATAGTTTTATTCTAATCCTAGTAATCTCATTTTGCTAGATTGAAAACAGGATGTATGACCATGTTTAACTTACTGGAAAATTCAAGGCAGGCTTCTCTGAGGAAGGGAGATGCTGGGATGGATACATGAAATGCCAGTGGGAGTTTCTTAGGTAAAAAGTGACAGAAGAGTGTGCCAGGGATAAAAGTGGGATGTGCAAGGGCCCTGGGTGCAAGAGGGGCATGATAAGCTGTGGGGCCGCTGTGAGCAGAGAGGCTGGAGAGGTGGTCAGGGACCACCCGCTTTTGAAGTCTTCTTTAAGACATAGAACAAAAGACTCAAACAACTGGGGGAAAAATTGATACAAGAGGTTGTGGTATTCATTTAAAATGTATTTATTGAGCAATAAAATAATGAAACATACAGAAGGGAATCAATTTCACGCCAGTAAAAGGGAGTTTTGGGTGTCACTGAGTTAAAAGGTAGAGAAGTAGGAGGCTGGCGAGAATAGTAGGTATTACCAAAGAAACAGGAAGACACTTCAACAATAAACATACCTATCAGTATATTATTTGTTCTTACATACTAATTATTTTGCTTTAAGTTTTATCATGAACAATGTTTAAATAGATCATAAATTAAAATTGTTGCCAAAAGCAACCACCATGTATTTCAGACTTACCTACTGAACTGCTGGTGGGTAAGCACAAGGCCTTCTAACCTTATAGGGAACTTCACATCACAGCTCCCTACCATGTTCTGAATCTTGAAGTCCAAGAACTTAGCTGGAAAACCCAATTTCTGTACAACTCTGGCATATTTTCTTGCTGCTAGTCTAGACTGTTCTTCACTAGGAAAGAAAAAGTGAGCTATTCATATTCAAAGACAGCTAACACAATTATTTAGATGAGTAACTTTCCCACATCCTTGACAGAAAACTGTAGGCCTACCAAAATGAATACCTTTCAATTCAGCAAATTATTGATAGCCCCAGATTTCATGGATATGAAGTATCATATCAGCATCACCATTATCGTTAATATTACTGTATATAAGCCCACAAATTTCTACTGAGATGAAAACCAACAGCATCATTTTGATAGGAAAATACTGATAAGATTTATATTCAAAGAATGCATACACTAATTCCTCTTGTATATCATGTCTTTCTTTATCCATTCCTAGAACTTACTTGTTGGATAAAATATGACTTAGCAGTGCAGGGCTTATGTAACAAAAGCAGAATGAAAGCAGTAACATCATTGTTGACAAAAGGCTCTCAAGTGCAGGGTCCCAAATGACAAAAACCTGGCACACACATATGCTGAACTGTACGGAAATAAGGTCGGAACACACATCCTAAACTAATGCCTATTTTTAAGAAAATGAAGTTACCACTGTCTAAGGTGATGAGAATCAACTACTTTAATAAGAAAGCAACGATAACATTGTATTAAAGTATTAGCCTAACATCTAGATACCATGACACAGCCCTCTCTTCGTAACATGCAGACCAGGACAATGAACTCCTTTAAACCCACCTCTTGGCTCCTGTGCACACCATCTTCCCGGAACTGAAGATCAGTGCAGTGGTCCGGGGCTCTCTTATTCTCATGATCACAGCAGCAAAACGCTAAAACAGCCAGAGACAACAGTTAATGAGGTCCCGCCAGACTGCCGACTTCCATCAGGAGAACTAAAAACAACCGAGAACATCCGAAAATAATCAGAAGGACCTGGTACTGAGACAGTTATCAAGACACCTGTCATGTGTTTCCTCACAGGACTCCCTTCCATCGCCACGTGGCACACGTGCTTTCGCATAGGAAACAAACATGTAAACTGTGACGACAGAGGCAGCTGGACCGAGATTTTTGTATTCTGTCCTGCACATCCCAACAACTGAAGATAAATAATATTTGCAAAATTTTAACTGTAAATTTTGTTTTATTAATGATTTTTTTAGGCAAATCAACTTACACACCTTTCCACCTCCAGAAGGAATAAATCAGGTTACAAGCGTATCAACACACAGTGAAGTGACCTCCCTATTCCCGTAGACTTTTAGAAACTGCACTGATATATTGGCATTTATATAAATGCAATGGCCTCTCTAAAAATGTAGTATCTGCTACCTAATTACACACAAAAAAATTCACATATTTCTAATGAAGACGACTCTGACAAGTTAGATAGCTTTAACAATTTTATTTTAAAAACTACCGTCTGTCTTCCTTCTAACTTTACCACCGTGTAAAAATGCTAGCATTATATTCTAGTTTATACAAGTCCCAGGAAATGTCTAATTATTTTGCATTTCCTAAATTCCTTCTATAGTTTTTTACATTTCCTAAATCCCTTTAACCAGTTTTACTGGTTGGATAACTACTATCACTTCATTAGAAAAAAATATGTAAAATTATGTATTCAACTTAATAAAATTATGATAGACAAAAGGTTGATTCTTATAATGCTACACTCATATGGATTTGCCATATGCATTAGACTGCTATCTTAAAATCTGAAAATTTGTAGGTATTTTCTCCTTAATCTGTTTATTATATAAAAAAAATTTTGGCAGTTATACAAAGGTAGAAAAATATATTAGACTTCCTTGTACTTATTATACAACTTTAACAATTACTAGTTTTTGGCTAATCTTGTCTCATTCATATGCCCCTTTCCCAATTCTCCAATTGGATTATTTTGAAGTAAATTCCAAGTAGCCTGGCATTCTATTCTATATAGTTTTCAAAACATAAATGGGATCACACTACATATTTTGTTCAGTAACTTCTCATGATCCCCTTACAATAAGTATATTAAATTTTATCCTGTGGATTGCTATATTCTTACAGTCTCTTACTTGGCAGTTATTCAATAAAAATCCTACATATTTTGCTTTAAATTCTTGTTTCGTTGGTGTCAACAAACTTAAACACAACATATTCTTTTTAATCTAGAGACCTTGGAAGAAAATTCTGTTATCACTATGGTTTGATACATTACAACCGTTCTGACCTTGGGATTATATTCAGCATTTCGGGCACGAAGTGCAATGGTCTTTAGGTCAAGTTTACAACCCAGATTCACTGTGGATACAATATTTCTGTAAGAAATTTGAAAAGAAAACATGATTATTTACTGTTAATTATCTAAAAAACACAATCTTTCCTAATTTTTTTAAATTAAACATTTTTTAATTGCTGACAATTGTTTAAACAAGTACCAAACACCATGCCAACATAATACATAGATAACCTCACATAGTTCTTACAATACACTATGAAGTAATAACTATTAATATTGCCATCTTCAGATGAAGAAACTGCTCTGTATATATATGGCTACTAAGTGAGGTATGACTTTCTCACTTCTTTCAAAATAAGTATCTTGGACAAACAAAAATTCAATTATCTCTGACAAAGCAAGGAAACCTGCTTTTTCCTCCGATTAACTCTCAGTAGATCAAGGAAACCAGACATCAATATTTATTATGTAGGTCCAATGAAATTTTAACTTTCTTTCTCTTCTCCTCTCTTTGGGGGCCCCTCACCCTGCCCTCTGCTCCCCCTGATGTCAGGGGGCGACTGGTATTCTGGAGCAGCGCCTCCATAACTTTGTGCTGAGGCGCCTGTGCCTCACAGCATGGCAGGCGGGAGACAAAAACTCCCTTTTCATTTTTTAATATTCTTAAACATCTATTTTCTTCTAATCAATTTTACATACCCAAGTTCATATAACTATTATAATCGATTTACTTCATAGAATCAGTAGCAACATCCCTACCATCTTCTCTGATTTTAGTACTCTGAGTCTTCACTTTGTGTTAGTCTAACTAAATGTGGATTTTTTTCGAAGAACCAATCTTCTCTTTCATTGATTTTCTAGGTTTCTTTTTCTCTATTTCCTCTATCTCTGCTCTAATCTTTATTATTTCCTTCCTTCTTACAGCTTTGGGCTTAGTTTGCTCTTTTCCTAATGTTATTGCTTTGAAATATTTCTTATTTTTTCCTGTGATCATTTATAGCTATAAATTTCACCGTAGCACCGTATTTGTTGCATCCCAAACATGTTTTGTGCTCCATCAGGCTTCTCTGCCCATGGAATTTTCCAAGCAAGAATACTGGAGTGGGCTGCATTTCTTACTCCCGAGGATCTTCCTGACCCAGGGATCCAACCACATCTCTTGCGCCTCTTGCACTGGCAGGCAGTTCTTTATACTACTGGCGCCACCTGGGAAGCCCTATACAGTATCTTCATTTCCGTTTGTTTTAACTATTTTCTAACTGCCCCTGTGATCTCTGATCCATCGGCTGTTTAAAAGTATGTTATTTAATTTCCACAATTCTGTGAATTTTGGGGGATGCTTTGTGTAATACCAGAAATATTAAGGTGCTGGCAAGAAATAAACACCCCATCTGAACTGAGTAAAAATTACAATTTAAACCAAAGGTACAAACTTAAATGGGCATAGGAGCCAGGTGACTGTGTAAGACAATAGCATATGGTGTTTACAAAGGTGAACTAATAAGTGCTTATCTTTCTAAAATCATTAAGATTAAAATTAAAATTATTTTGTTTTTTTAAATTGTTTCAGATCAAACAAACACCCAGGGCAAGATTTAGGTCTCTGTATAACAGTCATGATCCATGATTAAACATTACTTAGTTCTAAAAATGATTAGGAATGACTTGCATGAAAACTGGGTGATGTACTTATTACAAATAACCCTTCATGTGGTTATAAGCTTCCTAAAGGCAAAAGCTATATACTTCTTATTGACAGATATGAGGATATCTGTTTTTCAGGGAGGAGAAATTTTCCCTACCTGTTCCCCTACCCCCTTTTCTGTTACATACAGGGCCCACTTCATATAGGTAGAAAAATCCATTTAGGGCAAGAACAGTCATCCTCAGCTTGTGGGAAGGACACAACTCTTCAAAGATGTTTATGCAGCCCTTATAACAACCAGTGAAGAAAAATAAGGACCACTATGAACTATGATGATTCTGTGACTTGGCAATTAATCTTTCCAAAGACTTAAACCACCACAAGGGAGGGAGACTACATAAGGCTTGATCTGGTTAATCAGCTACATCGACATGTCGACAACAATAATGCAATCCAAACTGGACTTCACTGGCCCACATAAGCACAGCTACCAAATTTCTGAGAATGTTATGAGAGACCTTTACTGGGGGCACTGACTCACTAAGACAGCTTTCTTTCCCTTTCTCAAGTGAGATAAACCAAGTTTTGATGCGTGATCACCATTAATACCACACACACAAGTCAATCCATCTGAGAACAAAAACAGCAGCACAGTTACGGAGGGAGGGTCCCTCCAGGGCAGGGACAAGACACGCAAGGAGAACTCACTGCAGCTGCGGCACAATCCCGGAGCTCTCTGAGGCTGGCGTTGCAGGGGTGATGGGCGTCATGGGGGTCATGGGGGAGGGATACAGGGGAGTGGTGCCTGGCAAGGGTGCAGTCGTAAGAGTCTGTGAGTGGAAGAGCTGTGGTGTCTGCCCTGAGGGCCCCTGGGTTGCCTGCTGGGACGTCGACTGCTGGACGGCTGCCACTGCCGCCTGCTGCTGCTGCTGCTGCTGCTGCTGCTGCTGCTGCTGCTGCTGCTGCTGCTGCTGCTGCTGCTGCCTTTGCTGCTCTTCCAAAATAGACAGACTGTTGGTGTTCTGAATAGGCTGTGGAGTCAGTCCTGTGCCATAAGGCATCATTGGACTAAAGATAGGGATTCCAGGAGTCATGGCACCCTGTGGACAGTTAGAGAACAATGGGTTAGATTGGCTGGTGTCAAGTGTCTGCAGAACTGCAGGTGAGATGTGCAAAGACAGGCACCATCCAAGAACAAATGGGGCTATTAAGCCGTCATCTCACACACATCACGTTCTTCTTCACCACAGCATAGCAGCATAGTAGGTAAGAGCTTAGGATGTGGAAGTAGACCTAGGTGTGAAATTCAATGAACAACACTGTGAGAATTTAGGAAGATGCTTAACCCTTCAGGCTCTAGAGGCTAACAATGCTCTAAGACTTTGAAAAAATTGTGAATTTCTATTCTTTGAAAGATACCATCAAGAAAATTAAAAATTAAGCCACAGATTAGGAGAAAACATCTACTATACATACATCTGAGAAAGAACTCGTATTGTTCCAGAATAAAGAACAATCAAAATGCAATAAAAGATGAACAAACAGACCAATAAAGAATGGGCAAAAGATGTGAAGGACATTTTACAAATGAAGATACATAAACAGTTAATAAGCAGTTAACAAAATGCTCAAGATCGTTCAGTCAACAGGAAAACACTTTTACTTTTAGACTCAAGTGAAAACAGAAGTGCTGGTGAGGGTGTGGAGCAACGAGAACTCTCACACGCTGCTGGTGGGACTTGAGAACATGCAGGGCACTTTCTTATAAAGTTAAACACACACTTACACAATGACCCAGCAATCCCACTCCTGGGTATCTACCCAAGAGAAATAAAAACATAGCAGACATGAAGAATGTACACATACAGCACCTTTATTCATAACTGCTTCAACCTAGAAACAGCCCTAATGTCAGCAACTGGAAAACAAACTGTGGTACATCCACCCAAGAGGGCCATTTGGCAATAAAAAGGAGTTTGCTGATATATGCAAACATTATGCTGGGTTAAGATGACAGACACACAAAAAGCACATACTGACTGGTATGATGCCACCTGCACGATATTCTAGCATAGACAAAACTATCTCTAAGTCTGGAAGGTGAATCAGCTTTTGCCTGGGGCTAGGGGAGTAACTGTAAAGGGGCACAGAGGGATTTTTAGGCTAACTGAAATGTTCCAGAACTTTCACAGGTGCATACACTTATCAGAACACACACTTAAAAATGGGTATTTTTATTTAACAGAAGTTATTTAAAAATTTTAAAAGCAGATATGTTATTTGGAACCTTAAACATAAAAAGAAAAAGATAAAGCTAGAAAATAACTAGGTTACTTCCAAAATCAAACTCTATATAATCACTCGGACCACTTTCATAAGTGTTTATCAAAAGATTAAGTCTTATAGATAAATATATACTTTAGCTTCCAAACTTCCCAAATTAAATGCTATCATGCCTATTCAAAATCTAAAGGAAATTCTCAATGAAATAAAGAAGACTTAAAAAAATGTTAAGTCCATTTTCAACAGATGCAGATGGCTTAATTCTCTTCCTTCCCTCTTTCAATATCTCTAACAGTGCAGATTCTGTCCTATATGCACCCTCCTTCCAGTTGCATTACCTGAGGGGAGGCCAGGCCCTGGGCATAAGGTGGGAGGCTGTTGTTCTGATCCATGATGTTCACTTTCTTGGCAAATCAAAAACCTTTGGACTGGAAATTGCCTCAGCATTCAGTCTTTTCCTAGAGCATCCCCAGTACACTCTTCTTGGCGACTTCCTCAGCTCTGTGGGTTATCTTCGTGCACACCAAGAAACAGTGGTGCTGCTTTGAAAAGATTTGAAGTTTAATGTAAGAATACAGGTAAGCTATACAGCTTTATAAATTGGTTTCATGGTTTTAAACACTTTTAAAAACCCAATCAAGCTATTCTGGAATCCATTTCCTTTTACCTTACAAAGCTGAAACCTTATTCCGTCCATGTTTTTCATGACTGCATGCAAAACAGTCAACAGGACAAAAACTGTTCTTTTATGTGTTCAATTTATAGTCTTATAATGTTAAATGTTAAGGTACATAACCAGCATTCAAAACTTTTGGGGAAAAATATCCAAGGAAAATGAATTCCTAAGGAAACTGTCATATCTGAGTAGAAATATTTATTATGCACTGTATACATGGTAACTATTAGGCTGAATTTAAGTTTTTAAATATTTCATTCAGTTTTCTATCCTCTATAATGTCTTGAGCATTAAGTTTAATAAATTTTGAATTGTATCCAATACACTTTAGCGTGATCATTTATTGAGAAACTACCTTAAATAAATAACATACTGTGATAGAAGCTGTACATACATAAAAATAAGACATCATGTTCTTATATATGTAATACCTTTACCTCTTCAGAGCAAACAATACCAATATGCCTGTACCTGGCTTTCCTTAAATCATCTCTTACTAGCTACACATTTGAAATTCCTTTTAGGTTAAAGAACTGAGTGACTAATGAAAGACCTTTCATTCAGTTTAGTTCATATGGACTCCTACTGTGCTCCAGGTCGCTGTGAGAACTGACTGATTCAAACAGGACTGATTAATACCTTAAGAACAGCATCCAGTTATCACACAGTAAGCACAGGATAAATGTCAGCTATTACTGTTAGATTTCAGATTAAATGTTATCAATCTAGTAAGATATTCTCAGACAGAACACATAGATCTTAAAGTTACAAATTATATGTCAAAGACCTGCATGTACCTCAAGCACGTACTTGTATAAAAAAGCACTCATAATTTGGCAGTGACTCTGAAAGGACAAAGGACTCCGAAGATTATATATCCTACATACCCATCAGTGGGAAGCAGACCAAACACAAAGAAAGCTGCTTCCGAAAACAGACATATAAGAAAATTATGCTCTTTCGGACACTGTTATCCTATCACAACAGAGTGCATCAAATATAAAAATTGATATATATATATATATATAGTCCCTGGCATCAAAGAGTTCAATTTGTATAGGATATGCAAATAATCACTGCAAAGCTTAAGTGCTATAATAGCAGATACGCACTATGCTAAGCCCCTTGAGTGAAGAAACCAGGAATATACGTTTTCGTAATCTCTATACTTGGTACAGTGTCTGACATATAATATGTTGATGATGAATGAATACATGCTTTCCTTTAGTAGCTAGGTCACGTCCAACTCTTTTGCAACCACATGGACTACATAGTCCACCAAGCTTCTCTGTCCACAGGATCTTCCAGGCAAGAATACTGGAGTGGGTTGCCATTTCCTTCTCTAGAGGATCTTCCCAACCCAGGGATCCAACTGGTGTCTCCTGCAACTGCAAGTGGATTCCTTACTACTGAGCCACCCGGGAGGCCCCAAATGAATGCATACATGCTAGAGAAAAGAAGGCAATTTTACCTGCCAAGTGTTCAGAAGAGTATGTTTATAAAGCAAGGACCATCTAACTTGGGTCTAGCAAAGTGAGCAGGAATTTACATTCAGCCTTTCAGGCAGAAGAACCGTCAAGCACAAAGAGACAAAACTTGAAAGAGCATGCAAGCAACAAACTAAGCATGACTGCATGGAATGCTCCTGCAGGGGATGAGACAGCAAATGTAAGTGGGGTCACGTTATGTTACATAAGCAATACAAGCAGTGACAAGGTTTTGAAGTGCCCCGTGAGTAGATCTACTGTGGCAAGAGTATGAATGAACTCGAAGAGATAAAACTGGAGGCTGGAAGTTCGGTTTAAGACTCACTGCTATGGTTGAGGCCACAGATGAGGGCAGGATTGAAACCACTCATTAATACAAACAGATTGATCCAGAAACTCCTGACCCCTTTCTGCAAACTAAGTCTAGAGAAAAAATCTGAGGAAGTAGTTGAGGCCTAATGTTACCATTGTTCAGAGCTCATCTCTAATTCGAAGTGATGGTACTGACCATCTTTTCTCCCCTGTGTCCTTAAAGCCGCACAGTTATTACTGCACTAACTTCTCCGGAGAAGGCAATGGCACCCCACTCCAGTACTCTTGCCTGGGAAACCCCATGGACGGAGGAGCCTGATAGGCTGCAGCCCATGAGGTCGAGAAGAGTCGGACACGACTGAGCGACTTCACTTTCACTTTCATGCACTGGAGGAGGATATGGCAACCCACTCCAGTATTCTTGACTGGAGAATCCCTGGGACGGAGGAGCCTGGTGGGCTGCCGTCTATGAGGTCGCACAGAGTCGGACACGACTGACGCGACTTAGCAGCAGCAGCAACTTATCCTCAGAAAACAGAGTTGTCTGCAGCATCTTGTCATCTTTGGTAACTGAAGCGTCAAATTTGATATCTTGGGGAGACAATCACTGATAAGGGAAAAGAATCAATAAATTCTGCATAGTCTCCTCGTGTCTGCGTACCTCAATCAAGAATAATCTTTTCAGAGACGCCAACCTAAAGTATTACATGCGAAAACCACACTGTCCAGGGCCTAGACAGGGACACCTTTGTATTTGTGTATCATGCTCTAACGTGCCTGAAGTGTCCGGCCTCTGACAAAACCTTAACAAGTTTCAAGCGCAACTTTACTATAAAACTACCCCTGCTGGTAGCAAAACAGGCGGGCACAGGCCAGGGTGAATATGCCTTTCAATGAAGAGAATTAAGGGATGGCAGGGTCCTGGATGAGCCGGACTGTGCTGCCTCAGGCCTCCACAGCACCCGGCGCCCGCGCCCGCACAAGGAAGCCGCTCTCGAGCCGCCGCGGAGGGCGCCGCGCGGGAGCCACGGCCCGCAGAGGCCGAAGGGGCGGCAGCACGAGCCGGAGAAACGGCCCCGCGCTCTCCGGGTCCATTCCGCGCCTCTCCGCTCCACCACCCCCAGGGAGTCGTTGCGGTGACCGCTCTGCAGTAATTCTCAGAGAGAAGCTAACAGGGTGGTTACCTGGAGTCACTGCAGAGACGACTACCGGTCGGAGAAAACGAAGCTCTGCACCCAGCGGCCCAAGCGCCCGCCACGGCGACCCTTCCCGATCCCGCAGGACTCCGGGCGCGCGTTGATAACGTCACTTCCGCCAGCTTCACCCTCGGCTTTAGCAAGCTGCCCACGAGGGGCGCTGGCCGTGGGAAGTGTTGGGCGCCGTGTGACTTGCTCTGACTTCCTTGGATACTCGACTTTAGAGAGACAGGAGACGGGGCGGAGCGCTTCTGGCTTCCGGGAGGGGCCACCCTGCCAGAATATGTTGATTGGTTGCTGCTGGATGTCGACAAGATATTGATTTTTAAATTTTGACTGTTTACACCAACTAGCGGTGTGACACTGAGCAAGTTACCAGACCGCTCCCCCTCAGTTTCTTCATGTATAGGATGGAATGGTAATAGCGCTTGTCCTCTAAGAACAATGTGAGAAGAATTAAGGAAGTTCATGAACCGTGCCTGGCGCGCGGTAACGGGTGTTTAGCTATTCTCAAACATGTGCAATGATTAAAAAAACAAACAAAAAAAAAACCAGATAGCCTGCTGCCATCTTATGAAATCTTATCACATTTGTCACAGTTCAGTTCAGTTCAGTCGCTCAGTCGTGTCCGACTTTTTGCGACCCCATGAACTGCAGCACGCCAGGCCTCTGTGTCCATCACCAACTCCCGGAGTCTACCCAAACCCATGTCCATCGAGTCGGTGATGCCATCCAACCATCTCATCCTCTGTCGTCCCCTTCTCCTCCCGCCCCCAATCCTACCCAGCATTAGGGTCTTTTCCAATGAGTCAACCCTTCGCATGACTCTTTTCCAATGAGTCAACCCTTCGCATGAGGTGGCCAAAGTATTGCAGTTTCAGCTTCAACATCAGACCTTCCAATGAACACCCAGGATTGATCTCTTTTAGGATGGATTGATTGGATCTCCTTGCAGTCCAAGGGACTCTCAAGAGTCTTCTCCAACACCACAGTTCAAAAGCATCAGTTCTTCGGCGCTCAGCCTTCTTCACCGTCCAACTCTCACATCCATCCATGACTACTGGAAAAACCATAGCCTTGACTAGACGGACTTTTGTTGGCAAAGTATTGTCTCTGCTTTTAAATATGCTATCTAGGTTGGCCATAACCTTCCTTGCAAGGAGTAAGCGTCTTTTAATTTCATGGCTGCAGTCACCATCAGCAGTGATTCTGGAGCCCCAAAAAATAAAGTCTGACACTGTTTCCACTGTTTCCCCATCTATTTCCCACGAAGTGATGGGACCAGTTGTCACAGAGACTATAGCTAAAGTTGGACCCCAGAAAACCTCTCCTATGTTTCCATTCAGTCGCTCAGTCGTGTCAGACTCTTTGTGACTCCATGGACTGCAGCACGCCAGGCTTTCCTGTCCATCGCCAACTCCCAGAGCTTGCTCAAACTCATGTCCATCGAGTCAGTGATGCCATCCAACCATCTCATCCTCTGTCATCTGGTACTCCTCCTGCCTTCGATCTTTCCCAGCATCAGTGTCTTTTCCAGTGAGTCAATTCTTCACATCAGGTGGCCAGAGTATTGGAGCTTCAGCACCAGTCCTTCCAATGAATATTCAGGACTGATTTCCTTTAGGATTGACTGGTTTGATCTCCTTGCAGTCCAGGGGACTCTCAAGAGTCTTCTCCAACACCACAGTTTCAAAAGCATCAATTCTTCGGCGCTCAGCTTTCTTTATAGTCCAACTCTCACATCCATACATGACTACTGGAAAAACCATAGCTTTGACTAGACGGACCTTTGTTGGCAAAGTAATGTCTCTGCTTTTTAATACGCTGTCTAGGTTGGTCATAGCTTTTCTTCCAAGGAGCAAAAGTCTTTTAATTTCATGGCTGCAGTCACCATCTGCAGTGATTTTGCAGCCCAAGAAAATAAAGTCTGTCACTGTTTCCATTGTTTCCCCATCTATTTGCAATGAAGTGATAGGACCAGATGCCATGATCTTAAGTTTTTTGAATGTTGAGTTTTAAGCCAGCTTTTTCACTCTCCTCTTTCACTTTCATCAAGTGGCTCTTCAGTTCCTCTGCACTTTCTGCCACAAGGGTGGTGTTATTTGCATATCTGAAGCTATTGATATTTCTCCCAGCAATCTTGATTCCAGCTTGTGCTTCATCCAGCCTGGCATTTCACATGATGTACTCTGCACATAAGTTAAATAAGCAGGGTGACAACATACAGCCCTGACATACTCCTTCCCCTATTTGGAACCAATTTGTTGTTCCATGTCTGGTTCTAACTGTTGCTTCTTGATCTGCATACAGATTTCTCAGGAGGCAGGTAAGTTGGTCTGCTATTCCTGTCTCTTTAAGAATTTTCCACAGTTTGTTGTAATCCACACAGTCAAAGGCTTTGGCGTAGTCAATAAAGTAGAAATAGATGTTTTTCTGGAACTTTCTTGCTTTTTTGATGATCCAGTGGATGTTGGGAATTTGATCTCTGTCTAAATCCAGCTTGAACATCCGGAAGTTCTCAGTTCAAGTACTATTGAAGCCTGGCTTGCACAATTTTGAGCATTACTTTGCTAGCATGTGAGATGAGTGCAATTGTGCAGTAGTTTGAACACTCTTTGGCACTGCGTTTCTTTTGGATTGGAATGAAAACTGACCTTTGCCACTGCCGAGTTTTCTAAATTTGCTGGCATATTGAGTGCAGCACTTTCACAGCAGCATCTTTTAGGACTTGAAATAGCTCAGCTGGAATTCCACCACCTCCACTAGCTTTGTCCATAGTGATGCTTCCTAAGACCCACTTGACTTCGCATTCCAGGTGCGCATTCTTTGGCTCTAGGTGAGTGATCACACCATTGTGGTTATCTGGCTCATAAAGATCTTTTTTGTAAAGTTCTTCTGTGTATTCTTGCCACCTTTTCTTAATATCTTCTGTTTCTGTTAGGTCCATACCATTTCTGTCCTTTATTATACCCCTCTTTGCATGAAATGTTCCCTTGGTATCTCTAATATCCTATGGTTCATTTAGGCTTAATTGCAGGTTGTAATGCTTGTGAGTTTGCTTCCTTTGTACTTCACATGATCAATGAGGTTGTGTGCTCCTTAAGGATAGGAAAGGTTTTACAGAATTTTTGTATCCAAGACAGTACCTGAATAAATACAATACTTCTCTGTCCATAACCATCAAAGAAAACCCTTTCTTCTACCCTTTGTTTACAGTAAAGTATAGGAAAAGTTTTAATTAAAAAAGTACTTTTCAAAAATCTTTCTCTGCTTCCAGAATTGCACGTATATATCAGGCAGTCCATTCTATATTAGTCAACGGCTTGCTTGCCTTTTTTAATAACATTTTTATATTGTAAAATATGATATTCATGTAAAGAAGTATGTAAACATGTGTACAGATTAATAGATGGTATTAAATCAAGTAAGGGCAGTACATGAACCAAGAACGTCCAGATGTACAAGCTGGATTTAGAAAAGGCAGAGGAACCAGAGATCAAATTGCCAACATCCCCTGGATCATAGAGAAAGCAAGGGAATTCCAAAAAATATCTGCTTCATTGACTTCACTAAAGCCTTTGACTGTGTGGATCACAACAAACTATGGGAAATTCTTAAAGAGATGGGAATACCAGACCAGCTTACCTATCTCCTGAGAAACTTGTATGCAGGTCAAGAAGCAACAGAACCAGACATGGAACAATGGACGGGTTCAAAATTGGGAAAGGAGTCCATCAGGGCCGTACACTGTCACCCTGCTTATTTAACTCATATGCAGAGTTCATCATGCCAAATGTGGGGCTGGATGAACCTCAAGTTGGAATCAAGATTTCCTGGAGAAATATCAACAACCTCATATATGCAGATGATACCACTCTAATGGCAGAAAGCAAAGAGGAACTAAAGAGCCTCTTGATGAGGATGAAAGAGGAGAGTGAAAAAGCTGGCTTAAAAGTCAACATTCAGAAAATGAAGATCATGGCATCCGGTCCCATCACTTCATGGCAGACAGATGGGGAAACAGTGGAGACAGTGACAGCCTTGACCTTCTAGGGCCCCTAAATCACTGCAGTGACGGCAGCCATGAGATTCAAAGATGCTTCCTCCTTGGAAGGAGAGCTGTGACCGACCGAGACAGTGCATTGAGAAGCAGAGACACCGCTGTGACCAACCGAGACAGTGCATTAAAAAGCAGAGACACCGCTGTGACCGACCGAGACAGTGCATTAAAAAGCAGAGACACCGCTGTGACCAACCGAGACAGTGCATTGAGAAGCAGAGACACCGCTGTGACCGACCGAGACAGTTCATTGAAAAGCAGAGACACTGCTGTCACCAACCAAGACAGTGCATTAAAAAGCAGAGACACCACTGTGACCGACCGAGACAGTGCATTGAAAAGCAGAGACACCGCTGTGACCAGTGCATTAAAAAGCAGAGACACCGCTGTGACCGACCAAGACAGTGAATTGAAAAGCAGAGACACCGCTGTGACCAACCGAGACAGTGCATTAAAAAGCAGAGACACCGCTGTGACCGACTGAGACAGTGCATTAAAAAGCAGAGACACCGCTGTGACCAACCGAGACAGTGCATTGAAAAGCAGAGACACCTCTGTGACCGACCGAGACAGTGCATTGAAAAGCAGAGACACCGCTGTGACCGACCGAGACAGTGCATTAAAAAGCAGAGACACTGCTGTGACCAACCGAGACAGTGCATTGAGAAGCAGAGACACCGCTGTGACCGACCGAGACAGTTCAATGAAAAGCAGAGACAGCGCTGTGACCAACCAAGACAGTGCATTAAAAAGCAGAGACACCACTGTGACCGACCGAGACAGTGCATTGAAAAGCAGAGACACCCGCTGTGACCAACCGAGACAGTGCATTGAAAAGCAGAGACACCGCTGTGACCGACCGAGACAGTGCATTAAAAAGCAGAGACACCGCTGTGACCAACCGAGACAGTGCATTGAGAAGCAGAGACACCGCTGTGACCGACCGAGACAGTTCAATGAAAAGCAGAGACACCGCTGTGACCAACCAAGACAGTGCATTAAAAAGCAGAGACACCACTGTGACCGACCGAGACAGTGCATTGAAAAGCAGAGACACCGCTGTGACCAACCGAGACAGTGCATTAAAAAGCAGAGACACCGCTGTGACCGACTGAGACAGTGCATTAAAAAGCAGAGACACCGCTGTGACCAACCGAGACAGTGCATTGAGAAGCAGAGACACCGCTGTGACCAGTGCATTAAAAAGCAGAGACACCGCTGTGACCGATCGAGACAGTGCATTGAAAAGCAGAGACACCGCTGTGACCGACCGAGACAGTGCATTAAAAAGCAGAGACACCGCTGTGACCGACCGAGACAGTGCATTAAAAAGCAGAGACACCGCTGTGACCAACCGAGACAGTGCATTGAGAAGCAGAGACACCGCTGTGACCGACCGAGACAGTGCATTAAAAAGCAGAGACACCGCTGTGACCAACCGAGACAGTGCATTAAAAAGCAGAGACACCACTTTGCTGGTAAAAGCTGTAGAGGCAAAGCTGTGATTTTTCCAGCAGTCATGTACAGATGTGAGAGTTGGACCATAAAGAAGGCTGAGTGCCAAAGAGTTGATGCTTTTGAACTGTGGTGTTGGAGGGACTCTTGAGAGTCCCTTGGACAGCAAGGAAATCAAACCAGTCAATCCTAAAGGAAATCAACCCTAAATATTATTTGGAAAGACTGCAATACTTTGGCCACTTGATGCAAAGAGCTGATTCATTAGAAAAGACCCTGATGCTGGGAAAGAATGAGGGCAGGAGGAGAAGGGGGGGTGGGTGACAGAAGATGAGATAGTTGGATGTGATCAACACAATGGACATGGGTTTGAGCAAATTCTGGGAGATAGTGAAGGACAGGGAGGCCTAGTGTGCTGCAGTTTATGGGGTTGCAAAGAGTTGGACACGACTTAGCGACTGAACAACAGCAACAAAGGGTTCCCCTGGTGGCTCGGTGGTAGGGAATCCGCCTGCCAATACAAGAGATACAGGCGACAGGTTTTCGACTCCTGGGTGAGGAAGATCCCTTGGAGGAGGAAATGTCAACCTACTCCAGTATTCTTGCCTGTAAATATCCCATGGACAGAGGAGCCTGGTGGGCTATAGTCCATGTGGTCGCAAAGAGTCGGACGCGCCTGATCGACTGAGCAGGCAGGGAGGCATTAAATCAAGTAAAGAAACCCAGTATTGCTAGCACTACAACCTTCAACCCATCCCTAGCCAAGCAGGACCTGCCCACGCACTGTGTGCTCCTAAGGTACACAGTATGTATTCTTTGGCTGAACGTTTTCAGACTCATCCATTTTGACGTGCCTTCCCTCTAGCCAAAGTCAGTTAATTTTCTTGCTCTGGCACATCCCTCAGTTGCTTTATCCATTCTGCAGATTATGGGCATTTAGCTCATTTCCAGTTTGGGACTATTAAGAACATGCTTTATGAACATTCTTACACGTCTTTCTGGCCAGGGTACATACCTCGGCGTGAAACTGCTGGGTCATGATGTGTGTGTATTTTCAACTATGTCAAGTAATGCCAGTCCCTTTTCGAAATACGGCTGGAGTAATTTACACTCCAATAGAGTCTTCGAGTTTCCGTTGCTCCATAGTTTTTCCAATTTCTTTGTAAGCTCAGACTTTACAATTTCTATCCATCAGGAGTGACTTCGAATGTTTGCCTGGAAAAGAAAGCCTTTACCTCACTGCCAGGTCTCTTCGAAGAGCGGGCGCTGCTTTCCGACTGGAAGGCGACGGCTCTGGCCTCCAGGAGCAACGACTGGCGCGAGATAGAGCGGCCGGAGGCAGCGCCGCGGAAACCGGAAGCAGCACAATTTCCGGTCGAGGCAGCCATCTTGCCGTGAGACAGCAGGAGCGGAGCCGCGGGATGTTGTCCTCCGTGGCCGCGTACTCGGGCGCGGGCCGAGACCTGGCCATGGAACCTCACAGCGCCGCGGGCCCTTTACAGCTGCGCTTTTCGCCCTACGCTTTCAACGGAGGGTAAAGCCCGAAGAGCCGCCGCTTTCTCTTTCTCCCTCTATATTCCTGCTTAAGCCTGTGTGCATGGCTGCCTGGCGCTGCTCTTCGAGTCGCAGGCCTCCCTCTTCGAGGTTGCTCGGCTGGGTCTTGTTCTTCAGGGCTTCACCTTATAGGCCGGTTACTGGATCTCGATGTGGACGGCCAGCTTTACGTAGACAGCAGATAGAAATTAACACCTGACTTCTGCTGTGGAAGAGCTTTAAAAATGGACCTAACGTTTTCTTTCTGTCTGAACGTGTTTCTCGAGCCAGCAGGCACGGGGCAGGTTGAGCATCTGAGATTCAAGAGTTAGGGTTGATTGGCCATGTGATCAGATGTAGTTGTGTCTAGCTAAAAGGTCTAATCGAATCACCACTTTGAGTTGTTTTAAATAGCAGATGGGATTACTTGCGCAGACTTAGTTTCATTGATCAGTGCTTCTTTTTAAGGGTTAGCATAAGTTCAGGGAAAAAATACTCAGAAGGGGGACCTTTGAGTATGTGTATTCTGCATGTTGCATTCAAGTTTTCCTTCTTTTTTTTTTTAACTTACCAGCTTTATCTTAATACTTTTCCTTGATAGTGCACTAAAAGAACTAGGGTTGTGGAAAGACACTCTCTTTAGGACTCCTAACTGCGAAGAGCTGTGAATTTAAGCATCGTTTATAGTTTGCCAGCCAAATTTTGTACTTTGAAAGGTACACACCCAGTTAATTAATCTGGTCATCTTTAAGGACCATCCGATGACCAGATTAATTACTCAGGTCCTTATGGATTTGAAATTTTAACGTAGATTTTTGGGATATTTGCAAAGAGGGTGGAAGTCTGTGATGTTAGCCTTGTCTCTGACAGTAAAGAGCAATGTGGTGTTTGGTACCTACCTCTTAGCTTCTTGAACCCAGATTTCCTTATCTTCCTTAGCTACTCATACTTTGAGGGAAGAATCAAAAGAGAAGCATTTTGTAACTTGAAAGCAGGTATCTTTTTAATCCTCATGATGACTGACTGTTAGATGATATATACCTCAATTTTACAAATGTACTTGTGCCCTTATAAGTTAAATTTTGTTAGTCATAGCGCTGGTGTGAAGTTGAACCCCAGGACTTGAATCCATATCTATGTTGCTATGAAGTTTATGAATCCTTTTACCATTGCACTTTTAAATATTTCCTATGAAAACTAATGAAGTGGTGGTATCATAAAATGAGTTATTAGACCCATTTCATGAGACAGTTGCAGATTCTGTTTGAGACCTATAAGGTACTCAGTGTTTATTGAAAGTGAAAGTGAAGTCACCCAGTCGTGTCCGACTCTTGGTGACCCCATGGACTGTAGCCTGCTAGGATCCTCTGTCCATGGAGTTTTCCAGGCAAGAATACTGGAGTGGGTTGCTATTTCCTTCTCCAGGAGATCTTCCCAACCCAGGGATTGAACCCAGGTTTCCTGCATTGTAGGCAGACACTTGACCATCTGAGCCACCGGGCAAGTCTCACTTCACTTTCTAACCTTTGTAATCCAATTACTGTGCTAAAGTTAGTGCTTATGGCTTTCTGATATTAAATTACCTTCTCTTAGTCTGTGTTCTTTTCCTTTCACATTTATTGCTGGCCCTTGGGCAGCCTTTGCTTCTACAAAAGAAGGCTTAGTCGTATGTCTTTTTCTAGTCTGACTGAATGTGGTTAAACTCCAAGTTATTACTCTGCTCTCTGTCTCTGAGTACTTCAGGATTGCCATTTAACTCAGTCAAACTTTAACATAGGAACTGCTGATATCGTCAACTTGATAATTTGTTCAAGGTCACAGAGCTATTAAGTGGCATGGACAGGTTTTGGGTAACTTCAGAGTCCAGGTTCTCGGTGATCATACTTATGCTAGAGGGATCATAGCTAACACTTAACTGGAGGACCAGTTATGTTTCAGGCACTGGTATAAGGCTTAACAATTTAGTCCATTTAATGCTTGTAACATCCAAATAAAGTGACTACTGTTGTGATCCCTGATATGTGTTTGAGGACATCGAGGCCTTGAGAAGTTAAGCAGTTGACTCTCTGCAGGAAAGTCAGACTTTGAACCCACACAGTCTGCTTTTAGAGCTCACGCTCTAGGCCTCCACTGAACTATCATGAGTCACACAGCCACAGAGGGAAAAGGTTGTTCTTTGTTGGTCCATTTTCCAACAGATGCTTGGGTGTCTCCTGAGTGCAAGGCAGTTATATAAGGACTTGGATATAAAGAGGGAGACCTGGGTTCGATTCCCAGATTGGGAAGATCCCCTGGAGAAGGAAGTGGCAACCCATTCCAGTACTCTTGCCTGGAAAATTCCATGGACGGAGGAGCCTGGTAGGCTACAGTTCATGGGGTCACAAAGAGTCGGACAGGACTGAACGACTTCACTTTCACTTTCACTGGATATAAGGAAATTAAAAACATTAAGCCGCGGAACTCCCTTTGTGGTCCAGTGGTTAAGACTACCCTTCCAAAGCATGAGACACGGGTTTGATCCCTGGTCGGGGAACTGGGATTCCACGTGCTGTGTGGCATGATCAAACAATAAACACAACAAAAATCGCGTTAAGCCCCTCTTGAGCTCAAAGGTCTTGTGTTGTGTCACTGTCTGCCTCCCCCAGCAGGCAGGGCCGTGGCCTTGGGCCATTTTATAGTATTTGTTTGATGATACATATTAATCAGTAATATGTTTAATTTTTTGATGATGGTGATAATTTAGTGATGTTTCTGCTTAGTCGCTCAGTCGTGTCCAACTCTTTTGCTACCCCTTGGACTGTAGCCCATCAGGCTCCTCTGTTCATGGGGATTCTCCAGGCAAGAATGCTAGAGTGGTTTCCTATGCCCTCCTCCAGGGGATCTTCCCAACCCAGGGATCCAACCTAGGTCTCTTGCATTACAGGTGGATTCTTTACCAGTTGAGCCACAAGGGAAGCCAGATGTTTCTGTAATTTTCTGCTAAGGAACCTTTGCTCTTATGTGACTTGTGTTTTTAAGGGAATCCTTAAATTTTTTTTTTCCCAGGTGACTTGTAGCCAGGGATCCTTTCCCCTGATCTTTTCCTCTTCCATCTGAATCCTGCACTTGACTATATCTAGTAGATTTTATCTCAGTATGTGCTGTGGAACATTCTCATATTGGAAAAAGTGTTATTAATGTCCAAAATAATTCATTAATTTTGTTTTTCCTTCTTTTCCCCTCAGTACTGTATTGGCAATTGCTGGAGAAGATTTTTCAATTGTTGCTTCTGACACTAGATTAAGTGAAGGGTTTTCAATTCACACGCGGGACAGCCCCAAATGTTACAAATTGTAAGTAAATATTTCTAAGGACATGTTTTCAGCACCTTGTGATGATTTAATGCTGCGAGATTCAGGTTTTAAATGATTTTTTAGATTGCCTGTTTGGAGCTTAGCTTGCATTTTTGTTAGAAAATTATTTTCTAGTAATTCAGTATGTAGTCTTCGTGGTATTTGCTCTATCTAGGTACCAACAGTGTTTTTGTTAACTTAAATATTTTTTACTCAACATCTTATAAAAAGTTTCAGATATACAACAAAGGTAGGATAATTTTTTAGTCAGTGCTCATGTACTAGCACGTAGATCTTATCAGCATTTTATTGTTACTACTTTTATCATATGTATTTTAATCGTTCTGTGGGTCCTTTAATATATTGGATTCTTTTTTAATCTGCACCTTTAAAAAAAATAACCTAAAACATTTAATTTACCCATATCTTAAGCAGTTATATCCATGGCTCACACTTTTAGTGGGTGGCTGTGTTTTTTCTAAAACTTAAGAAAATGAAGTCATATGTACGGGGCGGGGGGGGGGCGGAATCTGCATAAATTACTAACTAAATGCATCTTACATGTTAACAGTGGTTTGTATTTAACATTTTTGGACACAGTTGGAAATGGTGGTTACTCTTAGGTTAACAAGTGCTGCTTAATCCTGAATTCTATCAGGAGTGGACTGATGAGGTTCAGGTCCTTCGGGTGGACCTTGTGGTGCTGCAGGGCGTGGCCTAGCCCACTCCATAACCTAAAGAACAGTAAGCTTGTCTTCATCTTCCCAGTTCCCTTTCTGTCCACTTCCATCTTTTGATACCCTTTTCTCTTCTCTGATTTGTAGTATGGTGGTGATTTAGTTGTTAAGTCGTGTCCAACTCTTGCGACTCCATGGACTGTAGCCTGCTTGGCTGCTCTGTCCATGGGATTCTGGACAGAATACTGGAGTGGGTTGCCGTTTCCTTCTCCAGGGGCGTCTTCCTGACCCAGGAATCAAACCCTGGTTTCCTACATGGCAGGCAGATGATTTACCGACGGAGCTATCGGGGAAGCCCTTGTAGCGTATCCATGCAACAGTTTTTGTCTTTTAAGATGTAACTTTTATAAAGTGAAAGTAGTAAATATCATGAATGAAACTTAAATACATAATGTTATAGATACTGTCCTTGTACAAGATTGTGCTCATCTTTGTAACATTCTGTTTTAGCTTGTATGCCTCCTGAGTGAGTACTCTTTTTTTTTTTTTTTTTAATAAAATACTTCAGGTATGTATATAGAGAACATTATTACTTCTGTGTTCCTGTCGTGCATCTCAGGCACTGGGTCACACATGAATTGCTTGCATGCTTCTGATCCCATGCCCTTTGGGGCTGACCTAGAGCCTAGCCCACCTCTTCTGCGACTTGTTTGAAACTTATGTTTACTCTTTGTTGTTTGCAGAAAAACTCTTCTTCATTTAGGTACCTGGATATTTGGCAAAAGCATTTTGAAGCTCAGATTTTGTCTTATCCTCTTGGTACTATCTATCAGCCATTCTTGGTAGTACAGGCAGTGAAGCCTTATGGTATATTGAGGTCTTTGGCTCAGTGTAGTGAGGTTGGTTATAGAGAGATCAGGAAATGCTGGTGATGACCCTAGAAGTGTCAGTGGTCTCCCCAGTTGGACAGGTGTGTTTTGTGTGAATCATTCTTTTATTTCTGAAAGAAAGGGTATCATGTGGCCTCTGCTGATCATTTCTTGATGAGATGGGTTTAGGTTTCCTTATAAATATCAAAGCTTAAGAATTAACTTTTGAGGCGTCAGTTCAGTTCAGCCACTCAGTTGTGTCCAGCTCTTTGCGACCCCATGGACTGCAACATTCCAGGTCTCTGTCCATCACCAGCTCCCAGAGCTTGCCCAAACTCATGTCCATCGAGTCGGTGATGCCATCCAGCCATCTCATCCTCGTCGTCCCCTTCTCCTCCTGCCCTCAGTCTTTCCCAGCATCAGGGACTTTTTCACTGAGTCAGTTCTTCGCGTCAGGTGGCCAAAGTAGTGGAGCTTCAGCTTCAGCACCAGTCCTTCCAATGAATATTCAGGATTGATTTTCTTTAGGGTGGATTGGTTGGATCTCCTTGCAGTCCAAGGGACTCTGAAGAGTCTTCTCCAACACCACAGTTCAAAAGCATCAGTTCTTTGGCGCTCAGCTTTCTTTATGGTCCAAGTCACATCTGTACACGACTACGGGAAAAACCATAGCCTCGACTAGACGGACCTTTGTCGGCAAAGATACACGAAAATTTTATCAAGTACTCTCTGGTGGGCGTTTGGGTTGTATTTGTTTTGTTTCGGAGAGTCGTTAAAATAACATGTATAGTTACACATGAACCGAGCTGAGCTTCTCACACTTGCGTGAGTATACTTCTGGCAGTGGGATTTGTGAGTGAAAGTGACGTGCATTTAAGGTTTTAGTAGACGCTGTCAAACAACCTTGCCAAAGATTTGGATCAGTGTACGCTCTTTCCCAGTTTCTGAGAGCACCCGATTCTCACGACCTCACTAGCATTAAGCATTATCACTCTGCTGGGCTGAAATCATTTCCTGTTTAGATTTTAAATTTATGAGTGGCATGGAGGCTGTTTTATATGTTTATGGTGACTTGTATCTTTTTATATGATTTTCATATAATTTAGGGGCTTCCCTAGTGGCTCAGACAGTAAAGAATCTGCAGGAGACTGGGTTTGATCCCAGGATTGGGAAGATCCCCTGGAGAAGGGAATGGCCACCCACTCTAGAATTCTTGCCCGGAGAATTCTGTGGACAGAGAAGCCTGGCAGGCGACAGTCTATGAGTTTGCAAAGAGTTGAACACAACTGAGCACTAAAACTTTCACTTTCATGTAACTTACCTATCTTTCCATCGTAGGTTTTTTTTTTTTCTTTATTGAAGTATAATTGACATTTGGGGGCTTCCCAGGTGGTGCAGTGGTAAAGAATACATCTGCCAATGCAGGAGGTGCAAGAGATGCAGGTTTGATCCCTGGGTCAGGAAGATCCCCTAAAGTAGGAAATGGCAACCTGCTTCAGCATTCTTGCTTGGAAAATTTCATGGACAGAGGAACCTGGCAGGCTACAGTCTGTGGGCTTGCAAAGAATTGGACATGACTAAGTGACTGAGCACACGCATACATAATTGACATATGACATTTTAATACTTTCAGGTATATAGCATAATGATCCCATATTTGTATATATTGCAGAATGATCACAATTAGTCTGGTTAATATCTGTCACCACACAAGTTATAACATTTTTTTTTCTTGTGATGAGAACTTCTAGGATCTACTCTCTTAGCAACTTTTAAATATACAATACAATGTTATTAACTATGCATATTATCCTCAAAAGCCGTTATCCTGTTAGTGCATTTCATATTTTTAGGAACTGTTTGTAGAATAAGGAAATTAAAAGTAGACTTTGGTCTGGTCATGTATACTACAAATATATTTTCTTAGTTCGTTCTTTTTCTTTTTGGCTACACTGAGCGGCTTATGGGTTCTCAGTTCCAAACCAGGAATTGAACCTGGGCCATGACACTCCCAGTTCTTTTTTTTTTTTTTAATTTTGTTCATCATATTTTTATAGAAGTTTTCATTTTTTATGCAGTCAAATCTGTGAAACTTTCTGTGTGGACACTGGGTTGTATTATATGTGAATTGGCTGCCCTGACCCTAACCTTATTAACAACGTTCGGTCATGTTTTCTTTGGTGCATCGGCACTTGCGTTTATTCCCGTAAGTCTTTATCCTCCTGTAATTGGTCTGAGGGGTGAGGCTTCTGGTTACAGGAGTCCCCCCTCCACGTGCCTACATGGCTTGAGTAGTTTTAAATTTAAAATGTATTCACCAAATGGCAATGGGAGTTTGTGAGTTTTAAATTTAAAATTACTCAAGACGTGTTTTGCTTTACTGTCAAACCAACTATTCCCTGAAATGTGTTTTTTTTTTTTTAACAGAACAGACAAAACAGTCATTGGATGTAGCGGTTTTCATGGAGATTGTCTTACCCTGACCAAAATTATTGAAGCAAGACTAAAGGTAGGTGCTTTTGTACGTGTCTACACTGTTGAAAGCTAATAACAACGGTTCTTTAGATTACTTTAAGCATACATCATGGCTATTGCTATGCATGGCTATTGCTGGAGAAGAGCTAGTTTAGCAGGTGAAACCTTAACCTACCCTCCAGATGACGTGATCTTGTTAATCAAACCATCATCAAAGTAGCATAATGTAAAATGACAGTGAGTTCCTTTCTGTTAAAATACACGTACAACATGAAGTGAAGGATTATCTCTCATTTTTGAGGTAGACTGGAAGGGGTTTCTCCTGAAGATACTCTTCTCAGAAATGAAACAAATCAATTTCTGCAGAGGAGGCAGGCTTTTAGACCAGAGCTTGGTTTGAAACACTATCACCCAACACATCACGCTCTCTTGACAGCAGTGTACTCTTAGCATGAGCAGAAGAAGGAACGAGCCAACTATTTGGTCTAGAGGCACAGTCATTATCACCTAACCCCTGCCAGTCTTTAGTTGATAGCCAGCTGAGGAAGGAGATCTGACCCAAGGTGGATGGGAGTGGAAGAGAAGAATGGGTAGGGTGAGGGAGAAGGAAGAGAATAAGATAGACTAACCTGCAGTGGAGTCTTCAGAGGGGCTGACGCTGCACCACCTGTGTGTCTCTGGGAGCTGGGGTGTTTGAAGAACAAGGGAACTGACTTGACAGAAGCAGAGGCAAGTCTAGATGTTGATTCTGGCCTGTGTATATTAGCATCATTTGCTTCAGACCGTTACAGGGAGAATAGGATAGCAGTAATTTGGGCTGCACTCATATAGATTTTATCGGTAATGACTCGCTTCTTAGTTCATAAAGTACAGGGTTAGGGTAGGATTCTCAGTCACCATATGTCAATACTCAGAAGTGTAGCTCTATTTGTTACGTAGCTTGGTGACATTTTAAAATTTCTATTGATGATATTTACAGTATCAGTATTATATCTTCTTAGTTTCCATATTATTTTCTAGGCTATATATTGTAATATTTAGTTTGGTAGTTGCTCAGTTCAGCTGGTACATGAAAAGGTTAGCAGGGTTGATGTTCTGCTTTGCTTGCTTGTGGATAACCCTTAAGATTACGAGTAAGGTTACCGGAGTTATGTAATGAATTTAACTGACACTTTTTTAATGTATAGAAATGATTTCATTGAGTATTTACCAATTGTTAACATTTATTTAAAATCTATTGATATTGAAAGCTGTAGTGACTAATGTGTTGACACTTATATGATTCCTAATGCATATTTTGTAAATGGCATTTAGAGGACAAAAATAAACCTGACATGGAAAGTAGTATTTCGTTAATAAAATTTCTAAAAGGTACAGTGAGTTCAACTCAGTGCACAGAACTTGAAAATTTTCTTTCACATATTTTTGTATTGTGTAAATGGTGAAGTGAATAAATATTGGTGCTTGGTTTTGAAATGAAACGAAGACTTTTCTTTATAATCTTGGGAAAGTGTTTCTATCCATCGACTTACGTAAGTAGCCCATTTCTCATCTTTCTTCAGTATTTTGTCATTCTTAGATTTTATAGCAGTTCTTAGGTTTCTCTTGAGAGATGTTTGCTGTGGCTGACAAAGAAATCGGTGAACTTAAATTTATTTTATTGGATAATTTAGGATTGCCAAGGATGTAGTAAATCTGGGATCAGAAATCACTGTGTCAGGTGCTATTTTGGATACTTCTGTTCTCCATGGTAGATGCTCTAAGGATTAAGACCCTGCCCTCTGCTGGATTCATACCGAGTAGAGCTGCCCCCGTCTCTCACAGATACCTGCTCTGAAAAGAGAGAGACTTGTCTGAGTCTGATCAGGTGTCAGCCATTTGGTTTCTGTGGCAACTGTTTAAGTCTGCCCTTGTGCAAAAACAAACACTAACAATATGTCATGAATGAACAAGACTGTGTCCCAGTGAAACTTCACCGAAACACGTGGGGGGCTGGGTTTTCCTGACCGCTGTCAGCTTGCAGAGTGGAGAGCTGGGTTTGAAATGTCCTCTCCAGGTTGCCTCATGTGATCTGTTTGTGTGTATTTGCTCTTGAGTTAAGAGGGCCTGAGACAAGGATGGCGTGGAAAGGAGCCTCCAACCTGGAGAGCTGAGGGCAACTTGGCGTTCTCTGCCTGAGAAATGTCTGTAGCCCCCACAGTGATAGAACATAATAAAATGCTGTTTTGTTTTTGTATTAATGTGTTGTTTAATCATGAACACATGATTAGAACAGGCGTCCTTTTCCATTTCACCAGGAAAGGCTTTCATTCTTTACAATTTGCTGTTCATTGTTCTAGTCTTTAGTATATTCTGCCTCTACATGCCTGTTGGTTTTGTTAATAATTGCAGATGTACAAACATTCTAATAATAAGGCCATGACTACCAGGGCGATTGCTGCGATGCTGTCTACAATCCTGTACTCCAGGCGCTTCTTCCCCTACTATGTGTACAACATCATCGGGGGGCTTGATGAGGAAGGTAGGACGTTTCCTTTCTGGGTGACGGAGTGGGTGGCATTTCTTACGTGTGTGTTTCCATCCAGAGCTGATAAAAACTGGATACCATCTTGCCCAGCAACTTTATTGTCTCATAATTAAGGCAGTGAAGAAACTGAAGCTAAAAGGGAAGTAAAGGATTATCCAGCGAGACACAGCAAGTTGTGTGTTAAATGAATGTTGGGTATTCGGTTCTTTTACAGATATTTTCTCAAGATCTTGCATGAGGTCAGTAGTAGATATTTAGCATTTTAATCTTACAGAAAGAAAACTTGACTTGGAGAAGCTTGATCTAAATATGATTCTAAGTAATGACACTTCAGTAACAAGCATATTTGATTTGAAAAAGTTGTTTTGAAAGGAACGTGTAAAAGAAATACTTTTCCACCAGTGTTCTTGGATCATTTTTGAAACACGTCTTTAATTTTCTGTCAGAGTTGGACCAGGAGGGCCAGGGAAAATCAGCGTTGTTACTTGACATTTTCATGCTCATTTTGATCTAAAGCTGTGTTACCCAGAAAAGGCAACAGTTCTTTTTCACCAGATATGATTTGAGTGAACTTTTAGTTGCTTCTAAAAATCAAATACAATCTTCCAGGACAGGTCTGTGCTGCTGTTTAGAGTAGTCCATTGTAAAAAGAAGGCTTTCCTGGTGACTCAGGTGGTAAAGAATCCGCCTGCTATGTGGGAGACCTGGGTTCAATCCCTGGGTTGGGAAGATCCCCTAGAGGAGGGCATGGCAACCCACTCCAGTATTCTTACCTGGAGAATTCCCATGGACAGAGGAGCCTCGTGGGCTACAGTCCATAGGGTCGCAAAGAGTTGGACACGACTGAATGACTAAGCACAAGCACAGAGATTGTGAAAAGAAGGTACAGAAATGTCTGAGGAGAGCATGGCTGAAATATCTGTCTTTCTTTTCATAAAAAAGTTTTCTTTATTTTTGGCTGTGCTGGGTCCTTGTTGCTGGGCAAGCTTTTCTGTAGTGGCAGCGAGTGGGGGCTACTCAGGCTTCTCACCACGGTGGGTTCCCTTGTTGCAGAGCACCGGCTCTAGGATGTGCGGACTTCGGGGGTTGTGGCTCCCAGGCTCAGTAGCTTTGGCACATGAGCTTAGTTACTCTGAGGTACGTGGACTCTTCCTGGATCAGGGATCGAACCCATGTACTCCTGCATTGGCAGGCGGATTCTTTACCACTGAGCCACCAGGGAAACCCAAGTCTGTCTTTCCAAGAGGGAAGGTTTCTGGGTCAGAAGGAGTCAGGTTCTTTTCACCTTCTGTCTGTCAGTTTTTACTCCTGTCCATTCCCGTTCATAGGTGTTTTTCTTTGTTCTCCCTTTCTGTCTCAACTCCACCCCTTACGTGACGTGTGGGAGCATTCTGATCACTTTAGGTTGACGCAGTTTTTTCAGGCTTTCGTATGTAAACACAGAAAATATAAAGCATAGAAATGGTGTATAGAGATTAGTTACCCCTGAACCTGAGTGATGCTGGCCGCAGGTTAGCTCGCCTGATACCCAGCATGCTTCTGGTGCCTTTTTTTTCTTTCTTTATTGACTGATCTTTAGCTGAAGGGTAATTGCTTCACAGTATTGTGTTGGTTTCTACCAAACATCAACGTTTACCCATTACCCCCCGACTTGAGCATCCCCCCCACCCCCCCACCCCCCCCATCCCACCCTTCTAGCCTGTTGCTGAGCCCGGGTTTGAGTTCCCTGAGTCATACAGCAAATTCCCATTAGCTATCTATTTTACATATGGTAATGTGTGTTTCTATGTTACTCCCCCTGAACATGCACGATCTCTGGTGCCTTTTTTAACTGCAGTTATGTCTGACTTGAATGTCAGGCTAATAAATTCAGATTTTAGCAACATAAATAACAGCTGCCATTGAATCTCAGCAGGCCAGAGAGTGTCTTGGAGTTTTTCTGAACATCACTGATTTGAGGACCCTCATGTATACTGACTGGCAGAGCTCAGGTTTGGATCTGTTTTCAGAGCCCTGGGCTTGGATTTCCACGTGCCAACACTCAAGCTTGCTTTGGTGGTATTCTCAGGCATTTCTAACCTTCTTCTTTCTCCTAATCTTGTCTGGCTTAATTTGATTATTATTCCTAAGGAATTTCTGTGTGTAGTGAAACAGTCCTTTGCCTTCTTGTCCTGTTTCCCAGGACAATCTTCAGCACCTTCACTCCCATCCTCTCCTCTTGATTGGTTTATTTCCTTGTTCAGTGGAGGGCATTGCTAGAGAAGTTTCTGAAGAAAGGTATCAGGAGACCTTTTTGAGTCTTTGCTTTGAGGCTTTTTTCTCTTCTTCTGTTTTTTGCTTTAAAAAGATTTTCCCCACATGTTGTCTGCCTGTTTGGGGTTTTTTTGTTCTGCTCTGAAGATTTTCGCAACTTCAGTGCCTCATTCTTCACTGAACTCTTTCTGTTTCCTCCATCATTAATTTCCAAGAGCTTTTTCTTACTTTCTAGCCCCTTACTTATTTTTTTTTAAGTATCCTGTTATTGCTAGATTTCTGGGGTACTTCCTTTGAAAGGTTCTCTGCATTTTATCCAATTGCTTTTTGGGTCTTGTTCGTTTTCACTGCGCTCTTCTGTGTTGGAGGCTTCCTTCAAATTTCTTTTGATTTTGGCTATCCATTCATACTGAAGAGTGATAATCAAAATTTGGTCATAAAGGCTTGTGGTGGAGTGGCTCATCAGCTCTCCATTGAACCTTTTGCCTTCCTTTTACCCTGTCTGTGCCTAAGCCTTGTGCTTCCAAGTCCAGAGCCTCTGTTGAGTCTTGAGATTGTTTCCTGTGATTTGTGTTGGAGGTGGGGCTGTGTTGCTAATGGAAGCCCTCCGGACACTGGGTCAACAGCTGACTGAGCACAGTCAGCAGCTACTGCTTAGACCTCTGGGCCTTCACCTCTCCAGTTGCAGTCATGACCTCTTTTAAAAGAATCTTCCCCCAAGTTAACGAGGACTTTGGTTTTTCTATAACGAAAACAAAAATTCTTATAGAAGTAGTCAAATAGTATTGGAAGATACAAAGATAAAAGTGGGAATCCCCCAAAGCCTGTCCCTAGAGGTAATTACTGTTAAACTTCTTGGTATGCATATATGCTTGTGCACTGGGTAAGTAGGCCGTAGTTGGCATGTTTTTCCTTGACTGTACAGTGGATGTATTATCACGGGGTAGATTTGTGCTGGTGGATAAAGACGTGGGTGATGATTTTATGGCCAACACATGGGGTAGAGCTGCACCAGTTTCCCCACTAGTCCTCTGAGAGTCATTTACATCCAGTTTCCTTAATATAAACAATGTTATGCCTCCCTGTACGTAAAATTTTTTGTACTTCTCCTGTTATGCTTATCTCCCTGGAAAAAATTCCTGGAAGTTGAGTTTCTAGGTCAGAGAATATCTGTGTTTTCCGTTCTGCTGATACCGCATGCTTGCCCATCAGAAAGGGTCCTGCACTCACCAGCAGGGGTGTGAGTACCATTTTTGTCTTTTGGGGTTTTCTTGTTTTGCTTTGGCGTCCTAACCAGTATCAGAATTTTAACACATTTTGAAGGTCTTTGCCTAGTGAACACGTTGTTGCTACCATTTGTATTTACCCTTTGTTTCCATTGAGTTTGGGCGTCTTCCTGTTCATTGCCCTTTTCATTCTTTTTTGGAGATTGACCCATGCATTAGGCATCGCTTGTTCCTTTACGTGAAGGTTAGTCTTTTTCTTGCTGCTTTATAACAACTGTTTGCAGCTTATGTGACAAACGTCTCTTGCTTTTTCTAAGGGGTCTTGGAAGCCGTGGTCTTGGACATATTCTACTCTTTCCGTTTTCCTCAAAGCTGTTGTGTGTGGTTTTCCGAGGTTGGCTTCCCTCGGGTTAATCTTTTTACATATATATATAACTGTCTGTTTGTAGATGTGATTTTGGCTGTGCTGGGTCTTGGTTGCTGTGTGGCTCTTCTCTGGTTGTGGTGAGTGGAGGCTGCCCTTGGTTGCAGTGCTCGGCCTCCTCACTGCGGTGGCCCCTTGCTGTGGAGCGTGGGCTCCTGGGCTCTACAGCACAGGTTCAGTAGTGGTGGCCCTCGGGCCTGGCTGCTCCACAGCATGTGGGATCCTCCCAGCCCAGAGGTCAGGCCTGGTCTCCTTCATTGGCGGGTGGATTCTTTACACTGAGCCACCTAAGAAGCCCCCTACCCTTGGGTAAATTTTTTGGGCCTTGTTTTACTTGTGGCCTATTGGCCTCGTGAAAGATAACATGAGGTTTGGTTTATCCTTTGTCTTTTTATCCTTTATCCTTTGATTTTATCCTTCATAGCCCTTTGCTTATGTGTTGAAGTTGGTGAGCTTGCTTGCTGCAATCTGGGTTCTTGTTCCAAGCTTACTTCTAGCAGAACACTTCTTCAGGTGCTGCCTTTTTGGGGGGGCTATTAGGCTTAGGGTTATGTTTATGTACTTCTGCAGAACTCTGCATGAATCTATTAGTTTCTAAGTCATACTTCATGAATGACTCATGAGTTCTCACACTCAGAACACAGTTGTTTTTAAAAGTTCTCTGTAACAATTACAGTGACATGTGTTCTTTGTAATAAACTCAATACCAAAGCTTATAAAGGGATTTCCCCTTCCTCAATCCCACAAAGATGAGTAAGTACAGTTCACTTATTAATCTTTCTGTATGTTTCTGTGTGCCTGTATAAATGTGTGTGCTGTTCACTTAATGCCCTTAATGAAAATGAAGCTGTTTACCCTTCAGAGCTCTTCCTTTGGCGCGGCCCGTGGATGTGCCCCACACCTTCTTCCTAGGCTCCGCGTTGCTATGTGGACGTAACGTTTTCTGCTAATAGATTTTAGGTTGCTTGTAAATTTTTGATCTTTCAGAGATAAATGAATGATGCTGTACATACTGCTTTGTGTGTTTATATAAGCATTATTTGTAAGTAAATCTTAATTCTGTAAGTGAAATTATTGCTGGATCATAGGGTACATACTTTTATAGTTTGATGGATTCTGATTCCAGTGGCATGACAGTTTATACTTGCTTCAGGAGAGCCTGAGAACCCATTTACCTACCCTCTGATAGGTCTCCGTAACTGTCACGATAAGAATGACTGTGCTCAGATTCTGGCTTCCTTACCCCAAGAAGTACTAGTGTTTTATGCTGCTGGGGTGAAGCAAGCGGTTGCACTTCAGGCAGGTCTAGCCCTTTGCACGTGGCATTAGTGTTCTTCTGGAATTTCTTCTTTATTGACTTTTTTATGGTGCTGATACTAAAGAGTGTGCTTCCCATTAGTCTAAAAACACATAGTAAGGTTTTTGTGCTTCTGCTTCTGTTTAGCACTAGGAGAATCTTAAATGCATGTCTGCACTGCAGCCGCACCAGTTAGTTTTCTAGGAATGTTGTGAGGAGTTTGGGGCAGAACTTGGAGCAGCAGCTGTGACTGCTAACAGCCTCGTGCGCACGGGGAGCCCCGTCGCGGTAGTTGGTGACAGCAGCTTGAAGAGGTTGAAGCTCCTGGTGCAGATGCCGTCGTGGACAGGAGTGGGCAGGATGGCCTCCGGTTGCCTTCTGAGGGGAGGGGTGGAGCAGGCCTCGCTTCTTAAATTTTAGCCAAGTTGATGGTCCATATTGTGTCACTTTGATTAGGTTTATTTTACCATAATTTGGGAATGTTGTCAGGATGCACTCTTACGGAGACTTTTCTTCTCTAAGGGAAGGGAGCCGTGTACAGCTTTGACCCAGTAGGGTCCTACCAGAGAGACTCGTTCAAGGCTGGAGGCTCAGCCAGTGCCATGCTGCAGCCCCTGCTTGACAACCAGGTAAGGAGACTGCATCCAGGAGGTGGTGGGTGAACCTGAAGTGCCTTCCTTTGCCTTCTCTTCGTTAGCTAGGGGAGCCGAGAAATCAAGGCTTTTTTGTAATTCACTGCTGAGCTTGCCTGGCTGATTGGCCTCACCCAACCTTCTTGTCTCTGTTCTGCTGGTTCTCCTGTGGCCACTCGCTTCCGTGGCTCCACCTTCTTCCTTGTTCTCGTGACTTCAGGGGTGCTTCTGTTTACAGTGGTTGGTCCATGTTTTCACTTCTCCTTTTGCCATTTTTATGTGGAGGTCATGAAAATGCATTTCTCCCCCAGTCTCTCCATTTCTCTGTCACCTCATTTTGTATTCTAACTTCCATGTGTATTTTGAATTTTTCCCCTTTTCTGTTACTGCTAGCTGCATTCATGCCTGCATGGCATCTTGCCTGGATCGTTGTGTTAATTTCCTAACATCCTTTTTGCCTCCTAGCTTACTTCCGTGTTTCATCCTCCTCGCTTGTTTGAAATGTGTGCAGTTACTTCTGCTTATTGCTTATCTACCACATTTCCTGTTGCTCTGTATTCCACTCAGATCCTTGACATGATGTGCCTCCCCGTCTCCACGCCTCCATCTGGAATGTGACTCCATCCTTTAACTCCAGTTTATCTGTTAGGGTTCCTCTTCTCAAATACACTTCCTGCTGGGGCTCTCCTGGCTCTGTCTTCCCCTTAGTTTCGGCGCGTCCTGTAGCCATGCTTGGCCTCCACGTGTCTGCCCCTCTACTGGGTGCTCCTCAGAAGTGGGGGCTTGGTCTTAGTGGATGCTTGTCAGGTGTCAGGTGTGTGTGATTCAGCCAGGTCTGGAACCTTTCACTTGGGGGACATTTTAAGTTTGTGTGATGTGTTCATTTTGACTCCTGAGACCTGTGAAAGCTTTGGGCGAGACTGGACCTCGTTTGCATGATCACATGATGCCTCATCCAAGTTTCATGTCCCACTAGGTTGGTTTTAAGAACATGCAGAATGTGGAGCATGTCCCGCTGTCCTTGGACAGAGCCATGCGGCTCGTGAAGGATGTCTTCATTTCTGCTGCTGAGAGAGATGTGTACACTGGGGACGCACTCAAGATCTGCATCGTGACTAAGGAGGGCATCAGGGAGGAGACTGTTCCTCTGCGGAAGGACTGACTTCTGGGCCCTTGGCATTGATCAGCTCAAAACTAGCTAAGTTTGTACCTTGAAACTGTTGGACTAACTTGTTTTATTAAAAAATAAAGCCCCAAGCACTTATTTTGTTATAACTTGTCTTCTTCACGGACAGAACTAGGAGACAGAGCCTTTCTCCTTTCATTTTCTTCATTCTTGTATTTTTCTGTCATCCAGAGCTAAGTGGGCTCTTCCGGTCAGTTTATCATCTTATGATAGTCAGCCCATCTTACAAAGAACATGTTTAGAATTTATGTAGTCCACCTAGTTAGATGACCCATGAGTGTTTGGTGCTGGAGCCTGAAGTCCGAATGCAGCAAAGCCTCCTGGGAAGGAACATTGGGTGTAAAGGGAACTCAGCCAGACTGGAAACTGAACTGGGGCGTGAGGACCTTCCTACCAGCCTCACCACCTCCAGATCTCTGACTTGAGCGATGGCTGCAAGGGGCTGAGTTCCCTCAAGTTCCCTGAGTTCCCAGCACAGCAGCTAGGAGCAGCTGGAGAGGGTCTGGCAGAGCTGAAGGCACCACCACGCCCACCAGAGGGGCACAAAAGGAAGATGGCACTGCCCATCTTCCCAAGTTGGCAGTAGCAGGCCCACACCTAGCAGGTGGGAAGGACATTTAGGCTCCATCGACAGAGGAGGTGGCAACTGTGCCCATGGACAGTTTGGACCACAGGGAACCTGAAGGCAAGGAGAGCTGAGGGATAGGAACCTCGCATTCTACAGGTCAGGACGGAGGGTAGGAGAGAACTGTTAACGTCCTGGGGCTTTTTTCCTTCTTGGACAGAAAGGGGCTCCCAGTGTGTCTGCAGCAACTCAGTACATCCAGCGGAGGAAGGGGCCCTGACAACGCCGGCCACCATCACCCTCTCTGAGCAGATGCCCGACGTCTGTTCTAAACGTGTCTGTTCTCTCTCCTTGCGTGAGATCAGCTGCCCATGTGGCTCTCCCTGGTCTGAGTGGCTCCATGGAGTGTGTATTCATTTTTGAAAATGTTTTTTCTATAATGGGAACATCTCTATTCAAGAAAACAGCCTGGGGAAACAAAAACAACAGAAGTCAAACATGGGGTGAGAATGGATGTCCACAGAGCTGACTTGGAAAGTATAGGAGACCTAGGGTGTGATCTCACACTTTGTCCTCAAGCAGACGTACAGCCTGTGCCTTCTCTGCAGCGAGATGCTTCTGGAGGGGCCCTGCTAGAAGCTGTGGGTTTGGAAGAGGAGTTGGCTGTGGTCCAGGGAGGTGTCACACTCTCACTCTTCAATGGATGTCAGATCTGCAGGCCACTCTCCGAGGCCACCAGATGGCAGTGTTGTCTTGTCCGGCTGGGTGTCCCACAGCTGGGGGCCTGGTGTTCTCTAAGGTGTTCTTGCTGGTCCAAGATCTCCCAGTGCAGACTGCTGAGCTCCTATGAGAGCCCTGGGCCTGATGGTAAATCCTTTGCATAACCTGGAAGGAGGGTTGCCTTCCTATGTGCTAAATCCCTTCATCTTCATATCAAAGTGGAAAAACAGGAGATAAACCCAGCACAGTTGGTAGTAATCTGTACTGGCAGAGATAAATCGAAAGTTGGTAAGTAGTGATCTGTACTGGAGGTCCTGGGTAAGGTGTGTGGGTGCGAGGGAGAAAACATCAAAAGACAGCTTCTTTGGAAACAGGGAAACTTCCGGGATTTGCCCAGGCAGCTGTCTGGTGGCAGAACTGAAATTAAGACTCAGCATTCATTTTATTCTCCTGGGCTTGCTCTCTGGGTTTTCTTTGTTTTCTGCCACCAGCAAATCCTTTTATTTCTTGTACTTGAGTCTATTCCTTTCAAATGGACTGTGATGTTACGATACTCTTGAGGACCTTAGTCTACCAATTCTGCTGAGACCCTTGGTTGAAGAGTTTGTGTAGGTGCTCATGGTAGAGAATACCCACAAAGTCATGAGCACAATCTCCGCTTAATGAAGTTCTAAATCCCAGCAAGTAGGCTGCTTACTTCAAGTGGTAACTACACCCCCAAGAAAATGCAAGAAAAGACTTGCTTTTCTTGCATTTAATTTAATGCCTTTGGTTTAATAAGAGTTGGTCTATACTGCTTTCCTTTGCCACTGGCAAGGAATACTTCTGTTTTCCTTGAGTATCACAGGTAATTTTGCCTTTCTTCTCTTTTGCTCAGAGAGAAACCTAGTAACCCTGAGGCTGACCTGCCTTGACTGGAAAAAGTTTAAAAAGGAAAAAGGAAAGTCTGCCATTATAATGATCACATTTTCTAAGCCAAAGGTTGAAACATGCTGTAATGTAGGGTCTGACCAAATAGTTCAGTTCAAAGCTGTCTTGCGAATATTAGCACTTGTAATAAAAGTTCTAAGAGTATCTATTTAGTTTTGTTTTTCTTCCCTAACACTTATTTTTAACTATTTCAAAAACTGCACCTGGATTCATTTTCTTCGTTCTGATTGTCTCATTTACTTTTGCATTGACTGTGGAGAACCATGTGGCTGGCCTAGAGGTTGGAGACAGTGCTGATCCATTTGTGATGATGTGCTGTTTTCCCTCTTAATTTAAGATGCTGAGAGCATTCACCCACAAACTCTGAAACATTGATTAGCTTCTCAGCAGATCATCTCGAAGTCCAGCTCTGCTATCACTACTTCCTGGGAGGAGTGCTATGTACAGATCTCTGGAGCTTGCAGGTTGTAGATGTGGAGACCTCCAGGAGACCTGCCAGCCGTCATGCTCCTGGACTCCGGGTCTCTGAAAGGCTTTAATGCCATAGGGCATTTCCCGTTTGTGGGTTCCTTGTGAACCTTCTCAGAGGGAAGGGGGTGGTGTGAGCAGGGAGAAAGGCACAGTGTCAGGGACAGGGAACCCCGGGTGATGTCAGAGCCCAGGTGGTTGGTCATATTCTTTCCTGCAGGTTCTGAAGAGTGTGAACCATGTGACCTGGGACTTGAGAACCAAGAAAAACCAGGGACGTGCGCCTGGGGAGGCATCTGTGAGACTCACTTGTTCCCCAAATGCTAGCTTGAGGCGCAGCTCTAAACAGACACCATCTTCTGGAGAAGTTCTTAATGTTGTGGGAAGGGAGACAGTCAACAAGGAGGAAATGTAGGGTCCAGAGGAGTGAGGTGATGAGAGCCAGGCAGCCTGGAAGGGGAGGGAGCAGAGCAGTGTGGGGAGGAGCCTCCAGCAGAGCAGAGTGAGCCTATGCTGGTGACTGAAGCCAAGTCAGCGCTGCTTGTGTTGAGCCTCAGAGGGAGGCTGGGGCCCTAACACAAGTCTCACGTTAAAGCTTCAGCTTCTTGTGCAGCGTTCCTGGTTTCCTCTGAGAAAAGGGCTGTTGCTGGGGGAAGGGGGGCCCTGATGGTGGCACATCCAGATAAACAAACACCTCATCACAAGAGGGGTATTTTCACTTCAAATTCCTTGTAAACAAGACAAGGGTGCCCACTCTCACCACTACTATCCAACATAGTTTTGGAAGTTTTGGCCACAGCAATCAGAGCAGAAAAAGAAATAAAAGGAATCCAGATTGGAAAAGAAGTAAAACTCTCACTGTTTGCAGATGACATGATCCTCTACATTGAAAACCCTACAGACTCCACCAGAAAATTACTAGAGCTAATCAATGAATATAGTAAAGTTGCAGGATATAAAATGAACACACAGAAATCCCTTGCATTCCTATACACTAACAACGAGAAGACAGAAAGAGAAATTAAGGAAACAATTCCATTCACCATCGCAATGAAAAGAATAAAATACTTAGGAATATTTCTACCTAAAGAAACAAAAGACCTATATATAGAAAACTATAAAACACTGGTGAAAGAAATCAAAGAGGACACAAATAGATGGAGAAATATACCATGTTCATGGATTGGAAGAATCAATATAGTGAAAATGAATATACTACCCAAAGCAATCTATAGATTCAATGCAATCCCTATCAAGCTACCAATGGTATTTTTCAGAGAACTAGAACAAATAATTTCACAGTTTGTATGGAAATACAAAAAACCTTGAATAGCCAAAGCAATCTTGAGAAAGAAGAATGGAACTGGAGGAATCAACCCGCCTGATTTCAGGCTCTACTACAAAGCCACAGTCATCAACACAGTATGGTACTGGCGCAAGGACAGAAATATAGATCAATGGAACAAAATAGAAAGCCCAGAGATAAATCAATGCACCTATGGGCACCTTATCTTTGACAAAGGAGGCAAGAATATACGATGGAGAAAAGACAATCTCTTTAACAAGTGGTCCTGGGAAAACTGGTCAACCACTTGTAAAAGAATGAAACTAGAACACTTCCTAACACCATACACAAAAAGAAACTCAAAATGGATTAAAGGTCTAAACGTAAGAACAGAAACTATAAAACTCCTAGAGGAAAACATAGGCAAAACACTCTCCGACATAAATCACCACAGCAGGATCCTCCATGACCCACCTCCCAGAATATTGGAAATAAAAGCAAAAATAAACAAATGGGACCTAATTAAAATTAAAAGCTTTTGCACAACAAAGGAAACTATAAGCAAGGTGAAAAGACAGCCTTCAGGATGGGAGAAAATAATAGCAAACGAAGCAACAGACAAACAATTAATCTCAAAAATATACAAGCAACTCCTGCAGCTCAATTCCAGAAAAATAAACGACCCAATCAAAAAGTGGGCCAAAGAACTAAACAGACACTTCTCCAAAGAAGACATACAGATGGCTAACAAACACATGAAAAGATGCTCAACATCACTCATTACCAGAGAAATGCAAATCAAAACCACAATGAGGTACCATTTCATGCCTGTCAGAATGGCTGCTATCCAAAAGTCTACAAGCAATAAATGCTGGAGAGGGTGTGGAGAAAAGGCAACCCTCTTACACTGTTGGTGGGAATGCAAACTAGTACAGCCACTATGGAGAACAGTGTGGGGATGCCTTAAAAAACCACTGAGGAAACCAGAATTGAAAGAGACGCGTGTACCTCAATGTTCATCGCAGCACTGTTTATAACAGCCAGGACATGGAAGCAGCCTAGATGCCCATCAGCAGACGAATGGATAAGGAAGCTGTGGTACATATACACGATGGAATATTACTCAGCCATTAAAAAGAATACATTTGAATCAGTTCTAATGAGGTGGATTAAACTGGAGCCCATTATACAGAGTGAAGTAAGCCAGAAAGAAAAACACCAATACAGTATACTAACACATATATATGGTATTTAGTTAATCGGTAAAGATAACCCTGTATGCGAGACATCAAAGAGACCAGATAAATAGAACAGTATTATGGACTCTATGGGAGAGGGCGAGGGCAGGAGGATATGAGAGAATGGCAGTGAAGCCTGTAAATTATCATATGTGAAATGAATCACCAGTCATGATACAGGGTGCTCGGGGATGACCTGGAGGGATGGGATGGGGAGGGAGGTGGAAGGGGGTTCTGGAAGGGGAAAACATGTACACCCATGGTGGATTCATGTCAATGTATGGCAAAACAAATACAATATTGTAAAGTTAAAAAATAGATAAATAAACTAATTAAAAAAAAATTCCTTGTAAACCAGCAATTTGGAATGATTGAGCAATTAACGAAATACTATGTGGGAATTCTGCAGCCCTTAAAAGTAGTGCCTGTGAAGCCCTTGCAGTATTATGGCAGAATATTAGGGCAGAACATTTAATGAAAACCACAGAATGAAAATTGTCTGTGCACCATGACTTTCAGTTCAGTTCAGTTCATTCGCTCAGTTGTGTCTCACTCTTTTTGACCCCATGGACTGCAGCACACCAGGCTTCCCTGTCCATCAGCAACTCCCAGAGCTTGCTCAAACTTATGTCCATTGAATCGGTGATGCTATCCAACCACCTCATCCTCTGTCATCCCCTTCTCCTCCTGCCCTCAATCTTTCCCAGCATCAGGGTTTATCCAATGAGTCAGCTCTTCGCGTCTGGTGGCCAAAGTATTGGAGTTTCAGCTTCAACATCATTCCTTCCAATGAACACCTAGGACTGATCTCCTTTAGTATGGACTGGTTGGATCTCCTTGCAGTTCAAGTGACTCTCAAGAGTCTTCTCCAACACCACAGTTCAGAAGCATCAATTCTTTGGCACTCAGCTTTCTTTATAGTCCATACATGACTACTGGAAAAACCATAACCGTGACTTTGGGTATGTGGAAACATGAATATAACAATGCAGAAGAAAAAATATCCAAATCAATACAGTGGAGTGGCCTAATACAGGTGGCTTTCTTTATTTTATAGACCTCCATAATGACCATTTATCATTAAAAATAAGTTTGAGAAAATAGTTTCGTAAATCTAGAATTCTATGTATAATGATTCCTTTTCCATTTTTGCCAATCTCTTCAAAATATTTTGAGTTTGGATGCTACCTAATAACACACCTAGTGAAAAAAAATCTAATTGGTAACTTGGTTTGAGTTGGCAAAAATTAGTTTGTTTGACAGAGCATCTCACTTTTAGCCAGCCATGTTGACATCAATAGATACACCTGATCATTCCCTAAATAGTAACTAATAAAGACCGCTGTTTTCATGAGCCATAAATATCAGGGCAGGGGGAAGATAGGGCCAGGAAGGAGCTAACTGCAGAGCACATACCTGCTGTGTGTGAGGACTTTCGGGCAGTTAGGTGATGGCATGGCCAGGATACTAGTCTTATCTGTTGAATTATGAAGCTGAAACCCCAGCCTTTTTAGAAAGATGTGTACAAAATCTCTGGTTGTCTGGAGAAAATCACAGAGAACTCTGACTTCCTTCAGGCTTCGCAAAGGTGAAAGGAGTTTTAACCTTGAGCACACATTACAAAATTCTAATACAGGAAATGCTTTCGAAGACTGTAGAGCTGCACTCAAACAATGTAATAAATGCTGACAGGCAACATGTGCGCCACTCAAAAATTAAAGAAGAAGTCCAGGGGAAAATCACCAATGCCTTTTTTATTCCACTGGAAATTTGCAGTAACGTCAAACATCAACACTTCAAAAACAAGAAACAAACACATTTTTTGTTATGGTTTTCACAAAGCAGAGGAAACAATTACTAATCTAAACTTATCAGGAAGTTTGGTGAAGCTTATTGTTCCATTGCCCTCATAATTCTGTGAGAAAAATATGTTTTTGATTTTATACTGGACAAACTTTGATATGAGCTCTTCATTTGCACAAAATTTACAGCAGGTTTTGAGCCCTCCTGGCACTCGAGTGCTCCTGTTCTGGGTCTTCTATTTGACGTGGGTGTGGGTGCTGCTGCCTGGATTCGGTAATTCCTGAGAGGGGTTAGCCTCAGAAGTGCCAGCATGCTTTGGTTTATTACAAGGTACAAACTATTTTTTCCTTGAATTCTTCAAATGCCTCATTCATTCACGTATTTTATTATGGAACATTGCAAATGCACACAAAAGAAGTTGAGAGACCAGTGTTACGAAACCCTATGGATCCTTCACTCACTTCAGTAATGACTCCGGACCACCGTTATGTCATTCCCTCCTCTCCCCAGCCCCACACACCCCAAAGTATTTGGAAGCAAATCCCAGAAGTCTTATAACTTCTTCTGTAAATTTTTCAGCCCTCTAAAAGATTATGATCATACTTTAAAATATAATCACAGTTTCATAATCATGTTTTTAAAGATTAAGTACAGTTTCTGCAAACATTTTTTTTCTGTAGTTTTGGCTGTCCCGGTCGCCGTTGCCCCGCGTGAGCTCTCTCTGCTGGGGCGAACTGGTGCTGCTCTTCACGGCGGTCTTGGGCTGCTCACTGTGGCGGCTTCTCTCGTGGAGCACAGGCTCCAGGCCCCAGGCTTCAGGAGTGGCAGCACGTGGACACGGTACTTGCGGCTCAGGGGTTCTAGAGGGCGGGCTCAGTGTTTGCGGCCCACAAACTCAGCTGCTCTGTGGCATGTGGAATTTTCCCAGATCAGAGATCGAACCCAGGACCCCTGCTTTGGCAGGTGGATTCTTATCCACTGCTCCACCTGGGAAGTCTCTTAAGTACAACTTCTCAACCAAATTTCCAGTCAATGTTCAAATTTCCTCAATTGTTCTATGTTCAGAATTCCTCATTCAAATCTGAAACCAATCTCTCCAATCTTCCTCTCTCGACGGTGTCTCTCTCTGTGTATTAATCTCTTTCAGTCTCTTTCTCAGTTTCTTGAAACTCATTTGTCCAGAAACTGGGTGATCAGCACTGCAGAGCCCCACTTCCTGGTGATTGCCGATTGACTCCTGTAGTCCATGTTTTTGTTTCTTCTTGTAAATCGGCAGTTAGTATAGGAGCTTGATCACATCCAGTTCAATTTTTCATCAACAGAGTAATCTATTGATAAGTTTATGTATCTTGCCATTGCTTAGATCGGCAAATTTGACCTGTTGCTATTAGTTACATAATAATCTACTGTGATGAAATATCTGAGTATCACTGACTGCTTTCGTTTTTGCCATTAGAAGATAAACTTCAGTTTCTAAAAAAGCCACAGCCTTCTTTCAATCATAGGTCTCAAACCCAGACTGGGCAGAGCTTCAAAAGCCTTCCGCTTGTGCAGGTCAGATGTTTCTTTCCACCTGCCCTGGGGTGGAGGGTACCTGGTCTCTGGACAAAAGGCTCCAGGAATGGGGGTTCATCCAACCAGCCTGGCCCCTGGGCCACAGGAAGCGCCATCACAACATCTCAATCTCTCCTTCAGGGCAGTGCATTTTCTTCCAAGGAGTTTTTGTTGGCTTTTTGTTTTTTAACAGGGTTTTTATCATGTCACCCTGCTCTATGTTAATAATGTAAGTATCACTTGCTTCTCAAAGAACGAACTTCCCAGACAGTCTGTTCCCTGGATTGTCAGTCCCCTGGACTGAGGGTGTTTTGCTTGCTCTTGTGGATTCTCTTACAGTTCAGTCCCTGCGTCAACACTCTGTCTCCTATGCCTGCTTGTGGTCACCACCTTCACTTACATTTGATTCTGTGGGTAACAGAATAGTGCCCCCTCTGCCTTCACCTCCATTGTTCCTGTTGGGCTCTTTGGGGAGAGGGCCTCAGGGAACCTGCCCTCTGAGTGTCTGTTCCAGCCCGTGAAGGTGGCTCCTCCGGGCGCGGGGGCAGAGAGTCCGTGTGACTGGTACCTCTTATGCGAGGCCCAGGTGGTAAGGTTCCTTTTCAGAAACTTAAGTCCAGCTATTTGCAGTGGTGACTCGTCGAGCTCCAGCTGGCCGCCTGCTCCTTGACGGCAGGGCTCAGATCCCTCGCAGCCTTAAAAGGAGAGGCAGGCAGTGGGCTGCACAGGCGGCTTCTCTCTGAAAGCACCAAGGAGATGGTTTGAGAGAATGAGAGGGTGCCTCCAGAGCTTGGCCTCAAAATAGCCTGGTCATCTTGAGCTTCCCTTAATAGCCAGCCATGAGTCAGTCATCCACAGTCTATGTAAAGCCCTTGTAAACCTATTTGTATTTGTGCCACTCTGAAGAGCAATTAGATTCAAACAACTACCTGATTATTCTCTCTTATTTTCCTGAAACTAAAGCCATCTTTAAGTTTCAAGAGTGTCCTCTTGTCTCTCTCTTCTGGAATTGGGTGGCAGGTGACATGTCACACCTGCTTGTGAATGTGCCTCAGGGAGGCCCAGTGACACCAGCTCATAGTCACCTTCACCTTCAGATGGAATCCTCTGGGGGACTGCGTGTTGCCCAAGTGACATCAGTTTCTGGGCAGAAACTAAGTGTCTTGCCTTCTGGAGTCGAGTCCATCACTTCCCAGCCGGGTGGCTCATCATCCTTACCTATGAAGTGTGTGAAATGTTAGTGCTCCCTCCCAAGGAGGAGCAGGTGACGTAAGTGCTTAGCCCTGAGCCTGTTGCCCAGCAAGTCCTCAGTGAACCGCAGTTGTGACTAAGCCTCAGGCTGTTCCCGTTCTCCAGAGGGCCCACAACCCTACCCCGTCTATCTACCTAGAAACTCTTAGGTGTCCTCCTTCAATCCCTTCAAATTCCGGCTCGGGGTGCCTCTGGGAAGCTACCCCGGCCTTGCTCCGGCCTCCTCCCTCCCCTGTCTCACTCCACCTGCCCCTGCACAGTCGCTCTGCTCTGTGAAGGGTAACTGCTCACTGCGTGGTGACTTCGGCTGCTGCCCTGGAGGGCAGAGACCCCTTTGCACTCTGGCTCTCCATCCTTGTCTATCACTACTGCTGAATAAATACTTGTTAAAATAATTAATTAAACTAACTCAGGGCTTTCTTGCATAAAACTTTTGCTGGAAGCTATAAATGTCTTTGAGTCTAAAAGAATTCTGTTACTAAATGCAATTTTGTAAGAAAAAACCTTCCCAACATAGGGTGTTGGGGGGATGGGGGGGAAAGATAAAAAGAATTCTTGGTCTTAGGGAGTCTGAGGAGATGCTGCACTGGCCTCTTCTCCCATCCCACTGGGAGCTGGACTCCAAACTAAGCACTTGTTTCTGAGCTTAGGCAGCAGCAGCTGCCGTGCAAGCTTAGGGTGCAGGGCTTTGCAGCTGACCAGGGCCTTCTGTGCACCCCTCCCTCTCTGCCTGGTGTCTGCCCCGCTGGCCTTCTGAGGACCAGCCTGCTGTCCCCGGACACTCTGTAAGGTACCTCGGGGTCAGTTTGCTGTAAATAGCCCTCAGATTTGGGACCAGCTCCTCTCACTTCTGCTGCTTGGCAGTTCATACTCTATGCATGCAAAATTTTATAAATGACCCAGCATGATATGGTAACTATATTTTCAGACCCCCAAACTGAGTTTGTCAACCTAAGATTGATTTCAGATTTATGAACTGTTTTATACAAGAAGTCTTATAAAGTTACAAATATTAAATCATATTTTATGATGTTTTCTTTTCTTTTTTTTTTAAATGTGGGCTATCTGGAGAAGACTCTTGAGAATCCCTTGGAGAGCAAGTAGATCAAACCAGTCAATCTTAAAGGAAATCAACCCTGACAATTCACTAGAAGGACTGGACAAGAGCTGACTCACTGGGAAATAGCCTGATGCTGGGAAAGATTGAAGGTAGGAGGAGAAGGGGGCGACAGAGGATGGGATGGTTAGATAGCATCACAGACTCAACGGCCATGAGTTTGTGCAAAGCTCCGGGAAATGGTGAAGGGCAGGGGAGCCTGGCGTGCTGCAGTCCACGGGGTCACAAAGAGCTGGACATGACTGAGCGACTGAACAGCAACAGCAGCAAAAGGAAGGGAAAAAATCCCACTATCAACATCAACTTTCAATATTTTGATTTATTTCTTTTCAGGTTTCTGTATGTGTATTGTTTGCCTGTATGTTTTATATTTTTATAAAACTCAAACCAAACTTGCCATCTTTACCTCAAGTTTAAAATTTAATAGTGATTATGAGGCACCATGTCAGAAAAGTTCCCATTTATAATAGGAATTTGTGTGGGAAGCCCTGGCAGTCCAGTGGTTAGGACTCAGGGCTCTCACAGCTGGGGCCCAGGTTCCCAGATTCAATCCCTGGTCAGGGAATTGAGATCCCCCCAAAAAGGATATAGTGTGAATTTGTGAATCTGAGTTCCTGAAGCTTGAATATCTATAGATCTGATTTTATCTGTGGGCCCTGTATTTGGGATATTCTATGTTCGTTCTACATTTAAATCATTGTTGTTGCTCAGTCATGTCCAACTCTTTGCCACCCCATGGACTGCAGCACGCCAGGCTTCCCTGTCCTTCACCATTTTCCAGAGCTTGCTCAAACTCATGTCCATTGAGTCGGTGAGGCCATCCAACCATCCCATCCTCTGTCATCACCGTCTCCTCCTGCCTTCAATCTTTCCCAGCATCTGTGTCTTTTGCAGTGAGTCAGCTCTTCCCATCAGGCGGCCCACAAAGTACTGCAGTTTCACCTTCAGCATCAGTCCTTCCAATGAACATTCAGGACTGATTTCCTTTAGAATTGACTGGTTTAATCTCCTTGCTGTCCAAGGGACTCTCAAGAGTCTTCTCTAGCACCATAGTTTGCAGGCATCTTCTTTGGCGCTCAGCCTTTTTAATTGCCCGGCTCTCACATCTGTAAATGACCACTGGGAAAACCATAGCTTTGACCGTATGGACCTTTATTGGCAAAGAAGTGTCTCTGCTTTTTGCTCTCCTGTCTAAGTTTCTCATTGCTTTCCTTGCAAGGAGCAAGTGTCTTTTAATCTCATGGCTGCAATTACTGTCTGCAGTTATTTGGGAGCCCAAGAAAATAAAGTCTGTGACTGTTTCTATTGTTTCCCCATCTATTTGCCATGAAGTGATAGGACCAGATGCCACGATCATTTTTTGAATGTTGAGTTTTAAGCCAGCTTTTTCACTCCCCTCTTTCCCTTTCACCAAGGGGCTATTTAGCTCCTCTTCAGTTTCTGCCATTAGGGTGATATCATCTGCATAATTGAGGTTATTGATATTTCTCTTGGCAACCTTGATTCCAGCTTATGCTTCATCCAGCCCAGCATTTCACATGATGTACTCTGCATAAAAGTTAAATAAGCAGGTGACAATATACAGCCTTGATGTACTCCTTTCCCAAGTTTGAACCAGTCCATTGTTCCATGTCTGGTTCTAGTTGTTGCCTCTTGATCTGCATACAGGTTTCTCAGGAGATAGGTAAGGTGATCTGATATTCCCATCTCTTGAAGAATTTTCCACAGTTTGTTGTGGTCTACATAGTCAAAGGCTTTAAAGTAGTCAATGAAGCAGATGTTTTTCTGAAACTCTCTTGCTTTTTCAATGATCCAACGGATGTTGGCAATTTTATCTCTGGTTCCTCTGCCTTTCTAAATCCAGCTTGAACATCTGGAAATTTCAGTTCACATACTGTTGAAGCCTCACTTGAGGAACTTTGAGCATTACTTTACTAGCATGTGAGATGAGTGCAATTGTGCAGCAGTCTGAACATTCTTTGGCATTGCCTTTCTTTGGGATCAGAATGAAAACTGACCTTTTCCAGTCCTATGGCCACTGCTGAGTTTTCCAAAGGTGTTGGCATATTGATTGCAGCACTTTAACAGCATCATCTTTTAAGATTTGGAAGAGCTCAGCTGGAATTCCATCACCTCCACTAGTTTTGTTTGTAGTAATGCTTCCTAAGGCTCATTTGACTTCATGCACCAGGATGTCAGGCTCTAGGTGAGTGATCACACCATCATGGTTATCCAGGTCATTAAGACCTTTTCTGTATAGTTCTTCTGTGTATTCTTACCACCTCTTCTTAATATCTTCTGCTTCTGTTAGTTTCATACCATTTCTGTCCTTTATTGTGCCCATCTTTGCATGAAATGTTCCCTTGATATCTCTAATTTTCTTGATGAGATCTCTAATCTTTCCCATTCTATTGTTTTCCCCTATTTCTTTGCATTGTTCACTTCAAAAGGCTTTCTTATCTCACCTTGCTATTGTCTGGAACTCTGAATTCGGATGGATGTGTCTTTTCTTTTCTCCTTTGCCTTTTGCTTCTCTTCTTTTCTCAGCTATTTGTAAGGACTCCTCAGACAACCATTTTGTCTTTTTGCATTTCTTTTTCTTGAGGATGGTTTTGATCACCGCCTCTTGTACAATGTTACGAACCTCCATCTATAGTTCTTCAGGCATCTGTCTATCATATCTAACCCCTTGAATCTATTTGTCACTGCCACTGTATAATCATAAGGGATTTGAGTTAGGTCACACCTGAATGGTCTAGTGGTTTTCCGTGCATTCTTCAATTTAAGTCTGAATTTGGCAATAAGGATTTCATGATCTGAGCCACAGTCAGCTCCTGGTCTTGTTTTTGCTGACTGTATAAGAGCTTCTCCATCTTTGGCTACAAAGAATATAATCAATCTGATCTCAGTATTGACCATCTAGTGACGTCCATGTGTAGGGTCTTCTCTTGTGTTGTTGGAAGAGGGTGTTTGCTATGATCAGCGTGTTCTCTCGGCAAAACTCTGTTAGCCTTTGCCCTGCTTCATTTTGTACTCCAAGACCAAACTTGCCCATCACTCCAGTTATCTCTTTACTTCCTACTTTTGCATTCCAGGCCCCTATGGTAAAATGTACATCTTTTTTGGGTGTTAGTTCTAGAAAGTCTTTTAGGTCTTCATAGAACCGTTGAACTTCAGCTTCTTTGGCATTACTGGTCAGGCCACAGACTTGGATTACTGTGATACTGAATGGTTTGCCTTGGAAACTAGCAGAGATCATTCAGTCATTTTAAGAGTGCACCCAAGAACTGCATTTTTGAGTCTTTGGTTGACTATGAGGGCTACTCCATTTCTTTTAAGGGATTCTTGCCCACAGTAGTAGATATAATGGTCATCTGAATTAAATTGCCCATTCCTGTCCATTTTAATTCACTGATTCCTAAAATGTTGATGTTCACTCTTGCCATCTCCTGTTTGACCACTTACAATTTACCTTGATTTATGGACCTAACATTCTAGGTTACTATGCAATATTATTCTTTACAGCATAGGACTTTACTTTCATAACCAGACACATCCACAACGGGGTGTTGTTTCCACTTTAGCTCCGCCTCTTCATTCTTTCTGGAGCTGTTTCTCTGCTCTTCTCCAGTAGCATTTTGGACACCTACTGACCTGGGGAGTTCCTTTCAGTGTCATATCTTTTTGCCTTTTCATATTGTTCATGGGGTTCTCAAGGCAAGAATGATGAAGAGGTTTAACATTCCCTTCTCTAGTAGACCACATTTTGTCTGCACTCTCCAGCATGACCTGTCTGTCTTGGGTGCCCCTACACAATATGGCTCATAGATTCATTGAGTTAGGCAAGGTTGTGATCCATATAATCAGTTTAGTTAGTTTTCTGTGATTGTGGTTTTCATTCTGTCTGTCCTCTGTTGGATGAGGATAAGGGTCTTGTGCAAACTTCCTGATGGGAGATACTGGCTGTGGGTAAAATTGGGTTTTATTCTGGTGGGCAAGGCCATGCTCCGTAAGTCTTTAATCCAATTTTCTGTTGATGGGTGGGGCTTGGTTCCCTCCCAGTAGTTTGGCCTGTGTTCAGTCTTAGTAGTTGCAGCACAGGCTTACTTGCTCCCTGGCATGTAAGATTATAGCTCCCTGACCAGGGATTGAACCTGTGTTGCTTGCATTGTAAGGCAGATTCTTACCCACTGGACCACTAGGGAAATCTCTCATTTTTGCTAATGTGTACTAATTTATAAGTAAGCAAAGACAGTAAGAAAAATAAATAGATGCTATTAAACGGTGTCTGCAGCATAAGTTCTGGATGATACTGGGACCTGCAGCCACATTGCACAGCACTGGTTTGCCTCTGACTCTTCTCCATGTCTTTTCTCGGAGCCCTTGTGATGTTCTCTGTGCTGAATGCACAGCGCCAGCTGGTCTTGCCCGAGCGCTCAGAGTCCCAGGTCCACACTGGACAGCGAGTGCTCCCGTCCTCCCATGAGTGCTTCACGGGCCCTCCTGAGCGTCAGCTGAGATTCGCTCTGTGTGAAGACTGTGCAGCATTTTCACCCTAAAAAGGAGCTTGCCTGTGTGAAGGATCCTACTCCTTTGAGGAAGGTGCTTGGATGCTGCTGCTGTGTGGCCATGCTAACTTCACTGTGCCTTCCTCCAGGTTGCAGATGAGGGCTCTGGCTTCAGGACCGCTCAGGGGAAGTCCTCTCTCTCAGACCCAGTTCCCAGGTGGATAAAGCATTTCTAGCTAAGTTTTTGCAAAGACGGAGGGGTGGCAGGCATAGCATATTAATCTTAGGGGCTGAGTTCCTCCCATATTCCACATCTTTGTATTATTTTATTTCTTAGCCATTTCAAGTTCCCCACCAGTTAACTTGTAATTAAAGATTTTAATGAAAAAAATTATTTTCATTGGTATTTAATATCCTTGTATTTAAATTATAAAATCCTATTCTGCAGCTCATAAAATCAGTTTTTCCCCAGCACATGACTTTTTTGTATACTGATTGGCTGGATGAGAGAATTAACACCACACACACACACACACACACACACACACACACTTCTATGGAAAAAATCTATTTTCTTGGAAAGACCACATCTATCTCTCTATTCTCAGTCCTAAAATAATCATAAGACTTATTGAAACTGCTTTTTCTTCCCTAGATCCATTGAAACTTAATTCCTAGTTCCTGCTTGTCTTGAACCTGGATGACTCCTGGGGTTTCCGTGCCAATCTCCGGGCCCCCACGTCCTTCCTGGTCCTTTCCACTCTCCACAGACAACAGACATAATCTTCCTATAATGCAGTTCTGACCATGCCAGCTCCATCCTTAAAATTATTTATTGCTTTTTATTCACTTTAAGAATATTTATAGTCAATAAATAAAAGTAACTCTTGTGGGATATAAATTAGAAGATTAATTTGGGGTTAACAGATACACACTATTATATATAAAATAGGTGAAAAACTAGGATCTACAGCATAGCACAGGGAGCTATAGTCAATATATTGTAATAACCTAAAAGGGAAAAGAATCTGAAAAAGAATACATACATACATACATATATTTAACTGAATCGCTTTGCTGTGTACCTGAAACTAACACAACATTGTAAATCAACTAACCCTCAATAATAAAACAAGACAGACACAACAAGTACATCTTTTAGGTGCAAGTCTATGTATTTTGACAGATGTGCACACTTGGTAACTGCCACCACCACAATCAGGGTGTAGACGAGCTGTTTCAACCCCCACCTCCCCCGGCCCCAAATCCCCTGGGATTTGGCAATCACTGATCTGTTTTCGGTTCCTTTAATTTTGCTTTTTCCTGAATACCGTATAAATGGAGTCATACAGTATAGTAGCCTTATTTTATAATTAAACTTTTTACTTTGAGGTAATCATAGACTCAGTGTGGTTGAAGGCAATGACACACAGATCTTTGGACACTATGACCCTGCTTGGGTTTCCAACCCCACCTCCCCTGTGGATGCTGCCTGCTGGCCTCGCTCACGTTGGAGTGGACGTGCACTGTAGGGTCACTGTCCATCTCCCCAGGTCTGTGCTCCTGTCTGAACCTTTCTCTCTTCACTGCCTCCAGATAGAGCTGGAGAAGGTCTTCCCTCCTAACAAAGGCCAGTTATTTCACAGGCGTTTCCACCATCGCCTCTCACTGTCCAGGGCTTCTCTCCTCCCATTACACTGCTTCCATCCTGAACTACTGATCATCGCGTAGCACTTGGTCGTCCTTATGGCTGAACAGCTGTGCTGCAGGGACCCCATGTAAAAAAATGGGAGAAGCCCCCTGGTCTCCTCCTGTTCAGCTACTGTTCCATTATCCTGGGTCTCTTTACAGCCAACTCGCCCCAAGGACATGCTCTGTAAACACTGCTCGAGCCTTCCCTCCACCTGCCCTCCTGCACGCTGACACACTGGAGCGCTCCTGTCACGGCACCACGAATGCTCTTGGGCCAAATCTAACAGAGATCCCTTGCTTGGAACACTTCCTTTTGCATGTCTATGCTTTGTGACTCTGAGTTCTCTGGAATTTTCTCCTGTTTCATTAGTTTCTTGTTGGCTCTTGGATCCCTGGATCCTTTCTCGTTCTCTATCCAAGTTCCGGCTGTGGGTGTTTCTTAGGCCTCTTGGAGGCCACTCTTGAAGAAAGTTGGATGTGCTTGACTTTTCTTATTTAAGATTTTTGTGATTATATTATGCTACATGAATATATATTTTAATTTAAGATCCACAATTATGTAAAGAGTCAAAATTCCACTAAGTACTCACACCAGCCCCATTCTCCTCCATAACTAACCACGTCCCAGGCCTGGGGCTCCACCAGCCCCTCCAGCCTTCCCCCTCCCCAGACAGATGTCTTCACGCTGTTAGGAAGAGCTTCCCCCAGCTCTTTGGGAGTTGGCTGTCATCTCTGTCATCTACCCTGTCTGAGCATTTATTCTTTTTCAGAGCAAACTGATTACTTTGTTCCTAGTAACTAGCATAGTCTTCAATTGTCTGTTGAGCTCTCTAAGAGGGCAATCTTACTCAGTCTTTGCTGTGAGAATAAAGCCTCTGGAGGCAGCATCTGTGAGCCTTCCCGTGACTCAGTTGCAGTGCTCGGAGCACACAGGGCACACAGAAGCAGCGCGAAACACTCTGACAACCCTTTCCAGTCCTATGGCCACTGCTGAGGTTTCCAAATTTGTTGGCATACTGAGTGCAGCACTTTGACAGCATCATCTTTTAGGATTTGAAATAGCTCAACTGGAATTCCACCACCTCCACTAGCTTTGTTTGTAGTGATGCTTCCTAAGGCCCACTTGATTTTGAATTCTAGGATGTCCGGCTCTAGATGAGTGATCACACCATCATGATTATCTGGGTAATGAAGATATTTTTGGTACAGTTCTTCCGTGTACCCTTGCCACCTCTTCTTAATATCTTCTGCTTCTGTTAGATCCATACCATTTCTGTTCTTTATCGAGCCCATCTTTGCATGAAATGTTCCCTTGGTATCTCTAATTTTCTTGAAGAGATCTCTGGTCTTTCCCATTCTGTTGTTTTCTTCTATTTCTTTGCATTGATCACTGAGGAAGGCTTTCTTATCTCTCCTTGCTACTCTTTGGAACTCTGCATTTAAATCAGTATATCCTTCCTTTTCTCCTTTGCTTTTAGATTCTCTTCTTTTCTCAGCTATTTGTAAGGACTCCTCAGGCAGCCATTTTGCCTTTTTGCGTTTCTTTTTCCCAACCCAGGGAGTTTGGGAATTTTTGTGCCGGAGTTCAGCTACAGACACTTGGATCTATTTGAGCCAGTTTAAGGAGCAGACTTAACTCAGGAGATGGAACAGTCGACACAAGCAGAGAGAAGGCTCTGGTCTGGTGAGACAGCTGGTGCTTCTGCTTCCAGCAGTGGCCCAGCCATGCCTGGCTTCAGGGTTAGGATTCAGGAGCATCACATGACAGTGGGCACACAGACCTCAGGAGAGGGCGCTGGTATTTCTGGGCTTCTGGACAAGGCCTGCCTCCGGGGCTCTCCAGGCCCCACCCTCCTTGTTCCTGAAACAAAGAAAAGTGACTCTGGGGACTTAGGGCTCCTCTGCTAAGTGACAGCAGCAGAATCTGCACGATGGGACCAGAAACCCCAAGTCTGACCCTGGACACTCGCTCTGTGGCCACTGTGCCTACGTGAAGGTCTTCTTGCCTGGGCAGCCTTCTGAGCTGCCCTCAGCCATGAGCACATGCATGGTGTGTGCACATGTGTGTACACTTGAGCATAGACCTGGGTTTGGATTCTGGCTTAGAACGCTAACCCACCACTTGTTAGCTGTGTCATTTTGGGCAAAGGACCAGCTTCTCAGACCTCCATCTATTCACTTGGGAAGCAGTGTCTGCCAGTTCACCATGGCACCAGGCTGTCTGAACAGGAGTCTGGGAATTTCCTAGGGACTGGGAGATGCTGTTGGGGTCTCCAAAAGGCCCCTGACAAGGAGCCCTCTTCTGCATCTGGTTCAAACAGGATGAGACACCCCCCTGGGTCCTGGGCCATCACGGGCTGTGTGCAGCTCCAGCCACACCAGCGCCACATTTCTGTGAGAAGACGAACTGCATCTTGCTGAGAACTGTGCCCTGGCTCTGCCACAGGGCTGCTGTGAGCACAAAGGACACGGTCAACTCAAAGGCCAAACAGACATGACTTGTGTAGGACTCACCGACTTTTCCAGTGGGACTTGGGAGGACCTTTCACTGGGCAGGAACTGACTCCAGCGCCACACCAACGGGGTGCAGACGACCCACGGTTTCCTGAGTCTGTCAAGACCGCCTTGCTCTTCCCCGCCCCATGGTTTCCTGAGTGCCAGGGTCATCTCTTCCCGTCACATCCCCGGGACACACCCCGCCAGGGGGCCAAGGCGGGCTCTCGCTCAGCCTTTCTTCCGATGCACCCTGACGGTGTTTCGGACGTCAGCTGAAGTTTGGGGCTGACCAGTGAGATCTCACCTGCCAGCAGGGTGGGTGGGGGTTAGTCTGCGATTCCTGACTTCCCCTCCTCACCCTCTGGGGTCACCTGGAAAGCCTCACCTTGCCGGGTCAGCACGCAGCTCCCTCTGGACGTTTCTGAGTGGGATGAGAGGCCAGAGCAAATGGCCCTCTTCCCTTTGTGCTGCCCCAGCAACGGTCACTGACCAGCAGGACAGCTGCACCGGGGGCCCTGGCTGGCTGGGGAGACAACAGAGGGGTTGACATCCCTGAAACTGGCCTGAAGCCCCCATTACTGAAGATCACAGTGCATATTCAGGCACAGTCACTTGAGAGAAGAAAAGAAAAACAAAGCAAGACAGAATGAATAAGCTAAAACAATTAAAAGATAGAAGAGAAAACACCAGAGTCGATTATCCACTTTTCTTTCTCCCAGGTTGTAAATAAAGGTCATTTCCCTACCACGTTTCGAAAAACCAAGAAAAAGACTTCTCTGAATTATGAGCATTTGTGGCAAATTATTTAATATATGAAGTGCCACTCTGAATGAGCCACCATGGGGAGTGTGTCGTTACCACTGCTAAAGTCCGTGTCCCGTTTAACCCATTCAAGGACTGGCACGTGCCTTTCCATCTGATTCCATGGTGATGTTTGCAGCAAAGTTTGCTGAATGTACCATTCAGCTTTTTAAAATGAGGAAACTGAGGGGGTCCATGGTCTGTCAAGGTCTCTTTAAGGAACTTCAGCACATCTGGGGAGCCCACGAATTCTTACGGAGATACGGTGCAGACAGTGAAGACAGGTAGGGACGTGGCTGGGGGGCCAGAGGGCGAGAGGATTGCGAGCCTAGTGAGGCGATAGAACGTCGGGGACGAGGGCCTCTGGGTCACCTGACCCTCGTCTCAGTCCTTCCTCGCGCCTGGTGGGCTGTGAAGGGAATCCCTGAGCCCCTGCCCACATCTTGGCCTGAGTCACCAAGGAGCCCTGGTGTCCAGTCGGGCAGCTCAGACAAACCTCCACTGGCAGGAGGGGACTTGGCACCACGGGCTCTGGTCCACTGCACCTGGTCTGCGGGCCTCCTGGCCGGGAGGGAAGGACAGATGCCGCACCTTCAGATTCCAGTCTCTACTCATAACCAAGTTCTCACAGAGGAAGGAAGAGGGAATCAGATGGCTCTGGGGACCAGTAACAGGATAGGGAGCTTTGGGCCTGTACAGACCACCTGTGGGAATCTGGCCAGCCAGCCCCACAGCTGCTTGGTGAGGGGTGGTCTCACTTGGGGCGGAGGGACAGCAGTGTCTGGTGCCCACTGTTAGCTGGTACCTCTGCTGAGAGAAGCGGCCAAGGGCCAGGGTGCAGGGCCGCCACCCCACGCGTGTCAGTTCTGTTCCTGAGTCAGAGGAGCAGCTAGTGAGCCCCTGCCAAGCAAAGCTGCCCCCCAGGCAGAGGTGAGAGCGCTCGGCCTGCGGCCTGTCCGGAGGGGGCCCGCCCCCGGGGTGCAGGTGGGGGCCAGAGGGAACGGCTCAGAGGGACAGTCACTCGGTCCACTGCTAAAGGTGCATCCACTCCAGCTACTAGATTAAGTTCCCACGCATCCATGTAGCCGAGGCATCCACAGCTCCCCCTCCCAATGTGTCCTCCCTCTCTCTTATCCTTGAAGTCCTGGCTCCTCCTGGCAGAGTCTCATTAGTCAGCCCTCTGCCTGTCTGGGGAGGGCAGCCGGGGGGCACAGTGTGTGAACAGGATTAGAAGCCTCCAGCCGAGCACCTGTGAGGCAGGCCCACTGCAGGGCAGACCCCACAGAACCCTTCTGTGCAGGAAGGCCTCCCTTTCATCTCGCCCTGGGGGTGGCTCCTGGAGGCCACTTTTGAAAGCTCAAGCTCGTGCACCTCTTTGGTGCTGCCTCCCTGCCGTGGGGCCAGCGCCAGACCGCGGTGAATTCCCGTCTGGGGGTGGCTCCTCTGAGCTCAGAGCCTCTTCAGGGTCATCTGTGCACTGAGATGGGGGCGCCTCACTTCTCAGCCTGGTGCTGATGGCTTAGTTCCCAGAGGTGCGGGCAGGGAGAAGCCCCAGAAGCCGAGAGCAGCCAGGCCCCGGTGTTGGCTCTCACAGGGGGAGGCGGGCGAAGGCTGAGGCTTCCATTTGACACCTTCATACCCAGAGCTGCCTCCTGTTTCGAACCTTTCTCTGGCTCCAGTGCACAGACTTTAGGGGCTTGTGAGGGGAGCAACCTCAAAAGCTCATTCGATCCAGCCCTCTGCTTCAGGAGGGGCCATACGCGGGAGCATCGGGGACAGGCTGTGGAGGGGCAGCCCCGCTTGGTAGCCAGCCCTGCCGTGCCGGGGGTGGGGGTGGCAGCTTTAAGCTCCTGCTGGCCCCTCTGTGCAGATCCGTGCTGGCGACCAACACGCCCAGGCTTTGGGCCCTGGTGACAACTTCGGGCCTATAAGCAAAGCCATCCGAGAACATCTGCTTGCCTCTTGCAGCTTTAAAAAGAAAACATGCACAGTGGTGAGGGCCCCTTACCTCCTGCCCTGAAGCCTTGTCCCCAGAGGCCTGCTGAGGGCCCTCTGTGGCATGGACACTGCCGTCTGCCCTCACCTCCCTCTGTGAGCACGTTGCCCGCAAAGGCAGCCCCCTGGCTGATCCTGGCTTTGCTTTTAATACAAGTTTCGGCCGTAGAGCAATATAATTGACATCTGTGCACACCCCAGCGTGCTCACCGCCTGAAGTACTGTTTGCACCCGGCGTGATGCAGACGAGTACCTACGAGCTTGTTTTCGTTTTGTTTGCTTTTCAGATTCCACATATGAGTAAAATCACACAATATGTCTTTCCCCATCTGACTTATTTCACTTAGCATAATACTTTCAAGGTCCATCCATGTCTCAAATGGCAAATTTCTTTTTTATGGCTGAGTGGTATTATTCCATTTTATGTGTGTACCACACCAGCTTTATATACTCATCTGTTGATGGGCACTTAGGCTGCTTCCATGTCTTGGCTATAAAGACACTTGTAAATACAGCTGTAATGAACACAGGGGTTCATATAAATTTTTGAATTACTGTTTTTGTTTTCTTCAGATAAAAACCCAGGACCAGAGTTTCTAGAATATATGGTAGCTCTGTTCTTAGTTTGTTTGAGGAGCTTTCATACTGTTTTCCACAGTAGCTGCGCCAATTTACATTCCCACCAACAGTATAGGAGGGCTCCCTGCTCTCCACACCCTCTCCAACACTTGCTATCTCTCGCTGTTTTGCTAGTAGCTCCCAGGCTGATTCTTGACTCCACTTCTGTAAGAATGTGGGGCGCAGGGGGAGCACCTGCCCCAGCCCTTCTCCCCGAGCCCCTCTCCCAGCTCAGCTACGATGCCAGTGTCTGCCCCTCTGTAGGCCGCCCTGAAGGGACCCGCGGGCACAGGCGTGGGAACACTGTCCCCACTGGGGCCAGGGGAGCCACTGTGAACCTAAGGAACATTTCTGGGGGCTGGTCTCTTTCCCCCACACCACTCCTCTTCAGCCCTTCTCTTAAGAGGCCCTGGCTAACTGAGTTGGGGGCCACCTCTGTTTGACTTCCCTGGTGGCTCAGACGGTAAAGCGTCTGCCTACAATTCGGGAGACCCGGGTTCAATCCCTGGATCAGGGAAGATCTCCTGGAGAAGGAAATGGCAACCCACTCCAGTATTCTTGCCTGGAAAATCCCATGGATGGAGGAGCTGGTAGGCTACAGTTCATGGGGTCGCAAAGAGTCGGATACGACTGAGCGACTTCACTTCTGTTTATGGGCCAGATACCCCCGCCTCCTATGTCAGGCTCCCAGTTTCAGGCGGCCAGGGGACAGTTTAGTGGTAGAGGGAGAGGAGATTCCGTTACTAGTGGTGACATTTTGCATGTCATATTATGTGTTGTTTTTCTTAGAAAATAATGCAGCATTTCTCAGTGGCTGCTGCGGGTGCTGCTCTGTGCCAGGGCCGTGGGAGCACACACAGGCATGGACAGCTACCAGGCTGCCTGCGACCTAAACGAGGAGGAGACGTGGACACACCTCGTGATCATTCTCAATGACACCCAGCTGGCTCAGCCCCTGTGGATGGGGCCCCCTGAGCGCAGACTGCCCTGGGCCCGGGTCAGGTCCCCCAGGACAGTGAGGGGACCAGCATGAGGCGCAGGGTCTCTGGAGGCAAAGGCCCTCCTGGATGGCCTCTGACCAGAGTGTCTGGGCCCGTGACTGGGGGCTCACAGAACCACTGAGCGTTCTGGGGGTCACAGCTGCCCCAAGCCAGCCCTTCATACCTGTGTCCATGGTCTGAGTCTCAGGTGCGGATTCTGGTGGCCAGAATGCTGGGCTCCGTGCTCCGCTGGGCAGGACTGTGTTTGGTGGGCAGGTGACTGCACCCGTATCTGTGAGTGAGGGCGGCCCCACGGGCGACACTGCCACAAGCAAGCACGCTGTGTGACTGTACCTGTGGAACACACCCACAGAGACAGAATTCTGAAGGACATGACCAGCTTTTCTTCCCTTCAGAAGGGACGGATTTTGCATGGGCACCAAAGGCACAGGCGAGGCCCCTGCCCTTAGCGTGATCGAAGGGAACGCGGCCACTCAGGGAGTTTCATGAGAAAAGCTGGGCTCTTCTCGTGTGTTTGAGGGCGACACACATCTCTGTCTCAGGTGAGCTCTTTGCCTCCTTTTCCTTATTGACCTGCTGCTGCTGCTGCTGCTGCTAAGTTGCTTCAGTCGTGTCCGACTCTGTGCGACCCCACAGACGGCAGCCACCAGGCTCCTCCGTCCATGGGGTTTCCCAGGCAAGAGCACTGGCGTGGGTGCCAGTGCCTTCTCCTGTTGACCTACTAGTCTCTTTCTTATTTATTTATGCAATAGAGGAACTATTCTTTGTCTCTGACATGAGTTGTGAATAGTTTTACCGCTTCTCATTACCTTCTGATCGGCTCACGGTGGTGATTTTGATTAATGCAGCGTCTTTTTGATTCTTACGTAATCTTTTTTTTTTGGTAACATTATGGCTTCTGGGTTTTGTGTTATATTTAAGCCTTCCACTGTTGTTCAGTTGCTAAGTGGTGTCCAATTCTTTGCGACCGCATGGACTGCAGCACGCCAGGCTCCTCTGACCTCCGCTCTCTCCCAGAGTTCGCTCAGATTCATGTCTATTGAGTAGGTGATGCTCTCCAACCCTCTCATCCTCTGCTGCCCATTTCTCCATTTGCCTTTAGTCTTTCCAGCATCAAGCTCTTTTCCAATGAGTCAGCTCTTTGCATCACATGGCCAAAGTATTAGAACTTCAGCTTCAGTCCTTCCAATGAATATTAAGGATTGATTTCCTTCAGGACTGACTGGTTTGATCTCCTTGCAGTCCAAGGGACTCTCAAGAGTCTTCTCCAGAACCACAGTTCAAAAGCATCAATTCTTTGGCTCTCAGCCTTCTTTAAGGTCCAAATCTCACATCCATACACGACTACTGGAAAAACCATAGCTTTGACTAGACAGATCTTTGTTGGCAAAGTGATGTCTATGCTTTTTAATATGCTGTCTAGATTTGTCAAAGATTTTCTTCCAAGGAGCAAGCATCTGTTTCATTTCATGGCTGCGATCATCAACCGCAGTGATTTGGGAGCCCAAGAAAAGAAAATATGTCACTGCTTCTACTTTTCCCCTTCTCTTTGCCATGAAGTGAGGGGACCTGATGCCATGATCTTAGTTTTTTGAATACTGAGTTTCAAGTCAGCTTTTTCGCTCTCCTCTTTCACTCTCATCAAGAGGGTCTTGAGTTCCTCTTCACTCTCTGCCATTAGGGTGGTGTCATCTGCATATGTGAGGTTGCTGATATTTCTCCTGGAAATCTTAATTCCCGTTTGTGATTCATCAGCCTGGCATTTTACATGATTACCCTGCACAGAAGTTAGACAAGCAGGGTGACAAACAGAGTGACATGCACAGCCTCGCTGTGCTCCTTTCCCAAATCTGAACCAGCCCATTGTTCCACGGCCGGTTCTAACTGCTGCTTCTAGACCTGCATACAGGTTTCTCAGGAGGCAGGTCAGGTGGTCTGGTATTCCCTTCTCTTTAAGAATTTTCCAGTTTGTTGTGCTCACACTGTCAAAGGCTTTAGTGTAGTCAGTGAAGAAATAAACATTTTTCCTGAAATTCCCTTGCTTTTTCTATGATCCAACGGATGTTGGCAATTCGATCTCTGGTTCCTCTGCCTCTTCAAAATCCAGCTCGTACATCTGGAAGTTCTCAGTTCATGTGCTGCTGAAACCTAGCTTGAAGGGTTTTGAGCACAACCTTGCTAGCATGTGGAATGAGTGCAATTGTATAGTTCCTTGGCTTGGCATTGCCCTTCTTCGGATTGGAATGAAAACTGACTTTTCCCAGTCCTGTGGCCACCGCTGAGTTTTCTAAATTTGCTGACATACTGAGTGCAGCACTTTAACAGCATCATCTTTCATGATTTGAAATAGCTCAGCTGGAATTCTGTCACCTCCACTAGCTTTGTTCACAGTGATGTTTCCTAAGGCCCACTTGACTTCACACTCCAGGATGTCTGACTCTAGGTGAGTGATCACATCATTATGGTCATCCAGGTCATTAAGACCTTTTTTGTATAGTTCTGTGTATTCTCGCCACCTCTTCTTAATACCTTCTGTTTCTGTTAGGTCCATACCATTTCTGTCCTTTATCATGCCCATCCTTGCATGAAATGCGCCCTTGGTATCTCTAATTTTCTGGAAGAGGTCTCTAGTCTTTTCCCATCCTATTATTTTCCTCTGTTTCTTTTCATTGCACCCTTAAGAAGGCTTTCTTGTCTTTCTTTGCTCTACTCTGGAACTCTGCATTCAGTTGAGTATATCTTTCCCTTTCTCCCTTGCCTTTCACTTCCCTTCTTTTCTCACCTATTTGTAAAGCTTCCTCAACCACTTTGCCTTCTCGTATTTCTTTTCTTTGGGATGGTTTTGGTCACCGCCTCCTACACAGTGTGATCAACCTCCACCCATAGTTCTTCAGGCACTCTGTCTTACAGATCTAATCCCTTAAATTGATTAATCACCTCCACTGTATAATCATTAGAAAGGAAAGGAAAGTCGCTCAGGCATGTCCAACTCTTTGTGACCCCGTGGGCTGTAGCCTACCAGGCTCCTCCATCCATGGAATTTTCCAGGCAAGGGTACTAGAGTGGGCTGCCATTTCCTTCTCCAGGGGATCTTCCTGACCCAGGGATGGAACCCAGGTCTCTCGCATTGCAGGCAGATGCTTTACTATCTGAGCCACCAGGGAAGCCCTGGTATAATCATTAGGGATTTGATTTAGGTCATACCTGAATGGTCTAGTGGTTTTTCTTATCTTCTTCAATTTAAGCCTGAATTTTGCAGTAAGGAGCTCATGATCTGAGCCGCAGTCAGCTCCCAGTCTTGTTTTTGCTGACTGTATAGAGCTTCTCCATCTTCAGCTGCAAAGAATATAATCAATCTGATCTCAGCATTGACCACGTAGGGACGTCCACGTGTAGAGCTGTCTCTGGGTTTGGAAAAGGGTGTTTGCTATGACTAGCATGTTCTCTTGACAAAACTCTGTTAGTCTTAACCTTGCTTTCTTCTGCACTCCAAGGCCAAACTTGCCTGTTTTGGGGGGTATCTCCTGACTTCCTACTTTTGCATTTCAATCCCTTATGATCAAAGGGGCATCTTTGTGTGTGTGTGTGTGTGTGTGTGTGTGTGTGTGTGTCAATTCTAGGTGTTACAGGTCTTCACAGAACTGTTCAACTTCAGATTCTTCAGCATCAGCAGTGGGGGCACACACTTGGATCACTGTGATGTCGTATGGTTTGCCATGGAAATGATCCGAGACCATTCTGTCTTTTTGAGACGGCACCCGAGTTCCGCATCTCAGACTCTTTTGTTGACTATGAGATCTACTTCATTTCTTCTAACAAATTCTTATCCACAGTAGTAGATATAATGGTATCTGAATTAAATCTGCCATTCCCGCCCATTTAGTTCACTGATTCCTAAAATGTCGATGTTCAGTCTTGCCATCTTCTGCTTGCTGTTGCTGCTGCTAAGTCACTTCAGTCGTGTCCAACTCTGTGTGACCCCATAGGTGGCAGCCCACCAGGCTCCTCTGTCCCTGGGATTCTCCAGGAAAGAACACTGGAGTGCGTTGCCATTTCCTTCTCTGCCATCTTCTGCTTGATCACATCCAATTTACCTTGATTCATGGGCCTAACATTCCAGGTTCCTATGCAATATTGTTCTTTACAGCATTGGAGTTTACTTTCACCACCAGACACATCCATAACTAAGTGTTGTTTCTGTCTAGGTGCAGCCACTTCATTTTTCTGGAGCTGTTAATAAGTGCCCTTCGCTCTTCCCCAGTAGCATACTGGACACTTTCCAACCTGGGGAGCTCATCTTCCAGTGTCATGCCTTTCTGCCTTTTCATATTGTTCATAGGGTTCTCAAGGCAAGAATACCGGAGCGTGCTGCCATGTCTTCCTCCAGTGGACCATGTTTTGTTGGAACGCTTCACTATGACCTGTCTGTCTTGAGTGGCCCTGCAAGGCATGGCTCAGAGCTTCACTGAGTTACACAAGCCCCTTTGCCACAGGCTGTGCTCCATGAAGGGGAGGCCTTCCATACTTCAACAGAAAAAAGTCCTCCTGGGGTTTCTTTCTGTACATGTCTGTTTCTCTTTTGCATTTAGACTGTTGATCTTTCTGGAATTTACTTTAATGAGGTATAGACCTAACTTTTTAGTTTTCTGTGATGTTTGCCCACATGACATCACTACAGGAAAATCATGTTGCCCAATGATTCAAACACTTTTTATCATAAATCACATGTATGTGGGTCTGTTTTTGGACTTCCTAATTATCCATTTGCCAGTAACAGAAGTTTAAAATGTAACTTCATAATGTGTTTTAACATCTGATGGCACTAATTCCTCCATTATTTGTTTTTTCTTTTAGGTCTGTCCTGCCTACTTTTATTTTTTCATACAAATTTAGATTTAACCTGTCTAGTTAAAGGATCAACACTCTAATTGCGGGCGCATGATGTGTGCAGATTAACTTGCAGCAACTGGCCTCTGCACGGCACGCGCCCTAGCCCACGGGCACGGGCGCTGCTCCCTATGTCTCCGTGTTTCTCGTCTCTTCCTAACCACAGCATCAGATAGTTTATCTTTTTTTTGATGCTGTGATGAACGCATCCCTTTTTTCTGTCGTATTTCCCAGCGGCCCCAGTTTCCAGACAGGAAGGCTGCTGGTTAATTACTTTGTCAAATTCTCTTCTGTTTTGTACATTTTCCCCAGCTGCTTCTCTATGGTTTCCCAGATATACAACGAAATAATGTATAAGAAATCGCTTTATCTCATCCTTTCCCATCGTGGCACTTTGTTTCTTCCTTTTGACTAAACTGCACGAGCTGGAGCCACCAGAGCAGTGTGAAGGCGGCCGTCGGACTGTGTGGGCCTGCCTTCTTCCCGATGTTGGTGGGGGGGGGCTGTTTCCAGGGACCCCAGGGTGCAAGCTTTCAGGCTGAGACACCATTGATGACACTAAAGACATACTCATCAACCTCTATTTTATCAGGAGCATTTCAAAAGCACAGAGTGTGTGTGCTGAATTTCATCCAACATTTGTCAGCGTCTAAAGAGACTTTATTTTTATTTTTTGCTCCACTAAATGGTGATTTATATCTAAAGACCTAGTAGTGACCCATTCCTACTTCACTTGGGAAAAACGCTTAGTCACTCACTGGTATATAATCCTCTTAACACACTGCTAGATTCTGTTCTCTGATTATTTATTTAGGATTTTCACACTGCTACTTATACATTAGATTAGTTGACAGCTTTCCTTTTGTTGATCTCTTTGGTGTCAATGCTATGTTTGCCTTCTTCCTATGTCTATGATGGCTTAAACCCTGTCGGAACAGACGGGCAAGCAGCACAGTGGGAGTTAGCCTTTTCCACCCTGTACCCAAGTAACCTGGCAATGGGTCTTCCATGTGCAGCTTTTGGACATTAGAAGGTACACAAGCTATGACAAACAAATTTCCATTTTTAAAAGCAGGTGAGATAATAAAGTCTAAATAGGAGTTTTGCTTTTGTTAAAATTACAAGTTTGACTCGCTCATAAGGCCATTTGGTATCCAGCAATATTTGTTGGTTAATTTGGAAGCTGAAGGCCAGATTTTAATTTTATTTAAATAACACTATGCTCTCAAGCTGCAGTGGTGAATGGCCAAGAAAATGTAATTTATAAGCAGCCAAGCACCTGCTTTCCTGTGTCCGGAAAGCTGTCGAGCACTGGGTAGTGCGTGTGCTGCGGGCTTCGTGGAAGTCGGGTGATTGCAGGTTGAAGGGAGGCGGGAAGGAGGCAGCTGGGGGCCAGGTCAGAGCGTGGCCGGGGAGCCCTGGTGGGCAGCGTGACGGGGCGGCCAGGCTGATGAAGCGACCGTGGGGACTGAGCCCCTGGGTCTCAGAGGGTGCCACGTCCTAGAGCCACAAGTGAACCTTTACAGCAGATTCTGTGAAACTCTGGGTGCCCTGCCCCCAGCTACTGGTGCACACCAGGCAGCCCAGGGCTTGATGCTGGGCAGGCACTTCGGGAGGGGCTTGGGGATGAGTCTGGCCACGAGATCACTCATCCCAGAGGTGGCTTCTCCTTAGCCCGCGTGGACTCACTCGGGGGCCCTCACTTCCTAGTGACTCTCTGGCGACCATGAGATGCCCCAGGTCTTGCCTGGGCATCCACTCCTGCCCACATCAGGTCTGGCCACACAAAGCACTGAGGGGCCCCAGAAATCCCAGCGTGGACCTCGTGCGGCCCTCCTGCCTGATCCCGGCTCTGTGTGGTTCCACCAACACAGAGGATATGAGGGAGGGGCTGCCACGCTCTGCCCTCTTCTGGTAAACCTGGGGTGGGGGGGCCTCCACGCGCAGGTCTGAGCAGGGCCAGTGGCAGCACCTTGGACACACATGCCCGTCCTCACAGACACTAGCAGCGCAAGGGCAGAGCTGGTCTCCCCAAAGAGAACCAGTGGGAAAAACAAGCACCTCAGTGTCCCTCGGTTCTCAGGGCTCAAAAAATAAAGTAACTGTAAGCAGACAGGGTGGGCTTCCCAGGTGGCACTAACCCTCTTGCCAATGCAGGCAGATGTAAGAGATGCAGGTTCTATTTCCTGGGTCGGGAAGATCCCCTGGAGAAGTAAATGGCAACCCACTCCAGTATTCTTGCCTGGAAAATCCCATGGACCGAGGAGCCTGGTGGGCTAAAGTCCACAGGGTCACAAAGAATCAGACACAACTGAAGTGACTTAGCATGCACACACAGCAGATAAGGCAGGGATCCCAGGAGAAAGAACCGGACATGGCTTTCTCACATAAAAGCCATTTTTGGCCCAAGTCTTTTGTGATCTGAGCCTGGACACAACACCTGCCTTTGAATAGGTCTCAGTGTTTAATGATCCCATTGGAGGGGAGGAACGCAGGGACAAAGGGAAAGCAGCCGAGAGGCAACAGTTCAGCGATAACAGTCCGTTCCTCCTACGGGATATAAGGGACTACCTGTTACAGGCTCTGAACCGCTCTGCAGGAGCTGAGGCCCCCACCCCGGAGCACTGGGGGATGATGCTGACCCTCCCGACTTCAGTCGGATGAAGCCCGGCCTCTGTCCACCCTCGTCCCAGTGCTGCGCTGGACTCTCCTCGGCTCCAGCCACGTCACAAAGGTGCGCGGGCACTTAGCTTAAAGCCCCCTGATTCTGCTGCTTCGGGAAGGATCCCTGGTGTTCTCCTGACTTGTTGCAAGTAATAAATCCATCCTTCTCCTCTGGCATAATGCTCACTAGAAAAGGAAGCCAGTTTGGGGGACGTAACAGAGTCTGGTTTTGCCTCAGACCCCTCCTTCCCGCTGGGGGCTCTTCCCAGCAGCGACATCCAGGTGGAGGAGGGCTGTGCCTCCTGTGGGGGCTGGGACCCCCTCACTCCCTTCAGCAGCTTCTCAGTCCCACTTGAAAGCACCGACTCTCTCGGAAGCACCGCAGCTGTGCCCCCAGAGAACCTCCCCTGGCGAGACGTGGCCCCCACAACAGGGCCTATGAAATGGTCCTGCTAACGGCTGACGAAGCCCACCCATTTGTTCCATTAAACCAGCTCCCTGAACTGCACGGGTGGCAGACGTTCCCCGGCCGAGGGGCAGTGTCCTGGCAGCTGGCGCTCTCTCTGCGGGCAGAGACACACCCTCAGACACCGGCCTGAAATCTGGGGAACGGTCCACTCTGGAGTCACCTGCCAGGTGCCCGGTGAACAGAAACACGCCGCCACCCAGCTCTCACATTCGTTAACTCGCGACTGTAGCCGCTCCGCACCGGGTGGGCGGTGGGGGAGCACTGAGGGAGGAGGCAGGAGACCAGGAGGAGGCCCGGCCCTCCCCCAGCCCCATTCCAGAGCACAGATAAAAGGGAAACCTGAGCCGGGAGTGTTTGCGTTGCCACCGCCAATCAAGGCCTCTGTCGTCATGGTAACAGGGACACTTCAGCAGCTCGGAGCAGATGGTCAGTGAGCAACAGGCAGCATATGCTCCGCAAGCCCGGCCGCGGCACAGATGGAGGCTGGGCGGGCGCTCCTCGGTAACCTGACGTTTCCTCCTCTGCTCCCCCGGCGCTGCGTCACGGGGATTAGCGCCGTGTGTGCAGTTGGGCGGACGCTGGACGGCCAGGGCCCAGAGCCTCGTTAATAGTCCTGGCCCTCTGGGCTGGTTCCTGCGGCCTTCACAGGTGCAACGCACTTCCCTTCGGGATGGGGTGGGGGTACGGATTAAACATCTCTTCAAGCATCTCCAGGGCGAGGGTGAGGCAGAGACAGGTCCTTGTGGAGACTTTTTAAACTCAAGGTTGGGAAGCACGTGGTCAGCCACTTGGCCACTAGCTAGTGCGTGACCCTGAGATTCTGTGTCTTCTGCTGTTTGTAAACATTCACTGCATTTGGTTATTAAACCTCCTTTCTGGGAGGGCCTACAGAATACCCCTGTGCCGGGGACAAAGGGCCTCAGAATGGCTGGTGATGACCAACAGCATTACAGCAATTGCCCTTCAGGGAGCACTGGCTACACCCAGACGCTGGAGATGCCTCTGGCCACCTGAGGCAGAGACGAAGCTGGGATGGCCACGCTGGGCCCCAGGGCTCAGGGTTACCGGGCACATCCTCCTGGACAGCCCCTGGGCCCCTCTCCACGAGGCCCGGGCAGCAGTCACACTGTCACCGGGCCCTGGGTCTCGTCTCCCGCAGCCCCAGCACAGGGCGCCCAGTAGTTGCTCATCTGTTGTTGTTGAAGTCTGACCCTGCGGCCCCACGGACTGTAGCCTGTCAGGTTCCTCTGTCCATGGGATTCTCCCGGCAAGAACACTGGAGTGGTTTCCTTCTCCAGGGATCAAACCCGCGTCCCCTACAGTGGCAGGCATCATGAGTGAATGAACAAGTGGCCGTCCTCAGGGTTCCTAGAGCTAAGCTTCAGGTAAAATTTGAGCAGATGATAGCCAATTGGAAACGACCATCACCAAGAGAGACGTTCTGTGACGGAAGTAAAAGTTGTGGAAAGCAGACATAACTCAGGCATCCCAGCCACCACTGTGAACCCACCAGGACTGGAACCCTGCGTGGGCCAGAGGTAGGGGAAGAGCAGCCGGCAGAAGGCCTGAGCGCCACCGACTAGAAAAATAAATGATAACATTTATTCCAGGTAGAGGAGGCATGTGTGGTCCCCGCAGAGAGCGAGACTCACACAAAGAAAGAGAGAGAGAGGAGACAGGAGGGAGCTGGACACCCACCAGGCAATCAGGGAGGGTCCATCAGCATGTGCTTGTAATATGCCTCAGTGTCAGTGATTTCAGAAACTCCATCACATTTACTAAAGCTTGGCTTTAAAAGCACGCTATAAACTACTATATATTGGATGATAAACAACAAGATCCCACTGTATAGCACAGTGAACTGTATTCAATATCCTGTGGTAAAGCATAATGGAGAATGTGAAAAAAGTGTACATAAACATGTAACAGTCCCTTTGGTGCACACCGGAAACTAACGACACTGTACATCAGCTACACTTCAAAAACAAAGAAAGCATGTGTTGCTTTCTTACTGGTTTTAAATGGTTGTTAGGCTTTGCAAAAAAAAAAAAAGAACCCACAAAAGTTTACTAATATTCACCCCTAGTAAAAGTGATGCAAATAAAATGCTTTGAACTCAGCAGCATGTGGGAGGAAGCAGTCTTGGTGCGGCCGGCACTGGGGTGGGAGGCGGACTATTTTCCAGCTGCCACGGGCCCGTGCGGAGGGGTGCAGGGCCCTCCACAACCAGACAGAATATCTGCCCGAGGATGAGCTCTCCAAGCAGAAGTGAGGACCTTGCAGGGCAGCAAAACCAGATGGAGTTAACGGCTGGGCTGTCATGGTTGATCTGCTTTTTTAGCAACAAACTTACCTGCTTACAAGTCTGAAGTCGGAGGTGGTTCTGAATCAATTGCCCTGGATCTCTCATGTAACTTGACCCATTTCACAGCCCATCAAAGGTCCCCAAGCTTGAACTGCATTTGCTCCAACTCGAAGTAACCATGAGACAGAGCAAACCACGGCACAGGACGGTCACCTTCTGAGAACAAACCAGAGTCCACGTCCCACTTCCTTCCTCGGCTCCTGTGGCCGAGGTCGCTGCTGGCGAGGTTTCGGGGATGTCTTTTGTCTCCTTCTCCGCAGTGAACTGCTTGCTCTTCCCTTGCCCTCAGTTCTGATGCTTTCTGTCCACAGAAGCCATGCCCACGGAATGGACTCACGCAGTGTGGGGTGTCGGGGCTGAAGGGAAAGAGCCCAACCCCACACAGAGACCCTGCGACAGCACGCGGCCTCTGCGGACACAGCCCCTGGCAGTCACTGCCTCCTACAGGCCCTGCCGAGTCTGCCCGGCGGCTGACGGGCCTTGAGTGCAGAGGGGACGCGCCGCCCCAGGCCAGGCTCAGAAGCAAGTCCCCTGGAAACTCCTGGTGGCCCCAGCACCTGCAGGGCGAGCGGAGATGAAACGTGACCCCAGCGGCCTCACCTCAAGGGGCTCAGACACTTTTGCCTCTCAGACAGCGCTTCTAAGACTCAACTCTCCTGAGAAACTCTAGACAGCTGGGGAGCCCAGGTCTCAGGCGTCAGGGCTCCAAGGTCAGGCGTCAGCAGCCACCCTTCCCAACGGCGCCCTCTGAACACATCCTGTGGCCCCCGAGTCGGACAGTCCCTTCCCTCGGGCTACTTGGCTCAGAACCAGCTTTGCAGGCAGGATGAGAATCGCTTCTCCCCTGGACCCTGGGAACAGTGTCTCCCATGCAAGTGTCACAGCGGCATGTCTGCCCAGAGGACAGCTGCACCACGCGTGTGGCCTCCCGTGGCCCTGGGGCTCCGACCCCTCCATCCATGCCCCCTCCAGGCTGCCCTGCATTAGCTTTTGGCCCTTTTGTTTTTGGTGCCTTTCTTTAAAGCATAAAATTTACAGTTACAATTTATACTCTGTAACTCTTCCCACGTTCCATCTCTAGAGGTGCTAAAGTTGTCATTTCAGGAAACCAATACAGAAACAGTTTTGTTGCCAATGATGAAATTTGAGATTGCAAGCAAAAATCAGAGTTCAGAGTCCTTGTGAGACCACAGCTGCCGGAGGTTGCGTACACGGAAGAGACCTCAGATGGGGCTGCCGACAACGCGGCCAGTGTGGCTCCCGTGAGGGAGCCTGCTGGCGTTTGGAGCCGCGGGACTCAGCGAGCCGTGTCTCCCGCATGACCAAGCAGGGCCCACACCTGCGCGGCCAGAGCGCAGGGCGGACCGGCGGCTGTCACACGCACTCGCCGAGGTCACTGAGGGGTTCGGGTTCCACGGCAGTTGCCTCCAGAGAACTCCCGCCTGTAGAGTTCGGGGTAGTTTCCAGGAAGACTGTCCACACGTCTCTCAAGAGGACACAAGGGCCACCCGCCCTTGAGCCACAGGCTCGTGGCTGGCCCTCCCCTCGGAGAGCAGCGCGCTCCTGCAGACGGGCGGCCGACTCTCCCAAGCCCAGACCCTAAGTGCGTCTGCAGAAGAGCAGCTGCTGCTCTTCTCATCGGGGGGCGATGCAGGGGCTCCACTGGGAGTAAAAAATGTTCTCGTGTAGTTGGCGTATTGTTATTTTTAAATGAATTAATAAATACACATTTAAAGTTTTTATCATTTTAAATTTCTAATACGGTAACCCAGAGTCCTCCACAGTTTCCAGATGTAAAGGGGCCAAGACTAGCAAGAAGAACTGCTCCCAACGGGATGAGAGGCATGTTTTCCATGATCTCCATGCACTTGCTGGGGTCCAGCAAACCTGGGAGCCCACCGCGACAACAGCTGCTACTCCGTGAATGAGAAACCTGTCAGTATCCGAACATAAGGCGACTCTCCTGACACCTGTCCACATAAGCTCAGAAATACTGTCTGACAGCCAGCTCTTTATAACATGTTGTGAGCATGTTCATGAGAGTCAAAGACTTAACCTCACTACACACCAGCTTGGATAAAAACAACTTTAAATCAGCTTTAAGACTTGGAAAGGTCCAATTTTTAGAAGGAAATATGCTGAAACCTAGAATATCACAAAAGAGCAAAAAAGAGAAGGATTTCTGAGGGGGGAAAAAGGGTATGTCTCTTTGGGGAAGCCTTTTCAGAATGAAATAAAATTCTATAACCTTAAGTTGGTGATTGTCCTTTAAGACATAAAAAATACTGCTGAGTCACAGCCCCTTCAGCCAGGGCAGCACTGTCCTCTCAGAGGCAGCTCCTTGCAAGTCTAACACCAAAGCTTCTAGAGAATTCCCTCCTGTGGAGGAGCGCACTCCCCTCCCCTGGGCTCACATGACCTGGCACCACGCTACGCTGGGGACAGGAAGGTTGGAGTCACAGCAGATGCAGGTCAGTGGCTCAGACTGTCTCAATCTCTCTTCACAATCGAAAGGCTTTTATCTTCATCTGGATCTGAAGTTAAGGGCTGTGGCTTGATTCAATAGACAGATTGGTGGCCTGATCAAATTATCCGCTTTTCCTGTATTTTAACAACTACACAGGACAGAAAAGGAGAGTATATCTCATGCCATTTTATACACACTTATGAGTTCTGGGCTCCAAAATCACTGCAGATGGTGATTGCAGCCATAAAATTAAAAGATGCTTACTCCTTGGAAAGAAAGTTATGACCAACCTAGACAGCATATTAAAAAGCAGAGACATTACTTTGCCAACAGAGGTCCGTCTAGTCAAGGCTATGGTTTTTCCAGTGGTCATGTATGGATGTGAGGGTTGGACGGTGAAGAAAGCTGAGCACCGAAGAATTGATGCTTTTGAACTGTGGTGTTGGAGAAGACTCTTGAGAGTCCCTTGGACTGCAAGGAGATCCAACCAGTCCATCCTAAAGGAGATCAGTCCTGGGTGTTCATTGGAAGGACTGATATTGAAGCTGAAACTCCAATACTTTGGCCACCTGATGCGAAGAACTGACTCATTTGAAAAGACCCTGATGCTGGGAAAGATTGAGGGCAGGAGGAGTACTGGACAACAGAGGATGAGATGGTTGGATGGCATCACTGACTCGATGGACATGGGTTTGGGTAAACTCCGGGAGTTGGTGATGGACAGGGAGGCCTGGGGTGCTGCGATTCATGGGGTCGCAAAGAGTCGGACACGACTGAGTGACTGAACTGAACTGATGAGTCAACTGCTAACACAGAGGGCTGACAGGATGAATCAAACCAAGAAACAGGTCTTGGACAGTGTTTCACTCTTGATGCTACATGTGCCTCAAAGAACACAAGTTTAGAAGACAAGACTGTAGAAACAGCCAGTGAGAAAGCCTATAGCCCATCAAACCCTCCCTGGACTGTAAGTTTTACTAAATTCAGCGGCTCTAGTGGAGACTAGGGCCTGCGTGTGAGGCTGCGACCCGGGGCCCACCCCCTTCCCCTCACACCCCCTTGCCTTCAGCTCCCATCTCCAGGCAGAGGTGGGCTCCAAGCTGCTGTCTGCGGAGGCTGGTGGTCAGCACCGCACGTGGACCCCTCGTGACCCTTCCGTGCCTGGAGGGCCTCTGACCTAGATCTCCAGGAGAGAGGCTTTCCAGGAACCATGGACATGGAGACCAATCTGGTTTGCAGAAACTGCTGCTTCTCCTTCTTTTTAGAATAGACGACTTGCCCAACAGAGAAGACTTAAGGAACTTTTTCATCTAACCTCTAATAAAGCTGGATTTCACTATCTGCTTTCTCACTGAGAACTACACACATCCTGTAGACCAGGGCTGTTTTCACCGGAGGAAGGCTTAGCTGGAGGCTGCTTGGCCTGTCCTGGGCCCTGGGGACAGTGAGGGTCCTGGGGAATCACGAATCACGGCCTGGAGTGTCACCGAGATTGTAAGTCACTTTTCTAACAACACAGGACCTGCTTGTGCAGGTGGCTCATGCGAGGGAACGTGTGCCAACTGTAGGCTATGCCAGCTTTGTGTGATGGGACTTCACACCAACTCTGCAGAGCCAGCCTCCAACCCTTAATGTTTCCCAAAGGGCTCCCAGAATGTTTGGGAGACGAAGCCAGGGAAGAAGAGACATGACTCAGCTTTTGCTAAAGTAACAGGGAGGCAGCCAGCTTGGCTGTGGGTCATGTTGGCATCAAACAGGAGGAGGTTACTGCCGGGCCCCCGAACACACCTGGCGGGCAGGCCGGGTCCCCTCTGCCCACACGGAGCTGCAGCTTTCCCAGGGATGCAGTTCCTTGTCTGACATCACGGTCTGCACGGCCTTGAGCCTGCTCATCCCCAAGCTGGCGGGATGGGGTGGGGTGAGGAATCCACTGGGCAACAAGCCACGCTGACACCGAAAACCTGGTGAGGATGTCTGGCCACCTGCGCGTTGCCTGCTGAAGCTTCAGCACCACAAACAAAACACAGATTGGCTCATATGTGCTTTGTTTTCCTTTTGCAATATTTTTCTTTTTTTTTTTTTGTGAACCGGGAAATATTGGTTCCTACTTATTTTTCTTCCTAAGTAGTGACAGAGGCCTGGAAGAGCTTTAAACTTTAAATAAGAAGTTCAAAGAATGGGGAAAAAATGAAGATAACCAAGTTTTGGTTCTGAAACCTGAGATCAGATTTATTAAATCCAAATAATGAGTACTTTGGGCTTCTCTGGTGGCTCAGCAGTAAAAGAATCCACCTGCAATGCAGGAGGTGGAGGGACGTGGTTGGATTCCTGGGTTGGGAAGATCCTCGGAGGAGGAAATGGCACCCCACTCCAGTATTCTTGCCTGAAGAATCCCATGGATGGAGGAGCCTGGCGGTCTACATGGGGACACAAAGAATCAAGACACGACTGAGGGCACCACCACAGTGAGTACTTTAGAAACACACTGTAACTGAGATGGAAACAGTGTCCCTGCCCCTCAGCATCCACAGGCACCTGCCACAGAGGCTTTTGCCGCACGGCTCCGGCAGGAGCCCTTCTGAGACCCGGGCCCCAGAAGCTCTCAAGCAGCGGCGGGGCCGGAGCTCGGGTGCTGAGGGACGAAGTGAGCACGGCCCAGCACCCCAGCTGCAGGGTGCGCGGCCGTTGGGCGGGGTCAGCCCAGCCCGTCCTGGCACCACGCTGAGCCTCGCTCCCTGCAAGGCCCTGACACCCCCAGTGCTGCCCCCACGGCCCCTGCACGAGGCTGACCACGCCGTTCCATCAAAGCCCTCCTCTGAGCACGGCCCACGGGGAGCTGCTGGGGCTGTGACACTGCCTGCTTTGTAGTTGAGTTTCCTTCCACACACAGGACGCCTGAGACGGAAATCTGTGTGAGGGAAGGGCTGCTAGGCCTAAGGAGTCCAATGAGTGTCTGCAAGTATGCAAATAATGTTAGAAGAATAAATTGGCACAGGAATCACCTCTTTCCGCTTAAGGAAGAACACGTGACTTACAACTGTCTCCAACGGGGACAAAAGAGGCAGGTGTTAACTGGACCACCTGGAACACAAGCCAAGTAAGTCTCCCTGGCACCTGCATCTTCTGGGGCTGCCAGCCCTTCCTGCCAGGACACGATGGCTTCCTAAGTGGGAGGGCCTGGGCATGCAGGGGTGGGCGAGACAGGAGGGACAGGAGGGGTAAGCTGCAACTCCTCCACGGGGAGCATCACATCCGAGGGTGCAATCCACGTGTCTGCGTGTGCTGCACATGTCAGTGTGCTGTGCATGTGGCTGTGTGCTGCATGCATGCATGTGCCGTGCACGTCTGCATGTGTGCTGCATGTGTCTGTACATGTGCTGTGCACGTCTGCATGTGTGCTACACGTCTGTGCACGCTATGCACGTGTCTGCGTATGCTGCACACATCTGTGCATGCTGTGCACGTGTCTGCGTGTCCAGGTGGACAGACGCATGTCCCCACCCTCCTATTCCACATCTTCCATGACATCACTCTCCCCCCATGAATTGTGGAATGTAGTACTTTGATTATTTCTAAAAGTCATTTTGATTTTTATTTCCTCAATAAAAATGTACTTGGCCTTCAAAGAGGGCAAGTGTGTCCAGAATGTACACAGAGCAGAGCTGTCACCTGTGCCTGGGATCAGGGAGCAGGGGAGCTAAGCAGGGAGGCCTGGGAGACTATGGGCTGGTGGGGCTCGGGGCCAAATCCCTTGAGGCCGGTGAGCACTGAGTGTATGGCAGGGCTGGCAAAGGCGACGGAAAGGGAGCGCGAGGGACTAACATTAGGCTGCTGGAGGGACTATTGAGTCACGGCTGTTCAAATCATCCCAAGAGGCATGCTGGGAAGGCTGAGCCAGGAGCCCACGTCTGGAGAATCTGAAGCAAACAGAAGAGTGGTGTTGGCAGATGACAGGAGAGCTGAAGTTCATTGTTTTTATGGGGAGGGGAACGCTCCGTGCAGGAGACTGTTTCCACAAACGGTCACAGCAATACTCCTGGCTCCTATGCTCTTCCAGAACCCCACTCCTTTCCCACTGAGAGGAAAGTCTACTTCATCTCCACCTGAAGCTGGACTGGCCTTTCTGGCTACCTTATTGGACAGAATATGGCAGAAGAGCATGAGTTACTAGGTTATAAAAGGTGATGTGGCTTCTGCCTCGTTCGTTAGCTCGTGGGGCACTTACCTTGGTATCTAGTTGCCATGCTGGGAAGAAGCCAAACAAGCCCCTGCCTGTGCACATGTCTGCGTGTGCGCTGCATGTGTCTGTGCTGCGCGTGTCTGCGTGTGCTGTGTCTGTGTGTGCTGTATGTGTGCTGCGCATCTGTGTGTGCTGTGTCTGCATGTGTGCCACGCATGTCTGCGTGTGCTGTGTGCCTGCTTGTGTCCTGCGTGTCTGCGTGTGTGCTGCGTATGTCCTGTGCATGTGTCTGTGTGCTGCGCGTCTGCATGTGTGCTGTCTGTGTGTGCTGTCTGCATGTGCTGCACATCTGTGTGCTGTGCATGTCTGTGCTACGCGTCTGCGTGTGTGCTGTCTGCATGTGTGCTGTCTGCGTGTGCTGCGTGTCTGCGTGTGCTGTGCATGTGCCTGTGTGCTGCGCAGGTCTGTGTGTGTGCTGCACGTCTGCCTGTGTGCTGTGCACGTGTCTGCATGTGCTGAACCATCACTTCACATAGTTACCATTTGTGTGTGTGTAGGGGGAGTGAGAAGACTCTATTAGCAAATTTCAAGTATATATTATATTATTATCAACATGGTTGCCGTGCTACACATCACATCCCAGGAACTCATTCATCTCATAACTGAAAGTTTGTTCATTTTGATGCATCTCTTCCCATTTCCCCAACCCTCCAGCCCCTGGCAACCACCATTCTATTCTCTTTACAAGTTCAACTTTTTTAGATTTTACATGTAAGTGGTATCGTGCAGTATTTGTCTTTTTGTGTTTGGCTTACTTCACTTAGCATAATGACCTACAAGTTTATCAACACTGCCACAAATAACAGAATTCCCTTTTTTAAAAAAAAGCTGAATAATATTCCTTTCATATATATGCACCATAATTTCTTCATTCATTCATCAAATGAATGAATTAAGGACGCTTAGGTTGTTTCCACAGCTTGGTTCTTGTGAACAGTGTGGATATGAACGCTGGAACGCAGATGTCTCTCTGCGATACTGATTTAGTTTCCTTGGGATATGCGTAGCAGAATCGGGACTGCTCGATCATATGCTAGTCCTATTTTTAATTTTTTGAGGAAACTTCTATACTGTTTTCTACAGTAGCTGTACCATTTTACATTTGCAACAGAGTACAAGACTCCCTTCTCTCTATTCCTTTGTCCGTTTTTTCAATTATTTGCTTTTTTGCTAATGAGTTGTAAGAGTTCCTTGTATGTTTTGGATATTACCTCCTTACTAGGTATGGTTTGCAAACACTCTCAACCACTCTGTAGGTTGGGTTTTCATTTTCTCCATTATTCCTTCTGCTTTTGTTGGATGTACTTCCACTTGTTTTACTTTTGCTGCCTTTGCTTTTTGGTGTCCTATCCAAAAGAAAAATTACTGCCAAGATGAATGTCAAGGTTATTACCTACACTTTCTTCTAAGAATTTCAGAATTCTAGGTTATTTAAGTCTTTAATCCATTTTGAACTGATTTTTGTGTATGGTGTAAGGGTTCAATTCCACTGTTTTGTTATGTGACTATCCAGTTTTCCCAACATCATTTATTGATGAGACTTCTTGGAGACCTTGTGGAAGATTAACTGATCATGCATGAGGGTTTATTTGGGGGCTTTTTATTCTGTTCTACGGATCTATATGTCAGCTTTGATACCAAAACTGTAGTTTTGGTTACTTTAGCTCTGTAATCTAGTTTGAAATCAGGAAATGTGACCCTCCAGGCTTTATTCTCATTTCTCAATATTGCTTTGGCTATTTGGGGTATTTTGTGGTTCCATGCAAATTTTAGGATTGTTTGTTCTATTTCTGTAAAATGCCATTGGAATTTTAGTAGAGACTGCATTGAATCTGTAAATCACTCTGGGTAGAACGGACATTTTAACAATATTAATTCTTCTAGCCCATGAACATGGGATATCTTTCCATTTATTTGTGTCCTCTTCAATTTCTTTCATCGTTTTACAATTTTCAGTAAACAGACCTGCTGCCTCTTCGTTAAACTTCCTTCTAAGCACTTCATTCTTTTTGATGCCATTATAAATAGCAGTGTTCTCTTAAGTTCTTTCTTTGATACTCTGCTCTTGTTGTTCAGCTGATAAGCTGTGTCTGACTCTTTGCGACCCCGTGGACTGCAGCGCACCAGGTGCCCCTGTCCTCTGCCTCTATCTCCCCGAGTCCGCTCAAATTCATGCCCATTGAGTCAGTGATGATCCAACCATTTCATTCTCTGCTGCCCCCTTCTCCTCTTGTCTTCACTCTTTCCCATCATGAGGGTCTTTTCCAATGAGTCTGCTCTTTACATCAGGTGGCCAAAGTACTGGAGCTTCAGCATCAGTCCTTCCAGTGACTGTTCAGGGCTGATTTCCTTTACGATTGACTGGTTTGATCTCCAAGCAGTCCAAAAGACTCTCTAGAGTCTTCTCCAGCACCACAATTTGAAAGCACCAATTACTTGGCACTCAGTGTTCTTTATGATCCAACTCTGTTGTCAGTGCACAGAAATGCAACTGCTTTTTTGTATGCTGATTTTATATCCTAGAATCATTTACTAGTTCTAACACTTCTTTGGTGGAGTCTTGAAGGTTTTCTTTATGTGAGATCATAACATCTGCAAACAGGTTTTACTTTTTCCTTTCCAATGTAGATGTCTTTTCTTTCTTTTTCTTGCCTAACTACTCTGGCTAGAACTTCCAGTACTATGTTGCATAGAAATAGTGACAGTGGGCATCCTTGTCACGTTCCTGGTCTTAGAGGAAAAGCCTTCAACCATTCACCATTATGTATGATGTTAGCTGTGGGTTTGTCATATATGTCCTTTATTATGTTGAGGTACATTCCTTTTATACTTAATTTGTTGAAAGTTTTTATCATGAAAGGTTGTTAAAACGGACAAATATAAATATTAATGTATAAATGTTAATATATAAGGAAAATATTAACAAAACTAGAGAGAGAGACAGACAACAATGTAATAATAGCATATTAGTACTGACAGGAATAACTGCTTTTAACAATGGGTAGTAGAATCATCCAGAAAGAAAATCAATAAACACTGAACTTGAACTGTTTTATATCAAGTGGGCTTAACAGACATATGTAGAACATTTCCATCCAACAGCAGAATATACAGTCTTCTTAGGTAAAAACAATATAATATTCTCTAGGACAGATATGTTAGTCCACAAAACAAATCTTAAAAATTTAAGGCTAATGTTACATCAAGTATATTTTCTGGTAACAATGGTTGCTGTTGCTCAGCCGCTAACTCATATCTGACTCTTCGTAATTCCATGGACTGTAGCACACCAGGCTTCCCTATCCCTCACCATCTCCTGGAATTTGCCCAAGGATAACAATGTTACGAAACTAGAAATCAGTAAGAGGAGGAAAACTGGAAAATTCACAAATATGTGGGAATTAACACATTGACCAAGCAATAAGTCAAGGAAGAAATCAAAAGGGAAATCAAAATGTATCTTCAGGCAAGCAAAAATGGCAACACAACATACAAAAACTTAATGCAGTAAAAGCAGTTCTAAGAATGAAGTTTATAGCAATAAATTCCTATATTAAAAAAGAAAGATGTACCGTTACACTTGAAGAACTAGGAAACGAACACACTAAGTCCAAAGACAGCAGAGCGTGTGTACGTGCATCGTCTCAGCCGTGTCCGACTCTGTGCAACCCCATGGACTGTAGCCCGCCAGGCTCCTCTGTCCATGGGATTCTCCAGGCAAGAATACCAGAGTGGGTTGCCATGACCTCCTCCAGGGGATCTTCCAGACCCAGGGATCGAACCCACGTCTCTTATGTCTCCTGCATTCACAGGCTGGTTCTTTAACACTAGCACTACCTGGGAAGCTCCAACTTACCAAGACTGAATTACAATGAGACAGACAATCAGAACAGACCAATGAGTCAGTAACTAAAAACATTCCAACAAAAGCTCAGGACCAGATAGCTTCACTGGTGAATTCTACTAAACGTTTAAAAAAGAATTAATGCTAATCCTTCTCAGACTCGTTCAAAAAACTGAAGGGAAAGAACACTTCCAATCTCATTTTACAAGGACAGCATCACCTTGATACTGAAAACAGCCAAGGACATCACAAGAAAAGAAAACCACAGGCCAATATTCCTGATGACTACTAATGCAAAAATCCTCAACAAAGCATGTGTATGTGCTCAGTCCACAATCGTGTCCAACTGTTTGTGACCCTATGGATTGCAGCCTGCCAGGCTCCTTTGTCTATGGAATTCTCCAGGCAAGAATACTGGCATGGGTTGCCATTTCTTACTCCAGGGGATCTTCCCAACCAGGGGAAGTATTGGCAGGTGGATTCTTTACCACTGTGCCACCCGGGAAGTCCTCAACAAAGTTATTATGTTGGTGCTAAAGTAATTATGGTTTTGCATTGTTGAACTTTGCCATTTGATATTGGAATACATTCTTTTTTTTTTTTTAATAAATTTATTTATTTTAGTTGGGGGCTAATTACTTGACAATATTGTAGTGGTTTTTGCCATACACTGACATGAATCAGCCATGGGTTTACATTGGAATACATTCTTAAATAAATGTGGTTATGTTATACATCATTTTAATGTGCATTTCTCACTTCATATTTTTTGCTAATGACTTATTACTTGCTGTTTATTTTATACTTATTTTAGACTACAGAAATGATGTTAGACAAAAAGCAAATTTGAGCAATTTTTAGTTCAAGATGAGTCGCAAAGCACTGGAGAGAACTCGCCACATCAGCAACACATTAGGCCCAGGAACTGGTAAGGAACGGACAGCGCAGCAGTGGAGCAAGCAGTTGTGCAGGGGAGACGAGAGCCCTGAAGATGAGGCGCGCGGGGCCGGCCGCTGGGAGTGGACCGTGACCAGCTGAGAGCCGCCGCTGAAGCTGACCTTCTTACAGCTGCACAAGCAGTTGCTCAAGAACTCAACATCGACCATTCGACAGTCATTGGCATTAAGCAAATCGGGATGGTGAAAAACACGATAAATGGGTGCCTCATGAGCTGACCGAAAATAAACAAATCGTCCTTTTGAAGTGTCACCTTCTCTTATTCTGCAAAACAATGAACCATTTCTTGGTTGGATTGTGACGTGCGATGAAAAGTAGATTTTATACCACAACTGGTGACATACTTCCCAAAGCCAAACTTGCACCAAAAAAAGGTCATGGTAACTGTGGTCTGCATTTACCATGGTGGTCTGCTGCTGGTCTGATCCACTCCAGTTTTCCAAATCCCGCTGAAATCGATGAGATGCACCAAAAACGCCTGCAGCCCACACCAGTCAACACAAAGGGCCCAGTTCTTCTCCATGACAATGCCCGACTGCATGTTGCACAACCAACACTTCAAAAGTTGAAAGAACTGGGTTATGAAGTTTTGCCTTACCCACCATGTTCATAGCAGGTGAATACCAACCCACTACCACTTCTTCAAGCATCTCAACAACGTTTTGCAGCGGAAACACTTCCACAGCCAGTAGGAGGCAGAAAACGCTTTCCAAGAGTGAGTTTGTCAAATCCCAAAGCATGCATTTCTATGCTACAGAAATAAGCTTATTTCTCACTGGTAGAAACGTATTGATTGTAATGGCTCCTATTTTGATTAATAAAGATGTGTTTGAGCCTAGTTATAATAATTTAAAATTCACGGTCCAAAACCGCAGTTACTTTTTCCATCAACCTAATATTAGCAAACTGAATCCAACAGTATGTTAAAAAAGACTGTATACCTTGGGCACCTGTAACTTATCCCAGGGATGCAACGATGGTTCAACATTGCCAAATCAATCAATGTGATATACCACATTAACAAAATGGAAATGAAAAATTATATGATTATCTCAATAGACGCAGAAAAAGCATCAGACAAAATTTAACATCCTTTTTCTTCACAAAGATCCCAGTATGTCGGTAAAATGTCTTCCAAATAACTTTTAAAAAGTGAATTACATTTCCTTATGAATAATACTTTTATTTTCATTTTAAAACTGAACTATGGAGCCTTCATCAGAAGACTTAACTGCAGAGATAATATAACACCACCAAAATTACAAAAACATCACTGCATGGTTTTCCAAATGTAGTGAAGATTTTATCAACTCAATGGCTTTACTTAAGCTTGCTAAATGAACATAAATATTTTACTGACAAGTCAGAATTTACTTATGAAGGCGGAAATGATATTCACGGAAGTCTACTCTTCTAGTCTAAGGAATGAGAGATTTATTTCAAAGTTATGCAAATAAGCAACAAAGAAATGAAACTTCTAGAAGGAGTAGTCGTCTCAAATTAGCAAAAACAAAACGAACAGAATGTTAAAGATTTAGACAGGAAACCTACATATAAAAAAAATCTATTTCCAAAACTGGAAAAAAAGGCTATAGGTCCTACATGACTGCATGAAAAGTGACTAGACACGCAGATGTCCTGAAGAAGGACCTGCAGGCAGTGAATGGGAGGCTGTATTTCTTTTCGGTACACACTACCAAACGGGATTCTAAAACACAGTAAGGAGCCTGCACACACAGCTATCAGCCGGGCTAAAGCATCAGGTGCAAAGATACAAACCGCACTGTGATTCGTTTAGGGTTTATTTTGCTTTAATGACGTCAGCTGAAGGACGTGTCTTGTGAGTGCCGGCAAGCACGCCTCAGAGGCCCTCCTGGGTGCGGCTGCAGACTGGAAGGTGGACTGGCAGTCCCAGCAGCTCCAGGCCAAAGGGAGACAGCTGCCAACCTAATCCCTAATCTAGATTATTTTCAATTATCAAAATACCCAGGGGCTGAGGTCAGGACAATCTGGGGCTTAAAATTTCAATTCTTAGATTATGTGAAAATTCTTTCATGAAAAGAATGTCTCTGAACTTGGATTCATTTAGAATATTTTTTAACAAGAGCCCTTCAGGGCTCACAGATAAAGAGCAACAGATGTCCCACTTGTTAGTGGCATCATAAATTAGGCTTCCTGACACTCAACTACTGTCTCTCTTCACACGGTTTGCAGGCTTCCTGTCTGATGCCTGACGTGTGCTGAATCCAGGTGTGTCTTCACGGGCAGAGGCTCTGGGCTGGAGCAAATTCTAAATGAGAGGGCGACGTAACTGAAACAGACCCACGTGTCACAGGCAATGTCAAGACCATGCAGTCATCTCTCCCACCAAGAAGGCGAGAAAGAAGCTGGTACATCTTTCTGTGTGAAGGTACAGTTGGAAACTTTACTTCCGGTTATAATTTATAATTAGTAAATAATTCCTGGAAAATGATACAGCTTATTAGACATCATGTCTTGAAAGATAAGATCATCTGGGAAATATCCTCACAATCTAGTATTAAAGTTAAAAAAAGTGGGATATAATAAGATTCCAATTCATTAAAAGAATCAACACATGCAGACCGGCATGAAGACATTAACCATGGCTGTTTGGGGACGTGGAGTCAGGACGACTTCTACAGGTAAGCCCACAAAGGCGTTTTAAAGTCGAATGAGGAAGAAGGCTGAAACAGACGCTTTTCCTCTTGAAGTGACGCTGGGTTTGGAACCCCAGGCGAGCCTCTCCTCAGATGATTTCACTCTAAAGGAGGGTCCAGAGGGTCCAAAGGCTTCACTCTGGTTTGACAGCCAGACTCTGCATCTTCTGCTTCTGTGCACACTTTTTCTAGAGGAAGCAAACTTACTTTGAAACCAAGTTGGGAGGTTTTAACATCTGAATTCTTTTAAAAGTTTGGTACTTGATATGAAAGATTTGTTATAAAGACAGATGTTTTACTTCAACCTTTGATAGAACTGATTTATTCTGAAGATGTTAAGTGGTGGACTTACCCAGAAGATGACTAATATCTTCTCCACTGGTCAGGCTCATACTGTCTACTTCCTGCACCAAACAGATAACAAAACAAAAAAAAGGACTTAAATTTCTCTAAAAACCAAACAGAAAAAAATGACACATTTCTAAGTATGTACAAAAACGACATCTGAGTTGTATTTGGGCCAGAAATTTATTCTCTCTTTAGCTGTGGCCACCTGTCATTAAAATTTTGTTCCATAATTATTCATTAAAGTAGGAAGCAATTAATTAAGAGGCAGTTCTGTTGGTGGAAGGAAGCCTTGTCATAACTGCTCCCCTCAACTCCAGGGCCACCGTCTGCACGGCGCCTACGTGGCCACTGCTGCCAGGGATGTTTGCAAATGGCCCTTCCCGTGCAGATGGCACCTGGGATGTTCTGCCAAGAGAAGGGTGGCTCCCTCTGCAGCAGAGCCCAGGGCCTCCCCATCCCCACCCTTGGGGCTACTGCCCACCTTCTGGAGTCGCTAGGCTCAGAAAAGAACCATTCTACAAGTAAAACAGGTGATGGCTTTTCACATTTAAAATGTAACACTTTTCCAGCAAAAGTGATGCTCAGCCTTGTCACCTGCACCCCCCAGGAGGGTGACAAGAGAGGGTCACAGAAGTGGCCAGATGAGGTTTCCAGGCAGCATCCTTGTTATCACAGATGATCAGAGGCAGCTTTACAACAGCCCAGGCCTCCTAGGAATCACCACTGAGAAGTGAAAACCTGAAGAAATCACAGGCAAATTTGTAGCTACCAACTGTGGAATTTAACACATCATTTCTCACCAACAGCATGAAGAGGTTAAATGTTCTCACTTTAGCTGCTGGCTAGCATTTTAAAAGTTCCGAAAGCTTTGATGTTCACCCCTTGGTGAACAGAGGTTCACACCTCTGCTGGCCCCAGGTCCCCACCCCTGTCTCACTGGCTCCCAGCCCAGAAAGGCTCCCAGCCCTCGGTTCTCACCTCTCTGCCCGGCCCAAACGGAGCGGCTCACCTCTCATCAGGTCAGGGGGCCTGGGGGCGGCTGTGGGAAACCTGCTTGTTAACTCTGTCCTGAAAATAGTGATAACGCTTGGACTGCTTGAGTATCTCCAAAAAATACTGTAATAGGGGCTCAAAAGTAGATAAAACACAGCAAAAGAATGTGCTGGCTAAGTAAAGACGGCATAACTCAACCACAGAAGGAGGTGAAAAAACGGATTACCTGAGCTGAAAAAATGTGCTCCTGTTCTAATGAAAGACTCAACGTACATGTGTGTGTAAGACGCATTCTGTGTGCAAACACACGTGCACGGCAAACACTTTCTGAGCGCCTTCCGTATCGGGCAGCGTGCAAGGACACAGTCTGCTTGCTCGTATGTGTCCTGTCAGACCTTCCAGTTTCTCCCCCGTCCCAACTCCTAAATTCCCAAGTCTGACACCAATGCAGCATTCACCACGTCACTCTGCCTCCAACCTGAGGCCCCCAGAGAAGTGTTTCAGCCCCAAACCTTCTGGCACTAGCACCCTTGGACTTTGGTGGGGCTCCTGCAGCCCCCACAGAGCAGGGGTTTCCCCAGAGACCACCTAGCAGCCGTCTGCCCCGAGCCTGCAGGGACAGCACGCCAGGGTGGCGGGCCAGCTCGGGAACTGCCGGCACCTGACCTCCGGCCTCGCTCACGGAGCTGAAGGTCCCTCAGGTCCACACATCGACCTGGGTCCTATGACCTAGAGGAGGTCTGGCAGTGGGACTCGTGGGACCCAGAGCTCAGGTCACCAGCGGAGCGGAAGGACCGGGGAGACAGCGAATTCCCCCCAGGGCCTCTGCTCTGCCAATGTGCTCGCGAGCGGGCTGGACGACTCACCAGACACACAGGCCTTGCTGGCATGCGTCCTTGAACCCTCTTGTCAGCCCGAAGTGCTGGTGGCCCTGGCCTTGTGCTCCTGCAGGTGACACCTCCTTCCCTCGCTTCCCAGACCTATCACTTCCCAGAACCTCAAACCCTGCCAGACCGATGGAGAGATCGCCAGGCACCAGCTGCCTGCCTGTCCTCTTGTCCAGGCCCAGGGGGACACCAGGCCCTTAGCGCGACCTGCTCCCTCTCTGACTTGCATCACCGACAGCACTCAGCGTGACCTCAGCCTCCATGGGGCCCCATCCATACATGCAGGACACGGTACACGGGCAGCCCCTGGGGCTCCGCATGGCCCAGCTGCTCCCCAAGGGGCCTGCCATCTAGTTACGAGGGCTCTGAGAGAAGACCCCTGCCGTCTAGTTACAAGGGCTCTGAGAGGAGACCCCTGCCGTCTAGTTATGAGGGCTCCGAGAGAAGACCCCTGCCCAGGGAGCCAGGGCTGACATGAGGGTCTGTTCTTCCACCCTAAGGAAGTCTCTGTTTTCTAGTTCGCATGAGGAGGGATTCCTCGACACCACTGTCTGCCAACAGAATCTGAAGAAACTGTTTACTGTAGATCCAAGGAAAACAGTCCCTCCTTCGATGGTAACATGCCCCTGACAGCTCTGCCATCACAGGGAAGGAAGAAGGAAGCCAATATTCATGACTTTTCTTCCTTGGCCAGCAACCAGAGGAAACTCTGACCAGGTTGAGCGCAAGGGCCTGGGGAGGGCTTGGTGTTAGGTGATGGCTTCTGGTCGCGGGGTCAGTGATGGCTGAAACCACACAGGCCAAGCCTGCAGTCAACGCGCTTTGTTTCCTTGCTTTACGATTAAAAAACAGCTTTAACTGAGGTATAATTGACTTTGCTTTTAACAGGAAAAACTCTAATAAGACAGGTCAATGTAAGAATATTAAGAGAAACTCTAGAGTCAATGAAGGAGAACAGCGAGATCCAGAAGGTACGATGGTGACCCGTGGAAGCCCAGGATATCAGTCTCTTCCCTCCAGATCAGAGGTCAGGGAGAGCCCTGGGGGTGCTGCCTTTGCAGGACTCGAGGCAGCGTCTACTTGTCTGGACCTGAGAAAAGTAAGAAAAAGCCTGTAGCATGTACTATTCTACAGGCTTCAAATTCAAGGCCCACCAGGTCCAACTCCACCAGTGGGAACAGAGGAAGGCCTGCTTCTGATGGTGTGTCCCCAGGATGCGCGCGGTCTGCTCCCCGCACTCACCCCGCAGGCTCGCCATCCCGCCGCAAAACAGCAGCAGCAGAGACCTTGGGGCTCGGAGCATAAGGACCCCAAGGGCACCAGGCTGACGCCTGTGAGGAGACTCGGGGCAGCGCAGGAGCGGGCTGAGAGGAGGCCCGTCAGTGGGCTGCTGGCATCGGCCACATGCGCCCACAGGCACTCCAGGTCACGGGGGTGCTTGTCCCACCGCAGTCACGGCCTTGCTCCCTGTGCCCGGCTCGGCCTGCAGCCTCCCCACGGGGCTCTCCTGAAGCCCGAGCCAAGGAGTGAGGAAGGCAGCTGTTCACACCCCACTCCCGGCCACAATGGGAACTCAACCGGGAGACGGCCAGGCAGGCGCTCTGGGCAGCCTTCCCTACGCGTGGGAAGCGGGGGCACGGGCTCTGGAGAAGGGCCGAGCCGGCCGCGTTGGGTCGTGCAGCGGAAGACAACTGCGGCCCCTCCACGTTCTGCTGGGTCTCGTTCTGGGGTTGGCATCTCATTGGTAACAGGGATGGGGCTCCGTGCCCCCACTGATCCCCAGCCCACTGCACACCCCAAGGCCCCTGGGCCAGTACAGAGGCCAGGTCCAGTGAGGCCCGTGTCTCCTCCGCGCTCTGTGCCGCAGGCTCTATGCGTGACCGACCGCTGCCTCCCCCGCGTCTGCCCGGACCCCACAGTGACCGACCACCGCCTCTCCCGGCGGACCCCACAGGGGCGGAGGCGCCCCCGCCTCTCTCCTCAGAGCCCGCGTACGTGCTGGGAGGTCGGGGGTGAGCCCCGCCTTTCTCCTTCCAGGCATACACGTCTGTCCAAGTCCCTCTTTCTCTCAGAAACACCTTCCCTGGACTTCCCTGGTGGCCCAGGGGTTAAGAATCTGCCCGCCAATGCAGGGACGCGGGTTTGACCCCTAGTCGGGGAAGACCCCATGAGCCGCAGGCAGCTGAGCCCGAGTGGCAACTCCTGAGCCTGTGCCCTGGAGCCCGCACTCCGCATCAAGCCACCCCAAGCACGGCTCGCAGCAACTAGAGAAAGCTCTCGCTCAGCGACGGTGACCTAACAGAGCCGAAAATAGATCAATACAACCAAAACCAAAAAAAAAAATCCACTTCCCAGGTAGCGCTAGTGGTAGAGAACCCACCTGCCAATGCAGGAGACTCGGGTTCCATCCCTGGGTCGGGAAGATCCCCAGGAGGACACGGCAGCCCACTCCAGTATTACTGCTGGCGAGTCCCATGGACAGAGGAGCCTGGCGGGCTACAGTCCATGGGGTCACCAAGAGTCGGACATGACTGCCGTGACTTAGCACGCACGCACACACACGTGTATGTAACCTTTATAGGAGCTTTCTTTTGAGTAAATTATGAAACTGGGTCTTGGGCAGCTGAATGAACTGACAGAAGATGAATCAGGCAGCAGGCTAGCACCCAGCATGGTGACTGCCTCTGCACTTGATCGGCGGGGCTCCCAGACCTGTGTGTTTTCCTGCTCACTCGCTCGCAAACATACAACCTACACCCAAGCAGCCACGAGGCAGGCTCCAGAACGCCCGCGGGCCTCTTACCTGGCCCCTGGTCCCTCCAGTGCTGTCCGTGGCCAGACCGGCTGCACCCGGAGCTTGTCCTGTGGGAGCTGGATCCCTGTCGGTCCCAGCGCCCTGTGGGGACACGCGACGGCATGTCAGCAGCTACACGTGCCTGACTCCAAGTGGCAGTTGTTCTTAGGAGTGAGCAAGGTGGCCCTGGGCTGGTAGCTTTCAAACTCCTGGTGTCCTTTCCATCAGAGGGAAAGCCCATGAAAAATGCAGGCTCTGGCGCCAGCCTGGGTTGGGGCTGCTTTAAACCTATTCCCAGGAGAGTCTGTGTTGGTGATGAGCCGGGTGTTCTGTTAGGTGCCTCCAAGCAGGGCCTCCTCGGTCCGTTGCCCTGGGCAGTGGACCAGACGCTGCTGTGCCCGGAGCTAGAAGCCCAGGACCGCACCACTGGCTACCAGCACGCGGGCTCTGCGACACAGCACCAGGCCGCCCTCTCCCAGCTCTTCACGGACTTCATCAGCACTCACCCGCTCACTCTCACCTCCTCTCCTCAAGTCCTAGACCCTGACGCCCTCTGTTTGTCTCTACTGGATGCCCTCTGTTTGTCTCTACTGGAATGTGGCAACAGCGAGTCTAAGTACAAATTTAAATGTGATTTTAAACAGTACCTTGGTACTTCCTGCTGCTCTATAAAGAAAGGAGGCCGAGCCTGCCCAGTACCGGCCACAGGGTGAACCAGCGCTTGGTGGACACAGGCGGGCGGCCCCTCACTGGTCCAGCACTGTGACCCCTGCCCTCCACACGCACTCTGACCTGGGCGCTGCCTGAAAGGTACCAGGACAAGTGTCACTGGCACAGCCCTGTCCAGGAGGAGGGGGCAGCGTTTGGTACAGGTGACTGAGGATGCTGGGCTGGGCTCAAGGGGCTGAGTTCTGCCGCCAAGAACCTGCGTGGTGTTGGTGGGTCACTGGGGCCCAGGGGACTGAACCAGAGAACCTCAGGCTGTTAACAGTTTCCTCCATAACCTGGGGTAATAGGACAGGCCTGCCCTGGTCTGCCATCTGTACGGACACTTCACCAGAGAGCAGTCAGTTTCCTGTCCCTATGAGGAGCCCCTGGACGGCAGCTTTAAGTGCGCGCCTGACACCTGCGAGACCACAGGCTGTCTTAGGCTTTAAACAAAACCTGCCCCACACGTGGTCCTCCGAGGCCCAAGCACCCGACTCTGACGTGCAGAAGAGGTTCAGGAGTGAGCCTCCCAGCGACCACTGTGGCTGAAGCAGGCTGCACCCTGCCATCTGCATGTCTGTAGCCAGCCAGTCCCTGTTCTGCAGACAACCTCACCAATGATGGCAATCCTGGGCCAGTGCTCGCGGGGCACGTGGTCTGAGTGACGCTGCCAAGAGATGTGGGGAACAGCTGATGCACAGAGAATGCTGCCTATTCTTTGCAAGGAATCAACTTCTGCTTTGCTCCAGGCAGCAGGAGAAAGGTCACGGACGGCGAGAGGGTGAGGCCAGGGGGGTCTGTCCCACAGGAGCCAGGAGGGGCTGAAGCCACTGCGCACGGCGCTGATGGGCAGGAAGAGGACACGACCCCAGGCCTCACTGACCTCAGGGCACAGTGTCTGTCAGAGTGAAACGTGCAAGGCTGGTGTGAGAACCAGCACAGTCTTGGGGTAGGAACTTGGGGTGATTCTCTTATTCCGTCACGAAAAACCGGGACTGCTACAGTGACAGTTACAGATCCTGCCCAAATGAGGACATGGGAGCACGATTAATCTGAACTCATTAACACAACAAGTTACTGAACAAGATGCCCAACTTCACTGATAAAGAAGCACCCAGTGAAGGAGACAGGCTTTTTCATCTATCAAATTAGTGAGAAAAGCAAATGTAAGTGATGTCAAGGATGCACTCAATGGAAACTCTTAATCCTGCTGGTGAAGGTGTGAAGTGACCATGTGCTTTCAAAAACAAGTTGGCAACATTAATCTAAAATCTGATTCTGTCTGGATCTGTAATTCTGTGAACAATGGGACTCTACCCTAAGGAAACACACACACAAAACCATCACGTGTAAAAGCAGAAAACCGGAAGCTTGAGGCAGGGAAGCTATTAGGCGAACGCGACAAGTGCAGAGGTGGGGGATTCTGTTAAGGGGAGCCTGAGCGCTGTGACCACATGCTGGAAGGTGAGTGCCCGGGAGGAGAGGACAGGCGTGCACGGAGCACACTCACAGTGAGACAGAGCACGGAGGCACTGTCGACAGCAAACATGTCACCTTCAGGGCACAGGTTTAGAGGGTGTTTGGGTTTCAATATAATTAAAACAACCCTTTTTAGTTATGTTTTTTATATTCTGAGTTCTTCTCATATCATGAGAAAAAATAAACCCAAACCTTTGTCAAAGAAAGAACCGTCAACCCAGTGGCGTGCACTCCAGTGCTTCCTGGAGAGCAGGCGAAGCCCCAGGGCAGGGCCCTCAGCCCTCTGCATACTCTCTCCTGCGGGGCCAGAACTTAACCACTCAGCAGCACACGAGCACCTCAGTTCCGCTTCTTCCCACTGCGCCAGCCTCCCTGGAGCTGCACGCAGGGCCGAGGGGCCAGGACCCACCTGCATGGTGTGGACGCCAGTGCCGCCTGCTGACAATCGGTCTGCTCTCCTTCCCACAGGCCTTGCACACGACTGACTTCAGGGTGTGGAATCTGGTGACGTGGGACCTCTGCAAACAGATGAGAAGGCAGAGCAGCGTCAGACACAGCAGGCACTTGGGAGACGCAGCGACGGGGAGGGAAGCGCGCCTGGGGCCCGCAGGGCCGTGGGGAGTGAGGCTGTGCCTGCTCGCCACCCTGCAGCTGGCAGGAGTCTCAGAAGCTGGTCCTCGCCTGAGCGACCTGATGGTGACAGTGGCTGCACACCTCTGTGTCTGCAGTGAGACAAGTGTCTCCAGAAGGGCCTTCAGGCCTGTGGGGATGTCTGCGCCCTCCCACTGACTGCGCCGAGAGCACCCCTGCCGGCTCCAAGACAGCAAGGAGACAGAGCAAGGCTGCCGACTGCGCAGGGATGGGCGACCTTCCTAGCTGCCTCTGGACGGCTGGGCACTCGCTCTGTCTGTCGGCGCTTGTCGTGGAGCAGTAAGTGTAGCCCATGACCGTCTGCACTGGCTCCAGATGTGAGGGGGGTCTGTGGGGGTGACGTGTGGGCAGTGGCATGAGCCCGGTCTACTGTTACCTTTCACTGATTCAGTACTAAAGCCCCAGTCATGGGACATTTTCGCCAGTACTCTGCTTTTGCTGACTGTACCTAATTTTGGCTGCTTCTAAATTCTGAACACTTACATTCCTGTAACACCCTGAATTTGTCTCTATGCGTGAAACAGCAATGCCAACACATCAACGTTTTCTGTCTGATGTGTAAGGCGTGGAGTGCCACCCTGTTACTGACTGGTTGGTTGGCTCTTGCCCATCACAGGGTCCTGTGGGTACTGACACTTGTTCCAAACAAGCCAGGCTGTAGCCTGACTTGGAAATCTTCCAGGAACCATGCAGCAATTGTACTTACAGAGCCAGGGTGGTGGCGAGCAGCCCCACTAGACTGCCGGCCTTCACGGAATGATTCAAGGAACACATCACCACCACGCCGACTGCATCAGCCTGACATCTGCAGAGGCGGGTCTGCAGGGAGTGCACGCTCTTCACTCAAATGGGGAAAAGGAAAAGAGGCGTTCGGAAATACAGAATGTGTAAGACGGTGGGATGCTGCTCGCCCGCCTCCGCACAAGCCCGGGAAGCTTGCGATGTGATCCTGAGGCCGGGCACAGCAGGACCCTGGCAGCCGCCAGCAGCTGCGCCGATTTCTGGGTCAGTTTCAGAACTCCTCAGTGCGGGAGTCTGGGGTCTGCTTCTGAAGGAGGGGGACCGTGAGGGCAGACAGCGCTGCTGACCCCTGTGACCTCCAGCCAAGGACCCTCAGTTTTCATGATGCATTTGAACAACTGACTTCAAACCTACTAAATTCTCTAATGTGAAGAAGACTGTGGACTCACGTTCTGCTCCACGAGCACTTCCGCGGTGTACCCTTTCTCAGACTGCAGGTACTTCTGATGAAACAGCTTCCCATCGAACAGGTGCCAGGGCATGAAGTCGGCCATCTCCCAGGGGGAGCCGCAGGCACCATTGACCAGCACAAGGGTGGTGAGGCCGCGGACCAGGAGGGTGGCCAGCTGCACAGCTCTGGGATCGACGTGGTCGAGCTGCAGAGGCAAGACGTGGGGAGAACGTGAGGAGGCAGCCCTCGAACAGGGAGCCAGAGCTCCCTCCCACGGGGCTGGTGGCTCAGGCACCGTGCCCACAAGGCAAGGACCAGCTCTCCACACAGACCCCCTCGGGACAGCAAAGGCCAAAGCTCCATCCTGCCAGGAAGGTGCCAGGATCGTAGCCTCAGGCCCACCAGGAAAATTTCTTTAAAAGCAAAGGCAGGAACCTCCCTGCTGGTACAGAGTCAACCTGCCAATGCAGGGAACATGGGTTCGATTCCTGGTCAAGGAGAGTCCACATGCTGCGGAACAACGAGCCCGCACTCTAGAGCCCAAGCTCCACAGCAGGAGAAGCCAGCACCGTGAGAGCTCGCACGCGGCAACGAGGAGCAGCCCCTCAGCATAAATGAAGAAAACCTGTGCACAGCAGTGGAGACCCAGCACTGCCAAGAATAAGCACAAAAAGAACAAACTTTGCAAGGAGGAAAAACAAAAAGGAAAGGCGGAGAGGCCAAGACAGGGTCATTCTGGACACTGATGAGTCAGAATTCTAACTGTGAGCATTACTGTAAAAATCTCACGTCTGTCATTTAAGAACAAAATGGCTTATTATTGCACAGCGTTGATGGGCTGGTTCAGTTCAGTCGCTCAGTCATGTCCGACTTTGCAGCCCCATGGACTGCAGCACGCCAGGCCTCCCTGTCTATCACCAACTCCCAGAGTTTACTCAAACTCATGTCCACTGAGTCAGTGAGGCCATCCAGCCATCTCATCCTCTGCCATCCCCTTCTCCTCCTGCCCTCAATCTTTCCCAGCATCAGGGTCTTTTCTAGTGAGTCAGCTCTTCGCATCAGGTGGCCAGAATATTAGAGTTTCAGCTTCAACATCAGTCCTTCCAATGAATATTCACGACTGATCTCCTTTAGGATGGACTGGTTTGGATCTCCTTGCAGTCCAAGGGACTCTCAAGAGTCGTCTCCAACACCACAGTTGAAAAGCATCAATTCTTTGGCACTCAGCTTTCTTTACAGTCCAACTCTCACATCCATACATGACTACTGGAAAAACCAAAGCTTTAGACGGACCTTTGTTGGCAAAGATGGGCTGGTACTTCTTACAAATTAACATCACACCCATACAAAGTTTTTATTTTGTTGTCAAACCTCCTTCCTGTTCTTGGCCACTGTGGGGGCTCCATACGGTTGGAACCTGCAGACATCCTTTGCCTCAGTGGCTCGTGCTTTTGGCATCTGTGAGCTGTGCTGACCATAAACGGTGAACGGACCGCAACCAACTGTGCACAGGTTTGTTAGTAAGGGCAGCTCTGCTCCGTCTGTCAGCATCAGGTGGGTCTGTGTTGCTCAAAGTAAACAGCAGTGATTTTCACAAAACCGAAATAAACCAGGAAAAGGACTGATGTTTCATCCCTTTTCTAAGTCGTGTTTCATTTTCCTATTGAAAGAAACGTGGTCACGACCCCTCAGTGAATCGGCAGTCTCACCAGGCTACTGAGCCCTCGTTGCCATCAGCATTCTGCCCCCACCGCCTATTTCCAACCACGGAGCCCTTGCCCCGTGTGCCCACACACATGGTACTGTCTGGCTTGAAAGACACTGCCCACGCCAGCAGCGGGGCCCCAGGTGGGGATTGAATTTAAGTGCGGTAAGGTTAACTGCACCGTTTCTCAGATGCACCAGCCATTTCAAGTGTTCAGAGGCCTGCCTGACGCTGCAGGACGGCTGTGGTCTCGGGCCCTCCTCTCTCCACGTCCTTCACCCCCTGCAATGCCCAGCCCCGAGGCTGCCCTGTGGGTCAGCGCACCCCCCAAGGCTGCTCACGGTCCGCTGAACCAATGCAGACATTACGTACTTACTGAAGGTTGGGGGCAATTCTCTCATGAAGTAGGTTTTCCTGTAAGAGTCAATTTCTTCATTTCTTATACACTTCTCTGTTGGTTTTAAAGTAAATTTTAATAGAAGTAAACCACCTCCCAAAGCAGAGATCCTCTGCAGACTATCTGAATTTTCAAACAAACCAGGCAATAAGCACCTGGGCCACCAAGCAAGTGTCCTCAGCTCTGCAGAAGCCCTCAGTCATCCCCACAGCCCACAGGTGGTGCTAACCAATGACTCACGTGTGGACGGGCCTGCTCGCCAGCGAGGGACGAACAAACTCTACAGCACACGCAGGTGCGGGCTTCTCCACACTGTCCACCCTCTGCGCTATTCCACACCGCTGCGTGCAGGGCTGGGGTTTCTAGGTTGTTCACCCTCCGCGCTGTTATATGCCGCTGTGTGCCGTGCTGGCTGGGGCACTCTTAGCGTGTAATCACTCTGGAGACAGTGGCACCTTTCAGCAGGCAGCCTGTTCTCACCCAGAAGTGCGCATTCTGTCAGCACAGCTTTACGGCTCTCAGAGTGGGATTCTGTCCAACTGCTGCTTTTCCTAAATGTTTCGCTTTTTTCCTTTTATGTTAAGCATAAACACAGCAAATGTGGTGGTCATCTTTACTTGTTCTGTTTTTGTAGAATATACTTGAATTATGCATGTCGACTCTGCACTAGCCCCTGATAAATCTGTGTAGTGAGTCTAATCGCCACTCTGTAGATTTGGATTCCTCGCAAACACAATCACACCACCTGTCAATAATGATAGTTTTGTTCTATTCTTTCAGTGTAAGGGAAGTTGGTGAAAGAAGCCATCCCTGACTCACGCACACCATAGTGGAAAAAATTCCACTATTTTACTATAAAGTCTGATTTCTGTTGTAGACACTCTTTCTTAGATTAAGAAAACTCTCTTCTAGTCCTAGTCTGCTGAGACTGTTCACCACAAACAATAACTGAATTCAACCAATACTTTCTCTACAACATGCATGGTGCTAATGAAGGCAATCACACTAGTTTTCAAATGTTAAACTAAGCCTGTATTCCAAAAATAAACACTTGATTGTGTCAAAAGAGTAGAATGAAAATATGAGGCTTGAGGGCCTCTTCTCGCAACTGGGAGAGTCACACAGCAAGTCTTCCCGAAAGAACCAGGATTTGGGGACAAGTCAGTGTGGCAGAAGGCTGGCCCTGAATGCAGACTCAGGTCGCTGGTGAGCATGGGCTAATTCCATGTGGCCGAGGTAAGGCTTCACCAATAAAATGATAAGGGGATGTGACCCACGTTTCGGAAACAGGAGTTAAGCATGTCTTCATGCTTTGGAATGAAGACAGGGAGGAGCTGATTCCTGAGCACTTCCTGCTGAGGTGATGGACACAGAAACCAGAAAAGCCAGTTCTACTGCTGCAAAGCCTCAGGGTAAATACTGAACAGAAAACACTCCACTGTGTGGTGTTTATCATAACTGGGGCTCATTAGCAGCTATGCACACACTGAAGCTGAAGCCCCTAAGTCAGCGGTTTCAGGCCCTGCTTCCCCAGAACAACTGTCTGAAAAGCAGGTAGAAACCCAGGCAGGGCGCGGAGAGGACTGCAGACACGTCACCGCTCACCAGAAAACAAAACAAGGGCGAACTCTCGAGCTTCCCTGGTCTGAAAGGCTAGCTAGACTTCAGAGGTTCTGCACCGAAGTTCTCTGTGGCTGTGCTTGGGCACAACCGTCCCACACAAGCCTGAGGAGGCCTGAACCTCACCAGGCAGGCGCACGAGGAGCAGCGGCTGCTCGCAGCCCTCTGGACTGGACGGGGCCCCACAGCTTCCGAGGGCAGAGGCCACCCGTCCACTGAGCCCCTCCCCGGAGGCTTCTCACGTGGTACCTGTCCCTTCTCCTTATGCTTTTCATTCTCCAAAGAAAACTTTTATTTGCTGAAGGACACTGTCTGGCACATGCCCACCTGTGTGAGTTACACTCAGACCCTCAGATGCTCTGTCTTCAACAGGGGACACACGGGCTAGAAAATACTGCTGGCTCGAATCAAATACTGGTATTCTCCTGGAGCCCAGCAGCTCCCCAGCTTAGACTTCCAAACCTCCCAAATCTGTCCAGGGCCGCCCCCTGCCATGAAACGGGAAGTGACATGGTGAGAAAGCGCCGTCCACAGCGGGAGGCGGTGGCCTGGAAGCAGTGGGGCCAGTGGCGGGCGTCTGAACACCAGTTACACAGCCATGGCCTGGGCACGGGCACCAGCACGCATCCTCAAGACAGGGAGAGCCATGGGCCAACAGGCAGGTGTGTGAACACGCAGGAGACAGGCTCACGTGTGTGACATGTGATGGAAGCGTGTAGGGGAGGAAGACGGGGGCCATCGGAGCAGAGCCACGTCTGCGCCCAGGACCTGGATGTGACGTGGCGTCTGCGCCCAGGACCTGGATGTGACGTGGCATCTGCACCAAGGACCTGGACGTGACGTGCTGGGCCCTGGAGAGCCACCTAACTGAGTGGAGAGTAACTCACCCACGTCTGCCTGACACACGAGCCTGTGAGAACACAGCGGGGCAGGCGGGTCAGCCAGGTCACGGCAGGAGGAGTGCCCACACAGTGGGTACTTTAAAAATAGCTGTTGGGTTGACGTGTAAATAAGTGACATGTGAAGGCTGTGTGGGGAAACCTACCATCTTCTGATCCTGTCTCAGAGGGAAAAAAAAAATCAGATCGAGGTTTGGTTTAACAAGGATCCCAGCAGGAGCGCATCCAGAAATCTCTTCTTCCTCACAAGGCACTGGGGCAGGGCTGGGTCTGGTGAACATGGCGCCTCCACGAGGGACAACAGGTGCTGCCGTGAGAACGCTGAGGCCTGGGTGGGCAAGCACCTGTTACGCAGCTCCTGCCCCCTGGGAGCGAAATAAAAACCAGCTCTCCTCTTCGCAGTCCGTCCCCATCCAAGGTCACTTTTACGCTTCACCTTTAACCCAGGTACACGCAAACTGTGTTGGGACGCAGGCCTAGAATTTAAATGGATACTTGCAAGGAAGAAAAGGAGGAGAGGGTAAAATGAAGTAAGAGACACACTGGCGAGGGCTGCCTGTCACGGACGGGGCTGGCTGCTGCACCCTGAAACATCACTAAAATACCACAGTCCCAGCGGAAACAACTGCGAGTTTTCCGAACTCACCACGCGCAGCAACAAAATCTCCCCCTGGCCCGTCAGTGGCCGCCTCGGGGACCGGGGTCTACCGGGGCCAACAGGCCCGCCAACCTGACGGCGCAGGACTGAGGAGGCAGCCTCTGAACACACACGTGACTTCCAACTTAGTCCTGACCCACGGCTGAGGTTCAGAATGGAGGACCCTGGATAGTAAACGGGAAAAACAACTTCTACTGGAGTGTCTGCCAGCTTATAGAAAGAACCCAGGAAGACAGGAAACAAGAGAGCGTGCAGCTTGGCCTGAAGCCAAGTGTCTTCCTCATGTAAAACTACATGAAAGAGGAAACAACTCTGGGAGCAGCAAAGCCCACGCATGTCCTGCGGCGTGAAGCCCGCCTTCCTAACCATCTCCTCAGGCCGGCTCTGACTCAGTCACCTGAACACACACAGCATCCTAGGGCTTCAGAGTGGGACTCACCTGCTCCATCATCTCATCCCAGGCAGCTCTTCCAGCCTCACGTGCCCCAGGCAGAAGGAAGGGTGACCTAGGGCCGTGGCCACCATGGGATCTACCATTAGGTTTACAAGTAGAGAGGTGCAGAAGGGACCCAGGACTCAAAGGATGGCAAAAGGCAAATCTTTACAAGAGACGTAGTAAGATCACACCTGAACCAGTAACCATAATTCCACCCTTCTCCCCTCTCTTCAGTCACCTAAGACTTGGCACCATCAATAAACACATGGGGACAGGAAAAGATAAAACTGTCAAGTTCTGACCTCTGAGTTTCACAAGCCTCACCCCTAGGAGAACCTGAAATACCTCAGATCTGCCCCAGGTGTGAGGAGTCTGAGCAAAAGGAAGGCGCAGGAGGACACGGAGCTCTGAGCTCAAAGCACCAGGACCAGGCAGCCAGTGAGTTCTGCCTCCAGCCCTGGATCTGGGAAGAGGCTCTGCATGGGCTGCATGAGCTTTGCTGCCCCGCTGGCCTGGGAGCGGGCATTCCACAGGGGCAGGGGGCTGGGGAACAGGCTCCCCCAAGCAGAGCGAGTGGGGCATGGAATCTTGGGATGCCCAGCTGCTCAAGCCAGGACACACACCACAACCTGCGGGGTGGGGTTTCGTGAAAGAAACACGGGAGAACACCTCGAGCTGAAAGGCTCCTGCGGATTCAAGGGCAAAGGAGATACGGACTGCCGCGCGCAGAGAGAAACGGGCTGCAAGGGCACACAAAGAAGATACGGACTGCCACGCGCAGAAACAAACAGGCTGCAAAGAGAGATACGACTGCCACACGCAGAAACAAACGAGCTACGAGGGCACACAAAGAGAGATACGACTGCTGCCACGCGCAGAAACAAACGGGCTGCAAAGAGAGATACGACTGCTGCCACGCGCAGAAATAAACGGGCTGCAAAGAGAGATACGGACTGCCACGCGCAGAAACAAACGGGCTGCAAAGAGAGATACGACTGCTGCCACGCGCAGAAATAAACGGGCTGCAAAGAGAGATACGGACTGCCACGCGCAGAAACAAACGGGCTGCAAGGGCACGCAAAGAGAGATACGAACTGCCACGCGCAGAAACAAACAGGCTGCAAAGAGAGCTACGGACTGCCGCGTGCAAAAACAAACGGGCTGCAAGGGCACGCAAAGAGAGGTATGGACTGCCACGCGCAGAAACAAATGGGCTGCAAGGGCATGCAAAGAGAGATACGAACTGCCACGCGCAGAAACAAACAGGCTGCAAAGAGAGATACGGACTGCAAGGGCACGCAAAGAGAGGTATGGACTGCTACGCGCAAAAACAAATGGGCTGCAAGGGCATGCAAAGAAGATACGAACTGCGACGCGCAGAGAGAAACGGGCTGCAAAGAGAGATACAGACTGCCACGCGCAGAAATAAACAGGCTGCAAAGAGAGATACGACTGCCACGCGTAGAAACAAACGGGCTGCAAGGGCACGCAAAGAAGATACAAACTGCCACGCGCAGAAAGAAACGGGCTGCAAGGGCACGCAAAGAAGATATGAACTGCCACACGCAGAAAGAAACGGGCTGCAAGGGCACGCAAAGAAGATACGGACTGCCACGCGCAGAAATAAAACGGGCTGCAAGGGCACGCAAAGAGAGATACGAACTGCCACGCGCAGAAACAAACAGGCTGCAAAGAGAGATACGGACTGCCACGCACAAAAACAAACGGGCTGCAAGGGCACGCAAAGAGAGGTATGGACTGCCATGCGCAGAAACAAATGGGCTGCAAGGGCACGCAAAGAAGATACGAACTGCCATGCGCAGAAACGGGCTGCAAAGAGAGATACGGACTGCCACGCGCAGAAACAAACGGGCTGCAAAGAGAGATACGACTGCCACGCGTAGAAACAAACGGGCTGCAAGGGCACGCAAAGAAGATACAAACTGCCACGCGCAGAAAGAAACGGGCTGCAAGGGCACGCAAAGAAGATACGGACTGCCACGCGCAGAAGGAAACGGGCTGCAAGGGCACGCAAAGAAGATACGGACTGCCACGCGCAGAAGGAAACGGGCTGCAAGGGCATGCAAAGAAGATACGGACTGCCACGCGCAGAAACAAACAGGCTGCAAAGAGAGATACGGACTGCCGCGCGCAAAAACAAACGGGCTGCAAGGGCACGCAAAGAAGATACGGACTGCCGTGCGCAGAAAGAAACGGGCTGCAAGGGCATGCCATGCAACACAGGGAATAAAGCCAGTATTTACAGCAACGGTGAAAGTATACACGGAGTATAACCTTTAAAACTGTGAACCACTGTGCTGTACACCTGTAGCTTACGTACTACTGCGCATCAGCTACAGCTCACGAAAATGAAAAGGAGAAAAGGAAAAACAGCTTCTGCACAGCACAGGGGGCCGTCGACAAAGTGAGAAGAAAACACACTGAATGGGAGAAACTATTTGCGAAGCCTTTGTCTGATAAGGGGTAAATATTCAAAATACATAAATAACTCACACAACTCAACAACCAAAAACTCGAACAATCTGATTTAAACTGAGCAGAAGACCTGAACAGACCTTGTTCCAAAGAAAACATGTAGATGGGCAACAAGCAAGTGAAAAGATGTTCAACACGGCTAATCATCAGGGAACCGCAGATCAAAACCGCAGTGAGCCATCACCTCGGATCTGTCAGAACGGCCATCATCAAAATGACAGGAAATAACAAATGTTGGGGAGGATGTGGAGAAAAGGGAAGCCTCATACACTGCTGGCGGGAACATGAATTGGGGAGGTCACTGTGGAAAACAGTATGGAGGCTTTTAAAAATTAAAAACAGAAATACTATACGGTCCAGCAATTCCACTCCTGGGATTTAATCTGCAAAAAATGAAAATACTACCTCAAGGAGATATGCACTCCCAAGTTCACTGCAGCACTATTTGTAATAGCCAAGACAAGCAGGACAGCCTAAGTGTCCATCGATGAGTGCAATGGATAAAGAAATTGGCATGTGCACACATGTGTGCATGCACACACACACACACACATACACATGATAGACTATTACTCAGCCATAAAAAAGGAATGAAACCTTGTTATTTGTGACTACATGGACTGAGGGCATGATGCTATGGGAAATAAGTCAGAGAAAGACAAGTGACACGCTTTCACTTCTACGTGGAACTTGAAAACAAAACAGAAAACAAACAAAAAACCCCACAAACTCACAGATACAAAGAACAGAGTGGTGGTTGCCAGAGGGAGGGGTAGGAGGTGGGCCAAATGGGTCAAGGGGGTCAGAAGGCAAACTTTCCAGTTACAAAGTGAGTGAGTCATGGAACCTTTCCTGTAAAACACCAACCAAATTTACAGAACACTGGGAAGTGTGTCACCCCTATGGTCTGGCGGGCCGCCCCCAGGGTGGTGACAGTCAGTACCTGCAAGTCTGCAAGCTCCATGGTGGGCTTTCCTTGGAGGCACAGGGCCTGCGCAATGAAGGCGTGCAAATCCTCCAGACAGAGTGTGTCCACCTGCATGGAGAGAGAGCCAGCATCAGCCCTGGGAGAACACAGGCACAAGACAGTGCGTGCACATACACATACACGCACGCACGCTTGGCAGCAAAGTGCACACACACAGGGCTGCATGTGCACATGGACAAATGCACACACACACATGCATGTGCATACACTCTCAGAGCAGCAAAGCACACACACCAATGTGTGCACATGTACACATACATACATGCGCACGCCCAGAGCAGCAAAGTGCACAGAGAGGACAGTGCGTGGGCATGTACACACAAACACATACACGTGTGCATGCTCAGGGTAGCAATGTGCACACAGAGGACAGCATGTGCACACAAACATACACACATGCACATGTACACACACACAGACATGCAGGTGCACCCATACCACGTGTGCATACTCAGAGCAACAAAGCAAAGAGGGCAGTGCATGCACATGTACACACACACACTCAATACACATACACACATGCACGCTCAGGGCAACAAAGTGTACACACAGAGGACAGCAAGTGCACATGTACACACACACACACACACATATGTGCGTGCACGGTCATGGCAGTAAAATACACACATACACAGGGCAGTGCATGTACATATATATATACATACACAGATACAGGCACGTGTGCACAGGGTCAGGGCAGCAAAGTGCACACATATATACACACAGGACAGCATGTACCCACATGTACACACACAAACATGCACACTCGGAGTGGCAAAGCACACACAAAGGCTCTGGACAGCACATGTGTGTATACACATATGTGCGTGCATGCTCAGAGCAGTAAAGCAAGCACACCTCCCTGGGGCAGCAAGGCACACACACACTCTCACATGAGCAGCTGAGCACGTGCTCGCACACGTGCACACACACACACACAATGTGGGAGGCAAAGCACACACACAGGCACAGGAGAGTGCATGTGCACCTGTGTGCACACACACACACGCCTGGGGCAGCAGAGCACACACACTCTCATATACACAAACTCACACCAAGGGCAGGAGAGACATCCCTGGAGGTGGGCGGAGTCTTTTCTCCCCCCATGCACAGTCTCTGGTGTATAAATCTCCCCGTCAGCCAGAGCCAGGGTGGGCAATGGAGCCTGGTACTCATGAGCAAGGCAGAACACTCCAGAACACCTGTGGGAAGCCTGAGCTATGGCCAAATCTGAGCCTTGGAGCTACACAGTTTATCAAGTGTTAACACAAACTTCCAGAGCTGACAATTGTGGGGTTTGCAGACAGAAAGCACCCACAGCTAGCCTGAGCTAGGGTGATCAGAGCTGGGAGAAACACCTGCCCCTGCGAGCCCCATATGTCAACTGTGTCTTTGGATCCCCATTTAAAAGAAACCAGGATTCCCCAAATATACATCTCCTCCCATCCTTTGTGGAATCAAGAAGTCCAACCAAAGTGTGAGTGAGAAGCAAGCAGAGACAGAAACAGAGAGACAGACCCTGCGGACAAGGGGCGGACCACACAGACGGCTGGGGCCCGGTCCCAGCAGCACCTCCATGCCCTCCTCACAGGGCCAGGGCTCAGCCACCAAATACTGCACTGGTCCCGTCACCATCCGTCTCCACCTTTATCCCAAAGTAGTTGTTGCCTTTGTATAAATGAAGCTATAATTATGTCGCACAAAAAGCAGCACTCATGACAAAGAAAAAAGATCTCAACCTACGAAAGTAAGAACAAGCAGAGGATATTTTGTTTTAAACCCATAAGCCCTCACCTCTCTCTTAGACAGGTTTGTTGGCATATAGCTAGTTCTACTTCTTGCCATTAGCATCTTTTGCAGAAAGCTGATTTTATAAAACCAGCCTACAAAAAAAGAATCACTGTTGGACTTCCCTGGTGATCCAGTGGTTAAGACTCTGTGCTACCCTTGCAGGAGACATGAGTTTGATCCCTGGTCGGGGAACTATGATCCTGCATGCCAACAATGCAGCCAAAAAAAAATTTCATCATACTTCTTCAGTTTATCGATTTCATACTCTGCCACCATCTTTGTAATTAGCAAATCTACGCTTACTCTTTGGCAGGAAAGTTATGACCAACTTAGACAATATATTAAAAAGCAGAGATATTACTTTGCCAACAAAGGTCCATGTAGTCAAGGCTATGGTTTTTCCAGTGGTCATGTATGGATGTGAGAGTTGGACTATAAAGAAAGCTGAGTGTCGAAGGACTGATGCTGTTGAACTGTGGTGCTGGAGAAGACTCTTGAGAGTCCCTTGGACTGCAAGGAGATCCAACCAGTCCATCCTAAAGGAGATCAGTCCTGGGTGTTCATTGGAAGGACTGATGCTGAAGCGGAAACTCCAATACTTTTGGCCACCTGATGCGAAGAGCTGACTCATTTGAAAAGACCCTGATGCTGGGAATGATTGAAGGCAGGAGGAGAAGGGGACGACAGACGATGAGATGGTTGGATGGCATCACTGACTCAATGGACATGAGTTTGAGCAAGCCCCAGGAGTTGGTGATGGACAGGGAGGCCTGGCGTGCTGCAGTCCATGGGGTTGCAAAGAGTCAGACACGACTGAGTAACTGAACTGAACTGAACTGAACTGAAACATATCAGAGGAGACAAGATTCTTAGTAATATCAATTTTTTAAAACTTCACATAATGGAGATTAATATGATAAAGTATTTTCTCTACCATGATTATAAGAAATATGCAAACTTTCTATGATGCAAAATTACCCTTCCAGAAAAGTTTCTCAAATAAGCCTCTAATAAAAAATGTTAACTTGGAGGCTGGACTCCAAGTGAAGAATGAGTTAACCAAGTTAAGACTCAAAAGTTAACGAACGAGGGTTTTGTTTCTTTGTATGTTTTGTACACTAAACAGTATGCAATTATCCTGTGTGGCACCTAATTTAAGCTTAACTATACAAAAGTATACTATTTTAGCCTTATTAATCTAAAGAGATTATAGTTATTAATCTAAAGAGAGAATAGTTATCCTTATGAATAACAACACAGTACAGTACCTTTCAATCTAAGGGATAACACTGATGTGTTGATTTGTTTTCTATTTTAAAAGCTCCAATTTGAATGTATCCTTTAAAGTCAACCAACAATGAGTCTATCTCATGCTGACTTACACGAAGAAGATTTCATTTAAAAGGTAATTACTAGTAGTAAGAAGGTGGAAATTTTCCTTCTGATACTTGTCTAGCCTCAGGTTTATATAAACATGTGAGATGTAAAGTGACCATTCTGTGATTTGAGATATTTTCCTGATGGAAGTGGATTTTCACAGCCAATGATCACTGGCACAGCTGATAAGAAAGCAGAGCTGTGTCAAGTGACTACGAATGGGCTCAAGGACCTATCTCTCCTGCTGGAAAAAGAAATGCAAAATGTAGTCCTAAGAGTGCTAACACAAGGCTATCCAAGGATATATCCATATCCATATATCACTATCCATATATTCACATACAGTGGGCTTGGGTAAACTCCGGGAGTTGGTGATGGACAGGGAGGCCTGGCGTGCTGCAGTCCATGGGGTCACAAAGAGTCGGACATGACTGAGCGACTGAACTGAAGGGTGGCTTAACTATACCATGTTTGTGGTAACCACCATCCAAACAGGGACACAGGACAGTCCACGTTCTACAAAGCTGGGCAATCGTGCACCAAGGCCTGGACCTGTCAGACACCTCAAGCTTCTATCACATATAGGTGCAAAGCCCACCTCTATAGCTGGCAGCCGACAGGGCTCCTCAAATGTACGGCCACACAGAACCCTCACTTTTTATGAAACAGACACTTGGCAGAGATGGCGCAGGGGACCAGCCCTCAGCAACACCCCAGACCACCACACCCCCCAAAAGTTAAGGGCCAGGAGCGAGGGGTGACTGCAGCAGCAGCGGCCAGGAGTGAGGTTACCTGCACAAACAGGTAGACCAGGAGGCAGCACAGCGCTTGAAAGGGGCTCTCAACTGCCTGCAGTTCTTCTCGTGAGGATGAAAGGTCAAAGCAGGCCAGGAGTGTGTCCAAGCGCTGGGCCTGGATTCCTGGCTCTTGGCTCAGCCACAGTTGTCTCAAACTAGGCGTTCCCCCTAGTTAAAAAAAAAACAAGCCCATTTACCATTATTCTTTGCACTGGCAAGTTATACCACGCTTCTCAGAGACAAAATCAAGAAATAAAGGGCACTGACCTCCTTCCTTGCTGACTTCCTTGGGCTTTTACACTTAAAGCAACTGGAGAGTAAACATTAACAGAACTTCCTGGTTTAAACAAGCAGAAATCCCAAAAGGTCAGCATATATGTGTTTCAGTGAAAACATTCCTCTTTCTTTAAACGGCTATACTGTGCGGAAAGGGGGGCTTGTTCCTCCTGTGCTCAGCTGTGCTGTCCAAGGAGTGAGATGGACGCAGCTGTGATGGGGTGCTTGTGGAAAACACCACTGGTCCACCCTGGCAGTCGGCTCGCGCTTCTTTTCCTGGACTAGTGTTTTTCAGAGTGCACTGTGCAAAAGCAACAGCTGCCAAAATTGTATAAGATGCATTTTCCTGGGTTTTATATGCAGAAATTATGAATGAATGATTTTCACATTTTTAAATAGTCAAACACAGCAAAATGAAAACATTTCACAGTATGAGAAAACTGCATGACTCTGCCAGAAAGGATCAAGGGTGGCCCCCACACTTCACCCAGAGTTCCATGGGCAGCTGAGGTGTCCCAAAGAACAATCCAGAGATTTCGTCTGTAAGTCCCAATTGCATTGCTCCTGAAACATATCAGCTTCAAAAGTCAAATTACGTCACTTGGCAGAGGCTTCTGTGTGAATTCACGGACAGCAAAGTCTCAGAGCTTCTCAGAAATGAGCAAGCCCCAGAGTGCTGCCCAGAGGGACAGGGAAGGAGGTAACTTCTGTGAATGACAACTTGGTTTCATTTTATAAAACAATCGTCTAAGAGGATCTGCAACGGGCTGGTGAGTCACATCTTTATACAGCCAAGAAATACCAAGCTTACGCTCGGATTCTTGAATGCTTTAAAAATCATTCCAAATGGACAAACTATCAATTAGATGTGTGCAATCGGCTTTCCGAGGTTTGCAAAATAAGGATATGCTTAAAATGACCAAGAACAGGCTCTGCAAAGACAGAAAAAAATCACCTGCATGTTGCCTAAAGAAGAATCTCCAGTTTGGGAGATAAAAAGCTATGTCAGATGCATGCCTGTCGTGTGGTCCAAGACTTGCAGCACAAACCGCAGCGTGTTCGTAAGTGAGGGAGTTGAGGACGACGCACCGATGCAGGGACCCTGTAAGGGGCAGGTCTGCGGGAAGGAAGCTAACTTTGAAGGTGCACCCTTCCAAGGGCCTGAGGAAGGCGAGGATCAAGCAGCAAGAGTCCACTGCTCTTAACACACACATGGTCAGGGTGATGGAAAACCATGAGATAGGAGCCTAGATGGCCCATCTTCCGAATGAGTCTGAAAACCGCCTGGCATTTTTCCTCATGGGTACAGAGAAGACTTAGACATAAAAACCCCATCATTTTGTGTCATTATCAACCTAAGTGTGAACAGAGTCGTTCATCTGCATCACCCACAACACGCGCCCCAGGCCCCACTCCCAGGGTCCCCGTGGTGACAGACACGTGCCCCGCTCTGGGGGCGGGCGGGGCTCCGGCTCCTGCGGGAAGCAGAGTCCCCGTGTGCGCTCCTGACGTGCAACACGCACTCACCTGCAGCTCAGCAGTGCCAAGGAGCAGTGCCCACAGGCCTCAGAAGCAGCCTCGCCAACAACCGAGTGAACTTCTGAGTTTATTAAAACCTTATATTGAGTGGCCTCTAAAATTAACTCATAATATAATAATGAAAGGCCAAATATTCCCTTTCTACATTATTTCTGGAACAATCCTATAAAATGAAAATTACATATATATATATTAAAACATTTCTGGGAAATGATTTTGTGTATTCTTTAAAAGTACTTCTTGCTGTAAAATGTGTCAATTCATCTTAAATTCTTTTTGTGATAAGAACCCTTAGGTTTGAAATACTAAAATACTAATATTTAGGTTTGAGTATATCACTCACCAACTGAAAGAATAAGGAAATATTCCCTCAACTTCCCTCCTTGTACAATTCCACTTATAAGAAACATGTTTCACAATGTTTCTTAATTGGTAAATTATAGGCTTGAGTGACAGAACACAATAGTGACTTGAGAGAATTTAAAGCATATAAAAGTGGAATACAGACGTCTTGGAGAAGTATTTGTTTTGTGAAACAGTAAGGAAGGCCACTAAAATAAACCCTCAACTCTGTCCTCTGTCCCAGCGTCTGTGTGTAGAACACTGTCTCCTCCAGTCAAGCATGCCTGACCTTCTTCAGATACTAAGAACTCACAGGAAGAACTTACTTCAACTAATTTTTAGGAGAACTCTGTTTTCTCCTCCCCTCCCACTATGTGTTTTAAGATACGGCCCTTGAAAAAAGCTTATTTTTACAGTGAAACACTTTCCTTCATCTCCTCTTCCCAGTTCATCAACCCACTTTTAATCGTGGAAGCAAGACAAGAATTGAACCAAGCAGAGCAGCAAGAATCCAACCATGCTAATTCGCAGCTGCTTACTAAGTGGGTCCTGGTTTTCTTCACCCCCTGGCGTGGACCTTGGGCAGCAGGCAGGGTGATTCAGCAGACTGGGCCTGGGGAGGTCTGTATAATGCCCTTTCCTCTGCTGTATTAGAACTTCATTAGGTACACTGCTCCTGGACCCACGGCAGAAATGAAAATCAGTGTGTGTGCAGTTCTGGAAAAGTATGTTTTCACAGAGATCATTATTGCATCACGTGGTGAACAAATCTGACATTTAATCAAGGCTGTCTGTACCTGGAATGTTCATCTGCAGAGGCCTGACGAGGTCCGGCTGCCTCAGTGGGTTCCCGGAGTACACAAACCACTCCTTGACAGTGGGGCCGGTGCTGGAACCACCTGAGTAAAGACAGCTGCATCAGCGGATGTGTGTGCCAATCCCTCACCAACACTCCACAAGAGCCACCTCGGCAGGAACAATCCCACGCTGGCAAGCACAGGGAGTTCTCACATCCAAGGTCACCGAGGGGCCTCGGGCATCCAGCAGTGGGTCTCCTACCCTCTGATCGGATGGTCATCCATCCATTCCCACCAGAACGATGACCTTGGGTGGGGGGTGGCAGGACAACCCGGGTAGGTGATCAGTTGGGGCAGAGGTGACCTCTTGGTCACCACTGAAATGGCTCCTGTCACATCCTGCTTTCCTTCCCCACCACCCTCATGCCGTTCCAGAAAACATTTAGGGAGCAGGAATATGAGAGTCCTTTCTGCTCTTAAATTCACTACTTTACGCAACTATTAAGACTAGCGTTATGTCAGACGAATCAGAAAGCTGGCAGGAATAATTGAGAATAAAGGCACTTCTGTCTGTTGCTAGATTACTAACTGCTACGGAAACTCAGGTGGCTCGGTCACCTGCAGTGCCCCACTCGGCCACACACTCGCCTTGCCCTTTCTCACCTCTGCGTTTGGGCCACTCTGCTCTGCCCCCGCTCCCCTCCACCACTCCCCGAGCCCACCTCCTGTGCCCACACTTGGCGAGCCCCCTTTCCCTCCCTCTCAGCTGAGCCTCCCACGCTCCCCAACCACTGCACCTCACTCAGCCGGCACTGCGGCTAGAGTCCCGAGAACCTGAGCTCCCCAGGCCAAAACCCATTCTTCATAAAGCACAGGCCCAGAGCAAATGCTCATTAACTGTAGGTTTAGGAGCAAGTTCATCTTAGCCTAAATTTCATACACACAGAAAAAAACTTGAAAAAAGACAGAAGATCTGAGTATTCTTAATGATGTTAAAAATAAAACAACCCAATTTCTATGTAATCCTCTTGGCCAAGGTTTTCATTACATTAAAAAATAGCCAACTGAGTGAATGCTGCCCTGCTCATGCCAAGAGACAAATGTTACTCGGTTCTGTATTCCCACTCAACCATTGCTATTAAGGGACCTGGCCTGCCAAGTGACTCCTTGGGAATCACTAAAACATACAAAACCACATTTTACACTACGCAAGTGACCACCTTTTACCTAAGACTGTTCACAGCACAGAGGTTCAGAGGCAATGTCTCAAAGTTTTAACTAAGTGGCACACAAAAGACTTACAGAGAGGTTCACACTGGGCACTGGTGCCCTTATCTAAACACACCCGACAGTCCTCCTAGCTCCCGTTAGGACCGAGGGAAGCAGTCTTTGGACCAATATTCCAAGAGACACACAGCATCATCTCAGTTCAGTTCAGTCGCTCAGTCGTGTCTGATTCCTTGCGACCCTGTGGACTACAGCACCCCAGGCTTCCCTGTCCATCACCAACTCCCGAAGCTTGCTCAAACTCATGTTCATTGAGTCAGTGATGCCATCCAACCATCTCATCCTATGTCGTCCCCTTCTCCTCCTGCCTTCAATCTTTCCCAGCATCAGGGTCTTTTTCAGTCAGTCAGTTTTTCGCATCAGGTGGCGAGAGTATCAGCTTCAGCATCAGTCCTTCCAATGAATATTCAGTACTGATTTCCTTTAGGATAACTGGTTTGATCTCTTTGCAGTCCAAGGAACCCTCAAGAGTCTTTTCTAACACCACAGTTCAAACGCATCAATTCTTCAGCACTCAGCTTCCTTTATGGCCCAACTCTCACATCAATACATGACTACTAGAAAAAGCATAGTTTTGATTAGACAGACCTTTGTCAGCTAAGTAATGTCTCTGCTTTTTAACATGCTGTCTAGGTTGGTCATAGCTTTTCTTCCAAGGAGAAAGCGTTTTTAATTTCATGGCTGCAGTCAGCACCTGCAGTGATTCTGGAGCAAAAGAAAAAGTCTGTCACTGTTTCCATTGTTCCCCCATCTATTTGCCAGGAAGTGATGGGACTGGATACCACAATCGTTTTTTGCATGCTGAGTTTTAAGCCAACTCTTTCACTCTCCTCTTTCACTTTCATCATGAGTCTCTTTAGTTCCTCTTCACTTTCTGTCACAAGAGTGGTGTCATCTGTATATCTGAGGTTATTGATATTTCTCCCAGCAATCTGATTCCAGCTTGTGCTTCATCCAGTCCAGCATTTTTCATGATGTACTCTGCATATTTGGAAAACTCAGCAGTGGCCACAGGACTGGAAAAGGTCAGTTTTCGTTCCAATCCCAAAGAAAGGCAATGCCAAAGAATGCTCAAACTACCGCACAATTGCACTCCTCTCACACGCTAGTAAAGTAATGCTCAAAACTCTCCAAGCCAGGCTTTAGCAATACGTGAACCATGATCTTCCAGATGTTCCAGCTGGTTTTAGAAAAGGCAGAGGAACCAGAGATCAAATTGCCAATATCCGCTGGATCATCGAAAAAGCAAGAGAGTTCCAGAAAAACGTCTATTTCTGCTTTATTGACTATGCCAAAGCCTTTGACTGTGTGGATCACAATAAACTGTGGAAAATTCTGAAAGAGATGGGAATACAGACCATCTGACCCGTCTCTTGAGAAACCTGTATGCAGGTCAGGAAGCAACACTTAGAACTGGACATGGAACAACAGACTGGTTCCAAATAGGAAAAGGAGTACGTCAAGGCTGTATGTTGTCACCCTGCTTATTTAACTTCTATGCAGAGTACATCATGAGAAACGCTGGGCTGGAAGAAACACAAGCTGGAATCAAGATTGCCGGGAGAAATATCAATAACCTCAGATATGCGGATGACACCACCCTTACAGCAGAAAGTGAAGAAGAACTAAAGAGCCTCTTGATGAAGGTGAAAGAGGAGAGGGAAAAAGTTGGCTTAAAGCTCAACATTCAGAAAACTAAGATCATGGCATCTGGTCCCATCACTTCATGGGAAATAGATGGGGAAACAGTGGAAACAGTGTCAGACTTTATTTTTGGGGGCTCCAGAATCACTGCTGATGGTGACTGCAGCCATGAAATTAAAAGATGCTTACTCCTTAGAAGGAAGGTTATGGCCAACCTAGATAGCATATTGAAAAGCAGAGACATTACTTTGCCAACAAAAGTCCGTCTAGTCAAGGCTATGGTTTTTCCAGTGGTCATGTATGGATGTGAGAGTTGGACGGTGAAGAAGGCTGAGCGCCGAAGAACTGATGCTTTTGAACTGTGGTGTTGGAGAAGACTCTTGAGAGTCCCTTGGACTGCAAGGAGATCCAACTAGTCCATCCTAAGGGAGATCAGTCCTGAATATTCATTGGAAGGACTGATGCTGAGGCTGAAACTCCAATACTTTGGCCACCTCATGCGAAGGGTTGACTCATTGGAAAAGACCCTAATGCTGGGTAGGATTGGGGGCAGGAGGAGAAGGGGACGGCAGAGGATGAGATGGCATCACCGACTCGATGGACATGGGTTTGGGTAGACTCTGGGAGTTGGTGATGGACAGAGAGGCCTGGCGTGCTGCAATTCATGGGGTTGCAAAGGGTTGGACATGACTGAGCGACTGAACTGAACTCTGCATATAAGTTAAATAAGCAGGGTGACAATTTAGAACCATGACGTACTCCTTTCCCAATTTTGAATCAGTCCTTTGTTCCATGCCCAGTTCTAACAGTTGCTTCTTGACCTGCATACAGATTTCTCAGGAGGCAGGTAAGGTGGTCTGGTATCTCCATCTCTCTAAGAATTTTGCACAGGTTGCTGTGATCCAAACAGCTAAAGGTTTTAGCATAGTCAGTGAAGGAGAGGTAGGTGTTTTTCTGGAAGTCTCTTGCTTTTTCTATGATCCAGTGGATGTTGGCAATTTGATCTCTGGTTCCTCTGCCTTTTCTAAATCCAGCTTGAACATCTGGAAGTTCTAGGTTAACATAATATTGAAGCCTTGCTTGGAGAATTTTGAGCATTACTTTGCTAGCGTGTGAGATAACTGTGCAGTAGTTTGAACATTCTTTGGCATTTGGGATTGGAATGAAAACTGACCTTTTCCAGTCCTGTGGCCACTGCTGAGTTTTCCAAATTTGCTGGCATATTGAGTGCAGCACTTTCACAGCATCATCTTTGAGGAGTTGAAATAGCTCAACTGGAATTCCATCACCTCCACTAGCTTTGTTCGTAGTGATGCTTTCTAAGGCCCACTTGACTTCACATTCCAGGATGTCTGGCTCTAGGTGAGTGATCACACCATTGTGATTATCTGGGTCGTGAAGATCTTTTTTGTACAGTTCTTCTGTGTATTCTTGACACCTCTTCTTAATATCTTCTGCTTCTGTTAGGTCCATACCATTTCTGTTCTTTATCGAGCCCATCTTTGCATGAAATGTTCCCTTGGTATCTCTAATTTTCTTGAAGAGATCTCTAGTCTTTCCCATTCTGTTGTTTTCCTCTATTTCTTTGCATTGATCACTGAGGAAGGCTTTCTTATCGCTTCTTGCTATTCTTTGGAGCTCTACATTCAGATGGGAATATGTTTCCTTTTCTCCTTTGCTTTTCGCTTCTCTTCTTTTCCCAGCTATTTGTAAGGCCTCCTCAGACAGCCAGTTTGCTTTTTTCCATTTCTTTTCCATGGGGATGGTCTTGACCCCTGTCTCTGATACAATGTCACGAATCTCCGTCCATAGTTCATCAGGCACTCTGTCTATCAGATCTAGTCCCTTAAATCTATTTGTCACTTCCACTGTATAATCATAAGGGATTTGATTTAGGTCATACCTGAATGGTCTAGTGGTTTTCCCTACTTTCTTCAATTTAATTCTGAATTTGGCAATAAGCAGTTCATGATCTGAGCCACAGTCAGCTCCCGGTCTTGTTTTTGCTGACTGTATTAAGCTTCTCCATCTTTGGCTGCAAAGAATATAATCAGTCTGATTTTGGTGTTGACCATCTGGTGATGTCCATGTGTAGAGTCTTCTCTTGTGCTGTTGGAAGAGGGTGTTTGATATGACCAGTGCGTTCTCTTGGCAGAACTCTATTAGCCTTTGCCCTGCTTCATTCTGTACTCCAAGGCCAAATTTGCCTGTTACTCCAGGTGTTTCCTGACTTCCTACTTTTGCATTTCAGTCCCCTATAATGAAAAGGACATCTTTTTTGGGTGTTAGTTCTAAAAGGTCTTGTAGGTCTTCATAGAACCGTTCAACTTCAGCTTCTTCAGCGTTACTGGTCGGGGCATAGACTTGGATTACCGTGATATTGAATGGTTTGCCTTGGAAACGAAGAGATCATTCTATCGTTTTTGAGATTGCATCCAAGTACTGCATTTCAGACTCTTTTGTTGACCATGATGGCTACTCCATTTCTTCTAAGGGATTCCTGCCCACAGTAGTAGATATAATGGTTATCTGAGTTAAATTCACCCATTCCAGTCCATCTTAGTTCGCTGATTCCTAGAATGTCGACGTTCACTCTTGCCATCTCCTGTTTGACCACTTCCAATTTGCCTTGATTCATGGACCTAACATTCCAGGTTCCTATGCAATATTGCTCTTACAGCATCAGACTTTGCATCTATCACCAGTCACATCCACAGTTGGGTATCGTTTTTGCTTTGGCTCCATCCCATTATTCTTTCTGGAGTTATTTCTCCACTGATCTCCAGTAGCATACTGGGCACCTACCGACCTGGGGAGTTCATCTTTCAGTGTCCTACCTTTTTGCCTTTTCATACTGTTCATGGGGTTCTCAAGGCAAGAATACTGAAGTGGTTTGCCATTTCCTTCTCCAGTGGACCACATTCTGTCAGACCTCTCCACCATGACCCGTCCGTCTTGGGTGGCCCCACACGGCATGGCTTAGTTTCACTGAGTTAGACAAGGCTGTGGTCTGTGTGATCAGATTGGCTAGTTTTCTGTGATTATAGTTTCAGTGTGTCTGCCCTCTGATGCCCTCTTGCAACACCTATCATCTTACTTGGTCCCTCTTACCTTGGAATTCCCACTGGATTCCTGCGATGTCTGCATGGTGAAAATTAGGGGCAAGTGACAGGGAAAGAGGACAGTTAACCCTAACTGCTGAAGAGGCCACAGGCGTGGGCTACTCTGAGCTGCAGATCAGTAAGATGGGAGGGGGAGAGCAGAACAGAGTCTGCCTTCTTGCACCTTTTCGAGTTTCTTTTATTTTTTAAAATGCATCAAGCTTCCCGATGATTTTATCTAATCTTATCACTAGGGAGACTAAAAAACAGACAGTGTTAAAATCAGTGGTAAGAACAGGCATGAAGCCAAGGACAGGCTGAGGACTGAGTGACTTTGGGTTTTCTCCCCTGTTTTGGCCATGATGGCACTGAGCTGTCTAAATACCATATGCTCAACTATATAAATATGGGGAGGAGTGACAGTGACCAAGCACTCCCTAAAGAGGCACCCTCCAACATTCCAGATGAACTGGAGCATCCAGCAGATCTGTTATCCAAATCTTGCCCATAATTAGGAACTTCGAGGGATGAAGTCATCAATTTGGTGCCATGCTTTGGCTCAGACCTCCAGTGTCCACAGCTGCACACCTGCAGGAGCTCTGATGCAGAGAGTCAATGACTGTGGAGCTAAAGGCACCTTTGATTCTAAACCTCACTCCAAACAAGTAGCTCCCGCCTGCCCATCAGATAGGGCTTAGAGACAGCTGCTCGTGTAGTGGTGTTTGAGGGACCACTGCTCTCCCTCAGTGTCTGAAATTCAACCATCAGATTAATCCTTTTCCAAGGAATGCCTTGCTAAATGCAAGCACTTCTGAAGAGGCAATACTTTAAACACACATATTGGTCACTAATTCATGCTGAGACATCTGCCAGGTGCAGCAGGACACCCCTGACCAGGCTGTGCTCAGCCTGGTGGGGAGGCGGCCACGGACGACGCGTACGTGCAAGTACAAACCGTAATGGGCTGAAGAATGAAGGGCACACAGTGCCCTCAGAGAGGAAATTACTTCTTTTCCAGGGAGCGAGAGGAGACACTGGGTCTGTGGCTCTCTGGGGCACCTCCTTCCTCCCCTGCTTCCCCGCCCAACCACCCCTCTCCCACATGCAAGATGGTCCCAGTGAGTGACAGGAAATCATTTTTGATGAGGGAAGAAGGGAAGAATCTGGGGAGTTAGTTTTTACGGGCCTGAGGGATACAGAGAACTGATCAGAAGGATGGCTTGAGTCGGAAAATGCATTTTGTATCTGTCAACATGGATTTGATTCTTAAAGCAGTGCAAGTGAAAGAAAGCGCCTGGGTACAAAGGGGGCAAACCCAGCTCTGCCAGCCTCCCACCAGCGAGGTTCAAGGCTTCCAGCAGGAATTCCACTTCTGGGAGAAGTGTCAGGAAGACGAGCGAGGTCTCAATGGAGAGAGGAATGAGACAGGAAAGAGAGAGGGAAACCTCTCAAAGACCTGATAATGAAGTGGTGAAATGCAGTTCCCCAAATGCAGGAAAAACAAACCAGGAAGTAAGGATGAAGAAGCAAAACATCAGTCCAGGAAGTCCAGCATCATCTCTGAGCAGCTCCAATAATGGAAAATAGACATATGGATGGGAGAAAAATGTACCAACATGCAGGACAGAACTCTCCAAGGGCAAAGAAAAGCCACAAAATGGTACAAGAACCATACCAGCGCTCAACTGTGTCGGCACCTACAACACGAGAGGAGGGGTGTGGCCGAGACAGGGACTGCAGGGCTGCAGCCACGACTGTTCCCGTACCACGGACCCTAGAAGCCGGCACCCTCAAGCAGATAGTCTCTACCCACGGCACCACGCAGATGGCAGCCGAGGCTGTGAGAGCCCAGCAGAGCAAGAGAGGAGAGCAAAGCAGAGCAAAGCAGGGCTCGGGGAGGACAGGCTGTCCCGACAGCAGGGCTGCGAACAGAAGCAGAGCCGGCACCATGCAGAGGAGCGCCCTGAGGTCCTGAGGGACGGAGCGCTGCACGACCAGGGCAAAGCTCAACGAGGCCAGGCAGATGGCCACGGGCCGTGCGACCTTGGAGTCGCACGGGGCCACCCCTGCGCAGGGGCCTCGTCAGATGCTGGCACTCGGGTGACAGCCCAGGAAGCCCCAGCCTCAGGAACAGGGCCCCTCTATCTCCTGAGGCTTCCTAGACCGATCGAACCAGACTTCAGGCAAACCCTGCAAGGATCAGGTAAATGACCCCCCTACAGGACAAAAGGCAAGACCCTTCACAGATCCAAAACCTTCTAGAGAACAGTAAAACACTGGACACGAGAATAAGCAGAAACATGTGGACACATTAGAAGGAGAAAAGTCAATAAACAGACAGGCCCGGCAATGACAGGGGTGGTGGAATTAGTAGACAAGGACTTAAAAACAGGTACTGCAAACAAGTTTAAGGATTTAAAGGAAAACATGAAGACCGGGAAGAAAGAAATGGAAGATTTTTTTAAATGCTAAAAACACAATATCTGAAATGACAATTTCACTGGACAGGCTAGTAGCAGACTAGACACTGCAGAAGAAAGGCTCTATAAATGTGAACTCAGAGCAACAAGAGGGATCCAAACTGAAGCGCAGAGAGAAGAGGCTGAAAAACGAGCCTCGGTGCCTGAGGGGCCCTGTGAGGTGTGAACCACGTACGTGATGGGGCCTAGAGTGACAGAGAGACACAGAAAACAGTGCTCAACTAAACGGTGCTCTCTCAAAGTCAACAGGGAACAGACCCTCACAGACCCAAGGAGCACAAGGGCCGCAAGCAGATAAACACGGAGGAAATGACTCCAAAGTTCAGCTTAAACAGGGGCTGAAAACCAGCAATCAACAGACATCCCTAAGGACAGCCAGAGAAACACTTACAACCTGCGGACTCAACAGTCAGAAGGACCGTGGTCATCTCAGGAGAAACACAAGCTAGAGACAACAGAACGACACCCTCAAAGCGCCGGACAAAAGTATCTAAAATGCTACCTCCAGCAGAATTATATTTCTGAAATAAAGAGCACCAGAAACGGCGCACACGGCAGACATCGACTCACCGATTAACTCCTTTCCAGAACAACCAAAAGCACAGCTCACAGGCCAAATCCGGCCGGCGTGCCTTTATTCAGTCTGAAAACTAATGATGCTTTTCATATTGCTTTAAGTGATCAGAAAATTATCCAAAGAAGAATATTCTGTGACACAGACCAATGACATACAATTCAAACTTTGCGACATGGGAAAACTAGACAAAGCTTCAGTGGCACAACCATGCCCTTCTGGATTTGTGTCTAGGGCGCCCGCCTCAGCAGAGCTCATTAGCTGTTACTGACTGTGGGGCCCTCAAAGCTTAAAATATTTATCACCTAGTCCTCACAAAAATGTTTGCCAACCCACAGCTTAAAGTAAAAATAAGGATCATGTATTTACGCTTAAAACATATGCATAATCTCAAAAGGTGACCTACTATGTCTCCATTGATGTGACATTCTCAAAATGACCGAAGTGCTGGCTTAGAGGACTGACTGCTGTTCACCAGGGCACACGGACAGAGGGCAGGTCCGCAGAGGCAGCAGGAGGGACAGACAATACATCCATATCTGTACATGGACATCTGTACATCCATGCCTGTATCTTGACACGGATAACACTGCACAGAATTATACGCACACACAAACAAATGGGTGCAAAAAGGGCCAAAGAGTGAGTAACGTCTACAGTCTGCTTCACAGTACTGCACTCCTGTCGAGCTCCTGGCTTTGACATTATACTTTATTATATACAATGTCATCTTATAAAGGCTACGTGAAATCCTATATGCTATTTTTTGCAACTCCCTTGAGTATATAATTATTTCAAAATGAAATCTTTAAAATACACTGAATAGCAAGAACGATGGGGGGAACGGAAGCACACTGTTGTGAGGCTTCCACACGGTGCCTCACACGGTGTGACCCTGAGGTCACTAAGGTCAAATGCTGACGGGTTAGAGACACATGTCACAAACCCTCGAGCAACTGCCAAAAAGTAAGCAAACACATAAAACCAGTGAATCTAAGAATCCAAGCCCAATAGTGAGCCAATGTAAAGCAAAATACTAATAATGGCTCAATTATCCCAAAAGCAGTCAGAAAAGGGGAAACAGGGCAAACAGGACAGAGCGAAGAGCACAGTGAAGACGTACAGCTAGTCGGGGCAGTCGGCACAGGAAACCCAGTCAGGTCAGGAATTACTTTAAACGTGAACAGCCCAGACAGACAGAGACTGAAAGACCAACATGCTGCTTAAAAGAGAAATACTTCAAATATTAAGAAATAGTTTAAAAGAATAGAAAGGAGATATACCATAATCGTAAGAAAACTGCCTTCTAATAACAGACACACCCTACACTACACTTCTACAGGAGGAAAGGGTTTCCAAATGTTTTAAATTTCTTAAATCCTTTTAATGAATAAAAATACAACACTTTACAACAGAAACAATGCACTTCTCTTTCAATGAACTCTGGTCAACTGCTTGCTAATCAGATATACGGACATCCCATGCGTTTACCCTTAATCCTGCACAGATATGAGTGGCATATTCCATTCCAGACTTTACAGAGAAACAAATCCTGAGCCCTGAAAGCAGGCACTCGCTCCATCTGGCCAGTTCTCAGAATCAGCTCCAGGAGCACGGCCCCTGGAGACCACGACTCACCTCCGCTGCCCCCCAGCAGGAGGGAATAGACGCGCTGCCGCACCGGGCGGAATACGAAGGCCTGGCTGGGCAGGGCCTGGTCCGTGGCGTCCTCCAGGCTGTTGCTGCACTCCACCTCGCCGCTGCTCATCACACTGTATACCAGGTAGCTCTCCGCCTGGACATGCTGTGCTCTGGCGACCTGCCCAACAATTAAATGCAACTGGTTTCTCCTTGAAAACAATACCATGACCTTCAGCAGGAAATCCAAGGCCTTCTAGGGCTCAGAGTAAATGTCACTTAAACTCAGGATGTCAAGCTGGCCTCTGTGCTTCCATCTCAGAACTTTCTATTCCTGCTTTCCTCCTCCAATTTCCACCCACCAACCAGACTTGTGACTTACCTCTGCCATCACTCAACATCCTGTCCACCAGACAGGGAGAGGGGCTGCCCAGGGCTCCAACCGCCCCCTCTCCAGGCGCTCCAAACCACCCTTCACCCCAGCCACACTGTCTTCCTGGAAACAGAGGCCCAATCACTACACTCAGGCCGGCTACCAGACTCTTCAGCCTGAGTTGAAAAGGCCCCGTGAAGGCCTCCATCTCCTCCCGTGCACCCCTCATGGACACTCTGGGGCCCAACCTCCATGATGGAAACTGACCTCTTTCAGCCCTTCCCAAAAAGCCACTTCCCAGTCTCTGCCCCATGAGGTTCCCCTGAAGTGTCATCTCTCCAGAACCTGGTCATCCTCTTTGAACAAGAACTCACCTCCCCGACCTGAGGGGCTCAACTCGCATTTACCGTCCACTGGTTAACTTGCCTTATCTCTATTAAACCATAAATTCCATGGGATTAGAAACTGCATCACCGTCATTCACCTGTTCAGTACTGTTTTACTGAGCAGAACCTGTGCCCGAGCACTCGCTTCCTTCTGCTCTGAATGCAGTGCAGTGGCAGCACTGGGAGGTGAGGAGATGGAAGATGGAAGCAGATGCCATGCTCTCACTCAACGAGGAGTCGAGATCACATGGTCTGTAATGACTGACATACAGGTTTCATGTTTCTGTAAAGAACACTCTTAACCACTGCAGAATTACTCTTCATAATTTAAATCTAGCCTACCCCTGATGGCATGTAAAATGTGCTCTGACAACAGCCTGGAGCATCAGAACCTCTGCGCATCAGTGTCCTGCTACTGACACACATGAAGCACTCAGTCACGCCCATTCATTACCGTCGACGTGAGTCTTAATACCTTCAGCACCTGGCCTCCTTCACGCGTAAAACAAAGGTGCTCTCCTCACAGAACTATCCGGGAGGATTAAATGAGCTAATACAGAGGCTGGCAAATAGTGCGTGGCCAACAGGCAGCCACTACTGCTCTCTGGCTGGACATACTCCAGGGTCTATTTCATGGCTAAATGCTTCTTTAAATCAGGATGGCAGACAAGCTAGCAGCTTTAAAGTCAGCAAGGATCCCAAAAGAGTTATTACTTGATGCTCTAACCAATGAAAGATCATTAGAAGTAACATATTTCTCTATAATGCCCCTTTTGATACAGAATCTATCAGAAACAATATGGTTAGATATTTCATGATTTTTAAGGTACAATACCCTCTAATGTATTTTCCTATACCTTCTTACATTTCTAACTTTTTTTATTTCAAAAGAGTTAGAATTTTGACAAATTTATCTATAAAGTTATAACAAATTGTATATCCACTATCAAAAAACCTTCAATTTTGGCAACTGTACAGAGTTGAGATGTAACATTCTTTTCTGGGGGTACACAGGGTTTTCAGAGACGTTTTCTACAATTATACTATTAATTCATTAACTAGCTCATCACCTCAGCTTTTATCTTTAATCTCTGCCCTTACTGCAAATATTATATAGCATTCCACACTTGGAAAAACTTTGAACATATTCACCTAATCTGAAAATTCTAAAGCAAGAATTCAGTTTATCCAATTGCTGGAGGAAACAGCAATGGTTGTGTGCATGCACCCAGGAATAGCTACATTCAGCTACTTAGCACCAAAGGACTTCTAGGGTGACGACACGCGGCCAAAATGCATGTCTGAATTCTGGTTATCTATTGTCAGTGCTGGAAGATGCCACTGCAAAAAAAACTTAAAGGAAATTTTAAGGGGAATTTAAAAAACTTCCAAATTATTTTCAAAGTGACCTCTAAGCTCAAGAAGTTCGAGTGTCACTGAAACAGGACACGCTCTGTCTTTCCCTCCCCCACACTCCACCTGCTCACAGGCCCAGGAGACTCTGCGGGGCTCTTTCTGCCAGGCTTCCAGAAACAGCAACCCCACCCCCAGCTTCTGCCTTTTTCGCCTCCAAACTGCCACCAAATTCCTGTAATCTGACTTCCACCAAGCCCATGGGTGACCACAGCTCTGTAAGGCCCCCCAATCCTCCCACATGCCAATCCTGACGACCTCTGATCCCTGTCCACAGCCGCTGCGGCATCGGGCAGACCCGCCTCCCTTCTCACCCTTGAACCTGCCTCCCTGGGCCCTTGTCAGGTTACTCTCACCTCCCTCTCCTCCCCCTCTGACGCCCTTCACCCCTCAGGGCATCACTGCTTCTACCTGGAGGGTCTCTACTACGGGTAGAGCACACATTTTAAGCATCAGATGGTCCCTGTGAAGCGTTCCTTGTGTAGCTCAGGCCAACCCCCACCCCACCAGCCTGAGCACAGGAGCTTCACCTGCATAGCAGGATTCTCTTCTGAAACATTGCCTGAGTTGCTTCTTTTACTCCAGTTCCACTGCCATTTCCCTAATTCCAGCTCATAGCCACACCGGTCAGTTCTCTGCTGTGTTTCAGAAAACAAGTATCTGATCTGGCCCCACCTCTGCTTGCTATCCCATGCCTCCTAAAAGAGGCTAAGAACTAAGCCCTGAACTCTCTCAGCACACACATGCTTGCCCTCTGTGGTTGGACGTAACTTTCCTGGACTCCCCTTGGAGGAAACTGGGTGAGACGCCAGGCCGCCCGTGAACACAGTGGAAGCCCAGTGGGTACGGGGTAGGTACAGGGAACGCGGCCAGGGTGCGTGCGGCGGAGCCCAGATGGGACAGGTGTGAGCCACACAGACGGAAGTGAGAGCTGGGGACTGGCAGGAACCAGAGCAAAACAGAAGCAAGCAGAGAGGGCCTGGAATGGCGCTGCGGGTGTGGCATGGGACTTCTGAGTCCTGGGGTGGACAAAAAGCAGATACCGCCCAACTCTCGAATGCGACTCCGAGCAGGGCGGCTCCCCTTCAGACTTCTGTTCTCCTGCTTCCCGACTCCTGACCACGACGCATCCCTCTCCCTGTGCCGATGGCCTTTCAGACCCCAGGGAAGGTGGGTGCGATCTTGTAACGCGTGGAAAGCCTGGGTTCAAACGGGAGTCTACAAGAGCTAGCTGTGTGACCACTGCAGACATGTCACTTAGCCTTTTCACACCCACGGCCTCGTGTGAGTGGGAGACCAGGGCGTCCAGCACAGAGCTGCGTTAGAGGAGACACAGTGAGGACGGCCCTGAGAACCAGGAGCAACTACACGGAGGCGGGTCACTGCAGGGCCAGCTGCGGGACCAAACTGAACACGACAGTCGCGCGCAGACTGGGCTCCCCGTCCTTCCTCTCGGCTCTCGTCTTTCTCCCCGTCTGCGCTGAGGCCCGCCCGCCTCCAGGCTGTCCTGCTCTACCCACCTCCCACTGCTCGTCGGGACCCCCACGTGCAGGTCCACCTCCAACCTTCCTCGAATGTCCACTCATATTCTTTTTCGTCTAAAAAGCAGTTAAGAATGTTTCCAGGTAGAATAAATTTCTTAATACTTTTTCATCTATAACTCTCTTGAAACATGTATCACATTCAACCTCTCACTGTAATTTCCTATGATAAGAAGCTACCCCCTCTGTTACAAGGTATGTGACAGAGAGAGGGGAAGACTCCTTGCAGCTGTGCAGGAGGGAGGGAAGAAGTCACTGACAGAGAGCGTAGAGGCACACGAGGCAGAGAACACTCCCTGAGACCGCAGCAGGGCAGGACAAGAACAAACAAGGCCAGGCCCTCACAGAACCACCCGATCTGGAAGGAAAGACCTGAACCAGAGAGGAGATTCCGGGGGCACCTGCGGCAAACGTCGGCCATTCACACAGGGTGGGTGGCCTCTCTGGGTGTGTGACGGGAAAGCTCAGCAGGCACCGACCAGCGGAAGGGGCCGAAGGGCCGTCCAGGAGAGAGGCAGGCAGGAGAGCGGCAAGTACAGCTGGAGCAGCAGGCAGCAGCCGGGGACGGTGGCCCACTCTGTGCAGGTCACCGCTTCCCTCTGAAGAGCTAGGAAATGCTCATCAGGGCTTTATTTCTGCGTGCAGCATGACAAAGGGGCTGCAAGGGGCTAAGAGTTCTCAGATGTCTACAGTCATCCACACAGGGTGGTAAGAGCCACTGAATAGATCAAAGTAACAAGACTTAGACTGGTTATGAAAAATGGGGAGACATTCCCAGGTTTTTAACTTGTGAAAGATGGCGACAGTCAATGTAAGAACAATGAAAAGCTGTGAGTAAAGTCCTATTTGGCTCTGCACTTGCCGAGATGCCTCAGGGCATTAGTGTCCACACACACCTTCTCTGTAACCCAAAGATAACAAGAGCACACTGGTCATGAACAGTGGCCCTCCTTCAAAAACTATCAAGGCTCTGTATCACTTTCAGGACTACATTCAAATCCCTAGGGTGGCATGTAGGAATATCCACAATCTGGCTGCATCTGTCCTTCCCAATTATCTTCTCACTTAGCCCTTCACACCCCAGGCCTCAGCTACTTGTCCCAGGGCTCTGCTGAGGGCACAGGTCCCATCTCTGCCTGTTCACAGTGAAGAAGGCCCTCGAATGAAACCATAGTTACTTGATGCTTGACTTCAGGCTCCATATTTACAGAGTCTTCTTGTTTAATTTCAGTGTTTGTACACATGGGTGCTTCTAGGTTAAATTCAGGGTCTGTACCTACAGGTAATTTCTGCTCGGATTCAGGGTCCATATACATGGGAACTTCTTGCTTAGATTCAGGATCTGAACTCATGGATAGTACCTGCTTGTCCAAAGTTACTACATTTTTAGGTTTTTGGATAAACCATGGAGATTTCTGTCCTGGCAAAAGATACGATGCAACTCCTTTATAAAAAAGAGCTTTGTTTGGTCCCAAAGGTAGCATCTCTTCCAGCTTTTTCTTACCTTGATGCAACCGAAGAACTTTAGATATGTGGTCTGCTACAGCTAAGATAATGTTACCTTTTCTGTCACAGTTCTCTTTCACAGAGGTATAAGAAGTCAAGCACTTATACCGAAAGCTCTCGAACATGCCTTCTGGGACGATGTCATTGCCAAGCAGGCAGGCTAGAAGAGGCAGGTCGGCCAGGCTGAGACCGAGGTTCTGACAGAGCTTCTCCCGGCAGAGCATGACGGTGTCCAGACTGTCCAGGGAGAGCTCGCTGATGGAAAAGTAGGGACAGGTGTCATAGATTAAGTAGTCAGTGTCTTCTCCAAGTATCCCGAGACAGTTGTTCTGGAAGCCATAGGAGGCCACCTCGTAGTCGGCCTCCTGTAATGAACACAGAGTTTCCTGACCCAGGGCCTTCAGAGCAAACCGAGTAAAAATGGCCAGCCCCGAGGGGATGAAGAACATGTTTCTGCCCGGCTGCTCCCTGTGGGACTTGATGTAGTGGAAGATCTTGGCTATCTCTCTATTGTTCTTGAGTCTGCGTTTCACCCACTCGTCTCTCTTGGACTGCTCCACCATGCCATCGAAGAAGAAGATCAGCTTGATGCCAACAGCTGTAAAAGTTCTCACGAATTCTCGCAAAGAAGAATAGTATTCCCGCCACTGTCCACCACAGATCCAAGATTCCGGCGTGTACCAGTACCTGAGGCAGCACATGGCATCGACCACGACGGTAGGAGTCCCTCCGGGGTGCTGGCTTCGGTGGTGTTCTGCCAGCTCCTTGAAATTTACTACCGTACATACATGTGGGCAGCTACTTGCCACAAACCCATGTAAACCTCTCACACCCATAATGGAACTCCTGGGAAGGACCTAAAAAGGAAAAGAAATGAGTAAATATGGTGTCATCATCAGACACATGGCGCCTTTCAAAGCAAACACAGTCAAAGTTTCACATTCACTCTGTCCTCCTCATAACACAGGGCATGTCCTGCTGGTCAGGAGTCCGAGAGCCCACCTCGAACACACCAGCAGGACTGGGCCTGAGTGAGGTGCTGAGTCGGGCTTCGACCAGGACAGTGCAGAGCAGGGCTCTCTCAAGATTTTCACTATGACTATTACTCAAGAGATTTCTCAACAAACTTTGAAAACAGGTTAATAGTTTCAAAGAAGTAATGCTTCCCATCTAGGAGCGCAAATAGAAGTTAATTTTGAAAACTGAAAATGTAAAACTGATACATGCAACACTGATGTTTCTCAAAATAATGTTGCTGAGTGAAAGAAGCTGGACCAAGGGGTGCACACTGCTGTAAACGCACAGCCGCCTGAGCGCTGGGCTGCCGCAGGGGCCAGAGCCCTGGGGTCGTCTGCGATGGGGCAGGAGGGGGTGCAGACGCTGCGGAGGCAAAGTATAGACACGTTCACTACCTCGGCTGTGGGGCAGTTTCACAGGTGAACACAGGCTCAAAGTTTCCCACACATCAATATATCTCAATAAAGGTGTTAAAAAGACTACGTGAAAATTCTCTAGGCCAAATATCCGCAACATTTGAGATGATGACTGACTGACTTTAGATGAAAAACTATCTGTTCTAAAACGTAAAAATACACAAAATAGTTCGAAGAGTTAGAATTCACAATCTGGAAAGAAAAATTTAAGCAGAGTCCTTCATATGAGTATGATGTCCTTGCACATAATAAAAGACACCCATCAGTGGTCAGACATCTTTTTTCTTAACAACTTATTCTCATCAAGCCTTCATGTCCTCTGATAAAACAAAACAAAAGAATCCTTATCACGCAAACAGCAGCAGAGAGGAAACGGCCCTCTCCCAGGCCACGGGCTGAGGGCAGCCGCCCCAGATGCCCTCACAGAGCAGAACAAGCTCCTGCCCACCGCCTGCCAGACAGCACTGGGCACTCAAAACACACGTCTCCACTCTTCAAAACCACCCTGGTGGGTAAAAATTATAAGCCCTGTTTCACAAATGAAGAAATTATAAGCAAACTACTAGGCTGGGAAAAGGCCCCCTTGTGGATTCCCTTCTAAGAATGTACACCTGTTAATGGACAGTGGCCTCTAACAAAATTTAAGACTATCTACTTAATTGCTACTAATAATAAACACAGGGCTTCCCTGGTGGCTCAGACAGTAAAGAATCCACCTGAAATGTGGAAGACCTGGGTTCAGTCCTCAGGTTGGGAAGATCCCCTGGAGAGGGGAATGGCTACCCACTCCAGGATTCTTGCCTTGCCTGGAGAATTCCATGGACAGAGAAGCATGGTAGGCTATGGTCCACAGGGTCACAAGAGTCGGCCACAACTGAGCGACTAACACTTTCACTTTTCACTGGTGGCTCAGCAGTAAAGAATCTGCCTGCCAATGCAGGAGACACGGGTTCAATCCCTGGATCGGGAAGATACCCTAGAGATGGAAATGGCAACCCACTCCAGTATTCTTGTCTGGAAAATCCCATTGATGGAGGAGCCTGGCAGGCTATATAGTCCACGGGGTCACAAAGAGTTGGACATGACTTAGTGACTACACAACAATAATAAAGAATATCTAAAAACTGAGTGAACACAAATAGCACATCTGAGTTGAAACTGAGTGAGGCCATGCTCAGTAAGTTGTCAGACATGATGGAACCACATATCCCAAACCACTGCAGACCTCCTGCTGGCACTGGGCTGTCCTGGGAAGCTGTGTGTTTCTGATGCAGAAGATGGACTTCACGGAACAACTGCCTCAACCACAAGGTAGTTCTCCAGGCAGGTCCCTGGGCCTGGTGGGAAAGGGGCTGTGTTTCAGAACACAAAGAAGGGCTGTCAGACTGGACAGAAACCAAAATGGAATTTTTTTTAAAAAAGGAAAGGTTTGTGGATCATGAGAGGACCCAAGGCAGACCTTACCCCGCGGGAGTTCGACTCTTTCTCTACTGTGAAAGGAAACCTGCTTCCTCCTCGGCTCCGTGTGGGGTGCTGAGGACCCTGCCGCCAAGCCCGCGTGGAGACGCACAGGCGGGCAGGCACCAGGCTGCCCCTTCTCCCAGCTACAGACGCAGCCCGTTTGTCCAGCAGCCCTGCCACGTTTGCCCTGGCTGTCTTCCCTCACTAATAAAAGAACATTTTTGTTTCCAGCGTTTTTCTACTAAAACTGCAAGTGACAACACTGAGTTTCTTGAAACACTCTCTTCTTTCTTTTGCAAGAAGTCGGGCTCAGCCTCTGCTTTGATTTCATTCAAACGATTTTCCTCCTCGCTTACCCCAGTAGTAAAAAGCTCACTATTTTTTTAAACAGGTACTGGTTTTTTCTGTATTTTACACTGCCAATTTCTCACAGTCTGAATCACAAATTACCTCAGGAATGTATCTTCTATGGTATTTACAAAGAAAATTTTGGATAGGCAAAGATTTGAGAATTTGGGACATTAAGGATGCCTTCTGGCATTTCAGGTCTTCAAAGCGTGAATGTAGTGTTAACCTGCCATCAACACAGTGTGTGGTGTGAAAAGAAATGCTTAAAAAGACAATCTGTGAATGTTACCTTGTTAAATAATTTTCTTCTGTTTTTTAAGCCTTTTATTTCTAAGAGCACATACTAAGGACTTACATTCTTTAAAGGTAGGTTTTAAGATGACTGCAAATATATATAAATATATAAAATACACATTGTAAAATTACATATATATACACATACACATATATAAAGTTTTACTTATTCTACCTGCAAATTATATAGGAAATTGCCATTACCTAGATAACTACTGTTTGGAAAGAAAACAAAAGTCAGTCTCATCAGGGAGGAGTCTTACTGCCCACAGGAGAATCTGGGGATCCTGCCCATCAATGTGGGCCTCAGGGCAGGTGTCTCCCTGCCAGATCCCTAACACCCAGCAGAGTCAGGTACGTGAGGCCTGGCAAGCATATGTGAGGGAACAGATAGATGAAGGCATCACAGGGCAGGTATATAAAGAAAAGCCAGAAACCAGCACGTTTACAGACTCCATCTGTGGGCAAAGAAAGACTACAAACCGGAGCCTGATTTGGAGAAAATGCGTCAGGGCAGGAGAGTTTAGGAAGGAGCCGCGCAGGTGCACAAGCAGGGCGGGACAGGGGGCTACAAAGGGGACCAGGAGGAAGCCCTCCTCTCCTCACGTCCAGCTCAATCCCAAGTCCTGGGTGACCAGTAACTGAGGCCTGGAGAGAAGAGGCGAGAAACCCAGAAACTCCTTTATTTACCATCTTTCTACTGACAAACACTTAGAGAAACTGAGAGGCAGGCCTCAGCAAAAAGCACGTACACTCCTACCTGCCACTGAGAGATCAAAGGTGACTCATGGAGGGTCACTCAGAGCACAGGCCAGTGGGCCACGACAGCCCCGGGTACACACCCATGGACCACAGGCAGCCCAGGGCACACACTTCACAGACCCACGACAGCCCAGGGCACACCCCATGAACCACAGACAGCCCCGGGCACACACTTCACAGACCCACGACAGCCCAGGCCACACCCCATGGACCATGGACAGCCCTGGGCGCACAGCCATGAACCACGGACAGCCCCGGGCACACACTTCACAGACCCACGACAGCCCAGGGCACACCCCATGGACCATGGACAGCCCTGGGCGCACACCCATGGAACACGGACAGCCCCGGGCACACACCCATGGACCCACAACAGCCCAGGGCACACACCCATGGACCACAGACAGTCCAGGGCACACCCCCCACAGACCCACGGCAGACACCCCACAGAACAGTGTTTGCAGTACAACCAGTACCAGCAGTTGTAACCACGTTAAGGTACACTCGGCATCCCAGAGGTTCAAGGCATAATCTTCAAAGGTGAAAAGACAAAACCTGGGCAAAGGCAAATTAATGAGGGAGACTGTAAGACAGGAAGCTAGTTCCAAGCACATCTGAAGAGCTGGCTGACTAAGTTGAGCTTTTTACAGCTGGAGACAAATCAGATTAATATTCTACAGAAATAAAACCATAACTTCTCGATAGATCTGTATCAGACAAAAATAACGTCTCTACAAGACAAAAACCTACAAATTAACATGTAATATCATGGTATTTGGGCTGCAACAAGAGTAAACAGAAAATTAAAACAGAGATGGACATTCTTTTAGAAAACTGAATTATCTCAGGTGTTACTCTTGGAAATGGCCTAGGAGTCAGGGAAGGATGCACAGCCCTCTTCTGCCCTTGCTTCGTGTCTGAGTCTTGGGTAACTGTTCTCAGCAGGAGCCTGCTGCCTCGGCCCGCGCCCCCTCATGAGGCCCCCAGAGCCTGAAGTGGAGGATCTGAGGTCTGCTCTCTCCTCTTCTCCCCACGAGCCTCAGCTAAAAAGAGGAACTTACAGGAACCCTTATTACACAGCAGAGTTTAAGAAAAAGGACTGAAAATTCAGAGATGAAAATGTGTCCCAGGCCAGCACAAGACATGGCAACTGCTCAGTGTTTACCAGAATTCACAAACGCAGCCTCAGGGGAGCCCCACGCAGCGGCACCCAGGCAGCTCTCCCCGCGTCAGAGGCTCCACACAGGGCGTGCGGAACTACCGGACAACTCAGCACCCGTCGTCACTCCAGCAGACGTGAGCTGACCGAGAGAGACAGGGCCCCTGCCCTCTGGCAGCTTACACTCCAGCAGGAAAACCCCCAACAAGCGGTCATCACTGGGGCATCACTTCAGGGCAGAGAAAAGCAGACAGCGTGCAGAATGTTCAGCAGGAAGACGCAACCCATCCTGGGATCCACAAGGGTCACCTGAGGAAGGGGGCGCCACCTGAGGAAGGGGAGGCCACCTGAGGGAGGGCGCGGCTTCAAGTTATCTGTTCTATTACGTAGCTCAACCTGCAACTTTATTTAGCATATTATAAATGTGTTCTTCAATGTGGAAAATGAGGGGGGGGGAACCAAACCCTTGGGTCTGGTCAGAGCCTCTGCTGTAGAGGAAGAGTGTGGACAGATGTAGGAGGCTGCAGTGACAGGGGTTTCCAAACCCACACACATGTGCACACTTGGTCCTGACGGGAAGTAGATGTCGCTCAAAGCTCTTCAGCAACTGTATTTTGGAAGCACTGCCTTGCCTGTGCGGTGAAAGAGGGATGGAGGCAGGCCAGACATTCAAAGCCCTCTCTTGCTGGGAAGAACCCCAGCTCTGGAAGGGTGCAAAGCCCTGTGTCCTACTGCAAGACAAAGAGGCTCAAGAGAGCCTCTTTAGCGCCTTCCCCCCAATACACCGGAAGGCATGAGATCCAGCAGCTGTGGACACAGCAACGAGCAAGACAGACTCCTAAGATGTGCACCTTGAAAGGAGCGAAGACTCAGGGTCTGTTGGGAAAGGGGCAGGCCTGCGGGTGTGCAGACATGTCCAAACGCACCAAGCCACACACTGTAAACCGGTGCCTGCAGTGGACACCCCCTCCAGCCCCACCGGTGCACTGTGTGGTTTTGTTCAGACTCCACTGCAAGGCCTGCCTGCCAGCAAAGAAGGCAGGAAGAGCCAGCTACTGGGGGGCAGGCAGCAGTGTGCACCGAGTCACCTGCTGAGGTCACAGACAGTAACAGCACAGCCAGCTCCTCTCGTGAGGGGCTGCCCACCCCAAACGCCACACTTCAGAGATCTTGTGGTGGCTGGGCCCGCAGGGAAGACCACCCCTGGCAGAGCCAGTCCTGGGGCATGCGTAGCCACAGCACTAATTTCTGGAGGTGCTCCCAGCCCCAGGGGGCCTAAAAGACCAGTGGGACTGAAGGAGTACCCAGAGGCTACCCGACTGCAGCTTTACAAAGCCCCTTACAGGTCAACGAACGCAGAAAAGGAAAATGCCTGCCTATAAAAACTTATGCCTCACTGATCCAGAATTCAGAACAAGACTCTAAAGTAAGTTTCAAAATGCACAAGTAAAATTGAAAACATTTCTTCATAACACACTTCTCAGGCTCTGATTCATCATCTGTGAATCATTCTTTTGTAAAATTCTAACAATTAGCTCCTAGTCCACAGTAATGGAAAGGGCACGAGACAGGCATGCCCATGCTGACAAGGGTCAGAACCTCTGACAGCTGACCTAGGAAACCCAGGGGACAGGAAAACGCCACACAAACAACACAGAAAGCCGGCGCATGTGCCTCAACAAGCCCTAACACTATTCTTATCACAACAAGGTATGTTTAAAATGTTTACTTGAGATCATATCACAGGGATTAGAGAAAGTTCATATCACATTTAGCACATTCTATTAAGAAACCGTGAACTTCCAGATGTTCAAGCTGGTTTTAGAAAAGGCAGAGGAACCAGAGATCAAATTGCTAACATCTGCTGGATCATCGAAAAAGCAAGAGAGTTCCAGAAAAACATCTATTTCTGCTTTATTGACTATGCCAAAGCCTTTGACTGTGTGGATCACAATAAACTGTGGAAAATTCTGAAAGAGATGGGAATACCAGACCACCTGACCTGCCTCTTAAGAAACCTGTATGCAGGTCAGGAAGCAACAGTTAGAACTGGACATGAACAACAGACCGGCTCCAAATTGGAAAAGGAGTACGTCAAGGCTGTATATTGTCACCATGCTTATTTAACTTCTATGCAGAGTACGTCATGAGAAACGCTGGTCTGGAAGAAACACAAGCTGGAATCAAGATTGCTGGGAGAAATATCAATAACCTCAGACATGCAGATGACACCACCCTTATGGCAGAAAGTGAAGAACTAAAGAGCCTCTTGATGAAGGTGAAAGAGGAGAGTGAAAAAGTTGGCTTAAAGCTTAACATTCAGAAAACTAAGATCATGGCATCTGGTCCCATCACTTCATGGGAACTAGATGGGGAAACAGTGGAAACAGTGGCAGACTTTTATTTTGGGGGGGCTCCAAAATCACTGCAGATGGTGACTGCAGACATGAAATTAAAAGACGCTTACTCCTTGGAAGGAAAGTTATGACCAACCTAGACAGCACATTAAAAAGCAGAGACACTACTTTGCCAACAAAGGTCCGTGTAGTCAAGGCTGTGGTTTTTCCAGTGGTCATGTATGGATGTGAGAGTTGGACGGTGAAGAAAGCTGATCGCCGAAGAATTGATGCTTTTGAACTGTGGTGTTGGAGAAGCCTCTTGAGAGTCCCTTGGACTGCAAGGAGATCCAACCAGTCCATCCTAAAGGAGATCAGTCCTAGGCGTTCATTGAAAGGACTGATGTTGAAGCTGAAAGTCCAATACTTTGGCCATTTCATGCAAATAGTTGACTTATTGGAAAACACCCTGATGCTGGGAAGAATTGGGGGCAGGAGGAGAAGGGGATGACAGAGGATGAGAAGGCTGGATGGCATCACTGACTCAGTAGACATGAGTTTGGGTAGACTCTGGGAGTTGGTGATGGACAGGCAGGCCTGGGGTGCTGCGATTCATGGGGTCACAAAGAGTTGGACATGACTGAGTGACTGGACTGAACTGATTAAGAAAGCAGGGAATAGTGGTTCAGTGGTGAAGACTGCAATTCCAATGCAGGGGACCCAGGTTCAGTCTCTGTTTCAGGAACTAAAATCCCATAAGCTACGTAGTGTGGCAATTTTTTTTTAAGAAAGTAGGCAAATCCCTGCTAAATCACATTTAGGATTCCCATCCAAAATGTGAGATTTTTCTGCTTAATGGGCAAAAATCCAAAATTAAATTATCCAGAAAACTCTGCTGTTCAGAGCTTGTATCCCCTTGTCCCAATGGCCGACCACTTTACGATACATGACTCAAAGTAACTTACACAAATCTGTACTGGGCTAATTATCTGAGCTAAAGTACTGACATGTACAGCATTCATCGCTGCTGTGTACCTTCCAGAGCCCAGCGTGCATGCGGGCATGCAGCTGGACAGGTATGTGTTGAGAGCAGGTGTTCTACAATAAGAGCTAGCATCAACGGACTCCTTGAGTAATACTTGTTTATAAGGAAAAGGGTGCAGAGGACATGGCTTTTAGCTAGTAATGGCCCTGACTTACTGGCTGACGGAAGAGAAGTCACTGACTCTTGGTACACCACTGACTTCTTTATTTGCACAAATAAGACAATGGTTTACCTCTCAACTTGGTGGATTTTAAACTAATACTATAAAATCCTTTAGTAGTTTATATTATTACATGTATACCCATAATTTAAACCTTAAGTAACATGTTTTAATTCTCTGAAAACTTTTCCAACAGAACACCTTACAAAGAAATAGAAACTTACTTATAAAAGCAAGTGAAAATGTAAAAGTTATTCACACTTGCTCCTCTATGACAGTAACTGACAGCATAAGGCTGCCTCACTTTCAAACTAATAAAATTAAGATGAAGTTAATTTCTCTGAGTGAATTCCCAGTGTGTGATCCTAATTTCAGTGGAGGTAAGAGCTGCTTTCATGATCTTAATTAAGCGAACTTCCCTTACTTTCAATCTTTTCTTGAAGAAGGTGGCAACGCAGCAGCAATGAAGCAAATCAAACATACACACACTGCTGCAGATGTTCTGCCCCCTGAGCTCAGCTGTCAAACTCTGACCTCGTTCTTCCTGATGCAAGAGCAAACTAAAGCCCTGTTACAAAAGGAATGTGACCAACCCCACTCATTCATATTTTCTTTTTGGCATCATTCAGTTGCTAAGTTATGTCTGACTCTTTGCCACCCCATGGACTGTAGCACGCTGTCTTTCACTATTTCCTGGAGTTTGCTCAAATGCATGTTCACTGAGTCAGTGATGCTATCGCTCCATCTCACCCTCTGCCTCCCCCTTCTTTTGCTTTAAATCTTTCCCAGCATCAGGGTCTTTTCCAATGAGTTTGCTCTTTACATCAGGTAGCCAAAGTATTGGAGTTTCAGCTTCAGTCCTTCCAATAAATATTCAGGACTGATTTCCTTCAGGCTTGAATGGTTTGATCTCCATGCAATCCAAAGGATTCTCAAGAGTCTTGGCAAACACCGCAGTTTGAAAACATCAATTCTTCAATGAAGAAAGCTCAGCTTTCTTTATAGTCCAACTTTCATATCCATACATGACTGCTGGAAAAACCATAGCTTTGACTATACAGACTTCTTTGGCAATGTCTCTGCTTTTTAATACACCATCTAGGCTTGTAATACCTTTCCTTCAAAGGAACAAGCATTTTTTAAATTTCATGGCTGCAGTCACCATGTGCAGTGATTTGGGAGCCCAAGAAAATAAAAACTACCGCTGTTTCCATTGTTTCCCCATCTATTTGTCAGAACATGACAGGACCGGATGCCATGATCTTATTTTGAGTGTTGAGTTTTAAACCAGCTTTTTCACTCTTCTCTTTCACTTTCATCAAGAGGCTCTTTAATTCCTCTAGCTTTCTGCCATAAGGGTGGTGTCATCTACACATCTGAGGTTATTGATATTTCTCCCGGAAATCTTTGATTCCAGCTTGTGCTTCATCCAGCATGGCATTTTGCATGATGTACTCTGCATATACGTTAAATAAGCAGGGTGACAATTACAGCCTTGACATACTCCTTGCCCAATTTGGAACCAGTCTGCTGTTCTATGTCTGGTTCTAACTGTTGCTTCTTTATCTGCATACAGGTTTCCTAGGAGGCAGGTAAGGTGGTCTGGTATTTCCATCTCTGTAAGAATTTTCAACAGTTTTTTGTGATCCATACCATCAAATGTTTTAGCATAGTCAATGAAGCAGATGTTTTTTCTGGAATTCTCTTGCTTTTTCTATGACCCAACAAATGTTAGCAATTAGATCTCTGGTTCCTCTGCCTTTTCTAAATCCAGCTTGAACATCTGGAAGTTCTTGGTTCATGTACTGTTGAAGCTTAGCTTGGAGAATTATGAGCATTACTTTGCTAGCATGTGAGATGAGTGCAATTGTGCGGTAGTCTTAACATCCTTTGGCATTACCTTTCTCTGGGGCTTCCCTTGAGGCTCAGCTGGTAAAGAATCCACCTGCAATGTGGGAGACCTGGTTTTGATCCCTGGGATGGGAAAATACACTAAGGGAAAGGAGAAGGGAAAGGTATTCTGGCCTGGAAAATTCCATGGACTGTATAGTCTACGGGGTCACAAAGAGTCGGATACAACTGAGCAACTTTCATTCACTTCTTTGGGACTGGAATGAAAACTGACCTTTTCCAGTCCTGTGGCCACTGCTGAGTTTTCCAAATTTGCTGGCATATTGAGTGCAGCACTTTCACAGCACCATCTTTTAGGATTTGAAATAGCTCAGCTGGAATTCCTTCACCTCCACTAGCTTTGTTTGTAGTGATGTTTCCTAAGGCCCACTTGACTTCGCACTCCAGGATGACAATCATTTTGCCTTTTTGCATTTCCTTGGGGATGGTTTGATCACTACTCGTGTTGTTACAAACCTTCCACTCAGTCTGTCTATAATTCTAATCCCTTGAATCTACTTGGTATTTGATTTGATTTAGGTCATACCTGAATGGCCTAGTGGTTTTCCCTACTTTCTTCAATTTAAGCCTGAATTTTTGCAATAAGGAGCTCACGATCTGAGCCACAGTCAGCTTCCAGTCCTGTTTTTGCTGACTGTATAGAGCTTCTCCATCTTTGGCTGCAAAGAATAAAATCAATCTGATTTTGGTATTGACCATCCTGTGACGTCCATGTGTAGAGTTGTATCTTGTGTTGTTGGAAGAGGATGTTTGCTCTGACCAGTGCATTCTCTTGGCAAAACTCTGTTAGCCTTTGCCTTGCTTCATTTTGTACTCCAAGGCCAAACTTGTCTGTTATTCCAGGAATCTCTTGACTTCCTACTTTTGCACGCCAGTCCCCTATGATGAAAAGGACATCTTTTTTTTGGTGTTAGTTCTAGAAGGTCTTGTAGGTCTTCATAGAACCGTTCAACTTCAGCTTCTTCGGCATTAGTGGTTGGGGCATAGACTTGGATTACTGTGATACTGAATGATGTGCCTTGGGAACTGAACAGAGAGCATTCTGTCATTTTTGAGATTGCACCCAAGTACTGCATTTTAGATTCTTTTGACTATGAGGGCTACTCCATTTCTTCTAAGGGATTCTTGCCCCTAGTAGTAGATATAATGGTTATCTGAATGAAATTCGCCCATTCCGGTCTATTTCAGTTCACTGATTCCTAAAATGTTGATGTTCACTCTTGCCATCTCCTGTTTGACCACTTCCAATTTACCTTGATTCATGGACCTAACATTCCAGGTTCCTATGCAATACTGTTCTTTACAGCATCAGACTTTATTTACTTCCATCACCAGTCACATCCACAACTGGGCGTTGTTTTTGCTTTGGCTCAGCCTCTTCATTCTTTCTGAACCTATTTCTCCACTCTTCTCCAGTAGCATATTAGGCACCTACTGACCAGGGGAGTTCATATTTTAGTGTCGTATCTTTTTGCCTTTTCATTCTGTTCTTGGGGTTCTCAAGGCAAGAATACTAAAGTGGTTTGCCATTCCCTTTTCCAGTGGACCACATTTAGTCAGAACTCTCCACCATGACCCATCTTTCTTGGGTGGCCCTATACAGCATAGCTCATAGTTTCACTGAGTTAGACAAGGCTGTGATCCATGTGATCAGTTTGGTTAGCTTTCTGATTGTGGTTTTCATTCTGTCTGTCCTCTGATGATAAGGATAAGAGTCTTGTGGAGGCTTCCTAATGGGAGGGACTGGCTGTGGGGGAATCTTGGTCTTGCTCTGATGGGCGGGGCCATGCTCAGTAAATGTTAATCCAGTTTCTGTTGATGGGTGGGGCTGTGTCTCTCTCTGTAGTTTGTCCTGAGGCCAAACTATGGTAGGGATAATGGCAACCTCCTTCAAAAGGACTTATGCCAGCATGCCAGGACTCCAAGGACTGTTGTATTCAGTGCCCCCTGACACTGCAGCAGGCCACTGTCCACCCACACCTCTGCCAAAGACTCCTGGACACCCACAGGCAAGTCTGGCTCAGTCTCTTGTGGGGTCACTGCTCCTTTCTCCTGGGTCCTCGTGTGCACAAGGTTTTGTTTGTGCCCTCCAAGAGTGTGCTTCCCCAGTTTGTGGAAGTTCTGTAATCAAATCCCACTGGCCTTCAAAGTCAAATTCCCTGGGGGCTCTCAGTCCCTTTGCAGGATCCTCAGGTTGGGAAATCTGTTGTGGGCCCTAGAACTTTGGCAACAGTGCGAGAACTTCTTTGGTATAATTGATCTTCAGTTTGTGGGTTGTCTGCCCAGTGGCTCTGTGGTGGGGCTAATGGCAACCTCCTCCAAAAGGACTTATGTCACAAGCTGCACTGACCAGGTCTGCTGCAGCCAGAGCCCCTGTCCCTGTGGAAGGCTTGCTGATCTGTGTAAACACTCAAAGGCAGGACTGGCTCAGTCTCTTGGGGCTCACAAGGTTTTGTTTGAGCCCTCTGAGTATCTCTGGCGGGTATGCGGTTTCATTCTAAACGTGATTTTGCCCCTCCTACCATCTTGTTGGGGCTTCTCCTTTGCCCTCGGACACAGGGTATTTTTTTTTTTTTTTGGTGGGATCCAACATTCTCCTGTCAATGGCTGTTCAGCAGCTATTGGCAATTTTGGAGTTCTCACAGGAGATGAGCGCACATCTTTCTACTCTGCTATCTTGAGGGTATCTGAGCCACTAGGGAAGCCCCCAATGAAGCAGAAATAGATGATTTTCTGGAATTCCCCTGCTTTCTCCATATTCCAAGGAATGTTGGCAATTTCTGGTTCCTCTGCCTTTTCTAAACCCAGCTTGTATATATGGAAACTCTCAGTTCACATATTGATGAGGCCTAGCTTAAAGGATTTTGATCATAGCCTTACTAGCATGCAAAATGAGAGCAACTGTACAGTACTTGAAACATTATTTGGCATTGCCCTTCTTTGGGACTGGAATGAAAGCTGACCTTTTCCAGTCCTGTGACCACTGCTGTTTCCAAAATTTGCTGCTATACTGAGTGTAGCACTTTAACAGCACCCTCTTTCAGGATTTTATTAGCTCAGCTGGAATTTAATCACCTCCACTAGCTTTGTTTGCAGTAATGCTCCCTAAGGTCCACTTGACTTCATTTGTCTGGCTCTAGGTAAGTGACCACACTATCATGGTTATCTGGGTCATAATACCTTTCTTGTATCAGTCTTCTGTGCATTCCTGCCACCTCTTCTTAAGCTCTTCTACTTCTGTTAAGTCCTTAGTGTTACTGTCCTTTATCATGCCCATCCTTGTGTAACATGTTCCCTCTACATCTTCAACTTTCTTGAAGAGACCTCTAGTTTTTCCCATTTTCCATCGTTTTCCTCGATTTCTTTGCACTGTTCATTTAAGAACGCTTTCTTATCTCTCCTTGATATTCTCTGGAACTCTGCATTCAGTTGGGTGTATCTTTCCCTAGGAGTTCTCACTGCTTTCCATGAACACAACACACTAAGGAAGGCACTGCTAGATTTCTGAGAGTGAGGAATGGCCAGGTTGGGAGAAAGCCACTCCAGTGAGCTGAGAGATGGCAGATGCTGGGGAAACCAATACACAGAGAATGTGTGAAGCTGTGGTGGGGCAGGGGGTAGCTCCCAACAGCAAGGTCCAAACAAGCGCAGGTCAAAGAGCACATGATGCTGGGAGGCCATGGTTCAGAAACAACAGCGACAGAGCACAAAGCACAAGGATCACACTAGACACTGAGGACTCACAGAGCATAAAACATTTGGGAGGTGAGAGGTGAGGAGCCTGATGCTGCAGACCTGCCTCCCATTCTCTGAATTATCCCAAGTGCTCAAGTCAAAAATGTGGAAGTCACTTGAAATACCACCTCACTTTTCCCCACATCAAACTCACTTCCAAGTTCTCCCCACTACCATTTCCAAATTTTCAGTCCTAAAACTTCTCTTCCCTAAACGACTGCAAATGCCATCTCATCACACGTAGTCATCCCAGACCACCACCAGTACACCTGCCAGATGACTCCTTTAATACTAAGATCTGATCACTTATTTGATCACATTTCTTGTTGCTTCCTAGTTCTCCCAAAGGGGCTTCCCTGGTGGCTTAGTGGTAAAGAATCCGCCTGCAACGCAGGAGACTCAAGAGACATGGGTTTGATCCCTGGGTTGGGAAGATGCCCTGGAGGAGAAAATGGCAACCCACTCCAGTCTTCTTGCTGGAAAAATCCCATGGATAGAGGAGCCTGGCTGCCGGGAATATCCCATGGACAAAGTAACCCAGCAGGCTATAGTCGATAAGGTCGCAGAGTCAGACAGGACTGCTGCTGCTGCTGCTAAGTCGCTTCAGTCGTGTCCGACTCTGTGCGACCCCATAGACAGCAGCCCACCAGGCTCCCCCGTCCCTGGGATTCTCCAGGCAAGAACATTGGAGTGGGTTGCCATGTCCTTCTCCAATGCATGAAAGTGAAAAGTGAAAGTGAAGTCGCTCAGTCGTCCGACTCTTAGCGACCCCATGGACTGCAGCCCACCAGGCTCCTCCGTCCATGGGACTCTCCAGGCAAGAGTACTGGAGTGGGGTGCCATTGCCTTCTCCGCAGACAGGACTGAGTGAGCACAATTCTCTCAAGCTTCCTGCCAACCCCAACTCTAAGCAACCTACATTTTCCAGAATATGACCGACAGTCTCAAACCTGCATGTGGTAAGCACCGTTTCTGCTGCAGTAATGCATGGCCTCTTGCCCGCAGCACCTCTCAACTCCTGCTTACTAGAAGCTCAGGTGGAATAGCCCTTCCAGTACAGTGACTTCTGTCCCCTCCTTGGCTATCGAGGACAAACCATGCTCTCAGCCACCTACGCGTCATCCCGCCGGCCTTTCTTCCCCGAGAGCACGGTGCTTGCTGGGTGCTGGAGCCCCGGCTCAGACTGAAGGGTGACGGGGGGAGGCGCCCACGCTAGGTCGCGGTGCTACGCCGCAGTTTGGCATGAGAGCGCTGAGAGGATGGGGTGAGCTGCCGGGAGACGGCAGGCTGGAGCTGAGCCCCGGGCCCGGAGGAGCAGGCGGCGGGGGTTCCTGAACGGGTGGACTTTCAGGCTTGGCGCTCTGTTCACCTTGCCATCTGTCCGATTGGGAGGAGGCCGGCGCTTCCCAGCTAGGGCTGAGCAAGGACACTGGAGCACAGCAAGCCCCAGATAGAGAGGAGCCACGTTAACATGGCTGTGACGGCGGCGGCCCCCGAACGATTCTGGAGCCTACGGTTCTTCGTAGGCAGAGCCGCGGTCTGGAATAGGGTGAGAGCCGGGCAGGGGAGGAAGCAAGGATGCGTCTCACGTTAAGGAATTTGGACTTTGGAAGCCATGTTGTTGTTTAGTCCGACTCTGACCCCATGAACTGCAGCAGGCCGGGCTTCCGTGTCCTTCACCGTGTCCTGGGAGTTTGCTCACACTCATGGCCGTTGAGTCAGTGATGCCATCCAACCATCTCACCCTCTGTCTGCCCCTTCTCCTCTTGCCCGCAGTCTCTTCCAGCATCAGGGTCTTTTCCAGTGAGATGGCTCTTCCGGAGCCAGTGGCCAGAGTATTAGAGCTTCAGCTTCAGCATCAGTCCGTAAAGAAGGCTGAGGGCTGAAGAACTGATGCTTTTGAATTGCGGTGCTGGAAAAGACTCTTGAGAGCCCTTTGGACTGCATGAAAGTCAAAGTAGTCAATCCTAAAGGAAATCAACCCTGAATATTCATTGTAAGGAAGCCACCATCTCTACCTTGTTTTGGCAGCTGCTTTGAGGCCAGTAAGGTTCATGTTAAGGACATGCTCCCCTGGGCTGGGAGATAAGCAGCCTTCAGATTATACACGATTCCCATTCCTCTAGTCACAACGTCAGTCTTTTATTTACAATCAAGAGAACATTTTGGTAGCCAAGTGCGATGACAGAATAACTTTGAGACCAATCTAATTTATTTTTAAATACTTGGCAAACTTCAATTAATAATATCAAGTTATTTAAGATGCATCTCAAAACCTATCTTTACACATGACATATCTCAGGAGGGCTGCTGCAAGCCCCAGAGAGCTTACTTTCCATCTGGGAAGTAAGATGGTCAGATATTGTTCCTGCAGAGTCTCTTGCAGATCAAGCAGTCAAAAAACATTAACAAATTGATGGGACTTCCCTCGTGACCCAGTGGTTTGCCCTCTGCTTCTACTGCAGGGGGCACAGGTTGGATCTTGGTCAGGGAACTAAAATCCCAAATGCTGTGGCATGGCCAAAAAAAAAAAAAAAAAAAAAATCACCAAATTGAAGTAACACCATACATATATATTAAACAATTTAGGGAGGGCTCTCTCCATTCTGTCCATAGGACTTTCATTTCTTATTGTTTTCTAAAAGCAATAGTGCTCAGCACCTAATACTGGTTGGGTGCCACAGGGTCAGACACCACATGTGAAATGGTCTCTACTCATGAGTGCATGTGTAGCTGGGGAGACAAACACTTCAAATATCAGGGAACAAGCGAAACAGAGTGGGTTTTATAGCATGTGGATGAAGAAGGCAGCGAGGAAACAATGTGTGAGTTGAACCTGGAAGGGAGGGTAGGATCTGAGGCTGGATGAGAAGAGGAAGGACTTACAGGCAGAAAGAGCAAACCTAGGAAAGAGATGGAGGTCGGGATTCAGGTGTTGTGAGGGAGCAGCCAGGCACCCCAGACTTTAGGAGCAGGAAACACGGTGCAGACACGGGGCCAGATAATGGAGGCCGAGGCAGCAAGCTGACCGAAGCTCCCTCTCGTTGCCCCGTGTCAGTCCTTACCACCTAGCAGCGCTTGGTTCTACCCCACAGAGCTTCAAATAAACACCGCTGCCTCCCTCCTAATACAGATGATCAAGGGTCAACAGACATTTGAGAAAGACTGGAAGGAAAAAGAGGAAAAAACAAATTTGGAAGAGGAAAAAATATTAAAAACTTTATTATCTGCAGCTTTTGGAGATAATACATCAGTGAAAGAAAAAGAAAAGGTATATCAAAGAGCATTCAGAAAATAAGAGCTCTTGAGAATTTTTTTAAAAAGCAATAATTTAAATGTTAAAAATTGATTAAAGAGAAGATAAATTTGATGATGACTCTTGGATAATAGAACAAAAAGAAAAAGAGATAGAGAAAGAGGAAAACATAAGAAAGAGACCCAGCAATGCCCAGCACAACAAACCTATGAAGATGCACAGGATGGCACAACATCACTAAATGTCAAGACACCAGGGACAAAGGGCCTTAAAGAATTTCCTTAAGGAAAAACAGGATACATTTAAGGATTGGAAACCAGGATGGCATGGAAAGTCTCAATAGAACTCCAGGAAACTGAAATTCAGTGGAGCACTAAGTTTCAAAATTCTGAAGAAAATAAAACATGGAATTCTATTCGAAATCAAACTATTAGTTATAAGTGTGGGGGTAAAGATTTTTTCAGGTATACAGTTCAAAAATATTATCTACCAAATACTTTATCTCAGATACCTGCTGGAGGATACTCTCCAAAATTTAAGAGGCCAATGAAAAGGAATATTTAGGATACAAACAGTAGGGAATCCAAGTGAAGAGAGGTGGGAAACCTCAGGACAAAATCTAGACACACATCTCCAGGAAAAGTCAGTCCATAGACTGCCTGGGGTGTTTGAGTATTTTAAGAGGAGATCTGCAGAGTTTGGTGGCAATATGTAATAGATACATAGAAAAGTCAATAAGCAAATTAGGCAATTGTTGAATCCAGGAAAGACATTGTACAAAGAAGAAAATGTAATCATAGCATATGCCTCAGCTGTGAATAATGATTCCATAATTTTAATGAGGTAATAATGGTGATTGCAGCCATGAAATTAAAAGACGTTTACTCCTTGGAAGGAACGTTATAACCAACCTAGACAGAATATTAAAAAGCAGAGACATTACTTTGTCAACAAAGGTCCGTCTAGTCAAGGCTATGGTTTTTCCAGTGGTCATGTATGGATGTGAGAGTTGGGACTATAAAGAAAGCTGAGTGCCGAAGAATTGATGCTTTTGAACTGTGGTGTTGGAGAAGACTCTTGAGAGTCCCTTGGACTGCAAGGAGATCCAACCAGTCCATCCTAAAGGAGATCAGCCCTGGGTGTTCATTGGTAGGACTGATTTTGAAGCTGAAACTCCAATACTTTGGCCACCTGATGCGAAGAGCTGACTCATTGGAAAAGACCCTGATGCTGGGAAGGATTGAGGGCAGGAGGAGAAGGGGACAACAGAGGATGAGATGGCTGGATGGCATCACCGACTCGATGGACATGGGTTTGGGTGGACTCCGGGAGTTGGTGATGGACAGGGAGGCCTGGGGTGCTGCAGTTCATGGGGTCACAAAGAGTCAGATACGACTGAGCAACTGGACTGAACTGAACTGAATGAAAAGGGTGCTATAAGCTTTTGAAACAATGAGAGGTGATCGTCTGTGGATTTGTAATTGTGTGTCTGGGAAAAAATTGAGAGTGGGAATGCATGGTGTGGGAAATTCCTATGTTTTTATTGTAAGCCTAGAAGTGCTATTTGAATTTTAAAATCTGTAGGCATATTACATTGATAAAAAGAACATATATTACATTTTAAAAAGTAAGTTGCATGTACAGTGATAGTAAATTGCACAATTATTACTCAAATCTGTCTAAATTCTAACAGTTTCTTAAAATTTTTTATGACTACAATACATTACAATGAAGGGGAGGAGAAGCCAAAGATTACCTCCAGGTCTCTTTCCTGGGATATTAAAAGAAAAATTGTACATAGAAATCAGTGTAAAAGGAGCACAAACCTTTACGTGTGACTATTCGCATCCTTTTCTCCGCCTTCTGCGTCATACCGCCTATAAAGACTCTCCTGTGCCCTATTGTACACATCAGATTTATCAGTTTGGGGAGAATCTAAAGGCTTCATGCAGTCAGGATTCCAGCTTCTGTCCATGAAGGAATAATTCCTGCAGAACTGTTCCTGCTACTCTAAACAACTAGAAAACTAGATAAAAATGCATGAAATTGGAGAAGGAAATGGCAACCCACTCCAGTATTCTTGCCTGGAAAAGTCCATGGACAGAGGAGCCTGGTGGGCTGCAGTCCATGGGGTTACATGGCTGAGCACGCGTGCATGAGGGTGGAGGGAGATGGGTTGGTAGCAATAAACTGGTAGAACTAAAAAAAAAAAAAAATACATGAAATTACTATTTTCAGACATTAGGCAATAGGAAGTGAAGGATGAAGATTCTTGAAGACATCTTTGATAAGATCAGTTAAACTGATAAACCTTTAGCTAAATTGATCATGATAGAAAGGAGACATGGGTTACCCATACTAAGGATGGAAGATGGTATCCCAGATTTACTAACATTGAAGAGATTAAAAGGAAGCTATTTAGATGAGATGAAATTCCTTGAACCAAATGAATTACCAAACCTGACAAAAGAACAAATAGAAAATCTGGGTAACTTTATATCTCTTAAACCCTATATTAAGTTGAATTTGTAAGTAAAAATATTCCAACAAAGAAAATTCCAGACCCTGGTGGTCTCAACTGGTGAATTCTATTCAAACACTGAAGACATTAATCCTACACAAACTTTCTGAAAATTCAAGACCAGGGAGCATTTCTCTCCTTGTACCATTCATCTAGTGGCAGAAAGCAGGTCTGATTTCACTCTGGACCCCCAGCCCCTTGAGTGGTGAGTGGGTGAGTGAATGAATGACTGAATCGGCCTTCTCATTGCCATGTGCTTTGGGTCTGAGAGTAGCCCCGGCTGTAAACTGTGATTGAGATAAGCTGGTCGTGGTTTCCCACGTGCCTTGACTGTCTCCGGTTCAGTGGTGACCTATGACTTTGTTGAAGCCCATGAGAAATGCAGGTAGTGGTAGTGGGTCATTCCCTAAGGTACTCAGCTATTATTCGACCTGAAAACAGCTACATTTCTTGCTTCAATTACCCTACCTGTGTTAATAGGAACAGTTCCAACTACCATAAGCACAAGTTCTAGTTTATGATTGTTCCTCAAGTATTGAGACTCACCAACCATATACCCCTATGTACCTGGCAACACCTCCAGGCATCCCTTTTGAGAGCAGTTTACTATCATTAGTGATGATTATTGAGAAACAGCCCTGGGCCCCATTCTATTTTCCTACGACAAAATAGAATTTTGAAAACAGATCTCGATGGTGAGCCAGTGCTGTCCCCACTCCGTGTTTCCTGTGAGGTGGGGGGAGGGGAGGGAGCAAGAATGAAAATGGCAAGAAGGAAGGAAACTGTTGAAAAGCTCGAAAGTATGTCTTGCATTTGGAGATTAGGAAATGTACTGATGTGAAGGTGAAAGAACATTTGCCTAAATTTGTCCCCCTTTTTTCTCCAATACTTAGGCTGTTTATTGGGGTCCCTTTCTCTCCAGCCCATTTGCTGGAGTAGGGCTTTCCAAAGCCGTTTCCTAGCAGCAGAGTGCAGAAGGCCCATTCACAGCACAATGGACGGGAAGGGAAAGAAAGAGCTCCGTTTGTTTAAACTGCCTCTGTCTTCATTCACAGCCTGATGTCCCTCTGCATTGTGACACCCACAATGGCACTAAGGGAATCATTGTGACCGAAAACAAACCAGAACAGAATACGAGATGCTAAAATAAAAGAGTCATACAACAATATTGCTAAAAGGAGTCCAAGTCATCCATCTGAGATTTATGTTCGCTTTTGGCTATGTGGCCTATTGGCCGGTGTTGATAATAACCATTAGAGTTCAATAGACAAAAAGGTAAACGGGAACTTGTACATTTTTAAGTTGCTTCCACAGAGAGGATGAATATGCTGAAGGCTGTTTGATAGTCATTGGTCTTCGTTTACACAACATTCGTGAGCCACCCTGGCAAGTTGTGTTTATTTTCTCTAATACTCGTGCCCTGGCGGTGCCCATGTGGCCCAGCAGCGTCTCCCGCACAGTCTTCCCCGCCAGCTCCCACCCCCCACCGCCACCCCCAGCCCAGACCGACATCAGACGATGCAGGGACCCACGCCCAGTTCGGCAGGCAACAGGTGGAAGGTTGAATAGCTTCACACGTTTTTCGGGAGGGGCTGGGGAGAAAGGGGAGAAAAAGGAGGGCGGGGGAGCAGGCTTTTGGGAGCCGATTTAAGGATTAGATCAGATGTTATTGCTAGTGAAAAATTAAACAGCCCGGTGCTCTGGGGAGTGCAGATTAATATATTTAGTGACTGTGCGCACAAAGGCCGCTCATTGTGGCCACGTCTGAATGCCTGTGAATAGGATGGAACATATGCGGCCTGTCACCGCAGGTGCCCACATCTGTTCCTCTGCGGGCAGATGCTCGCAGAAAGGAGGTGGGAGGCCGGGCAGGACGGCGCAGCCGCGCGGAGCCGCTCGGGTCCGGCGGGGACAGGCGGGCGGGGCGGAGTCCGGGCGGTTCCGGCCCAGCCTGCGCCCCGCCCCTCTGGCCGGTGATTGACGGGCGCCGGGACCGGCGACAGGTGCCCGCGACCTCCGGGCGGGGCGTGTCCCGGAGCGAGACCTCGGGCGGGCCCGGGTCGCTCTCGCCGCCTTTCCTTTCCCACCCGCATTGTCTGACACGGCCTCGGGCCGGCGACTCCCAGGTGGGGCCGCGCCTCGGTGCAGGTGACCGCGTGCGCCCCCGGGCCGCACGCCCGGCGACCAGGTCTGGCCCGTCGACCTCGCCCTGCCAGCCCGCGCGCGCATGCCCCTGCGTCGGGTGCCCGGCCCGCCGCCGCCACCCACTCCAAGCCGCCCTCTGAAGCGCCCACCGGCGCCGCACCCCCTCCAGGCAGCCCTCCGGAGCGCCTGCCCCGCGCGTTCAGTCGGGGGCCGGTCGGGCGGGAGCGCGGAGCAGCTGTGCGGTCATCTGATCCGGACAAAGGCGCCCGGAGCCGCGCCAGGTAAACAGCGCTTTGTCATGGAGATGAGCGCGGACCGCCGGGCAGATGATCCCGGGGTCGGAGGAGCGGCCTCCGCGCCGCCAGCTGAGCCACGCGACCGCCTTTCTCATGCAAACCAGCGCATGCCTCCGCACCCCCGGCCCGCGCTGCGCCCCTGGGCATGGGGGTCCCCGCTCCGGACCACGTGGCCGGGCCTTCCTTCCACACTCGCTGCGGGTGGAAGGGCGGGCGGAGGGGAGGCCTCAAGTCCACTGGGTTTTCCCTGGGCTCCGGTCCTCGTGGCCCCTGCCCCGCGCCAACCTGCTGACCACAAGTCGTGGTCCAGGGTGTCTGCGGGCCGCCCCTCCTCCGAGGGAAATGCTCCTGCGAGGGCAGGGGAGGCCGAGCTGCGGGGCCTCCCTGGGTGTGCCGCGTACATTTTTATCCTCAGCGAGAGGGAAGCCTGGGAGCCTAAGTATAAACTAGATCGGCCTCTTTCCCGCCGTGGACCAATGGACGGCTCGGGTTACCGTGTATCTTCTGTAGTGATCCAGACGCAACGGAGTGATCGGGTGCGAACTCCGTGCTACATTCGAGTCAGTGTGTCTTGTAAATGTCCATGCACCTCTGAGGTTCAGTCCTTAAGAAGTAAGGAAATATCCCTAACAGCAACCCAGCACGGGTGAGGTTTTACACGCAGATATCTGTAAGAGCTCCCTGGATGCCCAGCAAGCAGGCCAGTTCTCTGTTCCCTAAGGGCTGGACGATTCCAAACCTGTGACTGATGGAGACTGGGCAGAGGGCATGTTGGTGGAGATGTGATACTAATACCAATTAATAAACTTGCTTTAGGTTCCCTTCATCATCTCCTTCTTTTCCAAGTAAGCTGGCATGTTTGATCAACACCAGATTTGCTGCCTGGAAGTTTTTCATTTTCTTGTTCTGAACAAGGACCCTAATTCTTCTTAGGAATAAGAGAACTTCTCTGTTGGGTATACAGTATTCAGTTGGCCTAAGAAAACACAAACCCCCTCAAGTCTCCAGACTTGTTTACACAGAAAACTGAACCTGGGGCTGGCTTAGAGTCTGGAGCCTATTCTGGGCATTGTTCACTGCAATCTGCCCAGACCCTCCTCCCCCAGCCACAAGCTCCACCACACATGTACCACAAGAACAGAATCTTTCTGTGGGCAAAGGGGATGGAAACAGGATTGGGTGACCACAGCGTCAGGTCACACACTGCTGAGAGTGGCATATTTAATTTGATAACATGATGGTCACAAGCTTTTATTCCCATGAGGCCTAGTAAAATGGTGGGTAAAATAATCAGGGTCTCCAACAAATAGAGCACTCGGTTGCAGTTGTTGTAGCCGTGGTTCTGATTATACAACTGAGCCTACCCTGGTCACTGGGGTCATTCAGGCTACAAGCTATGCATGCCTGGCAAAAATAAAACACCAACACCAGGCAGCAAATCCCTCTCTCCACTCCTGTGTCTGATATATTGGGTGCCTTCTAAGCCCTAATGAGCCTCACTTTGTACAGTAAATTTGCTGAGACATCAAAAAGTATTTAAAAGAAAGTTTTCTGCTTTTTCCTAATGAGCGAGGTGAGGATTTATGGAGTGTGGGGGAGGAGGGAATCTGGTTGCTACAGCCAACACGGGGCAAGTCTATTTAACATAGTCAAGCTTAAGCTCCCTCCTGCATTTAGGGGGTTCAGAGCGCTTAGTTGCGGGAGTATACAGACATGCAGTTAGGGAGTGAAAAAACGCCATTTGGTTCGGAGCAGATGGCTGGCTAGGGGGCTGATGGCGTCTAAAGGCGTGTCATCCCCCTTCAGCCCGAATCCCTAAGGGCTCCCCTTGTCTTCCCAATCAATGAAAATTAAAGAGCAAAGGAAGGGTGAATAGTCGGACCTCGAGTCTCTCTTTTGTTCATCTCAGCTACTGGTGTGCAGGAGTTAAACTACAACGGCCTCCTGTAGAAACACTGAAGTTAAACAGTCTCCCGTTAGCTCCTCTTTGAAAGGCAGAGCGGGGGAGTGACCAGCGTGGGGCGGGGGGGGTGGTGGGAGAGAAGGAGAAGAAGATGGAGAGAGAATGGGAGGAAGAAAGTAGAGGACAGAAGAGCAAGAGGAGGAGAAAGGACAAGAAAAGGGCTTTCTGCTTGATTTCCCCAATACAGAATCGCGTGGCATAAATTAAGCTGGAAAGAATGAATGCTTTGGGCAGGATTCTGATGGATTTTACGATGCCTTTCAGTTCCGCTTTGCCGCTGTAATCGAGAAATCTGTGCCATGTCAATTTAACAAATACTTGATACTGAGGGGGGTTTGTTAAAGATTTGGGGCAAATCTTCCCCCCACCCCAAGGTTTAAGCCCTTGAGCGTGCAACTTTTTATTTCCAGTTTTCTAAACAGTCATTCAAATGAGGCTGTTTCTCACTTCCATTTTCTAATTAAAAGGTTCCTGATATTTCATTTCTTACTGAAATCTACTCTCAGTCTGGAAGCACAGAGGACTTAGATCTCATGTTCCTTTCTTTGGCCCCCTCCTGCTCCCGGAACCCCCTCAGCTCTCCCTACCCACCTCTCTCTCCGTCTCCCTCTCTCTCTCTCTCTCACGTATACACACCAGCTTCCATGCATTAGGGAGCAGAGTTCTGAGAAATTAGCTTTCAGAGGAAACATGGATGTAGTGAAAAAAGGATGCTGACACTAGGTGGCAAGATTAAATTAGGATTCGCGCTGGCCCAGCCCGGTGGTGATGCAGTGAGTCCTCAAAAAGTCCCCAGCGGGTGGCCACACTGGGGTTGCCACCGTCATGGGGCCACAAGAAGGTTTGAAGTCTCCATTTGTTCTGAGCCAAACTGTAGGGGGTTCTGGCGGGGTCCAAGCCTGCCTTTCTCACCTCAGCCTTGGATTACATTACTTTTGATCAATTCTTTGCTTCTCTGGCAACAGTGGAAAACCTAAAATCTGTCCTGAAACTTGACAGGTATTTGGGAGCTTGTTGCCTAACAGCTGAAGGGATGAGCATGGAGGACTTCAGCTGATTACTTGGTCTTTGAGGATTTTCCCTCTCCCCGGGGTTATGTGGTCACTGTGATCTCAACATCTGCCTCAGTGAAAGTCACATTTTGCCAGGACAGTGCTGTCCCTACCAATAAGCCTCTACCGAGGCCGTAGTGACCGGGCGCCCTGCGCTGCCCTGCTCATCAACGTGACCTTTACTCCACGCTCACACCTTTCACCCTGGATGACGCTGCCCCGGATGTTGGGGGTGAGGGAGATGGAAGGAGGAGCAGATAGGGGTGGGATAGAGACCTCAACGTGAGCCCTGCGCGAGGCTGGATGCCAGAGTGGGAGTCCCTGCCCCACCTTAATTCTGCACTGTGCCCGCAAGCTTGAAAGCAACTTAGATAGCGCATTGTGAGATAACGTGCGTTCTCGGCCCTCCCAATAAACTCATTTCCCTTAAAAAAAAAAAAAAAGAAAACAAAAGTTCTAGTGTCTGATGGACGTGTAAAAACCTAATAAGGTGATGGTTGTGCGAAGGTGGCGGGCTGGGGGCGGGCAGGCTGGAGAGGCTTTAGAACATGTGCCGGACATTGTTGCAGAGGCCGCCGCGCGCGCGGAGGGGAGCTCTTTCTCTCCGCATTGTGCGGGGAGCAGGTGCGGTCCGCATTACCATACAGCTGAGCGCACAAAGAGCCACTGATTCAGCCGCGCACAATAACAGACTGCCTTAATGACAGCCACGCGAACGACACACACCAAACTCACTTTTTACCAAGCAGAGGGAGGCCGAGGGGGGAATGCCCAGCAGAGAGGGGCCGGAGACCCAGAAAGGTGGCGGAGGCCGCGAATCGCGCCCAGAAGGGTGTGTGTGTGTGTGGAGGGCGGAGGGGGGGCGGCGGTTGGAGACGTCAGGATCCCCGGCGCTACCCGGACCCGCCCCCAGCGGCGGCCGACCCGTGCGAGGACACCCCGAGCTCGAGGAAACGGGGTCCCCGAGGGCGCCGCGCTCACCTCTGCGTTTCCAGACGCAGAGTCGCTGTCCGGGAGGCGTCTGGGTGTCAGAGCTTTCCAAACTTCCCTAAACTGCCGCTGCCCTTTGGCCACCCTCTGCCCACCGCTCACAGCCTCCCCTCCCTGCGCCCCGGTCCCCCGCCCCGGAGACTCCTCCTTAGGAAGAGGCTGCCCGGGCGAAGGGGCGGCCCGCCGGGGACTGGGCTTCCGACTTCCCCGCCCCCCCCCCCCCCACCCCCTCCCAGGACCCGGCCGCGGCCGGAGAGGGGACGGAGGCGGGCGCCGCGGCGACCGGAGGGTTCCCAAGGCCGGACGCGGCCTCACCCGCCGGGCGGCTCTCGGCCGGGCCAGGGCGCAGCGCGGGCCCCGCGCGGCCCGGGCCTCTGCGGGCCTGCGGCCGGAGGGCAGCGCCGAGGAGCCCGGGCGGCGGCACCCGCCTCGGGCGCAGACGGGATTCCTGCGGTGAACGTTTTGCAGGAATGTAAATGCGTGCGTTTCGGGCGGCGGGGGCGGGGGAGGGCCGGGGGCGGGGGCTGGGGGCGGGGGGGGGAGGACCGGGGGCGGGGCGGGTGGGGGCGGGGGAGGACCGGGGGCGGGGCGGGTGGGGGCGGGGAGGGGGGTTGCACATTTTACAGCTCACTGACCATTTGGCGATCCATTGAGAGGAGGGTTTGGAAAAGTGGCTCCTTTGTGACAGCTCTCGCCAGATTGGGGGGCTGCTCATTTGCATCTCATTAGCCATGCGGGCGGCCAGCGGGATATAAGGCGGCGGCGCCGGGAGAGCCCGAGCCCCTTCGCGCCCGCGGAACCCCGGCCGGCGCCGCACTGGACGCACAGCCCGGCGCGCGGCTTCCGCCTCGGCTCGGTCCGGGACCCCTGGCGTTGACCTGGATGGCATTGGCTGGGTCTCCGGGAAAGACTCGGGTCCAGGGCGCTCCCGGGACCGCCGCCCCCGAGTGAGCCGGCCGGGCCGCTCCCGCTCCACGGCCCCGGATTACCGCCTCGCGCGTGGGATTTCCAGACCGCAGCTCGATAAACGGACTCGCGGGGAGCCCTGCAGCTCGTTGGGAATCGGGCTGAATATCTGGACGCTTTCTCTCCCTTCTTTCTTTCTTTTTTTTTTTTCCCTGCCAACAAGCTTGAGACAAAACCAGGAAGCAGACGACCCCTACCTACTCGCGCTTTGGAAGAAAGAGGGGAAAACCGAAAGTTGCCGCGCCAGGAGCTGTCTTTCAGGAGAGTCTCCCCTTTTTCTCGCGCGCATCCCCCGGGGCCGCTGTCGCCTCCCCAAGGCGGACCTAAGGAACCTCGGCCTGCGAAAGAGCCGGAGCCGGACCCTTCAGGAGAGAAGTCCGGATTATCTCGGCCCGAGGCAGAGCGGCGGCGCTTTCCTGCCCCAGCTCCCGGGGACACCTTCCTCCTCCAGCGTCCCCTGACGACTTCAGAAGACAAGGCGGGGGGACGCGAGGAGAGCCAGCGCCGCGGGCGGTGCACCATGGGCGGGCGGTGCGCCCTGGCCCTCGCCGTGCTCTCGGCCCTGCTGTGCCAGGTAAGCTGCCACGCGGGGCCCCCGGGGCCGCGCCGTCGGGTAGGCTGTCAGCCGGGCACCCTGGTGGCCTGTGGCTTCGGGGGGTGGGACCCCAGGGAGCGGGCCGCGCGGGGGGCAGCGCCCAGGGCAGGACGCGGCCGGGCGGGCTCCCCGCGCCAGGCGCCCCACGCCCTCGCCTCGCCCGCAGGTCTGGAGCTCCGGGGTGTTCGAGCTGAAGCTGCAGGAGTTCGTCAACAAGAAGGGGCTGCTGGGGAACCGCAACTGCTGCCGCGGGGGCGCGGGGCCGCCGCCGTGCGCCTGCAGGACCTTCTTCCGCGTGTGCCTCAAGCACTACCAGGCCAGCGTGTCCCCCGAGCCGCCCTGCACCTACGGCAGCGCCGTCACCCCAGTGCTGGGCATCGACTCCTTCAGCCTCCCAGACGGCGCGGGCGCGGACCCCCCCCGCCTTCAGCAACCCCATCCGCTTCCCCTTTGGCTTCACCTGGCCGGTGAGCGCCGCACCTGCGGGCGCGGGGAGGGCGGGGAGGGCCGAGAGGCCGGGGCGCCCGCGGGGGCGCAGGGCGGGGGGCGCAGGGCGGGAGGGGGGCCCGGGCCGGTAGGCGCCACGCTCTGCGGGGCCCTGGGGCACCGTCTCCACGCCCGGGTGACTTACAGGCGGTGGCAGCGGCGAAGGGGTGGTGCGCGGGGTGACAGCGAGGGTACACAGAGGTGGAGAGGTCGAGGACCCAGGACATAGCCGTGTCCGGTTTGTGCGCCGAGCCGCGTAGCTGAAAGGACCCCTTCACGTGGGAGAGTCCCAGTTCCGCAGCTCCTGGACCGGTTGGTTGTCAGTCGCCCTCGCAGCCTGGCAGCCCCCAGCGCCTCTCCCTGGCTCCTTCCCCAGAAGACTGCACACAAGCCCCTCCAGCCCCGCCTGGTCCGCGGTCTTCCTTCTTTCTTTCAAACGCGATATCCTGTATTAACAGGCTGAAAAAAACATGTCAGGAAACCACTCTTGAAAGTTGTTCCATATCCTTAAGGAAAGTGAAATCAGGCAAGAGAGGTACACAGACCCTCCCCAGGACATGCCACGCACGAATCTGCAGCCACTGGGTTGCCCGGAATCCTTTGGTTCTTTTGTAAACAGTTCCGGTTTGTCTTCTGTTTTTCCATCCTTCCTGCAGGGAACCTTCTCTCTGATCATTGAAGCTCTCCACACAGATTCTCCTGATGACCTTGCAACAGGTAAAAACAATGCCCCCAAACTCCCAAACTATGTGAACTGCTTCCCTAGTTAGTATGTATTTGACTTCAAATCTTCCTGGAAACAAGTGTCTACACCTTTCATCCTGCCAGTTCCTCTGGGAGGTCCAGGAGAAGGTTAAGCCTCCCCGCCTGGCCTCCTTTCCTTCTCCCCAGTTCCCCAAGCCTCGAGCTTCTTGGTTGGAACCAACGGGGCATTCTCTTTCTGCAGAGAACCCAGAAAGACTTATCAGCCGCCTGGCCACCCAGAGGCATCTGACGGTTGGCGAGGAGTGGTCGCAGGACCTGCACAGCAGCGGCCGCACAGACCTCAAGTACTCCTATCGCTTTGTATGTGATGAGCACTACTTCGGGGAAGGCTGCTCCGTCTTCTGCCGCCCCCGAGATGATGCCTTTGGCCACTTCACCTGCGGGGAGAGAGGGGAGAAAGTCTGCAACCCTGGCTGGAAGGGCCAGTACTGCACAGAGCGTGAGTCCCGGGGGAGGGAGGCCACCGCCCTCAGCTTGCTCCCGCAGGCCTGCACTCCTGAGCAGGGGGGCGTATTCTCGGGGCTGCTGGGATCCTGTGATTTTAGCCCCAGGGAGACGTTCTGGGGGGGAAACTGGGCCAGGGAGCCAGAGAGATTAGCTGAGACCTCACAGTCAGCCAGAGGCGGGTTGGGGTCGACTCAGACGTTGTCACTTCCGCAATGGGAAGCTGCCTTTCTTAATCAGGGAGGATTTTGGACACAGGGCCAGGGGTCAGGAAGTAAGCCAAAGGGAAGGGAGGGGGAGGGAAGGGAGGAACAGAGAGGAGGCTGTGTGCAGGGCATGCTTTTACCAAAGGAGTTCTCTTTGCGAGACAGCGTCTCATTGAAGAGTGCTTCATTCTCTCCAGAGTTGGTGTGCTCGGCCTCTCTGCAGAGCCAGTGTATTTAAAAACATCCCACTGTTTGTGACAGTTTCACTTGTGGGGGACGTGAGTCTGCCAGCTCTGGCTGGGGAGGGGCCCGCTTGCCCTGCTGTGGGGGTGCTCACAGAGCGCCCTGCCCATGAAGGAAATACCTTCACAGGAGTGACTCCGGCCCTGCCCGCCCGCAGCCCTGTGTCCTCACAGGTGCAGGCTGTGGGAGGGCTGCGGACCCAGCTGGCACTGGGGCCTATTCAGCTGCACCCCACGTGCCTCACTGCCCCTCCTCACTCCAGGTCTCCCCGGAGTCGGGTGGGGAGCCCCCCAGAAACCCCAGGGCGCTTTTCTCCTGCCCAGAGCCCAGGAACCTTCTCCTGTAGGATAGAACCTCTCGCTGGGAGGTGCACTTTCTCAGTTCTGATTTGGTCCTGCCTCCAGCGTCATGGTTGCTCAGCCCGCTCAGCTTTCGGCTCCTTTGAGCTCGCCTTGGCCCGAGCTGGCTCTGTTGTCCTGAAAACTTGTGGGGCGGCTCGTTAATGAGTCTCCTCGCCAGGAGAAGGAAGCCAGCCCGGAGCCTCAGCCTCCAGGCCCCCGCCTCCGGGACCTCAGGCTTGCCTGCTGCCTCCCTCCTGGCTACCCGCCCTCTCCTTCGCTGTGGGGTAGCCATAAACTTAAACTTTTTTCTTCTTATTCAAACACTGGAGTCTCTCCCTGCCCCCAGCTCGCGCGTGCCATCGATTAGATCTCTCCAGGGATAGGTGGCTGGGACGCACGCCTGTTCCCATTGGCGGAAAGGGTGCACGTGCGTGTGTGTGTCTCTGTGTGTGTGTGTGTGTGTGTGTACACGCTAGGGGTGTGTGTGAGGGGTGGGGGCATGGCGTGTGGGGGGAGGCCGGTATTGTTGCACTGGGGCAGCTGCTGGGAGAGAGCAGACAATAGAGCAGCTGTCTTGCCCTGGTACTCTGCATACCAGCTGTCCACCCTTATCTACACACACACTTTCTGGGTATTAAGAGGTGGAGCTTTGTGCATAGAATTGGGAAGTGGGGGAGGAGGAGGGGGAAGGACTTCTGACCCTCTCTTAGAAGAAAAGGGGCCTGTGGGGGTGGGGGCTTCCGTGCTCTTTTGTCCTTGAGCTGCTGTGTTAAGAAGAATGCTCCTCTCAGCTGAGTAAAGTCCGATGCCAGGGCCTGCGGTCTCACCGGCTCGCTGGGCACGGCTCGTAGCCCCCTCATGCTGGAAGCACTCTGGTGGGCTTGACCCTGTGCCTTTTCCTCCTGCAGCCATCTGTTTGCCAGGGTGCGATGAGCAGCATGGGTTTTGTGACAAGCCGGGGGAATGCAAGTAAGTTTGCAAAAGTTGCTTTTTTCTTTCTTTTTCTTGTGGTCCTTTTACACCTATTATATTAGCAAAGTGGCTCTAGATGATCCTTTGAACAACTCAGGTAAGATTAGCTCTTTGCGGGGTAGGGGAGCTGTTTTTCTGGTGTTTCTACTTAATACATACCTGGACAGTTGTGGGATCAAGGTAGTCATTCACCTAAGCTACTCAGTGGCTGTGGAACTTACAGATGAGATTTTAAAAGAATTGCAAGAGAAAAGGAGAGTGTTTAGTAGGTTAGAATCACCTAGAGATGCTGCCCTGGTTGACCCTCATGCCCAGAGTCAGGACCTCTGAGGCAGGACAGAGGTGTCCTTGGGGTTTAAAGGTCCCGAGGACAGCCCGCAGTCACGCCCTCCGAGGCAGGATGGAGCTGCCCTGGGGTTTAAAGGTCCTCTGTGAGGACCGCAGTGCTGGTGCTGTTGGAGGTGATGTCTTGTGCTCGGGGAAGGTGTTGCTGTAAACCCAGCAGCAGCGCATCCACTGACCGTCCTTTCTCCTCAGGTGCAGAGTGGGCTGGCAGGGCCGGTACTGCGACCAATGCATTCGGTACCCAGGCTGTCTCCACGGCACCTGCCAGCAGCCCTGGCAATGCAACTGCCAGGAAGGCTGGGGGGGCCTTTTCTGCAACCAGGGTAAGCTTCCGCCCCCACAGCCTGCCTGCCTGGGCTCGGTCACAGGCAAGGACGTCTCCCGCATCTCTCCTCCTCTCCCCGTCTCCACTCTCGCAGACCTCAACTACTGCACGCACCATAAGCCCTGCAGGAACGGGGCCACCTGCACCAACACAGGCCAAGGGAGCTACACGTGCTCTTGCCGGCCTGGCTACACAGGGGCCAACTGTGAGACAGAGGTGGACGAGTGCAGCGCCGGGCCTTGCAGGAACGGAGGGAGCTGCACGGTGAGTCCAGCCGCCGCGGGCTCTCCCGCCGAACGAGGAGCCCTGGTTTGAGGCAGACTGTGTGAACCGGGAGCCCTGGTTTGAGGCAGACTGTGTGGGTCCTTGGGAGCGACTAGGAAAGCTTTCTTCGTCTTCTCCATTACTCAGGACCTTGAGAACAGCTACTCCTGCACCTGCCCACCTGGCTTCTATGGCAGGATCTGCGAGCTGAGTGCCATGGTGTGTGCCGACGGCCCCTGCTTCAATGGGGGCCGCTGCTCCGACAACCCCGAGGGAGGGTACACCTGCCGCTGCCCTGGGGGCTTCTCTGGCTTTAACTGTGAGAAGAAGATGGATTCCTGCAGTTCCTCGCCTTGTTCCAATGGTAAGGGGGCCACCTGATCCACCTGTGACTTTGTCTGGGGGTCCACATTGATGAGAAGCATGTGGGTTTAGTTTCAAGCTGAGCTGCCCTGAGTCTCAGAAGCCCTTTTGTCTGAACAATGAGAAACTTCACAGAAGTCTTATCCTTGAGTCTGGAAACACCCAGGGAACTAGAACGGCAGGGAGGAGTGCTTCCTCTCTGCAGGACCGGCTCAGGCGGAGATGCAGTGACTCGCTTGCGGTCCTGCGGCACCTCAGTGTCAGTGAGTCCGCCCTCGCGCCAGCCCAGCCGCTGCATGTTTGGGGGCCAGCCCACGTCCGCTCGGTCACCAGCAGAGCCGGCTGGTGTGAGGCTGCATGGTCTCCACAAGTGGGCGGGATGCCCCACGAAAACTCATGGGCGGGGGAAGCTGGGCCCAGAGAGCCTGGACCATCTGGGGCGCATCTGCGCTGGACGTGACCGTGGACAAGAGAGGAACCGCCTTGCTTTGCTCTCCGCGTGCTCTCCAGGCAGTCCTGGGGTCAAGCTCTCTCTCCTGTTTGTTTCCAGCCATTGAACCAATACACCATTGGATGCTGCATCTTTAGAAGGGAAACTAGGGAGGGTTGGCGGCTCGGCTCCGGAAGGACAAAGACCCCTCCCTAGCCCCTCCCTGCCTTTTTCCTTTTCTCTTTCGTGCTGTTTCAATTCTTGCTCTTCACTAACTGAAACCACTGCAAGCGCATCATCCTCTCTAAGCCTTGGTTTCCTAATCTGTGAGCTGGGTCCTCTGCTGGCTTGCTGTGAAGATGAATTCAGCAGTGCAGGCAAAGCGCTTTGCTCGGGGCATGTCAGGAGGTGTCAGCCTGTATTTTTTATGTAATTTGCAGGTTTTGGCCAGAGCCCCGCCCCCTGCCCACCCCTGCCTTGGGCTGGCATGTGACGCTTGCCTTAGTGCTGGCCTCTGTCTGGTCCGCCCTGTGTCTCTGCTCTGGTGTGTGGCACGGTGGCAGGGGCAGCAGATGCTTTAGGATGTTTCCTGGGTGACGAGCTGCTGCCCTGTCTGTGTCCCAGGTGCACAGTGCATGGACCTCGGGGATGCTTACATCTGCCGCTGCCAGGCCGGCTTCTCCGGGAGGCACTGTGACGACAACGTGGATGACTGTGCCTCCTCCCCGTGTGCCCACGGGGGCACCTGCCGGGACGGCGTGAACGAGTACTCCTGCACCTGCCCCCCCGGGTACACGGGCAGGAACTGCAGTGCCCCCGTCAGCAGGTGTGAGCACGCACCCTGTCACAACGGGGCCACCTGCCACGAGCGAGCCTCCCGCTACCTGTGTGAGTGCGCCCGGGGCTACGGGGGCCCCAACTGCCAGTTCCTGCTCCCGGAGCCGGCCCCGGGCCCTGTGGTGGTGGACCTCACGGAGAAGTACGTGGAGGGCCAGGCCGGCCCGTTCCCCTGGGTGGCCGTCGGGGCGGGCGTGGTGCTGGTCCTCACGCTGCTGCTGGGCTGCGCCGCCACGGTGGTCTGCGTGCGGCTGAGGCTGCAGAAGCGCCGGCCCCCTGCAGACCCATGCCGGGGGGAGACGGAGACCATGAACAACCTGGCCAACCGCCAGCGGGAGAAGGACATCTCTGTCAGCGTCATCGGGACCACGCAGATCAAGAACACCAACAAGAAGGCAGACTTCCATGCAGAGCCCAGTGCGGAGAAAAATGGCCTCAAGGCTCGAGACCCCGCTGTGGGCTACAACCTGCTGCAGGGCCTCAAGGGTGCCGCAGCCACGGCAGACCCCCATGGCAAGCGCGATGCCAAGTGCCAGCCCCAGGGCTCTACCGGGGAGGAGAAGGGCACCCCGACACTCAGAGGGTGAGTGCTTTGGTCTGGAGGGGGCACGTGGGAAGGCCAGCTGGGCAGGGGGGCCAGCTGGAGAGGGCGCCCTGCCACCCGAGGGGTGTGCAGGACAGGCCGGCCAGGGGGACCAGCCGGGGAGGGCACCCTGACACCCGAGGGGTGTGCAGGACAGACTGGGCAGGGGGACCAGCCGGGGAGGGCGCCCCGACACCCGAGGGGTGTGCAGGACCAGCTGCGCAGGGGAACCAGCCGGGGAGGGTGCCCCGACACCCGAGGGGTGTGCAGGACCAGCTGCGCAGGGGGACCAGCCGGGGAGGGTGCCCCGACACCCGAGGGTTGTGCAGGACAGGCTGGGCAGGGGGACCAGCCGGGGAGGGCGCCCCGACACCCGAGGGGTGTGCAGGACAGGCTGGGCAGGGGGACCAGCCGGGGAGGGCGCCCCGACACCCGAGGGGTGTGCAGGACAGGCTGGACAGGGGGACCAGCCGGGGAGGGCACCCCCGACACCCGAGGGGTGTGCAGGACCAGCTGCGCAGGGGGACCAGCCGGGGAGGGCGCCCCGACACCCGAGGGGTGTGCAGAACAGGCTGGGCAGGGGGACCAGCTGGGTGTGTTCCTCCAGGATCTGGTCATCTTCCTGTTCAAACTGCTCTCCTCTGCTGACTGTGGCTCTGTCATTTTCCCTCTAGGGGAGAAGCGTCTGAGAGAAAAAGGCCGGACTCTGGGTACTCTGCTTCAAAAGACACAAAATACCAGTCAGTGTACGTCATATCCGAGGAGCAGGACGAGTGTGTCATCGCCACTGAGGTCAGAGCGGGCTTTCGGGGCCCGCCTGCAGCCGGGGAGCCAGAACTGGGCCTCTGGCCTGCGCTAACCTCCCCTGTCTCCTGGGCCCTCTAGGTGTGACGTGGAGGTGATGGGGCAAGTTCCGTTTCTCCAGAACAAGGAACTTCCAAGGTGTCGGCCCCGACGATGCTGCTGGGAGGAGCGGACGTGCTCCTGACTGCTGCTGGAAGCCAGGTCCTCTTCCTGCCGGGCGCAGCGGGTGCTCCCGCGGCCGCTGCTCTGCCTCTAGGACGTTTCCATTGCACTATGGACAGTTGCTTTTAAAAATATATATTTAAATGAATGGACTTGATCACTACGTAAGAAGCACGCACTGCCTGAAGTGTATATTTTGGATTCTTATGAGCCAGTCTTCTCTTGAATTAGAATCACAAACACTGCCTTTATTGTCCTTTTTTATACTAAAATGTGTTTTTCTAGGTGGAAAAAATGTGCGTTATTTTTTGGACTTGTAAAAATATTTTTCATGATATCTGTAAAGCTTGAGTATTTTGTGATGTTCATTTTTTATAATTTAAAGTTTTGGTAAATATGTACAAAGGCACTTCGGGTCAATGTGACTATATTTTTGTGTATATAAATGTATTTATGGAATATTGTGCAAATGTTATTTGAGTTTTTTACTGTTTTGTTAATGAAGAAATTCCTTTTTAAAATATTTTTCCAAAATAAATATTATGAACAACATCCAGAGGTGTGCTTACTCACCCCTCCTCCGAGCAGACTTGTGATCACCCACACTCATCTAAGACCCTGAGGACAGACACGGCCTCTGCTCTTTGCGTAGTTTCATTGGATTGATGATGAGCAACTTCCCTCGCTTCTCTGCCCCTCAAAGAGCCCTCCAGGAGTTGCCATCAGGACAAAGAAGGGGCAGGTGCCTTGCAGCGTACTGTCTTGCTGCTAAGCAGACCCTGGACTCCAGGGCAATGCGGGGCCCGAGCCCCTGCACCTTGTGTCTGGTCAGAGACGAGAACCTTGGAGCTGATCACCTTCCTCTGAGCCTTACTTTTATCAGGACTGGAACAAGCCTCGTTTTGGATTAAATACCCATGAAGCACTTCACTGTTGCCATGGCAAAAGCTTTTGGTCCTAGAATACTACTTACCCACCCATTTGTTTGTGGGTGTATTTGTAGCGAATTCAGCCACAGTTGCTCTGGGACAGACAACAGCAAGGACAGAAAGCTGTCTTCCTGAGTGGTCAGTTGCTACCTGCCAGGTGCCTGCTCCTCCTGAATTGTCTCATGGATCCCCCAAGAGCTCCATTGTGGCTTCCTTGTATGGCCGAGGAGACTGAGGCTTGGGGCATGGAGTTACTCGGGGCTGGTCAGGGGCAAAGTCAGGGTTCAGATCTGGGCATCTGAACCCGAGTGCCATCATTGTTTGTCACAAGCGCAGCTTCTTGCTGAGAATGAGATGGGGGTTAACAGACCCCCACCGCTGGAGCAGTTCAGTGGTTCTGAAGGCTCTGTGGATGGTCAGCTCTCTAAGACAAGTTAGTGTTGGGGAGGAGTGGTTTACTTCTGGGGTCGGAGGGAAGTTGAAGGGAAGAGGTTGCCTTTGCCCAGTGACCATGATGAATTTATTTCTGGACTCTTTCTGAGGAGGATGGTCAGTCTTCAAGCCCACCCTCGTGTGCATAGAGGATGGAGACCAGGAAGCTACATCAGGCCAGACAGTACCCAGAAGCCCCCTGGCTGGGGCTCCTGCTCCCGAGACACAACCCCATCCATCCCATCGCTCTGGCTGGTTATTGTGGAATAACTGCTCCAGGAGGGACTCCATCTCATCCATGGAGGGATGTCAGCATCAGGCCTGAGTGTGGCCAAGGAAGACTCAGACTTCTAAACCTCCTCTGACTTCAGACTGCCCCTTCTTCCTCTAAGGGGTAGCAGCATATTCTGGAATAAGTGAGGTCACCAAGGTTTCTTCCAATAGTCTACAGGACCCGGTCAAAAAGTGGGGTAAACTCAGTCCCATTGACACTGGTTAACCTGGAGTCATTCATAGCTTCCTCTCACCATCAGAAGTGACCTGACTTGGATAATAAATGCGTATCTATTTTCAAGAATATGGAATTTTCTGGGATTCTTATGAAGTCCATTCCATGAAAGAAACTCCATGTACTTAAAAATAATCTCACTTTCATCTTCCCCACTTTCTAGTAAAATCAGGGAATAAATTCATCTTTCATCTGGGCAAACAAGTAACCTGACTGAGAACAAACTGGAGACTTAAAGATGCAGCTTTGGATTGCCAGCTGTCTGGCCACGTGGTTCCCTGGGTCCCTTCTGAGACTGACGTTTTAATTTGACATTTAACCAGATGGTCCCTCAGCTTTCAGGGTTTATGTCATTTGCAATGGGAAATTTAGGTACATTGATGAAAAACATCCATGTAAACACATGGGTATTTATAGCCCAGCTGTGATCCACCACACAAGCGACGCCCAGTGCGATCAGCCTTGGGGCGCGTCCTACAAGGAGCCTGCTGGGGACCAGGCAGGGAGGAGCAGTGATGACTAAGACAAGGAGGTGGAAAGGCAGATCCCTGAGGCAGGGGGGAAGCTGGCGCTGGGCCTGGCTCTCAAGTTCTGAGGAGCACCCGGGAGTGGGTGACCCCCGCCCAGGGTGCCGCCTACAGACCTCAGCCCCATGTTCCACGTGCCACCTTCTGGGGCTGTGGGGAGACCAGGAAGTAAGGTGAGGCTCACATGCTTTTCCTGTAACTTTTCATATGGACATACAGCAGTGTTGTGAGCGTAATGCAAAGAGTTGTCATCATGACGATGGTTGTTGCATCCATCCTCCTTCCATCCTAACTGGCTGGCCTCTGCAGTGAGGACGAGCGGTCCCTTCTCATCCGCAGTGTAGACGCTGCAGTTGTTCTCATTCAGAGGCTCTCACAGGCTGTTGCTGCCCAGGGTGGGGTGGTTCCCGTTCCTGCTGGCTCCTCGGCTGACCCCACATTCCCAGCTGTGTCTTACCTTCAGGCTCACAAGCACTCCTGGCTCGGCCCTGGAACCAGCTCCTCTCAGTAACCCTGGGTTCTCATTTCTGTGTTTGCGAACCTGAAACCGGGCAGTGGCTGAGATGTAAACAGTATGAGCTGTGTTCAAACCCCAACAGGCCCAGGAGAGAGTGAAAGCCACACACCCGCTCTGGGTTGGTGAGCAGCCAGCCAACAACACGCTTGTTGTTCGGTCGCTCAGTCGTGTCCGATTCTTTGTGACCCGTGAACAGCAGCACGCCAGGGTTCCCTGTCCTCCACCACCCCCCGGAGTTTGCTCAAGTTCATGTCCCCTGAGTCGGTGACGCCATCCAACCATCTCACCCTCTGTCACCCCCTTCTCCTTCTCCTCTTGCCCTCAGTCTCTCCCAGCATCAGGATCTTCTCCAATGAGTTGGTCTTTGTATGAGGTGACCAAAGTATCGGAGCTACAGCTTCAGCATCAGTTTTTCTTCCAATGAATATTCAGGGTTGATTTCCTTTAGGATTGACTGGTTTGATCTCCTCACTGTCAAGGGACTCTCAAAACTCTTCTCCAGCTCCACAGTTCAAAAGCATCAATTCTTCAAAACTCAGCATTCTTTATGGTTCAGCTTTCACATCTGTACATGACTACTGGAAAAACCATAGCTTTGACTATAAGGACCTTTGTTGGCAAAGTGATGTCTCTGCTTTTTAATACATTGTCTGGGTTTGTCATAGCTTTTTCTTCCAAGGAGCAAGTGTCTTTTAATTTTGTGACTGCAGTCACTGTCCGCAGTGATTTGGGAGCCCAAGAAAATAAAATCTGCCACATTTCTACTTTTTCCCCTTCTATTTGCCATGAAGTGATGGGACCAGATGCCATGACCTTAAGTTTTTTGAATATTGAGTTTTAAGCTAGTTTTTTCACTCTCCTCTTTCACCTTCATCAAGAGGCTCTTTAGTTCTTCTTTGCTTTCTGCCATAAGGGTAATCTCATCTGCATACTTGAGGTTATTGATATTTCTCCCAACAATCTTGATTCCAGCTTGTGCTTCATCTAGCCTGGCATTTTGCATGATGTACTCTGCATAAAAGTTAAATAAACAGGCTGACAACATACAGCCTTGATGTACTCTTTTCCCAATTTTTAACCAGTCCGTCTACCGTGTCTGGTTCTAACTATTGCTTCTTGACCTGCATACAGGTTTCTCAGGAGACAGGTAAGATAGTCTGGCATTCCCATCGCTTTAAGAATTTCCATATTTTGTTGTGATCCACACAGTCAAAGGCTTTAGGGTAGCCAATGAAGCAGAAGTAGATTTTTTTTTTTAATTCCCTTGCTTTCTTTATGACCAAATGGATGTTGGCAGTTTGATCTCTGGTTCCTCTGCCTCTTCTAAACCCAGCTTGAACATCTGGAAGTTCTTAGTTCATGTACTGTTGAAACCTAGCTTGAAGGATTTTGAGCATTACATTGCCAGCATGTGAAATGAGCCCAACGATGTGCTAGTTCGAGCATTCTTTGGCATCGCCTTCCTTTGAGGTTGGGATGAAAACTGACCCTTTCCAGTCCTGTAGCCACTGCTGAGTTTTCCAAATTTGCTGGCATATTGAGTGCAGCACTTTCACAGCATCATCTTTTAGGATTTGAAATAGCTCAGCTGGAATTCCATCACTTCCACTAGCTTTGTTCATAGTGATGCTTCCTAAGGCCCACTTGACTTTGAACTCCAGGATGTCAGGCTCCAGGTGAGTGACCATACCATCATGGTTATCCAGGTCATTTAGACCTTTTTTGTATAGGTCTTTTTCAACACCATTGAGGAAGTATTTTGCCAAGTAAACTGAACTTGAATCTGGCCAGACGTTTTGATCTAGCTACCAGTGTACAGGAGTTCAGGGGGCTGAGGACACAGTCAGGACATCACTAGGATCTACTCGGCAAAAGGAGAAGGACCAGGGAACCCACAGGTTAGAAGCAACTTAGTTAAAAAACAGTTTAAAAAATTCACAGGTCACCTGGATGAATATAAATGCTGATTGGGCATTTTAATGATATTAAACAGCACTTATACACGTTTTAGATGTGAGAGCTCATTACTGCTACGTTGAACAAAGAAGGGTACTTAACTTTTAGAGAAAAACTCTGAAATATTATGGATGAAACAATACTGTGTCTGGGATTTGCTTAAAGACAACGAGAAAGGTTGCTGGCAATGGGTGGGGAGTCCGTGAAACGAGAAGCCCGGCAGCGGGCGGCAGCGGAGCGGACGGGGGTGCGTGGGGCTGCACTGTCCTCTCCTGCGCATGGACAGAAGCTTGCCATGGGGGAAGTGTTACGATGACACGCTCACTGGTGTGTGTGTAACGCTGTCTCTCATAGAAGTGCGTGCACTGCACAGTGGTCTTCAGGGAGCCTTTCTGTCTCTGAAGAGAAACCTTGTGAGACCAAACAATCGAATCCAACAGGTAGAGATGCAGCGAGTTTGCTCAGGGCTTTCAAGCCAGGTCCAGGCTCTGCCCTTGCCGGCGGGGCCCAGAGGCGGCCCGCACTGCTGAACAGGGATGCTCTTCCTCGAGCGGTTCTGCAAGCACCCTGCTCTCCATGCCGCTCCAGAGGCTCCCAAAGCACGAACCAAGAGCGCCGCTCCTGCTAAAACCAGCTAGTGTCTTGCGGCTGCTTTTGGCATAATCTGCACAGACTTACCTTGGCTGTCTTCTCGGTGTGACCCGGCTCCTGACGGTCTTTCTGCCTCCCTTTGTATTGTCCTCCCTGAAGTCCATTCAGCTCGCAGCTCTGGCCACTCTGGCAGCTGAATGTGGCTCTGCACACCTCCCCCCCCCCCCAGCCAAGCCTCCACCACCACCTCCCACCTGCTGGCCCTTGAGCTGGCAGCACCCGTGGGCAGCGGGAACCCCACCGAGCCGTCCGCCAAGGCACCTGGGCTGGCCCAGTGCTGCCCTCCAGCTGGTGTGCAGCTGAGGTGTGTGAGCAGTGATTGTGGGCAGTCTGTGTCCTGGGGACCAGCCAGGGCTCTCACTGCCTCCGGGTCCACCTTGGAGCTTGAGCAAGCGCTGTCACGTGTATGCACACTCGCCTGCATGGGAGGGAAGCGTATCTGAATTTGCGAGGACTTGGTTATGACAGAGGTTTTATTCCACCTACTGTCCCTGGTACTTTGGGACCACAGCATGAAGCCAAACATAGGTACTAGCTGAGGGGGAGACTATACATCTTCGTTTTTATCTAAATAAATAGTCACCTAGACACAAATGTGCTATGAAGATATTTGGTTGGTATCCAGAAAACAAAGCTATATGCATTAGTAATTTCTCAGGGTATGAATTCTGTGGAAAACCTGTAGGGAAGTTAAGTGTTTTCCCAAAGGGCAGCTGGGTATCTAGAGAAACATCAAGAAGAGCGGGATTGGCACCTGGGCTGAGCCGCGGCCTCAGACGTGGGGCGTGCAAGGTGTACGTCTGTTGACGTCAGCCTCTCGTGACAAGTGTAGACACCACAGTACACTCAACAACGTCAGGCATTTGTCGTTTGGAAGTGACTCAGAGGTAAACTTCTTGAAGATGGTATGTGTCCAGGCAGAATATTAGCATTTCCCCCAGAACAACCTTGAATGACATCCATTTGCTTGAATAAACATTTCCATTTTGGAGACACCTGTCTGGCTGGCATCACCCTGGGAGGTGCCTCTGATGTCATTCTTGCTTTTTCTTGCCAAAAACCTTGAAAACCAACACTCTCCGTTTCTCACCTTTCTCATTTCTTAAGGAGACATCCGCTGCCCCCCATCTGGCTTCTCTGATTCCATATTCTGGAGACTACAGTCTTAAAAGAAAAGAGAATGGGGTCCCTGAAGGCACCAGCATGAAGCAGTGTTTAAAAAGTACGGCAGCACAGACTCAGGGTCTTCCTTTTCTAACGCACACAAAGAAACAGCGAAGTGTCAGTAACAGCACTCCTGACAAGGGAACTGGGTCAGGGTAAGAGGAGAGAGTCCAAAACTGTCGAGAGATTTGTGTGGGATCGGAAGACTGGTTGGTCTGGCAGCGGGTTGTTGGGGTGACTGCATTTCCTTGTAACGTGACCTCTGAAAACCCCGGAAATGTCGAGTGGGAAGAAGCATGAAGACCTAGGATGCTATGAGGTCGGATTTGAATTCTCTGCCATCAACTTCTGCTGGCGACGTCCATGGTATGTACACACTGAGGTTTACCTCTCACATGCTCACATCAATATTAGCAAAAAGTTAGTAAATTTTTAAGTTAACTTGAATTTTAACATGACTGGATCAGAAGGGAGAATGTGTTCATCTTGGGCACTTGACAAGACCCTTCATGACTTGTGAACTCACCTTTGGAGACGGAACTGGCTGAGAGTTTCTGCTACTTCCAGGGCACAGCAGTGCTGCACACAGCTCTGGCCAGATGTCTAGAGTCACGTCCCCTGTACAGAAGTGACTGTGATGTGCTCTCGCAGCATCAGTGATGTTTCCACGGTCCTCTCGGGCTGTGCTCCTGCATCTCAAGAGGGAGGAAGTGCCTTCTGTGCTTGCCACTCACAGACGCGTGGCCTGCGCACATGACTCCAAGAATGAGAGTGGCTGCCCGGGACTTGTGGCTTTCAGCCCGTCCTTAAAAGCTTAGAAACAACTTGGGAATAAAAAGTCAAGTTAAATGCAATATTTAAAAGGGCATGCTTATGAGTGGAAAACATCCGAAATTCAGGAGGAGTTTCAGTTAAGGTGAAAAAGGCAGGTGATGTCCCTTTCTGTTTCTCTTGACCCAGGAGAGGGAAGGAGGCTGGTGAGCCTTTGCACTGCTGTCCGGGCCAGCAGAGGGAAGGGTCCCAACTGCACGATCCTGGCCCGGCAGAATCATAGGCGCTGGGCTGTGGGGGACGGTCTGATCAGGAGACGCAGGGTGAGGGGTGGGGTCCTTGATGCTCTGAATGTAGCAACAGTTCCTCTTGGCCACTTCTGCCTCCCTGGAGGAGGCACTGTCCTTGGTCCCAGTTTTCAGGCCTCTCTGCTGACTCTCACCCTGTTATGATGGCATAAACTTGCTTCCCAGCCCCAAGCAGACTCTGTGGAAGGTAGGGCTGTTCCATGTGCCTGAGGAAGGGAGGTGGGCTCTGTCCTCCACGGCTCGTGGTGAAGCCGCCTTGGGAGTCAATTCTGGTGGCTGCGTTTCGCCGGATGGATTCGGTGTGTCCCCAGGTGAACACACTGACACTAACAAACTGACCCAAACAGAACTTGGAGGGTATGTGTTCACCTTTCTTCCCTTCCCGCTCATTCCAAAGCCAAGGCTGCTAGTTTTATTTATCTGCTACTTCAGGCAATCTTTGGTTGGCTCTCTTTTGATGGCCCAGGAGGTGTCCCTTTGGGTGTGAGGCGGCTGGACCCTCCTGGGCTCTGAGGCTTTCTTTTGTCCTCAGTGGGATGAGCCTGGCAGTTGGAGGAAGACTGTTCTACTCCTTAGCTGTGCCCTCATACATTTGCTATTCCCTGTTTGTAGGCATGTGTTGGCTGTCAGTCTCAGTCATGTTTCATTGAACATCTTTGTGCATAAATGCCTGTGATTCTGTCATTTATCCCTTACGATAAATGTCTAGACTTGAAATTCGTTTGCCAAAGGAAATAAACACTTAAAGACTCCAACCATCTATAAATTTCCACTAGAAAATTTGTACCAATTTATAATCCAGCCAGTTCTTCACCAACAAAATGAATCATGATTAAGAAATTAATTCCCCAGTTTGATTAGTGAAAATAGTGATAGGAATTAATCTACTTTATCTGTTTAGTGGTGGCACCTGGCACCTGCTGTCCACAGGGAGGACCCACTGTGTGTTGGGTGTTTCATAGACATTTTAAAGGGTGGAATAGTTCCTTCCTTTTCCCATGACACAGAAAGGTCACAGTTCAGTGAACGGCCTAGCAGATCAGCTGCTGAGCAGTGAGGGCTGGTGTCCTGGGACAACATCCCTTCCACAGACCCTCCCAGTGTGTCTACAGTCTGAAGTCTGTGTGGCTTGCATTTTCTTCATAGGTGAGTGTACTTTTGTCTTAATTTTTCTAAACAACTATATTTGCAGTGTAATCAATATGTGATATGGCACACACATGGTAAACCCACTGTTGCATGAGTACTGAGAAATGTGTACATTCACGAGAACAGCTGCACAGTCAAGATGGAGGACCCATACCCCCATCACCCCAAAGGCTCTGTGCATGACCTCTGCTTTGGTTCAGCTGACTCCAGTAACAGAGGTGCTAGGAGTTCACGCATTCGGGCCCTTCCTACTGTGCTGGCTCTCTCTCTGCTCACGTGTATTGTATGTCTCTTTTCCTTGCTTAGAAATTTTGTCAGAATTTTTCCACCCAAGCCTCCCACCTGGGGTAGGTAAAGGGACTCCTGCCTTACCTCTGCCCATGTGGAAATTGGCCACTGAACAGTTTGTCCTTGGCTGGCCTGGGCACCAATTCAGTCTTGGCTCAGAGAAGCCACATGCAGCATGGATGTTGGCCCCTGGTACGGGTGCTGGTCCCTGGTATGAGTGCTGATATCCAATATGGATGTTGGTCCTTGGTATGGGTGCTGCTCCTTGGTATGGGTGCTGATTTTTAGTATGGGTGGTGATCCTTGGTATGGGTGCTGATCCTTAGTATGGGTGCTGATCCTTGGCGTGAGTGCTGATCCTCAGTATGGGTGCCGATCCTGGGTATGGATGCTGATCCTTGGTATGGGTGCTGATCCTGCTATGGACACTGATCCTTTGTATGGGTGCTGGTCCCTGGCATGGACGCTAGTCCCTGGTATGGACGTTAATCCCTGGAATGGATACTGATTCCCGGTATGGACATTGGTCACTGGTATGGGTGCTGATCCTTGGTATGGGTGCTGATCCTCGGTATGGGTGCTGATCCTCGGTATGGGTCCTGACCCTGGGTATGGACACTGATCCTTTGTATGGGTGCTGGTCCCTGGCATGGACGCTAGTTCCCAGTATGGACACTAATCCCTGGAATTGATGCTGATTCCCAGTATGGATGCTGATCCTTGGTATGGGTGCTGATTCCTGGTATGGATGCTGATTCCTGGTATGGGCACTGGTCACTGGTATGGACGCTGATCCTTGGTATGGGTGCTGATCCTCGGTATAGATGCTGATCCTCGGTATGGGTGCTGATCCTTGCATGGCTGCTGATCCTTGGTATGGACGCTGGTCCTTGGTATGGGTGCTGATACTTGGATGGGTGCTGGTCCTTAGTATGGGTGCTGGTCCTTGGTATGGTGCTGATCCTCGGTGTGGACGCTGGTCCTTGGTCTGGGTGCTGATCCCCGGCATGGATGGTGATCCTTGTCTTGGATGCTGGTCGCTGGCATGGATGCTAGTCCCTGGTGTGGACGCTGATTCCTGGTATGGACACGGATCCCCAATATGGATGCTAATTACTTTTCTCAGCTTTCTTTTCCCATCCATGCCGCTCCCAGGGCCCTGTCTGGGACTGCCATCAGTACCTTGTCTACTGGGCCCCTTCTGCTTCTGAAGCCAGCTCCCTCTCTCTACTGAGGGCCAGCCCTTGGTGGAAGCAGGGTTTCTGGTGCAGTTGGGAGAATAGGACGGGAGTGGCCGAGGAGGTGGCCTCTCCTAAGCACTTCACAGAGGGATTAGGAAGCAGGCGTGGCACTCCTGCTGGTCCTCATGGGCAGGCGTGGCACTCCTGCTGGTCCTCATGGTGTCTGGGTAAATACTCATCAGTTGGCACCTGGAACAGGGTCGTGGGGTGACTGGTTGGGAAATGGTTGGGGGGGTAGGATGAGGGCTCCAGCTGAGGGCGTCAGGGCCAGTGGGAGGCCCAGAGAGCAGCTTTCTTTGGGTGAAATAAACGACGTTCTACAAGTCAGCCAGCTCCCCACCTCCCACCCCCCCACCCTCCTGATTGTTAGCAGAGAAGATACACAGCCACCCCTGCAGCCTAAAGCAGCCACAGTTCTGGGTCACAATCCTAGAGTGTTTCTCCCAACAGTGCTGCCTCACCCTTCCTGGCCTTGCTCCACGCCCCTCACATCCTTGGAAACTTAGTTTTTGAGACATAAAGTCACCTGTTTAGACAGACCATCTGGTGAAAGAAGAGTTCTGCCCTGGTTCATTTCATCTGAATTCAGTTTGCATCAGAGTTCTTGGGCTCCACCGCCCCTCCCACCGGGGCCTAAAGCTCTGGATACCTCACTGCAGGCAGCGAGGGTCAGCTGTGCGGCTGCCTCTGGGCCTCACACCCGGCAATGCTTCACTGTGATTTCTAGGGTTCTGTTGTGAGCACAGGCTCCGAGTCACAGCCTGGTCCTCCCTCTCGAGCCTGGCTGCTCTGGGGTTTGCTGACCCCGGGAAAGCCCAGAAGACAAGCCCCCATGGCCCCTGGCAGCCTCTAAGCTCCCGGCATGTGGCTTCTGTCAGCTGATGTTGCGATGCAGTGCTAGGTCTTCTTCGCTGGAATGTCAGCAACAAGAGAGCTTGGAAACATTCGCTGGACAGAGAAACAAGTGAGATTTGCTGGCCTGTAGTCCTACCTGGGCCTGGATGGCAGTTAGACGGCAGTTTTGTCTTTTGGTTGGAAAAGGAGCAAACCTGGGGGCCAGGAGTCCTGCTCTAGAAGCACCTACCGCCCATTCACTCTTTCTGAGATGTCCTCGCACGCGGGGGTAGGGAAGCATCTCGCCACCCCTGCAGCTGGGGCAACGGGCAGACGTCCAGCCCATACAAGGAGCCCAGAGGAGCGGCCAGGTGGGCTCGTGAGCCCAGGATGGCCATGGCACTGGCCGCACAAGAGGTGGGGTCTTTGTGTCACCCAGTCTGCAGGTGGGGACATTGGTCACTCTCACGGGATGCTGGCTTGAGTTCCGGTATACTGAACACCTGCCTGCAGGTTATTTGCACCTGATACAGTGAGATGGAGTTTAAGCAATTTTTCATGCAATGTTGTGGTTCAAATGATCTGACCACACTAATTATTAATAAATTTGGCTGTTATCACAAATCACATTTTGCTATTGTGCTGTGAAGTCCCACAAAAGTAAAGCATTACTATGCAAAAATAGAGGATTCAGGAGCGGGCACTGAAAACTGCAGTGAAGCCTAGCTGTGCGTTGACAGGTGTCTGTGGCCAGAGGGAAGCGGTTTCAGAATGACGGTGACTGTCAGCACCAGGACCAGAAGTGAAAGTGGCAGGAGCTGCTGCAATGTCAGCGAGAGGAGGGTCAGCTGCTCAGCGGCAGCTTCCTGCCCACTGCCCCGCGCTCGGCAAACGCACAGGGGCGATGCCGAGGCCCCGCCTGGGGCCAGGGCCTCCCTGCCACCCTTTCAGGATCAAGCCTCCAACCTGCTCCTCACACAGCCGCCAGGGTCCAGGGTCCCTGCCCTGCACCAAGTGCGTTTCATTTCATTCTTATTCTCACACGTGGAGGTTGAAGCCCAAGGTCCCAGGACTAACGAGACCAAATCCCAGAGGTCTCCGAGCCTCCCTCACCACACAGCTTCCTGGTGGCCGGTGACAGCATTTAAATAAACGCCTTTTCAGAAGGATTTTGGATGTGTTGCCATAGTTCTCAGATTCTAAGTGGGGGACACAGTTTCCACCTCATCAACAAGGAAACGAGGCTAGGCCGCCCGCCCCTGTCTGCGGTGACTGCTTGGCCCCTGACGGCCCCCACTCATCTGCAGACCCCCCCGTCTGGATGGAGCGGCCCAGGGGAGCTGCCACTTTGTAACTTGTGCAGCCGGTCTCCCCTCCCCAGGCCTGGCCTCTCTGTGGAAAAGCCCTCTCTGGTGCCGGCCTGATCCTGGAAGAGAGGAAGCAGGGGCCTGGAGCGAGGCCAGGATACGGGCTGATGGGAACTGCTTCCCTTCCACTGCAACCCCGGCCTCTGTGCTGCTTCACGGGTGCGAGAGGTCACTACTGGTCTCTGGGCCCTCCGTCTATTAGGTGTGCTGAGTGCACCGCGTTTTCAGGCTAGCCTCAGCAAGTCTTCCTTCCAGCATCAAAACCCCTTGGGTCCTGGGATTAGCGCCCTGGAAATGTCCAGACTTTACCTGGAGTAACAATAGCTCTTGCCCTGGACTGGGCTGGGCTGGTGCTTGGCCCCGGGTTAAGGGCTTTATAGATGAAAAATTGAGGTGCACGGGTGTTCAATCACCAGGTTCCGCAGCTCATGAGGGTCAGGTGGTCACGAGACCCAGGCCCTCCAGACTTGACTGGGAACCACACGTGTGGGCGCTGAGACGCCGTGATGATCCCGGTCGTTGGCTGTATACTCCGTACTGACAGCCTGCCGTCTCCACAGGAAATCCAACGACCTCTAGAAATTTGGGAAATTCTAGGAAGTAGATTTTGGCCTCTTGTTGTACTTTCACTTTCTTGCTTTGGCCTACTGAGGAAGTGAGAATTCCAAATTAGCATGTGACACTCATTCAGATCATTGGGGTTTGTGTTTGTGCGTTTTCCCACAAAACTGGCAAGAAAACACAACCCACAGGAAACTTTATTGCTCCAGGCTCACTTCTGGGGGAAGGACATGTGCCCCAGGAGGCTCCATCCATGTGGCTGGACTAGACACAGTGAGAGGGCCTCCCAGTGGCCACTCCCTGTCCTGCCCGCCTGTGGCCTGGTGGCCTTCCGTGGTCCTGGTCACCCTGAGCGTGGTGTCTTCCGTGCTGGGTGCTCAGCAACAACTGGCAAAACGATGCAGGCGGAAAAGGCTCCTTCCCGCTATCCTGTCCACCTCCCAGCATCCCAGAATTAGAACCCAGGTAATGGTCAGGTGAAGGGCATCAGCTTCAAGGATGATAGAAACTGATGCAATTCAGAGATCATTAAAAAATTACCTAGATCAAGGATGTGGTGGACAGAAGAAGGCCAGAGTTGTTGGCCTCCTGAGCCCCAAACCTGTGAACATGCTGCTTCCTGTGGCAGCAGGACCTGCCCTTGTGATCAGCTGAGGACATCGGGATGGGAGGTAATGCTGGGTCACTGGGTGGCCCGACATAATCAGTTCAGTTCAGTTCAGTCACTCAGTTGTGTCTGACTCTTTGTGACCCCACGGACTGCAGCATGCCAGGCCTCCCTGTCCATCACCAACTCCCCGAGCTTGTTCAAACTCATGTCCATTGAGTCAGTGATGCCATCCAACCATCTCATCCTACTCCTGCCTTCAATCTTTCCCAGCATCAGGGTCTCTTCAAATGTGTCAGTTCTTTGCATTAGGTGGCCAAAAGCTTGGAGTTTCAGCTTCAGCATCAGTCCTTCCGATGAATATTCAGGACCGATTTCCTTTAGGATGGACTGGTTGGATCTCCTTGCTGTGCAGGGAACTCTCAAGAGTCTTCTCCAATACCACAGTTCAAAAGCATCAGTTCTTTGGTGCTCAGCTTTCTTTATAGTCCAACTCTCACATCCATACATGACTACTGGAAAAACCAAAGCTTTGACTAGATGTACCTTTGTCAGCAAAGTAACGTCTCTGCTTTTTAATATGCTGTTTCAGTTGGTCATAACTTCACTTCCAAGGAATAAGCGTCTTCTAATTTCATGGCTGTAGTCACCATCTGCAGTGATTTTGGGGCCCAAGAAAATAAAGTCTGTCACTGTTTCCACTGTTTCCCCATCTATTTGTCATGAAGTGATGGGACCAGATGTCATAATCTTAGTATTATGAATGTTAAGTTTTAAGCCAACTTTTTCACTCTCCTCTTTCACTTTCATCAAGAGGCTCTTTAGTTCTTCACTTTCTGCCATAAGGGTGGTGTTATCTGCATATCTGAGGTTATTGATATTTCTCCCGGGTATCTTGATTCCAGCTTGTGCTGCATCCAGTCCAGCATTTCTCATGATGTACTCTGTATATAAGTTAAAAAAGCAGGGTGAGAATATACAGTCTTAATGTACTCCTTTCCCAATTTGGAATCAGTCTGTTGTTCCATGTCCAGTTCTAACTGTTCCCTCTTGACCGGCATTGAGATTTCTCAGGAGGCAGGTCAGGTGGTCTGGTATTCCCATCTCTTGAAGAATTTTCCACAGTTTATTGTGATCCACACAGTCAGAGGCTTTGAAGTAGTCAAAGAAGCAGAAGTAGGTGTTTTTCTGGAACTCTTGCTTTTTCGATGATCCAATGGATGCTGGCAATCTGATCTCTGGTTCCTCTGCCTTTTCTAAATCCATCTTGAACATCTGGAAGTTCATGGTTCACATACTGTTGAAGCCTGGCTTGGAGAATTTTGAGCATTACTTTGCTAGCGTGTGAGATGAGTGCAACTGTGTGGTAGTTTGAGCATTCTTTGGCTTGCCTTTCTTTGGGATTGGAATGAAAACTGACCTTTTCCAGTCCTGTGGCCACTGCTGAGTTTTCCAAATTTGCTGACATATTGAGTGCAGCATTTTCACAGCATCATCTTTTAGGATTTGAAATAGCTCAACTGGAATTCCATCACCTCCACTAGCTTTGTTCGTAGTGATGCTTCCCAAGGCCTGCTTGACTTCACATTCCAGGATATCTGGCTCTAGGTGAGTGATCACACCATCATGATTATCTGGGTCGTGAAGATCTTTTTTGTACAGTTCTTCTGTGTATTCTTGCCAACTCTTCTTAATATCTTCTGCTTCTGTTAGGTCCATACCATTTCTGTCCTTTATCGAGCCCATCTTTGCATGAAATGTTCCCTTGGTATCTCTAATTTTCTTGACAAGATCTCTAATCTTTCCCATTCTATTGTTTTCCTCCATTTCTTTGCACTGATAACTGAGGAAGACTTTCTTGTCTGTCCTTGCTATTCTTTGCAACTCTGCATTCAAATGGGTATATCTTTCCTTTTCTCCTTTGCCTTTAACTTCTCTTCTTTTTATAGCTATTTGTAAGGCCTCCTCAGGCATCCATTTTGCCTTTTTGCATTTCTTTTTCTTGGGGACAGTCTTGATCTCTGCCTCCTGTACAATGTCATGAACCTCTGTCCATAGTTCTTCAGGTACTCCATCTATCAGATCTAATCCCTTAAATCTATTTCTCACTTCCACTGTATAATCATAAGGGATTTGATTTAGGTCACACCTGAATGGTCTAGTGGTTTTCCCTACTTTCTTCAATTTAAGTGTGAATTTGGCAATAAGGAGTTTATGATTTGAGCCACAGTCTGCTCCCGGTCTTGTTTTTGCTGACTGCATAGAGCTTCTCCATCTTTGGCTGCAAAGATTATAATCAATCTGATTTCGGTGTTGACCACCTGGTGATGTCCATGTGTAGAGTCTTCTCTTGTGATGTTGGAAGAGGGTGTTTGCTATGACTAGTGTGGTCTCTTGGCAGAACTCTAGAGGGTCCTAATATAGGAGGAGGGTGGCAGTGGGGTCAGTCACGAAGTGGATGTGACTCTGGGAGCAGAGGTCAGGACAAGAGAGATGGGACGATGGAGGAGGGGCCAGGAGCCGAGCAAAAAGTGGCCTCTAGGAGCTGAAGGAGTAGGAAGGACTGTACCCTGGAGGCCCCTGAAGACCAGCCCTGCGGACAGTGGGACTTGGCCCAGGGGCCTGTCTCTGCCCTTCACAACTGCGGGATGAGGCTGTTTGTTTAGAGCCGTTTGTTATAGCAGCAAGAGGAAGTGAGCACAGGGTTTAGCTTCTCTGGGGGCTGCAGACAGACGGGGGGATGAACCTGGCCGCCCCTCGCCCTGGCCTCACCAGCAGCCAGTGTCTAAGGTTGGACCCTCAGAGGGTGTGTCCAGTGCCCCAGAGACCCTCACTCCAGACACCCTCTGGCAGGGACAATTGCAGATAGGTCCACCTTAGTCCTTGCAGGAGCAGGCCTGGAGCAGGGCGGGGAAGCCAGAGGGCTGCGGGAGGGGGGCTGGCTCCGGGCTGGGCTCTGCCGGCTGCAGGGAGGCCGGCTCCGCTCAGGCGCCTCAGGAGCCTTTGTCTCCGCAGCAGTCGGATGCAGCCAAGCGCACGCTCCAGAACCCAGAGCACTTCTGCAGGAAAATGCTCAATTCTTTCCAAAATGCCACGAGAACGTTAATGATGGGAACTAGTAACAGGTGCGGGGAGCAGCTGCTGCTGATTCATGACACTTCTTCTTTAAATATGTTTTCTGTGGAGGAACCAAGGGCTTTCAGAAGCATTTTGCTCCGAAATATTCAAGGAATGTTTCTTGCTTTTCCTTATGACAGCGACAGTTTTAGTATTTGTAAGCTGACTCACGAGACCCGCGGCAGAGCCAGAGAGGTGACAAGCTGGGGGCAACCAGGCTCCTGCAGTTGCTGTGAAGTGCCATCAGGCCCTTCACGGCGTCTTTCCGAGATGGCGGTTGCCTCCTCTACAAGCCTCGGCTAAAACCACTGCCCGGAGCCATGTACACAGCGTGTGAGACATGTGCGGGTGGGGCCGGGGGACTTGGCAGCGGGTCTTGGCCTGGAGGTTTGGGGACGGTGTGCCTGGTCCCTGAGCTGCTCGCCTCCAGCCTGCATTTCTGGAGGGGTCTGTCCTGATGGAGGGTGGGCTGCAGGCAGTACCCTCTCCCTGCCCACCAGCAGGGTCTCTTTGTGTGGGCACTGGACGAGCAGAGCCAACAGGACTCTGTGCTCCTGGGAGAGCGTTTACGGCCGTGAGGCAGCTGTGAAGAGCCCCGTGCTCCCCGCACGGAGACGACAGGCCGCAGTGTTCACTGAGCTGGTCCCTGTGATCAGCTGGGTTTTGTACTCTAAGACGCTGAGTTACCAAGTGCCAAAAATTTCTACAAGATTTTCTCATTCACTTTTCTGTACCTCCTGAAAGTGTGATTAAGTTACTGATTAAGTTCTTTGGTATGAAGACTGTGAACAGGGCCCCGACTCTGCCCGTGTTCAGAGTGAGGGCCGCACACACCCTCCTGGCAAGTCCTAGGACCGCTCTTCAGGTTTGCAACAGCAGGGCTGGCTGCCTGCTCACTGCGGGTTCTAACCTGCTCAGAGCCACGGGGTCGAATGCTTGAGATGGAGCCAGGAGCGTGCTCACCCCGTGGAGTTCACGCGCCAGGCGCCCTGGGTCTCCATGCTGTGTTGTGCGGATAATAACCAGCAGCCAAGTCAACACCTCCCTGCTTCCTCAGTGTGGAGAGTAGAGTCTAGTCTTGCCCTTTTCTGCTGTTTATCAGCTCAGAGTGAAATGGGAAGCTCTCTCATTGGTTCAAGCCACAAAGTCTCCCGCTCCTGCCGAGGACGTGTCCCTCTGGGGTCCGGGGCAGTCCCGTGGTCTCCCCTCACCGAGCCCACCTGGCTTGTGCCCGAGGCACCTCACAGGGCAGTCCGCAGGGGGACGCCGTCCTGGGGTCCTGGGCAGAGAGGCGTGGCTGTAGGGTTTCCGGGGGATGGGGGGAGGGCGTGGCCCGAGGGCTGTTCTGGAAGCGACTCTAAGACCTGGTGCTTTGCAGGCTCTCGCCTTGGGGCAGCTGCCCTCCTTAGAACTGACTGGACGCTTTTCTCCTTCTGGGTCCTGGACTGAGTCCTGGGGCTGCCACAGCACATCCGTCGAGCCGGGCAGGTTTAAATGACAGCAGCGTGGTCTCCCACCGTTCTGCAGCCCGAGTCCAATGTCAGTGCTGCCAGTGAGCGCGGTCCCTCTGGAGGCTCCGAGGGTCTCTGTGCCAGCCCCCTACCCTGGCGCCCGGGGTTCTGGGCTCGGGTGGTGTCACCTTGGCCTCTGCTCCTGCTCCATCTTCTCAGGGCCCCTCCCTGTGTGCCTCTCCTGCTACTGTGAGGACACTCGTCTCTGGGTCGAGGAGGGAGCATGAGGCCCCCTCCATTCTGAATTGTCTGTAAAGAGCCGCTTTACACACAAGGTCAGGCTCTGAAGTGCTAGGCTTGGAGGGAGATCATTTAATTTACTGTAGATGTTGTCATTATGATTGATGAAATGGCTTTGAAAAAAAGAGTATCTGCTTTAAGGGCTTTCCTGGTGGCTCAGTGGTAAAAAACCCGCCTGCCAATGCAGGAGATGCAGGAAACTTGGGTTTGATCCCTGGGTCAGGAAGAACCCCTGGAGTAGGATATGGCAACTCACTCCAGCATTCTTGCCTGAGAAATCCCATGGATGGAGGAACCCAGCAGGATACAGTCCATGGGGCAGTACAGAGTCAGACACAACTGAGCTTGCACGCCATGCGATCTGTTTCAGATTTTCCTCAGTATTTCCTGAGAACCTATTTGTCCAAAGCCCCCAGAGAGTGGAGATGTAATAGAAACCAGCACCTGCAAAGACAAGATGTACCTGCCATATCTGAAGCCAGGAGCACATCCCAAGGCAGTCTGTGTACATAGTGTATGTACAAGATGTACCTGCCGTACCTGAAGCCAGGAGCACATCCCAAGGCAGTCTGTGTGATCAGACCCATGACAGAATGTTCTACTGGACACCACAGAGCAGGAACGACTGGGAGCTTCTAAGTTGTAAGGAGATGGGTTTCATGTGGATAAAAACCCTGCGATGGAACAGGCAGTGACAGCGGTCCTCAGCTCTGGCTCTGCTGAAGGAGCCACTGGTTGCTGTGGGATTCATCCAGGGAAAACCCCCCATCACAGGCGGGAGGTGGGAGCAGTCTGCCAGTCTTGGGACCACATGCAGGGAGCAGGGAACAAGGTCACCTTCTCTTGGTCTCGAAGAATCCATCCCACAGTTTTCATCAGCCCTTACTAACAAATAGGATTTTAAATCCCTTTATCTGGAGACAAACAGAAAGTGTGTGCTCATGGTGAATAACTTGAGCTCATACTCTTGCCAGCTGTTAAGGGACACATGAAAAAAAAAATTCAGTGACATCTGGTCAGCACTGATACTTTGTGACAGAAGTATTTTTTTCCTGGGGGTGTTTTCTAAGAAACCACATTTCAGAATCCCAGTCTCTTCAGCTCCCGGCCCCTGACCTTTGACCTCTTTGAAAAACAAAGAGGAAAGTGATCGTGTTGACCCGAGGCCCTGGGCTCAACCCAAGCCCGTTGCTGGCGGGGGCGGCAGGGCAGCCGAGAGAGGGCCCAGCGCTTGCCTGAGGTCTTGCTGTGCCTGCCCCGGAGGGGTGCAGAGACACCCCGGGTACTGCACGCTGAGGCGTCTCCCCCACTCCAGGCGGCCTCTCTTCCTCCTCTGCCCTCCTGACACTTACGTTCTGTGGGTTTAGGCTTTCATTTTTTTAAAGTAAATAATGTCCAGGAGATGCATTCATCAACACAGAATTTTTTCCTGTGAAATTGTCACGTCTTCTTGGCCAGATTTTTCCAAGAATGCCAAGGACACAGGCCAGTTTTGAAAGGGAAGTTTAGGAGAAGGCACCGCTTCCAGGCGGGAGAGCTCCCCTCCCCAGAGCTGGGCCCTCGCAGACCCGCTGTGTGTGGCGGCGCGGGTGTGAGCTTTGCTGTGAGGAAAGCTCTGGGGGGCCAGGCGCCCCCTCAAGGACTGGGGTCCCCTTTCAGAACGCCTCCTACCCACCCCTCTCACTTACTTCTGCTGCCCTGAGGTCTTTGCGTCAGCCCTGGCCTGCGGAACCCCCGGGGTAAGCCCTGGCCTGCAGACCCAGGGGCACCCCCTGCCCCGAGCCCCGGCTGGGTCTTTGCATGGAAGGGCACAGGCCGTTTGGTGGACGGCAGAAACCATGGAAAGAGCTCCTTCCTGGGGTCAGCACAGGACAGGAGAAGAGCTGGCAATGACTTCAGCAACGGAGAAGAGACAAACATGGACCTCCACACACCGACAGTTTCCAAGTCCCTGTTTCAGGCACCGGGAAGTGGGGAAAACATTTCTACCTTGTTACCTGGGGCAGCCTGGCAGCTGAGTGACTGCTAACATCAGGTGGCTTGGAAAGTGGAGATGGCCCTGTGTCTCCGCCGGCGCTGCTGCTGGAAGCCCGTCCCCAGGCAGGGGCTGGCTGCGCGCTGCGCCCTCCCTCCATTCCCCACCACCAGCTCTGTCCCCGGCAAGGGCACCTCGTCCCCTCTTCTGCCACTGCAGACCTCCTAAGACGCCCCGATGGAGCTCGGAGAAGCGACGCGAGCTCTGTGTGTGGGGGGGACCTGAGGGAGGGCATCACGTAAATAGGTTCAGATCCTGAAAGAGGCCCCACTCCTTCAGGATTTCGCTCCCAGGATGGAGCCGTGGGGTCTTGCTCTGAAAAGATGGTACAGATGATGCACAGTGGGAATAAAACTCCCACCTCATGTACCGGCGGGCCGGAGCAGAAACCGGGGCATGGCGGTCCCAGGGCCACAATGTTGGGACCCCGTGTGCCAGGTGGGCACCTGCTGGCAGCTTGTTGGGAAGATCTGCTGCTCTTGCGGCTGCAGCTCTTGAAGCTGTGACCTCTGATGACTTGAAGCTTCTCTGAAGGTGTGACTGTGTCGTCGGGGCTGTAGTGTGGCGGGCGGACGTGAGGAAGGACGCGCAGGCCTCTGCTGGGATGAGGCCACCCTTGCTGTTAGGAAGGTGCTCGGGTAGGGCTCCACCCGACACACGAAAGCTCTGCCCATGGCCGCATCCTGGGAAGACGGCGCGAGTCAGTCTTCAGGTGTCGTTTCGGGCTCACAAGAGCGACGCTCAGTCTGGAGTTTCGCATTGAAGGTGTGCTGTAGCTGATGCTGCGCCTCGAGCCGTGCCAGCGCCCTGAGGTCTCGACCGGCACTTCTTGCTCCTGCGGGGCCGTGGCAGCCTGCTCGCCGTGGGGAGCCCTCGCCCCTCCCGCTTGCCTGGGCCCACGGTGGGGGCCTCAGGCACCAGCTCTCCCTGCACACCCTGGTCCCGAGAATCCCGGAGACAGCCAGGCTCCGTCCTGCCCCTGGGACAAGTCAACAACATCTTCCAAGAACTTGTGTTTCTACACTCTTGTCTGGTTGTCCTTTAACTGGCTTCTCTCCAGGCTTTGCCCAGGTTTTAGCTGAGACAAGTGCCTGATTCCTGCCTGTGGAGCCTCCTCTGTCCCAGCGCCAGGAAGCAGACGGCCGGGTAAAGCTGTGACTCTGGTGTCTTTCTGTAGGACCCAGGAGAGGCCTGTGTCCCTGGGACCAGGGTGTCCAGCAGCAGTGACCTGTGCGTGTCTCACTGCCCAGAGCCACAGTTTCATCTTGCTTTCATTTTTACGAATCACTTCTGCGTATTTTATCTCATCAATCTCAGGAAAACCAGGGTCTTCAAAGTCAGAAAGATCCTACCGGGGCAGGGCGGGGCGGGTAGAGGGAGATGTCAACACAGGAAACATGTTTCTACAGACATTTGAGTCAGTGAATTTTGGGGAGAAGGTACAGAAAAAGGTTTTGCATTATTTTTTGCTTATAACTGTCACTGTGAAAAGAGCTGTTGTTTTATGGAATGATATAAATTTGAAAAAATAGTTATGATGAAGAAGAAAATGCAGCTCTGAATTGTGCATCGAATGTTATTCAACCTGGTGGACTGTGTGGGCAGTTTTCCAACAAGGCTTTAAGTTGTAGGTCAAATAAATCAATTTTATAATGGCTTTTTCTAGGTGCTGTATTTGTATTATGTAATATTTATTTTCTCATATCATGATGTTTTTGAAGGTGCTGCTTATTTCTGGTCCTCAAGCGGAGGGGGTGTCCTCTGGAGGGGGTGTCTCTGAAGCCCTGTCTGGAGGGGCTGCTAGGCATTACCTGGAGTCCCACCGGAAGCCGCCGTGGCCAGTCGCAAGCCTGTGCGGCCCTGGCTTGGAGTCATCTCTTAGCACTACCAAGAGCGAAAACCGAGACAGACGCCCTTCTGTTGGAAGAAGTAACTTTAGTTGGAAAGTCTGAACTGATAAAGCCATGCTACAGAAACTTCGGTAAAATGACTTATCTTAGCATCCATGTCATTTGCTATGTTTTCTCATATCTCTTTCCTAGTGTACTTTATGTAAACTTGTAATCATACTCTGAGAACAATTTTATATCCTGCTATCTTTAATCAAGTTTATAAGCAATCTCTTTGTTACTACATAGTCTTTAAAACCATAATTTTAACAGACTGCTTAACACTCCATAAAATGTTTACTTGGAAAATTCTCACTACTGTAATGACACTGGCCAACAGCTCCTGCCACCTGCCGCACAGATCGCCGTGTAACAGAGCCTAAGCCGATCCTGTTCTCAGAACTCTCGCCAAACTCGAATCTCTTCCCCCAAACGGAACCAGTTTCCATGCCCTTGACAGATGAGATGCCTGTTGTACCACAACTTATCAAGGGTGTTTTATAACAAAATGGGTCACCAATCATTTTCATTACACGATTTGACCATGAGCAAGGTGGGTTACTCTCTCATTGGATTATAATTTTCTTCCACCTTCATCTAGTAGAATAGTAATGGTTTTCCTCTCAATTTGATTGATCTTGCTACACGATGAGATTCCTCAGCCTCTCTGGGTACCAGCACTTGTCAAGAACAGTGGTAATCTGAATTGTTTTCCCCGTAACCCTGTGCTCCTTTGCGCGTTGACGCATTTCACCCCTTGGTTGATGAGAGGCATATTTAATTGCCAAAGAGCAGCTGGTGAGTGTTAGATGATTTGATGTAATTCCACCAAAAGTAAAGGCTGTTTTAGCTAATTTGTGCAGTTTAGGTGATTGTTTGGGGGTCCCCGTGACAATCCCCACTTCTCAGGTGGTCTGAACCTGTACCACCTTCTTCCCGAAATCACAGCAGGCCCAGCCCCTGCTGGCGTGCCAGCTTCCTGGGAGTGGGGGGTTATGGAGAGCAGGTGTCTGTTCATCCACCCTGCCTCCCAGGGCCTCAGGCAACTCGAGCTCACCCAGTTTTACAAAGTCACATTAGGATTCAGAGCTCCGAGGAGCTCACAGAGGTTCCCCATAGGATGAGATGGGTGGGATCACGGCTCGTTTCCTGCGGGTGGTGGCCAGATCTCACAGTGTGGTATCTTTGGTTTGTGATATTCACGTGGGCCCAGCCTTCAGCAGTTGAAGTGTTTTGTTTTGCTTAGGTGTTGGGCCTGGACCCACAAGAGTCAGAATTTAATGACAGTGGTAGCAAGTGGGCCAGGCTGGCACATACCCTGATGGCCTGCCCGGAGCAGGGGCCCTGGACCAGGCAGACCTGCTCTGGGCATGGCTGCACCTCAGTCAGGGTATTTAGAGTCTCTGACCCCACTGTTCCCTTCTGGAGAAGGAGACAATAGCTCTCCCTTTAGAGCTGCTGTGAGGTTAAATGAAATAGGGCTTCCCTGGTGGCTCAGAAGGTAAAGAATCTGCCTGTAGTGCAGGAAACCTGGGTTCAGTCCCTGGGTCAGGAAGATCCCCTGGAGAAGGAAACGGCAACCCACTCCAGTATTCTTGCCTGGAGAGCCCCATGGTCAGAGGAGCCTGGAGGCCTAAGTGAAATAAACACTTATAAAAGTGCTCGGTAGAAACATGTGTAGTATTAACTCTTGGCAATTTTGTTTCTGCCATCCAGAGAAAAAGAATTATCTGTTGAATCCAACTTTATAGATTTCTGAAGGCTCAGACCAAGGCAAATCCCGAGTGGTAACAAGCTTACAGGAAAGCTTGCTGACATCCCAGGTAGAAAATTTTCTGACTAAATCCTTCAGCAGTTACATCCGGCCTCACCCTGCCGGGTGCGGGTCTGTGTCTGCAGTTCACCAGCAATTCTAAGACAGTGACCGTCAGTGCTTCCGAGAGACGCAAGTGCTGGGGCTGCTCCTCTGTGTCCATGCTCCGTGGGGTGGATGGCACGCGCACTGTCTCTCGTCCCACCTAGATTCTTGGGGGCCGGAAGAGGGCAGGACCAGGTGTTGGAGCACTTGTGTCAGCTGATTCTTTGTGTGGCAGTGATGAACCAAAAAAAGAAATTCTATTTTGATTTGGTCACTTATTGTCATGAGGTTTTATTTTTGCTGCTTTGTGGTGAACCAGGCCACTGCTGTGTGCTCGCTGGGGGCACCGAATCCCCACTGTGCCCGGGACCCAGGACAGGTGGGAGCAGCTGGCTGTGTGGAGCCCAGACCCAGTTTCCAGTCAGATGAAGTCACCACAAGCGTCTGCTGTTTGCAGCTAACACCACTGGGACTTAGAGTGGCGATAAGGAAAGGGCGAGGCGCCGGTGAGGACCTGGTAGGGGAGAGGCGGCCCCTTGCACACATCTTCGCGTGAAGAGAAACAGGAGGAGAAGGAAATGGGAGGAGGGAGAGAGAGTGAGGGCTAATCAAGGACCGGTCGCTCCAGCTCCCAATCTTTCTCTTCCTTGAAATCGGTGTCCCTGGGGCTGCTGGCCCCTTGGATGCTAGGATTTTAGTGAACGGGATGGCAGTTCTAGAATAGAATAGATTGCACATATAGTAGATAACCTACCTTCATCATTCTTCCAGCACATGTAAAGTGTGCTGAAGATTATACCCCATCAACCTTCATACTCCTCGGTGATAGTCAGCTAATAGGTGCTGTTCTTCTCAGCGTCTTTGAAAGGGGATGAGTGTGAGCCAGAGGGGACACCCCACACTGACCAGGCCTCCTGGGGCGCCTGGGCCTGATCTCAGAGGCTCCCGAGGCTCTGGCACCTTCCCGTGGTCGGGATCCCCCTCCACTCCTGGCGCTGAGTTAGGGCAGGTACCAGGTCCACTGTCCTCACCTGGCATGCTGGAAGTAGGAGGCCTGGGCACCTTGCCAGCCTGTAGACTTCGGCTGGACTAACTTCAGGACCACAGCAGGGAGCTTGCCTGACACCGTGTTGTCCACTCTGGTGAGCTTTCCTCCCCTGGCAGCTGAGCTGCAGAGAGGTCCTTCTGCCCCTGGGCAGCAGCAAATCGTCACAACCTTGGCCGCTGGCCCCATGCTGGCCCCATACTGGCCCCAGACATGTGGCCAGCAAGAGCATCTGACGCAGACAAACAGGCCCGACGCAGACCAGCAGGCCCGACGCAGATGAGCAGGTCTGGCAGAGACAGAGTGCTGTCTCTGAGATGGGTGGGCCTCAGAGGAGGCCTCCAGAGCCTGCCACACATCCTCCGTGTGGAGGCGGCAGGGCGTTCTCCGCCCAGCCGCAGGAATCAGGAAGCGATGACCTTGCTGTTTAGCTCACCTTCTTCCTCTAATTATTCCAGAGCGGCCGCCCTGGAATAGAGCAGTGAAAGTGAAAAGCATGGACGGTCACTCTGAGTGGCTTCCTGAGTGACTGCCCAGCAGATAGTCCTTGTGGACCCTGGGGACGCAGGCCCAGCCTGGGTCTGATTCATGGTTACTCTAGGGTAGCTGCCTCCCCCTCCCCGCTGGGAACACCGAGTTGACCCCTGCCTGGCAGGGTCTGGTGGACGAGCCAAGCGTCGCACTGGAAGCAACGGGGCCCTTGTGTCACGACGTGAGGGTGAGACAGCAGACGCTGGACGGAGCGGCACACGCACTGGCCTGGGACCTGGGGGGCAATTCTGCCTGCAAACACGTGGCTCGTTGCCGTGTCGGGAGGGAAGCTGACAGGCAGCTGCTGGGCCCACAGAGGGCAGGAAGCAAGGGAGGCCGTCTGCAGCCCCAAGGCTCTCGGTGTGGAGGCAGGGTCCTGAGTGGCCTGTGGTCTCGGCGGGGGGAGGGCAGGGGCTGGCCTGGCCACTCCTGGACCTGGCCTCCTCGAGCCTAGTGACAAAGAGGAGGCTGTGACGCCTGTTGCTCAGCAGGCTGGCCCTCACTTCCTGGCCTGGGTCCTGCCGATGTGGACAGCAGACCTTCCTGGCATGAGCATCTCCCACACTGCCGCTTGCCGTTTACTATAGAAGGAACGCAGTGTCTTCGGGACCTGGGACCTTGTGAGATCCATGCGCCCACCCTCACCTGCAGGTGGGACCCCAGGACGCGGAGAATCTGTAAAGGCCTCGCAGGGCAGCGCTCCCAGGTAGAAACAGGAGGCTCAGCTAAACCTGAATTTCAGATGGACTAGAAATTTTATTACTATAAAGTGTGACCCAAATGTTGCATGGGATGAAGCTATGCTAAAAAATTCACTGTTTATCTTAAACTCACATTTAATTGTATGTCCCGCACTTTTATTTGCTAAATCTGGCCACGATCCCGAGGGCCTTCTCTGAAGCTTCATTTCGGGAGAAAATGGCCCAGAACAGAAAGCTGACCCTAGAGCTGGGGGTGGGGCGGGGCGCGGTGACAGGTGGCAGAGGCGCGTGCAGCTCCGGCAGGACTGGGCCGTGATTTATCGTAACACAAGGGGAGGTATTTTAGGCGCCGGGCTTAACTTGGGCTTCAGAAGTTTCTTCTCCGAAGCAGCTGGTCTATTTCTAGGGAGCAACTTGTTCGCGTCGTGAGGCTGCCTGTTACTTTTAAGGGTGTTGGGCGGACAGCAAGGAGCAGCGAGGGTCAGGACTCAGGGCTGGCAGAGCACTGGAGGCTCAGGGCGCGGCGTCAGCTGCCCGGCGGCCCGTCCCGCTCAGGAGGCCGGCTCGCCCAGGGTGGCTGCGCGGACCTGGCCCCTTCCGCCGACTCGGCAGGACCCAAGAGGGCGCTGGGCTCTCCTTGGGTGTGGAGCCTGCTGAGCTCTGTGGAGCTTCTGCTCTGACCCTGTCCTACGACGAGCCGCTCCAGAAGAGGGTGCCGAGCGGTGCCGGGGGTCACAGACGCCTCGTTCACTGAGCGAAGCCTTTAGACGGCCCGTGTGTCCGTCCTCAGGGCAAACTCACAGAGAAGGTGGGAAGCCACAGACGAGAAACCCTGGTCAAGGTCAGTGCCAGGACACACGGCTGAGCCATGACAATAGCCTGCGTCTAGTGATGTCTGTCCTGTGGTGGAGCGACAGCGACAGGGAGAGACAGGGAGAGACAGAGAGACAGGGAGAGACAGAGAGAGACAAAGAGAGATAGACAGAGACAGAGAGATAGAGGCAGAGACAGGGAGAGACAGAGACAGAGAGAGATAGGGAGAGACAGAGAGACAGGGAGAGACAGAGAGAGACAAAGAGAGATAGAGACAGAGAGATAGAGAGAGGCAGAGACAGAGAGAGGTAGAGAGATAGGGAGAGACAGAGACAGAGAGACAGACAGACAGGGAGAGACAGAGAGATAGAGACAGGGAGAGACAGAGACATGGAGAGACAGAGAGAGATAGGGAGACAGACAGGGAGAGACAGAGAGAGACAGGGAGAAGCAGAGACAGTCAGAGACGGAGAGACTGAGTGTGGGGACGGAGGGCCGCTCAGAACGCTGGGCGCCCCCAGCCTTTGCTCCTCAGACACCCCGGGCTCGGGTCAGCCCCCACTTCCTGGAAGGACCCGACTTTCTGAGGGCCCTGCCGGCCAGACTCTGAGCGAAGAGTGTCCTGGGGGCTGAGCCCCCGAGCTGCTCCCCCCTGGGACCCTTACTGCCAACCTCGCTGGGAGCCCCTGGACTCCTGACCCTGAAGCTTCCTGCTCTCGCCTTTACAGTGCGCTTCCTGGGATCTCAGGCTCAAGGCCCAGGAAGACCCCAGTTCACACCCCAGGGCCTCTTGGTCCGTCTGTCCTGGGGGACGGCCCAGTTCACACGTGTGGAGGCCCGTGTGGCCCGCCCCCCTCATCCTGACGAGGTTCTTCTGGCCCTGAGCCCCCTCCCTGTGAGAAGATGATTCCTCCTTGGGGGCTTATTTATTTTTTGTGTTTAATCTCCAGTGTTCCCTGAAATGCTGGCATATAATAGGTGCTTAATAAATGCTGGGGGACTGAGTGCCTTCCATGGGGAGATGCACACTGGAGGTGCCCTCCTGCTAGGCTGTGTAGAGATGTGACTTCAGTGTCATGGTGTGTCCACACCCTGTGCGCTGACGGGGCTGCAGGGAGGCCTTCAGCTCTGCGGGAGGAGGCCAGGCTCCAGAGGTCCTCCTGGAGCCCAGGGGCAGGTTGGCCTCGGTCCGGAGCCGCCCGAGCCAAGGGCAGTCATGGGGGGTGGGGGCGGGGGCCACAGAGTCAGAGTTGGGGCGGGAGGCCTTCTCGGCCTCTCAGGAGCAGCGCTCAGCCTGCCGGCCCCTCCTGAGGCCTCCTGGGAGCCGCTGGGGGACCCCCCGCTTCTGTACCGCATATGCTGCCCTCCTGCCCGGTGTTTGTGCCCCAGGGCAGGAGCGGGGCGGTCCTGCAGGCCTATATCTGCCCACTTGTACTTGAGGATTCATTCAAAGGGAATTTAGCCAAATCTCATTAGGTCTGTTAGTTGGAGGAAGACTGTGGCAAATAAGTGAAAAGCTAAATAGCTTGACATAAAATACATATTTAAGAAAAAGCAGTTAACTATTTCAGGTATTGTAGAAGCAGGTAAAGGTTTTAAGAAATGTTAAAGCAGAATGTTTTAAGAAAATTAATGTGATTTCAAAAGGAACAGTAGGTGATACTTGGAGTGTCTCTTACTGGCACGTTGGTGTCAACACTTCTACAGTGGATTTTCCCACAATGATTACACTTGTGCGTTGCTTTTCCTGGGAAAATCCGAGTAGAAGTCCACCTGCCATGTGGGGCGGGTCATCTCCTGTCAGGTGCTTCACGACCTTACTGGCTGCAGAATGAAGCCTTGTCCACCTTGCCTGTCCTCTCCTTTCCCTCTATCTACAGTGATACTGAGTACAGCTCATGCCTCATGGAAAACTTCTCCTCATCCTTTAGGGCCCATATCACAGCACCTCCTCCAGGAAGCTGTTACTCCTCTGGGGTCTGTCTCCTCTCCAGTCTGCAATCTTCACTGGAGTTGACGTGTCTTTCATCTCTTTCCTCTGCTTCTAGCACATTCCTGGCACATTGAATGTGCTTATTGAATTTGTACATGGTCAATAAGTTTAGAAATGTAAAGAACTGAATTTGTATTTGCATCAGATTTTCTCTGTATCAGATTTATAGGATTCACGACCTCTGTCAGGTACAGCAGAACAATAGCTAGCTTTGTAAGACATGCGCCATCCTTGTTTAACTCCCTGTCTCCTGGGGCCTGTGTGGCAGGCCGTGCTGTTTCCACTGAGCTTCTTTCCTAGAAGCATTAGCCCAGCGTCGTCCACTGGGCGAGGGCAGGTCCTGGCTGGCCACCTGCCCTCCCCACCAGATGATGGTGGTTCCCACACGTCCCCTCGCTGGTCACAGTTCTGCCTCCTGATGCCGGCTGAGAGCCAGGGCTGGGGAGGCTGGAAGCTGGCCCCGCTCTGCAGTTTTCTTGCGTCAGAATCTCATCGGCAAACAGGGGAGACTACACTTTGGTTCTCTTGGAAATTTCAGCTAAGAATCTGGCAGTGTCTTACAAAGAGCATACCGGCCAAAGGAGGCAAATCTTCACCTTGGGCAGAGTGATGCTTCTCGGGGTCACACCAAGAGCCTGAGTTCCTGCTTCCCACTTACTCGAAGGCCACTAGTCATGTGGATGGGATCTCTGCATTCCCTGGTGCCTTATTCCCCCGTGAGAACAGTCAGTCGGAAGGTGGACTGCCATGCCAGCATTGAGAGGTTTACATTCTGGTGGCTCTTAGCGTTAGGCGATTTGTTTCTGTCCTTGGGTTGGGTCCTGTGGATCTGATGGCAGAGAGCCAGGCCGAGGGTGCTCTGTGCAAGGGGAGGTCTCACTCAGCTCCTGGGGCCTGATCCAACGTGGGTGTGAGTCTACATGACTGCCCGTATTTCCTTCCTCCGAATCGTCTTTTGTTGCGGCTTAAACTTGCCCCTCGAAGGGCTGGTGGTCTTGGGCTGTATATGCGGACTTCCAAGAAGTCTGTTTAGGGTCAAGTGGTCATTTTAATAGAGACTCTGATACACATGCTAAACTGATCAATGAGCTGACTAATGATGAAGCTAGCAGCATCGCCGGGGTGGACAAAGGCTGGAGAAAGGCCATCTTAAAAGTGCGTGTTTGTTACATGTGTCTGTCACGTGTTGCGGTTTGTTGTCACCGGGGGCTGGGCCGCACCTCCCCATGGGCCCCCTCCAGTGACGCTCGGCCTCTGCTGGTGTGTCTGCTTCCTGGTTGGTGGGGACAGGAAGGCCTCTTCGGGTGCTCAAGAGGGCCGTGATAGGTAGTCCCGGCTTTCCCCACAGTGAACACGCATCCCACCGGTGGGGTCCAGCTTCACGGTAACGGGGCCAGATCTGAGAGCCTCTTGGCCGTGCAGCACAAGCTTCCCGGGTGCAGCGGCTTCCCCGGGAGCCCCCCACTGAGGGCCCCCTGGCCTGCTGAGCGGCTGGCCTCCCACCCCATCCAATGTCTCCCGACAGTCCAGTCCCGGGTTGAGGTCTCCCTCACATGGCAGACTGGCCTGTCCCTGAGTCACAGCCGTCCCTCCTGGGGAAGGGCCCTCCGCCCCGGCCCTGGAGCCCTACTGGCTGCCAAGGCCGCTGAGCTCGGCTCAAGCCGCAGCCCCTGGATGGCCTCCAGGGTGGCAAGCGGCTCGCGAGGCCTTCCTAGTGCAGATGCCATGGCTCATGCGCTCAACGGCCGGCTGGACAGGACCTCCGGGCCGCAGGGTGAGGACACCTTTCACCTCTCCTGGCAGGGGAGAGGGAGCCAGTGTCTCCTGGCGCTTCTGGCCGCAGCTGGGCTGGCGCCGAGCTGAATGTCCCTGCTGGTCACACGCTTGCCCTGTGCCTGGAGGACTGCTGGGTGGGACCAGAGCCTCTGGGGTCCTTGTCCTCTCGGGCGTGGCCTAAACGGAGGGCTTGTTGGTCCTATGGCAGGGCTCGCAGGGAACGTGTCCCCACCTGCGTGGATGACGTGGGCCCTGGACTCATCTTGAAGCAATTTCTCCTGCTGGACACGTCTTGCCCACGAGGGCCCCAGTTACACCAACCTGGAGAGGGCGGAGGGTCACACAGGAGGTGTTCCACGTGCTCTCCCCCAGACAAATACTTCTGCTTCTTAGTGCCATCGTCTTATTTTCCAGATGAGAGGTGTCCTTGGTGAGTCAGGACCGATGCGGCCCCGGGAGCAGGAAGCCCGGGAGAGAAACAGAGACGGCGTGTGGACAGCAGGCCCGGCTCAGCTGCGGGAACAAGCTGTCATCTGGTCCCGATCCAGGCAGGGCCTGTTGGCTTCAGTTTCGTTTTAATTTTGTTTGAAGCAAAGAGCGATCATCGGTGACTGTTGGTCCAAGAAGCTCCCCGCGTTTCCTCCCGGGACTGAGCACTGCCAGGCCTGCCTCCAGGCCTGTTCCTTTCTTCCCCTCTCACCTGAGCGTCTGTGCAGCCCCGTCTGGAAAGAGGGTCAGAGCACAGGCCTTGCTGCCGTGGGAGGAGCTGTGAGGCTTTTAATTAAAAAGAATTGAGCTCGGAGAGGAAAGCCCCAGGGTGTCATGGCAACCAAGGATTTCCTTCCAGACTCAGTTAAGCGGCTCTGCATACGGTCTTAGGACATTCACCCATTCTTTGGGCTCAGTTTCCCCCATCCAACATTGGTCTGATGAAGTAGTCCCCCTCCACACCTTGCGGGGCCCTGGGACGGGTGGTGTCACTTCGACACCCAGCACAGAGTCTAGCTGAGAGTCGGACGTGGTTTGTGCATCCTCATCGGGGTCGCCCCGGCCCCTCGGGCACCCTGAACCTTCTGCAGTTCCGGGCACGCGGTCGGCCTGCCCACTGCCCGAGGAGCGCCGGTCCTAGGGCTGGTCTCTGAGCCTTTGGGTTTATGATTCTCTGAGCTGTTTTCTTAAAAGTAAAGTGTGCCCAGCAAAAACATTTAAAAAGATAAGTAAATAAGAATCATTTTTCTTTAGATAAGCCTTTAAGGAAAATGCAAAAGGCCCACGGTCCGCAGACCAGGCCTTGGAGTGAGTGGTTGTCCAGGGTCCTCATGGAGCCCTGTCCGGGTGTCCCACCTGCGGTGGGCAGCGCGCTTCCCCCAGGGGAGGGTGTGACACGCTGTGGGTTCTGTGGCTCAGGGGTGACTCTGGCAAAGCTGCTGCTCCGTCACGAGAGGGTCTTAGAAAAGCAAAGGTGAACAGAATCTGCCTGCATATCACCCAGGACAGGCAACTCCCAGAGTAGAAAGGTGAAGCTCCAAGACTCTGCAACAGCCGTGGCCGCTTCCCCGGCCCCCGACAAACAGACATCTCAAAGTCGTAACTGGGAGTCTCAGTGCGGCCGCCCCTCCCGAGCGCGGGTGTCTGTGAATGTTTGCACCGGAGGTGGTGAGTATGGTGTGGTGATCCTGCCTCAGTTCCCCCCTAGCTGCCCCGTCAAGAGCCACCTGAGCCCCTGTGACTAAGTTACTCCCAACTTCAAGGGAGGAGTCTGTCTTTTGGGTGAGAAGCAAAGCTTGAGTCAGAGGCCAGATTCTGGTCTGGGTTTAGGCTTGGCCCATATCTCCTGAGGCCTGACTGTAATAGGGAATCTGTGTTTGTGGGTGAGGGGCAGTTGACCTCCCACCGCAGGTCCAGTCAAGGGCGTTTAGTGGCCAATGTAAAGTGGGAGACGGGACCGGGGCCTGTCTAGAGCCTGGTGGAGGACGAGCCCCTCTGACCCCTGGTAGTGTGACAGAGGCTGCCTTCCTGCGTCAGTTACAAGCATCTCCTCCCCTCCAGGCTTAGAGGCTGACGGCCGCGTCCCCAGCCCATGACCCCAGCCACGGTCCCGTCCACTCGATGGACGGCAGGGGCGTGGGGTGCCTGAGAGGCTGTGCAGCAGCCCTTCTGCACCAGGGTCACTAGTGCGGGTCTGACTTGGGGACTGGTGGCCAGGGCAGGCAGGGAGTGGGCTCAGAACCTCCCGGGCCCCCTTTCTCATCCTCTGCACCCCACCTCTTCCCTCCCCCTCTGGGGGCCGAAGGGAGAAGACACTCGGGCAGTTAAAGGTGAGAAGGAGTGATGGGTGGGAGGAGGTGCCTGGGGGTGTGCTCTGCAGTGGGAAGGCCTGAGCCCAGGTCTGGGGGGTTGGCTGCCCCCCAGCATCAACACTAGAGGAGAGAGTGCATGTGAGTGTGAGTGAGCGAGTGTGTGAATAAAGGGAGAGGGGAAAGGAGGGGGTGGCAGGGACTAGGGGGAGGTTGGGGGTGTGAGCAGTGAGAAGCTGACAGAGACCGCAAGCGTTCAGCGCGCTGGGGCCCCCAGGTGGGCAGGGCCCAGGGTCAAGGCAGCGTCAAGCCCGAGAGGAGGAAGCCAGCCCTCTCCTCCCAGCTCCCACCCCTCACTTGTCCTACTTGCCGTTGGCCACGGTGACCTCAGCTCGACCTGACTCGGGGTGGAGCATGTGCCCCCCGCCCCCCAGGGCTTCAGGGAGCCTGTGGGTGCAGTCAGGGCTCCCAGAAGTAGGACTTGGCCCCTCCAGTCTGGGTCGGGTGAATGCGGCCTCACAGAAGGATGGGCAGCTGTGCTGTGTCCCTGCACGGCCGCCGCAGCTCCGGCCCTGCCTGCAGGCCCTGGCCCTGAAACCTGCTGTGTGCTGGGCAGCTGGACACCCACCGACGAGCCCCGACCACAGCCCCCACACAGGCTGCCCGAGGTTCCCGCCCAGCTCAGGGCGGCGCGGCAGTCTCAGGCAGTGTGGAGATGGCAGAGTCAGGCCAGGACCCGGGCGCACACTGCAGTCAGGCCGTGTGGCCCCAAATGCCGTCTTTCCTGGGAATTCGTATTTGACTTCTCTGTTCTTTTCTGTCCAGAAGACATGCGGTGTCACCAAAACAGGAGCAAGGTGGGCAGGGAGCTCAGGATCTGCGAGTCTGCAGGCCCAGGGAGTGTCCTTCCCAGAGACCGAGACACTCCTGGGCTCAGCCAGTTTCTCAGTGGCAATGAGATGCCAGTGAGGATCGGGCACTTTGTAACTAGTAACAGAAGAAGGGATGACGATGCACCTGGGTTTGAGAGGTAAACCACCCAACTTGTAAAGGTGGCTTCTCACCTGGGAGGGACCCACCCACTGCACAATTTCCTTGCATGCCCGTGGAACACACTGGCTCCAGGCTGGGGGCTCCTGGGGAGCCTGGACTGGGGCACAGGCAGAAGCCACTCTTGGAAATGGAGCCACACAGGGCAACATAGCCCAGACCCTCGAGGGGCATTCCTGCTGTCTCATGCATCTGTAAGACAGTCTGAGAACACCCAGATCACTTTGTCAGAGGACAGCTACATTCCTGCTTACTGTTCCATGTGATCTAACCTGCTGCAATCTCCCTGAATTCTGTGGATTTGTTTTTTTCTCATCCACGTTTGCAGTCAAGGACTTTGAGGAGTAAGCTGGGGTCGGATGTGGTTCCCGACCCTGCTCCGTCCCTTACAGGCACCCACGCTGGGCACGCCCCTCTCTTTACAAAGTGCTGGTTATTCGCAAACATAGAGAATCCAGAATCACTGAGCTGACACTGAGTGTGGTAGCACTTAGGAGCATTAAAAATGCTTTAACTTAAGGAAATCTATTCTTGCTCAGTTCTTTACAAATCTGATTCCTATGGGACCCTGTAGCCCCAAACAAAGGCCCGCATGGGTGGAGGTGACGGGGCCCTGGGGTGGCAGCAGCGTCTCAGGCTGGACGAGCTCACACCGCGCTGGGGACATGGGGCGGAGCAGAGGGGAGAGCATGGGGGCCCACAGACAGCCTGCTGTCCTTGTCGCCCAGACAGGAGGAGGGAAGGAAGGATGGGTCCCCGCGGAAGCCGCCGATGTGTGGGGTTGGACAGAAGGACACGAGAGCTGACAGCTTGGGGCACCGCAAGCGCCAGGCTGCACACCATTAGCAGGAGGCGCTTACAGAGCAGACACATAACAGCATCCACACACACGTCTTATCACAGGGCTCAGTGGTGCATCAGGACCAGGAGGAAAACAAGGCCTTCTTTCACAGCATCTTAAATTAAAATGTGAGAGAGGAGAAAGCTGCCTGTCAGAAAGCATCTCTGTTTCTCTGAGAGTGAGTGCTGTTTTGACAGCACCCACTGGCTAGTGTCATTGGTGTCCTTGTAAACTTCCCCAGAAATGGGCTGTCCCTCCCACCCGACGGCCCTCCCTCTCAATCTGCTCCTCCTGCAGGGCTTAATTGAATGTCTTGATGCGGACGAAAAGGGTTAATGGCAGAGCCACAATATCTTGGATTACAGACAGCCAGTGAGCACAGGCCGGCAGCATGGCAACGGGCCGCACCGTGGGAACGCGGCCGACAATGATGGGGTTGACAGTGAGCGTGGAGAGGCCACCTTTGGGAGAAATCGTATCCCACAGCGAGTGGGGAAAGTGAGAAATAGTAGCAGATGCTGCGGGCGATGAGCAACAGATGCCTTCTGGCCGGGGCTGGCCAGCCAACCCGCTCCCACCGCCCGCAGGGAAGGGCCTCCCCGCCCCGCCTTTGTCGGAGGGAGGCAGCAAACACAAATATTGCAGAGGAATTAAAAACAGCAGATGGTGGCAGCAGGATTTGATGAGATCAGGGTCAGGTACGGCACACATTTGGTGGCAGCGTTAATCGCCGCCCTGGGGGAGTGGGAAGCTCAGCCCCTTGGGTTTGCTCGCCCGCCCCTCCCCGCCCCCGCGGGCTGACCCGGGCCGGTTCTGGCTGTCCCATCAGGTTTAGCCGAGTTCAGAGAGAGCGTATGTTGGATACTTGGTTAATTCAATTTGTGTCTGCATAGCTGATGTCAGCCAGCTCCAAAGGCAAAACTGTAGAAGCCTCCGGTGTTTGGTCTGATACATTGTCTCACACCCCGTTGTGCCCAGTCGGCTGTTTTCATCACAAGATAAACCTTTGCCCCGTTATCTCTGGCCTCCGTGACGGGCCTGCAGCCTGGTCTCCCCCTTGCCTGCTGCTGGTGTTCAGGACCCCAGAAAGTCCGGGCGGGGGGTGGTGGGCACCCAACTCGGAGGCCTCCCGCGGGGGCGGTGTGGCTCCGTGGGGCTTGGTGTGTGCCCGCCGCCACGTGTGTGCAGTGCCGTGCAGGCCAGAGCGGCTGGTGTGTGGGCCTGTGTTGTGTGAGGACACGTGGACACATCACAACCTGCCTCACAAAACCCAGGTTTGAAAAACTTTGAGAAACGAGTCTAGAGACCCTTTGAGCTCACATCCAAGGTCCACAGTCAGCGGACCGCTCGGGAGGTTTGTCCAGTGTTTCCTCCCCGTGCGGGGACCCGGGGGCTGTGTGAGCCGGGCAGGTCCTCAGGCTTCCGCCCTGGACGGTGCAGAGTGGGCAGAGGCTGAATCCTCACCCAGGCAGAGAAAGCTTCTCTCCTCGAGGAAGGAAGCCCAGATAGGTTTTTACAGTTAAAAACAAAAAATATGGCTTGTTTCAAATCAAAATTAATAGCCGCTCCTTTAGAAACAGAGGCAAGTAGGAAATAGTTGTTGTGTTCACCGTCCACACGCTGTCTCAGTCACATTGTGGTGTATGTTCTTTCCACCTTTTTTTCCCATGCATGTTTATTGCTTATAGATTATGTATCATTTTAAGGTATTTACAGGATTATGATTTTATATCTTGATGTTTTGCTTTATGTTATGTTGTAAGCACTTCTCTGCCCATCAAGTATTATCTTGTTTGTATAATATTCCATTGACTTGGTAAACTTTTAAACATTTTCTCTTAAAAATATTTATTTGAATATTTGAAGTAGTAAAATTGTTTAGTCTTATAGATAATGCTGCCATGAATTTGTTTTGAAAATAATCTTTCTAGAGCTCAGTTTACTTCCTTCTGCTAATTTCCCAGGAGTAGAAAAGTGAGGGTAGATGTACGAACATGAGAAAACTGGTTTCCCTTTATTCCTGTTCAGAAAGGCAACACGTGTTCATTGGAAAGAAGAGAAACTTCAGATCAATGTAAAAAGGAGAGTGAGAAGCAAGCAGGCTCCATTTATGTTACGTAAATTTTCATCAAAATTGGCGTTGTCCACTTTTGCAGCCAATTTTTTAAAAGAATTGTGGCAAAAAACCCGCATAATGTAAATTCACCCTCCCAATAAATTCCAAGTTGTGTCACCATACACACTGCAATACAATGAGCTTTCAAGTTAGTGTAAGCACATCTCACGTCACTAACTCTTTTCTAAAGTCGAAAAAGCAAGAAAGTCCCAGAAAAACATCTCTTTCTCCTTTATTGACTATGCCAAAGCCTTTGTGTGGATCACAATAAACTGTGGAAAATTCTGAAAGAGATGGGAACACCAGACCATCTGACCTGTCTCTTGAGAAACCTGTATGCAGGTCAGGAAGCAACAGTTAGAACTGGGCATGGAACAATAGACTGGTTCCAAATAGGAAAAGGAGTACATCAAGGCTGCATATTGTCACCCTGCTTATTTAACTTATATGCAGAGTACATCATGAGAAACGCTGGGCTGGAGGAAGCACAAGCTGGAATCAAGATTGCCGGGAGAAATATCAATTACCTCAGATATGCAGATGACACCACCCTTATGGCAGAAAGCGAAGAAGGACTAAAGAGCCTCTTGATGAAAGTGAGAGAGGAGAGTGAAAAAGTTGGCTTAAAGCTCAACGTTCAGAAAACTAAGATCATGGCATCTGGTCCCATCACTTCATAGGAAATAGATGGGGAAACAGTGGAAACAGTGTCAGACTTTATTTGGGGGGGGCTCCAAAATCACTACAGATGGTGATTGCAGCCATGAAATTAAAAGACGCTTACTCCTTGGAAGGAAAGTTATGACCAACCTAGACAGCATATTAAAAAGCAGAGACATTGCTTTGCCAACAAAGGTTCACCTAGTCAAGGCTATGATTTTTCCAGTGGTCATGTATGGATGTGACAGTTGGACGGTGACGAAAGCTGAGCACCAAAGAGTTGATGCTTTTGAACTGTGGTGTTGGAGAAGACTCTTGAGAGTCCCTTGGACTGCAAGGAGATCCAACCAGTCCATCCTAAAGGAGATCAGTGCTGGGTGTTCATTGGAAGGACTGAAGCTGAAACCCCAATACTTTGGCCACCTGATTCGAAGAACTGACTTATTGGAAAAGACCCTGATGCTGGGAAGGATTGGGGGCAGGAGTAGAAGGGGACGACAGAGAATGCAATGGCTGGATGGCATCACTGACTCGATGAACACGAATTTGGGTAAACTCTCGGGAGTTGGTGACGGACAGGGAGGCCTGGAGTGCTGCAAAGGTTGCAAAGGGTCGAACATGACTGAGAGACTGAACTGAACTGAACTGAAAGTAGGATTTTATAAAGTCTACAGGGTATTCTTTTATACAGACGTTTTATAAATTTGATCTAATCCCCTTTTGTTGGTTATTAATAGCCTGTTTATTAATGTTACTAAATAAAATCGTCAAGAATGTCCTGGTATAAACGTTGTTGTAAAAACCATAATTTCTTTGAGATCCATTTTAGGAAGTGGAATTAGTGGTTTACAGCAGCATTGCATTGTTTTATTGTCCTCCAAAATGGGAACTTGCGCATTTTTCCTAGCAGCATTTGACAATGTATATGTCCTATGTTCTTGCTAATAATAAATATGTATACTTCAAATTTTTCCAAAGTTGATACATATTCATTTCTATTTGTATTTTATTACTTACTTTCAAGTAGGACTATGAAAATGTGTGTTCATCATTCACTCCTATTTCCTACTGTGAACTGCTATTTTAGAACACGCCTGAGACTCTGAATCCCCGTGACAACATGGCTTCTCAGAAGCACGGCCCGTCGTGCTTGGAGGTGGGTGTGGAAATCGTGGGGCCTGGGCGCTGCTTGGTTGTGTACCAGGGAACGCTATATTCTTCCCACGGGCTCTGGTGCTTCATCCCAGGACTCCGAGGGTGACCCCCATGCGTCCGGAGCGGCCATTCCTGTTCTCTTCTCTTTGTGGGAGAACCTGAGAATCCAGTGGGAATTTTCGGGGAGGGGGGCTGGGGTCGCCATCTCCCTCTTCCTCCCTAGTTCTGGGGCCAGAATCACTGGGACAGACAATTCTTCACACTGACGCCCAGGGTCTGGTGGGGCCAGGGTTCTGGGCCTGGGGCTCCACTTGTATTGAGATCGACAGAGTGGGGGGTGAGGACGTCTGTGGTCTGAAAGGACCAGATGCCACTGACTGACACTGGCTATGTCCCCAAGGAACCCAGAGGCTGTGGGGTCCTGGGATTGGGTTTCCCTGCTGCTGTGAACTCTCAAAACTGGGGTCAAAATAGCAGGAGCTTGCAAGCTTTTCTGGGGAGACGGTCAGTTTTTTCCTCACTTGTTTAAGTGATCATGTCTCTCAGAAAATGAAAGTCTTTGGCCTAAAGGGGAGAACAGTCCAAGAAGGCAGAGACGGTCCAGGCCCTCGGCCAGGCCAGGCACCAGGCTGGATGGCTGCTGCTGCTGGCTTGAATTCCCTTCAGACAGAGTTGGCTATCAAGCAGAGGTTCTACGCTTCTTTATCCCACCCACTTTTGTTGGGCATTTCTGTTCTAGGTCTCTGTTGTTGTTATAAGTACATTTGTTATGACTGAGTTCTCTTTATAAGACCTGGAATTTTGTGCTTTTCTTGTAGAGAGTTCCTCTGACCTTGCACATCAGTGTTTCCCCAAGAGGCTCCTGGATGCCTCCTGCGCCACCCGCTCCTGCTGCTTCAGAGGCCGAGGCTGCTACAGGTGCTGGGCCCATGTGGGGGGCTCAGTCGGTTCTGACCTCCGTCTTTGGCCTCTGCTGGCCCGTTGCTTCCTGGAGGACTCTGTCCGGGGCTGCTTCTGAGGGACTTGCATTACCGAGAGTTTATGAAGAATTTTCTTCTCTGTCCTCCTCTTTGATGGTTCAAAAATCCCAGACCCCTTAGAGCAGAAGGACCGGCAGAGAGAGGACCGTGAGGAGCTCATCCTGAGGCCACAGGGGCAGGGAGCCGCGGCCTTCCCCCCTCTCCTGGAGCAGGGCTCTCACGCTGGGAAGGCCAGGCCATGGCCAGGAGCCTGGTCTGAGGATGGCAGTGGTGGCGGGAAGGACCCTGAGAGGAAGACCCCCTAGTCCAGGCTGAGCGGGTGGAGCCGACCGGCCAGACGTCCTGAGTGGCCTCCCGTGGTCTCCCTCCAGCCCGAGGTGCTGTCTGGGCAGCTCCAATCCCATCTGCAGTCAGGGCCATGCCCACCCCTCAGCTGTTGCTGCAGGATGTGATCCTTTCCTGGCAGCTCCAGCCCCTCCCTGCCTGTCTGGTGGCTCTGAGCAGTCCCTGACCGAGGAACCCGAGACCCAATGCACGCGGCGCAGCGTGAACTCACCCGGGCCAGGCCCCTGTGCTGATCCTCTGCCCCCAGAGTGAAGTCCTGAACCTGAAAACATGCAGCGGGGCCCTTGTAAGCACCCCCTGGAGGTCCAGCCCACTGGAAGCGGATGAGACCTCTCCCGCGGTTCTCATGGAGCTGAGGCAGCTGTCTGTCCCCCCAGGCTCCAGACCACTCTGCTCAGGCCTGCAGATCTTGCTCTCAGCAGGACCAGAGTCCCTGTGGCCCTTTCTGCCTTAGACGGGGTCTCCTGTCAGCTGCCTCACCCACACCTGGCGGAGCCCCACACTTTTCTCACTGGGCTGAACTAGGTTCACTCACTGTGTCCCCTTCAGTCACTGCGCGTCCCCTTCAATCACTGCACATCCCCTTCAGTCACTGCACGTCCCCTTTAGTCACTGTGCGTCCCCTTCAGTCACTGAGTGTCCCCTTCAGTCACTGCGTGTCCCCTTCAGTCACTGTGCATCCCCTTCACTCACTGTGCGTCCCCTTCAGTCACTGTGTGTCCCTTTCAGTCACTGTGCGTCCCCTTCAGTCACTGTGTGTCCCCTTCACTCACTGCACATCCCCTTCAGTCACTGCATGTCCCCTTTAGTCACTGTGCATCCCCTTCACTCACTGTGCGTCCCCTTCAGTCACTGTGTCCCCTTCACTCACTGTGTCCCCTTCACTCACTGCACATCCCCTTCACTCACTGCACGTCCCCTTCAGTCACTGTGCGTCCCCTTCAGTCACTACATGTCCCCTTCAGTCACTACGTGTCCCCTTCAGTCACTGTGCGTCCCCTTCACTCACTGTGCATCCCCTTCTGTCACTACATGTCCCCTTCACTCACTGCGTGTCCCCTTCAGTCACTACATGTCTCCTTCACTCACTGCATGTCCCCTTCAGTCACTGTGCATCCCCTTCAGTCACCGCGTGTCCCCTTCAGTCACTGTGCATCCCCTTCAGTCACTGCACGTCCCCTTCACTCACTGCGTGTCCCCTTCAGTCACGGGGTCTCCCCTTCAGTCACTGCGCGTCCCCTTCAGTCACTGCATGTCTCCTTCAGTCACGGGGTCTCCCCTTCAGTCACTGCGTGTCCCCTTCAGTCACTGGGTCTCCCCTTCAGTCACGGCGTGTCCCCTTCAGTCACTGATGATGCTGGAGGTTGGGGGAGGGGCACAACACACACTGGTTTCAGCCATCATCTCCTCTCCTGGTTAGCGAGAAGGGAAAGATTCAAATTATTTAATTCAATTAATTAATTTAATTGCTTAAACTCCCAAACGTGTACTGTACACTTCATTTAATTTTGGCAGGACCGACACTCCACGTCAAGGGCCCATCTCCACTTGGTGAGGGGCAGGGGTAGATTTCTGGGTGGGCCTTCGAGGCTCTGGACTTGGCCGTGCACCCCACAATGCTCTGGACGACATTTGACAGCCAGATGCTGAGTCTGCTCCAGCCTTGGTCTGTCCGGCAGCTTCCTGTGTAGGGTGCTGAGCAATTACTGCACATACTGGGGGCCCAAGGGTCCTGGCAGCAGGTGGGAGCTGCCCTAGTCACCCTCCCGCAGCCCCGTCGTCTTCGGGGAACCTGCTCCTGCTTCTTACGCCCGCAGAGCCTGCCTGTGTCTCCCTGGGGTGCTGGGAGCTGGGAAGGTCTCCACCGCCAGCGCCAAGGCCCTGCCTGGCGCGTTGGCGCTTTGTTGGGTGGCTTTGTGGTGAGGCAGTTCTTCCACCAAGCCTGGCTAGTGGTGTGGACAGGGTGAGGGTCAGAGGAGGGACAGGCCGGGTGCTGAGCCCTGGCCTGCGTGGACGGCAGGAGCGGAGCCTGGGTTCCGGGTAGGAGCCTCGTCTAGCTGGTCTCCAGGCTCCTCGTCGCCCTTGGTCTCCTGTCCACACAGACATGCCCCTCCTCGGTGGCAGGGGTCGTGTGCAGATGCCTGGTGGGCCTGGGGTTGCTTTCTCACATGAGGATCCCTGAGAAGCTGTGACAGTGGCAACGTGTCTGTTTGTCTAAGGTCCTTAACGGACAGAAGAGGAGACGGGTGTGCATTGATTATTTATGTAAATAGTCAGATTCAGTCCTTGGCATCCAGTAGGAAGTCTCTTTGTTTTACTTTCCCTGTTGAGGGACCAATTAATCCGGACCGGGCAGCAGGTCCAGCTGTCGCAGGCCTTGCTGAAAGGCCCCTGTGAATGGGAGATTAACCAGCAGCATCAGAGAGCACGCCCGCCCCGGAGCACGGCCCTTTCTTCCCTGCCCTCTGATTGTGGCTTCACACCTTTCTGTAAAGCAGTTTCAGAGCCTTCACCTATTTGAGGAATTTTTCAATTAACATTTCTTTTCCTCCAGAGAGACCAGAGCCTTTGGTTCTCCACAAAAGGGCGGCTTTGGGTCTCCTACAACTAATGTGCTCCGTGAGCCTGCAGCCTATTATCTGGAGATGCTTTAGGTCAGCAACCCTCCCCTGATCAATAGCTGATCGGGCACAGCAGGGAGGAATTTCTGCCTTCAATTCGCTCCTCTTCAAACTAAAACGGTCTCCTTTGAATAAAAAAAAGTGCCTTGTTGAATTTTAAACCCATCTAATTGGCAGTGTTTAAAAAAAAAAGGAAAAAAATATATATATAAGGAAAAGACAGCAAAAATGTGAGCTAAAGCTTCTACTTTTGGCGGAATCTTACTTTTTCTTCAAAATATACTTATTTTTGGTCACATTTTTTCCTTGAAAGTTTTATTAATTGTTTAAATATTTTAATGGAGTTGTCATCTCTTCAGATAAAATCCCATTATCTGACATCTTTTATAGACTTCAAATCTTCTATCAGAGTTCAGTAAAAACAAAGATTTAATAGCACAAACATCTATCTGGATGAAGGAAGTTCAGTGGTGATGTCAACTAATTTCACTGAAATTTTTATGCTTGGTTTTAAGGACCTGTTTGGCCAGTCACGTTATCTTTAAAACCACAGTTGGAAGTAGCAGAGCAGTGAAGGGAGAAGGAAACACGGAGATGAGTGACCCTGTCGGCAGGGCTCAGGGCGGCTGGAGTGTGTGGACGTCACACCAGACGCGGGCCTGGGAGGTTTGTGGGGCAGGATCTGAGCACCCCACGTGGGGAAAGGGAGTTTGTATTTTAATACAGGTATGTATTTTTTTCTTTTTTCATTCTTGGCTTGGTCTTTTTTTTTTTTTTAACCAAAGGCCAACTTTATGAATAATCTAACGAACAATAAGCTCCGGGTGACTCTTCTGTATAAGGTTACCTCCAGTGTTTGAAGCGAATACATTATGCTTCTGCTGTTAGTTGGAGGGGGCCTATGTTTTAAGTCACCTTGGTGTTCACCTGCTGTGCAGCGTGAACGTCTCTGCATAGACCTCTGTCTTCCTCGTCCTGGCTCTGCGTGCGCGCTGCTGTGACACTTGCTGCCATTTCATCAGGACACAGCAAAAATGAGGGCAAAGGATATTCCTTTTGACAAAAGAAAATGCACAGACAACCCAGAGCGGCTGAAATGAAGGGCTCTAGTTCACAGGCTTGGTGGTGCTTCCAGAGCCTGACAGATGCGCGGGAAACCTCCGGCTGCATCGCATGGCCCCACGCGGTCTCAGCGCTCTGGCAGGTCCCCTTTCCTGTCGGGAAACAGGCTTGGAGAAGAAGCAGGGGCCGAGCAGCCCGCTGGCCTGCCACTCCAGACACGACTGGTGAACGCGTCTCCCCGGGGCCTGGGATCCAACACCAAGCCCAGAGACGGTGTTCTGAGAGAAACCAGGGGCTCTCACGCGGGTCTCAAGCCTGCACCCTCCACGTGGCTGGTCCCCTCGCTGCCCCGTGAGTCCCGGAAAGGAAGCCCGTGCAGGAGCCGAAGGCCAGTGGGGAGAGGGGGTCAGGGCCTCTGGACTGGGAACACTCCAGAGGTGGCTGGAAACAAGTGCTGGCTGACACACGTGGGGTGTCAGAAGCGCACATTTGGGTCAGAACTCGAGAGAAGCAGTGAGTCAGCGCGATGACACAGTCGCTTTGTAGGACACAGACTGTGCCTTCGTGGTGATGACAGGGCACTGGCTGTCGGGCCTCCAGCCTCCTGCGACGTCGCAGAAGCCAGGACCTGCCCTTGGACGAGGGTGCTCCTTGGGCTGAAGGGCCAGCAACTGGCCGAGTGTTTTTTTTTCTCAGAGATGTTTTTTGGGGACAGTGGGTTCATCATGAGGACCTGAAGAATGCCTCTCCCTTGAACTAACCAGTTCACTATGCCTGGGGCTTCCTCCTGGCCGTGGAGGTGCCGCGGCTGGATGACTGGGCCAGCATGGGCTCTGGCCTCGACACGCCCCTGTTGGGCATCAGGAAGGCCCCTGTGGCCGTGGCTCTACCTGCCTTTCTGTTGAGGTGGAACCCCATGGCCAGACCTCCGTTCCGGGGCTGCTGAGGACCTGCTGTGGAGCCAGGCGACCTCAGGTCTGAGCCTCATGACAAGGTGGTGGCCAGCCCCCCTCCAGGGGGAAGTGGTTCCGAGCTGTCCTCAGAGTCCTCAGGACCAGCCTGTGTCCAGGGTGCAGGCAGACTGTGTGGGTGGCAGCCCCGGGGCCTCCCAACCTTCAGTCTGGGGAGAACCCCGCCCAAAGCCCACACCTCTGGTTGAGCACAGGGTACTGGCTCTGGGGCCAGCCCAGCACGAAGCCACTGCAGAGGAGCTGGTGTGCCGTATCTCGTGTCCTGAGGGGAGTCTCCACACCAGGGGTGCCAGCGAGTGGGCCTGAGTGCCCGGGGGACGTGCTGGACAGAAAGAGCAAAGGTCGTGGGAGTCCCTCCTGCAGGCAGAGGGGCCTGCGCGGACGAGCTCAGGCAGGGCCCCAGGGCTTCTTTACATCCAACCCCTCCTCCAGAAGGGTGCTCGGAGCCGGACCCCGAGTATGAGTCTCTGGAGTCCCTGAGCACCCACTCCTGACTGTTGCACCTCAGGTGGGTAGGAAGGGGGTTAAGGCTGGCCCCTCAGGTTCAGACGACAGGGGTGGGGCTGGCCTGCCAGATCCCAGGGCCCAGGGGTTTGCTCAGCAGGTCCGTCAGGTCAGGCGGTTAGCACAAGTCTGTGTCCCCCGCAGCCTCTGCTTGCTGACTCCCAGCGTGTGTGGGGCCGCAGAGCCCTTGACCAGGTGCAGGAATGCTTTTCCTTCTTGGTTCATCTCAGGCTCTGGCTGTGGGAAAGCTCGCCGGGCAGCAGGTGCGTGGAGCTGAGGAGCACCCACAGGCCTCTGGACCCAACCACAGACAAATGCGTGGTGTTACAACCCACAGGGAAGCGGCGTGTGACTCGGACATGATGCATCCACCGTCTGTTGCTCTGACTTCCCCCATCTCACATTAGCTCCTTGAATATTAGCACTTTATTTTAGAGACCATCAAAAGTAATGTCCAGGGACTTGTGCCAATCGTCCATCTCGGCTCACATGGCCCCTTGGCTGCGGCCTGAGGAGGGGGGGCCCTGTCTCCACACCCCACCTGCAGGACTATCTGGAACTCACCCGATCAATGTAACACTTCAGGGTGCGTGTGGGTCTGTGAACCGGGGTGATGGGGAGCCAGCTGACTTCCTGGGGATGAGCGTCTGCAGCACTACGGGGACCAGGTCTGAAACTCCTGGAGCCAGCAGAACATCTCTGTGGTTAAACAGCTCCCTCAGATGTGGTGACACAGGCCGAGGTCCAGAGAGACTGGACTGAGCTCAACAGGCCAGCTCTGCCTCCTCTGAAAGGGAAGAGACCAGCATCAGAGTTACTCAGGACATCTCATAGCATCAGGAAAAACATAAAAGGATTTAAATCAACAGGCATAAGTATCCATTTGCCCAGCACTGTAAGCTCCTGTGTTCATAGGGAGCTTCTATCCCCAGACGCGCGTGGCTGGGCTTGCCTCTGGGAAGGCTCTATGCGCCGGTGGCCGGTGGTATGGTGGGTCCCTTCGCAGGGGCCTCTGCCCCATGAGATGTCTGGACATGTGCGTCCGTCACACTCCACTCTTCTGTGAGGTCAAGGCGCTGCCAGCCGCAGGCTGAGGAGGAGCCTGGGTTTCTGCAAAGAGAACAGACTCACTTCCGCCCCCTGAGTCCAGGTGCCCCAGAAGTTCCTGCCTCCCCAGCTCGGCTGTGTGCTGGCCCGGCGTTTGGGCCTCTGCTCCTCAGAGATGCTCGTGATGTCACTCAGAACTCAAGGCTCCACTGGAAAAACGAGTCTGCAAACTGTGTCAACAGTTCATCCCAGACACGCATCATCTGACTGCTGGTAAAAGAGTTTCGACTCCTCGGTCCATTTGCAGGCTGATCAGCAGTGGGGTGTCCAGGCCAGCCTGCCACTGCCCTGACCTAGGATTTCGACTTTGAGGAGGCCTTGCCTGAGGCCAGTCTGTGGAAGCCTGTGCAGGACCACAAGGAGCCATGAAGAAGCCGATATAGAGAGTAGGCTTTTCAGAAGTGTTTCATCCACGTGCAGACTGCCTGCCCGCCCCTGTGGCCCTGAGGCCCGCATGGCAGTGGCAGCTGAGATAGGATCTGGACTCGGGAGGGCCTTGCCTCCCAGGATCCGCAGACCCCTGCGTGTGCGCACGCTTGCACTGTGCCCCGCACAAAGCAGGGGCTCCACACCCCCCGGCCATTGTTCATGCCGTCGCTGGGGACCACCAGCTGCAGGGCTCGAGTTACTGCCTCGTGTGGGGCTGCCTTTGCCTCAGATGTCACCTGACCCCTGAGATCACGTGCCTCGCCGCTGGGCCCCGCGGCCCCTGTGCCTCAGTCACCCAAACCCGCGGGCGGGGCCTCCTTCCCTGACCCTCCGCTGCCCAGGGAGGGAGGTGGGCCTCAGCACAGCTCAGCTGCCATTGCAGCAGTGCCCTGAGCCTGGATGGGTTTGCCGCGCTGTCTCGAGCTCCGAGAGCTTCTAGGACACACTTGGCCCAAGAGTGGGACCCACTTTCTAAGGAGCTGCAGCCAGATAATTGGCTCCTAAACAGAAATTGTTGGAAAGTGAGCAACAGAACTGGAACTTCTGTGTCTCGTTTCAAACCTCCTCCCGTTGTGAGAGGACTGGTTGGTGCCGCGTACAGTGGGAGAGAGTGGCGTGGTGACTGTGAGACATGGTGGCCCGGCACCCGAGCGTCTGCAGGGTGGACGAGAGACTCAGGAGACCATGAACACAGGCTTGTCCCACTTTGCTCTTCTAGTTCCCTCTGGACCAGAAGTCCTGAAAAGCCCTACTCTTGCAGGATTTCCAGTTTCTCCCTGGCTGTGGGAAATCTTCCTGATTTGAGATTATTCGTGAGATTTTGAAACCACGTCAGAAGTGTCCCTGCCAAGTCTGGTTCCTATGGCTCCAGTCACATCTCCATCCTCAGCCAGGAGTAGGCGAGGGGTCCCAGGTGAGCAAGCAGCCCAAAGAGAATGACGTGCTACACACACACACACCACAGATACACACACGCACACACAGATACACACATGCACACACACAGGTGCACACACAGAGATGATACACACACACACATACACACACATATACACACATACAGATATGTACACACATGCATACACAGATACACACATGCACACACACATTCACACAGGTGCACACACAGAGACATGCACACACACACAGATAATGCACACAGTCTCACACAACACGCACACATACACAGAGATACCCACATGCATACACAAAGATACACACACACATACACATGCACACACACATACACACAGATAATACACAGATACACACACCACACACACAGATACACACACACAGATATGTACACACACATGCACACACACATACACACATGCGCACACACACAGACACACACAAACATAGACATGCACACACAGATACACGCGCGCCCACATACAGACATATGCAATACACATACACACAGGTACACACACACATAGACATGCATACACAAATACACACAGATACACACACAACATGCACACATACACATATACAGATATATACACACATACAGATATGTACACACATGCATACAATTATACACACATGCACACACACAGACATGCACACACAGATACACGCTCAAATACATACACACATGCAATACACATACACAGATCTGTACACACATACATAGACATGCACAATGTACACACATACATACACACAGATACATACACACGCATATATAGACATGCATTCATACACACATGTACAGATACGTATACACATGGATACACAAGTATGTACACACATATACACACAGATGCACATGCATACATAGACAGACATACTTGTACACACAAACACACATGCACACACAGATACACACAGACATACACACATGCACAGAGAAATATATACACATGCATACACAGACATGCACACATACATTCATACGTGCACACATGCACACACACATGCATACATAGACATGCACCCATGCATACACACATACACACTGACACTTATAAAAAGGAACAATTTCCAAAGCGTTTACCTAACAAGCAAACTCCCCCACCCTGACCAGCCTTCCTTCCAAGTGAGTCATCAGACACCCAGGGAAGCACATGGCCTCCTCACGTCTCACTGGTGGACACTAAGGGCCTTCCTGGCAGAGCTCGCTGCCCTCCTCTGCACTTTGTGTTGTGACATCACAGCTGTGGGGGCGGCGTCAGATGAGAACCCAGGCACCGGGAGGAGGGGTTGCTGCAGTCTCTCCCCTTCTTCAGCGCTCCTTGACTAGACGTTTTACTTACTTTTCCCCCAGAAAAACCTGGCAATCAGTGCATGTGTGTTAAGAACTCCGCTGTGCCTATGGGTGGGGACATTTTCCCCACCGGGAGGGGGTGGCCTCATGCCGTTTCTGTCTGTGCAGCACAGCTGGTGCACCGTCAGATTCTACGGCAAGGTGGTGGGGCCGAGGTGCACAGGGATGCCAACGTGCTCCTGGCGTGGGCCCTTGGGGACCGGGGGACAGCTCAGCTCCAAGCGCGAGGTCTCCTGGGCAGAGAAGAGGGTGGGCAGGTAAGGGCAGGTGTGTTCCTGTGGGAGCCTGACCAGCTCAGGCCCTGTGGTTCCCTCAGCAGCTTAGCTCTTTCCACTCACATGTGTGGCGACTTTGGCCCCAAGCTCCTGGCCGATGCATGACGTCGTCGGTATGTTGGAAACAAATAAGAAAGCATGCCGGGAGAAGAGGGAGCCTCGCGGTGCGTCCCCCGGGGCCTCGCATCAGGGAACTCTCTTTGGTGGCCCTGAACTCACCTGCCCTTCCGCATGCCTCTTGGGATGATTGACACCGCACATGAGGGCGGCACACGTGTGCACACGTGTGCTCAAGGACATGTTTCTACGGGCCTTTCAGTGGCCCCTCTGTCCAAGGCCAGGGCAGAAGTAGGAATGAATTTGTGACCCACTCTCCCTGGGAGCTCTGCCCCAGGCCCGGCTCCTGACCTGAGCAGAAGCAGCTCGCCCACCAGCCCCCTTTCCAGGCTCCAGGCGTGGCTGAGGTCCCAGGAGCACCCTCCAGGAGCCAGGCTGGCGTGGAAGCCATACAGCACCCTTGGCGTCTCCCACCCCGTGTGCTGCTGCCAGACCGTGGGCCCTGCCAGGGGCCTGGGGTACAGGCCAGCCCCAGGAAGGGCTGAGAAGAGGCAGACCTTGTGCCTCCTGGCAAGGCTCTCCCCCGCAGGGGAGTGGGCCAGACCCAGTGGCCACAGCCCTGGAGGAGAGCCTAGGGTAACAAAGAGGCAATTAGCGGTGATGTTTATGCATGAGCAGGCGGCCTGGCCCGTGACCTGCTGCTCAGCTGTGAAAGCCCACATGATTCCCCTGCTGGTCACATCAGAGGAATCCGAGAAGGAAAACCTGTTGGATCCTGGACTTTCTCTCCCTGGTGAGTATGAGCCACACTGAATGTCAGTAAAATTGACAGCCCTTCTCGAAGAAGAGGGAGGGGCTTCAGAGCTTCTGCAGAAAAGCTTCTCGATTCTGGTCCTCCTGCCACCTTCTCACCAAAAATCCAGAGCACGTCGCCAGCTCCTTCCACCACCCCATCATTAAAAGCTCCACTTGAATTTTCAGAAAAGGTTTTGGTGCAAAAATCTGCCTGACTTAAGATGAAGGGGCCTTGATCTTAGATAGTCAGAGGGAGACCAGATCATGGTTTTGGGGGGGGCGAGGCTCTTCCCAGAATACTGGACTTTAGTACTAAACTCAGGACCATCCTGGAGATGAGGACCGTTGGTGACTGCAGATCAGGACCCATTTCTGTCACACTTGAGCGATGGGTGGGACCACCAGGCAAGAGGCAGTGAAGGGTCTGCGGCCGTGAGGCTGGGCCTATGCTGAGGCCCTGTGGAGAGGGGCCCCTTACAAGCTGAGAGAGAATGAGGCCCCCTTTGGGCATATTCTTGAAAAACAAATTGTACACTGATCGATGAAAGCAGTGGAATGCCCAGCACTTGGGCCCAGTGGTCAGTGCTAAGAAACAGGAATCAAGCCCCAGAAATCCCAGGGCCCAGGTGTTGAACACGGTAACTTCGTCTTTCATGACTGTACCAAACACGTCTTAGACTCATCTGTGTTTTTATCTGTACTGATTAAAGACTGCAGACACGTTTCGTGTCGTGACAAGAGTTGTGGGAAATGTGGGTGCCCCTTGGAGAAGCTCTTCCAAGCCCTGGGCTGGTGCCCACATGGCGGGGCTGCCCTGCGACGCCCGACGCCTGCTGGGTCAGGGCCGTGTGGGGCCCCGCACAGGGCAGGTGTGAGCTCGCTCAGGCTTTGGAAGGAAGGCTTATGAGATCGAGTGGAATCCGATCTCCCCGATTGTGACTCACCCCGCCGGCATTAGGCATCAATGGGTGCTGGCTGCTGCTCTGACAACACCCCGGGGGCTTGGGGTGGGGGGGGGGTGGAGGGAAGCACAGAGATGGGGGCTGGTCGGGGGGCTCGAGGTGGCCTGGCTGCAATGAGACAGGCCGGCAGTGCTTGTTTCCTCACATGCTGGCCCTGACGGTCCTAAAAATCCTGCATTTCTAATGGGTTTGACGAGAGCCTCCCTGGGGTACTGATGATGCGGTGGGACCAGGCCTGACTTTCTGGGAGATGGTGGCTGGTTGGGTGAAACCCGGCCTAGGACAGCTCTAGTACACTCAGCTTCTATCTGTAGAAAAATTAATAAGAGACTGTAATGCAGTCCATTCATTTAAGGAGATGGAACAGTGGGTGCAAGATCCATTTAAGCTCAGTGGTGCCTTCCGTGGGGTGAGCACAGCGTGTGGGGAGGGGAGGACAAGGCGGCCCCCGCCCCGGTGCGTCCTGGCTCCGGGAGGCTTGGCGAGGAGGCCGGGCTGGCCTCACCAAGAGCGAGCGCGGCGTCGAGCGAGCGAGCGCCCGTCCACGCGCTCGGAGGGCAGGTGCGGCCTGTGTCTGAGGGCCTGCTCACCATACCTTCCCTTTCCAGCTGCTGCTTTCCAGACGTGTTGATTTTGGAGGCTGTATCTTTGCTTGGCTTGGTTGCTTCATGGAATCTGGAGCCCCTCCCAGCTGATAACATTCCTGTGGCGGCTGGCATTCCTCAGGCTCTGGGCTCAAACACCTGGAGAAGAGCTCCAGACAGCAGAAAAATCCCCCCACCGCCCAAACAACATCTCTGTCCCTGCCAGCACCAGGGGCCACCTCCGCTCAGGAGCCTGATGTTCAGGAACCTCATTGCCCCTTGTCTGACGTCCAAAGAGGGTTGCCCTCCGCCTCCCGCATGTGGGCTGTGCCGGCCAGGAACCCCTCTGTCCTGAGTCACCTCCTCCTTTGGGAGCAGACACAACTTGTGTGAGCCCCGAAGGCTGAGGGCTCAGGCCGCGACAGGCCAGGTGAGAGGGTGAATTCCTGAGCTGTGTACCTTTGGGGGAACTTCCTGCCTCCAGCGCGGCAGGAATTTGGGGCTGCAGGCGAGGCCAGGAATGCAGGGCAGAGGGCAGCAGGCGGGATCTGAGGCAAGCTGGACCTGGCCCAGAGGCAAGGGCGGGTGTGTGCCAACCCCTGCCCGGCACCCAGAGGGCGGGACAGGCAGCACGGTGACCCATCCTCGAGCCGGGTGGCTGTCGGAGCCCTGGGGCTCGGACACCTTTCCCGAGTCGGGGTAGCTGGCGGGTGGCCTAGAGCTGGGGGCAGAGGGGCTCTGCGGTCCCCACGGCCCACACCCCCCAGGGAAGCCTGAGATTGACCTGGGAGGCCGTGTGGCCCACACTGCTGCCCCCTGCGCTGCCTGCAGACGTGGCCCCCCAGGGCATGGAGAGGGTGCCAGGCGCCGTGGCGTCAGGAGAGGCTTGCGGCTGAGACCACGGTGCACTGCTTTCCTCTTTTGAAGCCCACCTGACCCTTTTGCCTGGGTCCCTACACGGGCTGCAGGTTCTAGGCTCTGCCCTGGCCTCAAGGAGCACATGGCAGGTGGGGAGCTGGACCCCGCAGGGTCTGCAGGCCTCCCCCCACGGCCTTGCCCGGAGACGTGGGCAGCAGCACCTGAGTGCCGGCCCGAGCCTGGGGCAGGCTGTGACCCCACCTGGGATGGGGGCCTGCACCCCCTTTGTCCACTTTGTCCAGGTGGGCCGCCCCCTCGTGGGCACAGGGCGGGCTGAGGCGGTGACGGTGTGACGTGTCCTCTGGCATTACCTGGTAAAGGCTGCCTCTGTGAAAGGCGGGCAAGGATGCAGGCAGACAGCCGGGGACCAGAGGACCCAGCACAGGGCCGTCAGGCGCCGTCAGTCACCGTCTCTGTCCCAGAACATCACTCTGTTTCAATCAGGGGCCCATGGTCAGGAGGGATTCCGCAGGGAGGTCTGGCCAGGTGGGGTGCAGGCTGGTGGCTGGGCTGGGCGGTGGGGGCAGCGTGGCCCCAGACGAAGCCCCCCAGGTTCCAGCCCTCCTGCACTGGCAGTGGCCAGCCCCTGGGGGTCCTGAGCCCTGGGGCCCGGAGCCATTGCAGCCCCTCCCACGTGAATCTGTGCTGAGGTGCAGACAGGGGAGGCTCCCAGAGCCTCTGCCCCTCTCCTGGGCCATCAGGCCCCGTGCCTGCCGAGCTCAGAGCTTGAGGGGAGCAGAGGCACCCCAGTTCTGGAGGCACCCCAGTTCAGCGCTTCCACACCCCGCCATCCCTGATCTAACACATGTTCCGGTGGCAGGTCAGGGGCCTCTGTCCACAGGGCCCAGGCTGGGCTGCCCAGTGAGCCCACACAGCCAAGCCTGCCCGGCCGCTCCCCAGACTGGGATGGGGAGCGCTGGGCGCACCCTCCGACAGGAGCCCGCCCGCCCCCTCCGGCCTCCCTTCTGCTTCTGACCTGCCAGAGCTGCAAGTGCTACGATTCTCAAAGTTGCAGTTTTCTGAAAACCTGTGGAGAATGCCTACAAGCGAGGAGCAGATTATCACCCAGAGTACTACACGTGAGGAATCTATTTCTGAAACAACAACCGCAGCCTGCAGCGCCACCCAGGCTCCTCCCGCCCCGGGGTCCTGGGGTTTCCGGATGCTGAGCGGCCCTGCCGTCTCCTGCAGGCATGACGCTCCTTTGGTCTCCCTGGGGTCCAGCCGTTCAACCCCGCTGGGCTGGGGAGCTGTGTCCTTGTAAACGGTGGCACAGCCTGTCCATACCTGCCCGGCCCCCTCTCTCACGGCCATGTCTCCAGCCTCCCCCCTTGGGAGGCCACGGAGGCCTCCACAGTGACGTCCCAGGGGCATCTCAGCTGCGCCTCTTTCTTGAGCTGTGCTGCTTAGAGGGCATTCCCAACCACCTAGAGCCAAGGTCAGCTTCCTCCCTCAACAGAGCCACCATTCCCTCCATCCACTAGGCTGCAGGCCTTTACCTACAAGTGTCTGTTAAGCACTGAACCGTCAAGCTGCTGGGTGCCGTGGGCAGCAAACCCAGACACGGTCTCCACTGAAGGATGATTGTATTTCCTGGGAGAGGCAGATGTTTGTCAAATAATCACTTGAGAACATGCAACGTAAACGCGGGAAACACTCCAGAAGAGAAGTTCATGACACGGTGACCTGCCAGGAGGCCAGCGAATGCTTTCCTGAGCAAGTGAGGCTGGCGCTAGGGAAGGGGAGGCCTGGCCAGGCAGGAGGGGCTGAGCACAGCTGGGCAGGGAGGATGCCAACAGGGATTCTGGAGGCGGCCTGTGGACAGGGTAGGGTAGGAGCAGGGACGTGCATCCCGAGCGTCAGGTGTGTGGTTTGGTCCTCACTCGGAGGGTGAAGCACAGGAAGCCAATAACGAAGCTCTTTGCGGTGCCAGTGGGGGCGGGGGAGGATCTGGGGCCGGACCAATGCTTGACCGTCTGGTGCAGAGAGGACCTGGCGCAGGCGTGGCGGGGGCGGGCTGCAGGCTGGGGCGCCGGGGCAGCGGCTCACCTCAGTCTTCAGCGTGAGTGCTGATGCACCAAGTTCACCACTCCTTCAGTCAAGAGCTCTTGGTCAGTCCCTTCCCCAGCACAGAGTCGAGCGGTCGGAGGCACCAAGCACAGGCCTCAGTAGCAGTAGCGGTGATGACGCCGACCTGTGGTGAGGTCAGACGTCCTAGCTAACACGGGCTTGGGACAGTGGTGGAGGTTCCACGCCTGGGGACAGAGGTAAACTGTGACCGAGAGAGGTGGGGTCTGTGTGTTATTTTAGCCTCGTAAAGTAACTTTCACACTGAGTTTAAAACGTTAGCGCCATCAGAAGCCCTGGGGGGGAGGGGACAGAGGACCACAGCCTGAGACCATCATCTCGAGGGGGAGGCACCCCCGTCTGTGAACCCCATCTGGAACTCCTCACTGAGTGCCCTTCTGCCTGGGCTGAGGGCCTGTCTCCAGAACGCACGCATCCAGTGTCCAGGACTGACTGTCCCACCAACCCTGGGGTCCTTGTCGCTCTGCTGTAGGAACCACTGGTTGTGTGACTGCAAACTGGTGTTTCCAGCTTGCTCCCTCTGAGAGGGAAGCGGAAAACCCACACTGCCAGTCACCGCACCCGGCTTGAGCAGCAGCTGGTGTGATGCTGCCTGATACTCATCCCCGAGCTGCGTGCCCGTTGGGGTCACTGGGCCCCGGCAGTCCCACCACAAAGCTCTGGAGCTGAAACAACAGGCCTGGGCTCACAGCACCCCACGTCGCCGCAGGCAGCTCTCTGGGTGGGTTAGGGGACACTGGAGCTGCAGCCTCTCGCCCAGGACCCTGCTCCCGGGTGGAGGGAGCCGTGAGGAGCCACCCCCGTGGGCCGCCTGCCCCTAGCAGCCCTCACCCCAGGCGCCCCTACACGCACACGCCTCCCATGGCAGCTCCCTGAGAGGAAGGGCCGCGAAGCGTCTCTCTTCAGCGGACGAAAATGCTGCGGGAGCCCGGCAGGACCGCACCTGCTGCCCCAGGTCCTCGCCAGCAGCGCTCGTGGGGTCTTCACAGCACCCCCACACACAAGGAGCTGCCAGCCCACCCGTTCTGAGGGGCAGCCAAGGCGCGAATGTCTGAGCAGATCTCTCAGGCACCCAGCTGGCCTGCAGCAGACCGGGGACTCGAACCCATATGGTCGACTCTAGAACCTGAAAGTGGTCCTCATGGACCCAGAGGCCATGCCAACATCACACCGTGAGCTCTCTCCCTAAAATCACAGGCTTCAGGACTTCGCAAGTGCGAGGATGTCCCAGCTAAAATCACTTTCTCTAGCAGCAAGCCTCCTGGTGGAGTGACGATAATTATAAGCCCGAAGCAAAGGGAAGGCGGGGGGTGGGGACCTGGGCAGCGACTGGAGGACACAGCCCTGCTCCGTGTCTGCAGACCAGGCCTCTCTGCTCCCCACACACTGGGCACCCCAGACCGCATCACAGCCTCGGCGAGCTGGTGGCACAACATTTTCCTGCTCAGGTGCCAATCTGCCCTTAGGCGCTAACACAGACCTGCTGGGTGGTCAAACCCGAGGTCAGGACGCTGCAGGCTTTGTTGTGGGGGCCGGCTCTCAGGCAGGATTCCCCAGCTGACCGACCCGGCGTCTCCGTGGGCACTCGGTCAAGACTCTCCCCCAGAGTCCAGGCTATCCACACTCGTGACCCCTCTGGTGTGTGCAAGGGCCCAGCCTCTTCCCCACCGCCACAGAGGGTCTGATGCCGTGAGGGGTCAGGTCGCTAGTGCTGGCCCCATTCTCAGTCGCAAATTTTTCCAAACATTAACAAAATCTCCTGTCTCTAGAGGAGAGACCGAATTTCAATGTTTCCACATTCCTACCGTGAACAAAAGCCAAAGGAGACCCAGATGGGGGATGATATGTCTCTTGGGTGGAGCTCGGCTGTGGGTTTATTTTGCTTTGTTTTCATTGTGGCCCAAGATTTTCTGGAAGAAGTGATCTGTTTGGTTCTGATGTGGTAACAGCCGAGCTCTTGTTACAGAAACGAGGACCAGAGCTGCCATGAGGGATTGCCCTGTGGAGCAGCCATCTCCTGGGGAAGGCACGCATGGGGAGAGCTGAGCTCACCCGCCCCAGGACGAGAAAGGGAGACCAGTGGGTGGAGTTGGAGAAGGGGGTCTGTGGAGGCAGCTGGGAGCCACCTCTGTAGCGTCCACTTGAAAATATGTGGTCAAGAACGCTGGCCTCCTGACCCTGGAGGGAACCAAGGGGGCGCTTGGGAATAGGATGCCTGAGTCCATCCCCAATTCCTAAATTCTCCCAGGACAGCTACTGTCCCAAGAGGGGACTTGCCAGCCTGTCCCACTAGCAGAGAGCCGGCCACACACAATACCAGTAAGTAGGCAGGGACTCCCTCTGGTTAGTATTTAAGGCTCCCAGGTGAGTGTGTGCCTTGGGGGTCCCCACGGCAACGACCATCTTCTCTGCTCCCCGTCCCCGTGCTCCTCCCGGGCTGCGCTGAGCGCTGCGTGACACGCAGTCCCCGTCACGGAGCAGGTCCTGCGGGTTTTCTCCGCCGGGGCCCGCGGCCTCCCAGGCTGGGCGGCACCTTCCTGGGGCCTCGGTGCCCTGCAGGCAGCCTGCCCTCGGCTCCTGGCCCTGCGCCCAGTGAAGCCGCTCGGCTCGGGGTTCCCTCAGTCCCAGGGCAGGGAGAGGGGGCTCTCCTTCCGACCTGGGGGCAGGAAGGCAGGATGAGGAGCCCTGCCATCCCATCAGCTTATCTCCAAAATCAAGACCCCCACAGCAGGGGCCGTCAGCCAGTAACGGAGGCCCAGGCGGGCAGCGTCGCAGCAGCCCTTCACCCACTCCTGGCTCTGGCCCTGGCCACTCTCGCAGGGACTGTGGTGGGAACACTGTTCGCAGGGACAGACCCACACCTCCAGGTGAGAGAGGAAGTCTGCAGTCAGTGGAGGTGGAGGGGAAGAAGACCCACCCGGCACACAGGTCTCCAGGTGGACAGAGCACATGCCCACCCCCCACTGCTCACACACCCGCTCACACACAGGGCTCACACACAGATGCTGACACACACCTGCTCACACACAGGGCTCACACACAGATGCTCACACACACCTGCTCACACACAGATGCTCACACACACCTGCTCACACACAGGGCTCACACACAGATGCTCACACACACCTGCTCACACACACCTGCTCACACACAGGGCTCACACACAGATGCTCACACACACCTGCTCACACACACCTGCTCACACACAGGGCTCACACACAGATGCTCACACACACCTGCTCACACGCAAGTACTCACACAGGCACTCACACACCTGGTCACACACCTGGTCACACACATCTGCCTACACATCTGCTCAGATATCTGCTCACACATGGAGACTTATGTGTGTTTAGGGCTAATTCCTCTGCATCTTCACTTCTGATTTGTGGGACACCAGGCAGCGTTTAGCAGTTGGGTTTTGTGGGAGGTGAAATCTAACCACTGCGCCAGAAGTAAATCTTTAAAAATGAGAGTTAAATAGTTCATTTTCTTGCTACTTGATTGGTGCTAAGGGACAGTTTTATTGTATTTTATTTTTATAATAAATGTATTTATTTTAGTTGGGGGCTAATTACTTCACAATATTGTAGTAGTTTTTGCCGTACGTTGACATGAATCAGCCATGGGTTCACATGTGCTCCCCCTCCCGAACCCTCCTCCCACCTCCCTCCCCATCCCATCCCTCTGGGACATCCCAACGCTCCACCCCTGAGCATCCGTCCCATGCATAGAGCATGGAATGGTGTTCCGCTTCACATATGACAATGACATGTTTCGATGTTATTGTAAGGGACAGTTTTAAATGCAAAGGTTGTACCCAAGAATGTGACCTACCCTTCATGGAGTATTCCTTTGTGTTGTCGCCCCTGAATCTGTAGTAAACACGGACAGGGCTGCCTCCTACCATTACTGAGGGAGAGTCTGCCTGTGGTCCTCTCACGTCCCTGGATGGTTTCCTCCATGCTCCTGCCACCCCCACCTTGAGAACACCCCTTCCTGGTCCAGAGGGAGGGAGGAGCTGGCCTGAGGGCCACCAGGTTAGAGCGACTGCAGGCTGAGTCACTGAACTCGCATTTTGTGGAACAATATGAATGCATGCAACAGTTTCCCAAGAGGTGGTGCAAGAGGTTAGAACTCTGTACATGTGTGTGGGCATGTGTGCCTGCGTGTGTGAGGGGATAAAGAGGCAGTGGCTCCCAAGGCTGTATTCTCCGCACTCATGGCTGAGGCTAACTTTGTCCAGTGGGTGTTTCTAGACTGTCCAACGCAGTAGCCACTGGCTGCATGTGACACTGAGCACTTGAAATGTGGCTGGTGAGGGTGAAAACTGATTTCTAAGATCTAATTTAATTTTAATGAATTCAAATGTAAACACTCATATACAGTTAGTGGTGCCCATCTTCGGTGACACCAGTCTGCACAGCTGAGCCAAGTGGAAGTTAAAGTTGATTTTGTCTTGCCTCTAATCAATGCCCTAAGCTGGTGGAAAGAGTCATAGTTTAAACCATCTCCTCAGTTTCTCTCTTTGGTCTAAATCTTGTTTGAAGGACGGTTTTGCCCTTGTTCTGTTTGAGGATGTCTGCCCGCAAGGGGGGCTCTTCTGAGTGGGGGTCTCCTGGCTTCAGGGGCCATGCTTCCAGGCACTGCAGGAGGAGACCTGGGAAGGCTGTATTCTCAAGCAACGCTGGTGAAGGAAGCCACACACAGGTCCGGGGAGCTTTGACGGGGCTGGGGAGAGAGACGCAGAGACCAGCTGGGAGGAGAGGAAGGACGCTCCAGGACGTGACTCGGCCTCCCAGCTCCAGGTGTCTCAGCTGTCCATAGGATACAAGAGGGCAGGTTGAGGTGAGCAGGAGACGTGGCTGAAGATCAGGGTGGCAGAGTGGCCTGGGTGGACCCCAGAAAGGAGGACGAGGAGGAAATTGCTGCTCTGGGCTTTACGAGGGCTCAGCGCAAACCCCAGGCTGCGAGCCACTCCCTGGGGGCTTCCAGAGGGCGACAGCCAGGCTCACCTTCCCTGCAGAGCAGCACCCTTGGGCGTGGTGTGGCTCCTTGCGAACCGGGTCGTGGGTTGTTTCATCTTTTGTCGGCACCATCGCCATCTGTCTTGGAGGCCACGTTTGCTGGGCATAATGTTGGCATCCAGTGCACCAGGGGGCCAGTTCAAAAGCCCTTGAAAGGACACTCCCAGCTGTCGGATGTGCGCTCAGTGACACGCTGGTTCTGTGCGGCCACGTGCCTGCGGCTCCACAGCAGACTCAGTGAGTCCTGGGTTCTAGCCTGCTGCCGCGGGACTTTCTCTGAGCTCCAGGCTGAGTCCGTGCCGGCAGCCCAGACTATCTCCTGCGAGCTAGCCTCTGCGTGCCAGGAAGACAGAGTGGCTACCGCCCAGGCAGCAAACCCCCACTGAGGCTTCCTCCAAGTCTGCAGAAACACAGCCAGGTGCTGAGCACCGCACGCAGCCTGTGCGACCTGGGCCCTGGCAAGTGTGAAGGTTGTGAGCACGAGGATCCTGTCGTGTGTTCAGACAGCCACGTCAGACAGAGCCTTTTGGATTCGTCTTCATGGGGCGGTAGGCAAGGCCCCCGAGGTTCCTGGCGCACGTGCTGTGGGTCAGGGAACTTACAGGAAGACAATGGTGCCTTCTTTAGCTTCCTTTTATTTGTCACATTTTCCAGTTGAAGACACAGGAATGATAAGCGGCTTGGAAACTTCTGACAAAGATAGATTTTTGAATGAATTTGTATTTATTTATGACGACAATAGGTTCATTTGGTTTTTGAGTTCATCTTGGTTTAATCTTGACAATCTACATTGCCAAAATTACTGTCAATTCTATAGAGGTTTTAAACTTTATCAATAGTCGGTTGTTCACAGAGCTCTTTTGTAATTTGGAAAGTGTCCTCTATATCGGAATCATTCTCCCTTTTTCAATCGGAATGTGTAATCTGTGTCTGCTTTATCTGAACCTAGGCTCGCTAGGCTCTTACCTGTGCTTATACAAAGAATAACTTAATGTCTTGTCTTACCGATCACTTATTTTTAATCCGTTTCTTCCTGTTTTTCAACATCCCCTTCTTTCTCGTTTCCTTGGGTTCTCTCTATTCTCTATCTTCCTGAATCAAAAACATTAACTAGTTCCTTTCAGTCTCTGTCTTTCTGATGAACTTATTTATAGAAAATTATTCAGTATTTCTCTCCTTTTCTTCCAAATAACAGATAGTAATTATCACCAGGGGCTTCCCTGGTGGCTCAGTGGTAAAGAACCTGCCAGCCAATGCAGGAGACACAGGAGATTCTGGTTTGATTCCTGGGTTGGGAACATTCCCTGGAGAAGGAAATGGCAACGCAATCCAATATTCTTGCCTGGGAAATCCCATGGACAGAGGAGCCTGGTGGGTTAAGAGTCAGATACGACTTAGTCGCTAAACAGCAACGACAACGAATTGTCACTGGTCTCTCCTTCCAAATCGTTATTATTGCCTATGTATTTACGTCTCTTTCTGGAAGCAAAACAACCTATTTTATAAGAGGCTTTTTAAAAACTTACATAAATGACGTAGAAGTGAACCTCCAGCCCGTTGCTGTTCCTTCTGTCTTGCGCGTTCTCTCTAAGCGTAGTCACCATTTGGCTGCAGCGCGTTCTCTCTAAGCGTAGTCACCATTTGGCTGCAGCGCGCCTTGAATGTCTGTCCAGTGAGGATCATGGTTGCTCAGTCCCTTGTCTTTGAAGGTGTAAGATGTCTTTACTTGGCCCTGATTCTTTAGGTATAAACCTCTAAGTTGGCAGATGTTTCCATAGTCATGTTTTAGATGTTACTCCATTGCCTGTTCACATTTATTACGGCTGATGTAAGTCTGAACTAAAGAGCTTCTCGATGAGGGTAAAGGAGGAGAGTGAAAAAGCCAGCTTAAAACTGAATATTAAAAGCTAAGATCATGGCTACTGGTTCCATCACTTCATGACAAATAGAAGGGGAAAAAGAGGAAGCAGTGACAGATTTCCTCTTCTTGGACTCTAAAATCACTGTGGTGCTGGAGAAGACTCTTGAGAGCCCCTTGGACTGCGAGGAGATCAAACTAGTCAATCTTGAAGAAAATCATAAATGTTGGATCTCCTTGCAGTCCAAGGGATTCTCAAGAGTCTTCTCCAACACCACAGTTCAAAAGCATCAATTCTTCGGCTCTCAGCTTTCTTTATAGTCCAACTCTCACATCCATACATGACCACTGGAAAAACCATAACCTTGACTAGATGGACCTTTGTTGGCAGAGTAATGTCTCTGCTTTTTAATATGCTGTCTAGGTTGGTCACAGCTTTGCTTCCAAAGAGCAAGTGTCTTTTAATTTCGTGGCTACAGTCACCAACTACAGTGATTTTGGAGTCCAAGAAAATAAAGTCTGTCACTGTTTCCATTGTTGCCCCATCTATTTGCCATGAAGTGATGGGACTGGCTGCCATGATCTTAACTTTTTGAATGCTGAGTTCCAAACCGGCTTTTTCATTCTCCTCTTTCACTTTCATCAAGAGGTTTTTTAGTTCCTCTTTGCTTTCTGCCCTAAGGGTGGTGTCATCTGCATATCTGAGGTTATTGATATTTCTTGATTCCAGCTTGTGCTTCATCCAGCCCAGCATTTCTCATGATGTACTCTGCATAAAAGTTAAATAAGCAGGGTGACAATATACAGCCTTGAGGTACTCCTTTCCCAATTTGGAACCAGTCCATTGTTTTAAGTCTGGTTCTAACTGTTGCTTCTTGACCTGCATACAGATCAAGAAGGCAGGTAAGGTGGTCTAGTATTAGAGGCAGGAGGAAGCAGGGGTGGTCTGGTATTCCCATCTCTTGAAGAATTTTCCACAGTTTGTTGCCATCCATGCAGTCAAAGGCTTTGGTGTAGTCAATGAAGCAGAAGTAGATATTTTTCTGGAATTCTCTTGCTTTTTCTATGATCCAATGAATGTTGGCAATACATCTGCTGGATCATAGAAAACCTTGTTGGTGTACACAAGGTTTTGTTTGCACCCTCTGAGAGTCTCTGGCAGTTATGAGGTTTGATTCTAAATGCAATTGCACCCCTCCTACCATCTTGTTGGGATTTCACCTTTGCCCTTGGACATGGGGTATCTTTTATTGGTGGGATCCAAGATTTTCCTGCTGATGGTTGTTCAGCAGCTAGTTGAGATTTTAGTGTTCTCACAGGAGAAGATAAGTGCACGTCCTTCTACTCTGCCATCTTGATTGTGAGCCCCCTGTTAGAAACTAGGACATTAAAAAAAATGACTGCATATACAGGGAAAAATAGAAAGTGCCCATGCATGGCTGGGGACAGGTTCAGAAAACGCATAAGAAAACACATTAAGTTTATGCCTCAGGCTGATTCTTAGCGAAGAGACAGCATATGACAGTCCGAGAAGCAGAAACAGCAGAAATAGTAACAAAATGCAGCAAACTTTGAGGAAAGTGGAGAATCTTATTCCCAAAGCTTCCACACTATTAAATTCAAATCGGCAGTTTTCAATGAAAAACCAAAAGGCATACAAAGAAAAAGCATGGCTCATTCAAAGAAAAAAATTTGATAGAAACTGTCCCTGATAAACATCTAATGGCAGATATACCAGGCAAACAACTGTTGTCAAAAAACAGCAGTTAAATATGCTCAAAAAAAGTAAAAATATGTGAATAAAGTCAAGAAGACAATGTGTTAACAAAACAGAATGATCAATAAAGAGACAGAAAATCTAAAGAGAATCGCTAAAGAAATTCTGGACTAGAAAGTTCAATAACTGAAATGGAAAATTCACCAGGGGGGTTCAAAGGCAGATCTGAGCAGAAGGAAAGGAGAATAAGCAAATGTGAGGATTGGCAGTGGAAATTACTGAGTCTGAGGAGCTGAAAGAAAAAAGTTTAAAAAAAGCTAACAGCCCTAAAGGGGCTTGTGGGAGGAAGAAAGGGGCAAAGAGAGATTTGAAGGAATAATGACTGATCTCCCAAATTAGACGGGAGACATGAATATAAACTTCCAAGAAGCTCAATGAACTTCAAGTAAGATGAACCCAAAGAGAACCACAGTGAGGCGTGTTATAGTCAAAGCTTCAAAAGACAAAGACAGAGTCTAGAAAACCGCCAGAGAGGAGCAAATCACCGCACATAAGGGGTCCCCAGTTAGATATTCTCACCATATTTCTCATCAAAGCTTCGAAGACCAGAGACAAAGGGCAGATACATTCAAAATGCTGAAAGAAAAAACCCTGCTGACCAAGAATTCTATGTTCTAGCAAAACTGTTCTTCAAAACTGAGTGAGAAATTAAGACATTCTCAGATAAACAAAAGCCGATGGAGCTTGTTGCCACTAGACCCGCTGTGTGGGAAATGCTCAAGGGGGTCCGACAGAGCGACACAAAGGGCACAGACCAGACCTCAAAACCATGCAGAGAAATAATGACTTTAATACGGGCATGTGCTGTGTTGGGCTGTGCTTACTCATTCAGTCATGTCTGACTCTGCGATCCTATGGACTGTAGCCCGCCAGGCTCTTCTGTCCATGGGATTCTCCAGGCAAGAATACTGAAGTGGGTTACCATGCCCTCCTCCAGAGGATCTTCCCAACCCGGGGACTGAATCCAGGTCTCCCGCATTGCAGGCAGATTCTTTACCATCTGAGCCAGCAGAGAAGCCCAATAATACTGGAGTCGGTAGCCCATCCCTTCTCCAGGGGATCTTCCCAAACCAGGAATCGAATTGGGGCCTCCTGCATTGAAGGCAGTTTCTTTACCAACTGAGCTACCAGGGAAGCCCTAATAAAGGTGTGTGTATATATAGGCAATTATAAAAGGTAATATTATTGGAACAATGGCTTATAATTGCACTTTTTTTGTTTTCAACCTGATGTAAAAGACTAACACCAAAGACTTAAGAAAAGCAATTATTATTGTAAGAACTTTCATTTGTAACTCCAAATCTTATTTTTTACATAATTTAAGAGTCTAATTCCTTTAAAAGAACAATTGCTTTGTGTTTTGGGCACACAGTGTATAAAGATCTAATTTTGTGACATCAACAACAAAAGTGGGTGAGGCTGGAGCTGTAAAGGAGTGGTTTTTGTCTGTTAGTGAAGTTAAGCTGGCGCAAACTCAAATTCGAGCATTATAACTTTAGGTTATTAAATGAAATCCTTGTGGTGGCCATGAATAAAATAACTCTAGCGTATACACAAAAGGAAATCAGAAAAGATTTAAAATGTTTATTACAAAAGATAAACTAAGCACAAAAGAAGATAGGAATACAGGGAATAAGGGACAGAAAGCTACAAGGCTCTAGAAGCAAATAACGCAGTCACAGAGCCAAGCCCCTCCTTACCAGTAGTCACTGCGGGCACAAACGGATCGGAGGAACGACACGGAAACGAAGAGGCAGAGATCGGCAGGATGGATAAACACATACAATCTACTGTTTGCTGCCTACGGGAGACTCGCCGGAGAGCAAAGACACAGACAAGGTGAATGTGAAGGACGGGCAAAGATATTCCACACAAACGGCAACGAAAATAGAGCAGAAGTGACTTTACTAATCTCAGACAAAACCGACTTAAAAAGAGAGACAGAGGTGGACATTACGTATTAATTAAATGTTCAATATAGCAGAAGATATAACAACCACAAACATCTATGTACCTAATGACAAGCAGTAAAAATACACGAAGCAAAAAATGACAAAATTGAAGGATAACTAGTTCTACAACAATAATTGGAAGTGTTAATATCTCACTAGCAATAATGGATAGAACAACCAGCTAGAAGGAAAGTAAGGAAATAGGGAGTTTGAGCAACACAATAAACCAACTGGATCTAACATACATACACAGAAACGCTACCCAACAAACAGAACAAACTTGTTCTGAAGTGCACGTGGACATTTTCCAGGATAGACTGTATGTTAGGCTACAGTTTCAGTCTTAACGGGTTTACAAAGATAGATATCATACAAAGTATATTCTCTGACCACAACAGAATAAAATTAAAAATCAATAACAAAGGGAAAACTGAAAAATTCGCAAAAGTAAACAACATATTTTTAAACACCCAATGGATCAAAAGATAAAGTCAAAAGAGAAATAGAAAGTACTTGAGACAAATGAGAACAAAACTCAGCAAACTCATGGGAGGCGATGGAAGCGGTGCTCGTGAGCGCTTACATTAAAAGGCAAAACAGGTCTCAAATCAACAGCCTAAATTTATAAATTAAGCAACTAGAAAAAGAAGAACAAACAAAATCCAAAGCTAGCAGAAGGTGAGACTAATAAAGGTTAGAGCAGAGGTAAATATGGTACAGATTAGGAAGACAAAAAAGAAGATCAATAAAATTAAATTTAGTTTTTCAAAAAGATAAAATTGACAAACTTTAAGGTGGATGGACTAAGAAAAAAGAGAGAAGGCTAAAATGATTAAAATAAAAAAGAGAGTGGGGGCATTATTAATGATTCTATAGAAATAAGAATTGTAAGAAAGTACTAGGAATAGTCATATACCAACAAATTAATAACCTAGATAAACGGACACATTCCAAGAAGCACAAAAACCTGCCGAAACGAAATCACAAAGAAATAGAAAATCTGAATATACCTGTAACCAGTAAAGAAATTAAATCAGTAATAAAATATCTTCCAACAAAGGAAAACTCTGAACTTGACCGCTTCACTGGTGAATTCTACTGAATATTTAAAGAACTACTTTCAAGCCCTCTTAAACTTTTCAAATATGTTGAAGAGGTGGGGACACTTCCTCACTCATTCAATGAGGCCTGCTGGCGCCAAAGCCAGACAGACACCACAAGGAAAGAAAAGTACAGACCAAAATCCCATAACTACTGACGTGAACATTCCCAGCAGAACACTAACAGACGGAAGTAGCATGTTATACGGGACGCGTGGGCTCCCCCGGTGGCTCCGCTGGTAAAGAATCTGCCCGCAATGCGGGAGACCTGGGTTCCATCCCTGGGTTGCGAAGATCCCCTGGAGAAGGGAACGGCCACCCACTCCAGTATTGCTGTCTGGAGAATTCCGTGGACTGTATAGTCCATGGGGTCACAAAGAGTCAGACACGACTGAGCGACTTTCATCTTCACTCTAAGGAACATGCACCGTAATCAAGTGGGTTATACTTTTGGAATGTAATAATGGCTCAACATACTAAAATTGGCCAATGTTTACTATTCCATATGAATGAAGATAAAAAACTGCATTATCCAACACATCTGATGCAGAAAAAAGCATTTGACAAAACCCAGTGCCCATTAGGAACAGATAAAAGTACCTCAATATAATAAAAGCCATATATGAAAACCTCACAGTGAACATCATCCATGGTGAAAACCTGAAAACATCTCTTCTAACACCAGGAACAAGTCAAGGATGCCTGCTTTTGTACTGGAAGTTCTAGCCAGAGCAATTAGGCAAGAAAAAGACATGAAAGGAATTCATATTGGAAAGGAAGAAGTACAATTATCTGTTTGTGGCTGATATGATTTTATATGTAGGAAACCCTAAATACTACACAAAAAACTGTTACAACTAATAGATGAAGTCAGCAAACTAGCGAGATACCAAGTCAGCACATAAATGATTCACATTTCTGAACACAGGCAATAAACAATCTGTAAAGGGAACGACAAAACAACTCTATTTACAGTAGCATCCGAAGGATAAACTACCTAGGAATTAACTAAGGAGGCGAGAAACCTGTAGAATGAAAATTACAAAACATCGGTAAAGAAAAACGAAAGCCCTGGTAAAGAAGACGTAAGCAAACAAGTGTTTCGTGTTCAGGGATGGGAAGACTTAATATTGTTCAAATGTCAATACTACCTAAAGTGATCTACAGATGCAATGCGACACCTGTCAAAATTTCAATAACATTTTTTGAAACAATAGAAAAACCCGTTCTGAAATTCATGTGGGCTCTCAGGGGACCCCAGATAAGCAAAACCCATTAAGAAAGAATGCAAGTGCAGGACTCACACGTATCGATTCCAAACTTACTACAGTGCTATGGCAATTAAAATACCACGATACCCCCATCAGGGCAGACATACAGCTCAATGGAATAGAATGAAAAGCTCAGAAACACACCTCCACACGTATGCTCAAGTGAATTCTGACAAGTGTGTCAAGACCATTCAATAGAGAAAGGGCAATCTTTTCAACAAAAAGTGTATTAACTTGACTCTGTTTTTACTTTCTGTGTCCTTCCTTCCCTGCTGATGTTCACAAATTCTTTTCCATCATTTCCATCCTGTTTAGGGAACGTCCCTTCATCATTATTTTAGGATAGGTCTACTTCTCTTAGTTTTCCTTAATCTGAGAATGTCTTGGTTTCCCCTTTATTTTTAACGGACATTTCTGAATTATATAGGATTCTGAACTGACAGTTATTTCCTTTTAACATGTAAAATATTGGGCCCCTTCCTTCCAGCCTCCATGGTGTTAGATGAGAAATACACTATTATTCCAACCATTTTTCCCCTAAAGGAGGATGTCAGCTTTTCTCTGGCAGTTATCAGGACTTTTTTTCCCTGTGTCTTTAGCTCTCAGGAGTTTGATTATGAGGTGTTTTGACGTGGATTTTAAGATTGTGCTGTTTGCGTTTGCTCGTCTTCAGAATCTGTAGGTTATTTGCTGTTGTTGTTTCGTTGCTCAGTCGTGTCTGACTCTTGGCGACCCCCTGGACTGTAGCTCACCAGGCTCCTCTGTCCGTGGGATTTCCCAGGCAAGAATGCTGGAGTAGGCTGCTACTTTCTTCTCCAGGGGTTCTTCCTGACCCGGGAATCGAACCTGCGTCTCCTGCATCGAAGGCAGATTTTTTGCCGCTGAGCCACCTGGGCCTGCCCTGTAGGCTTCTGTCTCCTGCCAAATGTTAGAGGTTTTCAAATCTTGTTCCTTTGATTAGTGTTTCTTTTCCTTCCTTCTCTTCTCATTCCTGGTTTGGTCTCTCTTCAGAACACAGGCGTTCCAGAGGAGAGACACCTTCTGGCTCTGTGCTGTCTGTAAGGACACCCCAGAGAGATTCCTGACCATCGTGGGGCTGAAGCCCTGAAGAGAGCCTTTCTCTCATGAAGCAGATGTGTAAATGCAGTTGAGAATGACCAAATCATGGACTAACAAGTTGTGTACAGATCACACAAGAACTTAAGCACAGGTGCACACACATGACACATGTACACGGAAGAGTCCACATGTGGCTCTGTTGAGACTGTCTCTCCTCCCCAGGCCTCAGACTCACCCAGGTCAGCTGGCTCTGTGATGTCCACCTCCCCTGTCCCTGTATGCTGATTCATGGTCCACGATGGCCACTGACATCATCATACTAAAATCGTGGACACTGCAGTCCCCACAGTTGCTGAGCTCAGGTCAAGCACACACGCCGGTCTGAGCTCCGACTGCTCCACAGTCAACCTGTGTACCCGCAAGGGCCGGTACATGGAGAGCTACCTGGGAACACCCATGCTGAGTCTCCCCATGCCAGAGTCAGAGGCCTCTGGCGAGAAAGTATCTGAAGTCAGTGTCATCGAACGAAACTCCCTCTTTCTTCACGGCTCATGGTTTGTGGGTGACTCCCTAAGCCTCCAAGGCCAAGCCACCCAGAGGCTTGTTCTTTAATTTCTTCGTGACTTTAGGTGTGGCCTGCAGACCTTTTGTAAGCAGTGGGTTTGTATGTTTGGGGCAAGGGGCAGCACCAGCGTGGAGGCCCTTCCCACGGGGTGGGCATGGGAGGCCCAGGTTGGTCTCGTGTAGATTTGCAACCTTGTTGAAAAGATACTTTCCACATGAGAGGGACTTTTTAAAGAATTTATTCTTAATTGGAGGATATTTGTTTTACAATATTGTGTTGGCCTCTTCCATATAATAATGTGAATCAGCCATAAGTATACATATGTTCTCTCCCTCTTGCACTACCCCCCAAACCCCTATTCCAGACCGTCATGGAGTGATGTGTTGAGCTTCCCGTGTAGTACAGCAACTTCCTATAGCTATCTATTTCACGTATGGTGCTGTACGTTTCCCTGCTACTCTCCCCATTCATCTCACCCTCTCCTTTCCCTGCTGGGTCCAAAGTCTATTCTCTATGTCTCTGTCTCTATTCTTGCCCTGCAAATAGGTTTATCAGTACCATTTTTCTAGATTCCATGTGTATGTGTTAACATATGAAAATATTTTTTTCTCTTTCTGACTTAATTCACTCTGCAAAACAGGCTCTAGCTTCATTCACTTCACTAGAACTGACTCGACTGGCTTTCCTTTCACGCCTGAGTAATACTCCATTGTATATATGTACCACAACTGCTTCATCCATTCATTCATCAGTGGACTTCTAGGTTGCTTCCATGTCCTGGCTGTTGTAAATAGTGTTGCAATGAGCATTGGGGGTACATGTGTCTTTTTAAATTATGGTTTCTCAGGGTATATGCCCAGTACTGGGATTGCTGGGTCATATGGTAGTTTTATTCCTAGTTCTTCAAGGAATCTCCATACTGGTCTCCATGGGGCTTCCTTGGTGGCTAAGTTGTAAACAATCTGCTTACAATGCACGAGGCACGCAAGAAGTGGGTTCAATCCCTGTGTTAGGAAGATCCCCTGGAGGAGGGCATGGCAACCCACTCGACTATTCTTGCCAGGAAAATCTCATGGACAGAAGAGCCTGGTGGGCTACAGTTCATAGCTCTGCAGAGTCGGGCATGACTGAGGTGACTGAGCACGCACGCGTGTTCTCGTACTGTTCTCCCCAGTGGCTGTATCAGTTTACACTCCCACCAATAGTGCAAGAGGGTTCCCTTTTCTCCATACTCTCTCCAGCATTTATTGTTTGTAGATGGCCATTCTGACCTGTGTGAGGTGACACCGCATTAGTTTTGATTTGCATTTCTCTAGTGATGAGTGACGTTGAGCATCTTTTCATGTGTTTCTCAGCCATCTGTGTGTCTTCTTTGGAGAAATGTCTGAGTCCTCCCCCCACTTTTTGATTAGGTTGCTTGTTTTGCTGATATTGAGCTAAATGAGCTGCTTACATAACTTGGAGATTAATTCTTTGTCAGTTGTTTCATTTGCAACTGTTGTCTCCCTTTCTGGGGGTCGCCTTTATATGTTGTTAATAGTTTCCTTTGCTGTGCAATCTTTTTAAGTTTATTCGGGTCTCATGTATTTATTTTTGTTTTTATGTCCGTTACTCTAGAGTCAAAGAGGATACTGCTGCAACTTACGCCACAGTGTTTTACCTGTTTTCCTCTAAGAGTTTCATAGTTTCTGGCCTTACATTTAGGTCTTTAATCCATTTTGAGTTTATTTTGTGTATGGTGCTAGGAAGGGTTCTGATTTCATCCTTTTACATGTATTTGCCCAGTTTTCCCAGCACCACTAATTGAAGAGACTGTCTTTTCTCTACCCAAAGCAATCTACACATTCGATGCAATCCCTATCAAGTTACCAATGGCATTTTCACATAATGGAAACACAGTTCAGTTCAGTTCAGGCACTCAGTTGTGTCCGACAGTTTGCGACCCAATGAATCGCAGCACGCCAGGCCTCCCTGTCTGTCACCAACTCCCGGAGTTTACCCAAATTTGTGTTCATCGAGTCGGTGATGCCATCTAGCCATCTTATCCTCTGTCGTCCCCTTCTACTCCTGCCCCCAATCCTACCCAGCATCAGGGTCTTTTCCAGTGAGTCAACTCTTCCCATGAGGTGGCCAAAGTATTGAAGTTTCAGCTTCAACATCAGTCCTTCCAGTGAACACCCAGGACTGATCTCCTTTAGGATGGACTGGTTGGATCTCCTTGCAGTCCAAGGGACTCTCAAGAGTCTTCTCCAATACCACAGTTCAAAAGCATCAATTCTGCGGCACTCAGCCTTCTTCACCGTCCAACTCTCACATCCATACATGACCACTGGAAAAACCATAACCTTGACTAGACAGAACTTTGTTGGCAAAGTAATGTCTCTGCTTTTTAATATTCCATCTAGGTTGGTCATAACTTTCCTTCCAAGGAGTAAGCATCTTTTAATTTCATGGCTGCAATCACCATCTGCAGTGATTTTGGAGCCCCCAAAAAATAAAGTCAGCCACTGTTTCCACTGTTTGCCCATCTATTTGCCATGAAGTTATGGGACCAGATGCCATGATCTTAGTTTTCTGAATGTTGAGCTTTAAGCCAATTTTTTCACTCTCCTCTTTCACTTTCATCAAGAGGCTCTTTAGTTCCTCTTCACTTTCTGCCATAAGGGTGGTGTCATCTGCATATCTGAGGTTATTGATATTTCTCTCGGCAATCTTGATTCCAGCTTGTGCTTCCTCCAGCCCAGCATTTCTCATGATGTACTCTGCATATAAGTTAAATAAGCAGGGTGACAATATGCAGCCTTGACGTACTCCTTTTCCTATTTGGAACCAGTCTGTTGTTCCATGTCCAGTTCTAACTGTTGCTTCCTGATCTGCATACAGGTTTCTCAAGAGACAGGTCAGATGGTCTGGTATTCCCATCTCTTTCAGAATTTTCCACAGTTTATTGTGATCCACACAGTCAAAGGCTTTGGTGTAGTCAATAAAGCAGAAATAGACGTTTTTCTGGAACTCTCTTGCTTTTTCGATGATCCAGCGGATGTTGGCAATTTGATCTCTGGTTCCTCTGCCTTTTCTAAAACCAGCTCAAACATCTGGAAGTTCACTGTTCACGTACTGCTGAAGCCTGGCTTGGAGAATTTTGAGCATTACTTTGCCAGCGTGTGAGATGAGTGCAATTGTGTGGTAGTTTGAGCATTATTTGGCATTGCCTTTCTTTGGGATTGGAATGAAAACTGACCTTTTCCAGTCCTGTGGCCACTGCTGAGTTTTCCAAATTTGCTAGCATATTGAGTGCTGCACTTTCCCAGCATCATCTTTGAGGATTTGAAATAGCTCAACTGGAATTCCTTCACCTCCACTAGCTTTGTTTGTAGTGATGCTTCCTAAGGCCCACTTGACTTCACATTCCAGGATGTCTGGCTCTAGGTGAGTGATCACACCATCGTGATTATCTGGGTCGTGAAGATCTTTTTTGTACAGTTCTTCTGTGTATTCTTGCCATCTCTTCTTAATATCTTCTGCTTCTGTTAGGTCCATACTATTTCTGTCCTTTATCGAGCCCATCTTTGCATGAAATGTTCCCTTGGTATCTCTGATTTTCTTGAAGAGATCTCTAGTCTTTCCCAATCTGTTGTTTTCCTCTATTTCTTTGCATTGATCGCTGAGGAAGGCTTTCTTATCTCTCCTTGTAATATCTTCCCTTTTCTCCTTTGCTTTTCGCTTCTCTTCCTTTCACAGCTATTTGTAAGGCCTCGTCAGACAGCCATTTTGCTTTTTTGCATTTCTTTTCCATGGGGATGGTCTTGATCCCTGTCTCCTGTACAATGTCACGAACCTCTGTCCATAGTTCAGCAGGCACTCTGTCTATCAGATCTAGTCCCTTAAATCTATTTGTCACTTCCAATGTATAATCATAAGGGATTTGATTTAGGTCATACCTGAATGGGCTAGTGGTTTTCCCTACTTTCTTCAATTTAAGTCTGAATTTGGCAAAAAGGAGTTCATGATCTGAGCCATAGTCAGCTCCCGGTCTTGTTTTTGCTGACTGCATAGAGCTTCTCCATCTTTGGCTGCAAAGAATATAATCAGTCTGATTTTGGTGCTGAAAACCTGGTGATGTCCATGTGTAGAGTCTTCTCTTGTGCTGTTGGAAGAGGGTGTTTGCCATGACCAGTGCGTTCTCTTGGCAGAACTCTATTAGCCTTTGCCCTGCTTCATTCTGTACTCCAAGGCCAAATTTGCCTGTTACTCCAGGTGTTTCTTGACTTCCTAGTTTTGCATTCCAGTCCCCTATAATGAAAAGGACATCTTTTTTGGGTGTTAGTTCTAAAAGGTCTTGTAGGTCTTCATAGAACTGTTCAACTTCAGCTTCTTCAGCGTTACTGATCAGGGCATAGACTTGGATTACTGTGATATTGAATGGTTTGCCTTGGAAACGAACAGAGATCATTCTGTCGTTTTTGAGATTGCATCCAAGTACTGCATTTCAGACTCTTTTGTTGACCATGATGGCTACTCCATTTCTTCTAAGGGATTCCTGCCCACAGTAGTAGATATAATGGTCATCTGAGTTAAGCTCACCCATTCCAGTCCATCTTAGTTCGCTGATTCCTAGAATGTCGACGTTCACTCTTGCCATCTCCTGTTTGACCACTTCCAATTTGCCTTGATTCATGGACCTAACATTCCAGGTTCCTATGCAATATTGCTCTTTACAGCATCGGACTTTGCATCTATCACCAGTCACATCCACAGCTGGGTATTTTTTTGCTTTGGCTCCATCCCATCATTCTTTCTGGAGTTATTTCTCCACTGATCTCCAGTAGCATATTGCGCACCTACCGACCTGGGGAGTTCATCTTTCAGTGTCCTATCTTTTTGCCTTTTCGTACTGTTCATGGGGTTCTCAAGGCAAGAATACTGAAGTGGTTTGCCATGCCCTTCTCCAGTGGACCACATTCTGTCAGACCTCTCCAGCATGACCCGTCCATCTTGGGTGGCCTCACAAGGCATGGCTTAGTTTCACTGAGATAGACAAGGCTGTGGTCCATGTAATCAGACTGGCCAGTTGTCTTTGAAACACAAAATACCTCAATAGCCAAAGCAATCTTGAGAAAGAAAAATGGAGCTGGAGGAATCAGCATTCCTGAACTCAAACTATACTACAAAGCTATAGTCATCAAGACACTATGGTACTGCTTAAAAAACCCCAGAAATATAGACCAATGGAACAAGATAGAAAGCCCAGAGATAAACACCTATGGACACCTTATCTTTGACAAAGAAGGCAAGAATATACAAAGTAGGGACTTTTAAAAAGCTCATGAAGTAGTATTTTTTTTCTCTCTTGCCTGTAAGAAAACAGCAAGTTTGTAACTTTAAGGGAGAGGTGGGAGGAGGAGTATGAAGAAATAGAAAGTGAAAGGACAAAGAATTCACAAATGAGGAACTATTTTCCTTCATGTTGAGCAGAATTTAGCAAAAGGCTCCGAACTGGAGAATTCTGCACGAGATTCCACTGAAATTGTGCAAGTCCTATAAAACATTTCAGTTGATTGATTCTTTTCTTTCTCTCTTATTTTCTGATAAAAAACGTGGGGCAGTTATTCTTGTGCTGCAATACGCTAGGATAGTTGTGTATTGGAGGGGTCTTCAGAGGAGGTGGTCAGTTTTCTGGAACAGGAGTGACCCCCAGCTTGTGTGTACGCATGACCGGGGAGAGAGGGTACCAAGGGTGGAGAGTCAGGACTAAGTCCTGTCCTCACACTGCAGAGAGCAGGAATCTGCAGAGTTAAACCGTGGTTCTCATATTAAAATGGGAGAAGATAGAGTAAAGTGATTGCTTTTTAATCTTAGTAGATTTCAGATACAGTTTCTCTTTTTAATCTGTGTTTCCAACCCCAGTCAACTTTGGAACTTTGCCTTCAGGGACAAAGACATTTTTGTGGGCTGTCTGCTTCTACAGAACTCGCTCCACAGCATCCACACACATCTCTCTGGGTCTGGTGGTGGTGGTGGGGGGTGACATGCATCTATCTGCTCCAAGGTCACCCTGGACAGCCCCCACCCTGGATCCCTGGATCCTGCCACCCCCCATGTCGTCGTCCTGGTCACAGCCCCTGCAGCCTGGTGCCCACACCCATCCAGAAGTGAGTATGCTTCCTGCTCACCTGTGGGCTCCTTGCCTCCTTAAAGAGACCAAGTCCTGGAGGCCAGTGGGCTCCACCACTGCTCCTGGAACCTGTGTACACACAGTGTCTGTGCAAATACCTGAGAATTCATTGGAAAGTAAATCCCAGCCTTTGCTCACAGAGGCTGGGAAATCAGCCAGGGGTCCTGACTCACCTTCGGCGCTGGGCTGGGGGTGGGGCAGCCAGGCTGGGGTGGGAGTCAGGTTTCCTGCTCTTGTCACCTGAGGTGCAGGTCTCACTGTTGCCTGGTGGTCCAGGGGTCTTGGCTGGCTGGGCGGAGCTAGATCGCCTGCATCCTTGGTGAACGCGGCTGTCTGCCAGTGTGGGGCAGGCGGTATGCTTGACTCTGGCCCCGCTCCCAGAGCAAGTTGGTTTTGTCTTTCCTCAGCATTAACTCGGAAGAGATTTTCCAGTAGGCCAGGTGGCTTAACGATAAGGCTGGGCCTTTCTCTCTTGGGCACGTGGTTGGGTTCGGCCCAAGGTCCTGGTGAATTACTCTGCCGCTGCAGTCTGGGGAGTAGCCTTGCTGGGCCTCCCTCTGGCTCGCGAGTCCTCCTCCTCACAAAGTTCTCAAGACCCTCCGTGGTCTACGCAGCTCCACACTCCCTTTCCCACCTGGGGATTTCAACGCTCCCAGTCCCCAAGGGGTGGTGTAGCCATGATGGAGGAGGGAGCCCTCACCAGGGCAGCGCGCCCCACTCCTGGCCCTGGAGGAGCAAGTGGGTCACACGGAGGAGGCTGGAAGGGGTTCTCTGCCTTATTGGGCTCCACATGGCCTGTGGGGCCTGTGGCCACAGGTGCAGCTCAGAAACAATCTGCCCTGGGTGTGGCTGGGCAGGGGCGAGGCCCGGCAGTCCATGCAGGGCTCACAGGGCAGGCCCGAGTCCAGCTGCGGCGGTGCCGTCTGTTTTCAGAGGAGCTGGGTCGGCGCATCTGAGCAGCCACCACCAAGCCTCCAGCGAGGATTCCTGGGAGGGGTACTTGCCCTGCTTCACTGCAGGAGAGGGGAGACAGAGCCCAGAGACTGCTCAGGCTCTTCCAGGCATGGCCTGGGAGGTAGCTGAGGGCGCGGGGGCTTCCAGCGGCCCTGGGACCACAGCTGGACATGCAGCCTCATCATCAACCCCAAAGTCTCCTCCTGACGAGAGTCTAGGGCCCAGCCCAGTCATGCTGGACTGTGAAGGAAGGAGGGTTCGGGCCTCAGAAGGGAGGCGGGAGGGGCTCTTGGGAATGTGAGAGCCAGCGCGGAAGACAGGAGGGAGGCAGGGAGACGGAGGGCGGCTCCCGTCCTGGTGGCCTTGGAAGCTGGAGGGGTTGAGGTCAGTGAGGGTCCACGTGGGGCCGGGAGCTGCAGGCACTGGGGGAGAACAGTTGGTCGGGGACCTTGGGTGCTGCAAGGCCAAGGGCATGAGCTGCTGCCCACGTACCCTGTCAGCCTCTGTTCCTCTAACCTCCAGCCGCTCAGAGAAGAAGAAACCAGGTGTCCAGAGGATGGTGTCCACCAGCATCTGCCCAGTGCAGCTCCCAGGAAGGCCCACCCCGTCTGCGCCTTACTGAACGGGCAGTGCTGCCCAGGGGAACCAACGCAGTGAGTCATTCCTGGAGGAGTGAGAGGCGCTGAGGCCCTTCCTGGCCCTGCCACTCTTGAGGACGTGGGAGGAGATCGTGGCTTCGGGGGCGGTGTTGAGACTGTCACCCTGGAGGGGACTCAGAGTTAGGGCTGTGTGCTGGTCCTAATGTGGCTGTCGGACCCTGGGTCACCTCTAGCCACTCGGCTCTGTCCTCACTGACACGATGCTGCCACGTGCCATGGAGATAAATCACACAGACCCCGAATTCAGGTGCCGCCAGGAGAGGAGACACACGAAAGGAAGGCGCGTGGGACACGGGGTCTGAGGGCTGAGGGAGGGGGAGTGTGTCCTGGCCGGGGCGGTGCCCAGAACAAGCGGACACTTGCCTCCTGGGGAGACGCGTGTCCTGGGAGGCCCTTCTTCCTCGGGATCTTGTTCAGACCCAGACAGTGGAGGCCCGACATCTGAGGACTGTCTTCAGATGTTCCCACAGGAAGGGTGGGCCCCTGGGTCCCACCCCGCCATGTCCACAGCACCCCCCAGGATGCTCTCTGCTAGCTTTTAGAGCAGGCTGCCCCTCGCCGGAGTTGGTTATAACCAGAGAGTGGCACCCCCTTAGATGCGGTGACAACATCCTGCCCCTCATGGGGTTGCTCATCCTGCTCGTATGCCCCACTGGGGTCCACCTGGGCCCCCAGTCTTGGAGTTCAGGCCAGGTCGTGGCCTGAGTTTCTGCAGGGCCAACCTGAAGCTCAGGTGGGCGTGGCACGCTGCTGACCTTGCTGTGATGGTGGCTCCTGTGCCTGATGGGGCCCATGCCCCTGGCCAGTGTGGCTGCTCACGGGTCCTGGGTTCCGACCCACAGTGAGTCAGGGCTGGTCCTCAGACTCCAGAGCTGGTGCTTCCCCGAGCTCTTCTGGTCTCTCTGGAGGCTCAGGTTGCCGCTCCCGTTTTCCCAGAAACAGATGTCTGGCCTATGTGGCTTTGGGCTGGGGGAGGTCAGTTGGTGGCCCAGGCTCCCAGGGTCACTGCTGAGGGGGGCCATGGGATCCCCAAGCTGTGACCCAATGGAACCCCCGCAGGCTGTGAGCACGTGGACTGAGTGCTTGTGGGACTGACTGTGGTCTCTGTACGGAGTCCCCGAGAGAGGCGGCAGCGTGGCCTCAGCCTGGAGGGAGGAGGAAGAGAAATCAGCAAAGGCTTCCTGGAGGAGGTGCTCTGGCGGCTGGCTGGGGTCTGTTCTTTTTGTTTCTTTTAAATTTCTTTTTTATTTAAGTCTTTGTTGAATTTGTTGCTTATTGCTTCTGTTTATGTTTTAGTGTTTTGCCTGGGAGGCATGCGGGATCTTAGTTCCCTGACCAGGAATCAAACCCACACCCCCTGAATTGGAAGGCGAAGTCTTAACCACTGGACCCCTAGGGAAGCCCCATGGCTTTGTTTTAAAGGAGGTGACACACTTCTTTCCCCTGATTTGCTGCAAGTGAATAATGGTCGTTACCTTCCCTAAATTTCCAAAATCACCTTTGCCAAGATCCTCCATGATAATTGGAGAAAAAGTCATCGATTACTTAACTTTTTTGGTTCATAAAGGAAGACAAAGACCTGGAGAGCAGCGGGGAGTGGGCCGCTGTCCTGACTGCAGTAAGTCCAGCTGCAGTGCATCCAGGGAGTGAGAACAATTGTCCTCCTCTCTGCCAAGTGCATCCCTGCCCACAGACAAAGATCAAAACAGTGGAGAAACCCCCCAGAGTCAGGACAGCGCCCAGCCGCAGGACGGCGCAGACCCCCACCTGCAGTCCCGGAGCCGGTGGTTCCTCAGTGGCTCCGGCAGGCGGTCGCTGCCGCTGTGGCCTGTTGTCTGGCTCGGATCATTCCCGTCTGTGTTTACTGCAGACAAAACCTGCCTCAGGTCCTCATGGAAATGAGCTGGTCCCACAATGGGGCCTGTTGCTCTGCTGGGAAGCGCTGGCAGCAGTGGGGCTTTGGGGGCTGTCATTCTGGGCTTGTCCTCGCCTTTCTTCCCGGGCTGTCTGGATGACCAAGTGGGGATGGAAATGAGGGGGGCGTTCCTTGGCTGTTGAAGTGGGTGTGTGCTTGTCTGTTTGACAGAGCCAACCCCAGGGACGAGTTCTCAAGTACTTACAACAAGAGGGCGGCAGAGGTGCTGCTCCATCTAAAGCTCTGTCCAGTCCTCGGTCAGTGCTGACAAACAGGGTTGAGAGCAGGAAGGGGCCATGCTACAGTGCCCAAGAGGGTGCCTCGGCCTACTTGGGTCACTTATGTAAACTGTACTTCAGAAATCCATCTGGGACTGGGACTGTGGCATAAATGACTAATATTTTGGATTTTAATTACATCTTTTATCTGATCATCCATGCATTAATATAATTCGTTTTTGTCACATTTTCAGAGATAAATATCATCATTGCCATCACCACTGTCACCCCCATCATCACCATCATCCTGTCATCATTATCACCATCATCCTATCATCACCGCCCTCATCACCTTCACCACCACTATCACCATCATCATTACCATCACCATCACCACCATCATCACTATCACTACCATCACCACCACCATCATCATCATCACATCATCCCACCATCATCACCATTACCACCATCACCTTCACCACCACCGTCACCATCATCATCACCATCTCCACTATCACTATTGCCATCATCATCAGTACAATCATCACAGTCACCACCACCACCACCATCATCATCCTATCATCACCACCATCACCTTCACTACCACCACCACCATCATCACATCATCCCACCATCATCACCGTCACCTTCATCATCATCACCATCACCACCACCACTTTCACAAACATAATTAGTTGCCACCATTATCATCATCATCACCACTGTTATCACCACCACCATCATCATCACCAACATCATCAAAAGGCTTCTATAAGAACCTGAGAACACAATGTCCTTTGGCCTGAAAAATATAAAGAGAATTGCACAGCCGTGGTTGCCCGCTCTGAGTAAGCACCAGTAGAAGGACGATAAGACACATGTAGCTCATATATTTTTAGGACATGAAGAGAAATACAATGAAATAAAATGAAATATGGATAGAGTAATTCTGAGGGGAAAAAAAAAACTTGTTTTGAGGAGAAAAAAATACAAAATCCTAAGTGCCAAACTCAATGAAGTTCTACAGTGAGCACAGCGGGGTCATCAGCACCTGGTTTCAGGGAGCCCGCCCTTCTCCACGTTGTCACTATGTCCTTCCCCCTCAACCCTGAATAGCCATACATTAGCTTTTCCTGATTTTGAACCTTATATGACTGGAGTCAGACAGTATGTGTATCTGGCTTGTTCCCCATTATGTTTGTAAGAGTTATGCTTGTTGGGGCCTGCTGTTGTAGATCCTTACTGCTGAAGATATGCCACAAATTATCCCTTTGCTGATGATGAACATCTGTGTGGTTCCCAGTTTGGGGCTATTAAAATAGCACTCCCACGTCATGATATTTGATGGGTATATACCTCAGGGCAGAGTTGCTGGATTATCAGATAGGCATCTACTAAAGGTTTTATTTTCCTGGATAATGCCAGGTGGTTCCACAGGATTGTACTAATTTACACTCTCACTTTGGTGAATGAGTGTCAGTCTCTCTACATCCTCACCAACACTTGATATCTGAGTAACTTTTTAAAGATAGGGCGAAAATAATATGTTGACGGTTACAATAATATGAAAAGGAGTGTTTTGGAGAAATAGTAATGGCAGACACTTTGGACCATGAACATAGTAGATGACAACACTTGAATAGTATATCATCTGGCTGTGTTGTGGGTATGAAACCCTAGCACAGCGTCATGCAATCTATATTTATATGTCCATATCGATAAATATTTGTTGATGCCTCAGTAAGGGGTCTGGCAGAGGAGCAGCATCCTTGGATGAGGCATGTGGTGTGGCTATTGTGGCAGAGCTGAGGGATCCAGTCTGGAAAGGAAAGGGGGGTCAGAGGACATCACTGGCAGTCGGTCTGAGAAGCTAATGTGTCTGGCTGCTGTGGATCAAGGGGATGCCCAAGGAGACCCGAGGAGGTTCAGCTTCTGTGCAGTTGGCAGCCAAGCATCTGGCACTGGCTTTGGGGTCAGCGGCTGGGAAGCGTTGCAGGACATTGAGAGGAAGCGTGAGGACAACTGGAGCCTGCAGCGCCTTTGCTCTCCCCGCCTCTGCCTCCGACCCGACGACCTCAGGGCCGTGTAGCTGCTCCACTTCTGCCTTCACAGCCCCAGTAAGTTCCTCTTTGTCAGCCCTCCGCTGATCCTGGGTAAACTGACGAAGTCCGCTCAGTGTAGATCCGGCATCCACACGGGCCTCTTGGAATGTGTTTCTCTTCTGAATCAGAAGTGGTCAACCATAAACGTGTTGACCCTCTGTCCTAGGGATGGCACAGTGCCGGGGAGACGGGGCACAGTGTGAGGAGGGGGCACAGTGCGAGGAGGGGGCCTAGCACCTGGGGGGTCCATCCAGGTGATTGTCCTCTCCCCTCCTCTGCAGCCACAGTCCCCTTTGACAGCCTGGGACTTGAGTATCGAGATGTCTCCTTAATCACTACGAAAACTGCTTACGACGGATAGTGAGAAAGGGGGAAGAAAGGAAGAAATGGCAAACACATATGGAGGTAAATTTACATGCCAATGAGGAGGAAATAGCCATGCTCACCATCCTCTTGCTTCTGTAGCTGGACACAGGGTCTCACCAGCAGGATGCCATTCACTCTGGCTCCCAGCCAGCACCTGGCAGCCTGTGGTCCCCTGGGCTGAGACCATGATGTTTGGGGTGCAGGCTGTTTATTTGGGGTAATATCTGTGGAGGGAGGAGGGAAGCAGAGCAGGACAGAGGGACATGCCACTTGTAGTGTGGGCCCAAGGCCACCCGGGTCAGTGCCCTGGGAAGGCTGCTCTTGGCAGGGCTGAACTGGCCTGGCTGCCATCCCCCCTCGCTCACTAAGTGTGACTGCCCAGGATGGGCATGGCCTCGGGGAGTGAACACCGCCCAGAGGCTCTTCTCATGTCCAGGCAAGAGTGCTTCTCTGAGGGGGGCTTCTCCCCAGGCAGAGCAGCCTGGACACCCCAGCTAAGTCTCTCATTGCCTCAGGCATGCGGTGACGGGGCATCCCTGAGGGGCTGCAGGCTCGAGAGGGGCCTGTGCCCCTGCTCCTGCACCTTCCTGGGCTTGTGGGATCTGGTGGGCCTAGGGCGATGCCCCCCAGACCCCCATCCCCCCAGGTGAGCTCTCAGCACGCGGGAGCCCTTGAGCCTCCCGTGGATGCCTGGGAGGGTACGTGGGCTCCTGAGCAGGCGGCCACCCAGATCTGCCCCCATTTCATTCTCTGCCGGACTGACCCAGGTAGGTGCCCCGCAACCCACACCTCTCTCAGCACCAGGAACCGAGTGAAGGTGGGACCTGGCCTCCCTGACCTGTGGCCTGACACTTCTAGATGAGTAGCACTTGCAGATGTCTTTTTGCTGTTGATTTCCAAAGTCAGTGGTGGAGGTGAGAGGGCATAGTGTTTACAATGCGGGCTGCATGGGGCATGTCCAGGCAGCCTCTGTGACCACGTGTGCTTCGTGTCCTGTACAGAGGTTCTTGCCATCTGTGTTTTGAGGTGTAGTATTCTCTATCTCTGCGTGTAGGTGGTTCAAACTTCAGACATCTTCTGGTATTTCCCTGACTCATCCCTCAATTCCCAGGAGGTCTGTGGACCACCCCCCAACCCCCCCTCCAGTGATGGTGGTCGTGAGTGGTCCCCCCCCCAGTGATGGTGGTCGTGAGTGGTCTCCCGCCCCCCCCAGTGATGGTGGTCGTCGAGAGTGGTCTCCCCCCCCCAGTGATGGTGGTCGTGAGTGGTCTCCGCACCTCCCCCAGTGATGGTGGTCGTGAGTGGTCTCCACCCCCCCCAGTGATGGTGGTCGTGAGTGGTCTCCGCACCTCCCCCAGTGATGGTGGTCGTGAGGGGTCTCCGCACCTCCCCCAGTGATGGTGGTCGTGAGGGGTCTCCACCCCCCCCAGTGATGGTGGTCGTGAGTGGTCTCCGCCCCCCCCAGTGATGGTGGTCGTGAGGGGTCTCCGCCCCCCCCCAGTGATGGTGGTCGTGAGGGGTCTCCGCCCTTCATCTAAGTTTCACTGTGTGTTTTCATTGCGGCCTCCAACATGCTCGCGATTGTATCTTTTGGGTGTCCCTTCCTTCAATCTTTCAGAAGTATTTCTTTTTTATACTTTTTATCTGAAATTCGAGTTTGCCTGGTGTTGATAGTGCTGACAGATTCCAGTTTTGCCCGTTCCTTTATTTTTAATTTTCCTCTTTCCTTTTAGCTTGATGTGTTAAACTGCACACACTGCCGCTTCCTTGTTCACATTGAGGAATGTTTCTTAACCGATTGGTTGGTCCAGTGTACAGTGTTTATGATTTCAGAAATACTCTCCCTGAATTCAGCCATATTATTATATTTCCTACCTGTTTTTTATTCACTGTTTCTTTGTTCTCTCTCCTGTGTGTGTTGATCCAGTCTCCTTTCTAACGCTGCTTCTGTCGGCTTTAACGTCGTGGTGCATTTCTATTCTCTCAGTTTTTACCTTTATGTTAATATTATTAATACAAATGCGTATCTTTTTCTAAAATTTCTAAAGTAATAAGTATTTAAATTCTCCACAGACAGAAGATAAGAAAATTAGCATAATCAGAATTCCCTCCCCTCCCATCAGTCTGTTCCTGCCCTGTCCGCTGTCTGGGACTTTTGTTTTTGAAGGTTTGTAAAAACCATCTTGTCTTATACTGAGTGTGTTTTAAAGCTCTAAAGGCGATGTGCTTGGGCACTGAGGTGTTTTATTACTTTGTCTGTTACTGTAGCTTCACGTCTCATTGCTTCTGTCGCACTAAGTTCCCTTTTTATTGGAGCATGTTCTCCGGAGTTGGTGGAAAAGGACTGGTGAGCAGTGGACTTCTGATTCCTAGTGAGTCTGAACCTTCAGTGGACGACGGATGGGCCAGATTTGCAATCCGGGATTCCAAGTTCTCTTCCGTTAGCACTTTGAAGATGTTAGCCCGCCTTTCTTCACGTATCCAGCAATGAGACTAATCTGATTTTACATGATTTCTGCTTCTTGTGGAAAAGAGGATTTTTTCTGTAGCTTTAAGGATTTCTCTTATGTTTCATGTTATGATACTTCTCTCCAGAGTGTCTGGGGTAGGCGTGCGTGGTGCTAAGTCTCTTCAGTTGTGTCTGACTGTTTGTGACCCCACAGACGTAGTCTGCCAGGCTCCCCTGGTCATGAGTTTCTCCAGGAAAGAACACTGGACTGGGTAGCCTCTCCCTTCTCCAGGGGATCTTCCCAACCCAGGGAACAAACCCAGGTCTCTTGCATTACAGGCGGATTCTTTATCATCTGAGCTACCAGGGAAGCCCAAGAACACTGGGGTGGGTAGCCTCTCCCTTCTCCAGGGCGTCTTCCCTACCCAGGGATTGAACTCACGTCTCTTACATCTACCTGCATTGGCAGGCGAGTCCTTTACCACTAGTGCCTAAGTGAGACCTATTGATGCTGCTCAGCATTTGACAGGCACTAAGGACTAATTTATTGTCAGGGAAGTCCCAAGAATTACTTCTTTATATAATGATTTCTCTGTGATTTCTCCATTCTTTCCTTTGAGAGCCTGAGTGAACATACGTCTCATGTCCCTTTCCATCTTTTAACTATTACACTATCTAGATTTCAGACATTCAGGAAAAATCCCTCAGCCTCTTCTTATGGCTCATTATTCACGGTTTTGTTGTGTCCACTTTAAAATTCAACACATAACCTGAACTTTTACATTTTGACGGTCACAGCCTCAATTTTCAGAATTCCTGCTTTGTCCTCTTTCCTAACTGCCTCCTTGGACGCCCGTGTCCCGCGGTGTTGAAGACTTCCTCAGGTGGGGCCGTCAGCCCGGGCCCAGCCTGCGTAGGGGGCTGTGGAGCCTTCTCTTCCGGGTTTGGTTCCGAGTCAGCAACGGTGAGGGCGTGGACAGGCCGTGCTGCTGAGAGGGGCCTCTGCGCCCGCATCTCCACTCTCGCCGCCACCCCGCTTCTGCCCTCCCTGCTCTGTCTGCCAGGCTGAGGGGCCCTGGGGGAGGGGGCAGCCCACCCAGTGGTGCTTTCCCAGGAGTGAGCCCCACCTAGGGCCTTGCCTCTGAGTCCCCCACGGTCTCGGGACCAGCGATGAAGGCTGCCATTCTCTTCTCCCGTCTCTGGGGTGTCCTCAGGGCAGAGTCTGGGAATCCCCGCTCCGGCGCCTCCCCTCACGTTTGCTATTTCCCCCATCCTTTCAGGGTTTGATACACGAATGAGGAGAGACTCAGCATATACTTGACTTGCAATCTGAATATTGAAAGCATTTCTACTCATTTAAAATCCGATTGATAAGTTATAATCCTAAATAGCAACATGTCCTCTTTTAAAAATGGCTTTGCTATAAGGCTCATTCTGCCTATTCTGGAGGAATTATTTCTTAGAGGCACTGATAAAGAGACAAATTACATGTTTACAGATGTCCTCCGAAGACAACAGATTTACACATGGATGTTATATAAATTGACTGTGAAAATCTCTTCTTGAAGTTGTGTGTGGTCTTCCTTCGGAGGAAAAGAAAGATCTGCTAAGGGGTGATTCATGGTGGTGGAATAATCGTGAGGAATCCCGCCTGGGTTTTCATTTCTTGATCTTCTGCTCTGATTGCATCTTACACATTTTAATCTAGCGATTCTGGCAATTGGTTTGCTTAATGGGTTTAATGAAAACAGTTAAATAAAATAGGAATGAGTGAATGAAGCACTGGGCCGGCATCTTAACTGGTGCTGTGAGTGGGTGAGGCGCACCCCTGAAGGCTCGCAGCTCCAGTGCGAGGCCACCTCTCACCGGCTTTTAGTCTCAGGGAGCACAGTGTTGGAGACTGTCGCTTGCCTTGACTCATCACTATGCACGTGTACTGTGCATCTGCTGCACGCACTCACTGTGCTGACGGCGGGGTCACAGGGAGAGCCGGGGGCCTGGCCCCGCTCCTGCCCTGAGAAAGACGGCTGAGCTGACCAAGCTCCCGCCACCCCCCGCCCCCACGGCAGGAGCCTGGACCGCAAGGGCCCGGCCTGGCGGGGCGCAGGCTGTGGGTGGGGACTGCTTCTTGAAGGAGGCGCTCTCGTCAGAGTGTGAGAATAGCCCACCAGCCACTCGGGCCTGACTCCCAGCCACTCCTGACAGGGGTCCTTCCTTTGGGCTGGGCATCTCACCCCCAGCTTCTGGGTTTCTGCCTGGGAGGGCTTCCTGCTGGCTAGTCACACACTGGGACCTCAGTGGCTGGGCCGCCTCCGAGGCCCTGTCCTACACGTGCCAGTCTCTGTCGAACACAGGCCTTTTCTCAGGAAGGTGCGCTTGGCAGAGAAGAGACCACAGGGTCCAGGGGCCTGGGGGCCAGCAGGGGCCATGCAGCAACCACATCCCTGGGTCCAGGCCCTGCTGGGGCAGGCACCTGGACGGGCGCTTGCTGGTGAGGAAGCAGCAGTCACGTCAGGGTCAGCCCCGAAATGCGTTTGAGAGAAGCCAGCTGCGGGCGTGTCATGGGGCTGCTCAGCTTGACCCCCCAGGGCAGCCTGGGCTGGAGCAGTGTGTCCAGCATGGGGACGGTGCTGAGAGCCTCAGATCTGAGAGCACAAAAGAATCTGAAGCTGCTGATGAGGTGCTGATAAGGAAGGCAGCCAGCAGTGGTCAGGACCCCCAGCGAGCAGCCAGGCCTGCGAGGAGTCAGGGAGGGAGCAGCTGGCACTGGGGCAGCTCCCCAAGGGGCTCCTGGCAAGGTCAGCTGCCAGGTAAGTGCCATGAGGTCCCAGGGTGGTCAGTTCACCAGTCCTCCTGGGCACAGTGCCCAGTGTTTCATCAAATATCAGTCTAGTTGCCCTGAAGGTGCTTTCAGGTGAGTTTAACTTTCATTATCAGTTGACTTTAAGTCAAGCAGATGGTTTTCCATGTGTGGGTGGGTCGTGTCTGAGCAGTTGAAGACAGTAGAGGAAAAAAGTTTTTCCAGAAAAGAAGCGCTTCTACCTCAGGACATCCTGCCTGTGCTTCCAGGCTGCTGGACTGCCCTGCAACCTTCACAGGCATCAGCCTCCATGACCGCCGAGTCGGTTCTTCAATTCTCTCTCTGACACACACACCCACGTCCCGAGGATTTCTCTGGACAACCTTGGCTGATACACTGATTCCGTGCCAAGGGACTCTATCTCTGGGCCCCCGTGCCGCGGTCCCTGTCCTCGCCTGGGGCTGGGTCCTCCACCCAGACAGGCACGGTTGGTTCCAGCTCCGTCTGCAGCTCCTGCAATCTGCAGGTTCACACGGCCATTGCAGGGCCTCTGGGAGGCAGACGGCCGGTAGCACTGGCCAAGAGAATGTGGCCAGGCCGACTGACAGTCCTTGGGACAAGGTGAAGGTAGAAGGGATGGCGTGGGGGATGGGGGGCCCGCACTGCCCCCTGGCCCAGCCCCTGGCCAGAGGCAACTCTTAGGAGTGGACGAATCATAAACATGATGGTGGCTCCAGAGGGTTGCTGGCCCTGTCCACTCTGTCTCTGCAGGTGAGGGTCTAGGTGACGTGCTTTTGACCTCATCAAATCCAGTGTGATTTCTGCTCCCCCCTCAGCTCCAAAGCCCCTTAGGAGGTGGGCTCGGAAGGCACCCAGGGTGAGGTCCTGCCTGGACAGGCCATGGAGGCAGGGAGTCTGTGTCCTAGGTGTTCCCTCGTCACCTGGACGTGGGCTCCAGCTGTTTCATCTTTGATCCAAATGGCAGCATCTCTGACAATGAAGCAAGACTGCCTTTCCCTTGAATCTTGAAAAATCTCACTTCTCACATGAAGGACATGTTTCACGCAGCAAACACTTAGCCATCCAAATGTGGAAAGTCCACTGTCGGTCCTGACTCGCTGACAAGGGTGGACAGGAGGCCTGAGGAGATGACCATGGAACACCGCCCCCCCCGCCCCTGTTGTCACGATGGATTACCTTAACTCCAAGTTTATCCCTATCGTGGGCAAAAGCCTTGCACTTCCTTCATTTTTAAGCTCTGTAATTAGGCGCACACAGCTCCTTTGATCAGCATAATAGCTGTTTACAGCCGAAGCAAGGCCCAGCACCACCCCCTCCTCCCGGGGCCCCCAGGCTGCGCCCGCTGCCTGACTGGGGAGAAGAGAAGCAATTTTATTAAAGCCTCATGCTTTCAATCGCGGGTCCCCTTGGGAGGCCCTGTGGAGACCCTCGGCCTTCCTGCACCACCGCCACAGACCATCGCCTGTGTTCTTGTCCCTCCTAGTCTGCAGGGCAGGCCTGCTCCAGGTGGTGTCAACACTGACGGCCTGGAGAGCCCTCAGCACCCCCAGTCTTGTGGCCAGAAAAACCAGACTCTTGACAAGCAGGTTCCTGTGCAGTCAGTCCCACGGCCTCCGGACAACAGGGCCTGGTTCCCGTGGCCTGTGGCCACCCGGAGCTGCCTCTCTCACGGAACTGGCTGGTTGTGGGGCGCTAGGCCCGCCTGGGGATGCCTTGAACTTGGCCAGATGGAGCCGGCTGCGGGCAGTGCCTCGGTCCCAGCAGGATCGGATCCCACTCGAGGGCAGACATGCTGTGATGTGATCGGCAGCCTGTCCGGAGCCTTGGCTTCTGTGAGAAGGGCTCCTCCCTGACCTGTGGCACTGGTATCCAGCAGGTCTGCCCAGGACTGGCTGTCCTGTCCAGAGAAGCTCTGTGGCCTCGGTGCAAGGGTTGGGGGCTGTCGGCAAAAAATTTAAAAGCAATTCAACCAGAGAGATCGTGGCTTGCTTTTATTATCACCACAAATCGGTAGTTCTAAATTCGAAATTCTATGTTCAGGACTAACGGCGACCGAAGTCATGGAGCAGGGGTGCCCGGTCTCTCCAACACCTCTGGAATGTGGCCCCTGGGAGTTAAAACAGCAAATCCCTGCGAGCTGCCCGGTCTTCTTTGGTGAAGAGACATTCATAAAATTAAGAAGTGTTAATCTATGACTCTTTTCCTTTTTTAGGAATATAATACCTGTTTTTACTGTTTATCAGTTTTTAATTTTAATTTTTAAAGTTTTACTACATGAAGTTTCACGACAGAAGATTTCTCTTTCCCCACCACTGTTATTGTTTGTCTCCCGGTTGTTGCTGAGAGTGATGTTGCCGTGTGGACAGGAGGCTGGAGTGACCCACAGAGGGGAGTGTGTGGGTGCTGTCCCGGAGGCCGGGGGCTCCTCCAGCCTGAGAGGCCGCGCGGCGGCCTGCGAGTGGCGTCCAGAGGCTCACAGGAGGGGTTTGGGTGGCACCTGTGCTGGGGGACAGCGGCGGCCGCCTGCGCTCCTGCGAACCGGCTGTCCCGACCCTGTGGGTGGCAGCTTCCCTGCCCCTGGTCCTGAGGAGGCTGAAGGTTATGCTCTCGGCCCCGTCTGGACCAGTGGGTGCTGGCGTGATGGCTGGAGAGCGTCTGCTGTTCCACGTGCGATTCCCACACATTAGAGGACGTGCCGGTCCTGGAGGAGCCACTCCTCCTGTGACCTGGACTCTGGAGGCAGAGGTCAGTCACTGTCACGTGGGCTCCTGGGGGCAAAGCCCCTTTAGGGGAGGGTGTGTGTGCTCACAGCTGGGCCACCCGACCGCGCGAGCTGGGTTTGGGGAGAGCGGGTGAGTTAGTTAGCAAGGCTGGTGGGCCAGCTGCCGTATTCTAAGTGCAAACACAGTGGATATTTATGATTGAATGTAAAGAGGAGGAAGAAAGAGGCTTCTTCAGAGTGAAGGATCGTGGCCAGCTTTCTTCAGCGCAGACACCCAGTGGGGCCGTCGGCACCCCTTGCTCTCCAGGACTGTCAGGGGCACTGCTTGGGTCGGGCCTGGAGCCCACCACACACTCACAGCACCCCCACCTGGGATCTCGTCTGTCCCAGGCAGCCTCCCTGCCTCTGTCTGAGGCGTCTTCCTTTCCTTACCAGGCTCATCCCAGGGGCATCTCTTTCAGCCCTGTGGCCCTTAAAGCCGTCCAGGCTGACAACCACCAAATTTGCCAGATTTGTTTCCTCAGCCCAGGTCTCCGCCATCAGCCCACCCAGTATCTGCACAGCACTGAGACGGTCCAGGTCAAGGTCTCAACGTCCATGTCCCCAGTCTGCTTCTCCTGTGTCCTGCAGTCTTCCGCGAGGCCCTGGTCGGTGCTGTCTGGCTGGGTAACCTTGGTACTTCTCGTCTGCTGCAAACATCCAGCTGTCAGCAAAGACCAGGGCCCTCTTCTGAGCATGACGGGAATCCAGTGTCCTGCCAGCCCCAGCCAGGAGTGGCCGGACAGGGTCACCCAACCACGCGCGGCCTGGGTCCCTGCGAGGCCTCCTTCTGTCTCTGCCTCTGAGCTCTCCCCGACCCCTGATCCCCGGGGCTCACAGAGCCGCTGGTGGGCCTCCTTCACCATGAAACACTCTGTGGTCCCTCAACCTGGCCTTCAGCCCTCTGCCTCCCCTGGCTCGCTGTTCTCATCTCCAGGCCCTGGCAAGGCTGTTCCCTGAACACGTTCAGACCCCCTCAAACGCCTCCGGTCAGAGAGGCCCCGGTGCCCCGGCCCCCCCCCCCACTATCTCCGTCGGAAGCATCGTGGCTTATTCATGGGCTGTGTCCCCAGCCCTGGGGGTGGTGGCTTCGGCCGGGACTGGCTGCCAGGCCTCCTGCGAGGGCCTGTGGGCCCTATGTCCCTGGTCCCTGCCCTTGGTTCTGAGATGCACTCAGGCAGCGCAGGGCTGCAATGGAGGAAAGCTGACCCCGGGGAAATGGGTAGGGTCGGGGCCTCTCAGAGCAGGTGAAGGACCTCGCACTGTGGCCCAGCCCTGTCCACGTGCTCCTGCCAGGAGGGGCCGAGAGCTGTGAAGATGCCCCGGCGCCCCACCAGCTGCGCTCTTGGGGAGCCTCAGGGTGGCGGGGTGCCGGGGTCAGCAGAGGGCTGTCCCCGCTCCTGATCCACAAGAAATGTGGCAGCAGCTCACCCCCGTCTGCTGAGCAGGCACAGGACCCGTGAGGTATCCAGCCCCGTGCCCTGCCAGCAGAAAGCCCATAGCCCACAGTTAGTGAACAAACACGAAGTCTGTTATGGGCTGAATCATGTTCCTGCCATCCGCAGTCTTGACCGCAGTCCTGCAGAATGGCACCTTATTTGGAAATGGTGTCCCCACTGGAGGTGTGTGGACCCTCACCCAGGGCCTGCTGTCCTTGCTGGGAGGGGAATTTGGACACAGAGGAGGATGGGGGAGGGCCCAGGGAGAAAACGGCCCTCTGGAGGCAGGGAGGTCATTCCTGGGGCCTTGGGGGCAGGCCGTCTCCAGCCTCCAGAAGTGTAAGCTGCATGCTTTTTCTGTGTCAGCCCCAGACTGTGATCTTGAAACACCGCCTGGAGAGACACATGGGCGGCACCGGCTCTCCTTGGCTTCTGGATGGACAAACGGCCCCATGAACCAAGTGCGTCCTTTCGCTCACAAGGCTCCTCAGGACTTAACCGCTGTATCTCAGAGGCTCACTGAAGCTCAGGCTTCAGAGGCCTTTGTGGAGATCCTGTTCCAGGAGTGCCGCCCCCAAACAGGAGACTGAGCAGCAGTGGCCCCTTGCAGTCGCTGGATGCCATCCTCACAGGGGGTCAGGGCTGAGCTTGGGAGGACGCGGGTGCCGGGGGCCCAGGCGGCGGCCCAGGGCCCTCGGGGCCTGGAGGCCTCAGGCCTCGGTTGCACTGGAACCCGTCTGGGTGCAAATCGAGTGGGAACTCAGGAGTTGGACCTTCCCACGGTTGGTGTGGGGCAGCGTTTTCTCTTCCAGTGGAAAGAGAAACCGAGAAGTGCCAAGAAGAGGGAGGCAGAACCCGGGGGTGGGTGGAGGTTCCTCGAGCCGAGGTCTCTGAACCTCAGAAGAAGCTGGTTTCAATGCTGGTTCTTCTTTCTTTCTCTCTCTCACACATTCATTTCTGAAGCATTTACAGCTGACTTCCTGGGCCCACCAGGGGCGGGGGACTGGCGAGGTGCCACGGAGAGGCTGGGTGTCTGCCTCCACCTCCAGCTTGGGGCGGCTCGAGGGCCTGCAGCCCACCCCGCACCCGAGCCGCCCAGCTGCCCTCTGGCCCTCTGCCCCTCCGGCCCTGGCCCCACAGCTGCCATCTCTCGCCGGTTCCCAGGAAGCAGTGGTGGTGAGGATGTAGATTGCATTACAGCTGCGATCCATCCAGCAACATCGAAAAGACCTCCTTAAAGCATCCACGGTCACCATGACTCATCTGCTGCCTGTGCAGAGGCAGCTGAAGGACCGGGGGAGGGCACAGCCTGAGAAGGGCCTGGCCTCCACTTGCCGAATATGGCACCAGCCCCTGAACAAGCACAGCTCCCCCCGCCCCCTGACTTTCTCTCATCTTGGGTCGGGGAGGCTGGGCCGCCTTCCAGGGGGGCTGCTGTCAGGCGATGAATATTTCATGAGGGGGCAGCACTGGTCAGTGAGAGATGAGGAGCGCCGCATCCTTGGAGAGCAGAAAGGACCGGCTGATCCCACGAGTCAGCTGGTGTGCTTCCGATGGAGGGCGGCGGGGACACGTCATTTAGCGCCTTGGAAACTGGGCTTGGGGGAAGTGATGCTGCGTGAGACCACCCCTGGGAGGGGGAAACGGGGAACCAAAGGGCAGCACAGCACCGCCAAGGCCGGAGACGGAGCGCTGAGCCCTCCCTCCAGGCGCCTGCTCCCCAGACACAGGTGCAGCTGAGAAAGAGGAAACAAGTGAGGTCATTTCAGCCATGCCCCTGCTGTCCCATGACACTGATTTGTGAAGGTACTTGTCAGTCAGCCCGCAGTCTCTGGCATAATGTAATTGCACATTTACAATCATGTTACTACTTTCAAATTTTTTTCTCTTGAGGAAATTATCAGAAAATGATAAAGCACTTTGTTAGTTTTTAGAGAAGAATTGGGAAATCTGGCAGTGAATGCTTATGGCAAAACCAGTAAGGAAGAGTCATGTCAGGGCTGTCGGGGCACCAGGCAGCTACCCTGCCCCGAGGAGGCTGGACACCCCGAGCCTGGCCTGACAGGACCTGCACGTGGCCGGGCCTTTACCCCTTGGAGCATGTGGTCCATCCAGAGGGGACCGAGGCTTTACATACTCGGTTCCTCACTAAATTCACGTCAGCTGGTATTTCCTGGGTCTCTGAAGTGAGGGGAAGGAAAGCGGCACACAGAATGGGCGGGGCGGGAGCAGCCCTCCCCCAGAGGAGGCTGGCAGGGCCTTCACGGGGGCTAGACCACCTCCTTCCTGTTACAACGGCCCAGGGTGACCACGTGGAGACAAACGTGCTGACGTAGCTCCTCGGCAGAAGGAGGTGCAGGCATGTGGGCTGGAAACTGTGGTCCGTCCCATGCCAGCTCCATTCTTGGGTCGTCTGTGCCAGGCACCTTTCACAGGAACTCAGCGCACACTCCTCTGCATTCAGGTTTCCATTGGGGACAGGAGAGGCCAGAGTGCAGGTGGGTGCCTTTGGGTGGGTGCAGGCTGTGCTTGGGGAACATGAGGGGGCCCGCTAGTTGCCTGGGGACCACCGAGCAAACACCCGACTCCCCCACCCCACCCACAAGGCTGCCTGATGGCGAGGCCTGCCGCAGTGTCTGGCATGTCCTCTGGGGGCAGACACATTCAGGGGCCCTGGACTCCCCTCAGGGGTCAGTGGTGTCCTCAGCCCTTCGTCCGGGGAAGTGAAGGCACCCAGCTTCCTCCCGCCACAGCAGCTGCCATGAGCTTGAGACTTTCCTTCCTTCTAGGGAACTGAACTTGGAGTTTGCAGCAAGTGGGATTAGAGGCAGGTGGGAGCGTAACACAGGAGGAAGTGGGGCTCCCATCCTTGTGGTCCAAACCCTGTGCTGGGGCCCAGCCAGTGAGCCTGCCAGGTGGGGTGGACATGTGTATGTGTGTGCTTACCTGTGTGTGCGCATGGGTATATGTCTTGTGCATCTCGGTGTGCGCACATGTGCACACACCCATCAGTGTGTGTGTGAGTGTGTGTGTCTGTGTGTGCAAAGTTCTGGTCAAGGGAGGCTCAGAGTGATGCCCAGGCTGAGGGTCTAGGCTAGATGGCCAACCTCAGGCTGGCAGAAGTTCTGCCCAGTTGTGCACATGGAGAGATGGTGAGGAGGCAGTCTGTTTCTGGGCCCTTCACCAAGGTTTCCAGAAGCTCTTCACGACCCCACGAGGGCAGCCATGGAGCCAGAGCCGGAAGGCAACCGTGAGATCCTGCCCATGAAGGGACATGGCCAGTCTTGTCCCGATTGCCAGGACACCAACTCTGGTACCACACAGCAGGGTGTCCGGCAGGCCTGAGATGTCCTCTCTGACCTCTCCCAGTGTCCCGTGAGCAGCAGAACTGAAGGGTCAAGTTTGCAAACCCCACTTTCTTGACCCCGCGGGGTTGCTGGTGCCAGGTCAGGTCCTTGGGTTTTCCCCTGGTGACTCTGACTCCTCCGGGGGCCGAGGGGGTGTCCTGAGGGCTGACCTCAGTGTAAATCATTCTGTGGAGTTGGCATGAAGGAGGAAGCTCTGGAAGGGACAGCTGTAACCTGCTCATCACATCTTTGGTTCAAAAACCCTCCTTTACAATCCTCCCCTGGACTCTGAACTCTTCCTGGAGTGGGACTGAATTAGAGAACTATCGCCACTGTAACGAATCACCACAAATCTGCTCAGGACTCTCGAGGTAGAGCTCCGACACGGGTCTCACTGGGCTAAAGCAAGGGGCCAGAGGGCTGGTTGTCTCTGGAGCCCCTGAGAATCTGCATTTGTTCCTGGGCCCTTTCCAGCTTCTGGGGACATTGTGTTCCCGGGCCCGTGACCCCTTGCTCCATCTTCAGGGTCAGCAGCATCAGGGCTCTCTGGTTCTCTATGTCTTAGGTCAGCTGACTAGAAACCTAAATACCCCCTTTCCAGGGAACAAGACACACGGGTTCCAGAGCTTGGGACATGGCCATCCTTTGAAAGCCGTGCAGTAAGTGTGGAGCCATGGGGACCACCTCCCAGCAGGAGGGAGAAACATCCATCTGATCAAGCAACTGATGTGTCCCTGGCGGCACCAGGCTCCCACCAGAAGGCTGGGGCACCTAACAGGGGGCTTCTCCTGGAATGTTGGCAGTTTGGCCCTTACTCATGGAAGGGTGTACCTGTCACGTGTGTGCATGAATCCATCTAGAAGGGATGGCGGGGCAGTGCTCTGGTCCTGCCCCAGGGGTGGCGGCCTCAGATGACAGGACCATTTCTCACATCTCTGCCTGAATCAGTACTCAGAGCCCCAGGCCTGCAGATGACATCAATCTTCTCACCCTTCTTCAGGCCTGCTCCTCACGGCTCCTTTCTCGCCCATCTACGGCAGTTTTGAGCTGAGGAATACTGTTATAAACACAAAAACACGTGAAGGGAGAGGACATGTAATACCGCCCTTCTGGTGGAGTCAATTCAGGCTTAAGGCAGCTGGTGCCGTGGCATCTGCGGGCTCAGTTCCGAATTGGGAGGCCTTACAAGTGGATATGCAGGCAGCAGACTCAGTTAGGACCCTCAAAGCAGCATGAAGACATCTTTATGCCGACTTGATCTTTCTGTTGCCTGGAGATGCACATTTTATGACAGACCACACCAGAAATATGCATACACGTGTCTGTATGTCTACATGTACAAATTTATATGTGCAACACTTATGGAATACTCAAAGCTATGACAACCTAGACAGTGTATTAAAAAGCAGAAATATCACTTTTCCAACAAGGTTCATATAGTCAAAGCTATGGTTTTTCCACTAGTCATGTATGGATGTGAGACTTGGACCATAAAGAAGACTGAGCACTGAAAAATTGAAGTTTTGAATTGTGGTGCTAGAGAAGACTCTTGAGATCCTTTGGACAGCAAGGAGATCAAACCAATCAATTCTTAATAAAATCAACCCTGAATATTCATTGGAAGGACTTATGCTGAAGCTCAATCTCCAATACTTTGGCCATCTAATGTGAAGAGCTGACTCACTGGAAAAGATCCTGATGTTGGGAAAGATTGAGGGCAGGACAAAAAGGGGATCACAGAAGATGAGATGGTTTGATGGCATTACCAACTCAAAGGACATGAATTTGAGCAAACTCTGGGAGATAATGAAGGACAGGGAAGCCTGGCGTGCTTCAGTCTGTGGGATCATAGAGTTGGATATGACTTGGCAGCTGAACAACAGCAACATGGAAGTTAAAATTGTTAGGTTCATAAGAAAACAGATATTATGCAAAGTGTAATTTATCTATTGGACCAGAATTAGTGCAGAAGGAAACGATTGAGCAGGCTTGTGACCAGAGAGTATTTGAGAGAATGCTGCAGCCTAAGGGGAGCAGCCTGGGCTCGGGGTCGTGAAGCTCAAACCTGGCTGGACTGTTGATGCTGGGTGGCCTCACGTGGGTACCTGCACCCCTGGGACTCAGCATTTGCGTCTGTGATCAGGGATGGTAGTGGTGCCTCCAGGCTTGTCCTGTAGTGTTAGCTGCTAAGTCGTGTCTGACTGTTTGCAACCCTGTGGACTGCAGCCTGCCAGTCTCCTCTGTCCATGGAATTCTCCAGGCAAGAATAGTGGAGTGGATTGTCATTTCCTTCTCCAGGAATCTTCCTAACCCAGGGGTTGCACCTGGGTCTCCTGCATTGCAGGCAGATTCTTTACCATCTGAGCCACCAGGGAAGCCCCAGGCTTGTCCTGAGCCATCTGCATTTAATGTCGTCATTGTGGTGTCTGGTATACAACACCACACGACTTGAGTGCACCTGAGTCTAAAACCATTGCCACTAATAGCTGTCACTTCTCAGGTACACACGACATGCCCTGCTGTGCAGACACTTGGTCTGTGTGGCCAGGGGTACTCAGCCTGGGACCACTGAGGAACATTCAAAATTCGGGTGCCCAGGCTGACACCCTAGGCCGCCTGCACCCCAGCCCTGGAGTCTAGCTGGGCATCCACCTGTGTGCTGAGCTCAGGGGTGCTGCTCAGTTAGACAAATGAGCAGACAGGGACAAGGTGACCATGTGCTGCCTGCCACCCATGGGGGCCAGGCTTCTGGGTCCTGCCGATCCGGTGACCAGCCTCTCCTGGTTTTCTGTGGTTTTGCTTCTCTGGCAGCAGCAGGGGCCGCTGGCTGAAGCATGGTGGAGTGCAACGAACTCGGCTCAGGACCCTCCGTCACCCTCTCCAAGATGGCTCCCAGGGTCCTGCCTAGAGCTGCTGCCCATCAGGGTCCTTCCCTCTGGGGACCTGCGGTGTGTCTGGACCCATGTCTCAGATCCCAGCTTCTCAGAGCGCTGTCTTCTGGCCTTGCCCTCTCCCAGCCCTTGGGGCAGAGAAGTACTTGGTGTAATGCCTTTAACTGAAGTACTGCTGGTACCGAAATGGAGCCTCTGACCTTAGCCCTGGTGTCCTGGCCGCGGGTCCTCCGACAGGCGGTGGGGTTGACGAAGAGGTGTGGACGGTGCCCTCACCCCACCTGGGCTGGTGGTGACTTAGCCGCGTGTCTCCACTGAAGACCAACAACGACGCGAAGATTTGGGAGCATCAGATGATAGGCTCGTGAACATGAAAGATATTTCTGCAAAATATGTGTTACACACACACATGAGCTGCTGTTCCGGGCACAACGCCCTCGTCTGAAACCACTTCTCGTGGGAGACTCCCTCCTTGTTCAGGGGTCCGGCTGAGCTCGGCGCCTTCACGTCGCTGCGGGACTGGGTCGTCAGTCCTGAGCGTGTCCTCCCCGCCCCTTGGACTGAGCTCACACCTGCTGTGCTTCTGGACCCTCTGCTCCTGCCGCACCCCCACTCTGGGTAAAGCCCTGGTTGACACTGACCAGAACCCAGTGTGACTGAGTGACCCTGGGCACACCGGGCACTGAAAGCTGTCAGTTTGGGGAATTAATCTGTGGAAGAATGAGCTGGAGGCAGGGGTCAGGCAGTAGGAGGCAGTAGCTTGGCTCCCCACGGGGGGCTAATGAGACCCAACTGGCAACTCCCTGCCCGTCCGGGCCAGGCCAACGGCGCCTGCTCCCGGGAGTCTGTCCTCTCCATGGAGGGGACAGCACTAACCAGTGAGTCTTGCCTCCTCTGCTCCAGTGGTGAGACTGGGAAGGTGACCAGCAGAACTGTCCCCGGCTTTGATTTCTTTCCAGAAAATCCCTGAACAAAAACTGCTCCTGGAGGAGGCAGAAGAGAAGACCCCAGGAGAGCAAGTTGAGTCCACAGAGCCTGCTGTGGGGGCGCCCTGAACACCCCCACCTGTCCCTCAGTGCAGACTCCCTCAGCACAGGCTCCCTCAGCACAGGCTCCCTCAGCACAGGCTCCCTCAGCACAGAGTCCCTCCTCACAGGCTCCCTCCTCACAGTCTCCCTCATCACAGGCTCCCTCAGCACAGGCTCCTTCATCACAGGCTCCCTCAACACAGAGTCCCTCAGCACAGGGTGCCTCAGTACAGGGTCCCTCAGCACAGGTTCCCTCAGCACAGGCTTCCTCAGCACAGGCTCCCTCAGCACAGAGTCCCTCAGCACAGGGTCCCTCAGCACAGGCTCCCTCATCACAGGCTCCCTCAGCACAGAGTCCCTCAGCACAGGGTCCCTCAGCAGAGTCCCTCATCACAGGCTCCTTCAGCACAGGCTCCCTCATCACAGGCTCCTTCAGCACAGAGTCCCTCAGCACAGGCTCCCTCAGCACAGAGTCCCTCAGCACAGGCTCCCTGATGCCCTCTTCTCTTTTTATCTTCAATCAACCTGTCTGGGACCATTTTATTGCACTGATGTGTATTACTTACTGGGAAGTGTATTTATGGAGGCTGATGGAGAAGAGAAGGAGCTGATGATTTATGAAAATGGAGGCTCATGATTCTGAAAGACCTGGTAAAGGTGAGTAGCACAAGCATGGCTCCCAGTTTTGCCATGGGTGAGACCAGTCACTGTTAGAAGACTGAAGAGACAACCGCTGCCACATAAGCTCTCTGCACTCACACAGCTTTATACTTTCCTTCCAATCACTCTTCACTTCAAAGAAGCACAAAAGTCATGGAGGTTCATGGCTCAACCAAGAAAGACGGTTCATGGACGCACCCCTGCAGAAAGGAGCTCAGGCCTGGCATCTCAGGACCGTGTGTGACCGTCATCACCTGCCCTGCCTCCCTTTGATGCTGTGCCTGCCTCCTAGGTTGCCTGAGACAAAGGGCCTCGTGCGGCTAGACTGGCCGAGTGATTTTTGTTTCTCCCCCACTTTCTCGTGTCCAGATGGGGGTGATGTGATACCTGGGCTTCTGAGGGCTGCCTGGTGATGTCATCCTAAACTTACCTGAGGGCTGAAGTCCAGGAGGAAGGAAACCGAGTGTCTGACTCCAGGGACCAATCTGGGATCACTTCTTATCAGACAGGGGGACAGCGCCCGCTCATAGCCGGCATCACCTGAATTCCTCACGCCCTGCTCTTTGATGGAACATCACTGGGCGTCATGGTGGGACTAAGTTCTCATCCTGGGACTCAGTTCTCATCTCAGGGCCGAGTTCCCATCTCAGGACACTGCTCCCATCACAGGACTGTATTACCACGCCAGTGTGGCTGGTTGTGGGGGCTGGGACACTATGCCCTGCTTCAGCAGCATCTCACAGTGGCCTGCTGGCAGGACGGGCGATTCAAGACAGCAGAACTGATGGTGGGTGTGCACCTGCTTCAGGGGAGGCTGGTGGCAATTACAGCGGCGGCCCGCGGCAGCCCTGGCTCTGTCTGCGGGCAGCAAGCGGTGATGGATGTGGCCGCACTCCTTCAATTCCAAGCAAACGGGCGTCTGGAGAACACATGGCTCAGGCCCGATAATCAATCATCCGTTTAATCAATTAGGAGGCTGCACTAATGAAGCAGGGCTGGGGTGGTGGGGAGTGGTGGTGGGACAGTGCCACGGGCCTGGACGCTGGGCTTCCCAATTAAAGAGCAGGTGACGAGGCGGACGGTGCAGCCGGCCCATTGGCGTGGAGGTCTGTCCGGAGCGTGGGCCCTGCGGTGGGATGTGCTGGACGGAGCAGGGTGAGCGAGGGGACAGGCTTCGGGGGTCATGTACTAGCTAGCACAGCACCTCCCCCAGAAGGATTTCTGGAGGCTAGTCCCAAATAGGCCTTCTGGGTTTTCACTCAGGTAAAGCTTTGGAGAAACAGTTTTGGAAATCGCTCGTGTTGTCACTGTTCTTTTTGCCGAGACGTGAAGAGTGAATTTAGTTTTGAAAGCAGCCCTTGCCTTTTGTCATCAAAGGCGAGTCTTCCAGCGTCTGTCTGCATGGGCAGTGTCGGAAGCGGTGCTGCCTCTTGGCAGCATCACCTGTAGCATAGCCAGGTGACCTTGAGTGAGTGCCTTGACCTTGCCCAGTCAAGTCCCATCTGCAATCTCCACATTCTCAGAGGGTAATGCATGCTGATGTGCATGCGTTGCAAACGCTAAATCCAGTTACAAATGCAGGTTATCATTACTGACAATTAGTCCATTTTACATTTGAGAAAATGTAAACACGTTTTTTGCAGACTCTGCTCTGTTTGTCTCATAAGCTCAGTCAGCGGAAAGCCCCTCCTCCCCAAGCGCCCAGTTTGCTTGGAGGCTCCATGCTGCTCCTCCCGGGTCAGTGTGCCCGCTTTCTAGAGGCTCCAGGGGGCGTTCATCTCCACAGTGGGTCTGTCTCCAGCTTCTCTGGCTGCTTTCCTTGGCTAATGGCCCCTCCCTCCCTCTCTGAGGCCAGCAGATCAGACTGAGTCCTTCCCACACACTGCACTGTCCTCTTCTGCTGCCCCTCACTCACTTTTAGGTGGAACCTTACACCTGTGATCACACCGGGGCCCTAGGTAGTCCGGGACACTGTCCACCTCAGGGTAACTGGACCAGCACCCTGGATGCCACATTCCTGGGTTCCTGGCATCAGGACATGGACTCTAGGGGCCTCCATCTGCAGCCCTGGAGGAGGGCTCGAGGCACAGCCCTCGGTGGGCTGTGGGAGCCTGGGCCCTGGAGCTCCTGAACGTCAGCTGCAGTTTGCTTCTTCCACTTGCTCAGAGGGGCTGGTGGGTGTTGCATCTCTGCCTGCAAAGGAGATGGGCTTCTGGGAGGACTGCCTGGGGATGCCAGGTGAGCCTGCACAGGGTCTAGGTTTGTGTTCACCCAGCAATGCTGCTAGGTGGAGCTTTGGTTTGGGTCTTGATGCAAAAGTTTCCTTCAGTGCCACGCCAGAGCCGCTGATGGACCGGGGAAGCCTGGGGGAGCAGGACAGAGGTGAGGATCTTGTCACCCAGCGGGAGTGTGTGGACTAGCGGGACCCTGACTCAGTACAGAGGACCTTTGCAGACAGAGGAGCCTCTGGACGCTGGAAAAGGCCCAGATTCTCCCCAGGAGCCTCCACAAGGGCCAGCCCTGCCGACACCTTCATCTCCAGCCCAGGGAGGCCCTTTCCAGACCTCCGGCCTACAGCGCTGTAAGGTGGCAGGAGGTGCTGTTGACCTGCTCAGCGCGATGGCCTGTGACAGGGCAACCGGAAGTGGGACGGCTGTGGAGGGAGGTGGGGCCTCACACCCAGGCTTTCTTCCACACACGTCCGGGGCTCTGAGGCCCAGCACACCTGGGAATACCTGCTGCAGGAATCAGAGGTTGGGTGAATCTGAAGGGTCAGTAGGCGGGCTGCAGGGCTCCAGAGGCCGGGGTCCAGCTGGCCAGGTGGGCACTGGCAGATGGGAGGGGTAGAAACAGGGGTGGTTAGGGCTTGCAACGGCTTAGAGACGATAACAGCCCTGACATTTCTAACTTGAAACAGTGTACAATTATTGACCTGCTTGATCCTTTCCACATGTGAGCTGACTTGATTTCAACCTGAATGACCAGACCCCTCCTGAGAGTCAAGGTGGCAGGAATTAGGGCTTCCTCTCCATGCGTGTGGCAACTTCCCCCGGCTCTTGTTTTCACTCCCACACCCTGCACCCCTCCTCTCCTGACATGGAAAAAGTCTACCTCTCCTTGTCCCAGATGTGAGGATCTTGTGGGGCCCTTGCATCCAGAGAGGCCCCTCCTGTCACAGGCCCAGCATCAGGCCCTCTTGGCTTCACTCAGCCCTCTTCTGATGGCACAGGAGAGGGTGGGGCCCCTGCTAATGGGCTCTGGGCAGGGCCTGAAAAACTGAGGGGACCCCCTCCCTGCACCTTCTTCTGGGGTCACATGCCCTGGAGTCCAGCTTGGCTGTGCGAGGGTGGTGTGCTGGTGGAGGGCTGAGCAGAGAGGACCTTGGGAAATTCTTAGCTGCCCCTCCGGCACGGCTAAGGGGACAAGACCACACCGGGTGGGTGAGGCGCCTATATCCAAGCCAGCGGTTGACCACATACCACACTAGGCCTCAGCTCCGGGGAAGGTCACACGGCTCAGAACCTTGGAGGCGAACCCTCTGCTGCCTCCTGGAACAGCTCCTCTGCCCTTGGGGGCTCAGCCTCCCCCTGGTTCAGAACAATGGCTGTTAACCAGGTCGGACGGACGGACGGATGGATGACTGGGCTCCTGGAGCAACATTGGTGGGAAGATTCTTATTCTGAAACAAACACTCAGGTTCTCAGAAGGTGGAATGCAATTGGCCCTAGTTTCATCCTGGCTGTAAGTTGACTTCTCATTCTTTGGGTTTAAGATTCCATCCCAAGCCCATAATTACTTCCCTGAATAGGCTTTTGCACCCTGAATGGCCAGGCATCGTGTCCCCGGTCCTTTATCTTGATTAGAAATGGGCTCCATATTTTAATACGTTTGCCAGCCAGTCCCTCACCTGCTGAATCAGCCGTCTGAACAGCAGTTTTGGTCATAAGCCCTTCCATTCCTGAAACAGTCGCCCACGTGGCCACCAAGTCTGGTCTCAGCGGGCCCCGTATGGAGTTGCAGAACTGAGCCTGCCCCTCCTCCCTGCCGGTCCCACAGCTTGTCACTGGATGCAGAAGCCCAGCCGTGGGGTCTGGTTTGGGAAGGTCAGAAGGATGAGGCATGCTGACCGTAGGAGTCAAGCCAACAGGAAAGTAGTCCTGTTTCCATGGCACCCCTGGTTTCAGGCGTTCCTCCCTCCCATTTGTAGAAGGAGCATGAGGTCAGCTGGCCCTTGGGGCCAGCGAGCCTCCTCTGGAGGGGAGCTGGCTTCTTTGGAAGGTCCTGGCAGGACATGGAGACAGGGCTCGGGGGACCCCGCCTGGGCCTCTGAGGCTGGCTCACAGCCCGGGTTCTGTGGGGGCGCTTCTCCCGTCGCCCCCCAGAGGGTGAGAGAGGCCCCCTCACGGCTCCCCTGTGCTGGGCTCCAGACGTGACCTTGCGTGAGTAAGTGAAGATGTCTGTGACAAAGAGACTTACATGAACAACTGACCAGTTCAGTTTCCTTAATTCTCAGGATTGGACGCGAACCAGAAGAGGCGTGGTGCCCCCGACAAGGTGTATGGGGCCTTGCGGTCCACACTCACGGGGGCTCGAGCCGGGCTCCCCGCGGGGCTGGGAGGGAGGCAGGCCTGGAGCTCATCAGCTCTGAGCACCGGGCTGGGCAGGCTTGATGGTGGCTCCCGGTTGAAGCACAGGTAGGGGTTTCAGGAGCCCCGGGATCGGGGGGGTTGTCAACAGAAACAGGCTGCGCCCCTCGTCTGGTGGACGGGCAGTGTGGCCGAGGGCCTGCTGCCCTAGCAGAGAGATGCCCCGGGCTCGGAGCTCCCAGAGGACCCGGCAGGCATGAGAGGGGAGCCTGGGGCTCTTGCGCTCTCACGGGGAGCCACCCGACTGTCTCGTGCGCTCAGGGTGGGCTGCGTTCCAGAACACATGCGGGGCACCAAGCCCCAGCCCTTAGGAAGCTTGGGCAGCATCACATCCTCCTCAAAGGCCTGGCCTGCTTGCAAGGCCACAGGGTCACAGGAGACGGAGAAAGTCTGACTGCACAGGACGGACGACGGGGAGGGGAACAAGGCGAGGCCAGACAGACAGCAGTGTGTCCCCAGGGCTAGCGCCTTCAGGGGTTCAGATGCCCGCACACGGGCTTTTGGGGTAAAAAGGGAGACTGGTTGTTGTTGTTTAGTAGCTAAGTTGTGGCCATCTCTTTGCGACCCCTGTGGGCTGTAGTCCACCAGGCTCCTCTGTCCACAGGATTCTCCAGGCAAGAATACTGGAGTGGTTGCCATTTCCTTCTCCAGGGGATCTTTCCGACCCAGGGATGGAACCTGAGTCTTCTGCTACTGGGGCCTCAAAGGAACAGGGGTGGGAGTTGATCACAGCACCCCCTTTGATACAGGAAAGCAGGTGCAGAAGGCAAGGAGGGAGCAGTGGGCCTCCAGGACTTGGGGCCGTGGAGTAGCCCCTCCTCCGCTGCCCTTGACCTACGGAGGATGTGAGCACCCTCTGGCAGTGTGCCTGGCACACCTGTGTGTCACACCTGGGCAGTGTCCCCAACCTTCTTCTTTCTGGTTTTGGTTGTAAGACCCCCACACATGGAGGACCCTGGGGCAGGAAAGGGGGGAGCAGCAAAGACCAAGGAGGTCCCAGGGCTGGGGGGTTAGCTTTTGCAGATGCTGTCCTGAGGGCAGGCAATCCCAGGGGATTCAAGGTCACAGTGGAAGTCACCTGGAGGCCTGACTTTAGGGGATAGGAACATGAGTCTCTTTGGAAAATCTCTCAGCCCGCTTGCCTCTGCCCTCCAGCTCTCAAGGACTCAGATAAGATGGATGGAAGGGGTCTCTGGGCCTCCCGGGTCAGAGGCAGTTCCTGCTGGAGCCCTGAGCCTGGGCCGCAGCCAGGCGCCGCCCCATGTCCCGCCGAGCAGAGCTGCTGACTCATCCTGGGTAATTAGGGCTCGTCAGGGATCCTGCCCCTGGGCTGAGCCCCTCTTTTCCTAATGGTGCAGCAGGTCACAGAGAAACACAGCAAGATCAAGTCACCCGTGGGGTCCGTGCCCAGTGCCCCCAGGCCAGCTAGAGCGCAGCCCGCCAAGGTCGGAGCTCTCCGGGAGGGGCAGAGCAGGAGGTGGCAGGGGGGCTGGTCTCCAGGCTCAGGGGAGGGGCCACGGACAGGCTGGGGGCAGCATGCTGCACAGCCAGCCCGAGTTCGGTCCTGCAGAAGTGACCTCTCTGAGCTTGGGGCCTGGTGCACAGGTGGGTGGAAACACCGTGGGAATGGCTGCACCCTGGCTGGCAGGTCCCTGGAGCCCCACCCTGACTTCTGACCCTTCCAACCGGGGGCCTGTGAACCAGGGCTGGCTGAGGTTCCCCGAGCACCCTCAGACTACCGACTGCATCGTCCAGAAGGACGGAGGAGCTGGCTGCGCTGGACCTGAGAGGGAGAGATACTGGGGGCACCCACTGAGTGGACGGGCTCTTTCCAAGCCCAGATGGCCTGCCGGACTTGGAAGGAGAAGGGGCTTTGTAAAGAGGGGACCCCCTGGGCCTGAAGGTGTAAACTATGGCTTTCAGGGAACACGCGGCTGCCTTGCTGCAGTCCTGCACTCTTTCAACACCCAAACTCCAGCCAGGCCTCTTTCAGCCAATCTGCCCGAGGTTTGGCCAGAGGAACCGGACAAACACAGATCCTCAGGCCCATCGTAGCCCCAGAGGGCAGACACGGGCTGGACACCAGCTCCAAGGGCTGCGGCAACGGGGACTCATTCTGCATGGCGCATTTCCTAAGGGAGGGGTCTTGGCCTCTAGGGGCTTCTTCTGCACCTAGCCTTGCCCAGTGCACAAGACCAGCTGAAGACCAACCGAGCTTTTTAAAGTAGGTTTTCATGTAAATAATTCAGATAAGTGAGAAAAGTCCCCATTCTCACCTCGAAAATGAAGATCACCTAGATTTCCCTGGTGATCAGGGTGAAGCCGACTTCTGTTTCAGCTGAGCTGAGGGTCAGGGCTGGGGCGGGCAGAGCTGGCACGGGTAGGGCTGGTCACTCGAGTGTGCTTTGCTGGCCCTTCCGGCCAGAGGTGCTGATGGAGCCTCAGGGGCACAGGGCCAGGAGGGGAGGCAGGCCCACATCCTTCTGACCCCGTGACAAAGAGCCACAGAAACACAGACAGACAGAACCCTGCGCGTTCCTCTCGCAGATCCTGTCTGCGCTCCTTCCCCAGGGTGTCTGAGTACCAGGCGTTGCCCAGGAAGTGCCAGCTTGTCTGTGCTGCCCCTGGGTTGGGCGCCTTGGTCTCTGGGCCAGTCCTCAGGTGCGTGGGCCCCCAGTTCCCAAACTCAATCACCAAAGGCTGACATAGCTCTCCCCTGGGCCCCCATGAGCCCTGCATACTTCCATCTTTCAGGAGGCCACCAGGCTGTCCACGTCCACAGCGAGGCTGGATTGTACATCCACTTCCCATATTCACGGCCCTCTCTTCCTCAGGGGAATTTACCACTCATATATTTTAAAGAAAAATATACAAAAATATGGGCTTCCCTTGTAGCTCAGCTGGTAAAGAATCCACCTGCAGTGGTGGAGACCTGGGTTTGATCCCTGGGTTGGGACAATCCCCTGGAGAAAGGAAAGGCTACTCACACTGGTATTCTGGATGTTCTCGAGGTCACAAAGATTCAGACATGACTGAGCAACTTTCACTTTACTTCATACAAATATTTGTCTTCTTTAAAAAAAAAAATCCTAAAAAGCAAAGGAAAAAAAAAGCAAAAATAGACAAGTGGGACCTAATTAGACTTAAAATCTTTGGTACAGCAAAGAAAACCACTCACAAAATGAAAAGACAACATACTGAATGGGAAAAAAATATTTTCATATGATACAGTCAAATAGGAATCATATGCAAATTATATAAATAGCTTATACAACAACTCAATATCAAAAAACAAACAATCCTATTAAAAAACGGGCAGAAGACCTGAATAGACATTTTCGCAAAGACATACAGATGGCCAACAGGTGCTAATCATCAGGGAAATACAAAAAAAAACCCACACAATGAGATATCACCTCACACCTGTCTTAGATGGTCATCATCAAAAGACCACAGACAACAGAAGTTGGGGATGATGGGGAGAAAAGGGAACCCATCTAAACGGTTCAGTTCAGTTCAGTCGCTCAGTTGTGTCCGACTGTTTGCGACCCCATGGACTGCAGCACGCCAGGCCTCCCTGTCCATCACCAACTCCCAGAGTCTACCCAAACCCATGTCCATCGAGTCAGTGATGCCATCCAACCATCTCATCCTCTGTCGTCCCCTTCTCCTCCCACCCCCAGTCCTACCCAGCATTAGGGTCTTTTCCAATGAGTCAACCCTTCGCATGAGGTGGCCAAAGTATTGGAGTTTCAGCCTCAACATCAGACCTTCCAATGAACACCCAGGATTGATCTCTTTTAGGATGGATTGATTGGATCTCCTTGCAGTCCAAGGGACTCTCAAGAGTCTTCTCCAACACCACAGTTCAAAAGCATCAATTCTTCAGCGCTCAGCCTTCTTCACCATCCAACTCTCACATCCATACATGACCACTGGAAAAACCATAGCCTTGACTAGATGGACTTTTGTTGGCAAAGTAATGTCTCTGCTTTTAAATATGCTATCTAGGTTGGCCATAACCTTCCTTTAAACCATACCTCAATATAAAAAAGAATCCAGGCATTTCTAATTTCACAATTCAAGTTGGATCAGAAACAAATCGTCAAGTGGCAGATATGAAGTGCGTTTTGGCTAGCTGTCCATTTCTGACTCCGGGCTGTGCCTGCCGAGGGGTGCTGGTGCCACCCGGGCTCTCTCGTCCGTCCATCTCCCTTCTTTTCACCTGCCTGTGCTTTGCTCACAGCACTTGCAAACGTGGCAGCAGAGCCCAGCGATCAGCACCCCAGGGAGGGGCGTCCTCTTCTGTGAGGTGCCCTCGCTGTCCAGCAGTCCCCCACCTCCACGCGAGCCCCTGCCCTCTGGCTCCACCTGGCTCCGCGGCGAATCCCAGGAGTGGGGGTGTCATCTACGTCCCTCCTCTCAGCAGTAGGACCGTGCTGTCACTGTCCCACCCACTGACCCTGGTCAAGCTGAGCCGGCTGGCTTCTCTGCACACCAGGGATTGTGCAGATGATGTCACAGAACATTCTGGAATCTGGGTGTATTTACTGCAGCGCTTCCTTCTCGTCCAACAGCTGCTGGCCTGGCCCGCCCTCTCACACAAGCCCAGGGAAGGTCTCCTGCAGCTGAGCAGCTGGACGCGCTCCCACTCTGTCCCAGCTGCACCCTGATACTCAGAGGAAGATGCTAATGTTTAAAGAACACCCAGATATTCCGACTTACACTGAGGCACTTGGGAATATCTGGGCAGGAAGTTTTAAAAAAGCCTGGTCTCAATTGGGTATGAATTTGCAGGAGAGGCCAACCTGGCGGGGGCTGGAGTGGTGGAGCTGGGCTCTGCGCTGGGTCCCAGCAGCTCCCACTGAGGTGTCCTCCTACCCTCCCCCCCGACCAGGGCCCTCTCCCTGTCCCAGGAGAGTGGCCTTGAGTGCACACTCCCTGAGTTAAACCCAGATGCCCCTCGGACCCACATCTGACCATTTAGTCTGCACCTGTCAGGGCACCGTCGTCCTGCTGGGAGCTTGGGAGTCTGGAGCCAACCTTCACCCTAAACCTGCAGGGGCCCCGACCCCCTGGTGCTGCCCAGACTGACCCCTCCTCCGCTGCTGGGCCCAGGCCACAGGGACCCTCCAGCCTTGGCAGGGCGTTGAGGGGCTGTGGTTCTCAGAGAGCTGCCCTTTCCATAGCTTGTTTCCTAAACAACACACCTGACTTCTAGGAACTTCTCATGAGCCCCGCTGCCTGTTTTGCTCTTAAAGAACAGCACACCGCCCCGCAGCCTGAGCTGAGCAGCAGGGCTGCGCTCCCAGGAGGCACCTCTGCTGCTGTGATGGCTGCTGCAGCTTGGGGATGAAGGCGGACTCCCCAGCCCGAGGCTTCGGTGGGCGAGCAGTGAACCCCCCGTTACACCATGAGCCTGCCACACGCGGCTGCAGACGGCTTTGCTGTCTAAAAGGGAGGGGAAATGGGCTCCACGCCTCTGTGAGGGCTTTCCCTTGCGGTCAGCATGGGGCAGACTGACCGAACCACCAAGACGGAAGAGACAAGATGGGCCTGCAACAGGAAAATGGGACCCGCTGTTCTGACACCGTGTCCCTTCCTCCTTCACGAGGAGACCCGGGTGTCCTCACGCGTGTTGTCAGAGCGGGTGACTGCAAAGAGAGAGAGAAAAATGGAACTAGAGGTACCTTTGTCAAGATGACAGGGAGGTGGATGCTAAGAAAAATGAAGACAGAGGAAAGGACCTACAGTAAGAAGGTGTGAGGCCGTGGGACCCCGAACCCTTCTGAGGAAAAAGAGGGCTGTTCTCTCCCCTCCCGCCCCTGCCTCGCCTGAGTGCTCATGGGCGCTGGCTGGCTGCTCATGGGCCCTCCCTGGGTGCTCTCTGGGCCCTCCCTGGGTGCTCATGGACCCTCCCTGGGTGCTCACTGGGCCCCCCTGGGTACTCAAGGGCCCTCGCTGGGTGCTCTCTGGGCCCTCCCTGGGTGCTCATGGGCCCTTCCTGGGTGCTCATTGGGCCCTCCCTGGGTGCTCATGGGCCCTCCCTGGGCCCTCGCTGGGTGCTCTCTGGGCCCTCCCTCGGTGCTCATGGGCCCTTCCTGGGTGCTCATTGGGCCCTCCCTGGGTGCTCATGGGCCCTCCCTGGGCCCTCGCTGGGTGCTCTCTCCAGGTGTTACTCCTCAGCACGGGGGACACACCATGAATGAAGCTGAAAATGTTTTGAACCCACCTGGTGCTGGCATCCCAGAGGGAAGACAGAATGTGGATGAGTGAACGTGTCCTGGAGGCCAAGTTTGGATGTGAGGGTTTGGGAAGGGGTGGGCTATGCACAGGGGAGCTGTGGTCAGCACCCCATGGAAGGAGGCTGGGAGGAGTAGGTGGCAAACTTGATGTGAACTCACAGGTGCCTGGGAGCGTCCGGTCAGGGTGGGCAGGACCTGAGCTCTATGCGAAATGTGGGATCCTCTGGATGAGATGCGGGGGGCGGGGTGCTGAAGGTGAGGGGAGATGGTCTGGGGAGGAGGATGGGGGGGGGGCCAGGGCCTGGAGCTGAGGCCGCGTGGCCGGGGGCCAGAGCTGCAGGCTCAGGACTGAATGCCGATTGCAGGTGTCGGGACAAGGGTCAGGCCTGAGGAGCTGCCCAGGGGAGCCGAGGGCTGAAGCCTGAAGAGAACTGACTCGAAACAGAGCAAGGGACAGGCAGGATGGGGAGGCAGTGGACCGCTCCTGCCAGGGCTTTGCGGAAAAGGCGAGCCGGGGAGGCCACGGAGGCTAAAGGGAAAGGCAGACCCAGGACAGGGCTTGTCTTGTGTGGCCGTCCTCAGCACGCAGACAGAAGCCCGGCGTGTTTTCGGGCAGCTGAGCTCGTTCAGGAAAGGGGAGTGCGGCTGCAGCAGCGACGGGCCCTGACCGGGGGTGCCCGCTGGGCCGTCCTGAGGGGAAGGCGTGTCCCGGGGCTGCAGGTAGGGGCGGGGGGGGGGGTGGCAGTTCTGGTGCAGAAGAGGCGGCTGCTTAGGTGGCCAGGTTTATGGTCAGGGATTCGGGAATTTTTTTCTACTGCATGAAATGCATGTTAAATAAAACAGAAGTAACAGTGGCCACTACTTTAAAATCAGCTTATGAAGCTCTTCTCTGCGGTAGGGGACGCCGTGCTCAGTCGTGCTCAGCCGCTTTAGTCGTGTCCGTTCTTCACGACCCCGTGGACTGTAGCCCACCAGGCTCCTGTCCATGGGGTTTCCCAGGCAAGAATATTGGAGTGGGTTGCCATTTCTTTCTCCAGGAGTTTGTTCAAACTCATGTCCGTTGAGTCGGTGATGCTATCCAACCATCTCGTCCCCTGTCGTCCCCTTCTCCCTCCTTCAACCTTTCCCAGGTTCAGGGTCTTTTCCAATGAGCCAGTTCTTCCCATCAGGTGGCCAAAGTATTGGAGCTTCAGCTTCAGCATCAGTCCTTCCAATGCATATTCAGGGTTGGTTTCCTTTAGGATGGACTGGATTGATCTCCTTGTTGTTCACAGAACTTTTAAGAGTCTTCTCCATTACCACAGTTCGAAAGCACCAATTCTTTGGCTCTGAGCCTTCTTTATGGTCCAAATCTCACATTTGTACATGACTACTGGAAAAACCATAGTTTGGCATGAAGCTCTTGGTGGAAAAAATTCGTTCACATGACTTTTAGGTATTATGTTAGGTATCTAGTATTGCTCTTGATAAGGCCAACACCACTAAAATAATGGTCATTTTGGAATAACTTTAGATTTACAGGACAGTTGCAAAGATAGTATGTTTCCTACACTCTTCCCTCAGCCTCCTTTTCTCAGCATCTCAGACGATGACCAGAATGCATTTGTCAACTCTAAGGAAACTACCTGGCCCATGGACCCCTCTCCTGACTTTATTGGCATTTCCCTTTTTTCCTTCCCCAATCTCACCCAGGGGCCATGTTGCATGGTCACGGCTCCCTCAGCTCCTCTGAGCTGTGGCAGCTCCTCAGTCTTTTTTGTTTTTTTAATGACTTGGTTAGTTCTGAGGAGTTCTGCTTGGGGGTTTTGTAGAATGTTAAGTGTGTCTGATGTTTTCCTCATGGTTATACTGGGGTCATGAGTTCCAGGGAAGAAAGTCACAGAGAAACACTCTTCTTATCACACCCAATTAATGAGAGCTTCCACCCGTGCTGTGAATCTTGCTCACCTGGCCAAGCTGGTGTGTAGGGCCAATACTATCCTCATTTCGGGTTTTTAGATTGATCTGTTTGCTTTTATCTCTGGAAAACCCAGTTTTGATTCCTAATATTTTTACAATGATAATTGGCATCGCCAAACTCCTGTGTAACATTTAGGAGTTTTTTTCTTTTTAAAAGGTCACTACTATTATAGTTCTAATGGACATCTTTCTACATTACCTTTCCCTTTGTGGGGGCGGGTTACTGCCTTAGGCTAAGCACAGCAAAGTGAAAATTGATGAACTCATTCTAAACCACTGGAGAGTGGCAGCCTCGTGATCTAACATTTCTCTAAGCAGACAGAACTCTTCAACCCCCAGGGTTGGTCACAAGCAGGTGGACCCAGAGGAGTTCTTGGAGTAGACCAGGTCTGCCCAGGCTTCCTGGAGGAAGAGAGGGCAGGGCTCGTGAGGGGAGGCCGGGACTTGTTTTGGAGACAGAAGGGCCCAGGTCTGCACAGGAGAGCAGACACTGACCCCTGCTCGGTGGGGAGGCGACTGGAGCTCTCTGTGCACAAGGAGGTCGGGGGCCAAGGTCACCGTCTGGCTCTACTGATGGCGAGAAAGAAACGGAAAAGTGAAGCCAGTTTTTCAGGGGCAGGACCCACAGAGATGCTGGGAAGTGAGGGTGACCCTCCCGGCCTCAACCCGCACCCGCGTGAATGGGCTGTGCTGTTTGTGGAGTGCACTGATGTCCCTCCGAGTCCGCCTCTCTCAGGAGACAGGAGAAGGCCCGCCAGGGTCCAGGGGCCCTGGAGCAACATCAAAAGAGGGACGTCACTGTGAAGAGAGACAGGCCTGACCTTTGTTCAGTCAAGCCTCTCGTCAGGGGTCACGTCTGTGGAAAAACAGGAAGGTCTCGGGAGATCCCCTGGGAAGAGCACAGCAGTGTCGACCTGCTTGGGATCCTGAGCCCCTGTGTCGAAGTCAGAGGGTTTCTGGATCGAAGAGTCCAGGCCAGGTTCTGAGGGCAAGGCTAACAGTGTTTGCTGATGGAGCGTGCTACGCGTCCAGACAGGCGCTCAGATTGTAGAGTCTCGCCAAGTCCTCCTCGCCCTGCTCCACATCCTTCTCCAAGCCCCACCTTTTCTGAGTTAGTTTATATTTAAAAACAAAACAAAACTAAGAAAAACAGAGGTACCGCTCCTCCCCCACCCCGGCCCCGGAAAACCACGGCTCCCAGGGGTTGGAGTGGACCTGGGCCCTGACCCCCGTCTGACGGAGTCTGGGTCTGAAATCCTGTTTATGGCCACGGGGCCTTTTCATGTTGAGGAAGCAGTTTGTTGTCCAAAATAGCTGCTGCAGGAATTGACTGTATTTTTAGGAGCAGGAAGGGCTTGGGGCTGAACTTGTGCATTTTTATGGCCCGCTAGTTTCCTATTGTCCTCAAAGGCGGTTCAGTCAGGTCACAGGAGCAAGAACCACCATCTAGAATCAAATGTCCTGGGGTGAGAGTGCCCTGGGGGTGTCCTTTGTCTTCCTGAAGACCCTGTTATCTTTTGATTTCTCACCCATGGTCCTGGCCATTAGCACTATTATTTGACAAAACTAGAAAACAGTCCAAAAAATCTCAGAATTAAAAACATGGAGCTCGTGTTAAAACACGGCTCAAGTGGGAGCACCGGCTTAGTGCCTCTGCTGGACACTTGAGGACGCATGGTCAAAGTCAGCCTCATCCGGGACCAGGAGACTTGGGTGGGGCGGACTGTTCATCAGGGCAATGGCCTAGGACACCAGGCTGGCCCCCCTGAGACACACGGTCCTGAGGCGTGAGGGGCGCCCCCGTCACAGGCTCCAGGCCACAGAGGCGGGAGCCGAGGCTGCAACACAGGAGAGAGACTGTGGCCTTTCTGCTGGTTCTAAGCCACGTGCGATTCCAGTTTCAACAGTGACTTTAGTCTTTCCTGCCCAGAACCCAGAAGCATGTGGACTTGGCTGGGCAGGGAGTCGTCGGCGTCCTGCCTGGAGCAGGGTCCCTGAGCCCCTCCCCTGAGTCAGTGAACACTGAGGCTGTGTGAGCGCTGCTGCTGGTGCCGGGAGGAAATCGATGTCCTCCCCGATGGGTGCTGGGTGAGCCCCCAGACGGCGCAGCACTTGGGGGCGTGCACGTCCCCCACGATCCTGCTACAGTTAGATTCTGACAGCAGGTCGGGGAGCGCTGGCTCCTTGCTTCAGACCCCCAGGCGGCTGGGCGCTTAGTCGGGACTGCACCTGGGTGTCCGGCTGGGGAGGTACCTTGATGCAGCTCAGGGGCGCGCTGCATCCCTTCCCCTGGGAGAGTGCAGCGGGTCGCGGGTTGCGGACACAAGGCAGATGAGCAGACAGGTCAGTTCACTTTCGAGCGTGTCGAGAGCCTCCTTTGTCAAGCGTTCTGCACACAGTCAGAGATAAAACCGCAAGAGGCAGACGAGCTCTCAGCCCTCGCGGAGTTTGCAGCCCGAACAGTGGGCTGTGCTGGGGGATACTCAGTGCTGCCTAAGCAGGCGGGAGGGGTCAGAGCCACCGGCCTTCAGAGCCAAAGCACAGCGACCAGGGAGCCCGCCAAAGACAGAGGGAGGCAGGGCTGAGGACCACGCAGCTTCTGCCAGAGAAGGCTTTATGGGGTTTGGAGCAGGGTCCTCCACGGGAGCTTGAAAGAGGAGATGGGTTTGCAAGGCAGAAGGGGAGATAAAGGCAGGCTCTGTGGTCTGTCTTCCTCCAAGTCCAGCACGGAGACCCGCAGGGGACTCAGACGCCGTGGGTCCAGGGGCTCTGGTCTGACCTCAAGCCTCCGGAGGAGAGGGAGACCAGCAGCCTCTTCCCCACGTTACTCCCCGAGGGCGGGTGGCCCCTGAGCCCCCCATGCACCTCCCCAGCCCCCGCCTCTGTCTGCCTTCCCTAACACCTCACCAGGGGGCTTGCAGCACTGCCTTCTCTCCCGCTGAGGCTTGCCCTCTTGCAATCTCTGGAGCCTTGGGCTCCTGCCCTGGGTGTGAAGCCAGAGCATCCACCTCGTATCGCCTCCAGGGGTGGAGGAGCCTCGTCCAGCCTTGTCCATCCTCGTTGGGTCCTCTCTGGGGCGGCAGGGGCCTGGGCTCAGTGTGAAGCTGGAAGAAGGCAGGCAGGGATGGAGAGACCCCCACCCGCACAGGTGAGAGGGGCGGCCAGAGCCCGAAGGGGTCTGTCCTTGCTTTCTCTGAACAGCGGGTGGGAGGGGGCCCCTGGGACCTGAGGCGTCAGCATCGCCTCAAGAGGAGGGATCTCTGTCCAAGGGGGACCAAGCCCTCCAGGCTGGACCCGCTCCCCACGGCCCTGCCCAGCCTGGCCTCTACCCGGAGGAGGTGACCTCCTGCTGCCGGGGTGCCTCGGCCACAGCGCTAGGTGTCCCTACCAGGAGGACATCCGGGGCTCTGTGGTGGGACTCGGACCTCAGGCTTGGGCGTAGTTACTGTTGGGCGGACTCCACGTCCCTCAGGCATTGCCTGGGCACAGGGAGGATGCACCTTGGAAGTCTCACTATCATTTCCGGTGCCTTGATACCTAGGCCAGCCCTTCCCGGTGTGGGAAGGGGCTACGCAGGGGAGATCTGGTGGGTCCTTGCGGCCATCCCTGAGGTTGGCTACCACACCATCTAAGTAGCAAACACTGAATAGCTTCCCTTTTTTATTCATTCTCTTTCAACAAAGGTCCCTGTCAACAGATCTGTCGCCTTTTCATTTGTGAATTCTCAGTCGGTGTACTAAGAAAGGCCTTTGTCACTTCGAGATTATAAATTCCAGGCAATAGTTGAGAAAAGCATCATTTATACTCTTTCCTTGTTTGCATCCAAATAGGGATTATAGATCCTCAGGGTTACAATTTTATTTTATCCTGGAACGAACCCAGAGGCAAAATATTTTTATTATTCCAAATTAACATTTAGGGAAACTGAGGTTCAGGGTAATACACTGATTTACCTGAGGTCATAAAATGAGTCAGAGGCAAAATTGTTAATCCATCAGTTGCCAATTACAGGTTGAGGTGCTGAGTCGACCTGGGCTCTCCTCTGGCAGGCTGTAGGCTCTGCTGTTCTGATTGGACACAGAAGACAGGGCTGGGTGCCTGTACTGCCAATTCCCCAGAGGGTGAGCTCTCAGACCCTCTGGCTGGGACTAGCCCCCAGAGCCTTATCAGCTCAGGACTGAGTTCCACCTTCGAGACTGCTAAGATTCTGACCCAAGAAACTGTTGTCTCTGCCAGTCTCTGCGTCACTGCAGTCTCTGTGCATGCAGTGTGTTTGGGTCTTGCACACACACATACACTTACATTTGTTTTAGCTGGAAGCCTGCATTTAGAGGACTGTATTCCTAGGTGCCATATTCCTAGTGGGGTGGGTCCTGCTTGCTTCACATCTGAGGTTCTTGTTCCTACATGTGCATCAGAACCAGCCAGAAAACGTTTAAAGCAACACATGAGGCTGGTGACCACACACCCCAAAGCTGGCTTAGCAGTTTTGGGGTAGAGCCAAGCATTTGAGATATTCAAAGCCTAACAAAGCAGATTTATCATGAAACCACTGAAGTTTAAACTTCCCAGCCCCTTACTTGCACAGGCTCTTCTAAGGCCCTGTAGTAATTTTACATTCTTAATTTTGAATGATCTTAGCAAGTTCAGTTCAGTTCAGTCATTCATTCATGTCAGACTCTTTGTGACCCCACGGACTGCAGCACGCCAGGCTTCCCTGTCCGTCACCAGCTCCTGGAGCTTGTTCAAACTCATGTCCATTGAGTCGGTGATGCCATCCAGCCATCTCATCCTCTGCCGTCCCCTTCTCCTCCTGCCCTCAATCTTTCCCAGCATCAGGGTCTTGTTCAATGAGTCAGTTCTTCGCATCAGGTGGCCAAAGGATTGGAGTTTCAGCTTCAGCATAGTCCTTCACCACAGTTCAACATCACAGTTTAAAAGCATCAATTCTTCAGTGCTCAGCTTTCTTTATGGTCCAACTCTCACATCTGTACATGACCACTGGAGAAACTATAGCTTTGATTATATGGACCTTTGTCGGCAAAGTAATGTCTCTGCTTTTTAATATGCTGTCTAGGTTGGTCATAGCTTTTGTTCCAAGGAGCAAGCATCTTTTAATTTCATGGCTGCAGTCACCATCTGCAGTGATTTTGGATCCCCTCAAAATAAAGTCTGTCACTGTTTCCATTGTTTACCCATCTATTTGCCATGACGTGATGGGACCATATGTCAAAATTTGGACACGACTGAAGCAACTTGGCATAGTACATTACCTGCAGGGAAAAGGAACAGGAATAACAGTGGATTTTTTATCTGGAACTTTGAGGACAAGGAGGAAGCAGCATAAAATTCTTCTTGTTCAGTTTCTAAGTCATGTCTGACTCTTTGTGGCCCCATTTACTGCAGCACGCCAGGCTTCCTTGTCCTTCACTATCCCTGAGTTTGCTCAAACTCATGTCCATTGAGTGAATGATGTCATCCAACGATCTCATCCTCTGTCGTCCCCTTCTCCTCCTGCCCTCAATCTTACTCAACATCAGTCTTTTCCAATGAGTTAGTTCTTCGCATCAGGTGGCCAAAGGATTGGAGTTTCAGCTTCAGCATCAGTCCTTCCAATGAATATTCAGGACTGATTTCTTTTAGGATGGACTGGTTGGATCTCCTTGCTGTCCAAGAGACTCTCAAGAGTCTTCTCCAACACCACAGTTCAAAAGCATCAATTCTTTGGTGCTCAGCCTTCTTTATGGTCCAAGTCTCTCATCCATACATGACCACTGGAAAAACCATAGCTTTGACTGTACGGACCTTTGTCAGCAAAGAGCCAATTCATCAAGAAGACATAACAATCCTAGTTGTGTGTGCACCTAACTACAGAGTTTCAAAATACATGAAGTAAAAATAACAACTGAAAGAGAAATTCACAAATCTGCAGTCGTAATTGAAGACTTCAGTGCTACCCTTTCAATAATTGGAATAACTAGTGAATAAAAAATCTGCAAAGATACAGAAGATCTGAAACTGGTAGTTTTGCTTTTTAATACACTTTTTTAAACTCTTCAAGTGCTAAAAGGAAGATACTGTCAACACAGAACTCTGTGTCCCTCAGGAATGAAAGTAAAAGTACAGGCATATTTCAACAAAAGTAAGAGAACTTTGCTGTTAGAACTACTTCAAAAGAATTGCTGAAGGAAGTGCTCTGGAAGGAAGGGAAGCGGCACCCGGAGGAGAGCGGGGCTCAGTTCACGAGGAAGAGCAGCAGAGACGGCGAGGGCCTGAGCGAGACTCCGGGCTCTTCCCCTCTGCAGGTCTTCAAAATGCATCTTATGGAGCAAAACGCAACAGCACCTCACGGGGTTTCCGGGAACCCAAGTGAAATACAATCTAAAGAAGAGAGAGCAAAGGCCAGATATGAGGAGGGGTTTCCCCTTCACATTCAAAGCGGCAACATGGTGATTCTACGCGGACTGTGAAAAGTATGTACAAAGTGACCCGGAGTAACTACTAATAACATTAGTCAAAGAGACATAGCAAACACACAGTAGATAAGTTAAAATGGAGTTATAAAAAGTTCAGAGAGCTCACAAGAACGAGGATAGGGGAAGCAAAAGGACGCAAAACATAGGAAACAGAAGACGAATTCGAAACTGGTGGTTCCAAGTCCATACGTAATAGTTACAATAAATGTTAATACTCTAAGCACATCAGTTAAAAGGCAGATTGTTAGAAAGATTGAAAAACACGACCCAACTGTATGTCATCTACAGGAAACTCTCTTCAAATAAATGATACAGGGAGGTGAAAAGTAACTGATAGAAACATATACAGTGTAAACATTGATTAAAGAGTGGTTATGACTTCCCAGGTGGCGTTAGTGGTAAAGAACCTGCCAGCCAATGCAGGAGACCTGGGTTTGATCCCTGGGTTGGGAAGATCCCCTGGAGAAGGGAATGGCAACCCACTTCAGTATTCTTGCCTGGAGAATCCTATGCACAGAGGCCCTGGAGGGCTACACTGCACGGGGTCGCAAAGAGTTGGACACGACTGAAGCGACTTAGCACAACAACACAGCACATACTGACAGGCGACAAAGTAGATTTCAGAGCTAAGAAAATTTCCAGAGGTAAAGAGGGACATTATGCAATAATAAGACAGACAATTCACCAAGAAGACATAACAGTCCTAAATGAATGTGCGCCTCCCTCCAGAGTTTCAAAATACATGAAGTGAAAAGGACAGAGCTGAAAGAGAAATACACAAACTGACAGTTGTAACTGAAGACTTCAGGTCTATCCTTTCAATAATTGAAATAACTAGCGGGCAAAAAATCTGCAAAGATACAGAACATCTGAACAGCAGCATCAACCAACAGTGTAGAGCTGATATTTATGTAGCATAACTGAACAATAGGAGACACATTATATCCAAGTGCACACGAAGCATCAACCAAGATAGACTGTATTCTGAGTCAAAAAACAAGCCTTAAGACATTGAACAGAATTGAAATTATGTTGTTCTCTGACCCTAAAAGAATTAAACTAGAAGTCAGTAAAGAAAGGACAACATGAAAATCTCTAACTACTTTAAATCAAACAGAGCAATCCCAGGTAATCCTTTGATCAGAGAGGAAGTCTCAAGAGAAATTGTAAAGTATCGAGAAATCAGGAAGTATTAGAAAACCACGAAATGGGAACATGACTCATCAAAATTTGCGGGTCGCCCTCAAGGCTCAGAGGGGAAAGGAGAGCGTTAAATGTTTATAACAGAAAAAAATTCTCTATTTTCAAAACAAAAGATCATTGTTAAGCTTCAAATCTAACAAACTAAAAATGACCAAAATAAATGTAAAGAATGAATATAGGAGCAGAAATGAAATTGAAAACATAAAAACCATGTAGAAGAACAAATGATCCCATAGGCTGATCCTTTGAAGTGATGCACTGATCAGAATTCTTACAGTACTGACAAGAGCAAAGGCAAAGACAAAAGAAGGGAGAATGCGCAATTCTGATTTCAGGAACAAAAGAGGGGCGTCAGTACTTGCAAACATTAAATGGATAGTAAAGGGAAGGCTTTGAACTCCAGACCCAGATGATTTCACTTGCAAATTCTACCAAAAATTTAAAGAAAAAATAGCTTCTATTCTACAAAAATAACTTTCAGAGAATAGAAGAAAAAAAATCACTCAACTTCTTTATGAAGCCAACGTTACACTGATACTCAAATTCAGACAAAGACAGTACTAGAAAACTACAGATCAAAATCCTTTATCAATATGGGTCTAAAAATCCTTAGCAAAATCTTAGTGAATGAATCCAAATTTAGATGTAGATGTATCACAACCAAGTGAAGTTTATTCCTGGAATTCTAGGATGGTTCAATAGTCAAAAATCAATCAACATAATTCATAGTATTCACAGTTTAAAGAAGGAAAACTACACAAAAATCTTATCAGCTGATACATTAAAAAGCATTTAAAAACATTTAGCATTCTTCCATGACAAACTCCCAGTAAGCCAGGGTCAGTAGGGGATTTCCTCATCCTGATAAAGGTCAGATAAAAAAAGAAAACAGTCCTACTGCTAACTTTACACATAATGGTGAAGCTATTGCTTTTATGCCAAGATTCACTTGGAGAGGAAGACAAGGATGTCCACTCTCCTGTCTCCTGTTAAACACTGTACTGGAAGCTCTAGTCAGGGCAGGAACCAGCACGCAGACTGAGAAACAAAAAATAAAGCTCTTTGTATTCACAGACAACATAACTGTCTACACATAAAACCCCAAGAAATACACAGAAAAAATCTCAAAGAACTGACATGTGAGTTTAGCAAGTTTGTAAGATACAAAATCAATATATAAAAATCAATCCTAGAGAGGAAATCAATCATAGCAACTGAAATCAAAATAAGAATACCATTTGTAAGAGCAGCAAAACATGAACTATTTAGTTGTAAATTTAACAAAATATGTGTGGGGCAAGCATATTGAAAACTACAAAATGCCATTGAAACCAATCAAAGGACTAAAGAAATGAAGAGACATACTGTATCCATCAATCGGAAAACTCAGTGTAGTGAACGAATATATTCTTCCCAAGTTAACCTACACATTTAATGCAATTCCAATATAAATCCTAGATGTATTTTGTGTGTGAGCATATATAAATATATAATATATAAATTTAAAACTTACATGGAGCAGGAAAACTAGAATAGCCAAAATGACTTCTCTTTGCTTTTCTGTTTTAGACTTTTTACTTCACACTGGAGTTTAGCAGATTAAAAATGTGGCAGTTTCAGGTTGACAGCAAAGGGCCTCAACCATACATACACGTGTATCCATCCTTCTCCAAGCTCCTGTCCCATCCAGGCCGCCATGTAACACTGAGCCAAGTCCACTGTGCTGTGCAGTATCTCCTCACTGGTTGTCCATTTTAAATGTGGCCATGTGTACGTGTCCATCCCAAACTCCCTGACTATTGCTTCCCTTCATTCTGCCTCCTGGCAGCCATACATTCATCCTCTAAGTCTGTGAGTCTGTTTCTGTTTTATAAATAAATTCACCTGTATCCTTTCTTTTTAGAGTCCACATATAAAGGATGTCATATGGTATTTCTCCCTATCTGTCTGACTTACTTCACTCAGTATGACAATCTCTAGGTACATCCATATTGCTGCAAATGGCATTATTTCATTCTTTCTAATGGCTGAGTAGCCAAAATGATTTTGAAAAAGAATAATACAGTTGAGGGTATCATACTATCTAATTTTGCAACTGAGACAGTAGACGATTGGCAAAGATAGGTGTGTGGATCAACAGAACAGAACAGGATAGATAGTCTGGAAATAGACCCAAAAAGTCAAGGCCAAGTGATTTTTGGCAGAGATTCATAGGCAATTCAGTGGAGAAAGGCTAGCCTTTTGAACAAACACGACACCAAAGGCACAATCCTTTTAAAAAACGGATAGATTGGGCTTTATTGAAATGAAAAACTTCTGGTATGTTAAGAGAATGAAAAGACAAGCTGTAGAGTGGCAGAAAATATTTTCAAATGATGAATTCAACAAAGGGTTTATGTCCAACAGATAGCACTCAAAACTCAATAGTGAGAAGATAACCCAATAACATGTGAGTGGATAGGTCACCAAGAGGACATACAGATGGAAATGCAGATTAAAACCCTGAGAGATTCCATCGCGCATCTAAATGGCTTAAGTGAGAGATACTGGCATCACTCGGTGCAGAGGAGGATGTGTCCAGGTCACTCGCATCTCTGGTGGGGCTGCAGGGTGGACCCCCACTCTGAACGCCTGTGGTGGTTTCTTAGGGTTTAACACGGCCATTCCACTCGATCTACCGTTGGGAAATGAAAACTTACGGTCACCCTCAAGCCTACATGAACATTTACAGAGTTGTATTTATAACTGACAAAAATTCGAAACAACTTAAATTTTCTTCATTGTGTGAAGAGATGACAAACTGACCCATCCACACCTTGAACAGCACTGGGCAGTGAGGAACAATGATGCTGCCAACTAAAGACTGTCCCTCGGCATCTGCTTCTACGGGGATTAAGTCATGAGATGCTGCCACTGCTGACCTTCAACTCCCGTGAGAGAAGGTCAGGGTGGAGCGAGACACGCTGTGCTCTGGAAGAAACTGGCAGAATAGGCCCTTCAGACAGTTAGATATTTTCAGGACAAGATTTATGAGTGCAATCCTCACATCTGCTAATGTTTAGAAAAGCACTGAGATTCTGAATGATGACAACTGATCCTGTGACCAGCAGCGACCTTCCGCAAAACTGTGTGCTGATCGCATGTGTCCCTTTTTCACCGAAATCGTGTGTGCTGGCTTTCCCCCAGCTCTCAGAGACGCTCCTCAGAGCTGTCTGAGATGCTGTCTCCCAGGCTATAGTCCTCATCTTGCCCCAGGTAAAACTCAAACCCCCACGCTGTGTTTTCCTTTCAGCTGACAAGGCCGACCCACAAAGCAGTGAGGGGACCTTGAGGAGCTGTTCTACTGAGTGAAAGAATCCAGATCTGGAGGTTACCTGCTGTACCCTTCCATGTGTGACGAGAGTGAGCATGACGGAGCTGGGGGAGGCAGTGCTTGGGGCTTTGGGGGAGGTGCAGTGTGGCTGCACAGGGGCTCCATCGGGAGTTTGCATCTGCATTGTGGCGATTACTCAACTCTACACACGCGTTACATTTCCTAGACACGCCCACTGTTGGAAGGTCAGTTCTGTCACCTGTTACTGAAAGCATCAAGCACATGCCTGCATGGCGCTGTAGGAGTGCCCAGGGTCAGAGCGAAGGCCCCGGCTGGGGACCACCCGCACCAAGGAGAGCGTGCCAGGAAGCCAAGCTGGCATCTGGGTGAGATCTGCCCAGTGGGGCCTGATGGCCTGTCATGTGGGGCTGGGGTGCCCCCAGCAGCTGGTTCCCATGGCTCCAGGCTCCTCTGACCCCACTCTTGCTGATGGGAAGCAGGCACCCGCATCTTGTGGGAGGCAGGCTGGGAGGCAGGCTGGGAGGCAGCCCAGCATCTGCCCGACATCAGGGTCCTGCACCCTGGAAAGCCCCGGGCTGCAGCTGGGAAGGACAAGCTCTCTGGGGGCGGGGGCACCTCATTCTGGACTGTTAGCTGGGGGAAGTATTTGGTTCATTTGACAGGAATATCATATTCTGAGAAGGTGTGGGTGGAAAATGCTTGGAAGCAAACAGTCAGTGGAAAACAGAGGTCACGGCCAAGAGCAGTGCTTCTCCAGTGTGGCCCCTCGAGAGCACCTCTGTTCTCAGGAGTCCAGGCCTTTCAGCCCACAGGATTCCCAGGAGGCTGCCACCCTGTTGACATTGGGGGCAATGGGGCTGAGCAGCCCCTTTCCTCAGAGCCCCAGCTTTCCTGCTGGACTGGTCTCTGCCCAGCAGGGGCTGATCTGGCCTGGTGGCTCTGCCCGAGCGCAGCCACTACCTGTAGAGCAAGGGGAGGTCACCAGCGTCGCCGACATCCCAGTGGGGATGTGGAGCAGCAGGGAGCCAGGCAGAAATGTTCCTGCTCATCAGGAACAAGGTGCCCTGTGTGCCCTGGCACATGTGTGTGCTAAGTTGATTCAGTTGTGTCTGACTCTGCGACCCTGTGGACTATAGCCCGCCAAGCTCCTCTGTCCATGGGATTCTCCAGGCAAGAATAATGGAGTGGGTTGCCATAACCTCCTGCAGGGGATCTTCCCCACCCTGGGATGGAACCCACATCTCTTACGTCTCCTGCACTGGCAGGCAGGTCCTTGACCACTAGTGCCGCCTGGGAAGCTCGCACAGCCACGCGAGAACGCAGCCTCACTTCTGTCGTGTCCTTGTAAGCAGAGCTGACCAGTGGTGTGGACCGTGCCAGCACCAGTGTAGGAAGAAGGCACTCAGTGGTGTTACCGGGCGCTGTGCAGATCACGTCCTTCACGATCCTGTTACTGAGCACCTGTTCTAGTCAGGCCTTGTTAGCTGTGTCTGCACTCCCCACCCTGTAGGATGTGTGGGGCAGGTGCACACAGCAGGTGGCAGAGCTGACGTGCGGCCCTCCGCGAGCCACCTTGGAAGGCCTGGGCTCCCCGGAGGGCCTGGTGAGCCGTGTGCTTCGAACTGCTAGCTTGTGTTCTGAGCCCCCTTCTGTGTGGGTGCTGGGTCCGAAACACACCCCTGCTCCCTCTCCTGCGGTGTCGGACGCCGTCTCCGGACGGATGCCTGGCTGTGGAAGCTCCGTGCCCTGCCCTTAAAGCTGCCGACCACAGCACTGGCTCGGGTTGACTTCATCCACCTCAAACCTGGGCCCATGTTTACACAACAGAAGATTTTCTTCTCCACTTCCTGTTCCCGCAGCTCATGGCCTCTTGCCCAGGACAGTGATGCCGAGGGCAGGGGGGCCCTCAGAGGGGGCTGGAGGAAAGAGGGACCCTCCCGACACCCTGCTGTTTGGAGGGGCAGCTGGCTGGAAGCCCTGGGGACCTGGCTCTGGCGTGGAGGGTGCCCTTCTCGGCACGCCAGGGCGCTGGGGCCCTAAAGAGGCTGCCAGGGTGGGGGATCCCAAAGTCAAGGTAGGAGCTGGTGTCTGGAAGCCTTCCCAGCCAAGCACAGGGCCAACCTCTGCTTGAACTGTTTCTGTAATTGTTGCAGCAGCCACGGGCCTCAGTCCCTGTTTCCAGAAGGGACGGTTTAGGGATGAAAGGGGCCGGGCCGAGGTCACTGGGTTGAGAGCTGGGGTACAAACTCTTAAGTCCAGGCCTCAGCAGACCTTGGCCTTAACTTTATTTTGCCTCTCGTGGGACATTAGCTCTGAAAAGTTCTAGAAGGTTCCTCACTACTGGAGGTGGGGCCCCAGGGTCAACAGCCCCCACTTCACCTGGGCACTCGTTAGAAATGCAGTCTCGGGTCCACCCCAGATTTCTTCATCAGAGTCTGCATTTCAGCGAAATCCCAGGAGACTCACATCCACCTTAGTGCGGGCAGCGCTGCCTTGGTCCAGCCTCTCACCTGATGGAATTCCACCCCAGCTCCTGGGTCTGCCCACTCTGACCTCCTGTCTGGCTCAAACCACTGGCTTGGCTCTTAAACGGAAATGTGAAATAAGGCTTTGGGCTTGGTGCTAACTTTGATTGACAGGTATTTGTTTTGCTCTTAGCAAGATGAGTAAGGCACAGCTAACTCCTGCCCACATGGGTTATAACTTGCATGTAAATAACAAATTACAAGGTACAAAATGCTAGAGTCCTTAGAGGAAACTCGGAGGGGAAATGGTGCCTGGAGGAGCCGGGACCCAAGAAGGCTGGCAGATGTCCCAACGCGGGAAGAGGGTGACAGGTTGTAGGGAAGCGGCGTGCTCCTGGGACCAGCGAGCTGGGCCGTGCAGGCCTGGGGCTCGGGCAGGCAGTGCTCTGTGCGCGGGTAGGGGCAGGGGCAAGATTGTGGACAGGTGACGAGGACAGCCGTGTGGGGGTCCCCTGGGATGAGGGGCAGGGGACGGATGCTGTGAGGATGTAGGGTTAGGAGAGAGGACCCCTGAGCTGGCACAGGTGAGCCACAGATCGGTATCCGGACATTCCCCGGGGGCTGGAAGGGCCCTGGGGGGCATGGTCTGAGGAACTGTCAGGAAGGAGACTCCAGACACATGTGACCCTGCAGCCTGCAGTCTGCCTTGACCACTGGCTTGAAGTGGAGGCCAGAGGAAAGGCGGGGGCCATGTGAGAGGAGGGGACGGGAGGTGTTGCCAAGAGTGTGAGTTTGGAGAACTTCGGGGCTTGGGGACTGAAGCTGGACTGCGGGAGGCCCAGAGTGGGGTGGCCGGTGCAGTGGAGGCATCGGCTGAGCCACGGGGCTGCCTCGCCGCGGGTGCGAGCCCAGGGCACGGTAGAGCCCCAGGCCCACCGGGAGCAGCAGTGCGGAGTTGGGGGCCTGCCTGTCTGAGCTTTTCGGGGATGGACGTGCCCGTCTCAGGGTCTGTCTGGTGCCCGCTCCTCTGCAAGGGGCACTGGCCCACGCCCACAGGGTGAGCCCTGGTCCTCAGTGAGCTGCTCCGCCCAGGCTGACCTGAGTGTGCACCTGTGTCCACACCCGCATCTCCGCCTCCATATGTGACATTTGCCTTCCCAGGTGCCCGCAAGGTTCCGGCTGAGCAGGGTGCAGGTCTCAGAGGCGTGGCTGTGGGTGGCTGACACCGGAAGCCGTTTTGCCCCATTGGAGAATGAGGGGTAGTGACTGTGGAGGTTTGCGCGGGTGGGCGCTCACACCCAGGGGGCCTTCCTGCCCCTCCCGCTCACGCTGCTCTCAGGGCTCTGCCGGCATGTTTCACTCGCCACACCTGTCTGTGCCGTCAGCACCACTGAGGGCTCTGGACCCCCTGCCCACCTGCCTGGCCCCCTGGAGGGCGTCGGGCCCGGTCAGGACCCTCCAGGGACGGGGCGATTGCTGTTCCTGGGGTGGGCATGGGGTTTCTGGCTTGCAAAGCTTGTTTAACACTAGGCATTATTCTGTATCGGGGAAAAGGCAAAAACCGAGCCTTTCTAAGGAAGCAACGCGGCCCTGTCGGCTGTTCTGAGACCTCCAGGAAGCAGAACTCTCCTCTCGAGGTGTCCGGGCCTCAGAGCAGGGGCTTCGCCGCGAGGCTGTCCCCACAGGCTGGTGTTCAGGAAGCAAGGCCTGGCCTGGGAAGAGGAGGAGGGCCCTCGGGTCTGCTGGAGGCCAAACCCCGTGAAGTGGGCACCTGAGAGCCAGGCTCGGCACACGCACTTCACTCGCCACACCCGTCAGCCCCTCTGGCTGGGCCCTCGCATGCCTGGGGGCTCCCAGCCGGTGGCCCTTGTAAGCGCCCCCTCCCTGGCCACTTATCTACGTGGCAGCCGAGGGCCACTCCCCTCAGACTCCTTGGCCAACCTGTCCAAGGTGGGTGGCTGTTTGCTGCTGACCGGGAGGACGGGAATTTGCCTGCGCATTTAGCTTCTTTTCACCAAGCCTCTGAACCCAGCGTGCTGATTCATGTCACAAGGCTAGTCGCTCTTCTGGTTTGCTGCGACTCTGACACAGCGTGGTTGCAGACACAGCAGGTCCATCCGGAGGCCGCTCCCCGCTCAGTCGCCCCTGCAGCTGCGGGAATCTGGGCGGCCTGGAATTCCCACCCTGGGTGACGAGGGGGACTGTGTCATTGCAGCCACCCCTCTGGGGGAGGGTCCAGGGCAGGTAGGCCCAAGCTGTATGCCCTCTAATTAGCAGCAGCTGGGGCCACGAGGGGCTGTTGGGATTAGCGGCTGGGTTGGTTTTCTGCCTTCAGCCAGATGAGACTCCACCTCTGAGTGTTCCTTATGGGCCCCTGCCCGCCGGCCCTCACACTGACTCTGCTTGCACTTGGCAGACCCCTTGCCCCCTCCTGATGCAACTCAACCTTCCACATAATCCCAGGAATGCTCAGGGTTTTTCCTGCAGTTTCCACTAGGAAGCATCTCCATGTATAAGCATCTCTCTGAGTCTCACCTCCTGGTGGCCAGGCAGGGGATGAAGTGGGCCTGGCTCCTTTCCCGTTCTCCAGAGACTGGGTCTGCAGGAGGGTCTGGTGGAGTTCTCCAGAGGTTTGGTGTGTGGGATGACCTGGCACGATTGCTGATGAGCCTCCCAGTTCAGTTCAGTTCAGTCACTCAGTCGTGTCTGACTCTTTGCAACCCCGTGAATCGCAGCACGCCAGGCCTCCCTGTCCATCACCAGCTCCCTGAGTCCACCCAAACCCATGTCCATCGAGTCAATGATGCCATGCAGCCATCTCATCCTCTGTTATCCCCTTATCCTCCTGCCCTCAATCTTTCCCAGCATCAGGGTCTTTTCCAATGAGTCAGCTCTTCGCATCAGGTGGCCAAAGTATTGGAGTTTCAGCTTCAACATCAGTCCTTCCAGTGAACACCTAGGACTGATCTCCTTTAGGATGGACTGGTTGGATCTCCTTGCAGTCCAAAGGACTCTCAAGAGTCTTCTCCAACAAAACACAGCTCAAAAGCATCAATTCTTCGGCGCTCAGCTTTCTTTATAGTCCAACTCTCACATCCATACATGACCACTGGAAAAACCATAGCCTTGACTATACAGACCTTTGTTGGCAAAGTAATGTCTCTGCTTTTTAATACACTGTCTAGTTTTGTCATAGCTTTTCTTGCAAGGAGCAAGCGTCTTTCAATTTCATGGCTGCAGTCACCATCTGCAGTGATTTTGGAGCCCCCCAAAATAAAAGTCTGACGCTGTTTCCACTGTTTGCCCATCTATTTGCCATGAAGTGATGGGACCGGATGCCGTGATCCTAGTTTCCTGAGTGTTGAGCTGTGAGCCTCCCGGTCCTTGCACAGACACTAGAGCAGGCAGGGATCCTTGTGCTTTTATCTGAATCTTCATGACCTGAGTTCTCCCTGTGACCTGGGCAAATCCCTCACGCTCGCTTCCTGACTGGAGCGTGACTGGTGTGCACTCTCGCAGAGCTACTGTGCTTGTGAAATGAGGCCTTGGTTCCAAATTTAGTCAAAACAAGCTATGGAGATGTTAGACTTGTGACCGGCCACAGCACTTTAGGCTGAGGCAGTGATCAGTGATCAAATGAGCCATTTGAATAAAGACGATGTTAAATCCCACGTTTCCAAAGCAGAGAAAAGGTGAGTGGGCAGGCGTGGAGCCATCTGCGGCACGGCCAGTGCTCTTGCCAGGTGCTTCGTCATCCCTTCAGCCCTCGGGTGGGCCCTGTGTGTGTCCAGGCTGGAAGGAAGCCGGTCAGGGGCAGCAGGCGGGACACCCCCCCACCCCACACCCCGCGTGTGGCTGCTGTCAACTCCCACCCCCCACCCCCGAGCGGGTTACTGCCCAGAGCCAAAGAGAACGTGCCGTCCAGACTCCGTGTCCCAGGCCCTCTTGCTTTGACTCTCCCCTCTGACCAAACCCTTACCTCGGGGTGCCACATGAGGAAACCCTCAGGAACCGGTTCTAACACCCTGGGTTCCTGCTCCCAGGAGGTAAGCCTGTCACTGCTTAAGAGAAGCAAGGAAACGGCAGCTCCAGGAAACTCCACTGGGCAGGAGATGACACCGGAGCATCCAGCGGTCCTCTGGAGACCGACGACGCGCGGGTGGCCAGTCTGCACGCGCAGTGGTCCGTCCACCGGTCCGGGCCCCCCTGGCCTGGTGGGGGTAGGGCTGCGCTACCGCCAGGCTCTGGCCCGTGGATGCCTGGGACTCGCTAGGTGAGCGGCGAGCATCTGAGGAGTCGAGCCGTCCCCCTCGGGCACTGGCTCACACGAGATGCTCCCTTGCGCTGCAGACACCTGTGCCGGTCTCGACAAGGGCCGCTGCGGGGACCAGGCTGGAGGAGTGCGGTCGGCGTGCAGAGACAGGCTGGGCAGGGGGCGGCCTGCTGGGCTCCCGATCCCTGTGACAGAGTCGCCCATGTGATGTGTCTTCTGCTTTCGGCACACAGCCTGTTGTAGGCGGATTAGCATCGCGGGCACCTTGTGTCTACACCCGCCTTCCTTGGGGTTAACTCCTCTTCAGATCCCTTTCCTTTCACTTTCTCGGGCAGGCTTGAGTTGTTTTTCTGTAGCCTGCAATTGCAATCCCCCAATTACTGTGACATGTTAAGTCCTCCACACAGTGGCTTTTGCTGACTGCGCATCTGGACCTTTCTTGGGCAGGACTGTCTGTGACTGTTACTTGCGTGTAGAGCCCCATTTACAGACCTTTCCCTCAGGGTATACAGAGGAGTCCTTCACATCTGCACGGACTTGCCATTAGTTCCGATCTGTGCGCTGGGGCTGGGGACTCAAGGACAATGAGGTGGGTGGGTGCTGGCGGCCCCCTTTCTCCGCTGCACTTGCAGAGGAAGTGTGACTACAGGGGGGTGTGTGAATAGGCGTGTGTAAATGGGTATATTCTAGTTGGCCTTGTGTTTTGTTTGCTCTCAGCATGTGGTGACCTGGCTGCATTTGGCACAATCTGGTATTTTCGTAGAGAAGATGGCACCTAGCTGACTTTTGGTTTCAGTCTCCAGAATTAACTACTGAAAAACCTCAAGAAGAAGAGAAAAGTGTAGGTTTGAGGGGGAAAGACAGTGACACACTAGTGGGAACCACAACTGGTGTGTGTGTTTGGGAGTCGGGGCAGGGGCTGGAGGCAGCGGCCGAGGAGGGTCCAGGGAGCAGGGCCATTCTCGTGCCGCCTCCCCAAACGGCCGCTCGGAACCGAGCAGCTTCATTCAGCGTGCGCTCTGTGCAGCCATCGTTCGCTTCTCTGCGTCTCCGCCTGCGCCCCCGAGTGGTGGACACATCTGCAGAGGCGTGCCTCCCAGCCCCCCTGCTCCTGAGCACAGAAGCCCTAGCGGACAGGCGGCCAGAGCCGGCGGCTGAGCCGTGGCTCAGTGTCTGCCCACCGCCAGCCCACTGCTCTCGTCACTTCCTTGTTGGGGACGTGGTCCATGGCTGGTCCTGGCCCTTCTCTGTCCACTTCACCTGATGGGGTAGCTGGCCCCCCAGGGGAGCGTGAAGTCACAGGCCAAGACAGCTGTAGGCACAGCCAAGAGGAAGGGAAGCCAAGTTGAACAAAACATGCCAGTGAGATACCACTAGACCTGGACCAGATAACGCACAGATGAAGACCATGGGGCCCTCCATGAGGTGAGCAGTAACGTTCAGTTCAGTTCAGTCAGTCAGTTGAGTCCGACTCTGCAACCCCATGGACTGCAGCACGCCAGGCCTCCCTGTCCATCACCAACTTCCAGAGCTTACTCAAACTCATGTCCGTCGAGTCGGTGATGCCATCCAACCATCTTATCCTCTATCCTCCCCTTCAGAAGACTAAATATCCTCACAGAGGAGAGGACGTAAGCAGAATGAAGTCATGAAACTGGATCAAGTAGAATCATTAGGGCTGAAGCAATGGTAGTGATCACAACAAAGACAGGAAATGGGATAAAGAGCAAAGTTCTTGTCACTTGTTTAGAAAATTAGTGGATGGAAGATCAAATCAAGGAACCTTCTGACAAGGCAGCACACACAGATAAAGACTTAGAAATGTGTGTGTGAGAGGTAGGGGGCATTTATGTGCACACACACACACACGCTCGCGTGTACAGGTTCATGTGAGTTGTGGACTAGAGCTCAAGTTATACCTAGAAATGTATTGCTTTAAGTACATTTACCTGGAAATAGAAAAGGTGGAAAATATAAAATAAGCAATCAATTTTAAAAAATCAGTAGAACAAATCCACAGGACAAAAAGGAAAGCAGTTAGTAAAGGTAAAAGAGAAGCTGAAGGAGCAGAGACCAGAGCAACAAAACAATGTTGTGTGTGTTAGTTGCTTGGTTGTCTGACTCTTTGCGACCCCATGGACTGTAGCCCACCAGGCTCCTCTGTCCATGGGATTTCCCAGGCAGGAATACTGGAGTGGGTTGCCGTTTTCTTCTCCAGGGGATCTTCTGACCCAAGGATAGAACTTGGGTCTACCAGCACTGCAGGCTGATTCTTTACTATGGAGCCACCAAGGAAGCCCCACCAAAACAACAGACAAGCTTAACGAGAGCAGACCTCTGCTCTGTCCCACTGTGTGTCTGTCTGCCCTTTGCAGCCCAGCACCATACCAAACAGCATGGTTTACAGTGAGTCCTGAGTGGAGCAGTGCAGCCCCCTGCTGCGTTCTTTCTCTCCCCACTGCAGTGTTGGTTAGTTGGGGCTTCTGCCTCTTTGTATAAACTTGGGCATCAGCTTGTCAAAACCCACAGAATAACCTACTGGGGTCTTGGTTTGGATTGCATTGAATTTAGAGGTTAAGTTGAGAAGAGCTGATGGCTTAAGACTATTGAATGAAGGGTCTTTCTCAGAGGCCTTCCATTCCTTGATGTGTGATAATTGAACATTGAGTCCAGTTCGCAGTGGTACAGCCCACTGGCAGTTTCAGAGCATGGGTTTAAACAGACGGGCCTTGTGCACCGGGAAACACCTTAGCAAGCCCGGGAACCGTCGTCGACCTTGAAAACTCAACAGTGGCCACAGGAGGTCACAGGCTGCTCTCTTATCAGGAGTCGCTTTCCCCACGAGGCTTCCTCTCCAACCACTGAGCTCCAGGGCGCCTTTGGGGTGGGTGGATGCAGATGAGGGGAGCAGGCGGGCCAGAAGTTCCCTGCTTCCCCTCCCAGGCCATCTCAGTTCACTTCCCCTCCACTTCTTCTATGTTAGATTCATTTTCTCCTGCACTAAAGTGGGAACTTAGAGCGTGTGGGCTTAGGTGTGAGAGCTCCACGTTGTGGCCATCGGTGACCAGCCCTGTCCACCTCCAGGCCGGGTGTGCGGCACAGACACACCACGACTTGCCTTCTATAGACACAGCGGGCCTCACGGGCTGTTCCCAGTGTTGGACTGTTAGAGATAAAGCTGCTATAACATCATCTGCAAGTCTTTGTGTGGCCACGTTTTTATTTCTCTTGGGTAAACATCTCAGATGGAATCGTAGATCTTAGGGCAGGTGTGTGGGTTTCCTAAGTGGCTCGGGGGTAAAGAATCCACCTGCCTGCCAATGCCGGAGATGTAGGAGACAGGTTCAACCCCTGGGCTGGGAAGATCCTTTGGAGGAGAAAATGACAACCCACTCCAGTATTCTTGCCTGAAGAGTCCCATGGAAAGAGAAGCCTGGCCTGCTAGAGTCCATGCGATTTCAAAGATTTGGCTACGACTGAGCAATTGAGCATGCATGCACACAGGACAGGTGTGTATTTGCTTTGTAAGAAATCACCAAGCTTCTCTTCAATGTCCTTGGGTCGAATGTGGTTCGACGAGATGTGTGAGTTTTGTTGCCTCACAGCCTTGCCAGTATTTGGAATTGTTCACACTTACCTTTTAAAAAATATGTGTGTATCTTGTGTTAGTAGCCATCCCACATCCAGCCTATTTCTGGAGCCTCTGACAAGTGGCAGAGTAGCCGTCTCAATGTTCCCGTCCCCCCACCCAGGATCTCACTGGTGGGAGGCAGGCCATTCATACATGTGGGGTGGGAAGGAAGATAGGAGATCACACGCCCGAGGTCATCACACCTTCAAGCACAAAGTGCCTGCTTTCAGCTAAGAAAGAATCTTGAGCAGGTGGAAGCATGGACCTGGAGTCTTGTCTGCTGACTTTGGATCCCAAATCCTCCGCTCACTGAGAGTCTCTATGATCTTCACCAGAGACTGGATCAGACAGTGGACAACAGTGTCTAATAATGCGGACGATGGGGGGTTAAATGGATTGTGGTGTCTGAGTTTAGTTCATGTCTGGTGCCTGGCAGGGCTCTGCTGGTGAGGGCTGCTATTGTCATTTCATTATTGTCTGGGCCGTGGCTCCACACCCCCAGAGTGTTTGGACTCACCAAGAGTCCGTGTCTTGCGATTCCTGGGACACAGGAGAAAGCCAGGGTGGGCGGGCCTGGGTCCTGCCATGTCCCTGCCACCAAGCTTTCTGTGTGACCTTGGGCACATCAGGAATCCTGAGGGCCTTCCCCTGGGACATGGAAGCTGAACTAACGACTTGAGGGTTTTGACAGTTTGGAGACAGTACTATGAGACACAGGAGGTATTTTCAAGCACTGCGCTCATCCGAGGAGTCACCTCCTGTAGTGAGGCCCTTCCATGTGTGGAAGCAGGACAGTGGCTTCACTGCTCAATCTGTTACGTCTTCCCACGGCAAGGAGGAGTTGCTGTCGTCTAACACCGACGCCACACCTCTGGCGCCCAGGCTCCTTCCAGTCCGAGGATCTGCTTTCTGCCTCCCAGCTGTTTGGGACAAGCCGTCCTCGTTCCCCACTCAGCGCCCCTCTCAGGCCCCTGCGACGGGGGCGAAGGAAGCCGGAGCGCGGCTGGCGGTTTCCGCCCTGGGGCTGGTGGGCCGGGCCCCAGGGCCACCCTGCTCAGCATAGGCAGGAATTGGGGTTTCCTGAGCTGGTCCGCTTCCTCCCAGGAGCCCTCGCTGGGCTGCGAGGCCGCCACACCTCTCACATCCTCTGGCCTGGCTCCCGAGGACGCGCCCCCAGGCCTGCAGGCTGGAGCTCTCAGCATCCGCGCCCTTCCGCTCCCCCCACCCCCCCTGCGCCCCAGAAAGGGTTTTTGTCGCTCATACGCTTACTTATTGACCCGGAAACAAAGGCAAAGGGCAGGCTTGTGAACAATGGGATCAAACGGGTGCTTGACCTGACAGTGGTCTAGGGTCCCTGCTGGCTCCAGGCCCTCCCCCAGCACCTCCGTCCTTCCCTCGGTCTTCACAGAAGCTCACAGTTCTTTCAGGGCATCAAACTGTATTCTCTCGGCAATTACGTAGAAAACTGGCTTTGCACAAGACGTACATGTTTGCTTTTCCTTGTGGCTGGTCAACCATCTTTGCGACGTCTCCACCGGTCATGCCCCACCCTTGTCACTTCACACATTTGTTCTGAGATTTCCTTCCTGCGTGTCTTTCTCTTCTAGGAATTTATAATGTGAAAAACATCAGACAGGGAAAGACAGGGTAATGAGGAGCCAAATTCAGTGGTCTCTGAACCCACGTGCTGCCGCCGTGGCAGGACGAGGCGCCCGGTGCTGGGGGCGCCGCGCAGGCTTCGGGGGCAGCCAGGCCCGGGAGGCAGCAGAGGAGGCGGGAGGTGCTCCTGCGGGAAGAGGGAGGCGCGCGCCGCGGGCGCCGGCGGTGAGCGCGCTGGAGGTGTTGGGAAGATGGCCGCCGGCGGTGGGCGCGCGCGCTGGAGGTGTTGGGAAGATGGCCGCCGGCGGTGGGCGCGCTGGAGGTGTTGGGAAGATGGCCGCCGGCGGTGGGCGCGCTGGAGGTGCTGGGAAGATGGCCGCCGTGAACCCCCGACCTCCAGGAGGTGCGCCTGGCCGGCACCTGCGGGGTGGCGGCTGAAGGGGACGCAGTGCTGGCTGCACGGTCAGCAAAGGGCCCATGATCCCAACGGGACTTGGACGAGCTGGACTCAGCGGGTGACGGCCGCCGGAAGGGGAGCTCGGACACAGCGACCAGACCAGCCTCGGATTGGGCAGGGCTTCCCGGAGTCAGGGCAGGGGCGGGCAGGGCCCCGGGGCCTCCCTCGTGCCCCCTCCTTCCTCCCTTCTGCCCTCAAACCTTCACAGAAGTAACAGGGCGGTTGTAACTTGTCTCGGTCAAATTCTCGATGGCATTTCCACCCTTGTTAATATTCCTAGGGTTTCCCAGCGAAGTTTTTGCTTCCTCACTTCTCTCTCCAGGGAAATTTCTTCTCAATTCCGGGGCTGTGGTTCTGTTGGCACGTAGGCAATGAGCCTTTGGACCTGGAAGAACATCCGGTTAGACTCTTGCCATTTCTGCCCAGACTGGCGGGCAACTGGGAAGGGAGCTAGGCGACGCCCATCACTGCGGGGGCTGCAGGCAGCTGTGACCGAGGTTCTGAGGTCAGAACCTTGATAATGACTGTCAGTGAGATAAGGGACAGTGGGACAGCAGGATGTCCTGAGTGACCACCCGTGATTGACAGCTGTCACCATCTCTTTGTCAGGCTCTTCAGGGTGCACCGTGGACTCCGCCAGTCAGCACAGAAGAGGGTGAGATGCCTGGCAGGGGCAGGCCCGATGCCCCAGCTCTTCAGGGCTATTTCTCTATCCTGTGTGAGAACAGCATTCTGTCTTTAAAGACATTCGCCTGTTTACCTAGCTCTTCCAGAATGATGATTTTCCTATAGTTTGCTAGCGTACAGAGTAAAGATAAGCAAACATAAATGCTAGAAATCTCTCCAAACCCCATTTCCCCAAGTAACTGTTGCTCTCGCTTTGTTTCATTTCTCGTGCTTGCACATACACTTCTCTCTCTCCAAAGTGGAAGTCTCTTGTATAAACTTGTCACCCATTTTTTCACTTCAAAGTATATTTTGATCAGTTTTCCAGGCTGTTAAGCGTACTTCTACAACATGTTTTCTTCAATGGCACACATGTGTGTAAGAGCCCGAGGGCACCATTCAGTTCCTTTAACCCACAGCTCCCTTGCTCTACCTTCAGATCTTTTCTATATGTCACTACAGAATTGAACACAGGATTTGACGAGCACCTTGGCGCTGAGGCAGTCCTCAGTGGAGCTCCGGCCCTGCCTTTCCAGGGAAGCTGTGTGATGAGCAGGCTAGGGAGGCGCGTGTCTCCCTGGGGAGCAGGGGCGAGTGTGTGAGGACCGTGCTCCTTATGGCTGTGTATGTGCGGGTGTGGCCTCTGCATCCTTGGTGGGGAGGGGCTTGGGGCACCCCGACGAGAAAAGACCATCTTAGCATGAGGATTCTCTTTCTCCGGCCCAGAGTCTTAAGTCTCTATGCCCGTCCCATGGGGCCGTGGCGGCCCCTTCAGTTTGCAAGGATGGCAGAAACTCATGGAAATGCCCGATGTTCCAGGAGTGGTGGGAAGAGCCAGGAAAGCCCCAGACCCTGCTGATTCCTCTGGGTAAGACCCTCCACGTTCCCGAAGGCCTCCTCCACGGGGCTGGCAGGCAGCCTGATCCCCGACAGCCAGTGTGCAGCTGTGCAGCTGAGCGAGGGCAGCAGCCTCCCCCTCCCACCCCCACCTCAGCCGGCTGCTCCAGGTGGGCCCTGGTCCCTTGGGGCTTCCTCCGAACTGCCAGGAAGGTGCAGACTCTGCTGAGGCCAATTCCAGAGAGGACTGAATCACTGGCTCTGAGTCAGCATTTGCTCTGTTTCCTGGAAGAACATCAGGTGTCAGGCATCACTCCAAGCGGCCGTGAGCAAAAAGAAAGCGTGCCCGGAGGACGGGCGTGTGTGCCTTTACACCAAGAGCCTCGCACACTCACCTGCTCTCGTGTCCACAGAACACGCTCTGGAGAGGGAGGGGCCTTTCGTGGGACCCTCTGCCCTCCTCCCCACCAGTGTCAAGGATAGGAAGCCCCCGCCCTGCCCTTAGGAGCTCACCCTCCTACAGGGCATGCGGCCTCGAGGAGCACAAGGCCCCCTGTGTTACCCTGCGGGATGGAGGCCCAGGGAGGCCCAGCGTCTGCCCCAGTGTCCTCCATCTGCCGGTCCTTGTCTGGGTGACTGTAGGACTCTGTCTCCTTGTCTGGATTCTCTGAAGAGCAAACAGGCCTCGTTCACGGGCAGGAAGGGGTTAAGTGGCCAGCGGGGACGCGGGGCTCTGGGAACAGGCGCCTTCCTGGGGCAGCAGAAGCATTCCAAGCGCAGTGCTTTCTGTTCTAAATATGGACTTGGGAGACAGTTATTTTTAGGAAGCAAATGGTAATGATTAGAGTTTTAAGATTTAAGTAGTCATTTAGTCATAAAAGCTGAATTCACATGCTACAGAAAAATAGTCTTTTCCTTTGGTTGATGATAGGGTCCCTTCAAGTGCAGTAATTGTTCATCGCTTCATGAATGCTCCACAGACAAGGGTCTGTGATTAGCCTCCACCCCAGGCTCCCTTGGAAGAGCAGGGAGACGGCTGGAGGTGGCTCTGCGCTGAGAAGGGAGGTGGTGAGCCTGCAGCCCAGGGCACAAGCCTGCCCTAGCCTGCATCTCGGGATCCATGCGAGTTCGGGGCTGCCTCGCCCGCTGGCGAGGAGACCACGCCTCAGGGGCTCCGGCTGGCCCCGTACTGAGGCCGTTCTGTCCACACGCGAGGTGACCTGACCGCGGGGTGACGCCTGGCACTAACCTGCAGGTGTAAGCCAGGCAGACTGCGGATGAGGAGCCTAGGTGACGTCAGAAATCACCGCCCAGGTCTCCTGGAGCGAAGCCTGTGGGAACGCGGCCTCTTTCAGGCAGGTCTCCTGCAGCTGGGCTTCACCTCCTCGTAGGGACCCGGGACGGAGTCACAGAGCTGGGAGGAGGCGGAGATGCCGGGCAGCCCTGGCAAAGGCCTAACGACCATCCAAGCAACCACTGCAGGCCTGAGAGAAAGGGCCTCCGGGAGGTCAGCTGGAGGTCTCTCCATCCAGACCAGGCACAGTCCAGACACCGGGACCTGAGTTCTGGGCTGAAGCCACTTCTAGAAAGAGCAGGTTAAGGGGCAAAGGGACTGAGGGAGTTCCTGAGACTGGATACCCGCAGAAGGCAACTCCATGGGGCATCACAGGAGGTAACAAATGGGATGGTGACCTGGAGTGTGGGAACCCCTCCCTTTGTCCCTCAAGCTGAGTCACCCCAGAGCCCTGCCTCGGGTCTTCACCTGAGTCACCCCAGAGCCCCCTCCCTCAGGTCCTCACCCTGGGTCACCCCAGAGCCCCCTCCCTCAGGTCCTCACCCTGGGTCACCCCTGAGCCCCCTCCCTCAGGCCCCTCACCCTGGGTCACCCCAGAGCCCCCTCCCTCAGGCCCCTCACCCTGGGTCACCCCAGAGCCCCTCCCTCACGTCCTCACCCTGGGTCACCCCAGAGCCCCTCCCTCGGGCCCCTCACCTGGGTCACCCCCGAGCCCCCTCCCTCGGGCCCTCACCCTGGGTCACCCCAGAGCACCCTCCCTCGGGCCGTCACCCTGGGTCACCCCAGAGCCCCCTCCCTCAGGTCCTCACCCTCAGTCATCCCCTAGCCCCCTCCCTCGGGCCCTCTCCTGGGTCACCCCAGAGCCCCTCCCTCAGGCCCCTCACCCTCAGTCACCCCAGAGCCCCCTCCCTCGGGCCCTCACCCTGGGTCACCCCAGAGCCCCCTCCCTCAGGCCCCTCACCCTGGATCACCCCAGAGCCCCCTCCCTCAGGCCCCTCACCCTGGGTCACCCCAGAGCCCCCTCCCTCGGGCCCTCACCCTGGGTCACCCCAGAGCCCCCTCCCTCGGGTCCTCACCCTGAGTCACCCCAGAGCCCCCTCCCTCGGGTCCTCACCCTGGGTCACCCCAGAGCCCCCTCCCTCGGGCCCTCTCCTGTCTGTGTCCAGGCCTCAGAAGCCGCTGCCCCGTCCTGCCTCCCGGTCTCCCAGGGAGTCCCGTGGTGCTAGTGGGCTGCTGCCTTTCCATCACAGGGTCTCCTGGGAGCTGGCTGGATCCTGAAGGGGGAGGAGGAGAGTGGAGAAAAGACTTAGGAGGGTCCTCGCAGTGGTTTCATGGTTCTGGGCTGTGTAGGGGATGCCTGAGTCTGTGGTTTTGAACAGGATGGCCATCTCTGCCCCACAACAGGCGTTTTCACCAGGAGGATCAAGGCCAACAGTGCCGGCCACCTGTCTGACCCTCAGCCTTGCACTGACCAGTTCAGCAACTCTGAGGGGTATCCTCTGGCTTTTTGGACCTCATCTGGAAACAAGGCAACTAGCACCTGCATTTGTAATATCCATTGATGATAAGCTGATTGGTGATCAAATGCCATTTTGTGGGGGCGGCGACCAGCACAGGTGTCCTCGAGTGCTCGGCTGTGTCTCTGCCCCAGCAGAAGTCTGGGCCCTCCAACCCCGGGGGCTCCACCAGAGCCCTGGGGAGCTCCAGGGCCCCCAAATGACAATGTTGGCTGGATTTGGCCCAGAGTGGTGTCCCCCATCCCCCGCCGCAGTGGTTTTCTGGTCATCGGGTGACGGGCTGCAGGAGCACCCTCTTGCTCCGTCACCCCATGGAGTTCTGTGGGGTTTGTGCCAACTCGGCTCCAGCAGCCAGGGCCAAATGGGAGCCGCCAGCATAGCTGGCTCTGTACGGGGGCTGGGAGGGAAGAGGAAAGAGGAGGCCCTTGGTCCAGAGACTGGCTTCCCCCAGCCGATCTGCTGGAGCCAAGGGGAAACGGAAGGCTGATTGCAGAGGAAAGTCGGGGAGGGGCTCCTAGGGCTGCCAAGTCACAGTGACTGTTCAGGGCTAGTTAGGATTCCCAGAGCAAGTTACCCACTTTCCTGAGCCTCTAAGCCCGTGGGTGAATCCTGAGCCCTAACCCAAGCCAATGCTGCGGGGTGGACGGAGGCAGGCAGGGAAGGAGCGCACAAAGCCAGGACTCCCTGCAGTGGCACAAAGAGTAAGGCCACCTGTCCTCTCGGGCTCACCCTGTGGACTGCAGTGGGCCGTCCAGGGTCGCTGCTAGTAGCACAGACAGGACACGCCCATAGTGCTGTCCTTCCCAGCTCCTCGGCCCACCACACCGGCAGCAATCAGACCCTTGCTCCCAGCAGGTCAGACAGAGAAGCCCCAGCCTGACCGGGTTTAAAGTCAGAATAAAGCTTGTTTTGTTGCTGCCCGTGCAGAGTCAGGAGTGATTTGTGTTTCTGTTGCTTCGTCAGAGCTGGTTAGATTTTGGTGAGTGAGGCATGTGGTTAAGATGCCGTCCATGAAACATTGAAGGGCCGGTGGTTTGGGCTCCTGGGCTTAGCAGTGTGAGTCGCCTTCTAATGGGACAATAAGGAAGCCACCAAACCTACTCAACCTCAGATTTCTGGAAAATGTGGAGTCTCACAGCGCTCATGGAGACGACTTCTGCAGGCTTAGCCCCGTACCTGGACTAAGCAGGTGCTCATGGTTTTGAGACAGCCTGGGGCCTGGGCCCCTCTGCCAGAGTACTCACCCTTGGACAAAAGTTTCCTGAGCAGCAGATGCAGAGAAACTATGAGGGACAAAACCAGCTGGGTGCCTATGCAGTGAATCGTGAGCAACAAGACACAAAAAGGCTGAAAACCAACCTCCACTTCCGAGGTTATGGGAGCAAAAGCAGGGTCCTGCCCTTGATGCTTGCGAGCAGCACCTCCAGAGAGGTGGAGGAGGACCAGCTAAGCCACCCCGCTGGCCCGACCCCTGGGCCCGCCCCCACCCTCACCCTTGTGAAGAACCAGCTCGTACCCTGCTCCCCAGGAGGCGCGCAAGAGCACCTTGTCTTGTCCTTGCTCCTCTTGCTGTAGCAGGAGCCTCAGGAAAGACCCACCCGAGTTCCACGTCTGGCCTCTTATCAGCTTCTATTGATTAAAAGGTCTGAGGACCCTAGTCATAACAGAGTAGGCATTTATTATGATGATCATATCCACTCAAGTCAGGTCTTGATGGATAAGAATGGCCCTTCCCATACCAACACATGAACAATGCTGCAGCGGCCCCATGCTCCCTGAGGGGACTCAGGATGGAGAAAAGTAGGGGCTGGCCCCAGACAGCTGAAAGTGAAAGTGAAGTCACTCAGTGGTGTCTGACTCTTTGTGACCCCGTAGACTGTAGCCCACCAGGCTCCTCCATCCATGGGATTTTCCAAGCAAGAGGACTGGAGTGGGTTGCCATTTCCTTCTCCAGGGGATCTTCCCAACACAGGGATCGAACCTAAGTCTCCCGCTTTGCAGGCAGAGGCTTTACCGTCTGAGCCACCAGGGAAGCAGAAAAAGTGAAAGTGAAAAGGTTGGCAGGTTCCACCAAGACATGAACTCGGACTGCTGGATTCAGAGTCCAAAGTGCTAACCATTACACCATGGAACCGTGCGTCCAGACAGCTGAGGTGCCCATGAAAGGAACCATTCAACTAGCCCAGACTCCCGCACCTTCCCACGCACGGAGCAGCACGAAGCTCGTTCACTGGTAATGTCTGGTTTTCTGTAACTAACAGTGAGCTTCTGATGTGTGACCACCTGTTTTTGATGCAAAAGCTCCTATACACCCTGGCTCCCGCAACTCCCTTGCCTTCCTGGAGCAGCCCCTAAGAGCATCCGAGGGGCTGTCCTCCCAGGCTCGAGTCCTCAGTGTGTCCCCAAATAAAATGTAACACTCAACTTCTAGGTAGTACATTTGTTTCCAGTCAACATCTTGAAAGGAGGCTAGAGGTTGGAAAGCAGGGAGGGTCCCACTGTGGGGGGGCACTCAGACCTGCGGGTGGGAAGTGTTCTGGGGGGACCTGGAGAGGGTGCAGCGCCCTGACACGGCCTGTCATGCTCGTGTATGGGAACGCACTTGGGAAGAAGGTCTTTGCAGATGTGGTTAAGAATCTGGTGAGGAAATCACCCCCAGAGGCCTGAATCTAATGACTGGTGCCATCAGAGATAGGGGAAGAGGCACGGGGCAGGCCCTGTGACCTTGGAGGTGACGTCAGGTGCTGTGGCCACAAGCAGGGATGCCTGGGGCCCAGCCACCCGAGGAGGCAGAAAGGTCCCCTGCTCCCAGCGGTCTCAGGGGAGCACGCACGTTAATCAGGACGATCTCCAGGACTAGGGGAGCACAGGCCCCTGGAGGGTAAGTTTATGGCTCCTGCGAGATGCAGACTGGACACTGGACTCGGGCTGGGGTGCTGGGGTGAGCACCGGCCTCTGGGGAGCAGCCATGGGCGTCGCACTGGGAGCTTCAGGGGCTTCTGGCCCTGACAGCTCTTAGGAAGGACTGCCTGGGGGGAGTGGGTGGTGCAGGCATTTCCAGGCAGCTCTGTGCTGAGGTGGGACAATCTGCCATGCTACCTGGTGAGAGGGGTTCACCTGGCCAGGGGATTTTAGCCTCCGTGTCCAGGGCAGGACCCATCTGCTAAGTCAGGACCACTGGAGTGTGGCGTGTGCAGGGCGCCCGGCCTGGGATCGGGAAGGGCAATGAGTGTCCAGGAAAAACCCTGGCCCTCAGGCCACTCAGCCAGCTGAGCCTCTGAATCCTTGTTGGAAAAACCAACCTCAGAGGGAGCGGTGGTGTGATATAAAATACGGGAACGCCGTGTTAGGGGCTCTGTAAACATCGGATTGCCTGAACATAGTTGATTTCCATTCGAGAGGTCTGTTGCCGGTTTACAGCTGAGCCCCACCCAGGCTCACAGCCGATCCCAGGCGTCCCCCACCCACCTGCCGCAGGTCCGCCCCGCTGACCAGAACACAGTCCACTCAGACTGGCTGGAGGACGCTGGGAAGTGCTGGGAAAGTCAGCTCGACCCAGCCTCTCCCTCCGGTAGAGAGAGGAGCTGCAGAGGCACGTGGGTGGGGGCGCTGGAGCGAGGCGGTGGGGTCTGCCGGAGAGCGCAGGTGCGGTCTTGTGCACCAGGTGCTCGGCCTGCTGGGAGGGCCCTTGCGGGCGGGCGTGTGTTTCCATCTGTGGTGTGTGGTGATGAACGTGTGGTCACTGTAGGGGTCTGGCGTCTGGCCGAAGCTGCATTCCTGAGGGGCTAGGCTGACGGGGAAGACCTCATTCGAGAACCCAGGGTGAGGCTGGGCTGCTCTTGGGTCCACTGGCCGCACTCTGGGCAGCTGGGCACAAGGTGAGGCCCAGCTTCACTCTGAGACTGGGAATGTGGGTCCCTGCAACGCAGAGCACCAGGCTGGGAGGGAGGTGGCGTAAGCAACATCCAGCCACAGGGACCCCCCTGCCGAGGCCAGGGCTCTCTGGGGCCTCGTCTCCCTGTTGGTTCACAGCCTGCTCTCTGGAGGGATGAGGACCCACCTCCCAGGTCTGGGCTGGGGGGAGTGTGGGGCTCCCTGCTCAGAACCTCGTCCTGCAGGCCCCTCCTGGCTCTGGACTTGGGGCCACAGACCTGTCCAGTTCTGGGCCGCCGATTTCTCTGTGCATTTGGGAGGCCCTTAGTGTCTCTGGGCTGGGCTCTGGGAGGATGCAGGGGTCCACAGCTTCCTGCTGATGGGCAGCAGCTCCAGCTAGTCAGCTCCCTGGCCCCCAGCTCCCCCCGAGTCTACACGGTGCTTCTCCCTAGAAACGGAACTCCTGAAAATCTGTGCCTAGCTCTAAGGTTGTCCCTGCCTCGTAGCTGCAGCTTGGGGGTCACGGGGTCACAGGCTCGCAGCAGCACCACTGACCCCAGGAGCCCCCGCTAGGTTGGAAGGGCTGTGGCAGGTGTGTGTCGTTGTTGAAGGCTCGGGTCCAGTCCTGCCCCGCCCCCACTCGTGTTTTTCACAGGCTCCCCCATACATCTCTCATGCTCCCATCTGCCTGGTGATGGCTGCTCCCCAGAGAAACCCCCGTGGCCGGCGTCCCTGCCCAGCCCACGGGCAGAGGGCTTTTATTTGATGGTTGGTGTTTTGAGAAGTAGCTTTGGTCACCACGGAGACAGGGCTGAAGTGGAGTGAGTCGGGAGCAAGCCAAGAAGCCACGGTTGGAGGCCAGGCCCCCAGCTCACAAGAGCCAAGAAGGGAAAGGAGGGAACCAAACATCGTAATATTTTCACAGAGAAGGACGGATGTGTGGAGCAGAAAATGAAGAAGGTGTGTTTTTTCAGATTGTTTGATGTTAAAGGTTGCAATTAACTTTGTAACGGCAGGGCAGTGGGGATGTAGTCAACTTTGTTCAGAACAGGAAAAAGGCCAGCGTGATGGCGAAGCCGATAACGGAAGAGTAAGAAAGTCTACTTCCTGCTCAGGACAATCAGCATAGGTGGGAGAGCTGGAAAAAACCACAGTCACAGGCAGGAAAGTCATGATAAGAATGCCAGGCGGCAGGGAGCAGAATTCACGTTTGAACCCGAAGAATGTTGGCAGAGAAATCCTGACGGGTGGGAAGTGCTGAGCAGGACCTGCAGGCGCTGCAGCTGCAGAGGGTCCGGCGGGCGCTCACGGGCTCAGATGGGGCCTCCATGGGGCCGGGGGCCAGGGGCCGGGGTAAGAACAAAGCGGTAACTTCAGGCTGGACCCAGAAGTAGGAGCTCGGGAGGAAGCTCTCCTTGTGCAGTTTCTGAGAATGCTGAAGAAACCCTGGAAGATGGGATGTCAGTTCAAAAGGAAGAATTAAAGATTTAGAGAAGATCCATTGCCTCTTGGGCAGCTGTGGACATTCTGTCAACTGTTCCACAGGACAGCAGAGTCGACGCACCCCAGAGCCTCTGGTGCGGAAACCGCGCCGGGCCGGGATCTTGTAGCCCCGAGACGAGGGTCTCCCAGGCCAGCCCCCGGCCCGGTTCCACCCTGCCCGGCCCGCTCCAGGTCTGCATCCTTGAGGAGGCTGGGTGTGCAGGGAACACATTCTTAAATGGCTCAGAAAACTCAGATGGAAAAATGGAACCTGGTGGACTTGGCTGTGCAGATGGCAAAGGCTTTTGTAGCCAGAGGTCAGCAAGGTGTACGAGGGGCAGGGTCAGCACCAGGGATCCAGAAGGGTCAGGAGAGGAAGACTTCCTACACAGTAGAGAGGAGGGTCGCACAGCAGAGAAGAGGCCAGATCAAGATAAACAGTTTACAAAACCAGAAATTCCAATAGCCTGTGAATGTCTAAAAACTGCCCCATCTCACAGATCAGGCAGAGGGCTATAGTTCCCTCTCAGATTAGAAGACACGAAGGTGCCTGTTGTCAAGCTCTGGGGAGCCAGCAGTGAACAGATTCTTCCAAGTACTTTTAGGACTTGGAACTGGAAAACTGGGCTTTGGGCAGCACTGACTGGGGTTCAGATGGGCCCGCTCGGGGCCCCTGGGCCCTCTGTTAAGCTTTGCCCTGAAGGATCCCAGCCCCTGGAGGCGCCTGCTTGCCAGGGAAGTACATCAGAGCAAGTGTCCCCAGCGGGGTGAAGCCGCCCTTCACCGCGTCTGGACGCAGCACCTCGGAACGGCAAACCGGGCACTTGGTCTGTGCCGTGTGCTCCCCAGAGCTCAGCACCACGGGGGGAGGGCAGCCGCTGTCTGACCGCAGAGAAGGGGGCAGCCTGGAGCGCGGGCAGGGGTCTGCAGCCCTTCTATCTGCCGAGTTGTGCTCTGTTTTCCCGAGAAGTTTCTGTTGAGATGAGATTCCAAGGCTGAATTATGGTCGCAGATGAAGAGAGCTTCCCGGGTGGAGGGGACGCCGACGTGGCCCGAGCAGGGGCCTGGGCAGTGGGGTGAGAACGGCTCCCGGCCGCTCAGGACGAGGAGCCCTCGAGGGTCCCAGGTGCTCAGAGTGGCCACAGCGTCCTGCTCAACAGAGGCTGACGCGACTGTCCAGAGAGTGACCGTCTGAAATAAGAAGGGTGTTTTAACAGTCCTCCCTGAGAAGCACACTGGAACCCTCGTGACCAGAGAAAGCTGGCCAACCTTGTTTTCAAACGAGGAGGGGAGATAGTGAAAAAACACCACCTGTTACAGCTGGGTTTTAAATTGAGCTGTTTTACTTGTAAACAAAATTCAGTTTTTCCAATGCAAAAGTTGTATACTTGCATTAAACCAGTTTTAGAAAATTATGCTAAGATAGAAGGGAAAAAGACAATCATAATGTACTATACAGAAAACTACCATTTATTGTATCGCCGGCTGTTTTCTATACATAGATTTTGGTTTGCTATATTTCATGTAATTGCAGAATACTTTCAACTCACTAGCCTGCTGTTCTCTCACTTGCTTTTTATCAGTGTCTTGTGTGTTTGTCCTTGTCTAGAAGTCCCCTCTCCGAACTGCCTTCAGAGTCTTCTGAAGCTTTCTCATCTTTACTGTCAATAAAGTTTTATTCTTCAGAGGATGTCTTTCAATTTTGTGAGCAGTTATTAAGAGCCAGTTCTGAAGAATTAATCCCAACCTTGACTGACAATGAAGGATGACTAAAATGCTTTCATATGTGGATCCTTAAGGGTCTTTAAAATGACTCAGAAATTAATCAGAAGCAGTTTCACACCAATGTTTGGGCACACGATGGATATACTTTTAAGTCCTTTGAAAACATATACTGTGATGTTTTTAATATTTATAAAATTGCATGTAATCAATTTTCTTACTTGGGCTTCTTGGCTAAAATTTTCCTGTGTTGAGTGAGGAATTAAATAAATAGTAACTCCTAGAGTTGCTTTAAACAACTGACTGATATTACAATTTTTGTTAGTAGATGCAAACCAGAAATATCCGTGCAGGCAGGGCCAGCTGGCGTGTGGGGCCAGGGCCACACACCCACCTTTTCCCTGAATCCTCTCCCAGGACCCCCAGCTTTCCGAACAACCCAAGCCTCATAGGGAGTTCATTACAGCAGAAGCATGAGGAACAGATTTAAACTGCTCACAGTAGCATTTTCTTTCAGAAAGTTTTGTCTGGTAGATGGACAGGTCTGCCGTGGCCGCTGTCCACTCCCTACAAACCCCGAGTGCCCCTGGGAGGTCTCTCTGGGCCTCAGGTCCCGAGAGGCACAGCTTCATGAGAGCGGATTTTTCCCCCACAGATTCAAGATCTTCCTTTTTAACAAAACTGCAGGACATGGACAGCGTTGGAGGGAGATGGCACCTGCTGCCCGATGGCGGGACTCGTTTTAGCCGTGATGTGACTGCCTGGGGGAGACCTCACCTACATCCAGAGTGGGCACACGGTGTCTGCAGCCCAGGGGGCTCTCTGACCGGCAAGAGCTGAGGAGGAACATGAGGGCGTCCAGGGCCCCAGGGACCCCAGACAGGAGCCAGGGAAGGTCACCGCAGACGCCCCGTCCCACGGGGTCTGGCCGGGCCGCCTGGAGTCACGGATCTGGATCCCAGGCCCAAGAGATGAACGGCAGCACGTGCCAGAATCTGGGGGAGGCCGCGGGGGACAGGCACCCCGCCTCTGGCCTCCGCCCAGGACGTGTGGGCCCCTCCAGGCGAGGCCGTCCCTGAGGGTCTCCTCCCCTGCTTCTGACTGAGGCCCCAGAGAGGCTAGAATTGGCCTCTGTGGAGGTGCAGTGTCCCCAGGCCCCAGAGACCCCATATCCTGGTCATCGGTGTGTACTGCCAGGGCCCCCAACCCGGGATGTGCCCGTGACGTCCATCCTGCCAGACCCCTGGACTCTGCGTCTGCCCCTCCCTGGGGAGCCCTGAGCACTCTGCTCCGTGTAAGCTTTCCGCACGACTCTGCTCCACTCAGTTCATCGACGCGTGTGTCAGCCCGCAGTGTCCCCTCCTGTCCCCTCACTGTCCCCTCACTGTCCCCACACTGTCCCCTCCTGTCCCCTCACTATCCCCACACTGTCCCCCTCTGTCCCCTCACTGTCCCCTCACTATCCCCACACTGTCCCCCTCTGCCCCCTCACTGTCCCCTCACTGTCCCCCTCTGTCCCCTCCTGTCCCCTCACTGTCCCCACACTGTCCCCTCCTGTCCCCACACTGTCCCCTCCTGTCCCCTGCTCTCCCCTCACTGTCCCCTCACTGTCCCCACACTGTCCCCCTCTGTCCCCTCACTGTCCCCCTCTGTCCCCTCACTGTCCCCTCCAGTCCCCTCTCTGTCCCCTCACTGTCCCCACACTGTCCCCTCCTGTCCCCTCCTGTCCCCTCACTGTCCCCACACTGTCCCTCCTGTCCCCTCTCTGTCTCCTGCTCCCTGCACTTTTGTATTTCACTCTGGAGAGTGTAAGTTCCCTGAGCCTATGCTTTTCTGGTCCTCCTGACAGGCCCCGGAGTAGCCCCAGGCCTGCGGTGCAGATGCAGTTCTCGGGGGACAGGTCATCGGTGGTGGGTGTCCCCGAGCTCACTCTTGAGAAGCCCTCACTCGAATCTGCCCTGCAGGGCAGCCCCCAGTCCGCTTCTCGTGGCCTCGCTCCCTCCCGCCGGCCCCGGCCCTCACCCAGGGCTTCCTGCCTGCTCCTCACAGCTCCGCACGCGGTCCCTGGTGTGTGGCACAGACCACGCTTCTTTTGTGGTTTTCTATGTGAAATGAACCCTATTGATCTGTAAACATAAGTGATTAGTATAAAGACAGTTGGAAAGAATTGAAAAGCAGAGATGAGATTAATGGTATTGTCCCAGTCATCAGCAATTTCTTAAACATTTTATTTAAGTAGGATTCTCTTTTCTTCAAATGGGAAGATTAATTCATGGCCATGTCACTACAATAGCCTTCACACCCTTCAGTCTCCAGTCTGAGAAAGAAAAGTAGGTCATGCAAACCCAGAACAATGACCTTGTGAGAGCCCAGGAATGGAAAATTCAAGAAACATCTTAATCCACATGTCTTTTATTACTGGGTAAAGAAAGGTTTCACAAGAAGACAAGGAGAGGACATGGAGTCATTACTTAATTCTTTTGTTCAACACACATTCATTGGATGGGCTTGCAGTTCAGGCGCAGTGCAAGGCCATGTGCGTTAGCAGGACCCTGGCTCTTGAGAGCCCTGTGCTCGACTGGGACATGGGACAGAAGAGAATAAAGACCGTAAACGTGTTAAAGGGACTCAGAAGATGGTGGGAGCTGAGCAGATGGGAGCAGTGGCTCAGGAGGTGGTCTGGACGGCTGGTGAGGGTGGCCGGGTCAGGGGGACGCCCGTTGTGGGTGACCCCTGAGGAGGAGGGGGTCTGGGGGTGAGGACTGAGTCGGGGAACCAGGGGGGAACGGGGTGTCTGGGGTGTCCTCTGAACGTACGTCGCGTCCCGTGTGTACAGCCAGGGCTGCGCAGCACCTCCGGGACTGTGTTCACTGCAGGCGTGTGAAGCAGAGCAGGGCTGTCTTCAGCCTTCCCCAAAACAGCCTTGTGTTTTCAAGGAGAGCTAAACGCGGCAGCCTGTGATTTAGGCGGTCTGTGGTGCAGAAAGGCCTCACAGACGTGTTTTACTTTTAAACAGCGGAGAAGGGAGTGAGGACACTGCAGGATGCCCAGCCGGGGTGCCTGGGAGACGCCAGACCCTAGCTCGGGAAAGGGTGAAACTCTGGAGCGTTTGCCCAAACATCGGCTTCCGTGCTGGGCAGATTTCTCGGTAGGAGGGGAGTGGACGCAGCCGATGTCCCAATCAGTGAATCTTCCGGCACATCGCTGGTAATGCCTCGAGCCAAGGTGTTGCGCTTTCCCAGAACTCTGGGGCCTCAGGAAGCACTGAACTCTTCCCACGGGATTATTTCAAGGTGTGTGATTAACTGAAACACCACACAGGACAGCACTGAGTCTGGGCTGCTCCCTGAGAGGGACGGGGTCTGAGCTGCTCACTCAGACCCGCTCACTTTCCGGAGACGTCTGTGCATCTCCCTCCAGGGAGCCCGTGAGCAAGTCTTGGATTCTGAGGGCCAGCTCCGCCCCGAGTCCAGGCCGGCAGGGGCCGCTCTCCGCCCTGTCCTCTGTGGAAGGCTCCCTCCCTTCTGCGGGCCATCTCCCACCCTGAGTGCTGGTCACCACCACTGTCAGGGCGCCCCCGAGGTGCTCCCCCCAACCGGGCACCGCCCTGTTTCTCCTCCCTGGGGGCTCTTCTCTGGTTCTCGGAGTCGTATGTGGAACCCAGGGTTGTCCCTCCGGGGTTGTTGCCTAATTCCACCACCACCACCCACGTCTGGTAACACGGATGCCGTGTGCGTTGTGAACATTCAGCTACACATGGAGGTAGACCCCTGCCGGTGTCCAGGCTCCTCCCCGAGAGCCACGTGACCCCCAGGAGCACCTTGCAGAAGCGGGGTGAGCAGACTGCCTCCAGGGCTCTGGCCGTGGGGAGGGTCCACGTCCAAGACCCGCACGTAGAGGTGCCTGGCCCTCCTCACACCCACGGGATCCAAGCACTTATGTGCAACGTGCTTTCAGTCCACTGAGGAAGCCGGTAAAGAATGGCTTGTTGCTTTTATGCAAGACATGGGGGCAGGTGTGAGGGCACACGACCGCAAGTGTGCCTTTTCTAGCATCTCCAGATCAAGTGCTGCGCATGGAGGCCCAAGCTCTGGTCGTCCTCACGTGGGTCTGCAGCCTCCTCAAACTGTGTCCACGCGCTGCCTTACCAGTCCTTCCTGGTTGGAGCGGTTTGTCCTAAACCTCACTGCCATCCACGGAAGTTTGCCTTTTACTCTTAAATTGACCCTGAGAATTCTGTGGCCACACAATTCTTGACTTATTTAAGTCTCATTTTGTGGGAGGAAATGTCTCCTGAGAGCCAGCCCTCAAACCAGAGATTGCAGGCTACCAGTTCGGCTCGTCTGGAGCTCTGGGTTGAAGACGCCGCCCGTCCTGGAGACATCCCGCCTCCTCCGCCCCACACAGTCTCCGTGAGAGCCCCACGGAGCCAGGATGGCTGTGAGATCCGCGTCCTCTGCAGGTGGCCATGCCGTCCTTGTAGGACGCCACTGCTCTGCCCGCCACTGCTCTGGCCCGGCAGGATCACCGTCCTGCTACCAGTGGCCCGAGGCTTCCAGGGTCCTCCACGAGATGGGTCTGACAGTGAAGCAGACGGGCCTGCCTGGCTGGAGACCAGGAAGAGTGAGTCTGGTGCAGATGCTGAGCGCCGGGCTCCGGAGCCAACCTGCACAGGGGAGGCCCTGTCCCAGGCACCGGGCTGCAGGGGCCCCCGCGGGTCACTCAGGCCTCCCTGGCCAGCTGTTCACTGCAGCACTTCTTCCTGAGGACCCAGGAGGGAAACCGGAGCCTGTTTCGCTGGAAGGCAGCACGGCCGGCCTGCATCCTCCTGAAGCCCACAAGCTGCGTCCACCCAATTCTCACCAGGCCACGGCGGCCTCCCACTCCTGACACGCAGGCCTCGGCTTTTACTCAGAAGGTGCTGTGGGTGAGCCGTGTGTGTCAGCCAGGGGCAGACTGCAGGGAGGAAGCGTCAGTGGGGGCCCCTGTCCCCAGGGTCACCCAGAGCCTGAGCTGGGGACCGGCCTGCCGCCCTGGTGGTTCTGAGCCCTGTAGACGCTGCCTGAGCTTGGTGCCCAGCTTCGTCTGGCTAGGCCTCCTCGGGGCTCAGGGTCCTGGGGTCGCTCGGCTCCCCTGGGCCCGCCCCAGGCCGCACCCCATCGGCCCGGAGCCCAACCTCCCACGCGCCGGGCGGTTTCTGGCTCAGCCGCCCCCCAGCAGCAGGGCTCAAGCTCTGGAAGGCTCCCAGTGGCCAAAGGGCAGATTCTTGGACGTGGGTCCACCTTCCACAACTTCAACACTGGGCTCCCCTCACAGACCTGAGCCCCCACTCCCCAGCCCCCTGGGTGGCCCCCCAGACCGAGGGGCTCCCACGCTGGCTTTGGGGGGTCTCCTCACAGGCGAACTCTTCCTTTAGTGGGCATGAGGGACACACTTGCAAATGAGCTTCCAGCCTGGCCCGGAGATGAGGGCCCGGCGCTCTCTGCCCCTCAGTCTCCCTCCCCTCCCATCTCCCATCCCCCACCCCTCCCCATCCCCCTCTCCCACCCCCAGGAGGGGCTGGGATGAGGAGGAAGAGTCCTGGGGCTGGAGGAACAAACTCTGTGGACCTGTGGGCCCAGGGGTCAGGAGGTCGCAGTGAGCGGGAGGGGCCGGGCAGCAGATTGGGAGTCCCCTGCCCCTCCAGCATCATTTAGACAAACAAGCAGATGGCAGGTGTCAGGGGGACAAAGAGCCATCTGTGCAGCGAGGCCGCCCGCTCTCTCAGAGGGGCTCCGTGAGAGCCGCGCCCAGAGACGGGGCTGCCCCTCAGCCAGCAGCGTTCTCGGGGCCGAGCATCCTCGGGGCCGAGAGTCCTCCCGGCCAAGCGTCCTCGGGGCCGAGCGTCCTCTGAGGCTGTGCGCTGGCCATGCGGGGCTGGACCATAGGGATCCCTGTCCCCTGTTCCTCCCTCTCCCCTCCGGGGGAAGCGCCCCCTCTCAGGTCCCAGGTACATCCTGCGTGGCCCTGGAAGGGAGCCTGGGTAAAGAGGCCGCGGTCCTTCCCCAGCCCTGGCCCTGGCCCAGCCGTGCAGGGCTGCTTCTGGGGCTTGGGCTGCAGGCCAAGGGGGTGGGTTGTGTCCGCGGTGAGTGGACAGCATCCTGGAGGTTCTGTCTGGGTGGCCCTGTGGGAGGTGTGGCCGCAGAACCTGGTGAAGAAGAGGGAAGGTGGTCGCGGTCCCCGCTTGGCTAGAGGGCCCTTGGCGCTCGGGTCACAGGGAGGGGGGACAGCGTCACTCCTGAGACACGAGGAGGAGCCTGCCCTGGCTTCCTGGGTGCGGGTCCCGGAGCTGTGTCCACTCGGCTCCAAACTAAAGCTCGCAGCCTCGGTCCGGACCGCTAGCCCCCGTGGGCCCCCGACCTCCCCCACAGCCACCCTCACAAGGTCACCACCACCTGCAAGGAAGCCTGAACACTTCAATTTCCTGTCAGTTGAAACTGGTGTAAAACATGACAAAAACGGTGTACTACAGAAATAAAACTACAAGCACTTGAAAATATACCCCCCAATTTTATTATATTCAACAGACATAAAATTTGTTTCAAATGGTAAAATCAAAGCAAAAGTAAAAATAGGACAACTGAAAAGAATTTGCATAAACTCTTGGGGGGTCACCGAAGGTGCGGAGTCGCTTCTCAGTACTCTGCTCCTCCCAGAACCATGGGAAGGGACACCCCGCGGGCACCAACGCCACGCTGCACCAGCCGGCATCTCCGTGAGACAGACACGCTTCTGGGTGCCTCCATCTGCTGGCACCACCGTGGGAGCAGGGCTGGGCGTCCCCGGTTTCTGTTTCGCTTCAGTAACAGTCGTAGCTGAGAAATGTCATCAATGTGTTGATGGGATGCAAGGAGTGATTTTTAAAGGTTCAGCAGCCTAAGACAGTCACACTCTTATCCAAAATGAAGTAATAGACTTTCTATTGCCAAATCGACCGCTATCCTTCATCTGCAGCCAGTTCCAACAATTTATACTCAAGTTTACAGTTGAGTCTAAACTGACGAGGAAGAAGTGGGGTCCCAGACTCCATGAACTTGGCTACAGTCGGCGGTGGGAGCGAGGTCCTGCAGGTGAGGTGCCTGCACGCTGGCATCCAGGGTGGCCCCGCCTGCTGGAGGGGGGTGCAGCGTGGCGCCCGGGGCCAGAGCTGCAGACAGACGCGCGATCAGCGCCCTCACACCCCCGTGGAGCGGGCGCGTGGGCCGAGGAGAGGGGGCGCTGGATGGGCGGGCCCCCTCGCGGCCTTGCTTTGCCTGCTCCCTGTTGGCAGAGTCCCTGCAGGGGCCGTGACTTGGGTCAGCAGCCCGGGAGGAGGCAGGCAGAGACCGTCCGTCTTTCCACCGGGAAAACTGACCCTGAGTGTGACTGTCACCTTCAGGACCGGCCCCGGAGCCCTGCTTCCTCACCACTAGGATGGAGACAGTCACCCAGACTTATCGGGTGGCTGGCAAACTGACCAAGGCCTCAGCCTCCCCACGACTCCACTGGGGAGCATCCACCCTCAGCCCAGGCTGGGATTGGAGGGCCTCGGGGCCCCTCAGGGCCACTCCTCTGCCTCACCCTGACCCAGGGTCTAGGAGCTGGGTGTGATGGGCTGAGTCCAGGGGGCTGCCCGCGGGGCTGGCCCTTCTCACAGGCCTTTGGGATCCTCAGGATGAGTGCTTCTAATTGTCCTTATGAAAGGACGCTTATGAAAGTTTATTTCGAAACAGGGAGTTGAGTTTGTTTTCTCTTGGGAATAAACCAGATGATACTCTCAGATATTCCTGACCAGCCCACAGTGAAGCCCAGGAGGCTTCACCACTTCTGAAATGGCCCCACGTGGTCCTCAGGGGGAGTCGGGGAAACAGGCCGGCACAGCAGGCAGGACCGAGAAGCCCCTGCCTCGCCCTGACCCCGGCCAGGACCTGAGCAAACAGTCCTGAGGCTGAAGGGACGTTCTGTTCTGTTCTCTTCCAGGAGCTGCTGGCCCTTCCGGCCTTGGGGGGTCTAAGCAGAGGGCTCCTTGCTCCTGGGAGGCCACCCTGCCTCTGTCCCCATTTCCTCTCAGCTGACCTCTGACCCTAGACCCTATACCTCCCGCCTGTCCCGCCTCCCTCGGCCTCTTCCCTGAACCGAGCGTTGGGGCGGGGTTGGACCGCCTGCCTTCAGGGTCCACAGAGTGGGGCTTCCCCCCACACCTCCCGAGGGGCCCCGCCCTGTCTTTGCCCTGAGGGGAGGTGGCCATCCTAAGCGAACCTTCAGGGTGACTGCTCCCTCAGGCTGACCCCTGGCTGTCCCCCTGGGCCACGTGCCTGGGCTCCCTCCATTCCTGCAGGACCGTGGGCCACCCCCGCCCCTGCAGCTGCGAGGGCCCTGGAAGGGTTCTGACTAATGCAAGGGCGGCCCCACTGGCTCGGGTGCAGGAGGGAGGCGGCGGTTTCTCAGGAGGATGCTCACGGCTGTCGCATGAGCATCGCCGTCTCTGGCACATGGACGACACCTGGTTCTGGGTCAGCTTTCTCGTAGGTCTCTTTACAGATGTCAACGTGTGTCTTCATTCTCTCAACACACACACCCAGCTAGCAGCTGCTGACGCTGGACGCCCACCAGGCGACCCCCCGGTGACGTCCCTGCCTTTGCGTTCTTATCCTCTCCTGGCTCCAGTTCTGACCACGGGGTGGGGGACGGGGCAGGGTGGGAGTCAGGAGAGCGGGGGAGGGAGATAAACACAGCGGACGCTTCTAGAACTAGAACACCTGCAACTGAACCTTCAGTTCTGCGTGTCTTCCTCCCCAGGACAAGATGCCCCTGTTTGCAAAATAAAGTCAGACGGAACAAGACGTTCAAGTGGACGTTCCTCCAGCTCCACTCACCAGAGGCAGGTCATTTTCTGAACCAAAAAGCTCTCCAGATAATTCTGTGTGTTTATTTCATCAGTCGACCATCCTGAAAGGTGTTGCATGGGTGTGGCCTGAGTGTTAGAGCTGTCCCCAGGCGTCAAGGGGGTGAGGAGTTCCCAGGGAGCCTGCGCCCCCGGCCCATTTCCTACCCTATAAAGAGCCACCACGTCAGCGCTCTCTTCTTAAAATCTATTGAGACAGACAAATAAAGCAAACAAAAGTATTACAACAGTGCTTAGCCCGAGCGGATGTGCAGGAGAAAGCTGTTTTAGCTAACAACAGGTTATTCTGTCTACACGTCTGGTGTTTGTGGTGTGTGTGGGGGTGTGGGGTTTGGGTGGGGTGTGGGGTGTGTTGTGGTGTGTTTTGTGTGGGGGGTGTGGGGTTGTGTGGGTGTGTGTGTGGGGGGGGTGTGTTGGGGGTGGGGGGTGTGGGGGTTTGTGTGGGGGTGGGGGTTTTTGGGGGGTGTGTGTGTGGGGTGTTTGGTGGGTTGTGTGTGTGGGGTTGTGTGTGGTGTGTGTGGGGGGTGTGTGGGGGGTGTGTGGGTGTGTTTGGGGGGTTTGTGTTGGGGTGTGTGGTGTGGGGGTGTGGGGGGTTTGTGTGGGGGGGTGTGTGTGGGGTGGTGGGGGGTTGGGGGTGGGGGGGTGGTGGTGGGTGGGTGTTGGTGGGGGGGTGGGGGGGGTGGGGTGTGGGTGTGGGTGGTGTGGGGGGGGGGGTGTGGGGGTGTGGGTGTGGGGGTTTTTGGGGTGGGGGGGGGGGGGTGGGGGGGTGTGTGGTGTGGGGGTTTTTGGGGTTGTGGGTGGTTTGTTGTTGGGGGGTGGGTTTTTGGGTGTTGGGGGGGTGTGTGTGGTTTGGGGTTGGGGGGGGGGTTTTGGGGGTTTTTGGGGGGGGTTTTTGGGGGGGGGGGTGGGTGGGGGGGTGGGGGGGGTGGGTGGGGGGGGTGGTGGGGGGGGGGGGGGGGGGGGGGGGGGGGTGGGGTGTGTTTTGTGGGGGTGTTTTGTGTGTGGGGTTTGGGGGGTGGGGGGTGGTGTGTGGTGTTGGGGGTTGGGGGTGGGTGGGGGGGGTGTGGGGTGTGGGGTGGTGTTTGGGGTGGGGGGTGTGGGGGGGGGGTGTTTGGTGTGTGGGGGGTGGGGTGGGGGGGGTGGTGGTGGTGGGGGGGGGTGTGGGTGGTGGGGGGGGGGGGGGTGGTTGGGGGGTGTGGTGGGGTGGTTGTGGGGGGGGGGGGTGTTGGGGGTGTGTGGGGGGGGGGTTGGGGGGGTGGGGGTGTGTGGGGGGTGTTGGGGGGGTGTGGTGGTGTGTGGTTGGGTGGGGGTTGTGTTTTGGTGTGGGTGTGTGGGGGTTTTGGGGTTGTGTGGGGGGGGGGGGGTGGGGTGTGGTGTGTGGTGGGTGGGGGTTGGGGTTGTGGGGGTGTGTGTCAGGCTGCTGAAGTGAGGGCTCTGCAACAGGACCCAGGAGGCAGAGGGAGTCACTTCTTAGAGACCAGCTGAGGGATCTTTCTTTAGATTCTGAAACGAAGACTTTATGTTGGAATTTGATCTCCGGCAAGATGGCCCAGAGCGCAGATGCCTCAGGAGCCCACGTCTTCCCTTGCCAGGGCCTCCTCTGGAGTGTGATGGCCCCAACCGGAGGTCTGCCGCCAAAGGGCAGTGGGCGCCCAGCATGTGGACAAGGCGGTGCTCTCTGGGCGACGCTCTGAGACCTTCCCGTCAGCCACGCGGCCCGGCCCTGGGGGCACAGGCGGTTCCCAGCACCTCTCCTCCAAAGGGACGCGCATGTGTTGCGTTTTAATGTAGTAGGATCGCTATTACACTGCTCAATGAACACTAATTACTCATAAGAAACACATTTCTTGAGGTTTTCCCTACAAAAGACAGAGATCTAGTTACTCTGTGGCCAATCCTCAGTGCATACGTTTTTAATAATGGATTGGTCTGCTCTGAACAATGGCCTCAGAGGCCTTTGCAACTAGAGGAGAAGCGTGTTTAGGAGCAGCTGTTGAAACTAGGCTGGCTTTGGGGGCTGCCCCTTCTCCCTCCTGTCGGATGCCCAGGATTCCGAGGGGCTGACTTGAGGCCATGTGGACCTTGCAGCCCTGGAAAGGCCACGGGGAGCTCGGTAGAGGAAGAGCTACGTCTTCCCTGGAGGTGCCAGGCCTCAGGAGGAAGAGAGGAGGCCATGGGGGCCTCGGAGTGTTTGCCCCACCTTCTCTCGTTTCCTTCACGCTCCTGTGAATGTTTCAAGGCTCCCCTGTGCTCACCGCTCGCAGAGGTGTCATCTGAGTGGGGAAGGTGCAGACGTGGGTCTGTGTGTGCAGGGGGATGCCACACGTATGAAGAGCACAGTGTAGGGGGCCCTGACGGGCCTTCAGATAATACCTTCAGGGAAGCCCTCTCTACCTAGGGAGGATTTGGTCCACGCGATGGTCAAGGACAAGTGCGATGTCCCTGAAATGGGGCGACGGGGACACCCCTGCGTGGCAAAGCCGGGCTGAACAGAGCATGAGGAGGGAAGAGAAGGAACTGGATTTGTAGTAAATCAGCACAGAGCTTGCGAGCCTGTGTGAACAGGATGAAAACTCCTTCACTTTACAGGTAAAAGTCTGTTACAGGATCTTTTATATCAACTTTATCGAGGCATAATCCGTATCCCATACGATGTTTAAAGTAAGTAGCTGTGGTTTTTAGTACTTTCACAGAGTTGTGAAACCACCATGTATTTTAATTTTAGAAAATTTTCATCATCGTGAGGAAACCTGATACTCACTGCCCATCATTCAACATTTCCTGCCCACATCCCAGCTTAGAGAATGAGATCTATCTGCTGTCTGTATGAATTTTCACATTCTGTACACTCCGTATAAATGGATCACATGACACACGGCCTTTGTTATTGGTGTCTTTCACTTGTTAATGTTTTCAACGGTCATCTGTGTTGTGTCACTGCTTTATTACTTTCAAAATCTAAGATCGCAGCATCTGGTCCCATCATGCATGGCAAATAGAAGGGTAAAAAGTGGGAGCAGCGACAGACTTTATTTTCCTGGGCTCCCGAATCACTGCGGATGGTGACTGCAGCCATGAAATTAAAAGATGCTTGCTCTTTGGAAGGAAAACTATGGCAAACCTAGACAGCATATTAAAATCAGATATCACTTTGCCAATAAAGCTCCATATAGTCAAAGCTATGGTCCAATAGTCATGTACAGATGTGACAGTTCATAACAAAGAAGGCTGAGCACTGAAGAATTGATGCTTTCGACTTTGGTGTTGGAGAAGACTGTTGGGAGTCCCTTGGACAACAAGGAGATCAAACCAGTCAATCTTAAAGAAAATCCCTGAAATCAGTCCCTGGAAGGACTGATGCTGAAGTTGAAGCTCCAATACTTTGGCCACCTGATGTGAAGAGCCTACTCATTAGAAAAAAACCCTGATGCTGGGAAATATTGAAGGCAAGAGGAGAAGGGGGTGGCAGAGGATAAGATGGTTGGATAGTATCACTGACTCAATGGACATGAGTTTGAGCACACTCCAGGAGATAGTGAAGGACAGGAAAGCCTGGTGTGCTGCAGTCCACGGGGTCACAAAGAACTGGACACGACTTGACAACTGAAAAATAAACCTACAGTAATCAAGACAGTGTGGTATTGGCGCCCTAATAGATGAATAAATCAACGGAATAGAACTGAGAGTCCAGGAATAATTTTGACAGTTTCAAGGGCATTTCAGTGAAGTGAATTTAGCCTCGTCAACGAAAGTGAAATGTGGAAATTGCTCGGTCACCTGACTCTTTGCGGCCCCATGGGCTCTACAGTCCCTGAATTCCACGGACTCCAGGCCAGAACACTGGAGTGGGGAGCCTTTCCCTTCTCCAGGGATCTTCCCAACCCAGGAATGGAACCGGGTCTCTTGCATTACAGGTGGATTCTTTACCAAAGATGCTGGCAAATTTTGATATCTGTATTTGAAAACAGAACATTATGCCATGTACCTAAATGAACTCAAGGTGGATCATAGACTTAAATGTAAAACCTGAAACTATGGAATTCCAAAAGAAAACACAGGAGATAATTTTGTGACTGTAGGTAAAGATTTCTCAGATACAACACCAAAAGCATGATTTATAAAAGGAACATGATGAATTATAGTTCTTTAAGAACTGCTCTATTAAAAATGGACTTCCCTGGTGGCTCAGATGATAAAGAATCTGCCTGTAATGCAGGAAACCCAAGTTTGATCCCTGGGTTGGGAAGATCCCCTGGAGGAGGGAATGGCAACACACTCCAATATTCTTGCCTGGAGAATCCCATGGACAGAGGAGCCTGGTGGGCTATAGTTCATGGGGTCACAAGAGTTGGACACAACTCAGTGACTAACACATTCACTTTCTGTGAAAAATGCCATCAGGAAAATAAAAGGACAATTACAGGTTGGAAAAAAACTGCAAACCACGCATTTGATAAAAAGCCTTATCTACAGAACGTGTGAAAATGTATAACCTTACAATTCACTGGTAAGAAAAGAAACAACTTACTGCAAGTTGGCAAAAAGAGTGATTTGGCACAATCCTAAAGTGGATATACAAGTGTCAGAGAAGTGTGTAAATGGTGCTGAGTGTCCCCAGCTCCCAGAAGTGTGTGTACAGCCCTGTGGGAACCAGAATGTGTAATTAGGGGTGCTGCACCCAGGCTGGGGTGACATGGAGGCTCCGGGACTTTATTCACTGTTGGGCACAACGCGCTGCAAATACTTGGAAACACTTTGTGTCTTGAAAAGGTAAACATGTGTCTCCCACGTGACCCAGTCATCTCCTCGTATTTTCCTGAGAGAAAGTCGTCAGTGAAAAGATTTGTATACGAAAGCTTATAGCAACTTTATGTGTGATAACGAAACACTGAGAAAGGCCAAATGTTCACCCACAGGTGAAGGGGTGAAGAGCGTGGGATGAAGTCACACACGGAGGGATCAGGTATTTTTTCCTATAATTTTATTTATTTATCTCGGGCCTTTGCTGGGTCTTTGCTGCCGCGTGGGCATCCCTAGTTGTGCTGTGCGGACTTCTCATTGTGGTGGCTTTTCTCGTCGCGGAGCACAGGCTCCGGGGCACGTGAACTTTAGGTCTTTGCAGCATGCAGGCTCCGCACTTGCGGCTCCGGAGCTCAGGCTCAGTGGCCGTGCACACCGCCTTAGCTGCTCCGCGGCATGGGGTCTCCCCCAACCAGGGATTGAGCCGGAGGGCCCTGCATTGACAGGCGGACTCTTGTCCACTGGACCACGAGGAAGCCCCGGGGATCGCCTGTAATCATATATTAACAACACTGGTGAGTCTCTAAATCACGCTCAGAGAAGGAAAGCAGATGACAGAGTGTGTGTGTGAGTGTGTGTGTGTGTGTGTGTGTGTGTGTGATTCACACAGCCCTGTGAACCGCAGAGCAGTTTATGGTCAGAGAGCAGCCTGCAGGTTTCGGGGTGAGTGTGGGGCAGGACAAGGTGTGCACATTGAACCTTGTGGGTAATGGGTTTGCTCAATCTCTTCATTGAGGTGATGGATCTATAGGCATATGTGTCTGTCAAACTCATCAAATTACACACTTTACATACATCTGGTTTAGTGTGTGTCATGGTAAGCGTCCATAAAACTGCCTCTGAAGATGAATATCATGAAACAGACTCAGAGAGGCTGAGCTGCTTGCTGGGGCCACAGCACAGGGTGGGGGTCTGCTGGCATCCAGAGAGCCTTCCCCCAGCTTCCAGTTCCACATGGTCCTGCCCTGGCCGGCGGGGCTGGGAGCTTCTGAGCTCCAGGGAAGTCCAGGACCTGAGCAGCCTCAGCTGCACTGCAGGTCAGGTCTCCCTGCGGACCTGTGCTCCATCTGCGGGGCCCTCACACCAGCATCCCTGGACGGGGCGGAACAAGGCCCCTCCCTCAGTGCAGCCAGTGACCGGGGTCCCCTGGTGGGGCCCGAGCAGCTGTGCAGCAGGAGCTGGTTCCAGGGCATCTCTCAGGCAAAGGGCAGGCTTGCGGGGCTGTGTTAGCTGCTGCTATACCAAACCCCGCAGACCGAGGGGCTCCCCCAGCAGGAGCTGTCCTCTCTGTCTGTCCTGCATCCTCCGTGGGCCTCACGCTGCCAGCTGGCCATGCAGCCCCTTGGCTTTGGGTGCATCTCCATGGCCCCCTGGCCCCTCCCTAGCGTCTGTGTCTCCCCTCTTGTGAGGATGGCAGTCCCGGGATTGGTCCCAGCCTTCTTCGGGACACTCTTCTCCAGAGCGGCCCCCAGGATGGCCCACACCCAGGTGAGGCTGCAGACTGAGGTTCCAGGGGACGAGCTGAACTTGGGGAGTGCATCCAGCCTGGGCTGAGGGCTGCAGAGCGGTGGGCCCTTCTTCTCCTCCAGGTCCCCGTGTCCTTTGCAGTCTCCTGGTGGCCTCACCTGACCCACGTCAAAGGAGAGAGCAGGCCAGACTCAGCCAGTGACCCCCAGGAGGCTGGGGGCAGGCCCTGGGGAGAGGCCCCACGTTGGGAGGCCAGGGAGCCACAAGTGGACACTTGCTCGGCTCTGACTGAGGTCAGCGAGACCAGTGTCCTCACAGAGCCAATCCTTGCACTGGGGCCCAGTAGTGTCTGGGCCAAAAGCCACAGCCCAGGTCTGGCCTGGGTGGGGTGGGGAGAGGCCCTGAGCTGGGGTCTACCCCGAGGGCTCCGTGTGTGCCCGGGTGGAGTGGGGAGAGGCCCTGAGCTGGGGTCCACCCCGAGGGCTCCGTGTGTGCCCGGGTGGAGTGGGGAGAGGCCCTGAGCTGGGGTCCACCCCGAGGGCTCCGTGTGTGCCCGGGTGGGGTGGGGAGAGGCCCTGAGCTGGGGTCCACCCCGAGGGCTCCGTGTGTGCCCGGGTTGGGTGGGGAGAGGCCCTGAGCTGGGGCCACCAGACTCCGATCTGGGGCTTCACTCCCGGAGCCGAGTCCTGATTGAGCCTCTCTGTTCGCAGCAGGATGAGGTGATGAGGCGTGAGATGGTTCCTTTGGGAAGATACAGCCTTCCAAGCTGGCAAAGAGCTTCGGAGCCATAAAGGAAAATGGATTGGCCGCCTGCTGTTCCCAGCGCGGCTTCGTGCTAATGAGCCCCGTGACGCCGTTTACGGAGAAACATCTGAACCAGGCTCCCCATGTCCAAGTGGGTCCCTGCCAGACACAAATCATCTCAGCAGAGGACGCCGTCCACCAAGAGGAGCTGCTGCGCCTGGGCGTCCGCCGCTGCAGCCACGACGCTTCCTAGGTGTGGCCTCCACGTCCCCAGTGGGCACGGCCGGGCATTGTCCTCTGAGTGGCCTGTGGCGGCCCCTGCTGAGGGGAGGCTGTGGTTCAGGGCCTGGGTCATCCAGGGTTGCCCTTGGGCCCTGGGCCTCTGGGCCGGGCTTGGCCATGTCCTGTCCTCGTGGACACAGCAGCCAGTCAATGGCAAGGCCTTGCGGGACTGCAGAGCTGTGTGTGCCCCGAGCAGAGGACCAGCTGTGACAGAAACCTCTCCAGGAGTCACAGAGAAGGGTGTGAAATCAAATGAGAGAGTCCCCAAGCTGGGACGTCCCAGAGAGCCGGGCCACAGGTGTGCAGATGAGGCCTCCTCAGAAGTGCCCTGAGCACCTTCTTCTCTGGCCAGAGGTCTCTGGAGCGCATGCGTGCAGGGCAAGGGTTGAGCGGCCCTATCCAGGGCCTGGGATGAGCCCCATGGGAGGATGGGCAGGCGGGCAGGCTGGCAGTGTCCTAGCAGGGTTAGGATGGGGCCGGGAGGCTGAGGAAGGTCGGCTGTAAGGACCAAGTGCTGAAGCCTTCATGGATCCAGAGCTTGGCCCAGAGAGAGCCAGTCACGCCTCCCCCAGAGCTCCAGCCACGGCCAGCCTGTGCCATCCTTCCTGGAGCCCTCCTGGCGTGGCCCTCATCTGCACTGGGCAGGGGCTTACCGTCGCCCTCTTCCCTCGGTCCAGCCCGGGGCCCCAGCAACTGCAGTGTCTCTGACCCTGCAGCCCCCGCAGGGCAGGCTAGCTGGTCGTTCTGCTGCGTCCTCCTGTCCTCTCCAGTCTGTTCAGGAGACGAGGCTGCAAACGCTCCCAGTGACCCGAGTTTCCGCAGGAGGGAGGCTGCCTCACACGGGGAGGGGCCTCTGTCTCACAGCAGCATCTGGCTACTCATGGCCCCGGGCCGAGGCTCTTGTCCACCCACATCTGCCAACCTCAGCCCACTTATTTGTTAAGGGGGCAATTAAAGCTCACTTGACAACCATGAGTGACATCTGCGGAGAGTGGGGGCACAGTGGGCGCCTCCCTGTCCCTGTGCTTCCATGTCCCAGTGGGGCTGCTCCCTGGGGGGATTCCACCCACCCCTGCGGCTGGCCGCAGCCCCTGACAGCAGCCTCAGGCCTCAGGGGTTAATGGTCTGTGCAGCAGAGAGGCTGCGAGGGTGGGACAGAGGCCAACAGTGCATCAGCAGCTGCAGAGGAGGGTACTCCCTCAACAGGTGACGACATCTGACAGATAGCAGACACCCTGACAGACAGCATACACCCTGACAGACAGAGGACACCCTGACAGAGACACCCCAACAGACAAAGACACCCAGACAGACAGAGGACACCCTGACAGAGACACCCCAACAGACAAAGACACCCCGACAGACAGAGGACACCCGACAGATAGCAGAAACCCCAACAGTCAGAGACTCCCTGACAGAGGACACCCTGACTGATAGCAGACACCCTATCAGACAGCAGACACCCCGACAGATAGAGACACCCTGACAGACAGTGGCTCAGACAGAAGCCCAGCCAAGGGGGCTGAGAGCCGTGCCTCCCAAGGACCTGCCTCGTGCTGGGTCCTCGTGGACAGAATTCTTTACCCTGGGTCCTGGGCCAGGGGCATGCCCCATCTTACAGACCAGCAGGGTCTTTGTGGGGCACAGACGTTGGCCTGATTTGAGCCTGGCTCAGCTGGCTCCAGAGGCACCTGCCTAGGTTGAGGTCACTGCGCCTGCCCTTCTTGTGAGCCTCCACTGGTCGCTGGGCAAAGACCGGGGGTCTCGTGGGAGGGGCCGTGGCTCTGTGTTCCTGGGTGGTCCTGGCTGGTGACAGCTCCACTGGCTGATTCCCAAAGTTTACATGTTAGAACAACACAGCAACATCCTCCAAGGACCCTGGAAATAAGAGGCAGAAAGTGTCTCATCTGTAAACATGCTCACACACTCTCAAACACACACACACACTCACCCAGGCGCACATATACTCAGACACACACACATGCTCACATGCATTCAGACACACTCACCCACACACACTCAGACACACACACAGAGACATACACACTAAGACACACACATGCTCACACTCAGACACCCAGGTTCACATGCATGCAGATACACACACTCACGCAGGCTCACATGCACTCAGACACACTCACACACACATGCACTCAGACACACACACTCATACAGGCTCATATGCACTCACATATACACACTCACACATGCTCACACACACAGACACACTCACACACCCACACATGACTGGGAAGCTGGAGGAGCCCTGTGCTGGGCGCACACCCACATATGATCATCTTTCGAGTGCGGGGGGCCTCGGGCCTCTGCATCCCTCGCTCCAGGAAGGCCACACCTGGGACAGATTTCATGGCTTGAAATGTCCGTGGCTCCTCGGAAGCTGAGCCAGAGGGCGGAGCCCCAAGTTCGCCTGCAGGTGTGGGGCTGGACCAGGCTCTGCCCCTCCCTGCGCCCCACTGGAAAGCCCCCAGTGTACAAACAAGGCAAGCATTTAGGGTGGACCTCTCTCCCTGGTCAAGTCCTGGCTTCTCCCCCACCCCACCTGCTCCCTCCCCTCTGAAGGCCTGTACCAGCCCCTCCAACAGCAGGGCCCAGACCTCGAAGGGCTCCTACCTGCAGACCTTCAGGGACCAGCTTGGGCACAGAGGGCGGGAGACCCAGAGTGTCCTGGGCGCGGCCGGGCTACAGGGGGCCTGGGGACTGTCCCCTTCAATGCTGCCCGCAGCACGGGGGCCTAGGCAGCCTCTGGCCCAGCTCAGCACTCAAGCGGGCAGGCAGCGTAAGTTTCTCCAGACCTGTTGACCAGCAAGGGGCCATGAAGAAGGTGTAGAGGGCAGAGAGGACGTGGGCAGGGGGTGTCCCCTGTTCCACAAAGCCTTCTGGGCACCAAGCCATCCTTTCAGTCTCGAGAGCCAGGAGCACTCTGGGGGTGCGGCCGAGCAGGTGGTGCTTGAGAACCTGGGTCCTCTGGGCCTGGCAGGGGCTCGACCGTGGACAGAGGCCGGCCCATAGGTCTGCGTGCAGTGGTGTCACTGTGGAGTGTGGTCCCTCCTGGGCAGAGGGGGTTCCCGGGCCCACCTGCTGCTCGCTGACTCAGCACTGGGAGGCCCGAGGCCTGGGGGCTGGCTTGTGACCTCAGAGCCTGCCCTCCTTCCATCCTGATGGCCTCCTCAGCAGGGAGAAGGGCCTGGGGGTGGGGCAAGGCCCCGGCCTGCAGTGTCCAGAGGCCGAGGAGCTGTGGGGTTTGGTTTCTGGGAGTCTGGGCTCCGCGGAGCCCTGGGTGTTTGCTCAGCTGTGGTGGCCGTGGAGCCCGGGGGTCAAGGCCCACTGGGAGCTGGGGACAGACAGTGACACACCACAGGGCACCTGCCCCGAGCTGGGCTCTTCACGGGCCCGCACGGCCGGAGGAGCCATCTGCCTTGAAGCTGGTTGGGGGGCGCCCTGCTCACCAGAGGGAAGAGCGCTGAGTCCCCCTGCCCCCAGCCCCCTCAGCTGGCCGGCAGAGGCCAGCAGAATTGTGAGGACGGTGGTAGCCGCTCGTGAGGGCAGCCGGGGCGAGGAGCGGGCTCCCCGCAGGAGGGGCCCAGCTGACCACAGGCAGGAGGGACAGGGCCGTTCCAGGCTGCACAGTCATCCTCCCACCGAGCTCAGTGCTCTGGGGCTTTGTCCCAAGGAGAAGACTGGACTGTGCACTGGCCCCTGCCCTGTCCTTGCGGGGCCGGGTCAGCAGTGGTCACCCAGAGACGCCTCTGGGAAGGCAGGGCTGTCTCTGCAGTGTCCAGCCAGAGTGGCTCCCGGGCACCTTGGGCGGCGTGGCTGTGTGACCACGTCTCCACCGACGTGCTATCCATGTTCTGGCCACCTCTTGCCTGGCACTCCCCCACGCTCAGGGGAACGCTCCTTGAGAAAGCGCCGCCAGGCTTACGGCAGAGCCAGCAGCCCGGCTCCGTCTGCCGCCAGCCCACACACACATGTTCCCCACACCGCTCTGTGCCAGAGGCAGGACGGAAACCCAGTGAAACGACAGGCTGGTTTTCTGGCCCTGAAGGCTGGAGGGTGTCTTGGTTTTGAAGCCTAGACAGGCCTCCAGGGCTTGCATTGTGGCCTCGCAGACTCGACGTGCAAGCAGACTGTCTGGGGACCGAGGGCCATTTGCAGTGATCTGGGCCAGGGCACCCACTTTGCAGGCTCTGGTCAGATCTGAAGACTCTGTGATGGCGTAGATGGCTCCTCCCCTGCTGGCCAGGTGGGCAGGCCCATGGCTGCCATGCCCGACCGCTGACCGTCCTGCTCATCACGCTCCCGGCCACACTCACGTTTCCCTTTCCCCATGAGAGTGAGGCGGCTGTGACGACAGAAGAAAAGACAGAGAAACTCAGAGGGTGAGTGGCCTGCGGGGCGACAGGTTGTGTGTGTGACCGCGGTGTTGGCTGTAGGGCTGCCCGTCCCGTGCGGGACTTCACGGGCTGAGCACTCAAGAGCAGAGACCGTTCTGTCAAGGGCAGGCTGGGGACGTTAAACTAGTTTTGGCAGCGTAAACATTTTTCCTGTCTTAAGTAACTTATGATATTGGTTTTATACTATACAAATACATGAATTGGCCTGAAAAAAGTGAAAGCAGTATTCCAGACGGTTTGAAAGAGGAAGTAGGAGTTCCGCACCAGGCCTCGCTCTCCGGGTGCCGGCCATGGGAGGGGATGGGGCGTCACCTGAGTGCACTCTTTGCTGCCACCTCCCCGCACCTGCGGGGCCAGCTGGATGCCCTGTCTTCCTCCCAGGCCCTGGAGGTGTCAGGTTATCCCTGGTTAGGTTCTGACACCCCTACACGGCTGGGCATCCATGCATTTCTCAGCACTGTTCTTGGCTGTTGCACAAGTTCCGGGACAGGAATCTTGGGATGTGACGATGCCAGACTCCAGTGCGTGTTGTCAGACCTCCTGTCTGGTGGCCTTGAGGCCAGGGCACAGGACAGAGTCTACCTGTGTCCTCGGGCACAGCTCCTGGGAGGCTCTGAGCTCACGTATGGTGGACCTGCACTGACAGCAGACAAGTGTGCTCAGATTCTCTAGTTGTGCCCAAGGAGGGGCCCTGGGAAGGTCACACCCACCTGCCTCCCCATGTGGGCAGTTTACAGAATTACTAGGGAGGTTGGACACTTGGCTGCTGTGTCTAAAGGCTGGTTCCACCCAAACTCCACACAGTTTGAGTTTGTTTGCCAGCAGGTCGCAGACTCCCCAGGTCAGAGTTCATGTCACTGCGAGAGGGGCAAGCAGAGAAGCCGTTTCACACGAGGGTGGGTTTCAGAGATGGTTTGTGAACTCAAGGGCGTCTGCACCTCACACCCTGCCATCTGATGGGCAGCCAAGTGGGAGCCGTTTGAAGACCCTTCTCTCCTTCCCTCAAGCGTCCCGCTTTCAGGACAAAATAAACAAGGGGGGCGCTGGGCCCAGAAGGGGCAGCTGTCGGTACCCCAGGGGCTTGCTGTCCAATTCATCTAAAACCCAGCAAGCACCAGGCCACTTTCTCCTCTGAGGACGCTGGTGGGCTCCAGGGCAGCCTGACAGAGTTCAGGTCTTACACAGCAATGCCGCCCAGGAAAGAGACACTTCCCAACTTTGTCCCTGGTGTTTGCCAGTCTACGTGGTCCACTGAACTCAGACCGTTACAGAGGCAGTCATGTCGTGTTCAGTGACATTAAGTCAGCAAACCCCAGGACAAAGTCATCACATCTCTAGCAGATACTTTGAGAAACACTTAAGATCAGCTCTGCCTTCGAGGGCCAATCTAAAAGATGGCTGGGAAGTTTGAGAAGGAACAAGTTTTTATCAACCGAAAGGGCGCCTTCTCCTCCCCTAAGAACAGAATCCCTGTGTTGACAGAGGAGGGGGTGTCTCAGCTGCTGTCAGGGGTGGGGAGAGCTCTGTTCCCTCTGGCGGGCTGACGCCCCCTCAGGTCAGCGCTGAGGCCAGACGCTCAAGGGTGCACAGATCTGCTGTCTGGTGGATTAGCTGCTGGATTTGGGGAGAAATCATTAAGTTTGTAGACAAACATTTGGCTAGAAGATGTTCTTTGCACTGTGCTTCATAACAGGGAAAAATTGAAACAAGAAAACGAATATTTCAGTACAGTAAGGCCCACTGGCCTGACAAGAGAATAAGTGGACACAACATCATTACATGTTGTAAGGGGCCTGAGGTGTTTACCGCCTGCGCTCGAGTTCCAGCCGCAGCACTTAATTCTGTGTGACCCTGGCCAAGTCACGCAGCCTCTCATAGCACAGTGGAGGTTGTGACCGTTCAACCAACAGAGCACGTCAGACAGTGTCTGACACACACCCAGTGCTGTCGTAACTGCATCATGAAGGACGAACAGCTCTTGATGTTACACGTGCAACTTTATGTTTTTAAAGATCACAAGCTCATTAGAAGACTGTACACTTGTCAAATCATATCTACAGATGAGAGATGTAGATAGACATGCAGAAAAGGTCTAGAAAGACACTTATAATGGTCCTTTTGGGGTGGTAAGGTTATGGGACTGTTTTTAATTCTCATCAGTATTGATCTGTATCTTTTTTTGTTTTCCTGCAATGGACATGTGGTGCTTTTGCAAATAGCAAGAAGTCAACCTCGGTTAATGTGAGGAATGTAAACTATATCCAGATGACCCCCATGCCAGTATCTAGCCCTCCTTCCAGGAAATCCTTTCTCAAAATTCCAGGATTTCATTGGTGCTGGTCTGCAGAGCTTCCGCTTCCTCCACTGTTAATCCATGACTTGCCGGATGTTTGTCAGCATCTTCAGTTTCAGATTTCTCCCAGTGAGTCACTTCAGTCGTTTTCAGCAAACCTAAAAAACTGGTTTTCTCTTTGTTCATGCCCTGTGTCTCTCTCTCCCTACCTTCCTTTCAACTATGGGCCATTTCTTTTGTATCAGAAAATTGTGATGGGACAGGATACATAAAGTGTTGATGTTCTCTGATCTTACAAGATGACTGGGGAGCAATGATGAATAAACACATGGTTACAATTTCAGGACAGAACCAGTGAATCATGTATTTGTAATAGTAACTTCTGCAAGAGCTCAAATTAGAAATGTCCAGGGGTTGAATATCAGTTGTGGGTCCTCTGTGGAACTGTAATCAGGCTTCCCGCTTGGAATTCTCCTCCCTTCCAGCCACCATGCAGACTGCAGCCAGAGAAACTCCATGAGTGGACTTGGCCCAGGCGTGTCCTGCTCGCTGGCCCACCCCACTGCCAGGCATCAGGCCCTCAGCTTCCCTGAAGTGACCTCCCTTTTCCTGTGGGAACCTGGTGTCAAGGCAGGACCCTGACCACATCCTGTAGGGCCCAGCGGGGCATGCCACTCTTGCCCCTCAGAATGCTGTGATGGTTTTTCCTCGGTCCCTGGTATTTGGGCTCCCAATTCATTTTTTTACACTTTCACTTGTCAATAAATACACTTGATTTTGTACCGATTTCTGCCTGGCTAATCAGTTATCCTCACGTCCTTCCTTGTATTTTGGACTCTAAGGCCCTTCGGGGCCCAGAGTTCCATTCCCAGTAGGAGCCACCCAGGTGACTTGCAGGGAAAAGGGCCAGCTGGACATTAACCAGTCCCTGAAGTGCTTGTTCAACATGCACTTTTGCCCTAAGAGTCGAGGCTGGACTGTCATGGCTGAGCTTGAACTTCCAGAGCGTTCCCGGTACCTCTGCCAGTCTCCGGGCTCTAGCTGTGGCAGGACACCATGATATGCCCTGTTGAAGAGGCCCTGTTGTGCGTTTGTTCCGAGGTCTACTACCCTCACCTCAACTCCAGCTCTCTGAGCCAACCACCAGCAACCACACATCAACCTCTCCCCACCCTCGCTAACCTCACCCCACCTCACCTCACCTGACCTCACCCTAATTCACCTCGTCTCAGCTCACTCCGACCTCTGTTCACCCCACCTCACCCCCGCCTCACCTTACTCCTACCTCACCTCATCCCATTTTACCTCATCTCACCTCACATTCACCCCTAGCTCACCTTACCTCCCTTCACCATGACCTCACCTCACCTCACCTCACCTGCAGCATCTCCCACCCACCCTCACCTCGCTCCATCTCACCTCACCACTCCTATCTCATCTCACCCCACCCCATGTTCACATCTCACCCCACACTACGTGGGGCCCCTCTCAGCGACAACACAGCCCACACCACATCATGAGGGCCCCTTACAGCGACAACACACCCCACACCACATGGGGGCCCCTCACAGCGACAACACAGCCCACACCACGTGAGGGAAAGTTACAAAGACAACACACTCCACACCACACCATGAGGACCCCTTACAGCGACAACACAGCCCACACCACGTGGGGGCCCCTCACAGCAACAACACAGCCCACACCACATCATGAGGACCCCTTATAGCAACACACCCCACACCATATGAGGGAAAGTCACAGAGACAACGCACTCTGTACCATGTGGGGGCCCCTCACAGCGACAACACACCCCACACTGCGTGAGGCAAAGTCACAGAGACAACACACCTCACACCACATCATGAGGGCGCCTTACAGCGACACACCCCACACCACATGGAGGCAGTCACAGAGACAACGCACTCCACACCACATCATGAGGACCCCTTACAGCAACAACACACCCAACACCACGTGGGGGACCCTCACAGTGACAACACAGCCCACACCACGTGAGGGAAAGTCACAGAGACAACACAGCCCACACCACGTGAGGGAAAGTCACAGAGACAACACAGCCCACACCACGTGAGGGAAAGTCACAGAGACAACACAGCCCACACCATTGAGGGCAAATCACAGCGACAGCATATCCCACACCGAGTGGGGCCGTGTCACAGCAGAGAGCGATTCTCAGGGCTCATCCCACACCGTGTGTGGCCCAGTTACAGTAGACACTGATGCTCAGGGCTCTGGAGGCAGGGTGTCCGTGGTCAGGTGCATTCTGTGTCCGGTGAGGCTGTCCTCATGTGGCAGTCAGGGTGAGGGAGCCGTGTAGGGTGTCTGCAATCAGGGCCCTCTCGTGACCTCATCAGCCTAACACCACCACATGGGCTTCCACCTTCACAGCACGGATCTGGGGACACGAGCATGCTGTCTATGGCACGTGAGCCTCTGAAGGTGATCAGAGGGAGCCGGCTCTTCGTCATCCCCCCCAGCAAGATGCGGCCTCACCCACAGTGAATCAGACTGAACTGAACCTAACCTCTTAATGGATTTCAAGTGAGATTTTCAGGTGCACCAAGTGAAGTCTAAAATTCACAGACTATGGAAAGGGTACTGTTTTCCCCAGATTTCTTGGCTGATTATATGTCAGAATAATGCAGCCTGATGTGCAAAGCGGGGCAATGGGCATGAACTCCCAGAGCTGGAGGATGTGGGATCAGCCCGGGTCAGTGCATTCGATGCATGCCTGCCGCCCTAGTGCTTCTCAGGATAACCAGTCCATTTTGGTTGAAATCTCAGTTCCACTTATTAAAACATATGTGGAGTTGAGTGAGTTATTGAAGTTTCTCAAGCCTCAGTTTTGTCTGGAAGAAAAAAAAAGAGGAAATAACACAGCACCAGCGTAGGTTGTTGTGAAGCTGAGCGGAGACAGAGCGGAGGATCTGGACTCGCTGCTCACGCTGTTCCCGGGCGGCTTCTGTGGTCCACGTACCCACCCACTCAAAGTGAGTTTCCAGTGCAGTTCAGCTGGGTGTCCTGATCCACACTGGAAGCCTGAACTCTCCTATCACGTCTGTAGGTGGAACAGGCCACTTCTGGGCAGAAAAGGGCCCAGGGCAGGGCTGGAAGGCAGCGTTGTTGGAAGACAGGTTTAACCAGTATTTTAACCTCTTTACTTATTGGTGCCATGTTTGATAAAAATCCAGGGGACACTCCTGACCACAGGCAGTCACTCTAACCCACATGACCAGGACCCAAGGCCTAAGGGTGTTTGGCCACCACCCCTTCTGGGCTCAGTAACTTGTAGTCTTCCGATGTAACCTTCTACTTACAGAGGTGGAGGTGTGTGGGGCTCTCTTCTCATCTGTGGAGCTGTTTAACTCCAGCTTTTGAACTCTGAATGTGGGTGAACCTGGCAGGCAATTAGCCAAGCAGATACGCTCAGGGAGCTTGCCCTGTAACCTCACGTGGAGAAGCCTGGAAGGAACGGCCTTCAGGAGAGACCAGGTCAGCCTCATGGAGAGGAGCCCCGTGGAGGTGTGAGCGCCATGGTGTATGCACAAAGAGGAGACAAAGGCCAGCCGCGAGAAAATGGCAGACAGGCCCAGCCGAGGGGGCTGCACAGAACCCATCCTCCCGCTCTTCAGAAGGGCCAGGCAGTGGGAGGAAGGGACAGTCCAGGGGCAGGCGTGGTGGGGGTGGGGGCTGGGGGCCTCAGTGGACAGTGAGGTGTCAGGGCAGGTGTGGTAGGTGCTGAGGGTCTTCAGTGGACAGTGAGGTGTCAGAGCAGGCGTGGTGGGTGCTGTGGGGCTTCAGTGGACAGTGAGGTGTCAGGGCAGGCGTGGTGGGGGATGGGGGGGTGCTGGGGGCTTCAGTGGACAATGAGGTGTCAGGGCAGGCGTGGTAGGTGCTGAGGGGCTTCAGTGGGCAGTGAGGTGTCAGGGCAGGTGTGGTGGGGGTAGGGGCTGGGGGCCTCAGTGGAGAGTGAGGTGTCAGGGCAGGCGTGGTGGGGGATGGGGGGGTGCTGGGGGCTTCAGTGGACAGTGAGGTGTCAGGGGAAGGTGTGGTGGGGCTGGGGGATGCTGGGGGGCTTCAGTGGACAGTGAGGCTCCAGGGCCCTGTCTCCTGATCCTAGGGCTGCCTCTGGTTGGGGAAACTGCTCACACCCAGGAAATGCTCTGTGACCCTGAAGTTAGTTCAACAGAAAAAGTTAGAAAAACAAAGTGTCTGACGTCATTCAAAATCCTTTGCCCGTCAATTGGAAACAGAAGGAAATGGGCATGCCCCCCCACCCCGCCTTCGGAGGCGACAGGAAGTAACTCACGGCACCTATCAAAGGTTAACCTGATGCATCAAAGACCAAATTTACAAACTAAGCGTGAGTGTTTCCGTCTGGTCCACCTCTTGGTTGTTGGTCCAACCAGGGAAGATGGGAGAACTTTCCAGGCAGGTTCCGAGCCTTTCCTGAGCCTCCCCTCGGAGCCCACAGAACGGCCCTATTTCCACAACTTTCTCAAGTTGATTCAAGGCAGCAGATCCCTGTCTTATGAAATGTGCCATTACGCTTCGAGAAAATTCACTGAAGAATTAAAATGTGACTTGTCCAGGCGGTGATTTGCACGCACGGTTCCGGGCTGTGACGACCAGGTGTCCACGAAGCAGGAGATGAGTGATGCTCCCGCCCCCACGTGCACAGATTTGGGGGTTGCTGGGTGGGGGGAGCCTTCTGGGGTCCTCACACCCATCAGCCGTCGCCCGGGGGCAGCATCCCTCACCGCCAGGGCCCCCTCCTCTCTGAGCACCCCTGGCCCCCTGACTCACAGGCCCCTGACACCACTCCCCGCCGCCCCGGGGAAGGTGCTCTTCCCACTTCTGTGAAGCTTGCTCTCCCTGGGACCTTCCGTCCCGTCTCCACTGCTCCTCTACCCTGGTCCCAGCCCGGCACTCTGCCTCCTGCACAGCACAGGTGACGACTGCCTGCTGCCCCAGCCCTCCCCGTGTGCACGTCAGGAGCACTGGCCGTTGCCTCGGCCTGAGGCAGCGGCCCCTGCCCGTCCCAGGACAGTACCACGAGGGACCCTGCTGATTCCTTTCTCCCTGGACACCGAGCTCCTCTCCCTTCCACAGAGGCTTCCAGGCCGACAGCAGACCTTTGCCTCCCCTTCCTGGGCCAGGCGGGTGCCTGACCCTGGGCAGCTCCCAGCAGTACCAACTCGGGGAGGCCGGGCGCTTGCAGCAGGAGGGTGCCCCTCGGGGGCCAGTGTGGGGAGCGCCCTGTGGGCCACCCTTCCCCCACAGAGCCTTGCTTAGTTCATATAGGGACAGCCTGAGCTCATTTGTCACCTCCTAACAGTGACAAAGTGGCAGGAAGCAGCTTCTTGGTGGTTCTCGAGGAGAGCCAGCTGTTCCATGCCTCCACGAAGGTGCCAAACTCTGGGTCATGTTTTTGGAATGGAACGTTTTAATTGAAATATTTGGCTGAGATAAATAAGACTTTCCATATGTCTCATTCGCTGTAAAGTTAGGAGATGGGAAAGCTTCGGAGGATCGGGGAGAACAGAAATCACTGCACTGGAATGACACCTCCGCCGGGGTCTGGACGGGCTGGAAGTGGGGGAGAGTGGCTCAGCCCCATGGACGCGTCCCCCAGGAAGGCCCCCTCGGCAGGTGGGGAAGGTCAAGGGTCTGGCCCCGAGGATCCTTGTCAAGGCCAGCGGGAGGGAGCTGCTGAGAGGACAGGCCGAGCGTGGAATTCCGCCAGGAAGGCCGAGGGTGGAGAGCTGGGCGGGCAGGGCCCTGCCCTCTCACGGCACCCAGCTTCCACGCTGGGGCTGGGCTCCAACCGCGCTCACACTAGGAAGTGTGTGAACCCCGAGGAGAGCTGGACTGGAGAGTCTGCTCAGGGGCTCAAGGTGCTGAAGAGGTGATGGTTTCACTCTCCAAGCAAAAGTCAAGAAAAAGTCATTTAAAAATACGGTTTTCTTTCTGAAGAGGCCAGTTTGAGAGCCTCCCCCAAGTGCAGGCGCCCTTGGGGGTGGTGAGTGTGCGGGTCCGTCTCTTAGAGCTCTTCATTCCGGGGACCACCGCGCTACATAGGCTCACCGTCCCCTTGACTCAGTTTGAGAGTCTCTATGACAAGCGTATATATTTTTCAAATTCGTTTAAGTGTTTTGGGCTGCACTGGGTCTGTGCATTATGAATCATAGTTTGAATCAACTTTGAATCATAGTTTGAGGGCATAATGCGTGCCCCTTGGCTGTGCGGGGCTCTCTTTAGTGGCGGAGGTTACTACCTAGTTGAGGTGCGCTGGTCTCTCATTGTAGCGGCTTCTCCCATTGCCAAGTGCGGGCTCCAGGGCGTGCAGGCTTCAGTAGTTGCAGCACATGGGCTTAGTTGCTCTACAGCATGTAGAATCTTCCTGGACCAGGAATTGAACTCGTGTTCGGCATTGGCAGGTGGATTCTTAGCCATTGGACCACCAGGGAAGTCCCAGTCATATATTATTTGACTTAAATTGATAGTGGTTATTTAGGAAGCATAAGAACAGCTGACAGACATTTAAAAATCATAGCAATTCTGAAAATGAACTTCAGGGTGATCATGAGGGTCTTCCATTTACCAAAATCCCTGGACAGCAAGCATGTCAAGCACTGTGAATGTTGGAGGGGCTTCCTCCCGATCCAGGGGGACAGAAGGAGAATGCAAGGACCCTCATCCCTGACTCTGCTCTCCATTCGGGGTCAGCACAGGTCCTCATGCCAGCAACGTGCTATCCACAAAGAACAGCTGCCTGAGTGTCCCTGGGCCTGTGTCATTTGGGAATAAGACATACCATAGGGAAGAAAGGTCTAAACTTTGAATCATAGTTTGAGGGCATAATATATGAAAGCAATTCCATCTTTTAATATACATCCAGTCCCTCAATACAGCCCAATAATTTATCTTAAATGTATTGTTGTATCATGGGGTTTTTTTTTACACTATTAATTGAATGCAAAGAAAATATATATTATTTGCTAAATGAGGAACTCACATGATTCTTATTAATGGTCATGTCTAAATGAACTTTATAATACATACTTTAACAGTAGATAAATTTAAAGAAATTACTGGAGACATCAGTAATTTGGCAGGAGTTGGGGGAGAAGGGTCAAGAGAATGTCAGGACAGACTAGGTGGCCTAGGAGTCAAATAGGAAAGATATGGTCACGTGACAGGTTAGCCCTTGGCTCTGGCCCAGTGATGTTGATTTAAAAGGGGAGGGGTCCTGGAACAGAGGGTCCCATCAGTCCAGGGCCATCAGAGGGGTTGTCCCTGGCCTCTGTGTCCTTTGACCTGGGGACAGGTAGCTCTCCAGTGGCCCTTTTTCCTGCATTTTGGGCAAAGTGTCTGGGGGAGTTTTTCTCTACTGGAACATCCCTTCGCCCAGTGGCCAGGCTTCTTGAGAACCAGACATAGGGCTTGGCCTCCAGTGGTGGGCCTGGGCCCCCCAGATGGGCTCTGTCCTTGTAGGGCTGCTAATAGTTGGGCCTGCCCACGTTCCTTCCTGTTTCTCCTTCTCTGAGCCTTGGCCTCCTCTTCCTCTTGGTTTCAGTTATAAATGGTGGTAGTGGCAGCTGCCAAGAGTTCCTCCAAGAGGGTGTTAGACGTCGTGTGAGTTGTTGGAGCTTTCTCTGGGTGTCTGGAGCAGATTGGGTGAGGAACTTACCCTTTAAAATAATCATTCCCTCAAAAGAGTCCAAGCTGAGGTTGGTGTGTTTGATTTGTTTCAGCCCTAGCAAGGCCAAAGGCTTCCCTGGTGGCTCAGATGGTAAAGAAACCCCCTCAATGCAAGAGACCCGGGTTCGATCCCTGGGTCAGGAAGATCTCCTGGAGAAGGGAATGGCACCCCACTCCAGTATACTTGCCTGGAGAATCCCATGGACAGAGGAGCCTGGCGGGCTGCAGTTGGATATAGTCCATGGGGTCACAGAGTCAGGCACGGCTGAGTGAGCTTCTCTTCACTGCAGCAAGGTCGAAGGCCTTGGATAAGCTGGGTCTGCCTTTCTCTGGGGCCTGCACTATGGGGCATGATCTCAAGGACTCTGTCTGGGGTCTGGCTCTCCTGGGTGAGGAGGCAGAGGAGCAGCCAGAGGTGCTGGAAAGAGGATAATCTGGTGGCAGAGAGGGTTCTTTAGGGGGCTTCTCCCCTTTATCTCAGTCAGCTCCCCCAGCTAGCAGGTGAAGTAGGTCCCACCAGAGCCAACAGGGTCTGTATTACAGAACTTACAGGGTTCTGTCTGTCCCCAAGGGCCAAAAAAGGCCTGCATGTAGGGGATTTCACTCCATCCCCTGCCTCTTACAGGACAGCCCAACTGAAGGAAGGTGTCGTAGTCGATGCTACCACTGAGGGGCGTTCCTCCAGTCTTCCCAGTCCATGTAGGGGCCAGGTGGAGTTACAGAAAAAGAGCACTCCCTCTGCTTTAAGGTCTCAAGATCACAGCCTGACCAGTCCTTGAGGATGCAACCTAGGCGTGGCAGGTGGCAGGAGGCCAGAGCTGTGGGTACCAACTGAGAAGAAAGAACTCACAACACTGGGATCAGGGCAGTCCCAGCCTCTGATATCACTGACTGTCAGCATCCTCCTCCTGAGGCCTGAGAAAGGCCATCCTTTCCTTCCAAGCTTCACATGGAGGCCAGTGGTTGTGTCTGCAGTACCCCCGGCCCTGCTCCTGGGGGTGGACTTGTGACTCTCTGGCCCCAAACCTCGTGCTGTCTAGTTGTCCTCCTGTTCCCAGTGCCTCCTTTTGGCTGCGGTTCCCAAGTGGAGAGCAGTGTTGCAGAGGCCACCTCCTGATGGTCCCCTGCGCACTGGCCCTTGACGGAGGCTGTGGAGGAACCGTGGTGACAAGGAAGAGGTGAGGGGGTCCCAGGTAGGGACCTGAAGGCCTTGACCTGAAAAGCTTATTTCCTGTCAGCCCAACAGCGAGGAACGTGGGTCTGTCGGGTGCCCTCATGGATCACAGACAAGCATGTCTTGAATGGCCCCCAACTTGATTTAGCAACAGAAGGAGCCCCTTCAGATATTCAGAGAAAGAGCCAAAAGGAAACGGAGAAAATGTTTGCCCAAATCCTACCATTGAACGAGGTTCCAGCCACTGATGGAAGAACTTGGAGATGCCAGCATATAATGTTGGAAAGGTTTTTAATAACCCAACTCAAGGAGTCCTGCCAGAGAGCCTGGCTGCCCAGGGGAGGTGTGACCTTGAGCAAAATCAGGAGGCTCATCGGTCTGCCGGTGCTGTCAGCAGCGATGGGGGAAGAGAGGTCAGAGGGGAGCACCAGGGGTGGGAGAACAGTGAGTGTGACATTCTGGAGAGCAGCACGTGGGCCTCGAAAGGCTGGCACCCCTTTCCTGCTCAAGTTAACGGGGAGCACGGGCATGAGAGACACAGGAGATGAGGGTGGAGCAGCCACCGCGCAACAGTCGAAAGCCTGACGGAGCCGTAAGGCTGCAGAGACTCACCAGGTCTCCCGCACTGCAGGCAGATTCTTAACCAGCTGAGCCACAAGGGAAGCCCAATCGGGGAGAGGGGAGCAAAACCACAAGCAAACTCATTATGACAATGGTGTGATGGGGTTGGGGTTACCCTGGTTCTCGCTTGGCTCACGTTGCCCCTGCATGCCTCAGGGGCTCTTCCCACTTCTCCCAGGGGTGCTGATCACAGTCTGCCCCACAGCCCCTCCTTGCTGAGAGGGCTGGGGCCCCCGCCCTCCTGGCCCCTCCTCCGCCACCCCCTGCTCACCTCTAGGACATGCCTGGGAGAAGGCGAGTCGCCTCACTGTGGACCAGGGTGAGCCCTGGGGGTCAGACTGGGTGTCGGAACTCCAGTTTCCAGTGAAGCCGGAGGACGCAGGATGGAAGAGGGTGGGACCCAGGCAGTGTCTCAGAAGCCACTTGCTGACCAAGCCCGGACCGTGGCCCTGCTCGATCCCCCACCTTTCCAGGCTACCGCAGCCAGCAGGGAGAGGCTGTCAGGGTGTCGGCGGGAGGGCTTGACCGGTGCTTCAGCCAGCAGAGCGGCGCTCCCTGAAGAGACCAGGTGTTGGCAGGCGAGCCGTGTCCCTCCCTCTTCTCTTTCCCAGGCACTTACTCTGAACCTGGAGCAGAGGACAGGGCCCAGCCCTCGAGGGCAGGCCTGGAAACTGCCTCATCCTGCCGGTTCCTCCCTCCAGGGTGGACATGGGCACCCGTGGGCCCAGCCTGGTGAGGAGGAGTCGTTTCTGGGTCTTTGCTCACCTTGCAGTCACTCCTGCTTCTGGTCCCACCTTCCTCGGCCACCAGCTGGGCAAGATGCTTCCTCCTTGATGCCCGCCTGCTGGCCAGAGGACATTGGGCCCTTATCTGTGCCCACCGGGGTGGGGACGGACACCCCCGAGTGACAGCACTAACTCCTCTGGGACCCCTGACCCCAAAAGCCCTGAGAATCTGGCCCCAACTGCCGCTTCCTGCCCACAGGAGCTGCTGCATGAGCACCAGTTTGTTCTGCCTCCCTCCCCGAGTGTCGGGTCTCCCGCAGGCACTGGATGCCCTGAACCAGGCCCCAGGGTGCGGTCGAGCCCCAGACGCCCTCCTTCGTCCCCTTCAGGTCTTGGATGCTAGGTGTGGCCCTCTGAGGATGCCCAGCTCACAGGGGCCTGTCTCTGTCCTTGGCCCTGTGGGGCCTGGCGGCCTTCCTGCAGGACACCCAGGGGCATGGGTCCCCACCGCCTGCCGTGATGACCAGCACTCTTTGCCTTTGGACTCACTCCACTGGGCCAAGCGCTTTTGGGTGCTATGCACACATGTCAGTGCCACACGCCCCAAAATCACGCTTCTACACGCAGAGCATCACAGAGGGACACGAGGGGCCACCTCCTCCCATGAGGGGACTGGGGTCTCATTCCTCCAACTCTGGGTGAAGTGCCCTGGGCAGCTGTTGGGCACTGTGTGGAGGTGGCACCTGCCCCTCTGGATGAGGATGCAGACCTTCAGACCTGGTGTCAGCCAGCTGGGCCCATGGCGGGGGGGTGGTGACCCAGTTAGCAGGGAGATGGGGGAGGCCATGGGTTTTGGGCATCTCAACGCCGAGGAATTGCAGAGGGGCTGCCTTCCATTTGGCTGACGAGTTTGCTCTGCAAAGAACGAGCAGGATGCCCAGCACTCTGCATGCAGAGCCCAGGGGCCCGGCCCAGCCCCGCCCGTCGGGAGGGTGTCCTCGCGGCCAGCAGGCCCCCCACCCACCTCCAGCAGTCCAGCTGCACCCAGGCGAGCGCCTCTCAGGCACTCTGTAAATATTTACTGGGCGTCCAAGCTGCGTGCTCGGAGGCTGTTGCCACATCACAGAATGAGCAAGTTCCCGAAAGTGGAGCCTCAGAGGAGGGCAGGGGTCTGGCCCAGGAGGCCCTGCTCCAGCTGCCCTGGCCGCCTTGGTGGAGAGGGGGTCACTTCTACTTTATTCCCATCATGCAGCTGAAGAATGAGGCTCAGAAATCTATCCACGTCGGGCAGCTGACAGTGCTGGGATGTTTACATGGACACAGAACAATCACCCAAGGTTTAGCCCGTGCTTTGCTGGTCAGCGTTTACTAACCCCTGCCACCACCCAGCTTTAAAGTGTCATAAAACATGCCCAACACAAGCTTCACTCTCTCACAGGGGGCTCCTGGTGAACCTAGGCATTCACGCTCAGAGAACCTCTATAAACTGTCGATATTCACTGCTTGATCTACAGAACAACACACGCGATCAACCTCTGTTGTATTATTTTGTGAAATAAGAGGGAAGAGAAGCCCTGAACATCAGAGGGGCTCCTCCTGCAGGTGCGACGGAGGCCCCGCCCTCCCTGCGTTTCCCGGACACCAGCCTCGGTCTGTCTGCAGCCTCCCAGCCAGAGGGACCCCACAGGCGGGGGTGGATGCCCTTCAGGGCCTGCCCTGCCATCCTGTACGCGAACACACAGCAGCTCCTGGGAAGATGCCTGCGTGGGGGCCAGACTTACAGCTTCCAAACCAGCACCTGCGCTTCCCTCGGGCTCAGCCACCCAGTCCTCCTGCAGCCACGATGGTTCATGGAGCCCGCAAAAAGATGGTGAGGGGGAGAGGGTCCAGCGGAGCCGAAGGCAGGCAGGGAGGCAGCAGCACTTGCAGCCAGACCATGGCTGTGTTCTCTTACTCCTGAGCCTTCCAGTCACCTGGAGGGGCTGGTTGTCCTTCAGGTCACGTTCCAGCTGCCATCTGAGCCAGCAGCACCCCCCGCCCCCACCGATCTCCCTCCTTGGGGATCTGCGGTGCCTGGTTCAGCCAGATCAGAGCAGGCTGGCTGCACCCTCCCCACTCTGAGGAGGCAGAGAAGTTCTCCACTATGTTCCAGCAGCCAGACCTGGTCGTGGCCATGCTCCACCAGTGTGTGCTGGGTATGTGGGTGGGTGGGGGATACTGCAGGCTGATGGGCAGATGCATAGATGGTCACATGCATTTTCACATTTGTGTCATCGATAAGGAGACCAGGAAGAGGGAGGACCTCAAACCCTGAACCCACCCTCCATGTGGGGCTCCATCTCTTCAGCCCATTCATTCACCTTTGATCTTTCAGCAGGGTGTCTGGGGAAGGTGGTGGCCTCAGTGATGCAGGGCTCGGGCTCTGGGGTCAGATGGACCCCCAACCATCCCCCGAGCCATGGGGTCCTCACTGTATGCAGAGGATCAGTCCAGCCTCACAGATATGGTGAGATGTGGTGGACGTAGTGGGAAGTGGTGGACGTGGTGGGACGTGGTGGACGTGGTGGGACGTGGTGGGATGTGGTGGACGTGGTGGGACATGGTGGATGTGGTGGGACGTGGTGGACGTAGTGGGAAGTGGTGGACGTGGTGGGACGTGGTGGACATGGTGGGACGTGGTGGATGTGGTGGACGTAGTGGAACGTGGTGGACGTGGTGGGACGTGGTGGATGTGGTGGGACATAGTGGAATGTGGTGGACGTGGTGGGACGTGGTGGACATGGTGGGAAGTGATGGATGCGGTGGACGTAGTGGAACGTGGTGGACGTGGTGGGACGTGGTGGACATGGTGGGACGTGGTGGATGCGGTGGACGTAGTGGAACGTGGTGGACGTGCTGGGACGTGGTGGACATGGTGGGATGTGGTGGACGTGGTGGGACGTGGTGGGACGTGGTGGATGCGGTGGACGTAGTGGAACGTGGTGGACGTGGTGGGAGGTGGTGGGACATGGTGGACGTGGTGGGACGTGGTGGATGTGGTGGGACGTGGTGGATGTGGTGGACGTAGTGGAACGTGGTGGACGTGGTGGGACGTGGTGGATGCGGTGGACATAGTGGAACGTGGTGGACATGGTGGGACGTGGTGGATGCGGTGGACGTAGTGGAACGTGGTGGACACGGTGGGATGTGGTAGACGTGGTGGGACGTGGTGGACGTGGTGGGACGTGGTGGACATGGTGGGACGTGGTGGATGCGGTGGACGTGGTGGGACGTGGTGTATGCGGTGGGACGTGGTAGACATGGTGGGACGTGGTGGACGTGATGGGACACGGTGGATGCGGTGGACGTAGTGGAACGTGGTGGACGTGGTGGGACGTGGTGGATGTGGTGGACATAGTGGAACGTGGTGGACGTGGTGGGATGTGGTGGATGTGGTGGGACGTGGTGGACGTGGTGGGACGTGGTGGACCAGGAGGAGGGATCAGCCCAGCTCTGGTCTGGGGTAGCTGCTGTCACCAATGAGCAGCACCATGAAAACACTGAAAATGTGGACGGAGTTACTGAGACAGACAGACAGACAGACCTGCACTCACCATAGGTCAGGCGCCTGCCTCGAGCCCTGAGGAGGCGCACAGCCCAGGCCTGGACTTTGACTACGGGCAGTGAGGCCTCAGGAAGAGGAAGTGATGTGCCAGGCAGACCTGGGAGGAGCTGAGGCCAGGGCGAGGTGGAGAACTGGCCTCTGGAGCTCACCTGCACGCCCTACCTGGGAACCCATGACCCCTGTGTCTGAGGCCCTCGAGCCCCGGAGGAAATCCTGCGGTCCCTCACACGTTCCTCCTCAGGGCCACTCCTCCAGGCCCCACCTGCAGAGAACGTGTGTCTGGCGTGGGCCTCAGCAAAGACAGCAGGTTGGGAGGGTCGGGCAGGGTCCTCGTGGATGTGGCTGAGGGGCTGGACGGGATGGCTGTAAGCGCCCCTCCCCTTGTCCCACTGGGCTGGATGGCACAACCCCCTCAGCCCCAGACCCCGGAAGCCCTGCTTCTGTCTCACTGCGTCTGGACTTCGACACCACACAAGTGCTTCTGGGACCTGCTGGAGGCCAGCATGGGGCCCGACTTGGGGTCCTGTCCTGTGGGGACCACAGTCTAGAGGAAGCTGAACAGAGAACAAGTAACCACACATCAAGTAGCTCACTGCAGCTGTCCTGAGTGTCATGAGGTGGAGGGCGACTATTACTCTGGGTGCACAGGAGGGAGGATTCAGTTTAGGACTGAGGCGGACAAGGCCTTTGTGCAGAGGACACTGATAGAACCCTGAAGTGCCGGCAGGAGTCTGTAGAGACCGAGGACCGAATGCCCAGGTCGGGGATGGTCACAGGTCACGGGCAAGGACCCCAAAGCCCAGGCAGTTTGAGACTCAGGACTTGGGCTCAGTGGGATGCAGGTGTGGCCTGAGGCAAGCCCAGTGGGAGGTAAGGTCTTCATGGGAGGGAGGCCAAGTATCTCCTGATTGAATGGTACCTGTGGCCACGCCGGTGCCATGTTCACCCTGGGGCCCCGGGGCCTTGGTGCTTTGGAGAATCTCATCAAGATTGCCAGGAGAAGTATCAATAACCTCAGATATGCAGATGACACCACACTTATGTCAGAAAGTGAAGAACTAAAGAGCATCTTGATGAAAGTGAAAGAGGAGAGTGAAAAAGTTGCCTTAAAACTGAACATTCAGAAAACTAAGATCATGGCATCTGGTCCCATCACTTCATGGCAAATAGATGGGGAAACAGTGGAAACAGTGACAGACTTTATTTTGGGGGGCTCCAAAATCACTGCAGATGGTGACTGCAGCCATGAAATTAAAAGACGCTTTCTCCTTGGAAGAAAAGTTATGACCAACCTAGACAGCATATTAAAAAGCAGACACATTACTTTGTCAACAAAGGTCCATCTAGTCAAGGCTATGGTTTTTCCAGTAGTCACGTATGGATGTGAGAGTTGGATTGTAAAGAAAGCTGATCGCCGAAGAATTGATGCTTTTGAACTGTGGTGTTGGAGAAGACTCTTGAGAGTCCCTCGGACAGCAAGGAGATCCAACCAGTCCATCCTAAAGGAGATCAGTCCTGGGTGTTCATTGGAAGGACTGATGCTGAAGCTGAAACTCCAATACTTTGGCCACCTGATGCGAAGAGTTGACTCATTGGAAAAAACCCTAATGCTGGGAAAGATTGAAGGCGGGGGGAGAAGGGGACGACAGAGGATGAGATGGTTGGATGGCATCACTGACTCGATGGACAGGAGTTTGGGTAAACTCTGGGAGTTGGTGATGGACAGGGAGGCCTGGCGTGCTGCAGTCCATGGGGTCGCAGAGTGTCGGACATGACTGTGTGACTGGACTGAACTGAATTGGTCCTTGGGGTGGCCCCGCCACCTGGACCTTGACGCTCCCCACCCCTGCCTCCCCGCCCCCTGGGTGACTTCAGCTGCCCGTCACCACCTCCCTTCGCCCCCTGCCCTCCCAACCTGCTGTCTCACCATGTCCCACCTGCGGCTGTCTGAAGCACGTGTGATGCAGACCCGACAGGCATCCTCTCAACCCTAGGGTCTCCCATGACTGCCTGCTCCCCAGCCTAACATGAATCCATGAAGCCCCTTGTGGCCTGTCTGCCCCTCGTTCACTTCCGCCCCTCAGCGCTCGCCCTCCCCTCTCGCCCCGTGAAGCTGCCTCCGGCCTCGTGGACTCCCTCCTGGTTTGAATTCAGGGTGCCCCCTCGCCCGGGCCTTTGCAACACCTCCCTCCGGAAGACGCCCCCCATCCCCCCATCCTGGGTGAGGCTCCATCGCCCTCTCTCTGTCCCTCAGGCCTGAGGCCTGCAAACCCCAGACACTTTCATGTATTCATTCCTGCCTCTCCCGTCGCCCGTGAAAGCCTCACCACGACATGACATGACCTACACCTTGGTCTACGTTACCTGCACCCAACACGATGCCTGAGCTATGGAAAGTAGCTCAAAAGAGAAAAGAATTTTATATGAAAAAATGACTTTCTGTTTCTCTCTGACTGTTAGGGGAACCAAGAGACATTCTTGCATCACAAGCTCTGGACTTGGTGGTGCTGATTGACGAGCTGGGCGGCAAAGTGCCCGAGTGGCGGAGGACTTTGAGAAATCAGGGCCCTGGGTCTCACAGGGAATTTCCTGAAAGCCCCATGTTAGTGAGCAGGAACTGGTTGTCATTTCAAGGAATGATGAGATCTCCTTTTGGCAACATTGGTCTCTAAATTTCCACATTTAGTGGTAAGCTTTGCTACAGAACAAAGGCTCAGCAAACCTCAAATTAGGACTCTGTGGCCGCTCAGTTTGCTAGAAAGCTGGGCCCGGCCTCCAGCAGCACTCGGTGAGAAACAGGGCCTTTACGTCTGGATGTCTCATGATCTAACTTTCCTGGGGAATGAGAATTTTGTGTAACTAATCCTTACTGCATAGCTGATGTGCTGTGCCATGTCCTCAGCCCTTGCACGGTCTGATTAACCCTCAGAGCAAGCCTATGGCACGAGGACTCAGTCCTCACCACCTTGCTGCTGAGAAAGCTGACGCCTAGAGAAGCTTGCCGGCTGGCCCAGGTCACACAGCTGGTCAAGACCAGTGCCTGAATGCAAACTCAGGAGGCCTTGTCCTTCCTCAGCCAGGACTCCACATGGTCATGTTTGCTGTCTCTTAAATGGCTTAGCTTGCAGCCAAGACCCTAGTATATACACAGGCATCACATGTGGTTCTTTCTAGAAGTGGTCCTCCCCTGCAGGGGTTTTACCCCTGCTTCTCCTCCAGACCCATCGCCCTGTGTTCACCTGGGACCTGAGGTCACCTGTTGCTCTTAGATCCTCCTCACGGTGTGTGCACGGGGAGTGGAAGGGGCACCGCTGGCTGTGGGGGAAGCTCAGAAGCAGCAGCCTCCCAGCCCCTCAGTCTCATCCCAGCCCTCAGTCTCGCCCCAGCCCCTCAGTCTCATCCAAGCCCCTCAGTCTCACCCTAGTCCACTCTTCTCCTTCCAAGCCCTTCTGGGGTCTCAGGACACCCAGACTGGGGACACTGGCAACCCCTCCTTGAGCCGCTGCTGACAGGAGACACCTTTCCTCCCGTGGGACCAGACACTCCTGACCCTGATGCTCTGCACAGACCACGTCTGCGTCTTAGACACATCAGAAGTGCTCCTACACAGGAAAACAGGGGAATCCCTCCTGTCTATGCCACTGGGGAGGAGGACAGTCCCCCTGGGGGTCTGAGGGGGGAGGACCATCTCCCACAGGCCCCTAGGGGGAAGGACTGTTCCCCGTGGTGTCTGAAGAGGTAGTACTTTCCCCATGTGGTCTGAGAGCTAGGACTGTTCCCATGGGGTCCGAGGAGGTACGATCTTCACCTATGTGGTCCAAGGGGTAGGACTGTCCCCAGGGGTCGGAGGGAGACCATTCCCCCCCAGGTCTGAGGAGGTAGGATCGTCCCCCGCAGGGCCCGAGGGTGGAGGATCATCCCTCGTGGGGGGTCCAAGGAGGTAGGAGCTTCCCCCCCTGGAGTCTGAGGAATAGGACCATCCCCCATGGGGTCCCAGGGGTAGCACCGTCCCCTGTGGGCTCCAAAGGGTGGAGGACCACCCCCTGTGGGGTCCAAGGGATAGTCCATCCTTTTGTAGCGGCTGAGGGAGGAGGCCCATCCTTCGCTGATGAGACTCTCCTGAGTTGTGTGTCTGTGGGCCTCGTGCCCTCTGCAGCCTGGCGCAGTCACCTCTAGGTGTGTCTCTGGGTCCTGCGGGCCCCCGGACGTGTGGCTTCCCCTGGCATGGGTGGTGTCAGCAGAGAGGACTCGGGCCTGCCGCTGGGCAGATCCTGGGCTCAGGGTCGCTCTTCAGAGGCAGGTGCCGGCCTGCTGGGTGCGACTCCCTCCTGCCTCCAGCTTCGGACTCCAGAGCTCACCAGCAGGGTCACCATGAGAGAGAAGTGACCCGCGTCCCCTCCCTCTTCCCTGTGGCCATGTCGCAGTCACTGGCTCGGCCCCTGCCCCTCGTGGTTGGGCCTGTGTGTTGTCTCTGCGGTCTGTCTGCCAGCAGCAAATCAGGCTGCCCTCCGCGCGGGGCCCCTGGAAGGGAGAGGCTTCCTCCAGCAGGTCGGCCAGAGCCCCTTACCCCGGCCTGCGGCCTCTCTGCCCTGCAGCCTCCTTCCCGGTGTGCAGCGTCCAGGGCAGGCCCCGGTCAGCCGGGGACCGAGGGGGCAGGGCCCTCCAGGAAGACCTGCCCACCAGCGGCCAGCTGTCCTCGCAGACAGGGAACGAAGCGGGGCCCTTTCCTTTTGCTGGGTGGCCCCAGCCGGCAAAGCTGCCCAGGCCGAGACGGGGGCTCAGATCAGTGGGGGGCGCACTGGCCCAGGACCCCCATCTGGGCCCTGCTCACCCGTGACAGGCAGCCCCACTTCCATACTTAGCCCCTGGGCACGCCGGCAGCGGGCAGATTCCGGCTTCTCCTGGGGTCCCCCTGGCTCAGGACCCCCACAGCTCTGTGCAAGGCCCCTCCTCGCTCCTCCTGCGCCTCCCCCTTCCTCCCTCCCCGCCCCCCACCCCCGCCCCAGCCTAGTTAATCGAGTTGGGGGAGGAAACAGTGGACCAGGAGGTGCTGTCGTGGAAGCGGAGCTGTAAGGGGATGCAGCCAGGACTGCGAGTCCTGGGCGGGGAGCCATCTACAGAGACCCTGGCGGGGGCCCCTGGGACCGCCTCCCCAGGGAGAGGCCGCACCCAGAGAGGTGTGTCCAGCCTCTCCGGAGCCTCCGGTGACCCCTCTGCTGGCTGAAGCCTGGCCTCTGAGCTCCAGGAGGGAGTCCCCCTCCTGCCGTGGACCTGGGCCCAGCGGCTTAGGGACTCGGGGTGGTCTGCTGACCCCTGAGAGGACGACTGCCCGGGGCTTCTTCTTAATCAAACACAGTCAAGGCAGGGCACGCGCACCGCTACACAATTAGGAGATGTGAACACGCAGAATTAGAGCAGGAGAACTCCACCCAACCTGCCAGCAGCACTTAGCTGTGTGTCCTTCCAGCCTTTCCTGGGGTAGAGGCTGTGTTTAAACCAGAGTAGGACTGTGCCTTCTGACCTGGTGATAAATCTTGAATGCCTTGATAGTTACATTTCATTCAGAATAAATTTTAGAGTGAAGTCAAAGAGCCACATATATTTATAAAAACTGACAGAATATATATTGCACAGATTTGTATTCACTCTGTGAACCTCCCAGGCGTTAAAAGACAACTCACGTTGTATGTGTGGGTGGCTGAAGGGTTGGTTATACTTACTCATTTACTAATACCCCACTGAGTAAATACTAGGTATGAAGCACTGTTTTGGGAACCAAGGTACATCTCTGAGTAAGAATGACTCAAGTAAGGTTCTTGTTCTTAGGAAATTTATACTTTGGTTACTATGAATTTGGCCATTTCTGTACCTCACTTCAGTCACTCAGTCGTGTCCAACTCTTTGTAACCCCATGGACTGCAGCACGCCAGGCCTCCCTGTCCATCACCAGCTCTCAGAGCATGTTCAAACTCGTGTCCATCGAGTCAGTGATGACATCCAACCATCTCATCCTCTGTTGTCCCCTTTTCCTCCTGCCTCCAATATTTCCAGCTTCAGGGTCTTTTCCAATAAGTCAGTTCTTCGCGTCAGGTGACCAAAGTATTGGAACTTCAGTTTCAGCATCAGTTCTTCCGATGAATATTCAGGACTGATCTCCTTTAGGATGGCCTGGTTGGATCTCCTTGCAGTCCAAGGGACTCTCAAGAGTCTTCTCCAACACCACAGTTCAAAAGCATCAATTCTACAGCACTCAGCTTACTTTACAATCCAACTCTCACATCCATACATGACCACTGGAAAAACCGTAGCTTTGACTAGACAGACCTTTGTCAACAAATTAATGTCTCCGCTTTTTAAAATGCTGCCTAAGTTTGTCATAGCTTTTCTTCCAAGGACCAAGCATCTTTTAATTTCGTGGCTGCAGTCACCATCTGCAGTGATTTTGGAGCCCAAGAAAACAAAGCCTTTCACTGTTTCCATTGTTTCCCCATCTATTTGCCATGAAGTGATTGGAACAGATGCCATGATCTTAGTTTTTCGAATGCTGTGTTTTAAGCCAGCATTTTCACCCTCCTCTTTCACTTTCAACATGAGGTTCTTCAGTTCCTCTTTGCTTTCTGCCATAAGTGTGTTGTCATCTGCATATCTGAGGTTATTGATATTTCTCCCAGCAATCTGGATTGCAGCTTGTGCTTCATCCAGCTCGGCATTTCTCATGATGTATTCTGCATTGAAGTTAAATAAGCAGGGTGACAATATACAGCCTTAATGAACTCCTTTCCCAATTTGGAACCAGTCCATTGTTTCATGTCCAGTTCTAACTGTTGCTTCTTGACCTGCATACAGATTTCTCAAGAGGCAGGTTAGGTCGTCTGGTATTCCCATCTCTTGAAGAATTTTCCATAGTTTGTTGTGATCCACACAGTCAAAGGCTTTAGCATCGTCGATGAAGCAGATGTTTTCCTGGAATTCTCTTGCTTTTTCTATGATCCAGCGGATATTGGCAATTTGATCTCTGGTTCCTCTGCCTTTTCTAAATTCAGCTTGAACATCTGGAAGTTCACGGTTCATGTACTGTTGAAGCCTAGCTTCGAGAATTTTGAGCATTACTTTGCTAGCATGTGAGATGAGTGCAATTGTGCCATAGTTTGAACATTCTTTGGCATTGCCTTTCTTTGGGATTGGAATGAAAACTGATCTTTTCCATCCTGTGGCCACTACTGAGTTTTCCAAATTTGCTGACATATTGAGTGCAGCACTTTCACAGCATCGTCTTTTAGGATTTGAAATTGCTCAGCTGGAATTCCATCACCTCCATTAGGTTTGTTCATAGTGATGCTTCCTAAGGCCTGCTTTACTTCACATTCCAGGATGTCTGGCTTTAGGTGAGTGATCACACCATCGTGTTTATCTGGGTCATGAAGATCTTTTTTGTATAGTTCTTCTGTGTATTCTTGCCACCTCTTCTTTATATCTTCTGTTTCTGTTAGGTCCATACCATTTCTGTCTTTTATTGAGCCCATCTTTGAATGAAATGTTCCCTTGATATCTCTGATTTTCTTGAAGAGATCTCTAGTCTTTCCCAACCTGTTGTTTTCCTCTATTTCTTTGCATTGATCACTGAGGAAGGCTTTCTTATCTCTCCTTGCTATTCTTTGGAACTCTGCATTCAGATGGATATATCTTTCCTCTTCTCCTTTGTGTTTAGCTTCTCTTCTTATCTCTTTTCAGCTATGTGTAAGGCTGCCTCAGACAACCATTTTGCCTTTTTGCATTTCTTTTTCTTGGGGATGGTCTTGATCACCACCTCCTGTACAATGTCACAAACCTCTGTCCATAGTTCATCAGGCACTCTGTCTATCAGATCTAATCCCTTGAATCTATTTATCACTTCCAGTGTATAATCATAAGGGATTTGATTTAGGTCATACCTGAATGGTCTAGTGGTTTTCCCTACTTTCTTCAATTTCAGTCTGAATTTGGCAATAAGGAGTTCATGATCTGAGCCACAGTCAGCTCCCAGTCTTGTTTTTGCTGACTGCATAGAGCTTTTCAATCTTTGGCTGCAAAGCATATAATCAATCTGATTTCGGTGCTAACCATCTGGTGATGTCTATGTGTAGAGTCTTCTCTTTTGTTTTTGGAAGAGGGTGTTTGCTATGACCAATGTATTCTCTTGGTAAAACTCTGTTAGCCTTTGCCCTGCTTCATTCTGTACTCCAAGGCCAAACTTGTCTGTTACTCTAGGTATCTCTTGACTTCCTACTTTTGCATTCCTGTCCCCCATGATGAAAATGACATCTTTTTTTGGTGTAAGTTCTAGAAGGTCTTGTAGGTCTTCATAGAACCATTCAACTTCAGCTTCTTCAGCATTAGTGGGTGGGGCATAGGCTTGGATTACTGTGATACTGAATGGTTTGCCTTGGAAACGAACAAGAGATCATTCTGTCATTTTTGAGACTGCATCCAAGTACTGCATTTCAGATTCTTTTGTTGACTATGAGGGCTACTCCATTTCTTCTAAGGGATTCTTGCCCACAGTAGTAGATATAATGGTCATCTGAATTAAAATTCACCCATTCCAGTCCATTTCAGTTCACTGATTCCTAAAATGTTGATATTCACTCTTGCCACCTCCTGTCTGACCGCTTCCAATTTTCCTTGATTCATGGACCCAAATTCCAGGTTCCTGTGCAGTGTTGTTCTTGACAGCACTGGACTTTACTTCCTAAAGGCTTTTGGACCTAAACCACAGATTACAAGGAGGAGAAATAAATTTGATGACAAAAAGTTTTTACTTTTAGAAATTTTGAGATATCAATGAAAAATTGGTACCGACTATTACAGCTGTTTCTAATCCTTAAGATGCTAAACTGTGATTTAACAGATATTTTAAGGATTCATTCAAAATTTCCCTAATCTGCTATATTTTAGTCTAAAAGAAAGTGGCACATTAATCCAATTTAAAGAAAATTTTTCTTATGGTTTTAATTCAATGCATTAACAGATTTAATTTTAAAAACCTCTGAAAGAAAGTAAAAGTTACTCAGTCATGTCCAACTCTTTGTGACCCCATGGACCTCTCCAGGCCAGAATACTGGAGTAGGTAGCCTTTCCCTTCTCCAGGGGATCTTCCCGACCCGGAAATGGGATAGGGGTTGCCTGCATTACAGGCAGATTCTTTACCAGCTGAGCTACCAGGGAAGCCCATTATGCATTTATTATAAGTTCAGCAATCAAAGCAATACCCAGGGGGTTACGTGGGGCTGCTTTCACCAGCCCCAGTCCCTGTCACTGCCGATTCCCACCCAGGGGCATCCGGCTCCATCACTGTCTTCCTGCGATTCTCTCCAGCTGTGACTTTCTTCCTGAAGTCTTACTGACTCAGCTAATGCAACCCTCAACATTTCGAGGAGTTAAGGGTATGAACAGCCAGCACATCACACTTCATCACGGGGGCCAGTGTGGTCCAACAAGGAGTTACCATGGATACCTCGTAAACATCCCTGAATCTCTAGTCTGAACACTCTAGAATTTCCTTCCAGGGGCTCCAAGCAGCAACCCTGAGAACACGGATTCCTCACCCTCTTTGCAGCCTCTCCTCCGTAAGCAAGTGGGAAGGCACGGAGACAGAACACTTGAGACAAATATTCTAAGGAAAAGCTTTGTCTGCTGTGTCCATGGTGTTGGAAGGAGCCCTGCAGGCCTAAAGCTCTGCCAAGAACAGAGAACGTGTTCGGCTTAGAGCAGCTGCAAAGCTGTGGGTCTGGTCTGTTTTAGACACACCAGCCTCGCTCCTGGAAACACCCCGCCCCAGTGGTTTCAGATCACCTCTCCCGAGACTGGATGCCCGCACGGACTGCTGTCTGCTTCTCCTGGGGTCTCCTGACCCCCTTCTGCCCCTCCTGGTTCCCCAGGGCCCCGAGCAGGGCAGCGCTTCCCTTGACAGCCCCACGGTGCAGCATAAATTAGCATCTCTATCACGGCACACACATCAGGGGATGAAAAAGCCTGCGGGAAACACAGGCTCCGCTCTGTGCTGGAGCTTGATACGCAGTAATCAGTGGAAGGACAAGGACTAGCCCAGCCCATTACCTCCCTGAGGCGCAGGCCCGTGAGCAGCCGCGGTGGTGATAGGCGTCAGCTTGTATCAAGAAATCATCAGAAATTCCTAGGGTAGCCAGGGGAGGGAAAGATCCTAAACAACATCTATTTTGAGCATAAACTCTTTCTGCTTAGTCACAAGCTGGGCACAGGGCTGCTGGTGCTTCTCTGAGAATAAAAAAGGCGTACAGGGCCTTCCAGCAGCTGGGAGGGCAGCTCGGCACAGGCCGCGCGTGGCCCTTGGTCGTGCTGATGTCCAGGTGGCTTCCAGCTTTCACCTGGAGGGGGAGATGCCCCATGGCATGTCCAGGCCACGTTGTGGGCTCCTGACCTGGGACAAGACACACTGATTACTTGATTGTGACCATCTGCTTGTCACTTTCAGGAAAATGTGGTTTCTAGAGTCCCCCATGGCCCGAGCTCACACCGTGGTGGTTTTCCCTGGGATCCCATCTGCCCAGCACAGCGGTGAACCCGCCCCTCTTGCTGCATCCACAGGACTCAGCATCAGTGATGATAACCTCCCACCCACTCCTTCCCGTGGCCCCCAGACCAGGCCCTGGACCACCCGGCCGGCGTGAGTGGGGTTGCCCCCAGGCACTCCCCCTGCAGGGGGAGCCTGCACTTGCCAAGGAGACCGCATGGCTGCCTTGGGGCCTGGACTGGACACTGGCCTTCAACCTTGTCACCCTCTGGGGGGATGGCCGAGTCCGCCCCCGATGTTGGCGAGTACCCTCCGGGGGCAGCATCCCTGTGAGGCCTCCAGCTCCAGCTCCAGCCCCTTGAAGGGACTGTTCTCACTGGCGCTGCTTCCTTTCCAACACAGGGCAGGGATCCAAGCAGGACCGCCTCCTGACCCACCAGCCCAGTGCCACGTGAGACTGTGGGTTCAATTCAAAACCACGTGACGCAGGTGTTAGAGCAGACGAGGGGCCTACAGTAGTGGCCACCTGCCCTCAGCTGCACTAATGCCCCCTGGACAGCAATACACACACACGCACAGAGCTCTCTCAGGCCAGGATCTACACAAATCCAGATGACGGTCTCCTCATCGGGAGGCCGCTAGTGTGTCCGAGAGTCCTGCTGCCCCAGGGACGCGCGGTGCCCCCAGGCAGCAAGGCTGGCTTGCCCAGAAGTCTGCACCTTTCATAAGTGGAGAGATCCTTGAAGGCAAGACCCAGCTTTCACTGTGTGTACCCAGTGCCTGTTGCAGGCTCTCAGTAGTTTCTTTCATGGTGGTAAAAAATGCATAACATTAAAAACGCATCCTCATCGTTTCTGAGTGTACAGTTCAGGCATTCTCACTGTTGTGCAATCATGTCCAGAAGCTGTTCATCCTGAAAAACTGCAACCTTCCTCAGAAAACAGCAGCTGTTCCCCGCCCCATCCCTGGAAAACACTCTGACCCTGGGCATTGACTGGTCTGTACTGTAAACCAGCTGAATTGTGAGCACTCGGATTTTTTGTAAATGGCTAGTTTTACTTACATAATGTTCTCAAAGTCTATCCACATTGTAGCATATTGCATATTTCCTTCCTTTTAATTTATTTTTCATCCTCTTTTTTGTTTTTATCTTTTCTAGTTATGTTGAGATACAACTGGCAAACAGCACTGGGTCAGTTGGAGGTGTACATGTTAATAGTCTGACCTACACACACCCTGGAGTGATCATCACAGTAAAGTTCATGAACATCCATCACGTCATACAGATACAAAGTACGAGAAAAAGAAAAAATATTTCTTCCTTGTGATGAGAACTCAGGATTAGTCTCAACAATTTTTATTTATAACACACAGCAGTGTTAATTATATTAGCCATGTTTTGCACATTGCAAACATACTACTTACTTTTATAACTGGAAGTTTGTACCTTTCGATCACATTCATCTAATTCCCACCCCTGGTAACCATAACTCTGATCTCTTGTCTGTTTGTTTTTGAAACCCTCCCTTTTTAGTATTCCTGAATAATATTCCCTTGTATGCATAGACTATGTTTTGCTTACCTGTTCATTTGTCAACAGGCACGTGGGTGCTCTCATATTTTAGCAAGAGTGACAATGCAGCTCTGCACACCGGGACACAGAGACCTTGCTTTCATTTCTTCTGGGTGTATAACCAGCAGGGCAATTGAGGGATCATATGACAATTCTATGTTTAATTTTTCCAGAAACCACAACACTATGTTTTCCACAGTATTTGCACCATTTTACAATCCCACCAACAGCGCACAATTCCAGTTCCTCAACATTCTCACCACACTTGTCGTTTGGGGGGTTGCTTTCTATTTACTTATTTTAAATTTTATTTAGTTATTTGGTTGTGTTGGGTCTTAGTTGCAATGTCCAGGCTCTCTAGTTTCAGTGCACAAGCTTAGGTGCTCCCTGGAATGTGGGATCTTTTTGCCTTTTCATACCGTCCATGGGGTTCTCCAATACTACGGCTGCAATACTTCGACTATCTGATGTGAAGAGCCGATGCATCATAAAAAGACCCTGTTACTGGGAAAGATTGAAGGCAAAAAGAGAAGAGGGCAGCAGAAGATGAGATGTTTAGATAGCGTTACCGACTCAATGGACAGGAGTTGGAGCAAACTCCAGGAAACAGTGGAGGACAGAGGAGCCTGGTGTACTGCAGTCCGTGGGGTCACCAAGAGTCCAGCACGACTTAGCAACTGAACAACATGTGGGGTCTTATTTTCCCAACCAGGGATTGAAGCTGCATTGCAAGGCGGACTCTTAACCACTGGACTACCAAGAAAGTCCTTGTTTGTTTTTATAGTAACCATCCTAAAAGGTGTGAGGGGTTATCTCACTGTGGATTTGATTTGGATCTCCCTGATGATACTAAGCATCTTTTCATGTGTCTGTTGACCATTTGTATGTCTTCTTTGGAGAAATGTCTGCTTAAGTCCTTTGACTATTTTAAAATAAAGTTGTTTTTTGTTGTTGTTGAGTCGTAGGCATCCTTTATATATTCTGGATCTTAATTCTTTAGTAGACGTATGATTGACAAATATTTTCTCTCATTCTGCAGGTTGTTTTTCACTTTGTTGGTAGTATCTTTTGATGGAAAATTTAAACTGGATGAAGTCCAACTTATCTATTTTTACTTTCTGGTTTCATATTCGGGAAATTCTTGCCAAATCCAATGTCCTTCACTCTATGTTTTCTACTAGAAGTTCGTAGTTTGTGGTCTAACATTTATGTCTCTGATTAGTTTAATTTTTGCATGTAGTATAAGAACCCAACTTCATTCTTCATTCATTCTTCACTTTTTTGCACTATATAAATATTGAAGAATTGATTGAAGAAATGATTGTCTCCCACTGAGCCATCTTAGCTGCCTTGTCAAGACTACTTGACCATGTGCACAAGGATTTATCTCTGGGCTCTCTTCTCTGCCCCGTTGGTCTGTCTGTCTGTCTTTCTGTCTTGCTAGGATTACACTATTTTGAGTATTATTTATTTGTAGTAAGTTTTGAAATGAGGATGCGTGAGACCTCCAACTTCATTCTTTTTCAAGATTGTTTTGGCTATTTGAGGTTCCTTGACACTCCATGAGAATTTTAGGATGGATTTTTTCTATTTCCGCAAAAATACCATAGGCATTTTGATAGAGACTGCATTTAATCTATAAATTGCTCTGGGTATTAACATTTTGACAATTTTAATTCTTCAGACCCATGAACACATTCGTGTCCCGTTTATTTAGGTTGTCTTTACTTTCAGCAACGTTTCGTAGTTTTAAGTGTATAAGTCTTTTTCCTCCTTGGCTAAGTTTGTTCCTGTGTATTTTGTTCCTTTGTGATGATATCGTCATTGGATGTTTCTCTTTATTTCCTTTTTTGGATTGTTCATTGTTAGTATAGAAATGGAAACTTAATTTTGTGTTTTGATCTTGTATCCTAAAACTTTCCTGAATACATTATTAGTTAAGACAGTACTTTTCGTGGGACAGACATTTAGTAATTTTTAAGCAGTCATAATACCTGCAGTGATCTTACTGGAAATAGCGGTAGGTAACACTCATGATCACTCATCACGGGCAGGCCCCTTACATCCCTTCTAGTCTGATGTTATATACAAACATTTCTTCCCTTTCAGACGGATGTTAACTCTTTGAATGCCCCGAATGGCCCTGTAAGAGAGAAAACCGGGGTTCCCAGGTCACAGAGTGAGTGGATGCCAGGCGCAGGACATCCCCGATGGGCCAGCCTCAGAGCCCACGTTCTCTGCGTCTGGTACTGAACAAACGAATCTTGACGGTTACTTGTTCGTGGGTTTCCTTTGTTGTTTTGTTGTTATTCCTTTGATGTACACAGAACCCCTTCAGCACATCTTTAAGCACCACAGCAGTTTTAATTAAAAAGTGTCTTAAAAGGCCTTTCAGATGATTTTGTCTGTAACCCCAAAAGGCCAATGGATCAATTGATGTTTCATCTGTTTTCAATACAGTAACACAAATCAAAGCTAATGTATTCTAGCACATCACACAAGCCCAATTCAAAGAAGAATTACTTGCAGGCTGTGACAGCCAGTGAGGAGCGGCTCCACCCAAGGGGACATGCGTCTGGATCGGGTCCGTGGTCCACTGGGAACATGAGGAGCCAGTGCCGCTGTGCGGGCCTCGTGGTCCTGAGAGGATCTGCTCCAGGGGCCACAGAAGACCAGCAGGGAACATGGGTGGTCTCAAAAGAGGCTCCTGAGGAAGCACCTTCCTATGGGAGCCTGACTGCCACTCAGAGGCGGAGCCTGGGAGCCCTGGCCGGAGGCCTGCTGTTCCTGCAGGAACCTCCGCGTGGGCTGGCGTGGAGACGAGGCTGGGGTCCTGCTGGTGCTGGAGCTTCTGCCGAGGGGCAGGGGCACCAGCTTCTTGTTCTTCATCTCCTCCCGGCTCAAGAGGACGGAGGCTACTGTCTTGGAGGGTCGTAACTCCCACCTTGGGGCAGTCATCTCCCCACCCATAGGCCCGTGGCTGGGCTCCCCAGCCCTCAGGGCAGCCGCATTCTGCCCCGGCCAACACTACAGGCCTCCCTTCTCCTCAGGGGAGTGGTCAGAGTGGTCAGGGTGGTGGGGAGCAACACGGCTCCGCGCTGGGGTTTGTGGGGCCCCAGGGCACAGAGAGGCTGGGTCGCTGCTCTGAGTGGGCACAGGGCTAACTGGGGTCCCTCGGAGACTTCCCTGCAGACACACCGGTCCTCTACCAGGTCAGACGGGGATGAAGGCAAGACAGCAAGGCCCAGGGCAGGGGGGTCCCACCAGAGAGAGGCGGGGGAAGGCTGGGCAGGGGGCTCCAGGGAGCGAGGTCACCCCCATCACCTCCTGAGACGGCTGGGCCCTGGCTCTGAGGAACAGACGCCGCTCTGTTTGGCCTGGTGGGAGGTGGAGAGCCATTGCCTCAGGATGGAAGGATGGACTTCAGACCAAACCTGACAGGAGCCTCTCGCCACCTGGACCCCAGAGCCCGCGAGGGAGCCAGCTGTGATGGCAGCTCCTCAGGCATCTCAGCGTGGAATAGGGAGGCCTGGGGACACCAGACGCTGCGTCCGTAGCGACTCTGCTGCCCTTTCTCCGCCCCCTTCCGGAGCCCAGTCTGGCCTGCTGGCAGCAAAGGTCCTCTGGGCTAGAGGCTGAGGCCCTGGGCAGCCGCCCTCCTCCCCCCCCCCGGCTCGGTTTTGTTTCCTCATGCAAAGGCATCAGGTCATCGGCGGGGAGAGGGGTCCCTTCCCCTTCCCCATGTGCAGCCCTCCGAGGTCCACGCCTGCCCTTTGCGAGGGGGATGCCACGGTGCGGCCCCTGGCAGAGGTGCGGACGCCACCCGTCTCCTCCTCTCCAGGCAGCAGTGGCCACAGAGGCCATCGGGCCTCTCGGGGCCCATTTCCCTGAAGGACAAGATCAGCCTCCCTGGGCAGGGATGACTGCTGAGCCTCCGAGCCTGGCCTTCCGTCTGTTCTTAGATGATGAACTGTGCATTCAGTGTTTAAAGCTTCTACCCACAACGTGCTGCCCTGTCCCCACATTTCCTGGCCTGGGTGATTCCCACCAGGGTCAGTTTTCTTTCTCTGAGAGGAACTCAGGACCCAGGAACTCGTCAGTGGTGGGAGGTCCTCTCTGCCCCCCGTCCTTGGTGGTCATGCATCCCGCCCCTTCTGGGTGATGAGTTATTCACACAGACACCGACCTGTCTGCCTCCCAAGACTCTCAGGCCTACGCTGCTTGCCCCAAATAATGTCTGCAAAATAACTCCCTTTGTCTCAAAATGACCAGGTTGTATGACTTTCAAGGCAAAAAAATAAATACTCTGAAGAAGTGAGGAAGCCTAGAAAACATCCTTCAAAGGAGGTAAACCCTCAGAAATCAGTGTGGGTCCTGGTACCGCCTCCTCCTCAGGGTGGGGAGCAAGGTTGGTGACCCCAGGTCTCCCGGCCCTCCCCCTGGCTTGAGGGGGAGACACTGTCCCTCACTGTGGGCGAGGGAGGGGTCGACATGAGCCTGAGCCAGTCACCCAGACCGGCATCCTCCCCCCAGACCGGCATCCACCCTCCAGACCGGCGCCCACCCCCCAGACCGGCATCCACCACCCAGACCGGCCACCACCCAGACCGGCCACCACCCAGACCGGCGCATCCACTCACCCAGACCGGGACAGGGGCCCACCACCCGGGCCGGCGTCCACTCACCCAGACCGGCGCGCCCACCACCCGGGCTGGCATCCACTCACCCAGACAGGCGCCCACCACCTGGGCCGGCGTCCACCCACCCAGACCACCCTCCCACGGGCCATCTTGAAATTTCGATGCTTTGGTCTTTGATGCTCTATCAATGTTTCCTCTTCAGGGGCAGGTGGGGACGCTTGCTTTGGGGTTTTCCTTGGGGGGCAGACCAGCTCCGTGGTTCTTCCCAAGGAGGCACTAGGACGAGACGTCGCATTGCAGCCCGCTAACTCTCAGGGGCAGTCTGGCAGGTGGACGGGTCTCTTCCTCATCGTCTGCGGCGCAGCTGACATCATGGGCTGGCCCACTCACGGCTTCTCTCTGAACCAGGTCGAGGCCAAAGTTCCCTGCCGACTGTCGCAGCCCTGGGCGCAGCACGCAGGGTCACCCCTCTCACCAAAGTTCTTGTCCAGGGGAGGCAGGTGGACCCTGTCCAGCGAGGACAACGCCCGGGGCTCTCAGGTCTGCGTCTGTCTGTGATGGGGTCTTGGAGACCCATCCTCAGCAGCCGACGCTCCCAAACCCTGAGGCTGATTCTGGGCCAGGGTCTCTGTGTGGCCTCTGCCGGCCCCACGAGAGCGGTTGGAAGACTCGCACTGGTCATCGCCCGAGCCTGGCCTCCCAGCCCGGGATCCCAGGCCCCCTGAGCACAGACCAGGGGACACCAGCCTGGGGTCCTGACATGTGTTCCCCCTGCCAAGCCCCCGACTCGTGCCTCTGAAGGCCCCTTTCTGCCTGGGGCAGTCGCCCTCGCATCACCAAGTGCCCTGGGCACCCAGGTCTGAAGACCGAGGCTCCCACCAGACCGTGCACCCCCGGGGGCTCCTGACGCTGGATCCCCTCGTCCTCATGGCACCTGAGTGACTCTCGCAGGCTCTGCCCGCTCCTCGGGACAGACGGGACTCGGCGAGACTCAGGGCCCTTCCCAGGTGGCCGAGTGGCCAGAAACCCACATCTCTGCGTGGAGCCAGCGTCGTGGCTCCGCAGGGAAAGCCAGGCCTCCGGAGCCCCACGCCCGGTCTCTGCTCCCAGGAGGCGGCCACTAGATCCTCCCGATTAGCCGATTTCACAGAGGCCGGAACTGAGCCGTGAAGGCGGTGACTTATGTCCTCTCCCCCGACGCCCGCCCCCCCCGAGCCTGGAGCCGCTTCCAAGTGGACAGCGGCACCTCAGAGCCAGCGAGTGTTTGACAGGCGCCCAGCCACCCAGGGTCCCAGAGCCGGGAGGGCGAGCTGAGTGGCAAAGTTCATGGGGAAAGGAGCCCCCGGGGGACCGCAGGGCGGACCCCGAGGATGCTGGGGGCTGCTTGGCGAGGCCTCTCCTGGGTCCCACTCAGCTGCTGCGGCCCTTCCCAGCACGCGGCCATGAGGACGCGCCCTCCCCAGGAGGCCGCAGCTGCAGGCCTTTGATCTAAATCCCCCCCTGGACTCAGCCACCACTTGCAACAGCTTCCTGCCGGTGTCGTGTTCCCCGGCGGCCAGCCCTGCGTCCTGCACGCCCTCCAGGGCGCCGGGGGCCCTTGAGTGACGACCACACATGGGCCTCTGCTGGCCCTCGGCGTCTGACCTCAGGGAATCCCGGCCTCCTCCCCCTTCACCCCCCCCTCCGCCTCTGGCTGATGTCCCCGAGGCGGCCACAACTCACCAGCTGTCGCCCTGCTGGGCCCCGCACTGGCCGCTCACTTTCAAAGGCCTTCATGGCTTCCGTCCCCCGGGGCAGAGCCGGCCGTGGACGGCACAGGCAGCTCAGCCCTGCGCTCTCCTCTGGGTGCTCGGGTCCTGTTCACGCTTAGTGATGGCTGTTGTCTGGGAAACCAGTGGGCCTTTCGTGTGAAGGCTGGCCTTGAAGGCCACTGGAAAAGGGAGTCGCCCTGTCCACAGTGTCCAGCACGCTGTCTTGGGGACACGGCCTCGTCCAGCCCAGGATGGAGCTCAGAGAGGGTCTGCACAGGAGTCTCATCTGCGTTTTGGGGTGCCCGTCTGCAGCCTCCACCCTCATCTGCTGGAGCTGCTTCCTCGGGGGGGGGGATGGGCAGAGTGGGGCACAGAGAGCCCTCCTGGGGTGGTGATCACCCCCAGGCATCTGTGGGCACTCAGAGGCCGTGCTGCAGCCCCAGGGCTTCCACCGCTGAGCGAGGCCTGTCCCCAGGCAGATATTCTTTCTGTCCCCTTCTGATGTCTATGTCAGAAGCTTCCTCTATCTCCTTTATACTTTGATAAAACTTCATTACACAAAAGCTCTGAGCAATCGAGCCTCCTCTCTGGCCCCGGATTGAATTCTTCTCCTCCGGAAGCCAAGAATCCCAGCATCTTTTGTGGTTCAACAACAACCTTTCGTGACCCTGGGACTCTCAAAGCTCTTCTCTAACACCACAGTTCAGAAGCATCAGTTCTTTGGCGCTCAGCCTCCTTTATGGTCCAGCTCTCACATCCACACATGGCTACTGGAAAAATGTAGCTTTGACTAGACGGACCTTTGTCAGCAAAGTGATGTCTTCGCTTTTTAATCCACTGTATAAGTTTATCACAAGTTTTCTTCCAGGGAGCAAGTGTCTTTTAATTTCACAGCTGCAGTATCATCCTCAGTGATTTTGGAGCCCAAGAAAGTAGAGCCTGTCACTGTGTCCATTTTTTCCCTTCTACTTTCCATGAAGTGATGGGACTGGATGCCATGATCTTAGTTTTTTGAATGTTGAGTTTTAGTCAGCTTTTTCACTCTCTTTTCACCTTCATCAAGAGGCTCTATAGTTCTTCTTCACTTTCTCACATTAGGGTGGTATCATCTGCATATCTGAGGTTGCTGATATTTCTTCCTGCAATCTTGATTCCAGCTTATGATTCATCCAGCCTGGCATTTCACGTGATGTACTCTGCATAGAAGTTAAATAAGCAGCATGATGATATACAGCCTTGACATACTCCTTTCCAAATTTGAGCCAGTCAGTTTTTCCATGTAAGATTCTAACTGTTACTTGTTGACCTGCATACAGGTTTCTCAGGAGGCAGGTAAGGTGGTCTGGTATTCCCATCTCTTTAAGAATTTTCAACAGTTTGTTGTACTCCACACAATCAAAAGCTTTAGTGTAGTCAATGAAGCACAAGTAGATGTTTTTCTGGAATTCTCTTGCTTTTTCTATGATCAAATGTTTGTTGACCATTTGATCTCTGGTTCCTCTGTCTAAACGAGCTTGTACACCTGAAAGTTCTTGATTCACATACTGTTGAAGCCTAACTTGAAGGATTTTGAGTATTATCTTGCTAGCATGTGAAATTAGTGCAGTTGTACAGTAGTTTGAAGATTCTTTGGCATTGGTGAGGTAAATTTATTATTTTTTTCTTTTATTTTCCATTCTTTTGTATCTAAGAGTTCCTTTTCCAATCTAAGGTCATGAAGATTTACTCCTATGTTTTCTTCTAAAGGTTTTATAGTTTTAGCTCTCACATCAGGATATTGATTCATTTTTTGGTATTTGTATTAATATATGATATGAAGCAGGGGTCTAGTTCCATTCTTTCGCATGTGAATATCTAGCTGTTGCAACACAATTTGTTGAAGACTGACTGTCCTTTCCCTCAGTAAATTCTCTTTGGTGCCTTGGTCAAAAATCGACCGACTATAAGCAGGGCAAAGGCTAATAGAGTTTTGCCAACACAGCTCACTGGTCACAGCAAACATCCTCTTCCGACAAGACAAGAGAAGACTCTACACATGGACATCACCAGATGGTCAACACCGAAATCAGACTGATTATATTCTTTGCAGTGAAAGATGGAGAAGCTCTATGCAGTCAGAAAAAACAAGACCGGGAGCAGACTGTGGCTCAGATCATGAACTCCTTATTGCCAAATTCAGACTGAAATTGAAGAAAGTAGGGAAAACCACTAGACCATTCAGGTATGACCTAAATCAAATCCCTAACGATTATACAGTGGAAGTGACAAATAGATTTAAGGGACTAGATCTCATAGACAGAGTGCCTGCTGAACTATGGACGAAGATTCATGACATTGTACAGGAGACAGGGATCAAGACCATCCCCAAGAAAAAGAAATGCAAAAAAGCAAACTGGCTGTCTGAGGAGGCCTTACAAATAGCTGGGAAAAGAAGAGAAACCAAAAGTAAAGGAGAAAAGGAAAGATACACCCATTTGAATACAGAGTTCCAAAGAATAGCAAGGTGAGATAAGAAAGCTTCCCTCAGTGATTAATGCAAAGAAATAGAGGAAAACAATAGAATGGGAAAGACTAGAGGTCTCTTCAAGAAAATTAAAGATACCAAGGGAACATTTTATGCAAAGATGGACACAATAAAAGACAGAAATGGTAGGGACCTAACAGAAACAGAAGCTATTAAGAAGAGTTGGCAAGAATACACAGAAGTACTGTACAAAAAAGATCTTCATGACCCAGATAATCACGATGGTGTGATCACTCACCTAGAGCCAGGCATCCTGGAGTGGGAAGTCAAGCGGGCCTTAGGAAGCATCACTACGAACAAAGCTAGTGGAGGTGATGGAATTCCAGTTGAGCTATTTCAAATCCTCAAAGATGATGCTGTGAAAGTGCTGCACTCAATATGTCAGCAAATTTGGAAAACTCAGCAGGGCCACAGGACTGGAAAAGATCCGTTTTCATTCCAATCCCAAAGAAAGGCAATGCCAAAGAATGCTCAAACTACGGCACAATTGTACTCATCTCACCCGCTAGCAAAGTAATGCTCAAAATTCTCCAAGCCAGGCTTCAACAGTACGTGAACCATGAACTTCCAGATGTTCAAGCTGGTTTTAGAAAAGGCAGAGGAACCAGAGATCAAATTGCCAACATCTGCTGGATCATCAAAAAAGCAAGAGAGTTCCAGAAAAACATCTATTTCTGCTTTATTGACTATGCCAAAGCCTTTGACTGTGTGGATCACAATAAACTATGGAAAATTCTGAAAGAGATGGGAATACCAGACCACCTCACCTGCCTCTTGAGAAATCTGTATGCAGGTCAGGAAGCAACAGTTAGAACTAGACATGGAACAACAGACCGGTTCCAAATAGTAAAAGGAGTACGTCGAGGCTGTATATTGTCACCCTGATTATTTAACTTTATATGCAGTGTACGTCATGAGAAATGCTGGGTTGAAGGAAGCACAAGCTGGAATCAAGATTGCCGGGAGAAATATCAATAACCTCAGATATGCAGATGACACCACCCTTATGGCAGAAAGTGAAGAAGAACTAAAGAGCCTCTTGATGAAAGTGAAAGAGGAGAGTGAAAAAGTTGGCTTAAAGCTCAACATTCAGAAAACTAAGATCATGGCATCCGGTCCCATCACTTCATGGCAAATAGATGGGGAAACAGTGGAAACAGTGGCTGACTTTATTTTTGGGGCTCCAAAATCACTGCTGATGGTGATTGCAGCCATGAAATTAAAAGACGCTTACTCCTTGGAAGGAAAGTTATGACCAACCTAGACAGCATATTAAAAAGCAGAGACATTACTTTGCCAACAAAGGTCCATCTAGTCAAGGCTATGGTTTTTCCTGCGGTCATATATGGATGTGAGTTGGACTATAAAGAAAGGTGAGCACCGAAGAATTGATGCTTTTGAACTGTGTTTTGTTGGAGAAGACTCTTGAGAGTCCCTTGGCCTGCAAGGAGATCCAACCAGTCCATCCTAAATGAGATCAGTCCTAGGTGTTCATTGGAAGGACTGATGTTGAAGCTGAAACTCCAATACTTTGGCCACCTGATGCGAAGAGCTGACTCATTTGAAAAGACCCTGAATCTGGGAAAGATTGAGGGCAAGAGGAGAAGGGGATGACAGAGGTTGAAGTGGTTGGATGGCATCACCGACTCAATGGACATGAGTTTGAGTAAACTCCGGGAGTTGGTGATGGACAGGGAGGCCTGGCGTGCTGCAGTCCATGGGGTCACAAAGAGTCAGACACGACTGAGTGACTGAAGTGAACTGAACTGATAAATACATGGGTTTCTTTCTGGACTCTACTCCTTTAGTCTATTTGTCTAACCTTGTTCTTGCGCTTGAACGAACTGCAGACCTTCTGGAAGGTTGCATTTCTAGGCCATGGTGGGGGGGGGGTGAGAAATGGTGCCTTTGGAGACAAGGAAGGCGGGGTAGGACGCTGGTGAGCAGTAGGCTGGTTTTCACTTGTTAGACCTTCCGCAGCTCTCCCAGTCATCCAAACCAGGCAGATGCCTCAAAACTTTACTGTTACAGCAGTAAAGAGGGTGCTGCTCACCAACTCGCAGTTTGGGCAGGCCTCTGTGGGGACCGCTCAGAGACGGGCTAAGTCACCGTGGCCGCCTCGAGCCCAGGCCTGGGGGCCAAGGAGGAGCAGCCAAGGCAACCCTCCCCCATGTGACTTTTCCACACAGTCTCTCAGCCCAGGAGCTCCTCGACCACCTAAGGGAATGAACACTTATGTTCATACAGTGTCTTGAACGCAGATGCTCACGTCAGCTTTATCCACAGTGTCCGTGCAGCGGGTGTAGCTCAGATGACTCTCAGCTGAGGCAGACCGACAGATGTGGTCTCTTCATGAAGTGGGACACCGCTCTGCTGCAGAAGGGTGGAGGGATGAACCGCTGACCCCTGCTCAGCACATTTTAAAATATATAATTTTAAGGAGCATGCATCTGCCCAGGGGTCCCTAGGGGTGTGCCCCAAGGCAGCTTGCTGGGAAAAAGCTACAAGTAGTTTACTGCTTTAAAAAGATCAGCTTTGCTGATGGTAATTTATGTGTAAAGCAATGCAGCCATTTTCACTGTAATATTTGAAGAGTTTTTGGAAGTGCAATTTTACAGCCGTGAAGTCATCACTACAGCAAATAAACAGAACATTTCTACCCCCGAAAGCATCCGCCTGCCTGTTCACGGTCAACATCCCCCTCCCTCCCGACCCAGCCTCTGGACCTTGGCAACCACCTCCATTTCTCTTACTATTCTGCTGCCTCCTCTAAAATTTCATATACATTTCATATAAATGGCATCATACTGCGTGTGGTCCTTCGTGTCTGGCTTCTTTCACTTAGAATGTTTCTAAGATGTGCTAAGCTGTTACAGGGTCAGCGATTCAGCCCTCCACCTCCTGCAGCAGAGCGGTGTCCCACTTCATGAAGAGACCACATCTGTCCGTCTGCTCCCCAGCTGACAGTCATCTGAGCTACCCCCAGTGCATGGACACTGTGGATAAAGCTGATATCAGCGTCTGTGTTCAAGACATTGTATGAATTTTCATTCCCTTAGGTAAATACTTAGGAGTGAGGTTGCTGGTTGTGTTGTGTGTTTAATTTTATTTAAAAAAAAAAATGCCGTGTATATTCCAAAGTGTCTGTACCATTTTGCATTTCCGTCCACAATATACGATAATTCCAGTTACTCTACATTTTCAACAATCCTTAGTATTGTCAGGTTTTTAGCTTTTTAATTTACCCATTCTTACTGGGTGTGGAGTAGAGTCTTATGGATTTAATTTGAATTTTTCTAATTACTAATGATGTTAGACATCTTTTCACATGTTTGTTTCCATTGTTTTAGCCCCTTAAGTGTCTATTAAAATATTTTGCTCATTTAAGAACAAATTAGGCCGTCAATTTTATTAGTGAGTAACGAAGTTGATTATATACGATGGACACAATTCTCATTTTTAATGTATTTTTCAAGTGTTTTCTACCAACGTAGAATTTCTTTTCTGTTCTTTTCTTAACAGTGTCTTTCGAAGAACAGTAGTTTCTAGATATGGTCGATTCACTGGTTGTTTGCTTTCTTGGGTCATGGTTTTGGTGGCATATCAGAGATGTCTTTGCCTCAACCGGTGTCACGGGAATTTTTCCTGTTCTGGTTCCGTAGGGTTAGCTCTTACATTCATGTTTTTGCACATCTTGAGTTGATTTCTGTACACGGTGTAAAGTAAGGGCCGGAGTTTGTTTCTTGCATGTAGCTTGTCAACGATCCCAGCACTATTTGTTGAAGAGCACGCGCCTTCCCCGCTGACCTGTGGAGGTTCGTTGTCTACAATCAAGCGAGTCCGAATCACATCCGTCTCACACGGATGCCACACTGTCCTGATCGCAGCAGCTTGACAGCAGGCTTGGAAATCAGGAGGGGTAAGTCCTCCAACTTAGTTCTTTTTCAAAACTGTCTTGGCTATTCTAGGCTATTTTCGGTTTCGTATGGAATTTAGGACCTTGCTTTTCTATGGCATCTGGAAACATTTGCCTTTTATTTGGCGTGTTAGATGCTTCACAGTCGTGTGGCTGCCGACACAGCTGGGTGAATCTGCCGCCTTGCTGTTTGCTTGCCACTTCTCCCATCAGGCTCTTTCTTCTTCCTCTGTCTGCTCTTTGAGCTCTAAAAAAATTCCTTTTTTACCAGCAATTTGCTTATGAGCTATATATCTTTGTCTTGCTTTTTAGTGGCGGCTCTCGTGTTTGCAGCGCTCAGGTTAACGTGTCCTAGTCAACTTCCGACAGTCACACTGCTCTTCCCGCCGGGAGCGAGCACCGGTGGGTGAGGGCCCGCTCCCAGCGCCTGCCTCCCTGGCAAGGCTGTGTTCACTCATTTCCCCTCCGCACGCGCCGAGGGTCCCTCGGGGCTCTGTCGACATCACTGCTCTCAGCCGCCAGGGAGCCTGTAGATCTTACTTTTAACTCTGTTTCCTGATTGACACTGCAAACAGAGGGGGCACTAGTGCTCCTGATCCTCACCTTTTAAAGAGATGAAAAGCACGCATCTGCTGCGTCTGACGTTCTTCATCTGTGCGGCTCCGAGCCTTCACCTTCTCTAACGGAAGAGTCCTGTAACAGTTTACGGTGCAGGCCTGTGCATTTCCTCATGTTTGCTTGTCTAAAAACAGTTTCACTTTATTTTCTGGAAAGTGTGTTTTTCTGCTTAAATAATCCTAGTTTAGCGGGGTCCCCCACCACTGCCTTGTTCTCCGAGATGCTTCTTCAGTGTTTTCTAGCTTTTGTAGCCTTTCCAACAAGTCATTCCTTCCCTGTTCTCTGGATATGTTGTGTCTCCTTCAGGCTGCTTCACTGTTTCTTTTTGCAGCCACCATTTCTTAGACACTTTCTGTCTCTCTCTCTCACTATCTGTAATACGTGTAGATACACACACACACACACACACACACACACACACACACACACACACACACACACACACACACACACCTACACAGGCACACACAGCTCCTGCTGATTTCTCTGGAGAACCTTAATAGGGTAGGAAGAAATACTTTGCATTATATATTATTCCGTACTTTGAAAATTCCTTACAGTTTAAATTAACATTGAATTAAATTTAAATTTAAAATTTAAAATTGTTGCACATCAAAAACTAATATAATATTGTATATCATTATATCTCAAAAACTTAAATTATTTTCAAGTTTTTACTTTCAGATTTAAAGAAAAATGTTGAGAGGTTATGTGGCTATCTCCCTTCACAAGAAGCAGCAGAGGGCACTGACTCTCGAGTAGATGGTCCTAAACTGGCTCATGAGGTGTTCATGATGGATCTTTTGGAAAAGTGGAAGCAGGGATGGATTCCACAGTCAAAACAATGGGGAAATACTGGGTGAACCGGTTGGGTCCCCAGAAGGCAAAGGCCCCGGCCTGCAGCCATGTTCCTGGTCTCCTCCCGGGAACACCTTAATCCCTGAACTTCCAAGGAAGGCCGGCACAGGCAGTGTCTCCCACCTCCTGAGACGCCTTTCTTCTCACGTGGTGACGTCCTAGGGGCTCAGGCTTCCCGGAACACACTTTGAGAAGAGCCCTCGGGGCACGGTCCACAGATCGAGGCCTAGACACCCCAACACGCCCCACAAGCAGTTCAGACCACTGACATGGAGGACGCTCGCCCCCCAAACACCGCCCATCCCGAGTGAGCGCGGGCACCGCGTCCTCACGAGCGATCATCCACGGGCTCCTGGAGCCGTGGGACCCTGTCCCCACCGTGGTCCCATCTCTGTTGGCTGCACTCTCGCCGCGCCCACCCCCCACCCCGAGGGGCCCTGCAGCGCCAGGGGGTCTGCCCGGTAAACGGAGGACCCAGTGCCGACGAGCAGCTCCCAGAAGCAGGCTGCGTCCTCTGTGAAAGGCAATCTAGTCCCTGCAATGACAACCTGTCGCCTCAGCCCCTAGAAAATCCGTCGGCTCCTCCATGAGAGGGGGTCTCTGTTCCCTTGAAAGGGCTCCGTGCGCCTTCTCCCCATGGCCTCCCCTCACATCTGGAAAGAAGAGACCTGCTCAGGGAAAGGTGGGTCGTGAATCCTTCAGGTGCTGCGATTTGCATCTTTCCTGCGACAGGGCGCTTCCAGCGGATGAGCCTGCACGGCTGAGAGCCACGGCGCACCCTACCAGCCGGTCACCAGCCCCACAGCCCTTGGGGCCCCTCCCCGTCCCTCCCCTGCCGTCCAGGGGCCCCTCCCAGGGCCGTTGAGGGGGCCTCCTCCCGTGCGTTCTCCAAGCAGAGAGAGCTGTACAGGGAGGCCTCTGGGCGATAACTCGCCCGCTTGCCCCTGCTCTGCCCCCAGGAGGCGCAGGGCGCTGACTTGATGAGCCCCTTCCTTTCATCACAGCCCGCTCCCTTCTCCCGACAGCGATCACCTTATAGGACCTAGGCCTGCGGGGTCACGCCCGGCGGCCTCCACCTTCTTCCTGCTTCCTCTGGGCCTCAGCCCCACCTAGCTCCGTTTTCTTTGCTTTCCTTTGGAAAAACAAATCAGGTAGCGCGTCTGGAAAAGATATCTCCAGCTGGTTGTCTTCTGCAGGCTTCCCACGAGCCACGTTGCTCCTGAGGACCAGCCACGTGAATGCTGACCCCAAACACATTCCGGTGGGAAGCCCTCCAAGCAGCAGTGACCAGATCCCTGTGGGGCAGAGGCAGTTCCCCGTAGTGGGGCGGAGGGGGTGGGAGGGTGATGGCAAGCTGGCCTCAGCCCAGGCTCTGCCCTGGGAGTGCGGGGCACACTTCAGGGCCACGTGGGGCAGTGGCAGGTGACCGCCTGGGGTCTTAGCTACCGTCAGATGCAGCCGGGCTGACGCAAGCCATCTGGAGTGGACGTGGGGCCTGTGCCGCTCGCCAGCTCTGGCCCGTGTTGGGGTGGACTTCAGCCCCAGATTCAAAGGTGGAAGCCCCTGCTCTCAGCCCCTCAGCGCATGACCTTTGAATGTGAGGTCTGGTCGATGCAGTTAGCTGAGATGAGGCAGTAGGGGAATTGGGAAGCCTGGCCCTGCAGAAAGGGGATTTGGGTGAGGGCAGGTGGCCCTGCTCTGAGCAGGCTCCGGGGCAAACAGATGGAGCCGCGTCACGCTCCGAGGGGCAGGATTCTGGGAGCTCTTGCCCCCAAGCAGAGGGGTCGCCCCTGCGGGGTCAGTGAGGAGGGAGCAGGAGGTGCCCGCGAGCCCTGCCTGGCCAGCGGCCTTGTCACCTGGAAAGCTGGTGGCCCTGCTCCGTCCCGCCCATGTGACGCAGACTGTGAAGCCGGGCCTGCTGCAGCGGGAGGCCCTACTCAGGGACGGGGCACTCGCTTTCCCTCCTGCGGGTCCGGTGGCGGGTCTGGACGACTCAGGCGAGCCGGCAGAGCAGGGTGGGGATGGCTGAACAGGACAGATGTGGGCAGCCCGCCCCACAGTGGTTCTGCAGTGCTGTTTTCGAGTGGACAGTGTGTCAGGCTTCGTGGGATTTTAACAAATAAGGACAAGTCTTCAAGATGGACTGGGAGGGGCCAGTCTGAGTGACGGGGAGTAGTAGTCTCCTTGGGGGAGCGACGACCATCCTGGGTTTGGAGGTGCTGGGCCCCCAGCCGGCTGAGAGCCTGGGCAGAGGCCTCGTGGGAGGCTCTCGCTCCCAGTTACCCGGTCACTGAGGCCATGCCTGTCTGTGCCATTTGATGCCTGATACAGGGGGGCGTCACAGTGGGACAGAGCAGACCCTGCGAGCCCTGCCCTCCTGCCAGACACAATCCCCTCTCTGCACCGACGCGCAGTCAGGCCAGCGTGGACAACCCTCTGGGGGGCGGTCAGGCCAGCATGGACGACCCTCCAGCCTGCAGTCAGGCCAGCGTGGACGATCCTCCAGGGGGTAGTCAGGCCAGCGTGGACGACCCTCCAGGGGGCAGTCAGGCCAGCGTGGACGACCCTCCGGGGGCAGTGACGCCCATGGGGGCTAACCCGAGAGGAGGCAGGCTGCTCTCTGGCTTGGGGGCCTGTGCCTGTGGTTTCCCAGGAGTGTCTGCTTCGCTTGCTTCCTCTCCTCTGTGAGGGTTTAGGATGGCCCTCCCTGCACCGCATTCACAGTCAGGGTGTTCCTGTCCTCCTCCTGGGGAGGAGGGTCCTGCTCTCCCCATGTGGACACCCCGAACCTCCACACAGACCCCTGAAGGCGGCTGGTCCTGCACCAGCCCTGCTTAGCCTGGCGGGGACCCCACTTCTCCTGCAGAGGCTCCCCTCCCCCCAGATCACCCTGGAGTCCACAGGCCCCGGGCAGGGAGGGGCAGAGTCTGTGGGGACAGGGGGTCGTGGGCTCGGCTCGCCCAGCAGGTGGGGGTGGTCCCAGCTCCCCCGAGAGAGGACAGCGAAGCATAGGTATGCTCGGCCCCCGAAGGATGACCAGCTCCCAGGGACAGAGAGCTGCGTGGGGGGTAAGCTCAGATCAGACACTTGTGGATTATTAACCTCGATCAATGTTTCCACAGGAAGCAGGTGTGAGTTCCCTTGGACGCCCCCCCATATGGCTCCCAGGGCCAGGCCAGGAGCTGTATAGGGGGGTAAGCTCAGACCAGACATTTGTGGATCACTAACCTCAATCAGCACCTCCACGGAAAGCAGGTGGGGGCTCCTGTGGCCACGCCCCTCTCCATGGCTCCCAGGGCCGGGCCAGGAGGTGGTGCCCGGCAGGCTGTCCGCGGTGGAGCAGCCCGGTCTCTCGGGAAGCTCCCCGTCCCGCGCCCCCTTCCTGCCCACAGATGCGTCTACGCCACGTCCTGCGGCAGATCTGGGCTCAGCGGGAGGACCTGGGTGGAGGCTATTAGGGGACAGTCCAGCGCCCACGCCCCCAGGGGAAACAGCGGTGGCCCCCTTGAGCCTCGAGGTGAAAAGGTCACTGTGTGGACACTCGTCTGCTCTGCTGTTCAGGCCGTGGAGCTTCCGCCCTCCGTCTCGTCTCCACAGGGACCAAATGTCCAGCCGGACCCCAGGCCTCAGCCTCTGCGTCTCACCCACCAGGCCTGAGGGGGCTTTGTTCTCCCCAAGTGAGCAACAGGTTGGAGAAAAAGCTTGCTTTTGTGCCATGACGACAATGACGTGGGTTCTCTGTGGCCAGAGGAGGAGACGACCCCTCTCCCCAATACGAAACACCCAGACAGCGTCAAGAACGGTTGCCTCCAGACAACCTCTGCAGCCATGCCAGGTGTGCGTGAGGATGCACGTGTGTACCTATGGATGTGCTTGTGTTCATGCCCATTACAATCTAGGAGCAAAGAAAAACTGCCTTTACAATATACTACTTCCAGTGCACACATACGGGAAATTTATTATTATGGTTGCTGTGTTCTGAGCAGAAATCACTTCACATTTGTCTGGGTTCATTTAATAATCGATACGAGAGGCTCTCTTAATGTGTAGCACTTGTAGTGTGAGGATAATGGAGGCCATTACTGAAGGCCAGCCTGGTCACTGGGGTGCTGTGGACACAGTCCTCTCCCTGGGGAGCTGGGTCACTGGGGTGCTGTGGACTCAGCTATCTCCCTGGGGAGTCAGGTCACTGGGGTGCTGTGGACACAGTGCTCTCCCTGGGGAGGAAACAAAACCCGTTCACCAGGCTCCGGACACAGGGCTTCCGAGCAGCCATAGGCAGCAGTGTGTCTTGTAGCGGGATTAGCATGACTGTGAGTAACAGTGGCTACAAACCTGCTTGCCAACACAAACACTGTGAGGATTATCGGACTTTTGCTCGAGGGCGAAGCCTGATTACCAGATGGGCCAGGAGGAAACGGGCCTGCCCACCCACCCTGCTCTCCCACGGCTCTCTCTGCTCACCGTCCACCTACAGCAGCCCTAACCCTGTGGCGGACCGCTCACCTTCCCTGGGATGAGGTCACTGTCTCCAGGCAGAGCACAGCCTGAGCACACCCTTGCTCCTCGGGGGCACCCACAGCTCAACTGAAAAACGAACCGGCCGCCTGTGTTCTCTCCAGGCTGACCAGGACCAAGCTCGGCCACCTTGATGCATCCACAGCCCGGGGCTTCAACAGCAGGCTTATGCCTCCCACCATCCAAGAGCTGGACACCGAGGCCAGGGTGCCGGCCATGTGCTTGGTCCTGGCGAGGCCCTCGCTGGCCTGCAGGCCTGTGTGTTGGCAGAGGCCAGCCCACTGCAGCCGTGCACTGGGATCCTTCAGGGCCCACCTGGTTAAGCCACAAGCTCCTGCTGTGCAGTCATGGCCCAGACCTCTGGTCACCGGGTCACTGGCGCAGTCGCTCGAGTCCAGTGGGCGTCCTGCCCCCTCACCAGCCAGCTCCCTTCCTCCCGTCCAGGTGGTGCCACCAGCTCCCAGGTCTGCAAGCACAATGGAGGGTTTGAGGGGCCTTTATTTTGTTCAGAGTAGAAGACAAAGCCCAAGAGGATCAGAGGAGGCACGGAGCGGGAGTCGAGAATCTCCCCAGTCCAGCAGCCCCCGCTGCCTTCGCCTGCCCGACTGCACAGACCGGGCCTAATTTCAGGGAACCGGAGCCCCGGTGCCACTGGCATCTCAGAGAAACGAGGTGCTGCCGTGGCTGGAGGACTCAGGGCCGGCCGGGGTGTCCACCCCAGAGTCAGCGGAACGGCGTGGTCTCTCACTCGCTCAGGGCCTTCTGGGGAAACACCTGTGTGGCCGGGGGGCCGGCTCTGTCGGGGTATTTGGCATTTTGCACAGGCTCTTCAGCTGCCTTTCCGCATCTCACACAGGCTGCTTTTGGAATAAAATTCCGAAATTACAGCACAGGCAAACTCCGGAAACAAGGGGGGGCATCCATTCGGACACTACCATCTTCCTTCCTGCACCATAAAAGCTCAACCCTGATAACCGTTGTCATTAAAACTAAGAGCCACCGCCTGCAGAGCTGCTGGCTCATCTTACCTCTGGTTAGATTTGCAAGTTTTCTTTACTCAGTGTTTGAAGTACCCAAGGAAATCAGATGTGTCAGTTTATAATGATGGTTTGAAATGTGACATCTGAAGACATTTAGTCAACCAACTGACAAAATATTTATTTAAATTTAATTTGCAAAATTTATAGCTGAGTATTACACAAAAAGCAGACAAAAGGGGTACTCTTAATCCTAAAAAAGTACTACATCCATAAATAAAATGAAATGTATGAGTTACACTTACAAGGCATCTACCCACACTGTTGACCGGTTAGTGTTCCGCCATTAGAGGAAGGCAGAGTGGCCTGGGCAGGAGGACGGGCAGCTGCCCGGGGAGACGGGGCCTCTGACGACCTCGCGGCTGTGCACGGTGTGCCCGGGGCAGGGGCCCAACGAACAGGCCGCCACAGGTCCTGGGCTTTGGGGCCGGGGGGACGGTGGTCCTGGCAGGCACAGGGGCTGGGCAGCAACGCCCTCTGGGACTGCGGGCAGGGGTCCCGGGGGCGGGCAGGGCATGAAGTTCGTGTTCACCCCGGTCCTGTGACTGCCAGCTACAGCCAGGATGGGGCTCCTCACTTGCTGCACCCTGACATCAGGTGTCTTTGTCCAACTCCAGCACTGGGACACGCAGGCCCACGGACCTCACCCAAGACCATCTCGCTGCTGGAGGTAGTCGGCTACAAAGGTAGGTCTGGTTCCACTCCTGAATTCCATGCCCCTGCCAGGCTTTTCTGTGAGCCTTAGGTTGGATGCCACATGGCCTCTACTGACCATCCATCCTCATTACAGACCATCCGTCTTCACTACGGGCCATCCGTCTTCACTATGGACCATCCGGCCTCACTACGGGCCATCTGGCCTCACTATTGACCACCCGTCCTCACTACGGGCCACCCGTCCTCACTACGGGCCACCCGTCCTCACTACGGGCCATCCGTCCTCACTACGGGCCATCCATCTTCACTATGGACCATCCGGCCTCACTACGGACCGTCCGGCCTCACTACGGACCATCTGGCCTCACTATGGGCCACCCCACGCCCTGGTTCCTCACGCGAGCCCTCAGATATGTGCTCCTCTCAGTCACCATCACCCCCCATCACCACCCATCCCCGAACTCATCTCTGAGATAAGCAGCACCAACCTCCGGGTGCCCAGTCCCACCTGGGATCCTCAGCGCCCTCCTCAGGCAGACACACTGGTAGGAACCGGACGAGGGCAGAGCCAGGGAACTCTGGGCAGAGAGGGGGCTCACAGGGCTGAGCGCTGAGGACAGAGGCAGCAGAGAGAACGCGGGCAGGGTCCCCGCCAGGACCTCCCCAAGGGGCAGGTCCCCACACCCAGGACAGAGCTGGCCTCCCCCCGCCCTGCTTGGTCCCCTCTCCCCTCTGAGCTCTTCACTGCAGGAGGCATGAACAGGCACGGCGGTGGGGGTGCCTTCCTTCCCTGCAGAGGCATTGCTGGCAGGTCCACTCACGACCGCAGCCCATTGGGAGGTTGTCTGATCCTGAGGGTCAACCGTGGAGGAGGGTTCGCTACCCCGGGTTTGCAAGCAGCACTGAGGAGGCACGTGGAAGCCTGGGACCTTCCAGTGCACATCGCTGCTGTGAGCGGTCACGAGTAAACACTGTCACCACCAGGGAGACAGCCCATCCAGTCGAGGTGCCTCTAACCAGAGCGTGAGTTACTGGGTGGGGGGGGTGGCGGGGAGCCGGGCGCTCGGCCACGCCTGGAACCATGGGGATGAGCCCCAGCATGTTTGGGACACCACCCTGATGCCCGTGGCTGCAGCCTCCTCCCTGCCCCGCCGCAGTGAGGGGCCAGCAGGCTGGTGCTGTGATGAGCGGGGGTGAAGGACTCCCCACAGACGCCCTGGAACAGGGACGCGCTGCCCTCAGGGCTGACGGCGGATGCGGCTCCCGCCCCACGGCCGGCCCGGGGCTGCCCTCAAGTGCGCAGCCTCACCTCTCGTCACTTCTTAAGGATGCGTTTTTGAAGCGGGCATCCTTAGTCCCCCAGACAGGCAAGAGTAAAGGAAACCGCGCATGTAGCAGATGGAGGCTAAACGCCCTGGGAACTGCTCCCTCACCCCGCCGGCGTCCGCACCCCCGGACGGGGCGCTCACCTCTGACTTGTGGGCGGCCGGTACGAGTCGGCAGGAAAGATGAGGGTGACTGCCTGCTACGTCACACGACCTTGGCCCACCGGTGGAATGTGGCCACAGAGATGGTGCTTGTTTCTCGCATCGCGTTGCATAAACCCTGATGTCTGTCTTGCTAAGATGCTCTCTTCTTGGCTGGTTTTGAGGAGGAAGCCGAGACCGCAAGGCCCAGGGGCAAGGAGCCGAGGGCAGCCGCTGGCCAAAACCAGCCAGGTTCTGCGGGCCTCGAGGCTCTGCGTCCTGCCGAAGCTCCGCAGGCTGCTGGGTGAGGGCCCAGGCCTGGCTGACCCCGGATGCAGTCTGCAGGTGACCCAGCGGGCCCTGGCAGATCCCTGGGCAGCGACCCTGGGAGACAGTGTTGTGGGCGCAAGAAGCCCTCATGTGGCCATAGGTGACAGCACCCATGCAGGGCGAGCTGCCACAGGCCAGCGCTTGTCCCAGAAATACCAGCGCTAGCCGGGGGCGGCCGTGGGCAGCCCCGCGTTCCTTTCCTCGGCCCCCAGCACTGCGGCACCTATTCTGGTTTTCTGATACCTTCGGTCACTGAGAACCGGATACAGTCAGAGCCACTTCTCTGTGGATGTACACCCGGGCTCTGCTTCCACGGAGGCTGACATGAGACCAGGGCCCTAGAAGTGAATCTGCCCGGGCAAGGGTGATAACAGGCACAGGAAGCAGAGGTCTGAAGACGCCACGGCAGGGGGAGGCCTGCTGACCATCCGAGCATCTGACACATCACTCGGATCCTGGGCACCTTGCCACACAGATCAGGGAGTTTCGAAAGTGTTTGACTGTCATTGGACCAAAGAAAGGACTTTCCAAAGAGTATTTTGAAAGATGCTCATTTGAATGTTTAACTTCATAAATGATTATTTAAGATGATCTCCTTATCTTAGTCACTTCAGCTGAACAATGGCCTTTGAAGTAACTGCAGCATGCCTGGAACCAGGCCCTGTCCGGGGTGAGGACAGGGGTGAGAAGAGCCACATTCCTGTTCGGAGAGTGAGCTCTAGGTCAGAGGTGTGTGGGGGTGTGAACGTGTGTGCAAGCCTGTTGGTGTGTAAGTGTGTTTCCTGGGTGAGTGTGCACATGAGTGTGAGCGTGTGCAGGCAGGACCAGGTGCAGCGGGTCTGGGGACGAGGCGCCGACCGGCCTGTGTGGCTGCATCAGGTTCTGCCAGGCTGCTGGGAGAGGGTTGTGTAGACACAGGTGGGCAGGAGAACGATCAGTGGGGAATAATTCCAGTGTCTGGAGGGTAGTGATTGCAAGGGGCTGAGTGCTCTGCTGCCTTCCCAGCAAATGTCAGACGGCGGGGGCTGTAGGGTGCAGGGAGCAGGAGCCGGTGTTGGCGCTGGGCAGACCTCAGGCAGCAGGTCTCAGACAGGGTCTCAGAGCTCAGGCTGGACTCGGGCCTTGCCTCCCATTTCAGGCTCCTGGTCAGACAGATGAGACCCACAGGCAGCCTCTGCTGAGCGAGCCAGGACGGTGGACACATCCAGCTCATTTGCTACAGAAGCGCAAGGCTTATCCTCAACACCTCACACAGGGAAATTAGAAACCAGGTCCAGACCTGTCCCCTCTCTCCTGTGAGGGGCTTCCATGTAGGGGCTGGTAATCTAGAGGGCCCCATGGTGGTCCCTGCCAGGGGGTTGGGTCACAGAACCAACAGCTAAAACCCAGGTGCTGAAACCAGAGAGCTCTGGGGGTGCACCCCAGCTCTGCTGTGGGGTGACTTTTCTCTCTTCCTTCTCATGTGTAAAATTAAAATCTACCTCCAAGGAGTAGGAAGTTTGATGAGTAATAAGCCTCACCATGTTACTACAGAGCCAGGCTCACCGTTCCCCGAGGGTGGCTGTCACCAGCACCGTCCCTGTGTCCTTTCCAGAACCTCGATGCCACCCCAGTCATTTCCACATCAGACAGTTCAAGCTCTGATTCTGAGCTGAATCGGAGTTGGGCACGCGTGAGCAAGGGAGGTGCAGAGCTCACAGGAGCCACTAAGAGGCAAGATGTGTTCTTCAGGAGCTCAGGGGTTGAGAATCCCTCCAACTCAGGTAGCCACATGAGCTGGGGGCCAGGTGGAGAACTTGTGGGTGTTGAGGTCAGACCAGGCTGCCCCCCCAGCCCAGCTCCATCACCTCAGAGCTGGGTGACCAGGCTGGCAAAGTGCCCAACTTCCTTGATTCAGTCCCTCAAAGTTCATATGTGACAGCATTGGGAGAGACTGCCTCACACAGGGCAACTTTGCTTCAGTTCCACTCCTCACCTGCTATGCTTACTTGTGGGTGGGCTTATCTGAAGTCAAGTTTCACCTCTGAAATGGAGGCTATAAACACGATCTATGCCATACGGTTACAGGAGGATTTGAGGAGATAGTTTCTGTAATGCATTTAACAAAGAACCTAATGTAAATGCTCAAAATGATGATGGTGGTGATGGTGGTGATGGTGGTGATGATGGTGGTAGAGATGGTGATGATGGGGTTGGTGATGATGGTGATGGTGGTGGTGATGGTGGTGATAGTGATGGTGGTGGTGTGATGGTGGTGATAGTGATGGTGATGGTGATGATGGTGGTGATAGTGATGGTGGTGGCGATGGTAATGATGGTGGTGATGGTAGTGGTGATGGTGGTGATGGTGGTGATGGTGGTGATAGTGATGGTGGTGGTGATGGTGGTGATGGTGGTGATGGTGGTGATGATGGTGGTAGAGATGGTGATGATGGGGTTGGTGATGATGGTGATGGTGGTGGTGATGGTGGTGGTGATGGTGGTGATGCTGGTGATGCTGGTGGTGCTGGTGGTGATGGTGATGGTGATGGTGATGATGGTGGTGATGATGGTGGTGATGGTGGTGGTGATGGTGGTGGTGATGGTGGTGATGGTGGTGGTGATGGTGATGGTGGTGGTGATGATGACAATGTATAGGTCTTTAACTTCTGTCCCCTAGCCTGTTTCTTTCATATGTGTTTTCTCCCACTCCTCTATGAGGCCCATCACCGCTTGCTGGAGGTCTTCTGGGACCCTCACTTGGACATCCCTCTAGTGTTCTGTGTGCCACATAAAGCTGTGTTCACCGAGTTATGTGTGTTTGCCCATCCCAAGCCAGTCTATGCCTATTGGAACTACGTAAGTTAACTGTTATGTGTCAGACACTTGCTAAGTTGCTTCAGTCATGTCTGACTCTTTGCAACCCAATGGACTGTAGCCCGCCAGGCTCCTCCGTACATAGAATTTTCCAGGCAAGAATACTGGAGTGGCTTGCCATGCCCTTCTCCAGGGGATCTTCCTGATTCAGAGATTGAACCCTGGTCCCTTTTGTCTCCTCCATTAGCAGGTGGGTTCTTTACCACTGGCACCACCTTAGGAGGCACTAAATATTTTTTCAATTAAAACAAATTATACAAAAGATCGCTTTACATATTAGTGTAAAAAGAAAAAAGAATTGTTTCTGTGAAAGCTAATAGGAATAACACTTTAAAAGTGAGTATGTAGAAAAAAATTGCCAAGTCAGGTGTGGACGAGACTCCATAAGCCAGGAGCTCCCAGCTCCGATGGTCTCTGGAGGGGCCACATGTCCCTCAGTGAAGGTGACGCCGGGTTGCACCCTCGTGGCTGTGGTGGTTTCTGCATGAAAGAGACATGGGGCTCCAAAAACACCGGGGCTGACCCTCCCTTGAAAAGTTGGGAAATCAGCATTTTGTTTTCAGTAAAATTAAAATGTTACATGATGTGTGTCCGAGTTTCCTTAAACTGATTTTTTCAACTAAGAGGACACCTCTCGCCCCTGTTGGACAAACGGCCTTCCCCCAAGTTAATTGACTAGAATCAAGAGGCGGCGCTGCTGCAGGTGGCAGGACGTTGCCAGGACCACTCCTGGGGCACGGCAGGCCGGCCAGTGACGCGGCCACCGGAGCAGAACCACCACGGGGCGAGTCATTTCCTGACCCCTGACTGCAGGGCGGACGGTGAGTCCTGGGAACACCTCCAGCCGTGTGTGCGGCTCTTCCTCTCCACCGAGTCTCTGCAAGTGTCCTCCTCCTTCCCAGGCACCTTCCTGGGAACGGCCCCCGGAGAAGAGCTGCCACCTGGCCAGTGACCCCTGGTGACAGATTAAACAGACACGGAGGAACGAGGCGGAAGCAAACTTCCTGGGCCCGGGCCCAGCCTCCCGCGCCTCCCTCCTCCCGCGCCCAGCACTCAGCACGTCCGTGTCCATGAGGGGCCTGGGAGGACCACAGCGCTGCTCTCTGCAAGGCCCCAGGCTCCACGCTGCCCTCAGACCTGCCTCTTCCCTGTGGGACGCCCCCAGGAGCTGGGCCCTCTCAGCCTCATCCCCGTGTGCCCACGGGGCTGCAGGCCCTCCCCTGAGGGACACAGGGCACCAACCGCTGGGTGCGACTCCCTCGGGCCACAGGCCACACCCTCCCACACACACATCTCCAGCGTGGAAGGGCACGGAGGCCACATTCTTCTGTGAAAACCACCCTGCGCCCCCCTTCCTGTACATGCCGGTTAACCCTCACACGTGGCCTCAGAGAGATGCGGCCTCGGGGCCCCCGGACCAGACAGGCAGCGGGTCCGGGGCTGGGGTGCAGCTCTCGGCAGGCATCTCTGTAGCCATCAGCACTGAAGCAAGGGCAAAGGCAAGCCCATCTTTCACTTGTACTCATGTGTTTGCATCTAGCGTGTTAACTGTACAGGGTAACGACAGCGTGTACTGTGGAGTGGTCACTGCGGTCCATCTCCCAACGTGAGCCTCCCGTCTCTAAGCTCTGGTGAAGCCTCAGCATCCTCGGGGTCCGAGACCCCCATATCCCCATGGGCCGAGTCAGGCAGGACCCCTAGCCCTTCCGAGGAGCCACCCCACAGACTTGGGCTGTCCCCCCCGTGCTAGCCGCCCTGCCCCCGGGGCCTCTCCGGTCATGCAGTGTGGCCTGTCCCCCTGTTCTCTGCGCTGAGGGAGCATTCCCAGGAGGGGGAGCGGTCCGTGGGGCTATAAATTTGATGTTGCAACAGAAAGTCCGAGCTGGAGGCCATGACCCGTGAAATTAGAGGCTCTTGTCTGAAAGCCCGCCACTCTGACTCGGCGCTGGGACTGCTCTTCCCAGGGCCCGAGGGGATGCAGCCAAGAGCGCCAGGCTTTTCCCTTTGGTTTTCCGGCCAGACGTTCCCCCCACCCCCCTCCCCACTTGTCACAGTCATGACTGATGGCATCAGGTCCCTGGTGTCCATCTCTGAGGTCCAGGCCCATGGCAGGTCACATGTGCCCTGAACATGCATCCAAGAAACCCTGGAATCTGCGGGCAACGTAGAGCTCCTGTGATGAGAGCGGCTCCTCACCCCCAGTAAGGTGACCCCAGGCACACCTGATGCAATGCCACCCTCACCCTGCTGCCCCAGGGGACACGCACAGTGGGCGATGCTCACATGCAGAGCTCACAGGCGCTGTGCCTGCCCGGCAGCCACTTAGTATCCAAGACTGTCAACTTCCCCACACCTGCCGCGTGCAGGTGACAGCGCTGAACCAGTTCTGGTGTGGGTGTTTCTTACTTCCCTTTTTCTTAGAAGTTTGTTTTTTGTTTGTGGCATTTGCCTACGCACATAATTTGTCTATTTTCTTCTTTTTCTTAAATTGAAGTATAGTTGATTTACAACAGCACATTAGTTTCAAGTGTACAGTAGAGTAATTCAGATATACATGCATGTATGTATGTTTATATGCCTTTTCAGTTTCTTTTCCATTACAGGTTATTATAAGATATTGACTATACTTCCCTGTGCTATACAATGGGAACTTGTTTATTTTATATGTAGTAATGTGTATATGTTATTCCCAAATTCCTAATTTATCCACTTCTTCCCCTTTGGTAATCGTAAGTTTGTGTTCTATGTCTGTGAGTCTATCTTGTTAATTCATATGTATACTTTTTTAGATTCCACATATAAGCCATATCATATGATATTTGCCTTTCTCTAACTTACTTCACTTGGTATGACAATCTCTAGGTCCATCCACGTGGCTTCAAATGGCATTATTTTTATGGCTGAGTAGTAGCGACTTCACTTTCACTTTTCCCTTTCGTGCACTGGAGAAGGAAATGGCAGCCCACTCCAGTATTCTTGCCTGGAGAATCCCAGGGACGGCGGAGCCTGGTGGGCTGCCGTCTATGGGGTCGCACAGAGTCAGACACGACTGAAGCGACTTAGCAGCAGCAGCAGCAGTAGTCCATTTTATACTTCTTTTTATCCATTCATCTATCAATGGACAGTTAGGTTACTTCCATGTCTTAGCTTTTGAATTGACTTCCTTATCAGCCAGGCAGCACCTCAGTGCAAAGACCTCAGTTCGGGGATGTGCTCCTTCTTAAAATACTGGGCAGAGTTTTGTGCAAGAAAATCATGCAAAGGTCAGCTGATTCTAGGACATGAGACAGCAAACCTTTGCCAATAACATGCATTGTCATGCTCTGTGTATATGAGCATCCAAGTGATTGGTAGAGGTTTTCAGTGTTCATCCATATATATGTCTTTCTCTGGACTGAGTCAAAGGTTTTTGATGGCAGCTACCAACTCTGATAACAAAGCTGGAAACCTATAGCGGAAAAAATACGAAAACTTTATTCAACCCATGCAAGTTTATTTCCAGAAGCATCTAATTTCAGGTCTGCCCACATATCGTGACATTGCTGCTTGACCTTATGGCAAAACAGTTCCTTTTTGGGATTTATGTGTGAAGAAAAATGCCAATGGCTTTTTAAAAAGCATTTTGCTGGCATTGTTCTCATTCTGGTCGTTGGGGAATTCCAACATCGAGAACAAAATGTTTGCCTGTGTTTAATTACCGAAGCCAAACTCACAATTTAAAATCCCAAGTTCATTTTCTTAAACCAGGAAATGATGTCATTCAGCCTAAACAAGAAGTACTCAGTTTGCCCTATCTTCCGGCAGTGCTGTGTGTATGGTGGATAAGAAACGAGGTGTCAGGACGCTGAGCCTAGAATTACCAGGAGGATAGAAACAGGACGCACACATTCAGAGGCACCACCACACACCTGGCAAGCCGTGACCCACCTTGCGGAAACAACAGTGATGTATGTTTGTGTGAAGGAGGAATCGCAACCCACCACCTCCATGCCTCTGGCCCTTAAAGAACCATCAAGACAACAGGCATTGAGCAGAACAAGAACATGACCTCAGAGGACTCGAGGCTGAGGACGTATTCCCTGAACGCGTATGTTGCACAGACACATTCAAGAGCCGTGAGGCCCCGAGCGCCAGACAGGAGAAACGGACCAAAGCAGCCTCAGAGGCTTGCTTCCTAAACAGGATCGAATGTCCAAAGAATTCCTTACAGAACATAGACCTACATGCACACGTTCGCACACGCTCAGGCCTCTCTCAGCCACGTGGCTCCCTCCCCTGCTCCCCGTTGTCACAGCCACTCACATTCGGCGTCTCGAGCCTCCTCCGTGCACATCTCCCTGGTGCTAACTCCACTTTTCTGCAGACCCTGGAGGCTCCGACTCGACAGCTCGTGGCGGGCGTGTGGTCCGCACGTGGCTGTGATCACACCCATGTCTCTGTCCCTGCCTCTAGCTGCCAACCCAGTTCAGAGGCTAGGGCTCCATCCGCACCCACAGCACCAGGATCAGTGCTTCTCCAATTAACTGTCCAGTGGGCGAATGTGAGCGGCTGGGCCCGTGCTCTGCTACTTATTGGCCGAGGGACAAGGGGTGAGTGACCATCCAGGGTCAGACTCTGACCACAGAATCTTCCAGAGTCTGTCCCCAGCCAGCCAGGTAGATCTCACCTCTCAGGTTCAGAGAGTCTAGCCACCCCCAGACTGGCTCTCCTTAATGTAGTGCTCTATCTCCCCTAACGACTGAGCCCCACGGAGTCATGTTTGCCTCATGGTGACGAGAAGACGCATGTGTGAAATTTCTTCATAAACTGCAAACCGTGACCACCTGCCAGCTGGTCCGCTCTTCACAGGCTCAGAGCGTCTGCTCCGCAGAGTGACCGCCCAGGGTCTGTGTATGCCGGCTGGCCCCAAGGCTCCGAGCGCCCGGGGGCCCCGGGTGTGTCTGTCCTGGCCCATCGTGGGGACACGGCGAGCACTGTGGCCACCGCCAGCCGTTTCCCCTACCCGGTCCCCCAGCAGGACCACCCTTGCTGGCCTGTGCAGGAAGATGGGAATGCAACTCCCCCCTTAGGCATGCAGGCACACGCGCGCTCACACGTGCACACACACCTGGCCCTCTCTTGCTCCTTACAGGCCTGTTACCTCATCCCATCAGCTCCTCAGTGTTTTCTCCAGTTTGGGAGTCTAAGATGCCATGACCGGCTTGTTGCAGCTGGGAGAGCATGCTATGCTGGGGGCCTCCCCAGGGAGCAGCTGTGAAACGTGGGCTGTGCCACGGAGACGGGCACTGGCCACCTCATTCTGTCACTGTTGCTAAGTCCTGGGTTTCACTTTCATTCGTTTTCTGAGGATCTTTTCTTTCCTGTCCGTTCTGAAGGGTGGTGAGAAGTGGGTGATTCTCATGGGTTAAGAGTTGGTTCCTATTATAATTTCAAGTGTCCACACCCTGGGCTTTGGAAAGCGATAATGAGCAGTGAACAGCCGCCGGTTCCTGGACATCCTCCAGCCGTTCGGGGTCTTGTGATCCATGGGCCCCCCGGTGTCAGGCAGACCCATTCTCCCAGATTGCTATTATCTGCAGCCCTCACTCTGGACAAGGCAGAGGCTTTATCTCGACTTGCAGAGACTGACCTGGCTGACTCCTGCTGGAACAAACTGTGGTTACTTTCCAAACTCAGCATAAATACTCAGATGTGAGGCAAGGAAGGGACCTGTGTCCATGCCAGAATTTCATGATGGTCTGGGCCCTACATGCTGGCACAGAAGGCCCTGGGTTGACCAGCAAGCTCGCCTCTGAAGAGGCTGACACCCTCTGCAGGCAGCTCACCCTCTGGGCCTCGCTTGCGAGACAGGGCTGCTGGCGGCTTGCTCAGGCTGATGTCTGGGAGACAAGATTTAGCTGCAATTAACATTCGACCACAGAAAGAAAAAATGAAAAGGCCAGGAAGGAAGGAAGGGCCTCTGACTGAATTCCAGAATATCCACTTTCCGGACTGTCCACAGTCATGGATCGAGATGAGCTCAGACCAAAGCTTTTCTGTTGATTCAATGCAAAACGTCTATTTTTTGGAGCCAACCCTGGATGTTTACATGAAAGGGTTTCCACTGATCCAGCTCTGCTCCTTGTTAGCCGGGCGCCCTCAGATGTGTCATTCAATCTCCCTGAACCAGGTTGCTGTGTGTAAACAGAGTGCAGACGTTCCTCACCTACTTAACTAGCAGCCGCTGCGGGCACCAGATGGCCTCACGCTCGGGGGGGGCGGCTCCTCCCAACGGGCTTGCTGGAAATCGGTCAGTGGACTCCTGCACACCACGGGTGACAGATCAGCCATAAACCGGGGCTCAGAGGTGAATACTGAGCAGGGACACCTCCCACTGGTTAGCATCGTTCCTTGTTCTGTTCAGCCCATTGGAAGAAAAAGGAATAAAACTGGCATTCTTAATTATCATCTGGGTTAAATAGTCCTTAATTTTGTTACGTGTTCAACGATGGATTTCAATACTAATAAGTTAATAACGTACAGTAAGTGGAATTTTAAAAATTTACAACACCTAGAAAGACCTAATAAAACATGGAAGCAGCTTCCCTTTTCGCACAAGAAGCATTCACATAACTGCGCTGAGCCGGGGATACGGCAGTGGCTGAAAGGTCCCCAGGAGCTCCTGAGAGGAGACAGACGGTCTCCACACAAAAGCCGCTCTTCTTGAGGCTGAGAACGTGCAAAGCCCCCCTCACGGGGCCTGCCCCTCAGCCAGGTGGGAGAGAAGCAAGAGGACAGGGAGGGTCCGCACAGGAAGAGCGGACCGGGCTTGTCCTGTCTTGTGTTTGCTCCGAGATGAGTCAGGAGAAGCTTCCTGCGACATTTCAGCCTCGCCCCGCTGATGGCAAACCCCCTTCTGCCCTCGCCCCGCCGCCCAAGGCTGGGTCCCTTCGGGGGCCCATGGCCCCCAGTCCCGGCCCCACCCCGCGGCGGGTCAGGGCCAGGCTGGGCCGGCCCCTGGCGGACCTTCCCCCGCTGTGTGTTTCTATTCCTCCCCACAGCAAGGTAGCCTCACTGCTCTTCACCTGGTTAGTGATTTTAAAAAACAGGGCTTCCCTGATGCCTCAGCAGTAAAGAATCCACCTGCAATGCAGGAGACCTGGGTTTGATCCCTGGGTCAGGAAGATCCCCTGGAGGAGGCCATGGCAACCCACTCCAGGATTCTAGCCTGGAGAATCCCATGGACAGAGGAGCCTGGCGGGCTACAGACCATGGGGTCGCACAGAGTCAGACACGACTTAGCGACTAAACAACACCAGCCACAATTTAAAAAATACTTTTGTATAAAAATATACAAAACTGTAAGGTCTTAAAAAGAAGGAAATCACCAGAAGCCTGTCGTCCTGTGGTCACCACAGCTGACATGTCAGTGAACATCATCCAAGCATCTGTACACACACGCACACTTTCACGCAAACAGGCTAGTACCACACGTGAAGTTTCCAGCATAGTCAGAGTCTTGTTTCAAAAAGCCTGTTTTTGGCTTCTTTCCTTTCTCCTCCAGCCTTCCCACCCCCATGCCACACTGCCAACATGAGCCTGGGGGCGTGCCCTGCACATTTTCCCCTCATTCCAGTGAATCACATGCAGTTACACGTGTGCATGTTCATGTATGCAATTGCAAGTGTATCATTGTTGAAGAGACTGAATCACATTATATAATCTTACCTCGTCTTTGTTCTTCCCATTTAAGAATGTGTTCCAAGTCAACCAGCACCAATCTCATTGTTGTCGTGACAGCTGTGAAGACAGTCCACGACAGGAGCACGCCACGGCACACCAGCTTCGCTTCTCTTCCCTTGTGGGGCGAGCGCACTGCAGAGCCCACTGCAGGACATGTCCATCTGCCTGTTGTCTGCACGCGTGTGCATCCTTACCAAGCACTGCCATCCCCCGTGTGGAACACAGCACGTGGATTCCTGGGTGGGGGTGACTGTCTATCCCAGCAGATGGTACCAGATTCCTTCCCCAGGGGCTGTAACTATTCACATTCCTACCTCCTCCCAGCAATGACTACCATTCTTTGTTTGTAATGGACTCTGCGGGTTGATTTCACTGTTCCCTTAATCAGCGCTTTCGGAGCTTCATCAGTGTTCCTCTGGACTTGCCTTTCTATTAATCACCATTCAAATCTCTGTCCATTTCTCTTTCTATTGGGTTATCTTTAGCTAATCAGTTTGTTGAATCTCTCTATAGAGTGTAACTTATTATATGTTAGCTTTTTTCTCTTGTAACTTTGCAAATATCTTCTCATGTTTGTCAATTGGCTTTTCTTAAGGTATCTTCATCTCTTTACTGTAAGCAGTTATCATCTGACACTGAAACTCTCCCAACCCTGGGTGATATATCACTGCTGGGGGTCAGCTGACCCTCCGCATGGGTGTGGGCAGACCTATTCCTGGGCAGGAACCTGTGTGTGAGGCGGTTTGTGAGATAAAAGGTGCCCGGAGCCCGCAGACGCCTCGACCTTCCTGCTGTCTCCCAAACCTGCCGCTGGGCCTTTAAGACGCTGAGCGATGACACGTAACCTGGCAGGTGCCCCTCTGGCCGGGGGTTCATGTCCTGAGATCCGGTTTCAGGTCTGCTCCTGGCTCTACAAGGGGAAGCCCCCGTTTCCTCAACACCCCACTGCAGCTGGCCGCAAGTCATCTCTCCTGGGCCCCGCTTCTCTTTGTTAAAAGAGACGAGTTCGAATACTAACCCTGAATCGTGCGTCATGTCCCCAGGCCATTCCCCGGAGCCCGGCCGTGAATAGCCCGGCCGTGAATTTCCCGACGTAGGTTACTTTGGGAACATCGGTTTCTCGTGAGCCTCTCTCACTGGACTTCGCCCTCAGGAAGAGGGGGCTGTGTCTCTGACCGCTGCCTTCCCCACACCTGGGAAGTCCTGGCACCTGGCGAGGCCAAGGGTCTGAATCAGGGGCTGAGTCGGGGAACGCAGGACAGCGGGCGGCCCCTGGTGAGCGGCGTCCCAGCCGCCCTGCCCCTTCTCTGCTTCTGAACGTGGCTTCCCGGGAGCGGGTTTCCTGGGCTGTGGTGGGAAACAAATCTTTCCCGGTCAATCGTCCCAGACGGCACTGTCCCAGGGGCAGCACAGGGCGAGGGCACGGACGGGCTGAGGCCTCCCTGTGGGTCCCAAGCGCCCCCCACAGGCTTTGGGTTCCACCTTGTTTAGTCTCAGCAGGAAACGCAACATCTCCTCACTGAGAAAAAGTCCCTCAGAGGAGTTCCAGCCCTTGTCCAGGGCAGAGGGACAGATTCCTAGATGCAGAGTCTCCTGAGATCACAGGCAGCAGGGAGGCAGGGGGGTGGCCACCACAAAGCTCCCGCCTCAAGTCCAAGGGCTCCCAGCACCGCGAGTTCTCGATGCCCCTCCCATCAGCCAGAGTGTGATATTCTGGATTGAGGGCTGGGCGACTTCCTGATGCTGAGTGGCCAACATGGAGGACCCTTGATGGGCTGCCCAGGCCTTCAGTGACCAGCATGGACCTCCCCTTGAAGGGCTTTCCTGGGCCCTGGGTGACCAGCATGGTCGTCCCCTGGAGGGCTGCTCCAGGCCCCCCGTGACCAACCGGATGTCCTCTGACGGGCTGCCTTGGACACTGGGCCTGGACAGGGCAGTGGAGACCACTGGTCTCCCTTCAGCTGCAGACACACACTTTCCACTGGCAACTTTTCAAGGCCTTTTTTTGTTCCCTCTGCACAGGAACCATCGTGCAGGGGACCTGAGTCATACGCTGATTACATCAAAGGGTGTTTGTCTTGGTTTGTAGCCCGCTGGGTTAGAACCAAGATAAATCACAAGTTGGCTAAAGGAGCCCACAAACACGCAGGTTTGGGTCGCTTTTGCTGGGGAACGCGTGGTGAGTTCAAGCCAGTGCTTCACCCCACCCTGCCCTTATTCAGCAGATTGCTGAAGGAAAAAACAAACCGGGGGTGCTGGGCGCTGGCCTCCGAGTGTTCTCACGGTGGGTGTCCCCATGCCGGTGAGTTCAGCGTGGCTGCAGTGATGGCCGTGCGGCCTGTCCACAGCTTGGGGTCCACTCCTCCTGGCCAGCGGGAGGGTCTCAGACACCCCCACAGCCTCCAGCCAGGGGGACTCTGCTCTCGGAGGTCTGGGGAGGGGTCAGGTCTGCCCATTTCAGGCCCACTGGCTGGGCCCTCAGTCACCTGCAATCCATTCCCAACAGCACCTGGACAGTGTGTGAACCTCGGGCCATCAGAACTCCTCTCCTATGTGATTTAAGAAGCATTTTCAGAAGCACACGCACCCCTGTGTCCCTAGTAACTTTTGGAGATACAGTCACCACCTGCTGGAAGTGTAGACCCAATAGGGAGAAGGGAGGTGTTGAGCACCCCCCACGGGGACAGGACCTGGGGTCACATGTTCCTCCCAGTTCCTCCCAGACCCATGGCCCAGTCTCCTGGCTTTTCATTAAGACTCATGCCCTTCACCTGTCCAGTTGTTATGCAGCAGTAAGTCACGGGGGTCCCTCAGGCTGGGCGCTGCCCAGATGTCCTTGCCGGCAGGGCCTGTGTTCTCCTGGGGACTCAGACCTTTGGACAAACTGGAGACACGTGTAGCCGGAGGAGGCAAGAGCTGAGGACACAGAGGAGCCGGAGTGGCAACAGGAATGTGAGGCCTAGACTCTGATGGGATGCGTGCCGCCGATGCCCCATCTGAGCTCCCGGCATCCGGAGTTCAGTGCGGGGTCGGCTGGCGCGATGCTGTGGGCTTGGGCACACGGGAGCTGGGACTGTGTGGCCTGCTGGGCCACAAGAGGTCGGCTTGTACTAAGGCCCACAGCCACCCAGAGCCCGGAGGTGACCTGCAGGCGCACGCAGTTCCTGGTGGGGATGTTCTGAGTGTGTGAAGATCGGACCTGCTAGGAACAGGTCTCATAGGACGCGGGAGGCGGAGGGTCCATCATGTCCAGAGAGGCCCCCCGCATCCCCAGCAGCACAGCGACCCCACGCACCTCTGCCCTAGCAGCGCCACACAGCGCCGCCACCTCCCTTTCCAAACGCACCAGAGGGCGGCTCTCCTGCTCCACGCCAGGGAGTGACACTCTCATCCTGGGAGGTTTTCAGATGGAGCGGTCATTCCTCCACCAAGGTCTCCGCTTTCTGCCTCGGCCCCACAGTCCTGAAGAAGCTCCCTCTCTCTCTGGAGACTCTGACAGCTGGGAAGTCTTCGTGGTTTCTGTCTGCAGATCCTGGTGAAACCTCCTGGGATGATACAAAACAAATAGAATTCGTCTCTCATACAGGTGCCCTCAAACGTGAGAATCACTAGTGCTGAACATCACAGATGAGCAAGCATCCACTGAGTTCTTGATTTCTGCAGATGCTGAAGGGTCCAGAATAAGTAGGAGGCCACCCCTTCAGTTCCCAAACTCCTTGAGAAGAGCCCATGGGCTTCAGGTGCATTGATGACTGATGGCGATAATAAGAAGGGTCGTGATGGACAGATAAGTAGTTGACAGATGGACAAATAGATGCATGGTAGATAGATATGTAAGTAGATAACTACTTTGTAGATGACAGAGAGATAGATAGCTGCATACATAGAAGTGGATGGACGGATGATGGATAGATAAGTACACAAGCAGGTGGCAGATGATGGATGGATAAATGGACAGATAAACAGAAAGTTATGACTGATAGATGGTAGACAGACATAGATAGATGACTGCTGGATGATGGGTAGATAGATGGATGATAGATAAAATGTTTGTTTCAAAATAGCCCTGAAGGGGTTGGGGGAAGTCAGTGTCAGGCTTATAAGGAGCCCATTTGTGCCACTGGCAGCAGTGTCTGTGGAGGTTCTCCTGGCTCCCTCCAGAGTGTCAGGCCTGGGGGGCAGGCTCCTTGGATGGGTCTCAGGCATCTCTCCTCCCCCTACATCCCCCCTCCTCATCATCTCCCCTCCCCCCTCCTCCTCCCCCCATCATCTCCCCTCCCCCATCTCCCCTCCCCATCACTCTTCCCTCATCATCCCCTCCCCCATCATCCCCTCCCCCATCACCTCCCCTCCCCATCATCCCCTCCCCCATCACCTCCCCTCTCCATCATCCCCTCCCCCATCATCCCCTCCCCCATCATCCCCTCCCCATCATCCCCTCCCCCATCATCCCCTCCCCCACCCCCTCCCCTCCCCATCATCCCCTCCCCCATCATCCCCTCCCCCATCATTTCCCCTCCCCTATCATCTCCCCTCCTCCATCACCCCCCACCCCCACCATCTCCCCTCCGTCATCACCCCCTCCCCCATCACCCCTATCTCCACCATCTCCCCTCCCCCATCACCCCCCTTCCCACAAGGTGAGTGTAGTGTCTGTCTTCAGGTCACAAGTGTAGACCTATTCCCCAGGCTCCACCAAGCCAGCACAGGGAGGCTCTGGCCTGTGATCAGGCCTGTTTGAGGTTGGGGTGAGATAAAGCAGAGAGACCCTCTGCTCTGAGTATCCACTGTACACTTGTTTCCTGACTCTGCCCTCACCTCTGAGTCTTGGTCTTCATGCCAGGCCACAGCAGACATCACTGTTCCCTTCACGTGGTCCTAAGAGATCAGTGATAATAAGGCAACATGTGAAGTACAGCTGAGCGGCCTCTGGAGATGCCAGCGGGTCAGCTGGCCTGGAGAAGAAAGGCCCTGGGTCCTCGCACCTGCCGGGGACACAGAGACCAGCCAGGAGTAGCAGCTGCTCTGTCTCAGCAACGAGTGGCACTGAGGGGACAAAAAACACTTCCAAAAAGGCCACTAGGACAGGGGACAGACCAGCAGGATAGGGGACAGACCAGCAGCTAAGGGAACAGAGCAGCAGGCCAGGGCACAGAGCAGCAGGCCAGGGCACAGACCAGCAGGACAGGGGACGGACCAGCAGGACTGGAGAAAGACCAGCAGGACAGGGGACCAGTTCAGGGGACGGGCCAGCAGGAGAGGGGACAGGCCAGCGGGACGTCCGAATCCTGGCGGTGAGGTAAAGAGGAACTAGCAGAGGGCAGGACATCCCTGCTCCCTCCAGTCCCTCTGTCCACCCCCCATCCCCCCAGGAAGGCCATGATTGGCAGGCCCAGCTGGGGTGGCCGCTGTGGGTCTGGCCCTCCAGGCTATCCTGACAGATGTTTTAATCTACTGTTTGAAGAACTACTTCTGCACAGCTCTGCGGCACAAACATCTGTTTCTGTTTAGAATGACGGAAGGTTTGTTTACGGGTGACCTCGAAAGCTCCGGCATCCAGTCCTCTTACGCACCCCATCCTGACAGATGTTTTAATCTGAACATGAAGCTTTCAGAACTGTTCATGCCTAACCCTCTCAGCCCTGGTGAAGGAGCCACTCTGGGTTTACCCTGTGGCCCTTACCGCTCCCCACCCCTACCCGAGCTCACCCATCACGCCCCGAGCTCAGAGGGGCTGGTGCACAATGACCTCACAGCACCGCTGCCTGAGAGGCTGGGGGTGTGGGGGAGGGACCAATAATGGAGGGGCGGGGCCATGAGGGGAGGGGCCAATAAGGGAGGGGCGGGGCCAGGGGGAGGGGCCAATAAGGGAGGGGAGGGGCCAATAAGGGAGGGGCGGGCTCAGGAGGGGGCCAATAAGGGAGGGGCGGGGCCAGGAGGGGAGGGGCCTGGAGGGGAGGGGCCGGGGTGGGAGACCAGGGCCCGTCTCCGCCCATGGGTCTCAGTCCTGCTCGCGGGGCTCAGAAGGTCGCCTGGTAGGCTGGTTCTTATGTGTCTTCACATCCTGGGATTCAGCCCACGTGAGACGTGAGCCAGATGCTGAAGTAATTGGTAACGGCTTTCCACATGACTGAATATGGAGACACCAAGAGATGTTTGCAGGTAGTTCCTGAGAGGACCGTCAATGGGATCTTTTTCCTCCATCTGTAAACCGGCCATTTAACCGCAGGGAAAAGATAGGAAAAGAAGGTGTTTGCTGAATGCCTGCCAGGTGCTCCAAGCTTCCTTTCTCTGTAAAGAAGCCGAGCCCTCGATTCGGTGTCAGGCCAGCGCCGCACACGCCTGTCGGAGGAGCATCCCCCAGATGCCCTGGGCTGGGACCACCCTCCCTCGGAGGGTACCTGAGGCCCTGGGACAGGGGCCTGTGGGCCTCGGGTGAGCAGAGGTACCTCGGGCGTCCCTTCCCTCCCTCCAGCCCCGGGGCCCAGGGGCGAGACCAGACTCGGGCAGGAGCCTCCTCCCGGGCACATGGTGGGGCAGCGGGGTTCCAACCAGCAGAGCATGTTCTAGTTCTAGTAAAATACAGCAAAACTCAGGACACGTAACAGAAATTTCTATATTCGGGCAAGGTCACTTGGGGAATTTTTTTCCAGTTCTGAGAAGAAAGGCTTATTCATTTTAAATTAGTAGATAATGGATCTTAATCTTTTCCGCATTTTCCCATGGGCACAAAGGCTGAAGAAGCAGAGATGCCATTTCTCTGTTCTGAGTGGACAGGCCAAGCTGCAGGGCAGGGGCAGGGCCCTCAGGGTGCCCAGCGCGCATGACCATGCACCTGCCAGGACACCACCTCCTTCCTTGCCCTTCAGCTCTGCCCTCCTTGCCTGCCTGGGCAGCTGGAACAGCGGCACCCACCTGGACGCCGCTGCCCTGAGCTCCTCACACCTGAGAGTGCAGGACGCAGCGCCCTTCCTTCACCTCCCGGGCCCATCCTTGCGGCAGCTCATCTAGTCTGGTGGGGAGACGTCCTGGGGGTGAGGGAGCCAGTTGGTCCCCAAAGACGTGGATGACACTCTGTGCCCGGGAGGACCACGTTAGCAAAGGGTCCTGAGGGGCAAGAGCTGAACCCCAGTAATGATCCCCCATTGGGAAAGTGGCTGGAGTTTGCGGGGCCTTCCTGCTTGATAAGCACTGAGGGTCCAGGGACCCATGGGTCTCCCCACAACCTGGGGCCTGCCCCTGAGGTGGCTTCTGGGGTGGCCAAGCCATGAGCTGTCAGCATCTCCCCCCAGGACCCCCAGGGGGCCGTTTGGGTCCAGCTGCATTGGTCAGAGATGTTCAGTGACAAGGACTCCAACACACTAAGTTCACCTGAGCAGGAAACAAAGCTCCAAGTGACGAAGGGGCGGCCAGTGTTGACGTGGAATGGGACACACCAAGCTCAGACTGGTTCTGGACACGACGCGGTGAAGCAGGTACTGATTCTCGACTCTGGCCACTACATGGACAATTTTAGATGACTGGCCATGAAGTTTTAGTTTTACAGAATATTTAGTAAGATCTAATTAAATTTTTTGAAAATTAAAGATGTATGCTATGTGTGCTTAGTCATATATACAAATAATTGACTATCAAATATTGAAGTGCTAGTCACTTGCTGCTGCTGCTGCTGCTAAGTCGCTTCAGTCGTTTCCGACTCTGTGCGACCCCATAGACGGCAGCCCACCAGGCTCCGCCATCCCTGGGATTCTCCAGGCAAGAATGCTGGAGTGGATTGCCATTTCCTTCTCCAGTGCATGAAAGGGCAAAGTGAAAGTGAAGTCGCTCAGTCGTGTCCGACTCTTAGCAGCCCCATGGACTGTAGCTCACCAGGCTCTTCTGTCCATGGGATTTCCCAGGAAAGAATACTGGAGTGGGGTTCCATTTCCTTCACGGGGGATCTTCCCAACTCAGGGATCAAACTCAGGTCTCCTGCATTGCAGGCAGGTTCTTTACCATTTTAGGCACCAGGAAAGCCCTAAATATTAACTATTATTAATTAATTAATAGCATTAATCGATAATTTAATTGATAATTAAAGTGATATTAATTATCAAAAAGACATGACACTGAAAGATGAACACCCCAGGTCAGTAGGTGCCCAATAGGCTACTGGAGAAGTGTTGAGAAATAACTCCAGAAGGAATTAAAAGGCTGAGCCAAAGTGGAAGCAATGCCCAGTCATGGATGTGACTGGTGATGGAAGTAAAGTCCTATGCTGTAAAGAACAATATTGTATAGGAACCTGAAATGTTAGGTTCATGAATCAAGCTAAATTCAAAGTGGTCATGCAGGAGATGGCAAGAGTGAACATAGACATTTTAGGAATCAGTGAACTAAAATAGACCAGAATGGGCAAATTTAATTCAAATGACCCTTATATCCACTACTGTGGGCAAGAATCCCTTAGAAGAAATAGAATAGCCCTCATAGTCAACAAGAGTTCAAATGCAGTATTTGGGTGCAATCTCAAAAATGACAGAACGCTCTGTTTGTTTCCAAGGCAAACCATTCAATACCACAGTAATCCAAGTCTATGCCCCAACCACTGATACCAAAGAAGCTCAAGCTGAATGGTTTTAGGATGACCTACAAAACCTTCCAGAACTAAGACCAAAAAAGATGTCCTTTTCATCATAGGGGACTGGAATGCAAAAGTAGGAAGTCAAGAGATCCCTGGAGTAACAGGCAAATTTGGCCTTGGAGTACAGAATGAAGCAGAGCAAAAGGTTAACAGAGTTTTACCAAGAGAACCCACTGGTCAGAGCAAACACCCTCTTCTAACAACAGAAGAGAAGACTCTACACATGGACATCACCAGATGGTCAACACCAAAATCAGATTGATTATATTCTTTGCAGTCAAAGATGGAGACACTTTCTACAGTCAGCAAAAACAAGACTGAGAGCTGACTGTGGCTCAGATCATGAACTCCTTATTGCCAAATTCAGACTCAAATTGAAGAAAGTAGGAAAAACCACTAGATCATTCAGGTATGACCTAAATCAAACCCCTTACAATTATACAGTGGAAGTGATGAATAGATTCAAGGGATTAGATCTGATAGAGTGCCTGAAGAACTATGGATGGAGGTTCATGATATTGTACAGGAGGTGGTGATCAAGACCATCCCCAAGAAAAAGAAATGCAAAAAGGCAAAATGGTTGTCCGAGGAGGCCTTACACATAGCTGAGAAAAGACTAGAAGCAAAAGGCAAAAGAGAAAAGGAAAGATATATTCATCTGAATGCAGAGTTCCAAAGAATACCAAGGAGAGATAAGAAAGCCTTCCTCAGCGATCCATGCAAAGAAATAGAGGAAAACAATAGAATGGGAAAGACTAGAGATCTCGTCAAGAAAATTAAAGATACCAAGGGAACATTTTATACAAAGATAGGCACAATGAAGGACAGAAGTGGCATGGACCTAACACAAGCAGAAGATGTTAAAAAGAGGTGGTAAGAATACACAGACAAACTATATAAAAAAGATCTTAATGACCCAGATAACCGTGGTGGTGTGATCACTCACCTAGAGCCAGACATCCTGGAATGGGAAGTCAAGAGGGCCTTAGGAAGTATCACTACGAACAAAGCTAGTGGAGGTGATGGAATTCCAACCGAGCTATTCCAAATCCTAAAAGATAATGCTGTGAAAGTGCTGCACTCAATATGCCACCATATTTGGAAAACTCAGCAGTGGCCACAGGACTGGAAAAAGTCAGTTTTCATTCCAATCACAAAGAAAGGCAATGCCAAAGAATGTTCAAACTTCCGCACAATTGCACTCATCTCACACACTAGCAAAGTCATGCTCAAAATTCTCCAAGCTAGGCTTCCTCAGTACATGAACCAAGAACTTCCAGATGTTCAAGCTGGATTTAGAAAAGGCAGAGGAACCAGAGATCAAATTGCCAATATCCGTTGGATCATCGAAAAAGCAGGAGAGTTCCAGAAAAACATCTACTTCTGCTTTATTGACTATGCTAAAGCCTTTGACTCTGTGGATCACAACAAACTGGAAAATTCTTAAAGATACGGAAATACCAGACCACCTTACCTGCCTCCTGAGAAAGCTGTATGGAGGTCAGGAAGTAGTAGTTAGAACTGGACATGAAACAATGGACTGGTTCCAAATTGGGAAAGATGTATGTCATTGGAAGGACTGATGCTGAAGCTGAAGCCCCAATACTTTGGCCACTGGAGGTAAAGAGCTGACTGATTGGAAAAAACCCTGATGCTGGGAAAGACTGAAGGCAGGAGGAGAAGGGGACGACAGAGGATGAGATGGTTGGATGGCATCACTGACTCGATGGACATGAGTTTGAACAAGCTCCGGGAGGTGGTGAAGGACAGGGAAGCCTGGTGTGCTGTGGTCCATGGGGTTGCAAAGAGTCAGACACAACTTAGTGACTGAGCAACCACAAAATTAGTAATAATACAATTAATTTTCATTTCTTCTCTTTGTTACTGTGTCATTTTGATTATTTAGAATAAATAAATATTTTGAAGCGAAATAATTTTTAAAATATTTTGGTTCTTTATATTTAATTTTTTGTTTATGCATTCAAATTTTAACACTTTAAATACTATTACATTTTTAATTCTAATGTAGATCATTAATGTCAATAGAACATAAATAACATGAAAATCTTGATTTTTTAGCACCAGTGTTTTTGTAAATTACACAAGTTTATGAATTTTGTATGCCTTTAGTTTGTATCACCCAACGTTACTAGCCCATGGACAAAACACTGGAAAATGCTCAATAGTCATGGAACTCAGCTGTCTTTGCTAGTTTGCCTGTTTTCATGGTGTATACCTAGTAAGTCATCTTCTCTGTGCGTCTCTGGCTCTCTGTGTAGGACCGCTTGATGACCCACTTTATGACTCCAGTCCTGACTCGTGCCCCTCGACCTCCACTCTGCTCTGGGCCCACACATGGAACACTGGAATAAATCTACTAGAAACTTTGCTTTTCCTTTATGGTATTTTTCAACAGCTTAAGAGTCCAAGGGCCTCTCCTTCTATCCCGGGGGAGTCTGGGTCCGGGGTCCTCGTCTGGGGAAGGGGCTTGGTGGACGGGACACTCTTTCTAACACTGGGAGGCTCACAGCACCACCCTCCACTCCTGTCAAGGTTTGTAGAGATCAGGAGGCTGGGGGACCCGGGCCCAGCGGAGGTACAGCCCCCCAGAACCAGGGGAGAGGAAATGAGCTGGTGATGACAGGCAGCCCACCGCGCCCCAGCGCCCCGCTCCTGGAACGCGCCCGTGTCCGCACCACCAGCGTGTGCGCGGCGAGGCAAGGCTCGTTTGTGATTGCTCGGTTCAGTTAGAAACGCCTCGTTCTGATGGAGTCTGCAGCTGGAAGCACAGAGGCGCACGAACCTGAAATCTGAGTCTAATTCTTTGAAAAGACCCACAGAGGAAAGTCACGAAAATTTCACGGCCGTGCCAGCGTGGGTGCTACAGCTGTGGGCACGTGGAGAAGGGGACGGTCACAGAGCTGAGGTCTGCGTGTCGGCCGTGCTCGCTCTGCCAGGCCCTCCTGACCAGGTTCAGGCGGCTCCCCCGCACCATGAGACGGTCGGATTAAGCGGACGGGTGCCCATGGACACGGCTCAGTGGCTGGGAGAGCAGCTGGCCGGACGCAGTGGTGAGCTGGTGAATGATCGACCGTCCGTCCGCTCCCTGAAGAGACAGGAGCCCTGGTGGGTGGCGCTGCCGGAGTCTGTGGTGTCAGGGCTCCCGTGACGGCCGGGAGCTGGGGGCCATGTGTGCATGAGGGGGCACCCGCTGAGCCCCCATGGTCAGTGGAGCAACGCCCAGAAGTGGACGCCCGTTCCGGGGGCCCCTTGGAGGCTGTGGGGCAACAGCTGACAGAAGCCGCGGCGTGGCCGCGTCAGAGCCCAGGCTCACGGGGCTCCCTGGCCGGCGGGACCAGGCCCGCCCTCCCTTCGAGTCGCGTGTCCAGTGGGGGCCACAGGCCATCGGGCCCGGGCTCTGTATCCGCGCCCTCACTCACGTCCCCCCACCATCGGCCCATCTCCCAGGCCTCCTGCGTCCCGCCTCCTCCGGCCTGACTTGGAAACGCACAGCGTCAGGTCCGCTGGAGTCTGAGACCCGGAGGCACCATGTAGCAGCGGCGAGGCCCCGTGGGTTGAGACCTGGAAGTTGTGTTCTGTTTTTCTCTTGGCTTTTGGGGGCTACTCTTGAGTCCCAGAGATAAAGGGCATGGAAATGAAACATGGACTTGAGAAACATCCAGATGTTTTCATGGGAAGAGGCTGGACTCTGTTCACTTCCTTCCATTCTTTCAGGAATTCGGAAGGGGAAGGTTGTGAAGGCGCAGAGCCCGCAGTGGGAGCGGAGAGGTGGAGATGAGTCCGTCCTGGCCACTCCTCTCCCGTGAGGGTCTGGAGAGTGACCGGGACATGAGGAGTTGGCCAAGGGGTGGGCCCAGGGGGCCTCAGGACCCCTGCGACCTGGCCTTTTGGCATCAAGGGCGCACACGAGGCTGAGCCGCACGGGGAGGTCCCCGAGGCCTGTGCGTCTGTGGCCCCGGCGGTGGGGGGGGGCGGGGGGGCAGAGCAGTGAGCTCAGCTCGGACTTACGGCCGAACCAGGCGTGCTGTACAAACTGCCTCCGTGCCGCAGGCCTGGCCTTCAGAGTCCCGGCTGTGATCAATAACGTGTCATATGTAACCAAGACAAAGGCTGCAGAATGGCCCCATGTTTATGAAGTCAATATATGGATGGTAGGGAATTCCTGGGCGTTGTTTGTGCGCCGTGTAAATATTTTAAGTTTGCACCAGTAACAGGGGTCTCTGTGTATATTACACAGAGTTCTCTTTTATCCGGTTTGGAGAAGTGGTTCGAAGGAGCGGATGCAAATTGTCCAAACAAACATTTGTTCCCTCCTCCAGCCGGGGGGGTGGACTGCCCTCCCCACCCCACACCCCCCGGGGGCCAGGCCGGCACTGCCTCTGTTCACAGGGGGGGACCGACTGGGCTGGCGTGGGGGGTGTGTGTGTGTGTGTGTGTGTGTGTGTGGTGTGTGTGTGTGTGTGTGTGTGTGTGTGTGTGTGTGTGTGTGTGTGTGTGTGTGGTGTGGTGTGGTGTGTGTGTGTGTGTGTGTGTGTGTGTGTGTGTGTGTGTGTGTGTGTGTGTGTGTGTGTGTGTGTGGTGTGTGTGTGTGTGTGTGTGTGTGTGTGGTGTGGTGTGGTGTGTGTGTGTGTGTGTGTGTGTGTGTGTGTGTGTGTGTGTGTGTGTGTGTGTGTGTGTGTGTGTGTGTGTGTGGTGTGTGTGTGGTGTGGTGTGTGGTGTGTGTGTGTGTGTGTGTGTGGTGTGTGTGTGTGTGTGTGTGTGTGTGTGTGTGTGTGTGTGTGTGTGTGTGTGTGTGTGTGTGTGTGTGTGTGTGTGTGGTGTGTGGTGTGTGTGTGGTGTGTGTGTATGCGGTGTGTGGTGTGGTGTGTGTGGTGTATGCAGTGTGTGTGGTGTGTGTGTGTGAGTGTGTGGTGTGGTGTGTGTGTGTGGTGTGTGTGGTGTGTGTGTGTGTGTGTGTGTGTGTGTGTGTGTGTGTGTGTGTGTGTGTGTGTGTGTGTGTGGTGTGTGTGTGTGTGGTGTGGTGTATGCAGTGGGTGGTGTGGTGTGTGTGGTGTGGTGTGTGTGGTGTATGCAGTGTGTGTGTGTGTGTGTGTGGTGTGTGTGTGTGGTGTGTGGTGTGTGTGGTGTATGCGGTGTGTGGTGTGGTGTGTGTGTGTGTGTGTATGTGGTGTGTGTGTGTGTGTGTGTGTGTGTGTGTGTGGTGTGTGTGTGTGTGTGTGTGTGTGTGTGTATGGTGTGTGGTGTGTGTGTGTGTGTGTGTGTGTGTGTGTGTGTGTGTGTGGTGTGGTATGTGTGGTGTGGTGTGTGTGTGTGTGTGTGTGTGTGTGTGGTGTGTGTGTGTGGTGCGGTGTGTGGTGTGGTGCATGGAGCTCTCTGCTATGAATGGAACATCTGTGGATGGAATCTCAGTTAACAACGAAAAACTAAAATCCTTCTGACGGGGCTTCCCTGGTGTCCAGTGGTTAAGCGTCCACCCCCAATGCAGGAGACAACGGTTTGTCCCCTATCGGGGAACTAGGGCCTCACAAGCCAGGGGGCCACTGAGCCCGCGCACTGCAGCGAGAGGGAAACCCACGTGCCACAGGTAAACCCCGATGCGGCCAAAAGCAAAAGAAACCACTTTTCTAAAATAAAACCCGCTCGAGTCCAGCTCCCGGTGACACAGGCTGGTGAAGTCATTCGTGTGACCCCACCCACTAAGGGGGAACATGAGGCTGACGTCCAGCTTCCCCAACACGAGGAAGGGCAGCCCCGCCTGGCGATGCCACCTCCAGGGCCGCAGGCCGGCGTGCCTGGCTGAGCGTCAGGCTTCTGAGTTGGGACTGGAAGACAAGGCCGAGGAGGTGGAACGAGCCCAGGAGGAGAAGCCCCCAGAGGCTCTGTGGACGCCCTCCAGGGTCCTGACCTGAGCGGTGCGGGCAGCGGGGTCCAGCAGCCGTGACGGGGCGTTCCCGCTCAGGACGAGGGGCCGGGGGACGCGGTCTGGAGGAGCGGGGTCTGGCCCGCAGGGAGGAGAGGCATGAGGAGGCCCCGTGGAGGAGAAGAATGGCCAGGTGCGTCCAGCCGCCCTGCCCCGCAGCGAGCGCCTGGCGGACAGGCCTTCAGAGTCCCTGGGGAAGTGCAGAGGGTGGAGGCGGGCGGCCAGCCCCGGCCACGTGACGACAGCCCCCGCGCTGGGCTCTGCGGTCAGGGACGGCGCCTCCGCCAAGTGAGCGTCCTCCTGGGAGGCCTCGGGGGCCTCGCTGCCCCAAGAGGGGTCGGGAAGGGACGTCTCCATTTCCACGTGGCCCAAGGAGCCCTGGAGCTGTTCCCACAGCCTCAGAGGCAGCCAGTCTTCATCCTGTCAGAACAGACGTGACTTGGGGCACAACCAAGAGCTGCCTGGGGCCCAGCAAATGTCCATACACAGGCGGCGTCTGGAGCCCTGTGACCCCCGACCTGCGGGTTGGAAAGAGCCCCTGAAAGCCTGTGCTGAGCCCCCTCCCCGGATGAACGCCGAGCCCCCCTCACACGCGCTGGGCCCCTGAAGTTCAGGTGTGTTTCTCCGGCCTCGTCTCAGACGCTCATTCCTGCCCAGGTGCGTTGACTGCACAGAAACGGGCTGAAGAGCAGGGTCCTCGGAGGCGGCTGAACCCAGACAGCAAGCGCTGGACCCTCCCCCCACAGAAGTTTCCCTGGAGGCTCAGAGGTAAAGAATCCACCTGCAATGCAGGAGACTGGGCTCGATACCTGGGTTGGGAAGATCCCCTGGAGAAGGGAAAGGCTACCCAATCCAGGAGTCTTGCCTCGAGAATCCCGTGGACAGGGGAGCCTGGTGGACTACAATCTGTGGGGTTGCAAAGAGCCAGAGAGGACTGAGCAACTAACACTCTCACTCCCCCACAGAGGCCCACAGGCACCCTCCCTGCAGGCTGCGTCCCCTCACGGGGGAGCAGGAGAATTGGGGACAGGAGCACACGTTACCCTGAAGGAGAAACAGATGAGGCAGGTCACGCGTGGTTTGTCTTCACGGGGAGGGGTCCCTCACAGGCAGGGGGCTGGCGTTCTCTCCAGAACAGGGCCTGGCACCCCCGTCACTGTGAACAAGCTGTGGGCCCCCTGGCCTGGCCACAGAGCTGGGCGGTTGGGACAGGCCTGCCCACACAGCTTGGCCTATTGACCGTCTGGACGTTCGCGGGAAACGTGTTCAGCTGCGTGCTCCTGCACTTTGCAGGGGGCCTCGAGCCCCAGGACTTAGCCAGGCCTGTGCCCAGCCACACGACCCCCACCCGTCTTCCAGGCCCATCCCGGCCCTACACTGGGTGAAGGCATGTGCAGGCTGAGGCCCAGGGAGACACGTTCTGCTGGGCGGGCAGGATTTCTGTTCCGTCAGTGTTGTCTGTCCGTCTTCTCTGGCCGCCTCCACGGGGCAAAGGGACCCACAAGCCTTTTTCTGACACTCAGCCATCCCGGCGAGCCCTGGTCATCAGCTCGTCCATCATAACTTGGGCCCCGCTCGACCTCTGTGACTGGGTGGCGTCTGCTGTTCGGAGTGGGCAGGAGCTGGAGAGGCAGAGAGGTGCTGAGCGGCGGTGAAGCACTCTGTCCACTTGCACACGGCAGGCACTTAATAAATGCCCAGGCCTCAAAGAGCCCCTTCTCCGGCCTCTGCTGTGGGCAGAGTGCCCTCCTGCAGGAGACAAACCCTGGCTCCTGGCCCTAGGCTCAAACAGCCAGGAGGCCCCAGGCTGGAAGGCCCAGACCCAGAGCACCTGCTGGTGTTCCGGTTTCTCAGGGAAAACCAGGTGAGCGCAGATGTGAGCAGACCCAGACTGGAGTCTGGGGGCCACCCACCCCCCCACACCCCACCCAGGGCCTCCTTCCCTCCGTCCCTGGCTGCCCACACCGGCTCCCAGGTGCCCTGCTTTCATGTGGAAAGGCCGCCCTTGGGGTTGGCGTCCTGGACACCACCCTCCTGCTCCTGGCTGACCACCTGGGCCCTCCTGGGGGGACCTGGCCTCTCCTGGCGGGAGGGTGAGAGCAAGAAGTAAACCCTGGGGCCGGGCGTCCATGGGACATTCACCCTGTGGGTCTGAAGGTGGGGGCCGTGGGGCCTGGACACGGCGGGACCTGCCCACGGCGCCACGTGAGCCTGTGGGTGTGCATGCCTGTGCATGCGCGTGTGCGTCGTGTGGCATTTGTGCCCAGCACGTGTACACACGGTGCACATGTGCTTGTGGGTGCTGGTGCGCGTGTGCACGCGTGTGTATTTGTGTCAGTGCCGCCTGTGCACATGGCCTTACAAAGCTCCTGGAGCCAATTTAGAGACAAGAAAGGGAGGCCAGGTGAGGGGCAGGGCTGCCGTCTGCAGGGTGGCTGATTACAGCCCAGCCCCCGGCGGCCTTGGGAGGGAGCCGGGGATGCCCTGGGCCTGGGGAGGGGCGGCGGCTGTGCAGCCGCCTCGGAGGGGCGGGGCCGTGGGCCTGTGGGCGGGGCCGTGGGCCTATTGGGCGGGGCCGTGGGCCTATGGGGCGGGGCCGTGGGCCGGTGGGGCGGGGCCATGGGCCGGAGGGGCGGGGCCGTGAAGAGGGGCCGTGGGCCGGAGGGGCGGGGCCGTGGGCCGGAGGACGCAGCTCAAGCGGGCGGGACCCTCTCCCCGCAGCCCACCCCAGGGCCTCCCAGTGCAGCACCGGGAGGGTCAACACTGGCTCCGCCCCACAGCCGGGGAGACGGCAGGGGTGGCTGAGGGGTCTTCCCTGGTGGGGCTGCGGAGGACAGCTGGGTGGGGGGTGTCTTCCCCGGTGCGGGGGAGGGTGGTGGGGGTTGAGCGGGTGGCTGAGGGATGCCCGTTGTGAAGCGGGGGTGGCTGGGCGGGTCTTCCCCAGTGGGGTTGTGGGGGACAGCTGGGTGGGTGGGTCTTCCCTGGTGGGGGCAGGGGTGGCAGGGGGATGCCTGGTGGGGGGTTCGGGGCTGGGGGGGATGTAGCTGGAGCGTCTTCGGCCTCGAGGCCTCTCAGCTCTGCAGCCTCGGGCAACCCTGGAGGAGGCCTGTGCAGCCCTTCCTTTCCTGGGCTTCTGCACGGAGGAGAGGAGCCGCCCAGCAAGGGGCAGCTGCCCACACGCTGCCCCCAGGACCAGCCCCCAGCCTCCTCCTCACTGCCTCGCTGACCCCTCACACACACTTGCTCGAATCTTCCTGCTCACACACTCACTCACAGTCACTCACACTCACAGAAACCAGACCACGCGGGCCTGGTGGCCACATGAGCCTGGAGTGCGGGCCCCAAGGCCGTTTCCAGGTCTAACAGCCGCAGGGGCAAAGCCAGCCATATAGATGAGGGCCCAGGCTTGGGGCCGCCGGACCCGTCGCTGGTCCTTCCAGCATCTGGAACCGTCCAAACTGTGGCCTTCAGATAAGCTAGGTGGGCCGGAGCTGGTGCTGCCCGTCTGGAGGATCTGAGCAATGTGGGTGCATAACCTCCGTGAGGATGGTCAGCTGGGGGAAGGACCAGACGTGAGAGTCCTGCATCTCCAGAGGATGCTAAGACACCTGATGTCATAGGGCCTTCCGAGACTCTGACAGAAACTGTAGATGTCATCCTCGGAATCATGAAATTATTCCTCAGCCAGAATGCTTAAACATTATTCATATTTTAAAGAACACCATTTATTACTGATGTAATTATATATAATTTAATTAAAAGACGCTTACTCCTTGGAAGGAAGGTTATGGCCAACCTAAATAGCATATTTAAAAGCAGAGACGTTACTTTGCCAACAAAAGTCCGTCTAGTCAAGGCTGTGGTTTTTCCAGTGGTCATGTATGGATGTGAGAGTTGGACAGTGAAGAAAGCTGAGCGCTGCAGAATTGATACTTTTGAACTGTGGTATTGGAGAAGACTCTTGAGAGTCCCTTGGACTGCAAGGAGATCCAATCAATCCATCCTAAAGGAGATCAATCCCGGGTGTTCATTGGAAGTACTGATGTTGAAGCTGAAACTCCAATACTTTGGCCACCTCATGCGAAGAGTTGACTCATCGGAAAAGACCCTAATGCTGGGTAGGATTGGGGGCAGGAGGAGAAGGGGACGACAGAGGATGAGATGGTTGGATGAGAGGATGGATGGGGATGGGGGAGGATAAATTAGGAGTTTGGGATTAACATACACACAGCACTACATATAAAATAAACAAAGAGAACGTACTGAAAAGCACAGGGAACTATGCTCAGTATCTTGTAATAACCTATAGTGGAAGAGAATATAAAAAAGAATGTATATATATTTATATGTATGTATAACAATCATTTGCTGTACAGCTGAAACTAACAGTTTAAATCAACTATATTTTCAATAAAACTTTTTTAAATTAAAAAACATTTTTTAATGTGCCCGCCAAAAGCTTTGTGGGGGAAACAGCTGGTGCAGAGAAGAACACTGCAGTTTACCAACTTCTCATTTTACTTTGAAGTTTCAAATTTTTAAGATAAAGCTTCAAAGAGAAATGGGCTTGTTGTCCCCAGATTTGAATCAGCTCTTTTAATTTCCAAACTATGCTGTTATTGATTTTTTAAAAGCAAACAAAACAACCCTCCAAAGCACATTGCAAATTGGAGGTATTTCCCATGGATTTGGTCACAAACAATCTGGAACCGACAGACGGCTATTATGACCACACTTCTTGTCTTCTCTGAGCCTTAGGCCTGAAGAGCAGGCTGAGTGAGCGTGTGCTGACTGAGGGAGCAGGAGAGGTCTGGCCAGCGGCCTCACAAGAGCCTGCCTGTGTGCACCCGTCAAACACCCCAAAATAACTTTATTTGAAGAATCCATATGGACCTCAAGCTTGTCACATAAACAGAAGGCGAGGATTTTCAGTCTCTTACCTGTGTGCATCAGGAATATTTGTGTTAATCACTAGCCTGCATTGTTCACAGCAGAGCCTGAAGAGAGTTCAGGAAAAGACGAGTCTGCCTCCCTCCAGAGCCCTGAGCTTGAAGTCAGGGGTTCCAAGAACTGGTGCAAACCCTTCAGTGTGGCCGGACTGGCAGTGCTGACGGGGCTGCTGATCCCCAGTCACCACAAGGCCCCCTCGCCGCAGAGACGGACGCAATGACACAGAGGCCCAAGCAAAGCCCCTCGTCTCACAAGAAGACCCTTGGAGGGCTGCCTCTAACCCTCTCTAGGCCGTGGGCTCGTCTCAAACAGGAAGTAAATTGATTTCTGATCACTCAGTCACGCCCCACCCTCAGAAACCCTTCTGAAAGACACCCAGAACCAGAGGTGCTCAGCGGGGCCAAGTGAACCACACGGAACCCCTGCACCACATGATGCTCCTTGGACACAGGCTGGGCGAGGCCGAAGGCCCTTAGAGACCCAGACCTGACCGTGTCCTCAGACAGCACGGCCCAGACCCGACCATGTCCTTAGACAGCACAGACCAGACCCGACTGTGTCCTCAGACAGCACGGCCCAGACCCGACCGTGTCCTCACACAGGACGGCCCAGGCCCGACCGTGTCCTCCGACAGCACGGCCCAGGCCCGACCGTGTCCTCAGACAGGATGGACCAGGCCCGACCGTGTCCTCGGACAGTACGGCCCAGACCCTACCGTGTCCTCGGACAGGACAGCCCAGACCCGACCGTGTCCTCGGATAGGACGGCCCAGGCCCGACCGTGTCCTCGGACAGGATGGCCCAGGCCCGAACGTGTCCTCAGGATGGTCCAGACCTGACTGTGTCCTCAGACAAGATGGCTCAGGAGATGACCCCGCACACCTGCCTTGAGGGGAGCCGGCTTGGACCTGCTGCCTGGCTTCTACGTAAATCTTTGCTGGCAGGCTGCTGATGTTCCATGTTACCTTGGCCAGCGTCTCTCCTCCAGTGGGGTCCAGTCCCTCGTGGGGACACTCTGTCCAGTGGACAGAGGCCACAGGAGCTGCAGGGCCCCAACCTTAACGACCTGGCGCCACAGGGGATGTGCCCTGGCCCCGTCCTGGGGCCTCAGGACAGGATCGGATGAGGGGCATCAGCACCTCTCGCAGCAGGGGACCTGGCTCCTGCTGCCTCACCAGGAGAGCCGCGGAGCTGGGAAGTGCGGCCAGGCCTGGGAGCGAGGGTGCCGGGAGGGCGTCAGGTGGGAGGGCCCGGCTCACAGCCCCCCGGGCCATGGGTGGGGTGTGGACCTGGGCCTGACTCCTCCTCGTCCTCACACGCCTGGCGCCTCTGACCTCACACATGTCACTGGGCTCTTGCCTCCCCAGGTCCCCTACCCTGAACTGCATCTGCTGAGCGTGTGCTGAGCCCCGAGCACACGGGGCCGAGCAGCTGCTCCACAGATGCTCGGAGTGAGCCCGCCGGTCAGACCACCGTCGGACCTGGAGTCGTCAGATCCGGCAGACCCGGCCCTGCGCTCCGTCAGCGGGGGAACCAGGGGAAGTGGAAGCTCCTCCCTCCACACAAGCCTCTGAGGGCGTGGCCCAAAGCCCTTGGGCCATCGTGACACAGTCACCTGTGACCACAGGCCCAAGCGGCGTGCGCTGGTCCTCACCTGCCACTCGGGACTGTCCCCTCGTGGGCGCCGCCTCCTCCAAGCAGCACAGCCCAGTCACTGTCCACACAGGCAGGGCTTCCGTGGTGTCCATATGCTGGTCATTCAGGAGCCCACAGACCCACTCGAGGGGCCGGAGTCCTCGTTCAAACAGCGTCTGTGACCCAGCCCCACCCCGGGAATGTCCGGGTAATGGCAGATGCTTAGCTCCCCATCAGGCACTTGAGTCCACCTTATCTCGGCACGATTCCCAGGTGATTTGCCGCCCTTTAAAGTCAAGAGATGCTGCTCCAGGGAAGAGCTCACACACGAGAATACAAAGGACAGGTGTGATGAGGCCTTGGCTGGAGCCACCTCGGGGACCAGCCACCTCGCTGAGACACCTCCGGGACCCAGGGGTCACTCCAGCCACGGTGATGATGTGATTCCAGGTCCTCGGCGAGCAGCCCCAGAGAAGCTGGGCTGGGAGGCCGAAGGGCCAGACAAGAGGGAAACGTGAAGGCGATGCTGGCCCACTTGGGCAGAGAGCTGCTGGGCATACTGATGTGTCAGTGTTTGCTCTGTTTTCAAATTCACGCCATGTGTGTCTGATGAATGTCCCACCCAGGAAGGCTGATGACTTTGTATTCTGAATAAAGAACAGAATTAGCTCATGTCAAGCATGTGGTCTTCTCTCTATGATTTATGTAGACACTGAGCCTCACTGACATATCTCACTTTAACATTCATTGAACACAAAAATCTTATATTAACAGGAATTACCAGTCCCAAGTGGGTCATCTCCTTATGCCTTCACTGTCCTAATTTCAACACCAATGAGAAAAAGCACAAAGGGGACATTGGAAGAGCCATCCAACTTCAGCAGAAGTTCGAGCACCGGCCCGCGTCCGTGCCGGCCCTGAAGGTCCCAGGCTGGGGGTGCGGTCCCCTCAAGCTGGAGGCTGCAGCAGCTCTCTGCCTGGTGGGCCAGCAAAGCGGGGCGTGGAGTGAGAGAAGGACCTGCCCCCGACCCGGTCGGCGGGGTCTGTCCCTGTGTGGGCAGGTACTGCTGGAGGAGAGCCTCACTCGGGGCAAAGGGACGCGCAGGGCCTTCCCAGGACCGCTCCTTCCCTGCAGGCCCGCAGGACGCAGCGTAGACAGGGCTGTCTGGAGCGGGGCTGTGAGGCGGAAACACCCCAGACCAGCATCATTGCGCTCAGCGGCACGACTGTGGGAACCGTCAACCCGCGCAAGCAGGAGTCCTGGTCTGTTTCACCAGCACCACACCCTAAATCTGTGGGCTGTTGAACACATGTACAAATTTTCTATGAAACTAGTATTTTTATTTGCATATTGACAATGTGCTGGGTGCCTTGTCTCCAAGTTCCAAACCATGCATTTGCATAATGTGCTGTTTCTTGTGTTTTCTCTTGGACTTACACACGGCTGCTTCCACCTGAAGCAGAAATACACAGTTCAGGGGTACTTGTCTTCTCTTGCTTTTATTGTTCTGTTTCGGCTGATTTGTTTGTAGTGATAGATATCAATGTCATTTAACTCCTGCCTGACATAATCTTTAAAGAGTAAAACTTTCATTCTTCTTGCTGGAAAACGTCAGCCCAAAGGGGAAGCCAAACCACAAGTATTTCCCTTTTCACAGCAGTGGGCTTTGCTTGCAGCAGCTGAGAAAGAACCGTCTGAATGGTCCTGGACTCCGCCAGGAAGTGGCACGGGGCCTCGGTGATGGGGGACACAGGTGTGGGTCCCTGAAAAGCTCCTCTGGCCACTGAGTCTCCCAGGAGAGTCAGTTTCTGGTGCCTTCAAACAACCCCACTTACAATAACCCAATCACCTCAACTTTAGCTACAGGTGGGCTGAGTAAATTGGGGGCATGAGAAATGGCAGATAATGGAATTAACAACTTCTCAGAGGAAACACCATTGTAGCAACACGTCCTCTTCAACCGTCGCACAGTGCAAACCTGTCGTCAATGCACCAAGTCAAGGCACTTCAGAGCATTACTGTAGACTCCTGAGTGCTCAGCAGAATTAAACCTCTCTCTAGACAACGTCTGCTCTTGGTTCCAGGACACAATTTCTGCCTTCATATTGCAGAAATTTCTGTTTTCATATTCATGTAGGTTACCCCCTGCATGTCAGGCAATTCATGGGCTAAAAGCTAGACTTCTTTCACAACCAGGCTTCTTCTTGGAAAAAAGTCTCAAAGGTCAGAAAACTGAGTAGTCATTACTGTTAATTTATCCCCATTGGGTAACAGCTGTGAGTGAGATTGAGGGCCGGAGAAGGGGGCAACAGAGGATGGGATGGTTGGATGGCGTCATCGACTCAATGGATGTGAGTTTGAGCAAATCTGGGCATTGGTGATGGACAGGGAGGCCTGGCTTGCTGCAGTCCATGGGGTCGCAAAGAGTCAGACACAACTGAGCGACTAAACAATAACAACTCTAACAGACAGTAAGGTAACCCCTGGAGAGAGAGGACTGTCGTGCCTGGCTCAGAGGTCAGCAACAGCTTCACAGGGACACGGACCTGGGCAGAGGGTCTGGGTGCAGCGGTGGTGGTTGGTGAGCTGAGTCCAGGCGCAGAAGGAGTAGTGGCCACAAAGAGGCAGCAGGAAGGGTGTCCGTGTCCGAGAAGGGTGTGTGGAGACCAGCCGGCCTGGGGCGGGTGGGAACACAGCCTTCCCCGCAAATGCATGAAGGGGTCTGAGGAGCTCGCGACCTGGGGCTTTCCTCCACGGCCCCTGTGCCCTCACTTGCTGCCACCCGTCCGCCCTCCTCGGGCCCCCATCGCCTCCCCCTCACCTGTCACGGCCGCCCCCTGAGGAGGCCAGGCCGCCACTCCGGGCTCTCCGGCATCTCCTTTTCACAGCAGAGGACTTAGACACAAACCCCCAGGGACGCATCTTGAGCCCCTACTGACCTTCCCAGGAAAAGGCAGCCCACGCGGCAGGAGGGTCCGCAGCTCCCCTGCCCGTGGATTCCCAGGGATTTCCTGTGCAGGTTTCGGAGCAGCCTGTCCGCGGCGGCCCCCAGGGCCCTTTTGGCAGCCGGGGCATTTAATTATCTAATTACAGCCTGCTGACAGGAGCGTGCAGAGCGGTGCTACAGGGTAGCTTTTCCTTCCAGTTCCTTTATCACAGCCCCCCACACTGATGTGCCCCTAGGGATGGGGTGGTAATTGGTCCTCCTGTCTGCCGCGGGCTCTGAACTGCCCTGTACCCCACAGTTTGAGCACAGAAGAGGGACTGGGGGGGGCAGGGAGGGCTGGACCCTCAGAAGCCACGAGCTTCGCCCAGAGGCACCCTGGCAGTCTTCAGGCGGGTGAGCTTGGTGATGACCCGGAAGGGTGTCTCCTGCCCAAGTTCAACCAATGTGTCTTAACACACTGGTGGGTCCTAGGCTCCACATTTCAGCCAACAAGCCGGTGGGGTGTTGGGATGATCTCGGCCTGTGGCCTAGCCCCGGACAGAGGCTGCTTCTCTGATCTTCACGTGGGGAAACTGCCCTGGGCCTTGCGTTTCTGATCCCCAAGGGACTGGCCTGGAAGGCCCCCGGGTCTGCCAGAGGGGCGGCACCAGTTCTCTGGGGTCTCGGATCAGTGCCCCCCTCGGTGGGGCAGAAACCTCCAGAAGCCAGTGGCTGGACCCCAGATCGCGACTCTGACCTGGAGGTCTGGACGGGGCTCTGAGCTTCCTGTCATACCTGAGGGACAAGAGCAGGTGTTGGAGACCACGCTGGGAGCAGTCAGACCGCAAGACCGCGTGTTAGCATCTTGGTTCTGTGACAAGTGGTACCAACCTAGTGGCTTCAGACAATGTAAATCGCAATCTAAGACCCGCAGGGGGAGAGCCCTAAACTGGGTTCACGAGGCTGGAAACAGCGGCAGCAGCAGAGTTCCTTGTAGAAGCTCCAGGGCACAATCCTCTGCCTCGTTTCCATCTTTTCCGGCTTCTGACGACCACAGGCCACGGCTCATGGCTGCTCCTCCATCGCCAAGGCCAGCCGTGGCCAGTCCCAGCCCTCTGACCTCTGCTGCCTCCGCTTCCACAGTAAGGACCTTGGGATGATGTCAGGCCCGCTGGGTAATTCAGGATCAGCCCCCTGCTTTAAGGTTAGCTAACTGGCGATATTCATACCACCCACACTCTTTGTCATATAAACAAACATGATATCAGGATCTGGGGATTAAAACATGATCATTTGGGGGGCCACTTTTCTTCCCAACACACACCGAGAGAGAATCGTAAACTGGAATCTTTTTCAATTCAAAGGAGAAGCTCTATCAGTGGCTAAAATGACTGACTGAACTTTCCTGCACAAAGAAGCCAAGAAATGTGTGCCTCACACGCAGGTACTTACGGGCTAGAAAGTTACAACCATCTACGATGAGGGTTAATACATGACTAGGAACACTTGCGGACATACATTTATAGCTTTTAAAAAGTGGATTCTTCCCAATTTCTGTGTGCTTGTAAAAATTTTATGTACAATAAAATACTCTTTCTGTGGTGTAGAGTTTTGTCAGCTTTATCACTTTTGTAAATTTGGGTGCCCACCCGCACCATGACAGGCCGGCACCCTGGGACACACCCTCAGGGAGCCCTGCAGTCGCACCCCCAAGCCTGACCTTGACCTGACCTCTCTGTCCCTGCAGCCCTCCTCTGGAGACCACACACAGAAGCAGATGGTGTCAGACGAGCTCCTCTGCTCAGCAGGATGGCTGTAGGTCCCACTCGTGGCTTTCACTGAAAGTCATATTTCTGTCACGTGGAAGGGACATGTCACAAGGAAGGGAAGGACATGGGGCTTAGATCCTGTTTTTGAAACTTATGACTAGAGCAGCTGCAAACATCAGTTTACAGATTTATAGAGTTGTGTGAGCTTATCACTCTCTAGGGTTTATGCTGCTGCTACTGCTGCTGCTCGGAGAAGGCAATGGCACCCCACTCCAGTACTCTTGCCTGGAGAATCCCATGGACGGAGGAGCCTGGTAGGCTGCAGTCCATGGGGTCGCAAGAGTCAGACACGACTGAGTGACTTCCCTTTCACTTTTCCCTTTCATGCATTGGAGAAGGCAGTGGCACCCCACCCCAGTACTCTTGCCTGGAGAATCCCAGGGACGGGAGAGCCTGGTGGGCTGCCGTCTATGGGGTCGCACAAGTCGGACACGACTGAAGCGACTTAGCAGCAGCAGCAGCAGCAGCTCCTCTTGAGGGAAGTTTCCATCTGTTAGAGACAGGGGAGGGGGCAGGTGTGCCCAGAGGAGGCAGGGCAGGAGGCAGGGGTGCAGAGAGGAGGCAGGGGTGCAGGGAGGAGGCAGGTGTGCCCAGAGGAGGCAGGGCAGGAGGCAGGGGTGCAGAGAGGAGGCAGGGGTGCAGGGAGGAGGAAGGGGTGCGGAGAGGAAGCAGGTGTGCCCAGAGGAGGCAGGGGTGCAGTGGGAAGAGACAGGTGTGCAGAGAGGAGACAGGGCAGGAGGCAGGTGTGCCCAGAGGAGGCAGGTGTGCCCAGAGGAGGCAGGGCAGGAGGCAGGGGTGCAGAGAGGAAGCAGGTGTGCCCAGAGGAGGCAGGGGTGCAGTGGGAAGAGACAGGTGTGCAGAGAGGAGACAGGGCAGGAGGCAGGTGTGCCCAGAGGAGGCAGGTGTGCCCAGAGGAGGCAGGGGCATCCGCTTGCTCTCTCACTGGGCTGCTGTCTTCCCCGTTGGGGAGGTGCAGTTCCCAGCACTGCGCAGACTCTCGGGTCACCCCTTCAGCGAGCCTGGGGTGAGGTCAGGACGCAGCTGGGAGGTGGAAGCAACACCAGCTGTTGGAGCAGAAGAATCTAAAAGAAAGAGCTGTCGGTGTAAAGCATTGTTCGGTAGAAGGCCTTAGCTCCTCAGAGACAGACGTGTGGTCTGCAGGTCACAACCCTAATGGCTGGTGCTCTCTGTCACATCTGGGGCTGGATCAATCCCAAGCTACACAGACGAGAGCTTGCAGCCGACTGGGCTTGGTTCTGCCTCTGTGAAGATAGCTGAAATAGGGCAGTGGACTCAGGCCAGACCAGCGGGGCCCCAAACCACGAGGACCCCCATGCTCGGGTCGGTGCTCAGGCATCCACTCTTAAGCGGGGCCGTGCTCAGGGGGCCCTCAGTCTTGGATCAGTGCCCCCGATACAGCCATGGCATCTGGACAGAATTTCAGTTTTTCTCTTTGAACAGGTCCCACAAATTATGTCACCAGTCCTGAATGAACTCTCCAGTGGTGAACTCTCCAGACAATTAAGTTATTTTTTAACATGTTTACACACAAACATGTATGTAAACATATAGACATATAATACATATTTATTTACTATCAATTCAGTTCAGTCACTCAGTCGTGTCCAACTCTTTGCAACCCCATGGACTGTAGCACGCCAGGCCTCCCTGTCAATCACCAGCTCCTGGAGCTTGCTCAAACTCAGGTCCATCAAGTCCATGATGCCATCCAACCATCTCATCCTCTTTCATCCCCTTCTTGTCCCACCTTCAATCTTTCCCAGCATCAGGGTCTTTTCAAATGAGTCAGTTCTTCGCATCAGGTGGCCAAAGTATTAGAGCTTCAGCTTCAGCATCAGTCTTTCCAGTGAACATTCAGGACTGATTTTGGATGGACTGTTTCGATTTCCTTGCAGTCCAAGGGACTCTCAAGAGTCTTCTCTAACACTACAGTTTAAAAGCACTAATTCTTCAGTGCTCAGCTTTCTTTATGGTCCATATGTCACATCCATACATGACTACTGGAAAAACCGTAGCTTTGACTAGACGGACATTTGTCGGCAAAGTAATATATCTGCTTTTTAATATGCTGTCATAGCTTTTCTTCCAAGGAACAAGCATCTTTTAATTTCATGGCTGTGGTCACCATCTGCAGTGATTTTGGAGTTCAAGAAAATAAAATCTCTCACTGTTTCCATTGTTTCCCCATCTATTTGCCATGAAGTGATGGGACCGGATGCCATGATCTTCACTTTTTGAATGTTGAGTTTTAAGCCAACTTTTTCACTCTTCTCTTTCACTTTCATCAAGAGGCTTTTTAGTTCCTCTTCACTTTCTGCCGTAAGGGTGGGGTCATCTGCATATCTGAGGTTATTGATAGTTCTCCCGGCAACCTTGACTCCAGATTGTGCTTCATCCAGCCTGGCATTTTGCATGATGTACTGTGCATATAAGTTAAATAAGCAGGGTGGCAATATACAGCCTTGACTTACTCCTTGCCCAATTTGGAATCAGTCTGTTGTTCCATGTCCAGTTCTAACTGTTGCCTCTAGACCTGCATACAGATTTCTCAGGAGGCAGGTAAGGTGGTCTGGTATTCCATCTCTCTAAGAATTTTCCACACTCTGTTGTGATCCACATAGTTAAAGGCTTTGGCACAAGTCAATAAAGCAAAAGATGTTTTTTTGGAACTCTTGCTTTTTGGATGATCCAACAGATGTTGGCGATTTGATCTCTGGTTCCTCTGTCTTTTCTAAATCCAGCTTGAACATCTGGAAGTTCTTGGTTCACATACTGTTGAAACCTGGCTTGGAGAAAATTGAGCATTACTTTGCTAGCATGTGAGATGAGTGCAATTGTGCCATAGTTTGAACATTCTTTGGCATTGCCTTTCTTTAGAATTGGAATGAAAATTGAACTTTTCCAGTCCTGTGGCCAATGTTGAGTTTTCCAAATATGGTGGTATATTGAGTGCAGCACTTATACAGCATCATCTTTTAGGATTTGATATAGCTCAGCTGGAATTCCATTACCTCCAGTAGTTTTGTTCATAGTGATGCTTCCTAAGGCCCACTTGACTTTGCACTCCAGGATGTCTGGCTCTAGGTGAGTGACCACACTGTTGTGCTTATCTGGGTCGTGAAGATCTTTTTTGTACAGTTCTTCTGTGTATTCTTGCCACCTTTTCTTAATATCTTCTGCTTCTGTTAAGTCTCTACCTTTTCTGTCCTTTATTGTGCTCATCTTTGCATGAAATGTTCCCTTGGTATCTGTAATTATCTTGAAGAGATGTCTAGTCTTTCCCATTCTATTGTTTTCCTCTGTTTCTTTGCATTGATCACTGAGGAAGGCTTTCTTATCTCTCCTTGCTATTCTTTGGAACTCTGCATTCAGATGCACATATCTTTTCTTTTCTCCTTCGCCTTTCACTTCTTTTCTCTTCTCAGCTATTTGTAAGGCCTCCTCAAACAACCATTTTGTCTTTTTGCATTTCTTTTTCTTGTGCATTGGCTTGATCACCACCTCCTGTACAATGTCATGAACCTCCATCCATAGTTCTTCAGGCACTCTGTTTATCAGATCTAATCCCTTGAATTTATTTCTCACTTCCACTGTATAAATGTAAGGGATTTGATTTAGATCATACCTAAATTGCCTAGTGGTTTTCCCTACTGTCTTCAATATAAGTCTGAATTTGGCAATAAGGAGTTCATGATCTGAGCCACGGTCAGCTCCCGGTCTTGTTTTTGCTGACTGTATAGAGCTTCTCCATCTTTGGCTGCAAAGAATTATAATCAATCTGATTTTGGTGTTGACCTTCTGGTGATTTCCATGTGTAGAGTCTTCTCTTGTGTTATTGGAAGAGGGTGTTTGCTATGACCAGTGTGTTCTCTTGGCAAAACTCTGTTAGCCTTTGCCCTGCTTCATTCTGTACTCCAAGGCCAAATTTGCCTGTTACTCCAGGTATTTCTTGACTTCCTACTTTTGCATTCCAGTCCGTTATGATGAAAAGAATATATATATTTTTTAATCTAGCACATTTTATCTCTTGTGTTACTTGAGCAAGAAAAAATATCACATCTGACATCTGGGACTAGTTTATTATGAAGACATGCTATTCCTTAGCATTTCTCCTGACACTTGCTTGGAATTCTTTCCCAATTCTCTATCAGAAGCAGGTCAGTCAGGTGTGCCCCGGGATCTGTGCTAAGCGTTTTGTGAAATAAGCTAAGTGTTCTGTAAAAAAGCCTTGCCTTTTTTTTTTCTTTTTTGGCCTTGCCTTTGCGGAGCTTAGAGTCCAATGAGAAAACTGACCTGCACAAAAGCAGTATTTATGGGATCTTGTCCCAGGGCTGTAGCAGACCCTGGAAATGTCTTGATTTCACATGGACAGTTCTGATTTTCACCAACAGGACTCCAGTGTAGACAGTGTATCGTCTGTCTGGTCTGCAGCCTGCCCGTTGCACCTGTGTCCCACCCTCTCGCCTCCAGTATCCTCATCTCAGCACCTTTAGTGTCCATCACATGTGCCTAAACTCCCATGTAAAACTCTACATTTTCCTTATAATGGAGATATGTTAGAACAATTGTTTATGGATATAATTTATAAATAAATAAGCATATATTATCAGAACAAGGTTGAAATATTTACTGTTATTTAAAAAAAAAAAAAAACACCCAACAAACAAAAGTTCAGGTCCAGACAGTTTTACAGGTGAACTCTACCAAATATTTAATGTCTATTCTTCTCAAACTATTTCAAAAAATTTCAAAGAAAGAAATACTTCCAAAATTATTCTACAAGGCCAGCATCACCCTGATGCCAAAGCCAGACAAAGACACCACAAAAAAAAGAGGAAATTATAAGCCAATATCCCTAATGAACATAGATGTAGAAATCCTTAACAGCATATTAGCAAACTAAATTCAATAATACATTAAAAGGATCATCAACATGACCAAGTAGGATTTATCCCAGGCATACAAGGCTGGTTCAATATCTACAAATCAATCAATGTGATACACCACATTAACAAATTGAAGAATAAAAATAATATTATTATCTCAATAGATGCAGAGAAAACCTTTGACAAAATTCAATATCCATTTATGATTAAAAAAAAAACCTCTCAACAAAGTGGGTATAGAGGGAACATAACTTAATATAATAAAGGTCATTTAGGACAAGCCCACAACTGACATCATACTCAACAGTAAAAAGCTGAAAGCTTTTTTCTAAGATCAGAGACAAGATGAGGACGTCCACTCTTGCAACTTTTATTCAATATAAGTCCTAGCCACAACAGTCACAGAAGAAAAGGAAATAAAAGCTATCCAAATGGGGGAAAAAGAAGTAAAACTGTCAGTATATGCAGATAACTTGATACTATGTATAGAAAATTCCAAAGACTCCACCAAAAAACTATTAGAACTAATAAATTCAGTAAAGCTGCAGGACACAAAATTAATAAACAGTAATCTGTTGCATTTCTATACACTAACAAACTATCAGAAACAGAAATTAAGAAAACAATCCCATTTAGAACTGCATCAAAAAGAATTCAATACCCAGGAGTAAATCTAACCTAGGTGGCAAGACCCTGTCCTTGGGTAACTATAGGACATTGAGGAGAGAACAGAAGACAGTACAAAACAATGGAAGGATATCCTGTGTTCAATGATGATTTGATCTCCTTGCAGTCCAGGGGAGTCCATGCTATGGAAGAATAGTATCGTTAAAATGAGCATAATTTCCAAGGTAACCTACAGACTCAGTGTAATCCAATCAAAATGCCAATGGCATTTTTCACAGAACTGGGACAAATGACTGTAAAATTTGAACGGCGCCACAAAAGACCCCAGATCACCAAGATCATGTAAGAAAGAAGAACCAAAGTGGAAGCATCATGCTCTCTAGTTTCAAAGTAAAACCACAGAACTACAGTCATCAGATCAGTGGGCACTGGCACAAGAAGACACAGAGATCAATGGAGCAGAATAGAAGTCCGGAAGTCAACCCACACACCTGTGGTCAGTTAATCAGCAGCAAAGCAGACCAGAAAATACAATGTGGGAAAGACAGTTTCTTCAACAATGCAGTTGGGGAAACTGACCAGCTACATGCAAAAGAATCTGACTGGACCAGCTTCTCACACAAACACAAGTTAAACTCAAAACAGACTGCAGCTTTAAATGTAGGACTGAAACCATAAAACTAGAAGACAGTACAGGCAGCATGCTCTGCAACATGGGTCTTAGCAGGAGTTTTTTGACTATGTCTCTTCAGGCAAGGGAAAAAAGCAAAACTTTTAAAATGGGACTACATCAAACTAAAAAGCTTTAGCACAGCCAAGGAAACTATCAACAAAACAAAAAGGCAGCCTACTGAATGGGAGAAGATGTTTGCAGAAAGGTTATCATCTAACAGGCAACAAACAGCAAATGCTGTTGAGGATGCGGAGAAAAGGGGTCCTCGTGCACTGTTGGTGGGAATGTAAATGGTGCAGCTGCTGTGGAGAACAGTGCGGAGATTCCTCAAAGGAAAATTAAAAATAGAAATCCCGTATGATCCAGCAATCCCACCTCTGGGCATTTTTCCAAAGGAAACAAAAACTAATTTGAAAAGATACAGGAATCCCCTATGGTCACTGCAGTATTGTTTACAATAGCCAAGACATGGAAGCAGCCTGCTGACCACTAACAGATGAACGGATAAAGAAGACGTGGTACGTATGCACAATAGGACATTATTCAAACTTAAACAGAATGAAATCTTGCCATCTTTGACAACATGGATGACTCTAGAGGGCGTTATGCTAAGTGAAATAAGTCAGGCTGAGAAAAGATAGAATGTGGTCCACTGGAGAAGGGCGTGGCAAACCACTTCAGTATTCTTGCCTTGAGAACCCCATGAACAGTGTGAAAAAGTGAAAAGATAGGACACTGAAAGATGAACTCCCCAGGTCGGTAGGTGCCCAGTATGCTACTGGAGATCAGTGGTGAATAATTCCAGAAAGAATGATGGGATGGAGCCAAAGCAAAAACAACACCCAGCTGTGGATGTGACTGGGGATAGAAGCAAAGTCCGATGCTGTAAAGAGCAATATTGCATAGGAACCTGGAATGTCAGGTCCATGAATCAAGGCAAATTGGAAGTGGTCAAACAGGAGATGGCAAGAGTGAACGTCGACATTCTAGGAATCAGCGAACTAAGATGGACTGGAATGGGTGAGCTTAACTCAGATGACCATTATATCTACTACTGTGGGCAGGAATCCCTTAGAAGAAATGGAGTAGCCATCATGGTCAACAAAAGAGTCTGAAATGCAGTACTTGGATACAGTCTCAAAAATGACAGGATGATCTCTGTTAGTTTCCAAGGTAAACCATTCAATGTCACAGGAATCCGAGTCTATGCCCCAACCAGTAACGCCGAAGAAGCTGAACTTGAACGGTTCTATGAAGACCTACAAGACCTTCTAGAACTAACACCCAAAAAAGATGTTCTTTTTATTATAGGGGACTGGAATGCAAAAGTAGGAAGTCAAGAGATACCTGAAGGAACAGGAAAATTGGCCTGGGAGTACCAAATGAAGCAGGGCAAAGGCTAACAGTTCTGCCAAGAGAACGCACTGGTCATAGCAAACACCCTCTTCCAACAACACAAGAGAAGACTCTACACATGGACATCACCACATGGTCAACACCAAAATCAGATTGATTATATTCTTTGCAGCCAAAGATGAAGAAGCTCTATACAGTCAGCAAAAACAAGACTGGGAGCTGACTGTGGCTCAGATCATGAATTCCTTATTGCCAAATTCAGACTTAAATTGAAGAAAGTAGGAAAAACCACTAGACCATTCAGGTATGACCTAAATCAAATCCCTTATGATTATACAGTGGAAGTGACAAATAGATTTAAGGGACTAGATCTGATAGACAGAGTGCCTGATGAACTATGGACAGGGGTTCGTGACATTGTACAGGAGACAGGGATCAAGACCATCCCCATGGAAAAGAAATGCAAAAAAGCAAAATGGCTGTCTGAGGAGACCTTACAAATAGCTGGGAAAAGAAGAGAAGCGAAAAGCAAAGGAGAAAAGGAAAGATATTCCCATCTGAATGCAGAGTTCCAAAGAATAGCAAGGAGAGATAAGAAAGCCTTCCTCAGCGATCAATGCAAAGAAATAGAGGAAAACAACAGGTTGGGAAAGACTAGAGATCTCTTCAAGAAAATCAGAGATACCAAGGGAACATTTCATGCAAAGATGGGCTCGATAAAGGACAGAAATGGTATGGACCTAACAGAAGCAGAAGATATTAAGAAGAGGTGGCAAGAATACACAGAAGAACCATACAAAAAAGATCTTCACGACCCAGATAATCACGATGGTATGATCACTCACCTAGAGCCAGACATCCTGGAATGTGAAGTTAAGTGGGCCTTAGAAAGCATCACTACGAACAAAGCTAGTGGAGGTGATGGAATTCCAGTTGAGCTATTTCAACTCCTCAAAGATGATGCTGTGAAAGTGCTGCACTCGATATGCCAGCAAATCTGGAAAACTCAGCAGTGGCCACAGGACTGGAAAAGGTCAGTTTTCATTCCAATCCCAAAGAAAGGCAATGCCAAAGAATGCTCAAATTATCGCACAATTGCACTCATCTCACACGCTAGTAAAGTAATGCTCAAAATTCTCCAAGCCAGGCTTCAGCAATACGTGAACCGTGAACTTCCAGATGTTCAAGCTGGTTTTAGAAAAGGCAGAGGAACCAGAGATCAAATTGCCAAAGTCCGCTGGATCATCGAAAAAGCAAGAGAGTTCCAGAAAAACATCTATTTCTGCTTTATTGACTACACCAAAGCCTTTGGCTGTGTGGATCACAATAAACTGTGGAAAATTCTGAAAGAGATGGGAATACCAGACCATGGGATCTGTCTCTTGAGAAACCTGTATGCAGGTCAGGAAGCAACAGTTAGAACTGGTCATGGAACAACAGACTGGTTCCAAATAGGAAAAGGAGTACGTCAAGGCTGTATATTGTCACCCTGCTTATTTAGCTTCTATGCAGAGTGCATCATGAGAAACGCTGGGCTGGACGAAGCACAAGCTGGAATCAAGATTGCTGGGAGAAATATCAATAACCTCAGATATGCAGATGACACCACCCTTATGGCAGAAAGTGACGAAGAACTAAAGAGCCTCGTGAGGAAAGTGAAAGAGAAGAGTGAAAAAGTTGGCTTAAAGCTCAACATTCAGAAAACTAAGATCATGGTATCTGGTCCCATCACTTCATGGGAAATTGATGGGGAAACAGTGGAAACAATGTCAGACTTTATTTTTTTGGGATACAGAATCACTGCAGATGGTGATTGCAGCCATGAAATTAAAAGATGCTTACTCCTTGGAAGGAAGGTTATGGCCAACGTAGACAGCATATTTAAAAGCTGAGACATTACTTTGCCAACAAAAGTCCGTCTAGTCAAGGCTATGTTTTTTCCAGTGGTCATGTATGGATGTGAGAGTTGGACAGTGAAGAAAGCTGAGTGCGAAGAATTGATGCTTTTGAACTGTGGTGTTGGAGAAGACTCTTGAGAGTCCCTTGGACTGCAAGGAGAGCCAACCAGTCCATCCTAAAGGAGATCAGTCCTGGGTGTTCATTGAAAGGACTGATGTTGAAGCTGAAACTCCAATACTTTGGCCATCTCGTGCAACGAGTTGACTCACTGGAAAAGACCCTAATGTTGGGTAAGATTGGGGGCAGGAGGAGAAGGGGACGACAGAGGATGAGATGGTTGGATGGCATCACTGACTCGATGGACATGGATTTGAGTAAACTCCGAGAGCTGGTGATGGACAGGGAGGCCTGGCGTGCTGCGATTCATGGGGTGGCAAAGAGTCGGACACGACTGAGCGACTGAACTGAGAAAAGCCAAAAAAGAAAAGAAAAGAACAAACATAACAAAACAGAAACAGAGTCACAGATATAGAGAACGAACATGTGGCCGCCGGGGGGGGGATGGGATGAGAGGACAGGAGAGGGAGGTGAAGAGGGACAGACCTCCAGCTGCAGAATAAATTAGCCCCAGGGATGAGGTGCGTAGCATAAGGAACACAGCCAATAACAGTGTTATAATTTTATATGATGATGACACATGGTCACTAGACTTCCACAGTGATCATTTTGAAATGTGTAAAAATATCAAATCACTACGTTACACACCTGAAAATAATATGATGCCAAGTCAATTCTACTTCAATAAAATAATTTTTATGTGTTTATTGTTGGGGTAAACCATCAAAAAGGTTGGGAGACCAAACGATTCCTCCAGTTAGTCCTGGGGGGCAATGAATTGGGGGATTGGTCAAAGTCTCAGGGCATATCCTTGGCAAGCCTCAAAGATGCATGCTAAATAAGTAAGTGCATTTCCAAAATAAACAGAACTATATCCGGCACAGACACCCACAGGCACCCAGATAAGCAGACAAGATCACAGCTCCCGCTAGGAACGAAGGCAGGGTTCCCACGGCCAGCCGGAGGCCAGATATTCTCAGAGGAGGCACTGGGGGGAGTCGAGGAGTGGGACTGGGGGGGCAGTGCCGCTCCCTGGGCGACCCTGTCAGCCTCCACGCTGCGGGACAGGCCGCGCCGGCCCCAGGGAGCTCCCCTGGGCGCGGCGGGTGGGGTGGTTATCTCTGCTTTGACACAATCGCCCCAAGGGCAGAGCTCTGGCACCGGACCGACTGCCCTGTGAGGACATGTGCTCCTGCTCAGACACACCAAGGCAACTGGCTATCTGGACTAACTTACCAAGAATTGTGCAACCGGAAAAATCTAGGGGAATTTTTTAAAATTTCATCACAGTTCAAAGTTTGTTTTGTTCCAAAACGCTTTTTGTATTTGCATTACACGTGGGAGGAAGCCTCATGCTCTTCTCACAGTTGGGGCCCTAAGGTCTCCATGGGGCCCTGCCCACGAGGGAAACGGGCCTCGCCCTGTGGAGCCAGCAGTCAGTGTTCAGCAGCGCCCAGCTCCAGCCTCGCCCTGTGGAGCCACTGGTCAGTGCCCAGCAGTGCCCAGCTTCAGCCTCACCTTGTGGAGTCGCTGGTCAGTGCCCAGCAGTGCCCAGTTCCAGCCTCACCCTGCGGAGCCGCTGGTCAGTGCCCAGCAGTGCCCAGCTTCAGCCTCACCCTGCGGAGCCGCTGGTCAGTGCCCAGCAGTGCCCAGCTTCAGCCTCTGCAGGATGCCTCCTGCCTGGTTCCCAGATTGCACGGCCCTCCACCTCTCGGGCGTGGTTGCTCACTCCTCGCTGGTTCCTCCCCCACCAGGTCCCTTCCGCAGCACCAGCCCTGGCCCAGGCAGCCGGCTGTGCTTTCTGTGGACAGATGCCTCCCCCGTCTCCCAGGATGGCCATGTAGCCTCCCTCTCGTCCCCAGAAAGGCCTCTCATCCCTGGGTCCTCTGAACTTGCTGCCCCTCTCTTTGGACTAACCCGAGGATCCTCTCCACAGAGACGCCCTCCCACATGGTACACATGGGCCAGCGCCCAGTACCCAGAGCCCAGAGCCTAGCATCCAGCGCCCACCACCCAGCACCCAGTGCCTACCACCCAGCACCCAGAGCCCAGCGCCCAGCACCCAGAGCCCAGCATCCAGTGCCCAGCGCCCAGTGCTGCCCTGCCAGCCTCCCCAGGAACGGTGTGCACGTGGCTTTCACACCCTGGAGGCCCCCTGTCACTATGAGGTCCACCCTGTTCCCAGCTTCACTCCAGGAGCCCAGAGTGATACATGTAGTGGTGTTGAATTCACAAAAGGATGGGGGTTGTGGGGGGAGCACGTGCATACTCGGCCAGTGACCCTTACCCGGCCTGCAGATGGGCTGTGCTTGGCCTCCGAGTGTTTCTTTTAAGAAACGTTCCTGTTAAAGATCAGGAGGTCTCGAGGTGAAACCCAGATTTCTGGGTGCTCCTTCCCGGCGCCCTGCCCTCCGCCTAGTCTTCGGGCCCTCCTGCCCTCCCCACCACCTTCCCGCCTCTAGACGCTGGCTGGTGCACGTGGACACCGGGAGGCAGAGGTGCCTTCCCTCCAGAGGGGACCTCAGCAGGGAGGCGTGTCCGGACTGCTGCCGGGGCCGCGGGCAGGGGGCGATCTCAGGGCCAGGGCAGGACCGGATGGACATCCCTCCCAGCCAAGACCCCGGGCGGGAGTCAGGCAGCTCCCACAGCTTCTCCTGCAAGACTTGGGGCTCAGCTGGGAGGAGCCAGGCTCACCTGCAACCCTGAGGGCCAGGCCGGGGACCCCACACCGGAGTCACCAACAGTCTGCCCTCAGTCACCTGCGAGCCTTCAAAAATCACAGATGTCCAAACGCAGCAAATGGCACCAGGCCCCAGCGTCAGGTCTTGGTGAAGGTGGGTCAGGTCACAGTTCCCGGAGGCGCGGTCGTGATGTCGGGTTCACAGGACTGTTTGGGACTCTGGCTCAAGTACGGGACTGAAGACCTGGGCCACGGTGCCAGGCCGGATGCATTAGAAGACGCTCCCCAAGCAAAGCGCATGGAGGGGACTACGAGGAGGCCGAGGAGGGCAGGGCTGCAAAGCCCCAGGCCCGTCCAGGCCCCGCCCCCACGCCCGTCCAGGCCCCGCCCCCACGCCCCCAGTCCAGGCCCCGCCCCCACGCCAGTCCAGGCCCTGCCCTCACGCCCTTCCAGGCCCCCCCTACACTCCCTGCGCCTCCATGCCCATCCAGGCCCCGCCCCCAGGCCATCCAGGCCCCTCCCCCCCCCCCCCCCCCCCCCCCCCCCCCCCCCCCGCACACACCCCCCTGCGCTCCGGGGCTCAGTCCCAAGAAGAGAGCCGTGACGAGGGGCTGGCCCCGCCCCTCTGGCCGGGGGGACCCTCTGTCAGTTCGTCTGATGCCCTCGCTGTCCCCTCAGCCTGGGTTGTCCCTGGGGTGCCGGGCAGTCTTGCATCTTCAACCACATGGTTCACGGTTCATACCAGGGCTGAGCCAAGGGCCTCGAGGCTGGACCCTGAAAGTCTCACGAATTTCAGCTCCCACCCAATCTCCGCCTTCCCCTGCCATCTCCACGACTGATTCCGTCTAATCACAGCTGTGCTCAGCAGGGGGCTCAGCCTCTGGGGTCCCCGTGGGTCCCAGGGGGCTCCTCAGCCAGGCTCTGGCCACCCCCAGGTGCCCCTGGGCGAGTGACTTGCAGGAAAGACGCTCCTCCTCTCTCACAGCTGCCGGCCCCTGAGCGGATTTGCAAGCTCGCCCACCTGACCAGGGTTCACAGGACCTGTTGCCCGGCTCCCTCACCCCTACCCCGACCCTCCGTGTCTCCTCTTCACCCCGTCTCTGTCTGCCCCTCCTCCCTTCCACCCTCACTCCTGCTTCACAACCGACACCACTCTGCGCCCAGAAAATTCTCTTAATTTAGGGCATCTCTCTCGCTTCTCATTTTGAACAACGTGGGAGCTGGGCCTGCACTTGGGGACACTTGCTGAGCCGCCTGGGGTGAACAGACTTAGGCTTGATTTCAGCCCAGATCAAGAAAAACAAACTCTCCTCCGTGGAGACACAGCACAGTGTCTTCCTTCTTGGGGAGCATGAATCTGGGGGCTACAGGCTGGCTCTTTACACAAACACTTGTCACTGTGCCGACTTTGAAGAAGCGCCTACTCTGTTAGGGTTGGTGCTAAAGGACCTGAGGACAGTCCAGCCAGCAGGACTCCTGCACCCGGGCCTAGGGGGGTGCCCGCTCCGACAGGAGCAGCTGCGAACCCAGGGTCTTCCTCCAACTTGGAGCTAAAGCGTCTGGTCTTCTTCCCATTTGCAGGATGGAACAAGGGACATTCCTTTATAGCACCAGGACGGGCTTCCCTGGTGGCTCAGACAGTAAAGACTCTGCCTGCAATATGAGACACCTGGGTTCGATCCCTGGGTTGGGAAGATCTCCTGTAGAAGGGCATGGCAACCCACTCCAGTATTCTTTTGTCTGGAGAATCCCATGGACAGGGGAGCCTGGAGAGCTACAGTCCACGGGGTCACAAAGAGTCAGACATGACTGAGTGACTAACACTTCCGTCAGGACAGACACCTAAGCCCAAGTGTTCTCCGGTGTTGGAGTTGAGACAGACTAGCTGAGGTCGAGACGACCCCGCATCTCAGCACCTCGTGCCGAAGGCTCTCGCCATGAATTGGCAGTAGTGAGGCCAGGGTCTGCTCCACGGGGCCGCCCAGGGACCTGTTCCCTCCCCTGGCCCATGGGGCACCTTTGGGACCCCTCCCCGCATCCTGCACACGCTGGGCAGCAGAGGTGAGTGGGCTGGCTGGCTGCTGCCCCCACCATATCCCCTGGGCCCACTCGGTGACGTGGACATCCAGCAGGGACCACCGTGAGGCTGGTCCTTGCCCTCAGTGCAGGAGGGGCGGCGGGGGACAGCGAGGCCACCCCTGCTATTGGTCCCTCCGTCCTACCCCTGGGGCCACAGCTGCCAGTATCTCACCCACCAGGTAGCGGGGGGCACACTGTCTGTGGAGACACGGAGTGGAAATGAGAGTTTGGCCATAAAGGGAGGCCACCTGGGCGAGTTCTGCTCTCCGGCTCAGATCCGGGGCAAGCTGGACAGCCCTGAGCACCTTAGGTTCTAGCACACGGCCCAGCAAATGGGTCAAAGCCGGGGCGCTCGCAAGGCTCAGCCCCGGGTGCAGGGCAGCTGGGCACGGATTTCACAGGATGCGTTTTCTCCGGTAAGTGACAACTAGACAGAAAGGATGAGATCGTCCTGACCTGGTGGAGCCGTCGCCGGAGCCCACTGAAAACAGAGTATTTGTCTCTCTCCTCTCAAAGGCTCGGTAGGGCCCCCTCGAGGCCTCGACTGTAAGCCTTTTACCTTCCTAAACCACCATCCTGTGCAGGACACAGGCTTCCTGGTCAGCTGCCCAGAGGGAGGGACAGGGTACATCTGCAGGCAAGGCCAGAGGGAACCCCCATCCCCACCAACCACGGGCCCCGCCAGCTGTGGGGCCCTCTCAGGGACCCCTTTCTGCCTCCCGGGTGTCCACTGGCCACCTGAAGTGGAAGCCTGCCATGCAGGGCTGCGCCTACAGCAGGTGCAGCCAGAAAAGGCAATTTCCATCTGATGCCGTTACCCTCCTGGGGACCCTGATCACAGGCAGGGGTCGGGGCAGGGGGTCTCGGCCAGTCGCTGGAGCATGAGCACCACCTCCATGTCCCAACAGGTGAGCCGAGAGTTCATTTGCTTGGCTGTTGACCATCCCCATTGTCCCACTAAATCAGTGCCTGAAGCCCATGAGCCAGCCTCAGCCGGTCAAAGGGTCGTGTCCAGAGGCACAAAGCTGGCCTCACCCATGGGCTGCGTGCCAGGGTCAGCCCCAGACAATGCCACCCGCCCAGTATCCCAGACCCTAACCTCAGGCTTTGCTCAAGATCAAGGCACTAATCCACGTTCATCTCCGGTCCTTTCAGGCCGTTTTTTTTTTTTTTTTTTCTTTCATTCCGCTTGTAGTTCTCCAAATTCTCAGACAAATAGACTGGTTGGGTATTTTGGAATGGGAATGCCACACTCCCACATTCCTTCTCCCTCCCCCTGACTTTGTTTTATTTTCTCTAAAAGCCTTATTTAAATATACTTACAGAGAGGTATGTTAAATCAGTACCTCTCAAGGTCTGGATAGTTCCAAAGTGAAGACTTTCTTTGACCTCCTATTAAAGCTCTTTTGCATTCTGACCACTAGCTATAGCTTTTACATTTTCTCCTGTAAAAATTTTGATGTGTTGTAATATATTACAAATAATATATTACATTGTTGTATAAAAGATTGATGGACTTTGGAGTTAGATCAGGTCATATTCAATATAGTCGTTTTCCCTGCCCTTCTGGCATTTGACTGTTGAATATTATATTTTTACTGCCTTTTAAATCCAGAGTACAGTTTTATTTTATTTTATTTTATTTTAAATACTTTGAGGCCATTTTTAAAGGTAATTCGGGGCCAGGGCAGCTGAGACACAAAACTTTGGGCAGGAATGACCTTTGATTCCCGTTGGAGGCGTGGCTAAGGTGTCAACAGGTGAAGCGTTTCTGCCTGGTCCTGACAACACTGATTGATAACAAGGAGCTAATCTCCTGCCTTTGTTCCCCGGGGGCAAAGGTTTGCTCTGGGCCTTTGAATCCGGCCTTTCAACTCCGAGCAGAGTAAATCATAGCAGGACCCAGATGGGGATTAATGCCAGCAGGAAACGCCTTCCCACTCCTGGTCCCGCTATCCGCAGACGGCGCTGCCCACCCCTCTCCCACACCTGGGAAACGGGAAACCTGCGAAGAGGGCAGGCAGGATGAGAGTTCAACCCTCCGCAAAGGTCCAGCATCTGATCTGAACAGAAGCGGGAGCTGGGGATCCAGAGTGCAAGGAGGGGCCCACGGGGCTCAGATGCCAACCAGGATGGCTGCAGGCGCTCGGCCTGCAGGGAGGACTGGGCACGTCAGAGACGCGGGTGGAATGTACGCTCCCTAGGGCCAAGCCCCTTGCCCCTTTCGCACCCTTGGACGTTCTGGGCCTCCTGTCCTCTCCACCCACTCCAAGCCAGCTGCCCTAGGGGAGTCCACACTGGAGCAGCACCACCAACAGATGCCACCAGAGCCTCACCAAAACGTCACAAGGAACAGAGAGATGGATCTTCACAACACATTTCATTCAACCAGTACATGCATAAGGACATGTTCACCCCAGGCCCGCAGCAGCACTGTTCACAAAAGCCAAGACATGGAAGCCCCCGAAGCGTCCGGCCACGGCTGAGTGCGTAAAGAGACTGTGGTGGGTGCATAATGAAAGACTATGTTATGCATTTAAAATGAGATATTGTCATACAAATATGAAACTCTGCATGTATAGCAACGGGAATGTATCTTGAGGGTATTATCCTAAGTGAAACAAGTCAGGCAGAAGAAACCAGATACCATATAATCTAACTTGTATGTGGAATCTAAAAAACAAACAAAAAATCCAAGTCCTTGGATGTGAAGAACAGACTGGTGGTTACCAGAGGGGAAGGGTTAGGGAGGATGGCGTGGGCGAAGGGACCCCTCTCTGCTGATGGGCAGTGACCAGACTCAGGGGACCACCCTGCAGTGCACACAGATATCAAATTACCACGCTGAGCACTTGAAACTTATATTTTAAAAAAATCAATAACTAACTTCATGCTTAAATATAGGTACTTAAAACTGCTAAAATCTTTTTCCTGTTTGGAGGAATAGAAATACTGACAATTTTGGATTTCTTTGAATTAAAAATACAGTAAAAAAAAAAATATATATATATATATGTATATATAACTGTAGGAGGAAAGTGAAAAGGCTGGCTTACAACTCAACATTCAAAAACCTAAGATCATGGCATCCAGTCCCATCATGTCATGGCAAATAGATGGGGAAACAATGGAAACAGTGACAGACTTTATTTTCTTGGGCTCCAAAATCACTGCAGATGGTGACTGCAGCCATGAAATTAAAAGATGCCTGCTCCTTGGAACAAAAGCTATGACAAACCCAGACAGCATATTAAAAAGCAGAGACATTACTTTGCCAACAAAGTTCCGCCTAGTCAAAGTTGTGATTTTTCCAGTGGTCATGTATGGATGTGAGATATGGACCATAAAGAAGTCTGAGCACTGAAGAATTGATGCTTTTGAACTGTGGTGTTAGAGAAGACTCTTGAGAGTCCCTTGGACAGCAAGGAGATCAAACCTGTCCATCCTAAGGGAAGTCAGTCCTGAATATTCATTGGAAGGACTGATGCTGAAGCTGAAGCTCCAATTCTCTGACCACCTGATGTGAAGAGCTAACTCATTAGGAAAGACCCTGTTGCTGGGGAAGTTTGAAGGCAGAAGGAGAAGGGGACGACAGAGGATGAGATGGTTGGATAGCATCACGGACTCGGTGGACATGAGTTTGAGCAAACTCTGAGAATTGGTGATGGACAGGGAGGCCCGGCATGCTGCAGTCCATGGGGTCGCAAAGAGTCGAACAGGACTGAGCGACAGAACAACAACAGCAAGATATATGTATTAAAAACTTAGGGTAAATTTAAAAAGAGAAATTAAAAACTAAAAAAAGGAGAAGAGGAGGTTATTCAGGTCTACCTACCAAAGCCAGTTGGTGTTGTTTTGGTAAACAGTGGCACAAAAGCTATTTTTAAAATATCATTATAATACTACGTCTAAAAAGTTTTCCACAATCTTTGGTGGGGAAATATTAAAATATTGAGGAACATTAAAAGATGTGAACAAATGGGAGTACACAGTGTTCAGGGATGTTCCAGGCTAACATTGTGACCGTGGTGATCCCGCCCCTTAAAAGCTGTGAGTTAAATGCCATTCCAATCAGAATCCCTGCCATATGCATCATGGAATTAATAAGCTGATGGTACAGTGTATTGGAGCGAGGAGCTTGGAATAGCAAGAGCCACTTTAGAGGAGGAGGAGAAGCAAGGAGGAGGCAGCGGCAGCCGCCGTGCCGGGTGTTGAGACTGACTCGAAGTCCATGACGGGGCTGTGGTGCTGGGAGCAGCAGAGGCTGCCGAACCAGACAGAGAACCCAGAAGCAGTTACACAAGCGTCGGGAATTTAGACATTTGACCGAGGTATGAACTGTTAACACATAAGGTTGACGTGTCACCAAAAGCAAGGCAACAAAAGGAAAAACAGATGAATCAGACTACACCAAAATTAATAATTCTGTGCTTAGAGAACACAGTCTAGGGAGCAAAAAGACAGCCTTCAGAAGGGAGAAAATATTTGTAAATCCTCTCTCTGATAGGGTATTAATATCCAGAATATATAAATAATCCCTACAGCTAAAGAAAACAAAACGAACAGATAACATGGGCAGTTGAACTGGCATTTCTCCAGAGACAGACGATGTGGAAATGGCCAGCGAGCACGTGAGAAGATTCTCCACATCATCAGTCAGTAGGTGGCATGGAGCAAAGGCACTCCTGAGACACCACCTCACACCTCGCAGGACGGCCACAGTAACTGCTGAAAATGCAAAACAGCGTCTGTCGGTGCAGACATGGAGAGCCTGGAGCCTCACGCACATGTGGCGGGTGGGCGTGTCCAGTGGAGAACACTTCAGTACTCCTCCAAAATTTAAACATAGAATTATGAGGTGCCCAGCAGTTTCCCTCCTGGGTGTATACTAAAAAGAATTCAAAGCAAGAACTCGAAAAAATGTTTGCACAGTTACATTCACAACAATCAGAAGATAGAAACAACTCCGATGTCCACTAGCAGATGAAGGATAAATATGATGTCACACACACACGGGAATACTATTCAGCCTTTGTCGTTCTGTTGCTAAGTAGTGTCTGACTTTTTGCAACCTCATGGACCGCAGCACGCCAGGCTTCCCTGTCCTTCACTATTCCCAGAGCTTGCTCAAACTCATGTCCATTGAGTCAGTGATGCCATCCAACCATCTCATTCTTTGTCATCCCCTTCTCCTCCTGCCCTCAATCTTTTCCAGCATCAGGGTCTTTTCCAATGAGTCAGTTCTTCACATCAGGTGGCCAAAGTATTGGAGCTTCAGCTTCAGCATCAGACCTTCCAATGAATATTAAGGGTTGATTTCCTTTAGGACTGACTTATTTGATTTCCTTGCAGTCCAAGGGACTCTCAAGAGTCTTCTCCAACAGCTCAGTTCGAATCAATTGTTCGGCACTCAGACTTCTTTATGGTCCAACTCTCACATTCTTAAAAGGAAGGAAAATTTGATACGTGCTACATCATATACAGACCTTGAAAATATTATGTTTAGTAAAATAAACCAGACACAGAAGGGCAAACATTGTATGATACCAGCTATAGGAGTTCCCAGAAATAGAGAATTCAGAGACAGAAAATGGAAATGAGGTTACCAGGGTGGGGTGGGGTGAGGAGTTACTGATTAATGGGTCCAGAGCTTATGTTCAGGATGAGGAAAAAGATTTAAGTGAAGAGAGTGGTGATGGTTACACAAATATGGTGAATGCATTTAATGCCACTGATGGTGGCATGCTGATGGTGCGTGCATGTTAAGTTACTTCAGTCATGTCCCTGACTCTTTGCTTCCCTATGGACTACAGCCTGCCAGGCTCCTCGGACCAGGGGATTCTCCAGGCAGAAATGCTGGAGTGGGTTGCCATTTCCTACTTCAGCCACTGATGGTACATTTACACAAATGCTCAAATGATCAGCATCGTGGCGCAAGTATCTTACGGCAGGTGTCTTCAGACGTCTGAGCTGGGGACTGTGACTGACTCCAAGTCTGCACCGCAGCCAGGCATTCCCTGGCTTCTCAGCATTAAAATAATGGTTAGACAGAATCTGGGTTTCTAGACACAAGAATCTGCCCACAGAGAAGATGTGATGCACACAGGGTCCTGCAGCTCGTGAGCAGCCTTGAACTCAGACTCAGTGGAAAGAGCACAGACTGGAGGCCAGGTTCCAGTGCGACCTCCCCTGGCTGCAGAAGCCTAGAGCCTGCACAACCTCACCAAACACTGAAACCAGGATCTGGGGGCAGAGTCAGCCGGCAGTCACCCCCTCACACACCTGCTCCGTGGGCAGCATGTCCCTGGGCCGGGGTTTCCCAGGGGGCTCTGGCCCCTGCCCCCTGTACCTGGGAGGGGCAGGGACACGAAGAAGAGGACATGCTATTTCCGGGCAGGGAGAGCAGCCCTGCCCTCTGCCCCCTACCCCATCCCTGCCCCGTCCCTGCCCCAGGCCGGCCAGGAACCCAGCCCGTGCCTTGGAAGGTTCAGGGGTAGCTGTCTGCGTCCCCGCTGCCAGCAGAGGGTAGCTAGGACGAGACTGCCCCACTCGCTGACCCGGCCCCTGCCCCAGAGGAGGGTGGAGCATGAGACCACAGTCTGGGTCCCTGGTTGCCCGTGGCCATGGGAGCCACAGCACCTGAGGGAGGGGTAAGCCCTTGAGAGTGGCGGTCCCACCCAAGGCCAAGTCTGCCCTGGGCAGCACTGATGCCCACTGGGGGTGTGCACCCCATGGAGTCCACCCAGGACCACCAGGGCTGGCATGGGCTCAGCTCCTCCGCTGAGGACTGTCCCCTCCTGGGGCTTCCGTGCCGTGTCCTGGGGATGGTGGGCCCAGAGCTGCAGGGGCCATGTGGAAACGTCACACACGCCCTGCAGGGCAGTCAGTGGAGGGAGATGGGCTGTGACGGGCAGTGGACGATGGCCGGATGGGTACCAGGCAGCTCCAGCTGCAGGTGGTGACGGGTCATCGCTGACGACAGCAAGCTGGCCGGGGCAGGACCCAGGGGAGGGTCTGCTCGGTTCCTCAGGAGAGTGGATGGCACTTAACTGAAGGCCGTGATCTCTAGTGACTGTGGCTCACCCAGAGTTTAGAATTTTACCTGCAGAAGAGCCAGCATCCAAGCGCATCTTAGGGTTCCTATGGCCCGGCCGGTGTTCTCAGGCCGAATTCCAGCCCGGGGTCCCCAGGCCATGGCCCTGCCTCAAGCTGTTGGTCAGCAGCCCATGTCCCTCCTTGGGCAGCCAGCCAGGAAGCCATAGGAAGTGTCCTACAGGGGACGGCAGGCTGTCACTGAGAAGCTGCTCAGGAAGTAAAGGGTTTATAGCCTCGAGGGGCCCCTTTGAGAGCAGGGAGACAATCTCCTTTGAGGGCTCTGGCCCAGCTTGAGATCATCTGTGTTTGTAAAGGTGAAATCAGCCTAGAGTCTCCCCAAACCAGGGCGACGCCCCCCACGGGGCCTGTGATAATGGCTTTTCTGTCTGAGAACTTCATGCCACAATCAGTGGACTGGGGCCAGTCTGCTCACCCCGTGGATGCCCGGTGGACGCTCTGGATGCCGGCCTGTGAGCAGCACCCCTGCGGACAAGTTGAGCCAGGAACCTGGGCCCAGGGCCCTTTGTGGAAAGGCTCTCCCAGGATGGAGCAGCCAGCACCAGGACCCAGTCCCTTATCCTGGCCGTGGGGCCGTTCCTCGTGGATCCCGGTGTCCGGCCCCCAGGACGTCCAGCAGGGCCTCCTATTCACACCATTTGCTGCTCCTCAAAGCCCAAGGGGCTTACTTTTGTTTCTCTGTTGGTCTCACCAGAGATAACGACATGGAGCCGGATAAGCAGAGTTTCAGTCTCCAAGTGGAGAGGAAGCCACGAGAAGACCCCTGTTCCTGCGGGATGCGCAGGGACCACTCTCCTGGCACCAAAGCTGCTGCAAACGTGAACACAGAGGCCCAGGGCACCAGCTGGGCACACGTCCCACTGCCGGAGCCGCCGCCAGCGGACCTGGCAGGAGCCACTGTCACCAGGAGCTGGAGGGAAAACGGATTAAGGGCCAAGCAGAGGAGCCCCAAATCAGCCTCAGGGTTCAGGCGTCGGTGGTGGGGAGGAGGGGGTGAAGGGGTGAGGGCGTGAGGGGGCGTGAGGGGGAAGGGAGCAAGAGGTTGAGGGGTGGGGGGTTGGGGGTACCCTTTTCTGGGCTGTGAGCAGAGATCCTGCTCTGGCAGCTGAGGCAGTTAGGGCTGAGGTGGTAAGGGCTGAGATAGGTAAGGGCTGAGATAATAAGGGCTGAGGCGGTAAGGGCTGAGGTAGGTAAGGGCTGAGGCGGTAAGGGCTGAGGTAGGTAAGGGCTGAGATAATAAGAGCTGAGGCGGTAAGGTCTGAGGGGGAAGAGCTGAGGTGGTAAGGGCTGAGATAATAAGGGCTGAGGCGGTAAGGGCTGAGGCGGTAAGGGCTGAGGTAGGTAAGGGCTGAGGCGGTAAGGGCTGAGGCGGCAAGGTCTGAGGCGGTTAAGGGCTGAGGTAGGTAAGGGCTGAGATAATAAGGGCTGAGGTGGTAAGGGCTGAGGCGGTAAGGGCTAAGGTAGGTAAGGGCTGAGGCGGTAAGGGCTGAGATAATAAGGGCTGAGGCAGTAAGGGCTGAGGCGAGGCCCACAGCACAGACTGATGGTGTGAAATCAGAGGCCGCCCCCGCTGGGGCTGCAGGTGAAAGAGGGATCCTGGCAGGGGAGGCCATCCACTTGGCACTCGGCCTGGCGCCCCCCTCCCCCATGGGCAAGCCTGGGAGGGAAAACATTAACCAAATCCCAGAGTCAGATACTTGGTCTGATTGTTGCTTTGGGGATCGTTTACCTTTCAAACAGGCCCACCTGTTCTCGGTAGCACTTTATTTGGGCTGTTGGGGGCATGTTATCTTGCTCAAACATTCCTTTGCTGAGCTGGGCAGTGGGCTGAAGGGAGAGCCGGCTGTCTGTCTGAGGACGGAGACCTGTCCCCCCACCCCCAACTCCCCTCCGAAACCCCTGTCTGGCATCTCTGGGGGACTGGGCTGACTCCAGGCAGCAGGACCCCCTGGTTGGGCATCTCTGTCAGGAGCTTTTAATTTGCACGAATGTTTTCACACTCCTTCCTGATACAGGAACATGTCACCACCTTGTCGCTGCCTCTGCCAAACTGAATGACAAGTGTGTGTGCAGTGTGTTTTCTGTTTTCTGGGAAAGATAAATAAATAACACTCCCTTTGCATAATGTCTTGGCCCTCGCTAGGGAGCTGGCTAGGAGGTACATCTGACTAACGAGGGGCTCCTCTCCGTGCGAATGCTCTGGTCAGGATCATCTTCAAGAAATCCAGGCCAAGGAAGGATTTAGCTTTTTGATGGAGATTTTATATTGTGACCCTGGAAGCGGATGATGGAATAAGTCTTTCTTCTCATCTGAGGCCCCGCCACATACGTAAAGACACACCTCGCACCAGTCCCTCCGTCCAGAGCGCATCGGCCCCCAGCGCCGCCTGGGCCCAGAACCTGGGCTGTGTTGTCCTGCACGTGGACGGCAGGTCCTCCTGATGGAACAAGAGACTTTCCAAGCACTGGAGCCCTGGGCAAAGCTGAGCACACAGACAGTGGCTGGTCACACCGTTAGTCAGCAGATTCGCACAGGCTGTACCCGCGTTCACAGCAGCCTCTTCATGAAGCAGCCTTTACAACACTGAGGAGACTGGTCTGCTCTGCTCAGCCCTCAGCCGCGGGTCGCCCCCTCCCCATAGTTCACACACCGCCCAGGCCCCTCCGCACACATGACTCGGTGGACAGAGATCCATCTGGCTGTGGCTTGTTCTAGGTGGTTCTGGTTGTTCTCTCGTGGGGCTCCTACCCCATGCAGGTTGGAGGCGGCAGCACAGACCATGCCTGGAGAAACCCTGGTTCACCCCCCAGGGCTGCTGCCGTGGGGCCAGTTCTGTCATCATCAGCAGTGCTTTGCCCCTTTTGAAAAATGGCAGCATTGAAGCTTTAAAGCTCACATCCTCATCAGAAAGCACTGTTGAGTTTAAACAAAAATGTTTTAGGAGTCGCGGACGGGATGGCACAGAGGTGCTGGGCTCCAGCCACCCACGCTTGCAGCCTCATCAGATTCATCACCCACCCTTTCGACTGATGGAGAGGCGGTGCAATCCTGCCCAGCTGTTTACGGAGGAGGTTCCGGAGGAGGAAATGCCATCAGATCAGCAGCTCTTGACTGGCGGATGCTCTCCCACCACCCCCACCTCGAGGTGATGTGTTTATTGCCACTTCACTGCACCGCACAGGAGACAAATAAATAACCTAGAAGTCAGTGTCTATAGCCCATTCACACCACCTCCGTGACACACGAAATATCAAAAACTGAGTCCTGAGTGTGGTACTGGCAGTTTATGCATCCAGACCCAGGGCTTGGGCTCCCTGCACCCAATCCAGGTCCCCGGGGGAGATGTTTTGTAAAAAGCAAGACTGCTCCCCTTAGAGGTGAGTGGCTGCTCCATCCTAAGAGGCAGGACTCTTTTCTCCCCTTGGTTTCCAGTCATCACAAAATCGTAATGTGATTCTGCGGAACTGAAAGGCAACAAGCGAGCTTCGGAAATGGAGGTGTTCAGGGATCAATGGACTTACTGTGGCGGCTGCTCCATCTCCGGTCCCTCACTCTGCTGTTGCCATGGAGACCAGCAGCAGGCAGGTTGTCTGACAGAAGGCATCTGTGAACTTAGATTTCCTGCTTATTTCTTTTCTAGCTATTTCTTAGGTTATTTTTTAAAAGGGTTTTAAAAGTTTGCATCCTGTGTCTACTTCAATTTATCGACAGTGTTTATCCAATCTTCTCGCTTCCTACACACCAACTTCTGTGCACCGTCGCTTTGTTTAAGACGAGCACACTGCATGTCACTTCATTAAAATATATATCTATCTTTTTTCAAACTCAGAGAACAAATGTCCACTTTTAAATAATGGCCTGACTGCACATGTCTGTTTTTTTTTGCCATGAGGCTTTGTTAAATGAATTCAAGATGCTGTTGAACTTCAAATGCTTGAAAAAACACTATGTCCTTATGGAAAACTGGGTTCTCAATAATACATGGTACAGAGCTCAACCAAACTAATTACATATCAAAATAAATTCCAAATCTTTTAAAAAGCTGGTTTCAAAAGAAGGTATTTGCTTTACCTCTTAACAGATTCAGAGATTTAAAAAATATAATAGTCATCTTTCGTGAAGCTGAAACAGTATTTGATAAAATTTGGTATTAAAAACTTTAATAAAATAGGATTGTATAAATATTTTGTTAACATGGCAAAATATATCTATCTCAGCCCAAAGACATTATGAAGAGAAAATAATAATAATGATAAAGAGACAACATGGGACCTCTAATCATTAAGATAAAAAGAAACTTAAATGCTGCAAACCAACTTGTAGTGATGTTATCGGTTTGATTGACATAACTATCACTTCTGTCTAACTCACCTCCCCTGGATTCTAGAAATTGCAAGTGTCACACTCAGGGCGTTCAGCTCGCTGGAAACACTGTGGGGCATACTTGTTTTTTAAAAAAGGAGAAAATGATGACCAACCAAACTCAAAAAAGAGAACATTTCACAAGATATCAGGGTATAAAATTAAAAGAGAGAAGCTACTAGCTTTAAAAGATATAATGAAAGAAGTTAACCTCCCATTTAATCATCCAAAGACAAAGTTTCTCAGAATAAACCTAAGAAGTTAAAAAATGAGAAACACTTTTAAGTGCCCTAAAGAATTCATACAAGAAAACATGACAAGCGGAGAGGCTTCCCATTGTCTTCACAGGAGGACTTGGCAACACGGGCTGCCGTCTCCATACCTGTTCTACAAATTAATGCAATAGCCACAAAAATAAGGATGGATTCAGGTTTTTCTGAATATTTGATTTTGAATTTTTTATCAAGAGAAGCTGACTCAGTTCAGTTCAATTGCGTCCATATCTTTGCAACCCCATGGACTGCAGCACCCTAGGCCTCCCTGTCCATCACTAACTCTCGGAGTTTGCTCAAACTCATGTCCATTGAGTCAGTGATGCCATCCAACCATCTCATCCTCTGTCATCCCCTTCTCCTCCCGCCTTCAATCTTTCCCAGCATCAGGGTCTTTTCTAAGGACTCAGTTCTTCTCATCAGGTGGCCAAAGTATTGGAGTTTCAGCTTCAGCATCAGTCTTTCCAATGAATATTCAGGACTGATTTCCTTTAGAATTGACTGTTTTGACCTCCTTGCAGTCCAAGGGACTCTCAAGAGTCTTCTCCAACACCACAGTTCAAAAGCATCAATTGATTGGCAATCAGCCTTCTTTATGGTCCAACTCTCACATCCATACATTACTACTGGAAAAGCCATAGCTTTGACTATGCAGACCTTTATTGGCAAAGTAATGTTTCTGCTTTTTAATATGCTGTCTAGATTGGTCATAGCTTTTGTTCCAAGAGGAAAGCATCTTTTAATTTCATGGCTGCAATCACCATCTGCAGTGATTTTGGAGCCCAAAAAAATAAAGTCTGTCACTGTTTCCATTGTTTCCCCATCTATTTGCCATGAAGTGATGGGACCGGATGCCATGATTTTAATTTTTTAATGTTGAGTTTTAAGCCAGCTTTTTCACTCTCCTCTTTCACCTTCATCAAGAGGCACTTTAGTTCCTCATCACTTTCTGCCATAAGGGTTGTGTCATCTGCATCTCTGAGGTTATTGATATTTCTACTGGCAATCTTGATGCCAGCTTGTGCTTCATCCAGCCTGACATTTCGCATGATGTACTCTGCATAGAAGTTAAATAAGCAGGGTGACAATTTACAGCCTTGATTTACTACTTTCCCAATTTGGAACCAGTCTGTTGTTCCATGTCCAATTCTAACTGTTGCTTCTTGACCTGCATACAGATTTTTCACAAGGCAGGTGAAGTGGTCTGGTATTCCCAACTCTTGAATAATTTTCCACAGTTTATTGTAATCCACACAGTCAAAGGTTTTAGCATAATCAATGGAGCAGAAGTAGATGTTTTGCTGAAACTCTCATTTTTTCTATGAACCAACAGATGTTTGCAATTTAATCTCTGGTTCCTCTGCCTTTTCTAAATCCATCTTGAACATCTGGAAGTTCTTGGTTCACATACTGTTGAAGCCTAGCTGGAGAATTTTGAGCATTACTTTGCTAGCATGTGAGATGTGTGCAATTGTGCGGCAGTTTGAACATTCTTTGGCATTGCCTTTCTTTGGGGTTGGAATGAAAACTGACCTTTTGAGTCCTGTGGCCACTGCTGAGTTTTCCAAATGGGCTGGCATATTGAGTGCAGCACTTTGACAGCATCATCTTTTCGGATTTGGAAGAGCTCAGCTGGGATTCCATCACCCCCACTAGCTTTGTTTGCAGTGATGCTTCCTAAGGTCCACTTGATTTTGCACTCCAGGATGTCTGGCTCCAGGTAAGTGACCACACCATCGTGATTATCTGGGTCATTAAGATCTTTTTTATATAGTTCTCCTGTGTATTCTTGCCACCTCTTCTTGATATCTTTGGCTTCTGTTTGTTCCATACCATTTCTATCCTTTATTGAGCCCATCTTTGCATGAAATATTCCCTTGGTATCTCTAATTTTCTTGAAGAGATCTCTGCTGCTGCTGCTGCTGCTAAGTCACTTCAGTCGTGTCTGACTCTGTGCGACCCCATAGACTGCAGCCCACCAGGCCCCTCTGTCCCTGGGATTCTCCAAGCACGAATACTGGAGTGGGTTGCCATTGCCTTCTCCAGAAGAGATCTCTAGTCTTTCCCATTCTATTGTTTTCCTCTATTTCTTTGCACTGATCACTGAGGAAGGCTTTCTTATCTGTCCTTGCTATTCTTTGAAACTCTGCATTCAGATGGATATATCTTTCCTTTTCTCCTTTGCCTTTTGCTTCTCGTCTTTTCTCAGCTATGTGTAAGGCCTCCTCAGACAGCTATTTTGCCTTCTTGTATTTCTTTTTCTTAGGGATGGTTTTGATCGCTGTCTCCTGAACAGTGTTATGAACCTCCGTCCATAGTTCTTCAGGCACTCTATCAGATCTAATCCCTTGAATCTGTTTGTCACTTCCACTGTATAATCATAAGGGATTTGATTTAGGTCATACCTGAATGGTCTAGTGGTTTTCCCTACTTTCTTCAATTTAAGTCTGAATTTGGCAATAAGCAGTTCATGATCTGAGCCACAGTCAGCTCCTGGTCTTGTTTTTGCTGACTGCATAGAGCTTCTCCATCTTTGGCTGCAAAGAATATAATCAATCTGATTTCGATGTTGACCATCTGGTGATGTCCATGTGTAGAGTCTTCTCTTGTGTTGTTGGAAGAGGGTGTTTGCTATTAGCAGTGCGTTCTCTTGGCAAAACTCCATTGCACCCAAGTACTGCATTTCAGACTCTTGTCGACTGTGGGGGCTTCTCCATTTCTTCTAAGGGATTCTTGCCCACAGTATAGATATAATGGTCATCTAAATTAAATTCACCCATTCCTATCTATTTTAGTTCACTGATTCCTAAAATGTCGATATTCACTGTTGCCATCTCCTGCTTGACCACTTCAAATATACCTTGATTCATCGACCTAACATTCCAGGTTCCTATGCACTACCGTTCTTTACGGCATGGACTTGACTTCCATCACCAGCCACATCCACATTTGGGTGCTGTTTTCGCTTTGGCTCAGCCTCTTCATTCTTTTTTTTTAGTTAGTTAATTTAATTGGAGGCTTATTACATTACAATATCGTAGTGGTTTTGCCATACATTGACATGAATCACCCATAGGTGCACATGTGTCCCTGATCCTGAACCCCCCTCTCACCTCCCTCCCCACCCCATCCCTCTGGGTTGTCCCGGAGCACCAGCTTTGAGTTCCCCACTTCATGCACTGAACTTGCACTGGTCATCTGTTTCACGTGTGCTACATAAAGATAAAAACCTCTGCATAAAATCTAACATCAGCAAATTAAGAAGTAAGAAAAACAATGAGAAAATGTGTGTGTGTGTGTAGATATACATATATATTCTTTTCCTATCACAAGCTACCTCCTTAGTATATAAAGAGCTTCTAGAAATCAATAAGAAAGGCACAGATCTATAACCCATAGGTAAGTGGGCAAAAACCTTTAACTAGATAGTCAGGGAAAAAATATAAACAGAAGCTCCACCCTATTATAATAGGAAACCTATTAGGTTGGCAAAAGTCCTTTCCTGGAATCAACCAGAGAAGAGATCAGAGCTGTCAATCAAACTGAGTAGATGGGAACTTTGTGCTGATTCTATGGAGGCTAACACCCCACACCCTGCAGCCTGGCCATGCTTGGATTCCTCTATCTGGAGCCTTGAGTGTTTGGTGCCCCCAACACAGAGGGAGCTGCAGGTTTGGACCTGCTCCCTCCACTTCAGTGTCCACTGGGACCCAAGGATGTGATGGGCCTGAAGGTGGTCACGGGTGAGCAAGGGAGTAAGGGAGATGCTGCCTCACCAGCAGCCAGTTGGTCTGAAAACCATGCCCCCCACTACATCCTCAGGAAACAGACCTCCTATCATGAATGTCCTAGAAGAGAGGGGCTGGCGGGGACAAGTTGACCGCTTCCTCTCAGACCCATGGGGCATGTCCTGGTGGCCACAGCAGAGCTGTCACTTGGGTGGCAGACCCGCCGGGTTCACAGAGCAGCTGACCCACGTGAAGTGATGGTGAGAATGTGGGGGCCTCAGGGGTGACAAACACCCTGGAGCAGGGTGCCGGCGTGGGCCTCCTCCTCAGGGTGGAGATGTCCTGGGCCTTCGGCCCTCGTCAGGTGCCCGCAGAAGGTGGAGGAACCTTGGGGATTCAGCCAACAGAGCTGGGCACGTGGGACCTCGGTGGTCCCCGGCGGCCAGAGGGGTGGGGGTGCAGAGCGGAGGGGCCCCCCAGGGGTGTGTGACAAGCACAGCAACAGGGTTGGACACGCAGCGGCCATCTGGACACAGCGGCCTGGACCAGCTCCGCAGGCAGCAACACCTCCGCGTCTGTCCTGCCAGGGGTCCACTCTCACACTTTCCTGTGTCCCTGCTGCGTCGTGACAAACAGCACGAAGCGAACGGGTCTCCTGCGGGTGCTCCCAGCAGCTGTCCTGAGTCCCCGCCCTGGACGCGATGGCCAGACTCAGACTCAGGTCCCTCTTTCATAAGTAAGCGAGGCCGACCCTCCCCAGAGGAAGGAGGGAGGATGGAGCCAGCTCGTGCCTCACCCTGAGGTGCATGCCCCTGAGGCTTCCTCGCCCCGAGGCTCCCCGCAGTGCCGTCCGCAGCCCTCACAGCCCCCAGCCCCGCCCAGACATCCCCACTCTCAGCCTGCCCTCTGATCGCTCTCTGTTCCCTTCATGCTGCGTCCGGTGCCCTCAGCTGTTTTGCACCCATTTCACCAGCCTTCTTCCTCCCGGGAACCCTCTGCACCGCGTTTTCCTTCCCTCCTCTGAGGTCAGGAGCCTTGCCTGGGGCTCTGCACCCCTGTCCGTCTCACCTGCTCCAGCACCCCCTTCCTTACTCTGCAGCTTCTCCTGCAGACACTGAGCCCTGAGTTGCAGCGGTCCCCCTGGCCCCCCACTGAGCTCTCCCCAGAGCCCCTGCCAACCTCTCCCCTTCTCCACCGAACCCCCGGGACACAGTCTGTGCTTCCTGCCCCCAGCACCCTCCCACCGGCCTGAACTTGACTGCCGGAGCCGTGGATGCACCCAGGCCACTTCAAGGGACATTTCTGGGTCGTGTCTTCCTTTGAACCCCCAGCCTCCCTGGGGCCTCAGCTGGTCCTCGTCAGCCTTCCTGGCTCTGCTTTCTTCCATCTGTCATTCCTCCCAGGGCCTGTCCTCGCCCCTCTCCTCACCCAGCAGCCCCCAGGGCCAATGTGATGACTCCAGCCCAGACTACAGGTGGCGAAGTGGGAGACAGCGGGAGCTTGTTACATCCGGGGACCCTGCTCACCCAGACTCAGTGTCTTTCGGAAGGCACTTCCTGCCTTTGTCTCTGTGGCCTTTCGGGACTCTTCAGTCTCCCTGGTAGAATGTCTTGCCCACAGTGGAATGAAATACTTATTTTTTAATTAGTTATGTCATCTTAGTATGTAACTTTCATCTAGGGGACTTCCCTGATAGCTCGGTTGGTAAAGAATCTGCCTGCAATGCAGGAGACTTTGGTTCAATTCCTGGGTTGGGAAGGTCTCCTGGAGAAGGGATAGGCTACCCATTCCAGTATTCTTGGGCTTCCCCAGTGGCTTGGCTGGTAAAGAGTCTGCTTGCAATGCAGGAGACCTGGGTTCAATCCCTGGGTTGGGAAGATCCCCTAGAGGAGGGAAAGGCTATCTACTCCAGTATTCTGGCCTGGAGAATTCCATGGGGTGGCAAAGAGTCGAGCAACTTTCACTTTCATCTAAGCCAGAGAAATCAGAATTATCAACTACTACAAGGAAGAGAAAAAGCAAGAGAGTTCCAGAAAAACATCTACTTCTGCTTTATTGACTACACCAAAGCCTTTGACTGTGTGGATCACAATAAACTGTGGAAAATTTTTCAAGAGATGGGAATACCAGATCACCTTACCTGCCTCCTGAGAAAACTGTATGCAGGTCAAGAAGCAACAGTTCGAACCGGACATGGAACAACAGACTGGTTCCAAATTGGAAAAGGAGTATGTCAAGGGTGCATATTGTCACCCTGCTTATTTAACTTCTATGCAGAGTACATCATGCAAAATGCTGGGCTGGAGGAAGCACAAGCTGGAATCAAGATTGCCGGGAGAAATATCAATAACCTCAGATATGCAGATGACAGCACCCTTATGGCAGAAAGTGAAGAAGAACTAAAGAGCCTCTTGATGAAGGTGAAAGAAGAGAGTGAAGAAGTTGGCTTAAAGCTCAACATTCAGAAAACTAAGATCATGGCATCTGGTCCTATCACTTCATGGCAAATAGATGGGGAAACAATGGAAGCAGTGACTGACTTTATTTTCTTGGGCTCCAAAATCACTGCAGATGGTGACTTCAGCCATGAAATTAAAAAACGCTTACTCCTTGGAACAAAAGATGTGACAAACCTAGACATCATATTAAAAAGCAGAGATATTACTTTGCCTAACAAAGTTCTGTCTAGTCAAAGCTATGGTTTTTCCTGTAGTTAGGTATGGATGAGAGAGTTGGACCATAAATAAAGCTGAGTGCCAAGAATTGATGCTTTTGAACTGTGGTGTTGGAGCAGACTCTAGAGAGTCCCTTGGACTGCAAGGAGATCCAGCCAGTCAATCCTCAAGGAAGTCAGTCCTGAATATTCATTGGAAGGACTGATGCTGAAGCTGAAACTCCAATACTCTGGCCACCTGATTCGAAGAACTGACTCATGGAAAAGACCCTGATGCTGGGAAAGGTTGAAGGTGGGAGGAGAAGGGGACGACAGAGGAAGAGGTGGTTAGATGGCATCTCTGAATGTATGGACATGAGTTTGAGCAAGCTCCAGGGAGCTGGGGATGGACAGGGAGGTCTCGTGTGTGGCAGTCCATGGGGTCCGAGAGTCGGACATGAATGAGCGACTGAACTGAACAAGGAAGAAAAGAAAGAAATGGGCGGAAACACAGGAATCTGACCCAGTGGAACCAGGACCCGCTGGGTCCCTCCTCCCCACCTGTAAAGCAGCGGGACCGTGCCTTCACAGGGCTGCTGGGGGAATTCGTTCGAGATAATCCACCTGCGAAGCCCTGTAGAAACGGGGTTACTGTCTGATGGAGAGGAGAGACATCGCAGGGCCACACCGACTGGGGTGTGACCGAGCCCACGCCGGCCACACACCCTGCGGGGAAGGACCAGCCCCACCGAGATGCTCCCTCCTGCCCAAGGAGACAACTTCCTCAGGCCTCCTCAGTCCTGAAGGAGCAGTCCTACCCTGGGGAGGGGAGGCCAAGGACGTGGACGAGCGAGGCCCACGAGGCGCCCTGGAAGGAATGCCGCCCTGGTGCTTACACCTGTGCTGGGCCGCCTGGTTGTAATCTGTGCCACAGGCCTGCGCAAGGGCAGATTTACGAACATGATCTAAACCACTCTTCTTTTAAAGGAATCGAATGACATGTCAGAACTTTCCGCTTCATCCAGGCTCTTGGGAGAAACTTCAAATCTGATCTTGGATCGATGGTAAAGTGTCCTTAATCATCTCACTCTGGTTGCCCCTTTCCCGGGTCCTGGGGCCCTGGAGGTGTTCGTTCCCTGGAGGTGAAGCTTGACCCTAACACTGGGGCGCTACACACCGCCCAGGGATGCAGTTTAGCTGGAATTTTGCTAAAGAGCGCCACCCCGCGTCCCGACAGAGGAAGCACAACTCCACGAAACAGGCCCAGCAAGTCACCAACAGCATTAACAGAGCTCAGAGCATCTCTGATGTGAGAAACCCCATGTTTATTCACAGGAGCAGATTCCCTACGGAATCCCTGGGAAATTGTCCCCACTGACCCCCTCCGCCCCGCGTCCGCACGTTGAGGGCCGGCACAGGCAGGGCCTGCTCACAGTCGGCTCTGGCTCTGTTGGCACATAGTCCTGAGGGCACCGCCCGGCCCGGGGCAGGGCTATTCTTAGCTCAGCAGGAGGACGAGGACGTTTAAGAGGCGGCAGCTGTGTCCTGTCCCCCTCGTGCACAGAAACGTCTGCAGACTCTGGGGCGGGAGTGGGGGCCCTCTCCGCACGCGCAGGGCGTGACTGCCTCCGAATCTCCGCACCATCCTTCCTCCAGGCCTCGAGGAAGGCCGGCAGGACTAACGGCTGGCCCCCCCCACGGTCCGGAGGGACTGGCGCGCCCCGCACTTGCTCAGCACGGCACCCTAACCGGGAAGGGCCCTCCTCTGCACACGCCACCCGGGAGAAAGCTCGGGGCGTGAAGGGCCGAGGCCGTGAGTGACAGACGGAGCCAGGCTCTAGTCTGGGAGTCTCCGGGCTCGAGCCCGGGGCCTCCGACGCTGCGGCTGGGCCCCGCGCAGCACCAGCTGCTCCCTCCAGGCCTCATTCTGAACAGCTCGGAGAGCTTGCCGCCTTGCGTGAGGACCAGACCTAGTCAACCTTCACCTCCTTCCTTTCCCCAGCAATTCCGTTGGCTGGAGGTACTGGGCCGGCAGAGGATGCAGAGAGTCCGGGCGGGAGCCTGGCACAGACCCCCAAGCGTCAGGAGCCTATGGCCGCTTCTCAGCCGTGACAGACGGGTCACACCACGGCCCCTCAGAGCCAGCCCCAGCTTCACCGGCAACTCCTGCCTGCGGACTGTGGGCTAGCCGGCCCCCTCCTCCTGCTCCCACCCTCCGTCCGAGGATCAGAGCAGACATGGGACCTCAGCTGAGAACAACGCCCTTCACCCCCTTGGCTGCGACTGCTGCCTCCGGGGACACAGGGTTGCATCTACAGAGGCAGGGTCTTCCCTCCAGGAGCAGGTGGTCGGCAGGACACAGGCTGCAGGGAGGGGCGGATGCCGTGGACAGTGCCCGGCCCCGCATCAGGCAGGAGCAATGCGGCCTCCGGAGGGCGGGCGGGCGGGCAGCAGCCATGTGCCCAGCGCCCGGCCCCCCAGCCAGCACAGCACTCGTCGCGGGCATCGTGCTGCTGCCGTCCGCTGCACGGGACCCACAGGAAAGGCCTGCAGACACGGTGACACCAAGGACCCACGCCGCTGGGGCCGGGGGACACGCGGACAGCACCCCCTGGTGTTGGGGCGTGTGGTCACATCCTCCCGTGGGAACTCAGCCCACCTGGAAGGCCAGGCAGGACACGTGAGTGGCGGGCAGGACAGGAGACCATCTCAGGGGAGCAGACGGAAGGCTGACTCTGAGGGGCTGGGGTTGGACATTCGAGGAGGGTTTTAGCGAGTGGACACAGCCTGTGTGGTGCTGGTGCTGAGCTGTCCAGGGGACCAGGGTCTGGGAACCATCAGCATAAAAGCAAGAGAAAAACAGCCTATAATTCAGAGCAGAGCCCACTGTACCCTGTGTGCCTCTCGTGTGTGGGGCTGCTCACCTCCTGGGTCCACAGCACTTCCTTAAAGGGAAGCAGTTTGGTCAGACATCTAGGGTGACGGCCTTCCCTGGTGGCTCAGATGGAAAAGAGTCTTCCTGCAATGCAGGAGACCCGGGTTCAATCCCTGGGTCAGGAAGATCCCCAGAGAAGGAAATGGCCACCCACTCCAGTATGCTTGCCTGAAGAATCCCATGGACAGAGGAAGTGGCAGGCTACAGTCCATGGGGTCGCAGAGTCAGGCACAACTGAGTGACTAACACTTTCACTTTCTAGGTTGACAGAAATGAGACCTCCTGGAAGAGTTCAAATGGGAGAAATTACTTGGGACCTGATCAGCAGGTGGAGGTTGTTTACTAAGATGGGAGAGACTTGGGGGAAGAGGACCCACTAACACTGAGATGCTGTCCAGGGGTGTGGGGTTAATAAAAGGAAAGAGACTTTGAGTCTCCCTGAACAGTCCGGGGCCAGCGCGTGAGAAGCTGAGTCAGGGAGAAAGCCGCCCGCAGAGCAGGCGCACTGGCGTCAGAATCCCCATCAGCCCACGAGGAAGCCCTGAGACAGGAGTGGCTGCTCTGCTCTGGGAAGCGACGCTGACGCCCAAAGGCAGGGCGTCTCTCTGGGCCTGCTCGCCCTCCTGGTCCTGTGACGGCTGCAGCAGAGCCAGTCAGAGAGACCTCCAGCCGAAAGGCCTCTGGTGGCTACCTCGACCCAGCGCCCCTTAGACAGGCAGGAAGGGCAGCCGCCTCGACCCACAGAAGGCCTGGGGGGCTGGCTGCGAGCAGACGGGCAGCAGAGAGCCCCAACCCTCCTGTGGCCCCGGCCCCAGCTCAGACCTCTCGCCGTGAAGGACGGTGGGTCCCCTGGCCCTCGGCCGTCGCGAGAAGGGCGAGTAGAAGTAGGCAGAATGAACTCTCCCCACAACCGTGAAGCTGGCAGCACGCTGAGAGCCACAGGGGGTCACGCGGCCAGCACGCAGTCACGGCAGGGAAGCGCGGACCGGGGGCTGAGGTAATCAGATGCAACCCCGACCGCTGACGCCGCTCCGGGACGGATGGACACAGCCCCGGTCTGTGGTCAGCACCCCGGGGCGGGCACCCCGCCACGCGTAATCAGACGCGACCCTGACCGCCGACACCGCTCCAGGATGGATGGACACGGCACCGTCGATGGCGTGACACGGGCAGCAAACACAGCGGCCGAGACGGCCTGATGGAGCGCTGGACGGCCACAGGCTGCAGCGTAAACCCACCAGCAAGCGGGGACGGATGCCCTCTCAGGGGACGGACAGGCGGGCACCTCACCTGCCACCTGGACAGAGGAGACGCCCAGGGGCCTCTGAGTTCTGGGAGCAACATCTACAGGACTGGCGCCTGCCATGTGGCCGCTAACCGGTTCACCCACCAAGTGGCCGGTTTCGCATGAGACCCTGAGTAAGACCTGCAGGTGGACGTGAAAGTGGCTCTTACCCTGGGGTCTGGGTGCCACCAGGCCTGGTGGACACACATCCGTGTGGACACGGGAGCCACATGGAGCCACACACAGACCCATAGCACAGACCTGGGGACCCCACACAGACCAGGCCCCCGCCTCTGCCCAGGGCTCCGAGTCTCCTCCTGAGGGAGCCAGTCAGTCGCAGGCACGTCTGAGCCTTCAGGCATCAGGCGGCCCCCCTTGCACCTCCTTCTCCAGCCGCGGACGCCCCTCCGCGCAGCAGGCAGCTCCGCTCGCTTCAAGGCGGGGTCAAAGCCACAGGCTCACTCCTCCCTGCATGTACCTACCTGTACCTTCCCTGACGGCTGCCCAAGGCGTGAAGAGTTCTGTGCTTTCTGCAGAGTCCTTGGACACCACCTGCAGGGCAAAGCCGCAGGGCGGCCCCAGGACAGCGGGTGCGAGGACCGCTCCAGGTTGAGCGCCAGGAAGGACCACGCGGTGAGGGGAGACCCACAGGAAGGGAGTGCTGGGTCAGTGAGGTCAGCGGTCAGGAGCCAGGGGCAACGAGCCTGGGGGTCAACATGAGGGGCGTCAGGGGGGTGAGGAAGAGGAACGGCCTGCCCTCGGCATCAGGAGACGCAGGGACCCCCCACCCCGTCACATCAGCCACCGGTGCTCAGCGAGGAGGGTGGCACCCACTCAGCACACGCTCCAGCCCCCAGAGGATGCGGCAGGGACGGTGGTGCCCACGGCTGCGTCCCGCTGAGAGGCCCACGGTCACGGCAGCAGGTGTGCAGGGGTGGCCCCCGGCCCCGCTGGAGCCATGGCTGGGGGCGGTGCACTGGGCACCGCTGGCCTGGACGCTTCTGTTCTCAAGAAAACGCTGCCACAGACGGGCTGAGGGCCCGGCGGCCTCACCAGGGAAGCAAAGGACAAAGGGCTGTGACTTGGAGGGCTGCTCCCCACACCCCTGGGGACAGCTGTGGCCCTGGTGGGGCCTTGGGAAAGCTCTCAGCATCCCCATTTCCAGGGGTAAAAGGCAATGGACAACAATAGTTACCAGAACTAGATTTCTAGTGGGAAAGCTCTTTGAGGAGGGAGGTTTGGGTCAACCTGCCAGGTGAGGATCCGCGACCAGAGGCGAGTGGCAGAGGGAGGCGGCGGCAATGAGACAGGAAGGCTCCTCAGCCCAGCGGCCAGCCCGGCCCTCAGCTCCCACGGTCACCATGCAGCTCTGGCCGCTTCTTCCCTGCCCCCACCACCCCATTCCAGCGCCAAGACCAGCAAAGCTACGAGTGGTTATCCTCTAAGTTATAAGTTGAGTCCAGCCTGGGGGCTGTGACCGACCACAGGACCTCCTCTGAGGGGAGGCAATGACGTGGGGGGTCTTGCGTCACAGCAGACAGAAGCGGGAGGCATCCCCGTCTTTACCCAGAAGTTCAGTTACAAGGGGGTGGCGGCTGCTGAGCTGGAGAAGCAACAGCTGGAACAGGAAAGTCTGTGGTCACACGGCCCCACCCGCCCCACGGCGGCCTCCCCGCCGACCTCTGATGGCAGAGAGGCCAGAGCAGGATGCCCTTCCTGCGAGGCCGACTCGCCAGCAAGGCCAGGAGGAGGCTGTGTGGCCAGCGGGAGAGGGGCACAGCCGAGTGGACGGAGACTCGGGATTCAGGGCACCCCTGCAGGAGCTCCTGGAGACCCACGGGCCTTGCTGCTGCCACCGGAGCAGACGAGGAGCTTCCCGCAGTGGCTGCCGGGGCCTCCCGTGAGCCTGACCTGGGGGGGTCTGTGGCCCGTCTCACTCTGTCCTCCCAGGGGCTGCACTAAACCTGCCAGACCTGGACCCCCGGGGACACGCTGACCAGCAGGCTTGCTGCCCAGGGCCTTCCCACCTCTCTCCAGTGAGATCTGCATCCCATCAACCTCACCCTCTGCTCCAAGGACGGGGGTGACTGGCCCAAGCCCTCCTGCCATGCTCCAGTGGCTGGTCCAGGGGTGGACGTCCGCCCAGCCTGACCCATGAGTGCAGGGCAGGGTCCTGGTCATAGCCGTTGCTTCAAGATTAGCACTATGGCCAGTAAGATGTAGCCACCCATGCTGCGTGACAGCTGAGCAAGAAGCTGAGTGAGAAGAATCTCTCTTCTGCACAGGACGCGCTGGGAGACGAGGCCCCAAACTGCTGCGGCCACGGCTTCCCAGGGATCCACCTGAGGCTCACACCAGCAGCCGGGAAAGCGACTGGAGAACTGCAGGGCAGGAGGCCTGGGGCTCTGCTGGAGCAGAGTCCTGAACCCACCTGCCCTTGGACGCTATGCCCTTGGACACCCACCCTGCCCTTGGGTCCTCAATTCACAGGCTATGAAGTCCACGTGGTCGGTTGGGTTTCTGATAGAGCCCGAGGCATCCTGACTTATCAGACGACTTTACTCGTGGATTTCTCGGCTAAATATATTAACATCTGTTTCTTTTCAATAAAAGTCCAAATCTTCAACAAGGCTGCGTGTGTGAGATGGACAGCTTCGTCCCACTTGTTCTTGTCTTGGCTGGTGTAAGCCGCCAGGTTCTCTGTGTACTGCAAGACACACTTTAAGAACCTATTTGAAAGAAAGAAAGTCATCCGTCCATCCTACTGTGAAACGCAACAAGCATTCACGTGTGTTCCCTTCATTTGGAATCACAACTGAAGCACTCGAGCTAATTGTCACCTGCGGATTCAAGGAAGGAAACACATACAAAATGGAAATGAGAGAACGTGAGCTGGACGAAGGCGAGAAGGCCAGTGTTGGCGCGCAGGGCGGACATCCACGCGCCACCCAGCTCACCCGCTCCCGGGTCCGTGCGGGCCGCTCTGCTGATGGGACCTTAGGGGCCGCCTGGACCACAAGACACTGGACCTTCAGGGGCTATGCCTCCTGTTTCCACCCTACTAGCCTCACCCCCCACGGGGGGACCACCCTGCTCCACAGTAGACACGTCCCGCTGGGAGCAGCCATTGCTGCCAAAAGGCTTCTGCTGGAAGATGACTCACCAGGAAGCCCACAGGGAACTCCCTCTGACTGGCAGGAAGAAGGGCCATGTCCACATTTCCCAAGTTCTCCTTAAAGTTTCCCAAATAGCCCCAAATTTTCTCCAACTATGAATTTTAAAAATTTTCACATTCAGGGAGAAGTTAAAAAAATACAGTGAAAACCCACAGCCCCCTGTCTAGACCGTGGCTTTCAGTTGAGGTGACTGTGCCCCCAAAGGACACTGGGGGCGTTGAAGCCCTTTGCGGCCATCACAACTGGGACTGCTGGCATCCAGTGGGCAGGGGGCACTGCCCTACAGCGCCAGATGGCCCTGTGGCAGACAGTCTGCGGATTAGAGCCGGACCAAGCTCCGGGCATCCATGCAGCTGATGGTGGTGCAGTTTCACCAGCCTCCTCCCAGTAACGCTGTCAGGACAGAGTTCCAAACCCACAGAGAAGAGCAGTTCAGGGCCAGACAGGAGGAAACATGACTCAAAATCACTGACACACAGCTTCATCTCCTGCAGTGTACACACTGACTCAGATACCGCTGGTATTCTGAAGTGTGCACACTGACCTCAGATACTGCTGGTATTCTGAAGTGTTGCATACTGACCTCAGGTACTCCTGGTATTCTGAAGCATTCTTCCTAAGAACCATGTGAATGTTGATCAATTCCAGTGCAATCAGCAATAAAATCAGGTAAAGCATCGGAGACAGAAGCTTCATACTAAAAACATAAAATCAGTTAAAATTTAGTAAGTGTAAGTATTTATCACCTTTATAAGGTAACTTCGCGAGGATGCAGCCCATTCTAGATACACAATGCTAGCATTGCCGGGTAAAACTGCTGTTACCTTTAAAATCAAAAAATTCGCTAGGTCTGTAGAACCTATATTCTAAAGTTACAGGTGGTATTTACAGTGACACCTATTGCAATTTTTCTCGAAAATAAGCATTCTCTGAAGTTGGAGCAGAAGCCCATCAGGTGAGAGCTGGAGCTCCGCCCACAATAGCTCCGCCCAGCAGACCGCGCAGCAGAGCTCCGCCCACCACGGCCCCACCCAGCAGACCCTGCAGCAGAGCTCCGCCCACCATAACCCCGCCCATCAGGCCGTGCAGCACGCACTTGCGCACCAGAGCTCCACCCAGCAGAGCTCCACCCACTAAAGCTCCGCCCAGCACGCACCTGCGCACCAGAGCTCCGCCTAGCAGAACTCCGCCCACCATAGCTCCGCCCAGCATGCCCCTCTGCACCATAGCTCCGCCCACCATAGCTCCGCCCAGCAGACCGTGCAGCACGCACCTGCACACCAGAGCTCTGCCCAGCAGAGCTCCGCCCACTAAAGCTCCGCCCAGCACGCACCTGTGCACCAGAGCTCCGCCTAGCAGAACTCTGCCCACCATAGCTCCGCCCAGCATGCCCCTCTGCACCATAGCTCCGCCCACCATAGCTCCGCCCAGCAGACCGTGCAGCACGTACCTGCGCATCAGAGCTCTGCCCAGCAGAGCTCCGCCCAGCAGAGCTCCGCCCACCACAGCTCCGCCCAGCATGCCCCTCTGCACTAGAGCTCCGCCCACCATAGCTCCGCCCAGCATTGCCCTCTGCACCATAGCCCCGCCCACCATAGCTCCACCCAGCAGACCGTGCAGCACGCACCTGCGCATCAGAGCTCTGCCCAGCAGAGCTCCGCCCACTAAAGCTCCGCCCAGCACACCCCTCTGCACCATAGCTCCGCCCACCACAGCCCCGCCCAGCAGACCGCACAGCACGCACCTGCGCACCAGACGCAGGTAGTTCCGCCTCTGCCGGGAGCGCAGGCTCCGGTCCTCCCACTGCCGGCGCCTCAGGTCCACGCAGGCGGCTACCTGGCCACAAACGCGGCGGCAGTGGGCGCTGACCCTCCGGAGCACAACCAGCACCTCCAGGACAGCTCGGGGGCAGAAGAGGGTCCGCACGGGGGTGCTGCAGAGCGCGCGGAGCAGCCTGGGCCACCTGCGGGGCGAAAAGTGGGTCCTGAGGGCCCGTCCGACCCGGGCCGGCAGCCTGCACACTGGCCGTGGCCGCGTCACAGGCGTCAGACTCGGTAGATCTCGTGTGAGAACATCTGTCACCACATGCACCGTCAGGGCTTATCTAACCAGCTCCTCCATGAAGTCTGCATCCCAACACACCTCCCCCAGGCCCAAGCACCCAGGACACCCCGGACTCACTCCTCAGGAGGAAGGGGCCCTGAGATGTGGGCAGCGCGGTGTGTCTCAGGCACATGGCAACACAGCTCAGCCACGATTTCTGTGATTAAAGAGCTGCAGGCATCTGTTTCAGAATCACCTTCTGATCTGAAGACAGGAAACATTTAAAGACATGTGACAAGGAGCAGTTGCCCAATTAGGACCAGTGCAAACTGATGTTTATTTCAGTGGTTCACTGGGCAAAGCACTTCATCTGCAACTTGCTTTCCCCAAAATAAAATGAAAAAGCCACATCGGAGGCCGAGGTAAAGGTGAAGGACAGAGGCACCGCCCGCCTCCCCACAGGGCCTGCCTTCATGCTTGAGCCCTCGGTCTCTGCAAATGCTTTCCCCACGACTGGGCCCTGAGCCCCCAGTCTTGGCCCCCCAGCCCCAAGCCCTAGTAACTCCTCCTTGGGACCTGTCTCCTGACAGTCGTGCCAGAGAAGACACTGTTTGGAGCTGAGGTTCACGGAGCCTTGCGAGGCTTCTGAGGACTCACCGCACAGCCTCCCTTTCGGCTTCTTCGGGCAAAGGCAGCAGAAGCCAAGCTCCAATGCTCCCCTCACAGCTCAGCACCTGACATGACAGATTTGTAAAACTGCTACAGAGGCTACATTTGAAAACTTGGTGGGTATCTGTTATCCGGTCAACTCAGGTAAAGGAAGGCAGGTGAAAACATGAGATTCCCTAGGAAGTGTCGACAGCCCCTTCCCACCCGACGCTCCTGGGGTCTGTCCACTCCGGGCTCGGCTTCTCTCCTACACCTCTGCAAATCTCCCCAAGCCATCCTGCACTGATTCTACAGCTTCCTTTCAGAATTTCTACTAGCAACTATCGTGATGATTATATTCTTGGACATGACCCCACCTTGCTCCCTGGTACTGCCTGCCATATGTAAAATAAAGTTTCTGAGCCACTCTCCAATCACAATATCCGGGTAGAAATGCTCACAAGCTTATCTCGTTTAATCTACAGGTTAACAAAAGCTAGTCTGATGAAGCTGACATCCCTCACCACTGCCAAGCAACACCTGTGACAGGTCCTGAGTTAACAGCACATAGTCACCCACAAAGTACTAAAAACACTGAGGACGCAAACCCACCATCACCTCAACCACTGGACCCCAGAAAGATACAGTGGCCAGGCCAAGGCTACGTGTCTGGGAGGCACACAAGCCACAGAGCCAGGTCTGGGGGACCCGAAGCCAGGCTGGAGGAGGTAGCCTGCACCCTTCAAATCTCTACAACTGTGGACCTGCACACCCCTCCGCACATACCTGTTTTTTGAGCTGAGAAGCTGGGTGGCAGCGAGAAACATAGGTTCCTGCAAGGTTAATCAATGCCCTCACCGCTGCTTTTTCCTGGTTTAGAGAAAACAGACCATTGTTATTACAACTTTGGTCAGGCTTCTGCTTCTGCTTCTCTGCTATTGCATCTGAGGTCACATACGAGTCCTGACTTCTTGTTAACTCCCTACACATAATTCTCTCAGCTAAAAGAAGGAAAACTCTTCATTAAAATAGCTTTGACATAGTAGTCAAGCCATAACCAACAAAATTATCTTAAATAAGGCTGATTAATAGTGATCAATTACAAATGCCACTCTGTCCACAATGCAGCAAAACCAGAAATAAATGAGAGAGTCCAGACAATTGGAAAATGTAAGAGACTCTCCTAAAATACTGGGACACAACAAGAATTTAAGCATTAAAAACGAACATAACCAGAAGGCCACACACCAAACACTCAACTGCCAGACACAGAAGTATTGTTGAAAGAGTAAAAAAGTACATTATTTATAGCTGATACACTGGTATAACTGGCAAACCCAAGTCTGTGGACTATTACAAACTGTGGTCAACTGGAGAAGGGAATGGCAAACGACTCCAGTATTCTTGCCTTTAGAACCCCGTGAACAGGATGAAAGGCAAAAAATACGACAGTGGAAGATGAACCCACAGGTCAGTAGGTGTCCAATTTGCTACTGAGGAAGAGGAGATAAACAGCTCCAGAAAGCATGAAGAGACTGAGCCAAAGCAGAAAAGATGCCCAGTCATGGATGTGTCTGGTGGTGAAAGTCAAGTCCATGCTGTAAAGAACAACACTGCATAGGGACCTGGAAGGTTAGGTTCATGAATCAAGGTAAATTGGAAGTGGTCAAGTAGGAGATGGCAAGAGTGAACATCAACATTTTAGGAATCAGTGAACTAAAATGGACTGGAATGGGTGAATTTAATTCAGATGACCATTATACCTACTACTGTGGGCTAGACCCCTTAGAAGAAACGGAGTAGCCATCATGGTCAACAAAGGAGTCTGAAATGCAGTACTTGGGTGCAATCTCAAAAACGACAGAATGATCTCGGTTTCATTCCAAAGCAAACCATTCAACATCACAGTAATCCAAGTCTATGCCCCAACCACTAGTGCCGAAGAAGCTGAAGCTGAACGGTTCTATGAAGATCTAGAAAACCTTCTAGAACTAATACCAAAAAAAGATGTCCTTTTCATCCTAGGGGACTGGAATGCAAAAGTAAGAAGTCAAGAGATACCTGGAGTAACAGGCAAGTCTGGCCTTGGAGTACAGAATGAAGCAGGGCAAAGGCTAACAGTTTTGCCAAGAGAACACACCGGTCACAGCAAACACCCTCTTCCAACAACACAAGAGAAGACTCTACACATGGACACCACCAGATGGTCAATACTGAAATAAGATTGATTATATCCTTGCAGCCAAAGATGAAGAAGCTCTATACCGTCAGCAAAAACAAGACCAGGAGCTGACTGTGGCTCAGATCATAATCTCCTTATTGCCAAAATCAGACTTACATTGAAGAAAGTAGGGAGAGCCACTAGGCCTTTCACAACTGACCTAATCAAATCCCTTAGGATTATACAGTGGAGGTGACGAATAGATTCAAGGGATTAGATCTGGTATACAGAGTGCCTGAACAACTATGGAAGGAAGCTCGTAACACCATACAAAGGGCAGTGACCAAAACCATCCCCAAGAAAAAGAAATGGAATAAGGCAAACTGGTTGTCTGAGGAGGCTTTACAAAGAGCTGAGAAAAGAAGAAAAGTGAAAGACAAAGAAGAAAAGGAAATATATACCCATCTGAATGCAGAGTTCCAAAGAATAGCAAGGAGAGATAAGAAAGCATTAAGTGAATAATGCAAAGAAATAGAGGAAAACAATAGAATGGGAAAGACTAGAGATCTGTTCAAGAATTTAGAAGTACCAAGGGAACATTTCATGCAATGATGGGCACAAAAGGACAGAAACAGTATGGACCTAACAAAAGCGGAAGAGACTAAGAAGAGGGGGCAAGAGTACACAGAAGAAATATACATAAAAAGGTCTTAATGACCCAGATAACCACGATGGTGTGATCACTCATCTAGAGCCAGACATTCTGGAGTGTGAAGTCAAGTGGGCCTTAGGAAGCATTACTACAAATAAAGTTAGTCGAGGTGATGGAATCCCAGCTGAGCTATTTCAAATTCTAAAAGATGATGCTGTTAAAATGCTTCACTCGGTTCAGTTCAGTCAGTTCAGTCGCTCAGTCGTGTCCGACTCTTTGCAACCCCATGAATCTCACCATGCCAGGCCTCCCTGTCCATCACCAACTCCCGGAGTTTACCCAAACCCATGTCCATTGAGTCGGTGATGCCATCCAGCCATCTCATCCTCTGTCGTCCCCTTCTCCTCCTGCCCCCAATCCTTCCCAGCATCAGGGTCTTTTCCAATGAGTCAGCTCTTCGCATGAGGTGGCCAAAGTACTGGAGTTTCAGCTTCAACATCAGTCCTTCCAATGAACACCCAGGGCTGATCTCCTTTAGGATGGACTGGTTGGATCTCCTTGCAGGCCAAGGGAGTCTCAAGAGTCTTCTCCAACACCACAGTTCAAAAGCATCAATTCTTCGGCGCTCAGCTTTCTTCACAGTCCAACTCTGCCATCCATACATGACTATTGGAAAAACCATAGCCTTGACTAGACGGACCTTTGTTGGCAAAGCAATGTCTCTGCTTTTTAATATGCTGTCTAGGTTGGTCATAACTTTCCTTCCAAGGAGTAAGCATCTTTAATTTCATGGCTGCAATCACCATCTGCAGTGATTTTGGAGCCCCAAAAAATAAAGTCTGACACTGTTTCCACTGTTTCCCCATCTATTTCCCATGAAGTGATGGGACCAGATCCCATGATCTTAGTTTTCTGAATGTTTTGACTGGTGATAGAAGCAAGGTCCAATGCTGTAAAGAGCAATATTGCATAGGAACCTGGAATGTTAGGTCCATGAATCAAGGCAAATTGGAAGTGGTCAAACAGGAGATGGCAAGAGTGAATGTCGACATTCTAGGAATCAGCGAACTAAAATGGACTGGAATGGGTAAATTTAACTCAGATGACCATTATATCTACTATTGTGGGCAGGAATCTCTTAGAAGAAATGGAGTAGCCATCATGGTCAACAAAAGAGTCCGAAATGCAGTACTTGGATGCAATCTCAAAAACAACAGAATGATCTCTGTTCATTTCCAAGGCAAAACATTCATTATCACAGTAATCAAAGCCTATGCCCTGACCAGTAACGCTGCAGAAGCTGAAGTTGAATGGTTCTATGAAGACCTACAAGACCTTTTAGAACTAACACCCCCCAAAAATGTCCTTTTTATTATAGGGGACTGGAATGCAAAAGTAGGAAGCCAAGAAACACCTGGAGTAACAGGCAAATTGGAGAAGGCACTGGCGACCCACTCCAGTATTCTTGCCTGGAAAATCCCATGGATGGAGGAGCCTGGTAGGCTGCAGCCCATGGGGTCGCCAAGAGTCAGACACGACTGAGCGACTTCACTTTTACTTTTCACTTTCATGCATTGGAAAAGGAAATGGCAACCCATTCCAGTGTTCTTGCTTGGAGAATCCCAGGGACAGGGGAGCCTGGTGGGCTGCCGTCTATGGGGTCGCGCAGAGTCGGACACGACTGATGCGACTTAGCAGCAGCAGCAGCAACAGCAGCAATAGGCAAATTTGGCCTTGGAGTACAGAATGAAGCAGGGCAAAGGCTAACAGTTTTGCCAAGAGAACGCACTGGTCATAGCAAACACCCTCTTCCAACAACACAAGAGAAGACTCTACACGTGGACATCACCAGATGGTCAACATCGAAATCAGACTGATTATATTCTTTGCAGCCAAAGATGGAGAAGCTCTATATAGTCAGCAAAAACAAGACCGGGAGCTGACTGTGGCTCAGATCATGAACTCCTTATTGCCAAATTCAGACTTAAATTGAAGAAAGTAGGGAAAACCACTAGACTATTCAGGTATGACCTAAATCAAATCCCTTATGATTATACAGTGGAAGTGACAAATAGATTTAAGGGACTAGATCTGATAGACAGAGTGCCTGCTGAACTATGGACAGAGGTTCGTGACATTGTACAGGAGACAGGCATCAAGACCATCCCCATGGAAAAGAAATGCAAAAAAGAAAAATGGCTGTCTGAGGAGGCCTTAGAAATAGCTGTGAAAAGAAAAGAAGTGAAAAGCAAAGTAGAAAAGGAAAGATATTCCCATTTGAATGCAGAGTTCCAAAGAACAGCAAAGAGAGATAAGAAAGCCTTCCTCAGCGATCAATGCAAAGAAACAGAGGAAAACAACAGAATGGGAAAGACTAGAGATCTCTTCAAGAAAATTAGAGATACCAAGGGAACATTTCTTGCTGCACTCAATATGCCAGCAAATTTGGAAAACTCAGTAGTGGCCACAGGACTGAAAAAGGTCAGTCTTCATTCCAATCCAAAGAAGGGCAATGCCAAAGAATGTTAAAATTACTGCACAATGGCACTCATTTCACATGCCAGCAAGGTAATGCCCAAAGTCATTCAAGTTAGCTTTTAATAGCATGTGAACTGAGAACTTCTAGATGTTCAAGCTGGATTTAGAAAAGGCAGAGGAACCAGAGATCAAATTGCCAACATCCTTTGGATCATTGAAAAAGCAAGGTAATTCCAGGAAATCATCTACTTCTGCTTCATTGACTACGCTAAAGCCTTTGACTGTGTGAATCACAACAAACTGCAGAAAATTCTTCAAGAGATGGGAATACCAGACCACCTTACCTGCCTCCTGAGAAACCTGTATGCAGGTCAAGAAGCAACAGTTAGAACCAGACATAGGACAACGGACTGGTTCAAAATTAGGAAAGGAGTAACTCAAGGCTGTATATTGTCACCCTGCTTATTTAACTTCTATGCAGAGTACGTCATGTGAAATGCCGGGCTGGATAAAGCATAAGCTGGAATCGAGAGTACCAAGAGAAACAGAAACAACCTCAGATACGCAGATGACACCACTCTAATGAAACAAAGAGAAGAGGAACTCAAGAGCCTCTCGATGAAAGTGAAAGAAGAGAGTGAAAAAGCTGGCTTAAAGCTCAACATGTGAAAAACTAACATAGCATCTGGTCCCATCACTTCATGGCAAACAGATGGGGAAACAATGGAAAGAGTGAGACTTTCTTTTCCTGGGCTCCAAGATCACTGCAGATGGTGACTACAGCCACGAAATTAAAAGGTGCTTGCTCCTCAGAAGAAAAACTGTGACAAACCTAGACAGCATATTAAAAAGCACACCCATCACTTTGCGGACAAAGGCCCATCTAGTCAAAGCTATGGTTTTTCCAGTAATTATGTACATATGTGAGAGTTGGACCATAAAGAAGGCTTATGCCAAAGATTTGATGCTTTCAAACTGTACTGGGGAAGACTCTTCAGAGTCCCTTGGACTGCAAGGATATCAAACTAGTCAATCCTAAAGGAAATCAGTCCTGAATATTCATTGAAAGGACTGATGCTGAAGCTCCAATCCTTTGGCCACCTCACAGAAAGAGTCGACTCACTGGAAAAGAGCCTATGCTGGGCAAGACTGAGGGTAGGAGGCGAAGAGGGTGACAGAGGATGAGATGGTTGGAAGATATCACTGAATCAGTGGCCATGAGTTTGAGCAAACTCCAGGAGGTAGTGAAGAACATGGAAGCCTGGCGTGCTGCAGTCCATGAGGCTGCAGAGTCGGACATGATTTGCCACTGAAGAACAGCAAAGTCAGTGAGTTGATAGCCAAAAAATTTAATACACGGAAGTCAAAAGCTTCCCTATATATAAGCAATAACTACCTAGAACTCTCAACAGCACAAAACCACTCAAATGGCTAGTTGTTACTTGGAGAAGAAATGCAGTTAACTTCCTTTTACTCCAACACCTACAGATCAGAGAGCAGTCAGGCTCATGGGGCGGTTGGTACCTGGTAGGGTCACGGGACTCACACCTGAAGCCAACGATGAGCCTGTGGCCACCACAGCACACGTGGCTTCCCCCGTGACAGGGACCGTGGGAGGGCCTCTGAGCACTGGGGACCCATGGGGGCTCAGTGAGGGGGCAGCAGGGGAGGGGGCGCGGATCTGGGGCTCAGTCCTGAGGGAGCGCACGGAACCTGGAGAGTGATGTGGGGGACTGGCCTTGGGGCCTGAGCAGCCACTTGTGTCAGGGAACAGTGTCCAATCTTGCAAAAGTATCAATTATCCCCACATTAATCCATCAGGAGCTCATTCCCGTGGGCTTTGTGTTTAACTGCACAGGTTCACTGGAATAATAACAATTGGAGAAGAGGCAGGACATTCTGAAGAAGATAAACAGAACCATAATGTCAGACACCAATGTTAGTGTTAATGTCAACACTAACTAATGTGTTGTGAGACTTAGTAAAGATAGGAAAAGGGAGTCCGGGTCTGGAGTCCAAGGCACACTGCATAGAGATGTTTATTCCCTAAATGGGGTTGGCCAACTTGCAGGCAATTTGTTACAGAAAAACGAAAAAGCTAAATTCCCAGGTGAAATAAATTCCTGCTGGATCAAAAGATGTAAATGGAAAAAAGCTATAGAACTATAATGGAAAGCATATGAGTACGTCTATAATTTTGGAAAACAAGGGGTCCTTTAAGAAGAACTCCAAATGCACAAGCCAAAGAGGAAAAACCTAAAGATAGGTAGTAGCAACACTGATGGACAGAGACACTGTCATACTGAGAGAAGGACAAATATATGATATCGCTCATATGTGGAATATAAAAAAGTGGTACAAATAACTTATTGACAAAACAGAAACAGAGTCACGGCAGTAGAAAACAATCTATGGCCGTCGAGTAAGAGGGAGTTGGGGGTGAGCTGGGGGCTGGACTGGCACGCACACACTACATACATACAACAGGCAACTGACAAGGACCTACTGCACAGCACAGGGGCTCTCCTCAGCGATCTGCAGCGGCCTGCGTGAGAAGGGAGCTCAAAAAGTGGGTCTACGCACATGAGTAACTGATTCACGTTGCTGTATACCTGAAACTAACACACTATAAACCAACTATACTCCATTAGAATGTTTTAAGCAAATAAATACAGATTTAGAGTAAAAACAAAAAATAGGATGAATTATTGTAGTTGAGATCAAGTAATATTAATTTATTTGTCATAGAGAATACATGTCCACAAGTAATCTGTTCAGGTGGAGGCACACCATAACTCAAATAAATTAAAAGATAATTAAAATATAATTAATTACATTTGAAAATAACTCCATTCCTTCTCAACTGAAAGAAGTGAATCTAATGAAACATCTTCTTCCCTAGACATTACCTTGAACACTGATAACAGATCTTCATCAATAAATCTGAGTAAAAGGACAAAGGAAAATGCAAGCAGCTGATCGGCTGCTTCTTTCGGAAATTCAGGTAAACTGACTTCCCCATGGCTTATCCGATCTCTTAGACGGGGACCCTCCTGATGATTTAGGAAATCCCAGAGAAATTCCTACCAAAAAAAAGGACACAAAAAATGTATGGTTAGTATTCTCAGCAGAAAGAAGAAGTCTGAAGGCCCAGAAAAGGCAAGCCGAAGCAGCAATGTTCATTACGGAAAAGTGAGCCTGGAAGAGAACCAGTCAAGGTCACACAGCAGATAAGCACCAAGTCACCGGGGATCCCTCAGTTCCTCACTACACCCGCCGCCTCTGCTGTGTTCTCCTGTGGGACCTCCCTTCTGTGTAACGGCACCCTGCTACCTGAGGCAGGATGCTCCTGGGAAGCCCTGTCCTCTGGAACTGCACCCCACGACCTCAGGCAGGAGCCCCGCTGCTCAGGCTGGATCTCCTGGGGAGCCGTGTTTCTGTACCTGTTCCTTGGCAGACCGACAAGAACCAGACAAGCCCGGAGGGCTGAGCACCAGGGCTGCAGAGCCGCCTGCGTGGCTCCAGTGCTTGGCAGCAGCACCATTCCCAGCCTCACCCCCCCATGGAGGAGGACCCCATGGAGGAGGACTGTGCTGACCACACCCGGAGCCCACAGCTGTGCTCACACGGACACCGGTTTTCTTTCCCCTCATGCCTCTTTCTCGTGTGTCCTTTCTCGCCCTGTGAAGACCGCTGTTTCCTTAATGGCAAATGTTCAAGGACTCTTCCACAGGCAGAGGAAAAAGAGTCAGAAAACCAAATTTGCTGATTCAGGCAAACTGCCGCTGGACAGAGGAGTCACAGAGATTCTAGATGAAAAAGAGTTTTAGATAAATGAGTTCAATCATGCTAACTTCCTGGTAGCAGAAAGGAGTGACTGATGTCACACAGCAGAAACTGGAACCCAGGATGCTGACTCCCAGTTAAAAAATATAAAAATTCTATTTACAGTCCAAAGAAGTCACTGCAATATCCTCATAAAATACAAAAATTTGACAAGTAGAAAACAGTTCTAAACAATTATGTTCTCATCCAACACTCTATCTTACTAGTCACATCTGACTTCGTTGTTGTTCATAAAGCAAATACAGTCCCTGCTACCAGCACATATGGGCTTCCCTGGTGGCTCAGATGTTAAAGAATCTGCCTGCAACACACGAGACCTGGGTTCTATCCTTGAGACAGAGTCAGGAAGATCCTCTGGAGAAGGGAATGGCTACCCACTCCAGTATTCTTGCCTGTAGAATCCCAAGGACAGAGGAGCCTGGTGGGCTACATACATACAGTCCATGGGCTCACAAAGAGATGGGCACGACTGAACGACTAACACTTCCACACATTTCATCAGTAAATTCATACAACTCACAAATTCAAACACTGTTAGGACCAGGGTGACTAAGTGGTCAGGTCCTAGGGAAAGGACGTGTGAATAATCAGCATGAAGCACAGAACCTGAGCTTGCTCAGAGCTCAGCCAACGTTGGCTGCAAAGACAGTGGAGTTCAGACACGTGAATGCTTCAGAAGCACTTCTGGGCAGGAAACAAAGCAAAATTAATGTCATTTTTGAGAAGAGCTAATCATATTGGTAAATAGCAGGATATTAAATTATAAATGCCTGACACTTTACCATTGCAGGCTCTCCCAGGAAAAGAGGAAGTTGGTTGATTTTACCATCATTCAAGTGTTTTGCCAATATCTAAAACAGCAAAAGGAAGTAAGTCGATTAACTGGTATACACACATAGAACTTTCAGTATCAAAAGATACTATACATATTGTATGACATATATTAAGTCCAAAGCAGATTAAATAAGGACAGTCTTAAGAAAGTAGCAACTACCTATTTAGGAAAGGTTTTCTTAACCAATATAATGAGTTTAAGAAGATCTATACATGTATTCTTAATTGTGTGAATGTATTTTTTCATGTATTTACATGTGTGTAGGTGTGCTTATATATATTCATTTATATGTATGTGCATATATGGGCTTCCCTGGTGGCTCAGATGGTAAAGAATCCACCTGCAATGCAGGAGACCCAGGTTCAATACCTAGGTCAGGAAGATCCCCTGGAGAAGGGAATGGCAACCCACTCCAGTATTCTTGCCTGGAGAATTCCATGGACAGAGGAGCCTGGGGCCTGGTGGGCTGCAGTCCCTGGAGTCACAAAGAGTCAGACACAACTGAGCAACTAACACATACTCACATGTGCATACATATATGTGTGTGTTTATGCATAGTTTGTGTATATAGGTATGTGTGTATGTGTATGTATGTGTTTATACATGTGTTTATGTATATCTGCAAACACTGTACATGGTGTGTTCATACATATATACATGTGTGTACATGTATTTTATGGCCTTTCCATAATTAATAATTAGCCTGAAAGCTATACTCAACAATATCATCAGCTTTTTGTTTTTTCTGCTTATGTGACTATCAATATTTTCCTGCAAGCATATAATTTATGGTTTTTAATTTGATTTAATTTGATTTATTTAATTAAAATTAATAAAATTAATTTAATTTGATTTTTAATTTTTATTTTAAACAAATACAATGTTCTGTTTGTCTCAAGATATCTTGGAAGTTTACTTACTTCATCGAAGGTAGTATAAAGAGCTGTTGACTTCAGAAAAGGAAAGAAAATAAATAATTAGAGCAAAATACAAGTACTGTGACATTACTCAAAGCAGGAAAAAATTCTAGCACAGGGCCACAAGTATGAAGCCTTCATTTGTAAATAAAACTTTATCTAGCAACACTTTGGGAAGGATGTCACTGACAACATAAATATGATACACAAAGCATGAAGATACAGCGATCCTGGTGGACAAACTGTGTAAGACTATCACCCTCACAAGCACAGCAGTTCAGGTGCATCTGACACTCAGGATCCCACAACTTCACAAATCACTACTCACACACACAGAGCACTTCTGCTGATGATTGGTATTTGTGTGCAAGTGAGCACAATCGAGTATTTTCTCCAACAAGCAGCCTGTGCCTTTCATGCTTCTTGAGTCACTGGCGCAGGGTTTACAGATGTGGCTCAGGGCCAGACTGCCTCAACGTTCCAATCCCCACTTCAGCACCTTCTGCACGTGAAACCCCAAGCACCTTCACACACCCGTTTCTCCACTAAACCAGAAGTGAGCAATGCCCATCTCAAAGGCTTCTGGGGAAGTCAGCACGATTTCACACATAGTGTATCAAAATCGGTATCATGAGGTGAGCACCCAAGAAACATGCTACACTTATTAATGCTTATTAACAGATTTTCATTCTAATATTATCAAATATTCTTCAACGTGCATTACTGTGAAGATGGCTCTGAAGCCCATATCCTCCCGAACCTGCTCTGCTGCTAAGATCTCTCCTAAGCCCCAGTCTAAGCATTCAACTGCCCACTAAATATCCCACTACTTCCTCAAAGACTGAACTGCTCACTCATCTCCATAAATGAGGGAAATTAACTTCTATCTTGGTTTACAGAATTGGTATAAATATCTTCTCTTGCACCCCTAATACACATAAGCTTCTAAAAAGTCACAAAGTCTCACTCACCTCCATTGACTCTAAAGAGATCTTATGCCATAAAATAATCATAGAATTTGCAGAAGCAGTTGAGAGTTTTACAAAGTATTTTCATTTGTATATCACCTTGTAAGTAAACTGTATGAAAATTAGTTTTCATACAAAGTTAAAAGCAGGAAATACATTGTATTTCCTTCCTGACCACTTGCCCAGTCCCCATCTCTTTGAGAGAGAGGCTTCATCTAACTTATTTCATCTGTTTGATGACTGTCATTTATAACTTTATTGCTACTTCTGTCTCGGTTGTTTGGAAAATGTATATGGATTCATTACATATTCTAATGTACTGTCTACAAATTATAAGATAAAGTCAAGCATGTATTTGCTGATACTTTTAAGTTGACCTGTCTTTATACTTAGAAATGTCTCTTAAAAGTAGCTTTCCCTGGTGGCTCAGAAAGTTAAGAAGCTGCCTGCAATGCAGGAGACCCGGGTTCAGTCCCTGGGTCGGGAAGATCCCCTGGAGAAGGAAATGGCAACCCACTCCAGTGTTCTTGCCTGGAGAATTCCATGGACAGAGCAGCCAGCAGGCTACAGCCCATGGGGTGGTGAATAGTCAGATATGACTGAGTGACTATCACTCACTCATTAGTAAACTGATGTTAGGTTTATTCTGGATAAAAGTCTGGGCTAAAATTTAAGATATTATTTGATAAACTGTATCCTCTGCAGAAACAGCCACAGTATCTACTTGTGCAGTGAAATGACAACTAAATGACCAAATTCATGAACCATAGAGCCCGGAGCCTGGTAGGCTGCAGGCCATGGGGTCGCAAAGAGTCAGACACGACTGAGCAACTTCACTTTCACGAACTGGAGAAGGAAATGGCAACCCACTCCAGTGTTCTTGCCTGGAGAATCCCAGGGACGGGGGAGCCTGGTGGGCTGCTGTCTATGGGGTCGCACAGAGTCGGACACGACTGAAGTGACTTAGCAGCAGCAGCAGCAGAGCCATGCACTGAGTGGCCAGCACACCATGAAGTCAATTCTAAGAGCACTCGAATGACAGCAGACACTGGGGCTTCAGCTCTTCCCACCGGAAGGCCAGGCTTCACTCCGTGACGCTGGGCTGGGCAGAGCAGTCAGAGGCACGGAGTGTGGCACCAGCAGACAAAATGCAACGCAGAACCACCTCCAGATAAGACAGGAACAGAACAGAGAAAAGCAGCCTTAGGTCTGAGTAGACAAGGCTCTGGGAGGTCACCCCTGTGGCCACAAGTGGCCACACAGGGAACAGAGGGCAAGGAAGAGGAAAGATATGCATGTCCAGGAACTGGCAAGGAGTCTAAATGATGCTGGTGAAATCAGGTGGAAAACAAAGTGGAGAAAGGCTGGGGCCAGACTCTGAGACCCTTTAAACCATGCAGAAACGTGAGTGGTGCAACCAGGCGCTGGAAGTCATGAAAGACTTTTAAGCAGATGGGTTCATAGAAGACACAGGAACACTCCTAAACTTAGCAAAAAAACAGTGGCAGGGGGAGAACGGATTAGAGGAGGAGGAGGAGCACGGAGACTTGTGAGAGACAAGGTCAGGTGAGCGAGATACAAGCCAGTGAGGCCTAGCACTGATGGACCACGGGAGAAATGAGGGGCAGGACCGACTAGCAGGGTGACGCACGAGGGGAATGGAGGGCAGGCGGAGCACAAGATGGCACTGAAGCTGGATGCGGAGCCACGAAGAGGACAGAGTTGGGTCCGACTCTCTGTGAGCCCACGGACCGCAGCACACCAGGCCTCCCTGTCCATCACCATCTCCTGGAGCTTGTTCAAACTCACGTCCGTGGAGTCGGTGATGCCATCCAACCATCTCATCCTCTGTCATCCCCTTCTCCTCCCACCTTCAATCTTTCCCAGCATCAGGGTCTTTTCCAATGAGTCGGCTCTTCGCATCAGGTAGCCAAAGTATTGGAGCTTCAGCTTCAGCATCAGTCCTTCCAATGAATATTCAGGACTGATTTCCTATAGGATTGACTGGTTGGATCTTCTTGCAGTCCAAGGGACTCTCAAGAGACTTCTCCAACACCACAGTTCAAAAGCATCAATTCTTCGGGGCTCAGTCTTCTTTATGGTCCAACTCTCACATCCGTACATGACTAGTGGAAAAAACATAGCTTTGACTGGACAGACTTTTGTCAGCAAAGTAACGTCTCTGCTTTTTAATAGGCTGTCAAGGTTGGTCATAGCTTTTGTTCCAAGGAGCAAGCGTCTTTTAATTTCATGGCTGCAGTCACCATCTGAAGTGATTTTGGAGCCCAAGAAAATAAAGTCTGTCACTGTTTCCATTGTTTCCCTATCTATTTGCCATGAATTGACAGGACCAGATGCCAAGATCTTAGTATTTTTCACGTCAGCAGATGGCGGAGTAGAAGGACGTGCGCTCATCTTCTCCTGAGAGAACTCCAAAATTGCAGCTCACTGCTGAACAACCAACAGGAGAATGCTAGATCCCACCAAAAAGAGACACCCACATCCAGGGACGAAGGAGAAGCCCCAACAAGATGGCAGGAGGGGCAAAATCACGTTTAGAATAAGGATAGTAAGGAAAATCAGAGAACAAATTTGTGGAAGAAAAAAATTGCCTTTTTGAAGTAAAGTAAATCTGGATGCTGGGGAAAGCTCCTATGAACATATGCAACAAACAGGTGTAAACATAACACAGGAGATCAAAGAACTAACTGTGAGTTAGAGAGAATGCCTTGAAGACGGCTGGAGCTTCACGCTCTAAACCGCCCTCTGAGCACTGCTTTAGCTGCACCAACAACTTGTACCACGTGGCGCTTTCACTTTCATTAGCTTCGGAGTATTTTCTGATCGGTGTTGCTCCCACACAGGTTCACTGGACTGTGTGAGCTCTTCCAGGGGATGCATATAAAGAAGAGTAGAGGGTCGAGAACAGGATGTTTTGAGGAATACCTATTTAAGGGGCAAAAAGAGGAAGAGGAACTAGGGAAACAAAGAAGAACACCAGCTATGGTAGATGCTTGCGCTTGTCCCATAATATGTATTTCCCCTTTCCCCTTCCTAATGGATCCTCCCACAGCCCACTAGGACATGGCCACTCAAAGACATCTCTAAGCCGCATTGGCAGCTCTGGCCAAAAGGAAGCAGTCTCTTTAGAGAAGGCAAGCTGCAGACCACCCATGTCCACCTCGTGGGGTTGCAATAGTACACCAGTAACTATGGCCTCAGAGAAAGCATAAGTATCAACCACTTTTATGACATCATTAAGTTTAAAAACAACTTAGAATTTTTATTCCCATTTTTATCCTGCCCAGTCATGTCTGACTCTTTGCAACCTTATGGACTATACAGGCCATGGAATTCTCCAGGCCAGAATACAGGAGTGGGTAGCCTTTCCCTTCTCCAGGGGATCTTCCCAACCCAAGCCTCCCACACTGCAGTCAGATTCGTTACGAGCTGAGCCATAAGGGAAGAATCACAGATAAATATAAGTCATACAAAATCAAAATAGGAAACCACAAAAATGACAGTCAAGCCTTCCAAAGAAAGTTCTTGCGAGAAAATTCATTTAACGATAAACAAAAACAAGACAGTAAAAACTTCAATTACGGACAGAAAATTGTCAATACAGCAGCAACCACCACGACCAACCACTAGAGCACGTGTACCTCAGCAGTTAGAAGTCTCTTTGGACATTCGTTAACTTCAGCAAAAACTTTCCTAAGTCCAGTCTCTAGCTGCACCAACAACAATATGGCACAGTCAGCAAACCTGTGAAATTGAAGGAAATCAGTAAAAATTCATGTAAACTCTGGCACCAACACCATAATAAGGGTGCTTTTTTCCAGAGGTTACCAATGGGTGTCCAAAGCAGCGAGGGGTGATATCACTCGCTAACGTGAGAAACAAACACAGGATCAACGTCTCACGAGACGAGTGACAATGAAACCGTTTTCTGGTATCTTAACGTATGACGAGGCATTTTTAGTAGCTGCGGCAGAATAAAATGTCAGCAAACATCTGCCACCCTTGTTTCATCTAAAAGTACTCAGACACCAGGGTGTCGGGGGGCTCTCACGGTTTCCGGTCAAGTGTGTACATCAGGACAGAGTGATGCGGAGGGAAGTGGAGCCCACCGACCTCCCAGTGCAGCACCCGGGGCCCGCTCCCCTGGGAACAGAGGGGACGGACAGCCTCTTCCTCTCCTGATTCTCTAACACTGCACGCTGTGTTTCAGTCACAATGAGAGCTTGAAAAATATTAATAAGTCGATTCAAAATAGTGATTATTGGGGCGCTCCCTGGTGGCCAAGTGGTTACAACCCTGGGTTTCCACAGCCGTGGCCCGGGCTTAATCCCTGATCAGGGAACTGCGGTCCTGACAAGTGTGCAGAGCAGCCAGAACGATTTCTTAATTTCTAAAATAAAAGTTAAATTAAAATAATTATCATTATTAGCTATATAAAACTGTACCGAAAAACAAAAAAAAATATGTTTAAAATATAATTACAAGATGCCTTTTAATTAATTACAGGAAGATAATTTATGCTCGGGTCGACTCCTGTTTGCTTTTACTCCAACAGCAACACGGTACGGGAGGCAGAGGGTTCTAGGAAGGCCTGGCCTCCAGACCACTGGTGACCACTTTGTAAAGCCACACTGCAGGTACCTGTGAGACTTTAACTTGGTTAATGCAACTTCCCAATATGGCAACATGATTTTCAGTATAAAAGTGGACTTCTTCATCACTTCTTCTAATATTGAAAGCACCTCAGATGTAACATCTGTAAAATAGCAAATATTTTTAAGTACAATCACACTGATCAACTGAAAAAAGGTGTGAACACACTTAGAGAGTGATGACACTGGGCCAACCTCTTTGAGAAGACGGACCGTGGGCAGCGTGTGCTATCTAACAGTGAGGCCACCTGAACTAGGCCAGGGCTGTAGGTGACCACAGGCACCCCGTGGTGGTGGTGGTGGTGGGGGGGGGGCCAGGGCAACTACACCAGTGACAGAGGCTGCAACTGTGTGAGCAGAGGAGTTCAGGGGCAACTGGTTGACCACACTGACCAAGAAAATACATCTTCCAAAGATATGGGAAGCAAGAGTGAACCCAAAGGCAAAATCTGGACTTAAGGTGACCGTGTGGTGTCCATGTAGGCTCATCCATCCGTGGCCACAGATGTCCCACCTGGTGAGAGATGCTGACACGGGAGACGGGTGGCTGGGAACCTCTGCACCTCCTTCCTGATTCTGTTGTAAACTTAAAACTGCTCTACACAAGTCTTAAAAGATATATGCTATTGGCAGTCACCAGACTACCAAAAGATTCCATGACACCAAAAAGCTAAGACTGCTGGGCCAAGTGCTCTGCACTGTCCCCTCCAGGGTTTACATCGTCAAACACAGACACGGCACGTCTACGGCCAAACAGAAAAGGGAATGGGCCTGGAGCAAACACAGGGTTTATCTGTTCTCTCGAAGTCCTATGTCCTCAACCTCATTAATCTGGTAACACTTCGCCATGGAAAAAAAACACAAAACATGATATTTGTTGTTTAGTTGCTAAGTCATGCCCAACTCTCTGTGACCCCATGGACTGTAGCCCCAGGCTCCTCTGACCATGGGATTTCCCAGGCAAGAATACTGGAGTGGGTTGCCATTTCCTTTTCCAGGGGATCTTCCCAACCCAGAGATTGAACCCTCATCTCCTGTGTTGGCAGACAGGTTCTTTTCCACTGAGCCACCAGGGAAGTCCAAAGATGACCCAGGAGACCACTTACATAGCGGCACTTCTGGCATCACCATTAAGAGAGCAGAGAGGAGAAGGGAATCACGTCCCAGACTGGCCCAAGCCACACATCTGCACAACAAACTAATTTTATCATTAATACTGGCTCATGTCGATTGTATTATTAATACTGATCAAGATTATTAATACTATTCATCAATAACATTACCGCTGATTCACTAGCCGTGACTCTCACACTCCCGGCGCCAACCCTGGGGGCACCATGGGAAGAGGTGAGGATTTATGTGGCAAAGTTTAAGAAGTTCTTCATGAAACTTTCAAAGGCATGTTGCCCCTGGAGAGTAAGTATTCCTCCCACAGAGCTTGAGTCTCAATGATGCTTAATGTCGCTATAGTATCTTTACAAAGCAAGAGACAAAGAAAAACGTGAAATGTGGTACTTGCCAGGAAAAACGATCAAATCCTCTACGCTCGTAAGAGTTACAAAAGGTCGATGTGCCAACGTGAAGTTAGTCTGTTGAAGGTAACCCTTCAGTAGCTGACCCAGTCCTGCTGTCAGCAACACCATCGTTGAGCAGTATCTAGTGGACACACCGTAGAGGTCTGTTAGAAACACGGACCCAGCACACACATAAAAAGCTCTACTTAAAAAAAAATGTTTAAAATTAAGGAAGCAAAACAGTTATCAAATTGCAGAAAATCCCACTGGCTGTGGGGCTGAAGCTGTGCAGCGGTCCGGAGGACCAGTGACATCTCAGGAACCGGAGAGCAGAACCGAGGACCCCACCCGCCGGGAGGGAGCTGCGCCTCACCACTTCCGCTGCTGAGCGGTAAGTCAGTAACCCGACACCACAGCAGCCGTTCGGCCACCAACATTGTTTTGTCTTCAACATCCTGAACCCAAACGCTCTTATTTATCTCAAAATACATCTTTCCCTGATGTGAAAGTCAAAATGAAACAAACTTCTCAGCATACGAAGAAAGCGCGCGCAGGCCTCCCCAGCACCTACTTGGGCGGAACCTCCCGAGGGGCCGCGAAGCCGTGCCACAGGACGTTGCGGAGGTTGAGCCCACGCGGAGAGCCCACGAAGACCTTGAGCACGTCCATCTGGGAGAGGGGGCAGGGCACGGAGTTACTGAGGAGCCGACCCAGCTGGAGCACGTGAGCTTTCCTCCCCGAACCGAGGGGACCACGAGCGCAGAGCACGGAGGACCACAGGAACCAACCCGTGCGCGCCGAGCACCCGTGTCAGACACTTTCTGCACGTGTCCCTTACTCGCTCACCCTGAGGACAACCCCTGAGGGAGATGCTGTACTCGCACTACGCACGTGAGAACCATACAAACGAGGAGGGTGAGACCGAGGGGGCAGAGGCCCCAAAGCCACAGGGGGTGGGATCCCCCAGACACACTGCTTCCACGCCACACGTCGAGAGGCCCGGTCTGTAGCTAGAACAACTTCAAGGCAAACGACAGACTAGACTCCATGGCAGGCAGCTGAGCACAGAGGCTTGGCCTCCTGCCTGACTTGAAGCTCTCTGTTCACCTGCTTCATCCTCCTACCCGTCAACACAAAGTGAAGACCCTCTCAGGACAAGGACCCTGCTTGTCCAACGGCAACGCTTACACCTTCCCTGGCATTCTCTGGGTGTGCAGCACCACGCGTTACAGGAGATTCAGAACACACAGAAGCTGCTCAGAGACTAGGAGGACTCAAACCCGTGTCGTAGGAAAGAGTTGAGCCTCCCAGAGACTCGGGAAAGGACTGAAGCTGCTTCATTCACCTGCAGACTCAGGGGGAAGAGGAGACAGGTGCCCTGGATGCCCTCCGGGGCAGGAACTCCACAAGGGATTTCGACTCAGTGCCAGAAAGTCTGACAGCCAGTCCTTCCGTGCTACTCCAGGAAGTCCTGGCTCTCATGCTAACTTAAAATACTTTAACATGAACTTAATTAAATGTCAATAACCATAATAACATTAATAATTAAATATTACTTGCTTTAAATTTACTATTATTTTAAATTAATTGCTCATACCATCTGGGAAATTACAAGTATATATGCCAAGGAACTAGGAAAATTACCTGGGAGCTGAAAGGGCTGCGGGTGGACAGAAGGCTCACTGCACAACACAGGCAGAAAACGGGACAAAGGGAAACAAGGGGTTTAAGAGCTCAGCGCGGCTGCAAGCGGTCTGTGCTTCCCGCCACACTCTCCACCAAAAGAAATGACCCTGAGCTGACAGGGCGTGACGAACCACCAGGAGGCGCGGGGAAGCTTCACTGACAACAGATTTCGCAGCGAGTCCCGTCTGTGAACGTCCTCCTGGCGGGCACCACCCTGGCTTGCTTCTTCTCCTTGACCTGACTTATTCAGTTGCCTGAAGGGTGCTCACTGGTCTTAAAAAATCGTGATCACGCGGCCTCAAGAAGATTTTGAAAAAGTACCCACTTTTCAACTGGCATCTAAATTTTTTTCAACTTAAGTTTCAGTAGCTGCAAAAGGTATACTTTCTCACATGTTAAAAATATTGATTTTTTAAATAATAAAATTGTAATATCACTCTTTCAAGGGTTAAAATTTTACTCTTGAATAAGTTAGTATTATATCTTCTAGAATTACTATTACAATACACAATCAATGAGATCAATAGACTTCAAATTGCTCATTCGCCCCCAGAGTTACTAGACCAGAGGCTGTTCCTCCAGCGTCATCACACCAGAGGCTCCACACCTGAGGTCATCACACCTGCTCATCACACCACAGGCTCCACACATGAGGTCATCAAATGGGTTCATCACACCAGAGGCTCCACACCTGAGGCTATCACACCTGCTTATCACACCAGAGGCTCCACACCTGAGGTCATCAAATGGGTTCATCACACTAGAAGCTCTTACACCAGAGGCTCCTGCACCTGAGGTCATCGCAACTGCTCATCACACCAGAGGCTCCACACCTGAGGTCATCACATCTGCTCATCACACCAGAGGCTCCACACCTGAGGTCATCAAATGGGTTCATCACACCAGAGGCTCCTGCACCTGAGGCTATCATACCTGCTCATCACACCAGAAGCTCTTACACCAGAGGCTCCTGCACCTGAGGTCATCGCAACTGCTCATCACACCAGAGGCTCCACACCTGAGGCTATCACACCTGCTTATCACACCAGAGGCTCCACACATGAGGTCGTCAAATGGGTTCATCACACCAGAGGCTCCACACCTGCTCATCACACCAGAGGCTCCACAACTGAGGCTATCACACCTGCTTATCACACCAGAGGCTCCACACATGAGGTCCTCAAATGGGTTCAGCACACCAAAGGCTCCTGCACCTGAGGTCATCAAATGGGTTCATCACACCAGAGGCTCCACACCTGAGGTCATCACACCTGCTCATCACACCAGAAGCTCTTACACCAGAGGCTCCTACGCCTGAGGTCATCATATCAGAGGCTATCATCAAAGCACATTAACACCAGGACAAGAGAGAGGTGTGTCTTTTGGCTGGAAGCATGGCAATTTTGGTTGGAAAGGATCTATGGGAAAGGAAAGCAAGCTTGAATCCCTGAAATAATTAATTTTTTCCTAACATAGCATCAATTTTTGAGAAATAAAATTAGAGCTGATATTGATTGTTTGGGGCCCTTTCTCCTCCCTCAGTTTTAACTGGCCAAGCTTACCACAGGCTTCCCGAAGACTTGAGCGAGTTCCTCAGAGGCGAGCAGATCTCTTAAAAGAAAGGGGCAGTCCTTCCCAATCAGTAAATATACCTAAAATTCAAACAAACCTGTGTAACAACAGTGTTACAATGAGCCAAATCACATTAATCAAAATATCACCCACAAGGCAAGTGTCTTTACGAATGAGGGGAGGGAAGAGCGGGAGACACTGATGCTCTGACCTCACAGCCATTCAGACAGAAAGACGCTTCAAACGTCTGCGCCAAGGGGTCACACAAGGAAACAATGAGAACCTAGAGACCCCAGTGAGACTGCACAATGGCTCACTGTTCGTTCAGACACTTTACACGGCCAGCAGTGAAAGAGTCCTCACACTTACATCCCCCAGGGCTCGCTCCAGACATGCCGTGAGCTTCATGAGGCTGAGAGAAACACTGGAAGAGTCAAGGCTTCTCAAGGCGTCAAGTGTTTCAGGAAATAACTGTTTAGAATAAGACATGTCAGAATTCGTGTTCAGTAAGCATTATTTCTCAAAGTCACAATTCTATTAATGAAATTTAAACCTCTAAAGATTTCAATTAGCATGTTTTAATGACTGTTTTGGGTTTTGGTGTAGGTAAACATTTTTTATAGAAATATAAGAAGATACAAAGAATCAAGAAAAATGTTTGAATACCTAAGGAGGTTTGGGGAAGTTCTTTATGTAAATGTTCATTAAAAGCAATAAATCTGGCATAAAACCTGGAAAGTCAAACACTTTGACCTAAATCTTACATCTCACTTTGATTACTTCTTAAAAAGACAAATAAGGCAGCTCCCCCTGCCACTGAAGCGAGCTACTACCCAGGGAGCAGGGAAGGCCCTGCGCTCTGCGTGAGGAAAGCCCCAGTATTCAGAGTTAGACTTTCAGAGTCACTGCTCTACTGTGACCACTTGATGTGCCAAGGCAAACGGCCGGTTTGAACCCTGAACCACCCCACCTCCCTTCTGTCCCCCTCAACAAGCCAAGCATCCCCGCCTCGAGTCCCCTGGTCCCAGTGCCTCAAGAACATCTTACGATCAGTCTGGAAAGTCTTTCTCTTTTTTGGGAGCTGTCCAAGTTTTCTGTCCTGGGACCTGTAGCACCCATGCACCAAACCGCCTCCCCGGACCCCGATCCTGACACTGCATCCAGAGACTTCTTTGGACAAAGGGCGTCTCTCAGCCCAGGCTTTGCAAACAGCTCCAACTTCCCCTCGCAACACTCACGCCTTCTCACATCCCAGGGCCCCGAGAATGGAGGAGACCCCTTTAACATCAGCAAGGAGCAAAGGCCTCCAAGTGGAATCTGCAGTCTTTCATTTCTAAGACTTGTTGCTGTTCAAAAGCCAAACCTCTGGAACACCTGTCCACTGGAGCGCTGGTGCGTATCGCATTTCAAACTGCCCCTCGGGTAGAGACAACAGATGCAGGTGGACGGCCCGGCACACGGGGCCCAGCAGCCGCACGCTTTCCCGGTGGTCCAGACCCTGGGCTGCAAGGGCGAGAAAGCAAGTGAGCTCCCATCGTGTGATGAAAATGCCTACGTTGCCGAAGTCCTTCAATCATGAAATTTCCACAAAATCGAGAACCAGTTTAAACTGAACTTAAAAGATACTCATGTTGTGGAAAATAAGTTACAATGTGTTTACCTGATTATAAAAGAAAAACTGTCAGAGAGTTTGAAAAATACAGAAAGGTTCAAATAAGAGAAAAAATATTTTTTAATTTCTTTACCTGTATGTAAGTTTGTATATGTAATACTTCAACCTGACTTTTTAATGTAACATTATTAGACTAGGAGATTTCCAATGATACTAATTTAGAATTATTATAAATTAATATTAGTATTTTAATTAATGATAAACAATATTTAATGTTAATGTTATTTTAATATTAATAATTTATTATTATTATTTTGGGACATATTTGTAATATGAATTTTGGGTTCGAGGGTTTTTTCTGTAAGTTTTGGCTGAACATTTACGTAGTTCACAACCCAAAAATATAAAAGGGTGGAAGTCTCTCTCCTGCCACCAGTTCTCCTTCCTATAGCAGCTCTCACATTTCAGGAAATGTTATACATTTCTTGAGTGTATTTAGAAATATTCATACATACACAGGCAACTATTACATGTTCCCCCTATTGTCTCACTCAGCCATACAGCTCAGAGAAATTTCTGGGCCAGAAAGATGGGCCTCCTTCTCTCTCACCACTGCATTATGGTCCCTTGCACGCAGTTTTCATAATTTGTTTGACCAATCCTGGAGTGCTTGACATCTGGCTATTTCCAGTGTCCTTTTCTTCTTTCTTTCCCTGTTACAAAATGCTGCGAGGAGTACCTGGCACAGGCACACATTCACACCTGTGACTGGACCTGTCTTGTATGTTCCTGGATGGAAGTGCTGGGCCAGAGCTTGCTTGCTTATAATTTTTTCAACTATTTTTAAATATTCTATTCCACATCCCTACTTAAAAAAAGGTACAAGAATGCCTAGAAGACATGTAAAATAACTGTATGTACCACTGGTCATCCCATACCCGTAAGTCATGACTTCTGTCTTCTTCCCTTTTCGACCTGGACTGCAGGCCGAGAGCCCCTCGGCCCGCACAGCCTCCAACCCCTCCTTCTCACACTCGGCTTTCCCTTCACTCCCCTACGCTTCTCCGGTCTCACTCCCTCTCTTTCCACACCGATTCTTTTTCTTTTTGAGTTAAGCCTGTACTATTAATATAACATCTCCTAACCCAAAAAGCAGTGGTCAGAAGGGAAAGTTTACAGGTTAAGACATTTCAAAGAGGACAGTATTGACAGGCATTTGGGCTGCAGGCAAAGTACAAACCTGATTCTGTATAAACCATGCAGTCTGTAATTTTCTTCCAGCATACGTCACCGTTTTGAGTTACAATACTACTGATGTCGCAATTTTCTCTGACTTCAAACCCAAGTTTACAGATCATGTCATACACTGAAGGAGAAAGACAGGTGGCAATCGGCTCCCCAATTAGTATCTGAAATATAAGACACAAAACACACTCCTTAACAGAAAATATTAATTTTATAATATATTTAAGTCACAGGAAAACTCTATTGTGCCTTAAGTATAGAACATACTCAGGAATAGTTACTGTGTTAACAAGCTTTCTGGATGTCAGAAGAACTATATGATTAAAACATTGTGGTTAAATATTAACTAAAGATTACTTATGCAAATATTTTCAAGTAAATGTTTAAAGATTTTAAGTTATTTTATTAAACATAATATTTATAACATAAGAATTTACAGAAGCTCAGAATATTTTATGGATAGTGGATTATTCCTTTCAGCATTCACAAATTATCCCAGTTATCAAAATAAGCATTTTTAAAGGAGGGCTGAGAAAAATAGAAAATCAAGCTATTAAATGAATTAAACATTAAATAATGTTAAAGCAGAGCAAAATGCATAATTCTGACTCCCTACATAGTATAAAAAGCAGCAAACCATGCTTCTTTTTCATAAAAAAATCAAATAGAACGAATTTTTCATAATTCTCCTGACATTATGCTAGGATCGCCCAACAAATCTGCAGAGAGATCATATTCCAGGTCTGAAAAGAACCTGGTGTCTTTATGTGATGTGTTAAGGGGTGAGAATTTTCCAACATTAGTAAGTCTTGGCAGCTCCCTGATTCGGAAGCCAGCTGGCTTCAGTTCCTCCATTCCCGTCAGTATCACCCGTTATCCTGTCCACTCTTCCTGTCCCCAAAAGCTTCATTCCCGCTCTCAGCCTTGAAGTCAACCAATGCTTTCAGGCCCCAGCAATTGAGGTACTCCCTGAGAGAGTTGTGTGGAATATTCAGCAATCCTCTGTGACACCTGCTCAGCCAGTCAGCACACTCTCCTTGGAACACTGCAAGACAGCATGGGAGGGGGCACTTGCTTCTCCTGCCTGCAGCCTGGCAATTTCCTGTGCCTTCCTGGGTCATTTCCACTCCTTTGAGCGTTGCCCTGCACTTGCAGTGCCTCCTGCTGCAGCAGCTGAATCCAGTCTGCAATCTTTCCAACACTTGCAGAACAGCCTCACCCGAGAACACCCAGCAGAAACACACCACACATCCAGTGACTTCCCTTCACAACTCTGCATCCTACTTGCCAGGCTCTTCCATGCAGCTGTGCAGCACAATTTCCTCCTCAGAGACCTGAGTTTCAGCCACACAGGGACCCTCCTCTAAGTGTCTAAGCTTTAAAATGCCAACCGCTTCCCTCAGGCCTCTGGAGTGACTGCTTCCTGCAGCTGCCGTCTCCACCACACTTTCAGAGATCTCACTTTATCCTTTCACATAACTAGTTAACAATTTTATTCCTAGTTAACGCTTTACATCAAATGATCATAGTGTGAAAACTCCTGTGGTCTGTCTCTGGACAAATACACAAATATAACTCAAAAAGGTTACATTCAATCAAAAGGGACTCCTTGCATTTTTAACAAGCATTTCAACTCTAGAGGAATGAGCTGAAGTTCTGGGGTGACAGGAGACAGGCAGAAATGGTATTTCTGCAGAAAAACTCATCTACTCCGCTAGTAAAGTGGGCCCTGAATTTCACAGCTGAGGTTGTAAGTAAAGTCTCTTTTGGTTGTAGACACGGGATCAACACAGTCATCCCTCAGACTCAACCGAACAATAAGATCCTGGGGCAAAGAGACCAGGTCTTACACGTTCTATGTCCAGGACACAGCAGATGCTGGAACACGATACACGAAAAACAAGAGTTAAATGAATTATTGGCTCCTCCTACCCCTTGTTGGTGGCTCAGAGGGTAAAGAATCTGCCTGCAATGCAGGAGACTGGGGTTCAATCCTTGGGTTGGGAAGATCCCCTGGAGAAGGGAATGGCAACCCACTCCAGTACACTTGCCTGGAAAATCCCATGGACGGAGCATCCTGGTGGGCTACAGTCCATGGGGTCGCAGAGAGTCCTATACGACTGGGCAATTAACACTTTCACCCTGAGTTGAAATGGACCCCTCTAAGGCTCCAAGACCTTCAGATTTTGGGAATGGCTACATTCTACTCCTACAAATAGACATGCAATTCTAGAAGTTGGCTTCTAGGTTAACTTTTTAAGCTCATACTCTCTTAGACAAGAAGAGACCCTGCTGTTAATCGAGAAATAAAATCCAACCTCAAATTAACAAATAATAGATGCTGCAACGCTTTAACTGCCACTCAAGACAATAAATCTCTCTTCTGTGTGTTACACTCAGGGACATGCCTGTCCTCCCACTAGGAGCCCCAAAGCCTGCATTTTTGTGTGTGTGTACCCCCTCCGTGTCATCTTTGGTACTTCAGTGTCTTGCCCAGAGCAGCATGGGATAATGCAAATGAGCTGTTCTTGAGAGCTAGAATGATCTGAACTTGAATTCTTCCTCAGAGTCTTTTCCACCTCTTGCCTTGGAAACGTTAACATACCTGAGACTTTTAAGTGTAAAACGGGGCAAAACATGACCACCTTCTATGGCTGCAGTAATCCGAGATAATACTTGAAAAGCAGCCAGCACACAGTACTCAGCAAGTAGCAGCTAGTGCTAAAAACTGCTCACAGAAAATCGATTGACACTGAAATAAATCCCTGAGAGGGGAAAGTAAAATCTTTATTGTGAGGCAACTCCACTGAGGCAGCCAGTTAATGAGACCCCTTGATTTAGTTTTACGTTATCAAAGTGGCCTAAAGATGTCAACTACAATTCTAATTTGCAAGTGTGAACCAGAGGCGAGATCACCACACATACTTCCCACATCGCTAAGGGACCACCTAGAGGACACTTCCTTTAGGGGCGAAGGCCAGTCAGAACAAAGGCTAAAAGCCACGGCGCGCTGCGCGGGCCCGCCCGCGGTCCCGGGAACAGCTCCTGGACTTGGCGGTCGCGGCCGCAGAGCTTCCCCTCGAGCACAGGGCGCAGGCTCGGTCCCCACGCCACGTCCTCGCAGACTTCAGCCGGGACCTGCAACCCCGAACGCGGGGTCGGCGACACCAGGGAGCACGAGGGCGGAAGGGGGGTCCAGCAGGCGCCCACTCGGGCGGACACGGCCCGCCCTCCGCCGCCGCGGCGCCGGCTGAAGTCAAGACAGTGCTTCCAGCGTCGCAGCCTGATGGACGAACACAGGTGCGCTCTGCGACGGCCGCTACCCGGACGCTACCTCCATGACTTCCGGCTCCCGGCCGCGGCGCCGAGGGATGACGCAGCACGCCACGCCCCTGCCTGAGGCGCATTTCCGGCTGGCGCGACGCACGCGTGAGACAGGCACTCGCGCGGAAAGCCGCGGAGGCGTTGCGGCGGGTGTGAGGGCGGCCTAGATCGCCTGCGCTATGGAGAAGCGGGGTCGGGGCGCGAAGGCGCCCTCGATGCCGGCGCCTCAGCAGCCGCCGCTGACGCCTCGCAAAGAGAGGAGGCCTAGCATGTTCGAGAAAGAGGCAGTGAGTGCGAAGACGGGGCCCGGGCCGCGCTCTGGGCTGCAGGACTCGCCCACCGTTGTGGTGTAGACCCTCGAGCACCGCGTGGACCAAAACAGCTGCTTCAGTTCTCTTCAGATTTACTCAGCTCAGGTTTCCCGAGAGGAACTTTTTCCAGAAATGCGTAATTTTAATGTGTTTAAGTCATTACTCAAACCAGGGACAGATTTACTAACCAGAAGCCCGTGTATGTGTGCCTTAAAACAAGAATATTTGGATATACCAGGCAGAACAATGAGATGTTCTGAGTTTTTGTTAACAGCAGCAGCCTCAGTATTTGAAGAACATAAAAAAGAGAAATTGAAATTGAAAATAATTCTGCCCATTAACTTACTATCTGAAATTAGTAGATAATGTCATTCAGTTTTATTGGTGGTATAGCACCAGATTTCTATGTGACCATAATCGGGAAACCATTAGTGATGAATACTCCATATTTTATTGAGACTTTTAAGAGAGAAAATAATTTGTCCAAGGGTACAAAATTGTAGTAATAGAGCTGGGCTTCTGGTCCACTTGTCTGTAACTGTTTTCATACCTACTTAATGGGACCCATAATCAAAAGGATGGAGGAGAGAGAATTTTTGAAGATCTTGATTCCCTCCCCACCCCACCCCCCAAAAGTCTTGGTAACGTTTCAGATTCTAATGACTGCTCTTCGCTGTCTACGTTTTACAGAGGAGAGAGAGCGAAAGGAGGAAAAGTAAGAAGGGCACGTTCACAGAACTAAGAGCACAGCAAGGCTGACTGCTTAGTGTATTGGACTTAAAACTCATTTTCCCAGAAACCATATTGTATATAAGTCTGAGTAACCATAGGTCACCTACAGGAATGAAAAATATTTCTATTTTGAGCTGCCCTTTGTAAACTTACTGTCTACGAAAGATCTGAAGTCTTGAGAAGTAAGTTTGAATCCAGAAGGAGGGGATGCCAGGTCCATTTGGTGAACATGCCAGAATCTGGGGAAAGGGGACATGGACAAGGCAGTTCTTTCTTATTTGATAATGAGTATGATTGATTACAGCTGTCTCTAAAGTCTGAGCTTTTACAGGTCACAAATTTGAAAAGAGGGATAAATGGAAAGAGACTCAGAAAAGACTTCTCAAATGCTCATTAAGTGTGCCTGGGGACAATGAGTTACTGATGAGTCATTCCTAACTTTTAGGTAGCTGAAAACTCTCATGATCCTGAGCATAAGAAAAATTAGGACACACGGTTTAATCACTATAAATATCTTTCGATTTTCTCTCTCCTGTGTCCATTTATTTTCTTTAATAGTAGCATCTCAGTTTTCCTTTGGAAAAATGAACTCATTCCCCACTGAATCGAGTTTTGGTGGGACTGTCAATCACCCTCCTTAATTTTATAGTGGGAATGAGACCAAAACTAGGCTGATTAGATGAACTCTCCCTGGAATAATTCAGGAAAATGATCGAGATTAATTTAAATTGAAGTGGCATACTCAAGTGCCTTAAGTGCCTGGTTCTTTAGCCTTCTCTTCCATTCTGTGAGCTACTTCATGTCTTTCCAATTAGTTATGTATGTGGTTAACAAGAATCAGTTCCTGTTGCTTGCAACCGATGATTCCAAAACCTTAAATTACTGATAATTGAAAACTTGATTAGTCTCACTTGTCTATATATAGTCTCACTTGTCTTAATATAGTGTTAAAAAGGTAAAACTGAGTGGAATCAACAGCAGATTTGACAATGTAGAACAGTATTAGTGAATTAGAAATGGCAGTTCAGTTCAGTTCAGTCGCTCAGTCGTGTCCGACTCTTTGCGACCCCATGAACCGCAGCACGCCAGGCCTCCCTGTCCATCACCAATTCCCGGAGTCTACCCAAATCCATGACCATCGAGTCAGTGATGCCATCCAGTCATCTCATCCTCCGTCATCCCCTTCTCCAACTGCCCTCAATCTTTCCCAGCATCAGGGTCTTTTCCAATGAGTCAGCTCTTCGCATCAGGTGGCCAAAGTATTGGAGTTTCAGCTTCAACATCAGTCCTGTTCCAGTGAACACCCAGGACTGATCTTCTTTAGGATGGACTGGTTGGATCTCCTTGCAGTCCAAGGGACTCGTCAAGAGTCTTCTCCAACACCACAGTTCAAAAGCATCAATTCTTCGGTGCTCAGCTTTCTTTATAGTCCAACTCTCACATCCATACATGACCACTGGAAAAACCATAGTCTTGTCTATACGGACCTTTGTTGGCCAAGTAGTGTCATTGCTTTTTAATATGCTGTCTAGGTTGGTCATAACTTTCCTTCCAAGGAGTAAGCGTCTTTTAATTTCATGGCTACAGTCACCATCTGCAGTGATTTTGGAGCCCAGAAAAACAAAGTCAGCCACTGTTTCCACTATTTCCCCATCTATTTGCCATGAAGTAATGGGACTGGATCCCATGATCTTAGTTTTCTGAATGTTGAGCTTTAAGCCAACTTTTTCACTCTCCTCTTTCACTTTCATCAAAAGGCTTTTTAGTTCTTCACTTTCTGTCATAAGGGTGGTGTCATCTGCATATCTGAGGTTATTGATATTTCTACTGGCAATCTTGATTCCAGCTTGTGCTTCCTCCAGCCCAGCATTTCTCATGATGTACTCTGCATATAAGTTAAATAAGCAGAGTGACAATATACAGCCTTGACATACTCCTTTTCCTATTTGGAACCAGTAGAAAACCTAAAAAAAATATTAGACATCAGTGATCTATGGGAAAATTTGAGGCAAAACTTTTATTATCTTTGGAGTCCCTGGTGAGGAGAGGGGACAAATTGACCAAGTCTTCAGAGAAAACTCAAGTAAATCAAATTAGAAATTAAAGAGAACAAATTAAAATTGGTATAACAAATACAAAAGATCATAAGAAATCACTACCAATTATCGAGCAACCTAGAAGAAATGGATAAATTCCTAGAAACATACAACCTTCCAAGACTGAATCATGAAGAAAGAGAAAATTTGAATTCACAGATTGATTACTAGTGAGGAGATGGAATCAGTAATCAAAAACCTCCCAAAAACAAAACACTACGACCAGATGGCCTCACTGCTGGGGTCTGCCGAATATTAGAAGAGTTAATTCCAGGCCTTATCAAACTCTTCCAAAAAATAGAAGAGAAGAGAATACTTCCAAACTAATTTTCAAGGCCAGCATTACCTAATACAAAACCAGCCAAGTTCACCATAAGAAAATTATAGGCCAGTGTTCCTGATGAACATAGATAAAAAAGTCCCTAACAAAATATTTGCAAACTGAATTGAACAGTACCTTAAAAAGATAATATGTGAGTATCTTTATATTGTGAATATGCTGTTAGCTATGGGCTTTTGATGTAGAGATAGAGCCTTTATTATGTTGAGGTACATTCCCTATATAACTACTTTGTTGAGAGTTTTTTTTTTCTTTAATCATAAGTGGGCATTAATTTTTGTCAAAGCTTTTTCTGCATCACATTGCTTGCTTTGCAGATGTTGAGCCATCCTTCAGTCAGTCAGTTCAGTCGCTCAGTCCTGTCCGACTCTTTACAACCCCATGGACTGCAGCACTCCAGGATTCTCTGTCCATCATTAACTCCTGGAGCTTGCGCAAACTCATGTCCATCAAGTTGGTAATGCCATCCAGCCATCTCATCCTCTGTCATCCCCTTCTCCTGCCTTCAATCTTTCCCAGCATCAGGGTCTTTTCCAGTGAGTCAGTTCTTTCCCTCAGGTGGCCAAAGTATTAGAGCTTTAGCTTCAGCATCAGTTCTTCTAATGAATATTCAGGACTGGTTTTTTTTAGAATTGACTGGTTTGAACTCCTTGCAGTCCAAGGGACATGAGTCTTCTCCAACACCACAGTTTAAAAGCATCAATTCTTCAGAGCTCAGCTTTTCTTTATGGCCCAATTCTCACATCCATACATGATTACTGGGAAAACCATAGCTTTGACTAGATGGACCTTTGTCAGCAAAGTAATGTCTCTGCTTTTTAATATGCTATCTAGGTTTGTTTTCTTGCAAGGAGCAAGCATCTTTTAATTTCATGGCTGCAGCCACCATCTGCAGTGATTTTGGAGCCCACGAAAATAAAGTCTGTCACTGTTTCCATTGTTTCCTTATCTGTTTGCCATGAAATGATGAGACCAGGTGCCATGATCATAGTTTTTTCAATGTTGAGTTTTAAGCCAGCTTTTCACTCTCCTTTTTCACTTTAATCAAGAGGCTCTTTAGTTCCTCTTAGCTTTCTGCCATAAGGGTGATGTCATCTGCATATCTGAGGTTATTGCTATTTCTCCTGGCAATCTTGATTCCAGCTTACACTTCATGCAGCCCAGTATTTTGCATGATGTACTCTGCATATAAGTTAAATAAGCAGGGTGATGATGTGCAGCCTTAACATACTCCTTTCCCAGTTTTGTGCCAGTCTGTTGTTCTGTGTCCGGTTCTAACTGTTGCCTCTTGACCTGCATACAAATTTCTTAGGAGGCAGGTAAGGTGATCTGGTATTCCCATCTCTTGAAAAATTTTCCAGTTTGTTGTGATTCACACATTCAAAGGCTTTAGCGTAGACAGTGAAGCAAAAGTAGATGTTTTTCTGGAATTCTCTTGCTTTTTCTATGATCCAACGGATGTTGGCAATTTGATCTCTGGTTCCTTTGCCTTTTCTAAATCCAGCTTGAACATGTGGAAGTTCTTGGTTCATGTACTATCAAAGCCTAGCTTGGAGAATTTTGAGTGTTGCTTTGCTAGTGTGTGCTGCTGCTGCTAAGTCGCTTCAGTCGTGTCCAACTCTGTGTGACCCCATAGACGGCAGCCCACCAGGCTCCCCTGTCCCTGGGATTCTCTGGGCAAGAACACTGGAGTGGGTTGCCCTTTCCTTCTCTGGTGCATGAAAGTGAAGTCGTTCAGTTGTGTCTGACTCTTAGCAACTCCGTGGACCGTAGCCCATTAGGCTCCTCTGTCCATGGGATTTTCCAGGCAAGAGTACTGGAGTGGGTTGCCATTGCCTTCTCTGGGTTGCTAGTGAGTGAGATGAGTGGAACTGTGCAGTAGTTTGAGCATTCTTTGGCATTGCCTTTCTTTGGGGTTGGAATGAAAACTGACCTTTTCCAGTTCTGTGGCCACTGCTGAGTTTTCCAAATGTGCTGGTATATTGAATGCAGCACTTGAACAGCATCATTTAGGATTTGAAATAGTTCAGCTAGAATTCCATCGCCTCCACTAGCTTTGTTCGTAGTCATGCATCCTAAGGCCCACTTTGCACTCTAGGATGTCTGGCTCCAGGTGAGTTATCACATCATCGAGATTATCTGAGCCATCCTTGCATTCCTGGAATAAACAGGCATCCCTGGAATAATTCCATTTGCCTGTTCAAATCCTTCAGTGGAAACTGGTCAACCACTTGTAAAAGAATGAAACTAGAACACTTTCTAACGCCATACACAAAAATAAACTCAAAATGGATTAAAGATCTAAATGCAAGACCAGAAACTAGAAAACTCCTAGAGGAAAACATAGGCAAAACACTCTCCGACATAAATCACAGCAGGATCCTCCATGACCCACCCCCCAGAATATTGGAAATAAAAGCAAAAATAAACAAATGGGACCTAATTAAAATTAAAAGCTTTTGCACAACAAAGGAAACTATAAGCAAGGTGAAAAGACAGCCTTCAGGATGGGAGAAAATAATAGCAAACAAAGCAACAGACAAACAATTAATTTCAAAAATATACAAGCAACTCCTGCAGCTGAATTCCAGAAAAATAAACTACCCAATCAAAAAATGGGCCAAAGAACTAAACAGACATTTCTCCAAAGAAGACATACAGATGGCTAACAAACAGTTGAAAAGATGCTCAACATCACTCATTATTAGAGAAATGCAAGTCAAAACCATAATGAGGTACCATTTCACACCAGTCAGAATGGCTGCTATCCAAAAGTCTACAAGCAATAAATGCTGGAGAGGGTGTGGAGAATAGGGAACCCTCTTACACTGTTGGTGGGAATGCAAACTAGTACAGCCACTATGGAGAACAGTGGAGATTCCTTAAAAAACTGGGAAGAGAACTGCCATATGACCCAGCAATCCCACTGCTGGGCATACACACCGAGGAAACCAGAATTGAAAGAGACACGTGTACCCCAATGTTCATCGCAGCACTGTTTACAATAGCCAGGACATGGAAGCAACCTAGAGGTCCATCAGCAGACGAATGGATAAGGAAGCTGTAGTACATATACACAATGGAATACTACTCAGCCATTAAAAAAAAAATACATTTGAATCGGTTCTATTGAGATGGATGAAACTGGAGCCCATTATACAGAGTGAAGTAAGCCAGAAAGAAAAACACCAATACAGTATACTAATGCATATATATGGAATATGAAAGATGGTAACGATAACCCTGTATGCGAGACAGAACAAGAAACACAGATGCATAGAACAGTCTTATGGACTCTGAGGGAGAAGGTGAGGGTGGGACGTTCTGGGACAATAGCATTGAAACATGTATATTATCATATGTGAAACAGAACACCATTCCATGTTCGATGCATGAGACAAATGCTTAGGGCTGGGGCAATGGGATGACCCAGAGGGATGGGATGGGATGGGGAGGGAGGTGGGAGGGGGGTTCAGGATGGGGAACACATGTAAACCCATGGCTGATTCATGTTAATGTATGACAAAAACTACTACAATATTGTAAAGTAATTAGCCCCCAACTAAAATAAATAAATTTATTAAAAAAAAATCCTTCAATGGTTCCTCATTGTTCTGGGAATAAGTTTCAACTTCCCTTTCAAATTCTAGTTAGTCCTACATGATGCCTTTTTAACCTTATTCTATTACTACTAGTTTCCCCACTCTAAATAATTCATACATGCCAAACACATGTTTATTCTCAGAACATATTAAGTACTTTGTCCTGCCTATTTCCCATTCCTTTTAGACATCAGCCCAAACTTTATTTCAGAAGAGACTTCTCCAATTATTCAGTCCAAATTAGACCCTCATGGTGAGTGTCTATCAAGTCATGTGATTTTATTTGTATAGCAATTACCACTATTTTGAAGAAGGAAATGGCAACCCACTCCAGTATTCTTGCCTGGAAAATCTCAAGGACGGAGGAGGCTGGCAGGCTACAGTACATGGTGTTGCAAACAGTCAGACACGACTGAATGACTTCACTTTCCTTTTCCACTAGAAGGATAATTCCGTGGATGCAGACTCCTTTATTATGAGTTAATACAAGTAAAACAATTCCTGGTCATAATGAAGTTCTCCACCGTAACTTCAGAGCACAGAGCACTTGACTGTGTGTGCGTGCTGCCACTTCAGTTGTGTCTGACTCTCCCCAACCCGGGGATCGAACCCACTTCTCTTGCATTTCCTGCATCTGCAGGCAGGTTCTTTACCACTAGCGCCACCTGGGAAGCCCCCATTCTTAACTGAAGTAAAAGTGTTAATTGCTCAGTCGTGTCCAACTGTTTGTGACCCCGTGGACTGTAGACCACCAGGCTCCTCTGCCCATGGGTTTCCCAGGCAAGAATATTTGAGTTGGTAGCCATTCCAGTAGATCTTCTCCAGGAGATCTTCCCATCCCAGGGATCAAACCCATGTCTCTTACATCTCCTGCATTGGGAGGCAGGTTCTTTACTGTTAGTGCCACCTGGGAACCCCATACTTAACCATAATAGCCACTAAATAAATAGTTCTTTAAGGCAGGTTGAATGTTACCAAATAAATGTTGAATGTCAAAAGCATGGAATGACATATATACTAAATATACCACTTTTGTTATCTTTTCAATTAAAACTTATGAATGAGTTAACAAATAATTGTATTATTTATTCAAAGATAAAATAATTAAAATTATAAGAAGACAATAAAGGATAATATTTTCATAATGTCAGAGTGAAAAGTGAAAGTGAAGTCACTCAGTCATGTCTGACTCTGCGACCCCATGGACTGCAGCCTACCAGGCTTCTCTGTCCATGGGATTTTCCTGGTAAGGGTACTGGAGTGGGTTGCCATTTCCTTCTCCAGGGGATCTTCCCAACCCAGGAATTGAACCCAGGTCTTCCACATTGCAGGCAGATGCTTTACCCTCTGAGCCACCAGGGAAGCCCCAGTGTCAGAGTAGGGAACATGAAAGGTTTTCCTTACATACCTGTCTCTTAGCCACTCAGTTGCCCTCTCAAAGGCCACTCTTGTTTCTAGTTCTTCTGCATCTTCCATGGATATTCTAAATCTATGCATTCAAATTTGTGTTTGTATGTTTATAGATAGATAGATGATACCTATGTATTTTTTTCTCCTTGTCCAAGTTGATAGCCAGGCTGACTCTAGGATTTAGCAACCACATACTCATAGAAGTCTGTTATAATGGATTTCCAAGCTTTGTGTCAGCCCTGTCCCACTGCCCCAGGATCCTTAAAACTGAAATTTCATTATGGAATTTAAAAAGTCATCTCTGACTCTCTCCTTCTCCTTTCAGTATGCACAAATTTTAAGAGAAAGACTGAGAGAATCAATTCATGATGTTCAGTATGTAGAGCCTCCATTTGATGACTCAATTGCTGATCTAGGTAAAGAATGGAAGAGTGCCCTGGCAAAACTAAAGTTTGCTAATTCATATAGAATGGAGCCATTGAAAAAATTCCAGGCTCATTCAGTAGAAACGAAAGTCCAGCAAATACTAAAGGTAGGTTGATAGATATATATGATAGCAACATCTTAATTTTGGGGATGTGATAAACCATGTTAAGATTTATGGTAGTATAGTTACCCTGACTGATTTTTTTGTAGCATTTATCTCTGAAAGTACTTTGTAGTCATACTGAATAATCTTCATGTTGATGCCATGATTAAAGCTAAATCAAAAAAATTTTTTTGGTATTTCATTTAATGCTTAATTATCCATAAATTATTTATCCTGCAGGTTCCATGTTTTTCCCATATTTGAAGGAATGAGTAAAAAGTAAAACCCATATTGAATATGTGTGAAAAACTGATTCATGACTACACTAAACATCCTAAGAACAGGCGATCCCCAACTTAGATGTGGATTTTCTTCATTAAACAAGCTGGAATCTGAAGTTCATTTAAGACAATTATTTGAAACTCAGACACATGTTTTCAGGCTAGTCCAACAAAGCTTCTTCAATTATACAGAGTTAATATTGTAATACCAATATTAATTATACTAGTGTTTGTGTCTGAAGGCTACGTTGTTCAGATGGAAAGAATCCCCTTCACCGTCTTTCCTAATAAAGGGCCAAATTAAAAACTTTCAAATTATAGAATGTTTGTTTAAGGGGCCACCTTTACTGAATCCCCTTTTCACCTTTGGGCATCAGACACCCAGGAGATTTCTGATGACCAGGTTCCCTCTGTGGGGCTCTACCCTGCCTAATCCCTCTCCAAGAGTACTCCTTGTTTTAACATTACCTACCCCACCTCAAATTTGCAAGATGCATTCCTTTAGTAACAACTGATGTAAGCTAGCTATTGGGAAGAAAGCATACATTTAATTTCTTTTATACAAATAATTTGTGCTTGTGTGCTTAGTTGCTTAATCATGTCCAACTGTGTGACCCCATGGACTATAGCTCGCCAGGCTCCTCTGTCTGTGGCATTCTCCAGGCAAGAATACTGCAGTGGGTTGCCATTTCCTTGATTTATATCCCCTTAATTGTATCAGAGTTAATTCTTAAATGAATGTGTTAATACAGAAGAATATTTAGGAAACCCATTTCCCGCACCTCCCTCCACCACCATAGACATAGACACATTTCTACACTGAAGTAACAATTACCAGATAACTTTCGGAAACTGTATTACGGCTTATAACTGGGAAATGGATTCAACTCGACACAATAAGATAATCATTAACCCTGTGGCCTAATAGCAAGCATTTTGGTGTGTCTCTCACTTGGCCCTACGACATTGACTGAGTTCAAGTTTATTGGGTATAGCAGAATTTCAAGTTGTATTTACATGTGGTCATTTATAGAATTGCATTGAGCATAAGGGGCTTGAAACAGCTTATTGGATATGTAGGGGGAAGCCTGGGGTCACAAAGATGCTGGGGATTTTCCTTTGTATTTAGGGAACATTATCACCATTCTAGACACAGAAATAATACATACTGCTGGAGTTTGTGGGTATCTTCCTATAGCAACTATTCATTAATTGTTAAAATGGAACAGGTATGTGTTAATAGATAAAAGCCTGGGATCTCTTAGGCAGATTGAAAAGAGAAGGGATGTTGCTAAGTGTCCAAAAGATTGAGCTAAATGCCTGAGGGAACTAAATGCTTCTAGACCCAGTTCAGATCCAAAAGCCTTCTAGAAGGGAAGCACAACCAAAAAATGGGTAATTTATTTGGTTTTTTTTGCCTGTAAAATTAGCAGGTAGGCATCCATTTGTTATCATTAGAACCTAGAACATTGGTTAGTTTGTCATTGGTCTGAGTCAGTTAATCAAAGGCAGGTGCCACCTGCTCACCAGCGGGTCCCAGTCTGCTTGCGGTCTATAGAAAAACGCAGTGCTTCATGGCCCACATCTGTCTCCCCACTCCCAGCTATATATTAATTTAGTGACAAACACAGTGAGCAATCTTTGACTTCCATATTACTCTTCTGGAGGTCACAGAAAAAGGCAGTAGAGGGAGAAGCCATAGGGACAGGATTAGAAAGAAGTGGCCTTTAACTGCGGGAGACGAGGAGACAGGAAGAGGACTTCCGTGGGGCCAGCGGCTAAGACTCCGCGCTCCCAGTGCAGGGGTGTGGGCTCAGTTCCTGGTCAGGGAGCTAAGGCTCCACAGGCCGAGGGGCAAAAAAAAAAAATCTTGTGTCTCCCTAACAAATGTTTGGCAGAGTAATCTAGTAAAGGAAAACTTAAGCTTAAGGATTGCTAATGAAGAGCTGCTGCTGCCGCTGCTAAGTCACTTCAGTCGTGTCCGACTCTGTGCGACCCCATAGACAGCAGCCCACCAGGCTCTGCCGTCCCTGGGATTCTCCAGGCAAGAACACTGGAGTGGGTTGCCATTTCCTTCCCCAGTGCCTGAAAGGGAAAAGTGAATGTGAAGTCACTCAGTCATGTCCGACTCTTCGCGACCCCATGGACTGCAGCCTACCAGGCTCCTCCGTCCATGGGAGTTTCCAGGCAAGAGCACTGGAGTGGGGTGCTGATGAAGAGTAATTGACCATAATTTTAAAACCAAATCAAATTTTTTTCAAAATTGTTACTGAAATAAATTGGTAAGCATATCAACCATTTAATATCATTTGGTTAGAGATATGTGTATGTTTCCAAAAGCTGCATATATTATTTAGACACATTTTCTACTTCAATTTTTATTTAAAATTTGAAAATTAAAATATTTTTCTTATTTTTTTAAAGGAAAGTCTTCAAGATGTCAAATATGACGACAAAGTCTTTTCTCATTTGTCACTTGAATTAGCAGACCGCATATTGTCATCGGTCAAAGAATTTGGGTACCACCGTTATAAGTTCATTATAAAAGTATTATTTATTCAAAAGACGGGTCAGGCAATCAATGTAAGTACCTCCACGTGCGAGCATGGCGGGAGGACTTGGCCCCAGGGAAGGCTGCCGCCCACAGGGCAGTTGCCAGGCTCCCAGGGAGGAGGGAATTCTACCACATCCACCTGCACGCTCAGGGAACGGGTAGCTTCCCGGTGGACAGGTGGCTCCTTGGGAGGGTCTGGAGAAGCGGAGGTCGTCCTCTGAGGCCTGAACAACAAGAAGGAGCCAGCTGTGCTAAAGGTCGGGGAGACAGTCCAAGCAGAGAAAACATGGACTGCAAAGACAACATGGGCTTGACTGATAGCCAGAGAGATTGGGGTATATTTAGGTAGCCCCATCCCGGAAGTGAGCAGCTTGTGACACCAGTCATGTGCTTGTTTATTGTCCTGTGGGTTAGCTCAGTCTGGATGGGCCATGTGCACTTTCGGCCGTCTGGTGATGCAGCTGGCCCAGAGGTCCCAGACAGCCTTGCTCACAGTCGTGACCATTGGTTCCCCTGCCCAGAAGCCATCGTCCTCCAGAGGAGGAATGGCGTCCTTACATGGGGCTCCTTGCAGCATTCCAGAGGTGAGAGCAGAAGACTTACTAAGGCCTCTCTTGGCAGCTGCGCAGTGTCACATTATTTTGCTCAGGGCAAGTCCCAAGGTCAGTTCATATTCATGGGGTGGAAAAGCAGACTCAACCTCCTGATGGGAGAAGCTCACCACAGAAACTCAGATTTTGTGTGGCTTTGTACATGAAGCAAAGGAGTTAGGATTTCTCTAACAGCCTGCTTATAGGATCAGTGCCATTTCTTCATTTCAAGACAAGACCCTAACAAACTTTTGGTTGAAAATCTGCAGGTAGGAAGGATAATGCCTGACTATGGACTGTGACAGCAGAGTAGTACTGCATGCAGAACTCCTAGACCCAAATTACAGCGTGCCTCCTGTTCTGCCCGGGGCACACACTGCTAAGGTCGGGCTCTCTGTGTTAGACAACTTAACTGTCTCCAGTAAAGAGAAGATGGGCCCAGGAAGCGTCACTATTAAACCTTTTCAGCAAAGGGAAAATTGGACAAATTACTTTCAAAATAAAACTTCCTAAGATAGTGATGCAACTTCTGAAAAAAACAAACTTGTTTTAACATGTCTGATCTAAAGTGGGCCTTCTGAATATTTCTGTCCTAGATTGCCAGCAGATGGATCTGGGATGTGGCGTGGGACAGCTGGGTTTCCGCGAAACATGAAACTGAAACTTACGTGGCGTTGGTCTTAGTGTTTGCTCTTTACTGCGAATAGCTTGTTCTATGGACCACAGAGTGTTTACTTCTAAACTTTTCTAAAATACATGAAAATTCATAGACTTGTGAACTTCATAGTAGTTTTGATGAACTATATTCTTATATCTCCAACTGAAGCTTCTTAATTGTACTCTTTTAACAACAAACTAGTAAAAGCTGGAGTTTTACCTTTATACTTACTAGTTATCATATTTTTAATGTATTATCCCAAAGTATAAGAAGCATATGTATACGCCTTTTTCATATATATGTATATGAATGTTTATAGTGGATTATAATATGGAGAAATTATCATTCTTGATTTGCTGTTGTTCCGTCACTCAGTCGTGTCTGACTCTTTGCAACCCCATGGACTGCAACACGCCAGGCTTCCTGTCTCTTCACTATCTCCTGGAGCTTGCTCAGACCCATATCCAGTGAGTCAGTCATGCCACCCCACTATCACATTCTCTATTGTCCCCTTCTCCTCCTGCCTTCATCCTTGTTAGATTTAAGAAAATCAGAATTTGCTGTGGGAAATTAGGACACAACCTTGTAAAATGTCAAATTAAGCGAATGTTACAATAGATTGTGGAGAACATCCAAAGGAAGATATATTGTGTATGCTATCTTAATAGATTGCATGCATTCTTTTGAAAGAAATTACCAAGTTTGAAAGAAAGATGTTGAGGTGTTTCATGCTTCCCTGACTACTCTTCCCACTACCTCTCCCTCTAATCAAAACACTGGGCGAGTGTGCAGTCTATTTGTTAGTCTGTTCCTCAGGCTCTTTTTAGTTGCAAGAACCAAAAAATGTAACACAATCATCTTTAAAAAGAGCAACATTGTATTTCCCAGGCCTTTGATCAAGGATCCAGGTTCTTTTTGTCTTCCTACTCTCCCCTTGGACATCTATGCATGGTTGTTTACCTTGATAGAATTTAATCGCGTTCCCATGGCTCAGTTATGACTCACTCCCTGGGGTGCGGCTGGAGCTCACCTTCCCTGAAGCACATGGCCACGTGGAGAGTGGACACCACTTTCATTCAGCTGGAGCTCCTCTAGAAAGAAGCAGGGGGTGGGCTTGGGGGAGGGAGCCGGTAACGTCTGTAATAATTCATTCTATTTTCACAGTTATAATCAGAACCTGAAAATCCATGTCAAATGTAATGGGCAGTAAAATACAGATGAGCTGAACAATCTATAAACGGGAGAACAGAGATGTGAGAGGCTCTTTTCGCTTGTGTGTTACAATGTGTTGGATGAGCCAGTACTGGCAGGTCCACACTACACAGCAGAGACATGATAGTTGTAGCCCAAAGAATCTTTAAAACAGGAGTCATTGTTCACAAACTTTGGCCACAGAGAAATCAGTAATAACAAACCTAAGAAGGAGCTCATGTTAATCAGTGTTCTTTCCTGGTGAACTTATCAGGGAACACACGCTTCCTGGTATTGAGCTGACTGCTTATAAATGTGATTTTGTAAAGTGAGAATTATACCTTCCTCCGAGGGTTAGTTTGTGAATTGAGTGTACTATGCATTCGGGCTCTCATGCCCAGCACTTAGCATAAACCTGGAGGTACCAAGTCGTGAGATGTTCCCTGTGATCGTTTGGTTTGACAGTTCAGATGGCCTTCAACTCTGCTTCCTCTTGCCCTTCTCCCAACCCCATTCGTACTTAGTTATTTAATTCTATGGCTTCTGTTTCTCTGAAGTGACTAACCACCCCGCTTTTCCGCACTGTGACATCTCTTGCTGGGTCCTCACTGCTCGCACGTTTCCGAGGCCCTTTTCTTCTCTTCTTTCATGTGTTGATTGTTTTGTTCAACGTGTCACTCATCTGCCATGTGCCAGGCACTGGGTGAAATGCATAGTGTGAGCACTGAACAAAATGGACAGGGCCCTTGCCTCCCCTGAGTTTTATTGTACTGGGACGCTAGCATTAAATAAGTATACCTCTGTAAATCACGGCAAAGGTTTCTAAGGATGAACCAGGGAGGAAATCCAATGACCTTTCCTTGCCACCAGTCTCGTCTTCACCTGTAAGACTGAAGATGTAACCATGTTGGGAAGCATAACTTTGGTTATGTCACTCCCTGCTTCAGAACCCCTCAGTCATTCTTGGAGTGAATATAAACTCTTAGGTTCTAGATTCTCCAGAATATAAAAGTCTCCATTTCTCAAGATTTAGTACAGGAGACAGGAATCAAGACCATCCCCAAGAAAAAGAAATGCAAAAAAGCAAAATGGCTGTCTAAGGAGGCCTTCCAAATAGCTGTGAAAAGAAGAGAAGCCAAAAGCGAAGGAGAAAAGGAAAGCTATACCCATTTGAATGCAGAGTTCCAAAGAATAGCAAGGGGAGATAAGAAAGCCTTCCTCAGTGATCAATGCAAAGAAATAGAGGAAAACAATAGAATGGGAAAGACTAGAGATCTCTTCAAGAAAATTACAGATACCAAGGGAATATTTCACGCAAAGATGGGCACAATGAAGGAGAGAAATGGTAGGGACCTAACAGAAGCAGAAGATATTAAGAAGAGATGGCAAGAATACACAGAAGAACTGTACAAAAAAGATCTTCATGACCCGGATAATCACGATGGTGTGATCACTCACCTAGAGCCAGACATCCTGGAATGTGAAGTCAAGTGGGCCTGAGGAAGCATCACTATGAACAAAGCTAGTGGAGGTGATGGAATTCCAGTTGAGCTATTTCAAATCCTGAAAGATGATGCTGTGAAAGTGCTGCACTCAATATGCCAGCAAATTTGGAAAACTCAGCAGTGGCCACAGGACTGGAAAAGGTCAGTTTTCATTCCAATCCCAAAGAAAGGCAATGCCAAAGAATGCTCAAACTACGACACAATTGCACTCATCTCACATGCTAGTAAAGTAAGGCTCAAAATTCTCCAAACCAGGCTTCAACAATACGTGAAAACCAGAGATCAAATTGCCAACATCCACTGGATCATTGAAAAAGCAAGAGAGTTCCAGAAAAACATCTATTTCTGCTTTATTGACTATGCCAAAGCCTTTGACTGTGTGGATCACAATAAACTGTGGAAAATTCTGAATGAGATGGGAATGCCAGACCACCTGACCTGCCTCCTGAGAAATCTGTATGCAGGTCAGGAAGCAACTGTTAGAACTGGACATGGAACAACAGACTGGTTCCAAATAGGAAATGGAGTACGTCAAGGCAGTATATTGTCACCCTGCTTATTTAAATTCTATGCAGAGTACATCATGAGAAACGCTGGGCTGGAGGAAGAACAAGCTGGAATCAAGATTTCCAGTAGAAATATCAATAACCTCAGATATGCAGATGACACCACCCTTATGACGGAAAGCGAGGAACTAAAGGGCCTCTTGATGAAAGTGAAAGAGGACAGTGAAAAAGTTGGCTTAAAGCTCAACATTCAGAAAACTAAGATCATGGCATCTGGTCCCATCACTTCATGGCAGATAGATGGGGAAACAGTGGAAACAGTGGCTTGACTTTATTTTTCTGGGTTCCAAAATCACTGCAGATGGTGATTTTAGCCATGAAACTAAAAGACGCTTATTCCTTGGAAGGAAAGTTATGACCAACCTAGACAGCATATTAAAAAGCAGAGACATCACTTTGTCAACAAAGGTCTGTACAGTCAAGGCTATGGTTTTTCCAGTGGTCATGTATGGATGTGAGAGTTGGACTATAAAGAAAGCTGAGTGCCGAAGAATTGATGCTTTTGAACTGTGGTGTTGGAGAAGACTGTTGAGAGTCCCTTGGACTGCAAGGAGATCTAACTAGTCCATCCTAAAGGAGATCAGTCCTTGGTGTTCATTGGAAGGACTGATGTTGAAGCTGAAACTCCAATACTTTGGCCACCTGATGTGAAGAGCTGACTCATTGGAAAAGACCCTGATGCTGGGAAATATTGAGGGCAGTTGGAGAAGGGGATGATGGATGATGAGATGGCTGGATGGCATCATTGACTCGATGATCATGGGTTTGGGTGGACTCTGGGAATTGGTGATGGACAGGGAGGCCTGGTGTGCTGCGGTTCATGGGGTCGCAAAGAGTCAGACCCGACTGAGCGACTGGACTGAACTGAACGAGATTTAGTGGATTCCAGGTGCATTATAAACACCTCTAACCCTAGCAACACTGCCAACCCAGGTCTCACTTCTAATCCCACTTGCATTAGACCCGCTCCTTTGTGTGTTTCTGAGATCGCGCATATATTCCTGCCTCCCTTGCACCACAGGCTCCTTCCCTTGCCTCCTCCTCGGAGCTGTGCCTGTACCAAGGAAACCTCTGCCCTGCTATCATCAAGCTCTTTCCCCACTCTACCCATGGAAGTGTGAAGTAACTGAAGCCACAAGAGCAGCATACCAAACATTCAAAATAACTTCTGAGCTACTTTCCCTCTGCCGTTAAGGAACCGTAAGGATCAACGACATCAAATGTCACATATATGTTTCCTTTAGTCACTGAAGAAATCTGGACACCCACTCATCTGAGTCCCTGCTTCTTAAAACTTTATAGCCGGTTATTGACCTTCATTTATATGGTTCCTCTATTCTCCCAGCCTCTGCTCCAGACACGTTTTGAGTTTCTTTCCTTAAAACAGCGACCTGACTTCTCCCTGAGGTGGAGTCTCACTGCAACCCTCTCAAGTAGAAGCTTGTTTTCTCTCATCCCTAATGCCTCATGCCTGAGAGCCAGGAGGTAGGGCAGGCAACCCCCGAATAGGGAAAGCTCTAGCTCCTGCAGATCTACGCCATCTGGATATAGAGTTTGTTACCTCTGTGTGTGATTGTTGCCTGCGAGTCCCCTGGGATGTTCCTTCTCATTACTTGAAAACCTGAGCTGCTGGATCACAAGCTTCATCTCCACTCACCTCCTGCCATCATTCTTTGTGACTTCTGTCCACAGAGAGAACCACCCAGTATGGCAGTTCTCACTTCGCACAAGTTTTTGACTACAGTGTAGTTAAATTACACCAGTCCCCCAACAGCATGGTTCATATCGCAGTGACCGCAGTGGATTACCCGTGAGTAGCTGCATGAAGTACAAATTCCTCATCCAGCTCTGCACTCCCCAAGTCATTAGGTAAACAGCAGATGGGCATCACGGGCTTTCTGTGGAAGTCTTTCAGTCACTGATCACTGCACTTCTCTTCTTCAGTGCTTCAGGCCACAAGACAGCAAAGCATGTAGTCATGTTACCTGCTTGCCTCCCAGTGATGAACCCATGTGATGTTTTACAAAAATGGACAGCCTAACGAGGAAACTAATCAAAAAAGGTGAAAGTGCAGCAAAGGAGAAGTGATGATGCTAGAGGAAGCTTGAAAATGACAACAGCAAAATCAAGACAGGATGAGACCTAAGCCTGCATGGAAGGAGGAACTATGTGGAGAAAGTCCAGGAAGCAGGAAAAATGAGATAAAGTTGTGTGGACACCTTTCAGTTTGAGTTGTTTTTGGAACAGAAAGCCACTTTCGGTTGAGAAAGACTGTCTTCTACTTTGGATACAGTATCTTCTGTTTCACATCAGCAGATTCAGCTAACCGCAGGAGGCATGGTAGCGTAGGATGTATTTAATGAGAAAATCTATGTAAGTGAACCTGCACAGGGCAAGTGTCAACTGTAATAATAATAATAAAATTCTCAATCAGTTTGACTAGCATTCAGGCCAAAATGTCAAAGTTAGTTACTATGTTAAAGGAAACTGTAATTACAAAGAGACAGAAGAGCAGACTTCTCTGCCAGTAAAGACTGGTTCCGTCATTTCAGACAACTACAAGAGCTGATTCACACCAAGCGAGCTGGAGGCTCAGTGCTGTGAAATGTGCACCCAGATTTCATAGGTCAGTTACAGCCACTGGTCATGACAAAAGGATGAAGATGTTGAGAGGAAGTGAGACTGATTTAAAATTTCACGTTGAAGAAACTCTCGGAGATAATTTACAACACTGAAAATGCAAAAGATAAAATGTTGGGAGCCAGTCTAAACTTCAAAATAAGTATGACAGTTTATCAAGGCATAGAAAAAGGTAAATTGTAGGGTGAGAAAAAGGCAAGCACAATTTAAACTACTCTCAGCAAAGTTATTAAAAAGAAAATATTAATTCTTAATGTCTCTCGTTTCAAATTATAGTCTACTAAATAAATACTACTTTTGCAATGAAAATTCTGTATACATGTATAATTGGCAATAAGGGAGTTTTCAATGTTTTAACAAAAGTTTTTACAGTCATAGAAGAACTGTACTTTTTAATAAGATTGCTTTGCATGATTTCTGCTTCATGGTCTTTTTTTTTTGTTGCCCTGTGCTATTGTGCAACTAGGGCTTCTGTTCTCTAGGTTCCCAGTTCCTTGACCAACTCAAACTCAAGGACCTGATTTTCATCAAGCACATGTTGGTCATCTGCTCCTTGGTTCATCCTTGTTATCATCAAAATCAGTTCAGTTGCTAAGTCGTTTCTGACTCTTTGCAACCCCAAGGACTGCAGTGCACCAGGCTCACCTGTCCTCCATTATCTCCTGGAGTTTGCTCAGTCATGTCCATTGAGTCAGTGACGCTATGTAACCATTTCATCCTCTGTTGCCCACTTCTCCTCCTCTCAATTTTTCCCAGCATCAGGGTCTTTTCCAGTGAGTTGGCTCTTTGAATCATGTGGCCAAAGTATTGGAGCTTCAGCTTCAGCATCAGTCAGTTCAGTTCAGTCATGTCCAACTCTTTGTGACCCCATGGACTGCAGCACTACAGGCTTCCCTGTGCATCACCAACTCCCAGAGCTTGCTCAAACCCATGTCCATTGAGTCCGTGATGCCATCCAACCATCTCATCCTGTCGTCCCCTTCTCTTCCTGCCTTCAATCTTTTCCAGCATCAGGGTCTTTTCCAATGAGTCAGTTCTTCGCATCAGGAGGCCAAAGTCTTGGAGCTTCAGCTTCAACATCAGTCCTTCCAATGAATATTCAGGACTGATTTCCTTTAGGATTGACTTATTTGATCTCCTCCTTGTCCAAGGGACTCTCAAGACTCTTCTCCAACACCACAGTTCAGAAGTATCAACTCTTCAGCGCGCAGCTTTCTTTATAGTCCAACTCTCACATCCATACATGACTACTGGAAAAACCATAGCTTAGACTAGACAGACCTTTTTCGGCAAAGTGATGTCTCTGTTTTAGGTTTGTCAGTTTTTCTTCAAAGGAGCAAGCATCTTTTAAGTCCTTCCTTAATCAATTTCAATTTAGCTTCTGACACTGTCACACAATTGAAATAGCTTGCAACAAATAAGATGGTTAGTTATTACAAAATTTCTAAGTACAATGGACATTTTTAGGTCTTTATCTTACTCAAGTTCTCGAATGACATGTTTGCCAGTCTCATATTTGAAATACTCTCAGCTTACAGTACTTGATAGTTTTCTTCCTTTTTCTATTTTTACCAGTATCTCTGGAATTCTTGACCTTGAGCCTTTTTCTCACCTATAACTACATATTCTAATGGTCTCATCAGTTTTATGGCTTTTTCTCTTCAGCACTCTATTGCCAGTGCCTAACTCAGGGTCTAACAATAAATAGACAGGTAGTATTGGATGAATACACGATTCCTTATATTTCTATCACCTAACATAGTTCCTAGTTGGTTTCCATAAAACTTTTGTGAAATAAATGAATGGACATTATTATTCTGATCCTGCAAATGAGGAACTGGAGGGTCAGAAAGATTAGTTTATCCATGATCACACAGCTAGTAAATGGCACAGCTGGTATATCACACCAAAGTCTTAACTCCAAATCTTTGTTCTCACCTTTATATCAAGCAGCCTCCCTGTATATTTCACTCCTAACTCTGAGACTATGCCTTCACTTACCCTATTCCTCATGCCAGACTGGAATGAGTGACATACTCGAATATCCCTCCTACTTTCCCGCTTCTCCATCTTTTTTGGGTTTGAACCCATATTTATCTTTCTAGTTGTACATTTGAGGCTCAGTGGTAAAGAATTCACCTGCAATGCAGGATACTCAGGTTTGATCTCTGGCTTGGGAAGATGCCCTCGAGAAGGAAATGGCAACCCACTGGAGTATTCTTGCCTGGAAAAATCCCATGGACAGAGGAGCCTGGCAGGCTATAGTCCATGACATCACAAAGAGTTGGACACAATTTAGCAACTGAACAACAACAAATTGTACATTTACCAGTAGTTCTATCAGTATCTCAAATTACTTTTCAAATTCTGTCAAGCTTAAACTCTTAATTTTTCTGGTTGCAAGTAAATTTTCACCCATCTGTGAATGAAAATTATTGCCCAGGATATCAGTAAACAAAGGTTGTTGCAGCCATCAAACCATCATATTATAGCCATAGGATGATGATGATAAGCCCTGAGGGAACTCAGGAAGGAGGCAGGATGCCTGGCTATCCAGCAGTCAGGTGCTGCAGCCACCACTCCCCACCCCACTCAGTGCATCCTGAAGATCTCAGGATGAGAAAGGATACTGGCCCCAGGGAGCTGAGGTACGTATCAAAGGAATGATTTCAATGAGCCCAGACTCTTGGATCTTCTCATACAGACAAAAGCACTAGATTCCTTAACTTGAGATGTCTGATTTTCTTTAACTAACAGTAATCTTCTGATGTTCTAATTAGGTCTTTATTGCAAAAAGCGCCTATACATCCTGGCTCCTCCCCTTGCTTCTCTGGAGCAGTTAACTCAGAGTGACCTGCGAGTCCTGTGTCTAGAACTTGCAGTCCTTAGTGTGCCTGCTGAATAAAATACAAGTCTCAACTTTCAGGTTGTGCCTTTTCTTTTCCAGTCAACACACACTAATTCTTTTACTGTTGAAGCAGCCTGTGTGCAGGGATCCTACTCTGCACAGCCTTAATATTATGCCTTGCAGGATGAAAAGCTGAATCAGTGTTTATTGGCCCGGAATAAGAGTTTTAAATTTGAATTTGATCCAGAGACAAAATACCCAAGGAACAAGACTAGAACCAAGTAACCGACTATGTATATATGTATATATATAAACATTAAACTCTATCCAGAGTCTGACTGAGGGTCTTGATCAGTTGAGGGACTTTGGGGGAAAGATGTTGGTTCTCTCTGAGTCATTCAGACACTTAGGCCATTTTCTTCAGTGGGCTTTTGACAGGGAAATGGGCGCTGCTCTGAGGAGGTTGTGTGGATAAAATGGAAGCTGGATTAGAAGCAGTTTGCCAGCGTTCAGTCCTTGGTGATGCCATCTCTGATTGGATGCAAATGGGGAAGTCAGGAAAGGGTGGGCTGGGAGAGTCAAAGGAGGTCCTTTGTGTCAAACTGACCTGCTAGAAACAATCCCTGTCTTACCTTTCCAAACTTGTCTGCTGGGTGTTAAGTAAAAAAAACGCAGGAAAGGGAAGCCATATTGTATTCCAAATCCAGGAATTTCTTCTATTGCCAGGAACCGAGTCAGCTACACTCCGGTACAAAGTGTCTTCTGAGAGGTCAACTTTAACATTTCTGGCACCATTGTCATCCTGTCTCAGCTGTCTCTCATGTGTTCCTTTAAGGTTCTGTTACCTTTTTTTTTTTAATTTTTGGTGAAGTCCAAAAGTGGCCAAGTGAAGCCTAAGAACCAGGATTAATAATAGCAGTCAATTTCTTGGTGACTTTTACGGGCCTAAGCACTTTACAACAATACTGAATGTTCGATAAACAACTGGCTATGGCCACGCAGCCAGAAAAAGCGGAGCGGGAATCCGGTGAGGCCTGTATGGCCCCGAAATGCTGCGCTCGGTGCTGTGTCCTCCTTCCCGCACGCGATCTCACGTCCTGGGTGGGAGCTTCTGCATCCGCAGCATCCCAGCAAAGCCCTTAATATCACCTAAGTTTGAGGACTCCCGCGCGCACCAAGGTCGATGTGGATCAACTTTTCAAGTGAAAGTAAGCTGAGGAGGCCTTTGGAAAGGACACGTTCCCTGGCAGGTGGTTCAGGAGCGCCGGAGAGCTCGAGGCCGCCAGCAGAGAACAAAGGCGGACGGCGGACAGCGACTGGGAAGCGGGAACGCGAGGAGACGAGCCCGGGCCCTCAGAGCCTCCCCCGACGCAGTCCCCCGGGTAGGGAGAGGGTGCCGGGGAGACCCCCGGGAAGGTGGAGGAGGGGGCGGGGCGACGAGGACCAGGGGAGGGAGGGGGCGGGGAGAGGCGGGGAGGGATCCCGCAGGGAGGACGAGGGGGCGGGCCTCTCGGGAAGGAGGTGGAAGGGAAGGGCGGCGAGGACCGCCGGGTCAGGGCGCGCGGGCGGGCGCGGGCGCGGACGCCGGGGGAGGGGGGAGCGGCGACCCCAGGAGGGGACGGGGACGCGGACGCCGGGGAGGGAGGGGGCGGGCAGGGACACCGGGGAGGGAGGGGCGGGGACCCCCCAGGAGGGAGAGAGGGGACGGGGGCGCGGACACCGGGGAGGGAGGGGCGGGGACCCCCAGGAGGGAGAGAGGGGAAGCGGCGCGGACACCGGCGAGGGAGGGGGGGGGGGGAGGGGCCCCTCAGGATAGAGGGGCGGGGACCCCCAGGAGGGAGAGAGGGGACGGGGGGCGCGGACACCGGCGAGGGAGGGGGGGGGGGGGGGGGCCCCTCAGGATAGAGGGGCGGGGACCCCCGGGGGGGAGAGAGGGGACGGGGGGGACGTGGACACCTGGGAGGGGGGGGGCGCGGGGGGCCCCTCAGGATGGAGGGGCGGGGGGCCCCCTGGAGGGAGAGAGGGGACGGGGGCGCGGACACCGGGGAGGGAGGGGGCGCGGAGGGGCCCCTCAGGATGGAGGGGCGGGGACCCCCTGGAGGGAGAGAGGGGGACGGGGGGGCGCGGACACCGGGGAGGGAGGGGGCGCGGAGGGGGCCCCTCAGGATGGAGGGGCGGGGACCCCCGGGAGGGAGAGAGGGGACGGGGACGTGGACACCTGGGAGGGAGGGGGCGCGCGGAGGGGCCCCTCAGGATGGAGGGGCGGGGACCCCCGGGAGCGAGCGCGGGGGACGCGGGCGCGGACACCTGGGAGGAAGGGGCGGTGAGGGGCCCCTCAGGATGGAGGGGCGGGGACGCGGACACCGGGGAGGGAGGGACACCTGCGATGGAGGGGCGGGGACCCCCAGGAGGGAGAGAGGGGACGGGGACGTGGACACCGGGGAGGGAGGGGGCGGGGAGGGGGGCCCCTCAGGCTGGCGGCGGAGGGGGAGGGCCGGGGACCCCCGGGAGCGAGCGCGGGGACGCGGCGCGGACACCTGGGAGGAAGGGGCGGGGAGGGGCCCCTCCGGCTGGCGGCGGAGGGGAGAGGCGGGGAGCCCGGGCGGAGCGCGGGTGGGAGGAGAGGGCTGACGTGTGAGGGGCCGGGCCGGGGGCGGCGGGGGGGGGGGGCGGCGGCGAGCGCGCCCTGGGCGGCGGGCCGGGGCGGGGGCTGGGGGCTGAGGGGAGCGGCGGGAGGGGGGCTGCGGAGCGCGCCGGGCTGCGGCGGCGGCCGGGAGGCGGGGTGGCGGCGGGCCGGGGCTGCGTGCGGCCGAGGGCGGCGGCCGGGGGGGCGGCGGCGGCGGCGGCGGCGAGCGCAGCGGGGCGGCGGCGGCCGAGGGCGCGGAGGGCCCCGCGGGCGCGCACGGCGGCGGGCCCGGCGGGCGGGGGGCGGCGGCGGCGGGCGGCGTCCTCGGCGGCGGCGGGCGGCGCGCTGGCGGCGGCCATGGCGGTGGCGGCGGCGCTGGCGGGCCGCGGGGCGCGCGGAGGCAGGGGCCGGCCCCCGGGCGGCGGGCGGGCGGAGGGGGCGGGGGCCCGGGCGGCGGGCGGCCCGCGCGGCGGCGGCGGTGGCGGCGGCGGCGGCGGCGGCGGGACGAGGCGGCGGCGGCGGCGGCGGCGGCGGCGGCGCGGGGCGCTCGGGCTGATGGCGGCGGCGGGCGGGCCCCGGGACGGCGCTGTCTCCGCGGCCGTGCGACAGCGACCCGGCCACCCCCGGAGCGCAGTCCCCGAAGGTGAGGAGCGGGCCGGGCCTGGGCCGGGGCCTGGGGGCGGCCGTGAGGAGGCCCGAGGGGCGGCGGGGCCCGCGCTGGGGCCGGGGTCCGCTCGGCCTCAGGCCGGAGTGTTCTTGGCGGTTTCCGCCCGAAGGCGCCCCTGAGCACGTCCGCCCGGGGCAGCCCGCTCTCCGAGGAAATAAAAGTTTCCGCCGCCGCCGAGGGCGCTCTCCCCCCTGGTCTGGGCCCTTGCGTGCTGTGAGGCGCGCCTTCGTCGGAGGCGTGTCCTTCTGAAACGTTTGGGTTCTTCCCGAAGAGGAGGACTGTGTAAAAGCGGGAGACAAGTCAGCCAGTCCACGAGCTTGACGCCAAGAGCTAAGTCAGCACAAAGCCGCCCAGTTCTCTCCAGGCGGACTGGGTTTCGCCGTTCGCGCTGCTCTAAGGAAGTGAGGCGGCCTTCGTGTGTGAAAGTCGGATGAGTGCCAGTCGAGATGAGCGTTTAGTAAACCGCCTTGTGTTCAGTTAGTTGACTAGTTGGTGGCAGAACGACTTTTACAATGTCCGCGTTTTAGCTGTAACCGCAAAGTTGAAGTTGGACGGTAGTGGGGCCGCCTCCGGGGTGCGGTGTCGGTGGTGGCCGTGGGGCCGGGCCGTGGGCGCCGGCGAGCCTGCGGCCCCTCCCGCGCGGCCCCGGGCCGCCCGGCCGCTCCTCCGGGGGGGCGCGCAGGGGCTCCTCTAGGCCGGGCTTCCAGAGCCCAGGCTGGGCCTGAGGGTGGCCGGAGCCCGGGCCAGCCAAGGAGGCTTGTCCCGACTCTGTGACCTGCCGTTGTGGTGCTTCAGTCGCTCGGTCGTGTCGGACTCTGCTGCGCGCCAGGCTTCCCTGCCCTTCACCCTCTCCCTTCACGGCTCACATTCCTGTCCAGTGACCTTCAGAAAGGTGTTTAATCCCAACGTGAGAGCCACTCAGGACTCTGAAATACACATTGCTGACTTCAGAGGTGGGAAGCCTTAAAACCCGGACTTCTCTGTCAATATCCAGGTTGCAGGCAAATTCTTTTAATCGTATTCCATCATATTGTTAGGAAATATCATTGGAAGGACTGATGTTGAAGCTGAAACTCCAATACTTGGGCCACCTCATGCGAAGAGTTGACTCATTGGAAAAGACCCTGATGCTGGGAAGGATTGGGGGCAGGAGGAGAAGGGGACGACAGAGGGTGAGATGGTTGGATGGCATCACCGACTTAATGGACATGGGTTTGGGTAAACTCTGGGAGTTGGTGATGGACAGGGAGGCCTGGCGTGCTGCGATTCATGGGGTCTCAGAGTCGGACATGACTGAGCGACTGAACTGAACTATCCCTGATATTCACTATATGGAATAACACGTTTGTCTAGAATTCATAATAGCAAATTCAAACACTACATGTGAAATTGTGCTTTCAGCTTTTTTGAGGACTTTCCATTTTTAACTTTTTCAACACTTTTTAAGTGTATGCATTTTTTTTTTTAGCTAAGAGAAAGGTATTTAAACAAATGGACATAAAAATCCTTGAAGTGCTCAGAAGCAAGTAAAGTAGAAGAGAAATGATGCTTGAATGCTTGTTGACTATGAAATGTTGGGAGTAAGTTTTTGGAGAATATTTAGTAGATTTAGGCTGTTCTCCATCTCCTACCTGGTTGCTTATCTTAATAGGAATATACAGGACTCTTTAACTGAATACTTATTTTCTAAGAATTGAAAAGGAGAATATTCCGCAGTTTTTGCTGTTTGGTAAAGAATCTGAGTAAATGCCTAACAGGGAGCCCTTTGAGACTTGATCATCAGTGCAATCATATTAGCTAAGTTCCTCTGGGCACTTACCTGTTCGCAACACCTTGCTCTAATTATTTCACGTATTGACTCTCATCCCTACATTGACCAAGTAATAGAGGCAGTACTGTTGTCACAGTTTTACAGATAAGGAGTGGCTCACCTCTGAGAGGATAACCACGAAGCTGGTGAGGGGTAGTCAGTGCCCAGTAAGAGGCCAGGCAGTCCAGGTTTGATGTGCCTGACCAACATACTCACTACCTCTGTATTCTCGGATTCATGATATTTCACAAAATTGTATTGTCTTAGGAGGCTAGATTACCTTGATTTTTTTTTTTTTCAAATCTTTTTTATTTAAGCCTTGGCTAATAGTGGTTGGGCTTCCCGGGTGGCTCAGTGGTAAAGAACCCACCTGCCAATGCAGGAGATGCGGGTTTGATCTTGGGTCAGGAAATGACAACCCATTCCAGTATTCTTGCCTGGGAAATCCCATGGACAGAGGAGCCTGGGGGACTATAGTCTGCGGGGTCACAAAAGAGTCCGATAAACATAGATTTACCCCTGTGTTTGCCTTAGGGACAACAACAATGTGATTAAATTAATTTCCTGATATTTGAGCCATCATTCATTTCCTTAATGAAACGGTCTAACTTACAACCTTGATAAAGTCACATAAAGGGAAATGTCACTTAAAAATTTTTAAACCTCTTTTGGGGAGGTAGTGTGTGTTGTATTGATTGATGAATCTTATTCTGGTATATTTTTGCTGAATTTTTGCAATATAAGAAAAAAAATAACAATTGGTCATCTGTTTCTGTTCCTTTGTGTCCTCTTTTCACAGGGATGTAAGTATCTGAAATAGCCAGTTGGAATAAACCAGCTCTGAGTTGAATGAAACTAACTGATTCGTACATTTTTGTCCTAGCTAGAGCAGGAATGTTTATTTCAGTTTCAGAGTGTTGCAGCAGTTTGATGTGTTTCTTCAAAGCAGAAGGCATTGTAACCTCTTGGTAAGAAAGGAAAAGTAGATTTAAACCTACAAGTTTATTGAAAATTTTCTACTTTGATTCGTATTGGAGATTAGTTTTTGGTTTTTTCCAGGTCTTTCCAAGGCCAAATTCTTGTCACTGGTTAGTTATAATAGGAAGTTATCATTTTTATAATCTTTAGGAAGCCTTTAAGTTGAGCCTTTTAGCAAGTTTGGGAGGGTTACATGATCTTCCTTATTTACTGTTCTTTGTCCTGTTGTTGTTTGCATCTTTTGAACGTACAGGATGATAATGAAGACAATTCAAATGATGGGACCCAGCCGTCCAAAAGGAGGCGGACGGGCTCTGGAGACAGCTCCAGGAGCTGCGACACTTCCAGCCAGGACCTTGGGTACTGTCATTTTTTTGCTGTTAATGTTTTCTGTGTTATATGTCTTTTCTCTGTGTTAGCTCTCTCCTCCTCATCCCCCCAGCCCTGGCAAAGGCAATTACTAAGGATTGTAAAATGGTTTTATTGTGTCTTACAAAGTGACACCAAAGTTGCTTTTTGCTACTTAGTGCAATTCAAAGAAAAAAAATTTTATTGTGGTAAAATACACACAGAATTCACCATTTTAACTACCTTTGAGTGTATAATTCAGTGTCATAAATTACATTCACAGTGTTGTGTAACCATCACCACCATCCATTTCCAAAACTTTTACATAATAAGATTCCCATTTCCCCCATTCGCAACTACTGGCAACCACCATTCTACTTTCTGTCATTATGAGTTCGCCTATTCTAGGTACCTCACGTAGGCGGAATCATACAATATTTGTCTTTTTGTGTCTGGTTTATTTTGGTTAGCATAATTTCTTCAAAGTTCATCTAGGTTGTAGCTTGTGTTAGAATTTCCTTCTTTAAAGCTAAATTGTACTCCGTTGTCATAAGTATACTCTGTGTTATCTTTTCATCTGTTGATGGACACTTGGGTTATTTCCATATTTTGGGGGGTGTGGATAATGCTGCCTTGAACATTGGTGTATAAGTATATCTGTTCAGAGGCCCTGTTTTCAGCTTCTCTGGGTATATACCCGGGAGTGATATAGGTGGGTCATATGACAACTCTATGTTTAACTTTTTGAGGAACTGCCAAACTTTTCCATAGTGGATGCACCATTTTATATTCCCACCAGCAATGTACAGAGTTTCTAATTTCTTCACATCCTCACCAGCATGTTTTATTTCCCATTTTATTTTTAATAATAGCCATTCTAAAAGGTGTGAAATGGAACCTATTGTGATTTTGATTTGAATTTCCATAATGAGGAGTCAGATTGAACATCTTTTCATGTACTTACTGTCCATTAGTTTATTTTTGGAGAAATGTCTATTCAGGTTTTCTGCCCATATCTAAATTGTTTTTGTTGTTGAGTTGTAGGAATTCTTTATATATTCTAGATACTAATTACTTATCAGACATATGCTTGGCAAATATTTTCTCCCATTCTGTTGATTTTCACTCTGTTGATACACAACATGTTAAGTTTTGCTCAAGTCCAAATTATTACTCTTTCTTTTGCTGTCATATCTAGAATCCATTGCTAAATCTCAGATCATGAAGATTTACCCTCATGTTTTCTTCTAAGAGTCTCCTAGTTTTAGTTCTTATATTTAGGTCATCTGTCCATTTTTAAATTCATTTTTCTAGGCGACATCAGGTACAAGGGTTCTGTTTCATACATGTGCATTTGGATGTCCAATTTCCCAGGACCACTTTTGAGAAGACTCTTCTTTTGTCTTTTAATTGGTGTGTGTGCGTGTGTGTGTGTGTGTGTGTGTGTGTTGGTCGCTCAGTAGCCCACCAGGCTCCTCTGTCCATGGGATTCTCCAGGCAACAATACTGAGTGGGTTGTCATTACCTTCCCCAGGGGATCTTCCTGACCAAGGGATCAAACACGGGTCTCCCACATTGGAAGCAGATTCTTTACTGTCTGAGCCACCAGGGAAGCCTTAATTGGATAGATGCATACAATCATGTAATATTCTACCTGTGTTATCCACTGATGAAATTTAGAGGTTGAATTGTGTAGGTCCAGACATCTGTAGTCTTTGTTCTTCAGGATTGGGACTGATCTGCAGTGCACTGGCACCATCAAACTTGGTCCATGTTTTGCTCCTGGGTATGTGGGGTCTGTGGTTTATAGTTTAGTTTATTGAGAAATAAGATTTTAGAGTTTTGCTTTCTCATCTGTTGGTGACTCACTGAAGAGCAGATGATAAACAGAAGTTGATTACTTTATACTTTGTGTGCATGAAATCGTGGCTCTGAGTGCTGGGCCCACAGGAAAGAATTCAGAACTGGTATCACTACCCTGATTTGCAAAAGCTAAAAATGTTGCCTTTGTTCCTGAAGTTGTGGTCTTTGTTCTTTGTGATCGATAGAAAATGTTATTTCCAATGTGCTCTTTTGCTTTGGTATTCCAGATAGTTGTTTCTTTTCTCTCTACCTCTTCTGTAATTTCTTGGATGCACATGAAATCATGGGAACTTCTTTGTAATACAAAATCATAGAAGGCTGGTTGAGAGTTTAGATAATTAACACAGTTTTTCCAAATCTTTGAAAACACACATTCTCAAAAATCTTTAGAAGAGAATATCCTTTAAAATAAAATGATTAAAATTTTATAAATGCCACATTTAAGGCGTAACATATATTTCTGTGCTTTAGCTTTAGCTACTACCCAGCAGAGAATCTGATAGAGTACAAGTGGCCCCCCGATGAAGCCGGAGAGTACTACATGCTCCAGGAGCAAGTCAGCGAATACTTGGGCGTGACCTCCTTCAAACGGAAGTATCCAGGTATTAAGTCTCAGTTCATGTAATAAATTAAATTTGACTCTTAACTAATAATAGTTGTTTTTGATGGGTTGTCAAGTTCTGAGTATTTGAGTATAGATTATAACATATTTTATATTCTTCTGCTGGCTGATTTTATTTACAGCTCTCGTTTGACATCTCTCTCTACTAGCCATTCGTTCTTATGCCTTATAAACGTTTTTACAAGCAAAATGAGGAAGGTGAATTTCCTGGGAAAAAATTGCAGGAAAAAATCAATTTGTAACCACATTAATGAACCAGGGGTTTTGATTCTTGACTGTTGCTCCTTGACCTTAGGAATGGAGTAGCTACTTAAGCTGTACCTGAACTTGAGAAAGGCTATATTTCATCAACTATTTTAATATAGTTATTTATCTTACCTTTTTGCTTTGGATTGTTCTCAGTTTTATTTTAACTTTCCTTTTTTTGATTTGTAAGATTGTTTTGTGTGTTCTTTTAATAATATTTGGAATATGAACAGGAAGTACTTTTAAAATTTTCACTTAAAAATTTTTTTCTAAGTTTTTTAAGCTTTTAAAACTTTTATAAATACATAATGTTACAAATGCAAAAGACTATTTGTAATAGTATTGTGTTCTTTTTTTTGGAGATTTAGAGCGACGAGACTTGTCCCATAAGGAGAAGCTGTACCTGAGGGAGCTGAACGTCATCACGGAGACGCAGTGCACTCTAGGTGGGGGCCGCGCGTCGGGCAGGTCCTGTCTTCCTCCCCTGAATACTCAGCCAGACTAATGATAAATAGATGGGGTTTCCCCTGAATACTCACCCAGACTAATGATAAATAGATGGAGTTTCCCCTGAATACTCACCCAGACTAACAGTAAATAGATGGAGTTACTGTGCACCCTGGGTAGGGGACGCGCGCACAGTGGCGTCGGACGGGCCCCGCTTCCTCCCCTGAATACTCAGCCAGACTAATGGTAAATAGATGGGGTTATTTAGGTGCTAAATTGTTAACTTCATGTTTGATTCTTGTTAAAATAAAAAGGAGACTGACGTTTTGTAACTATCATTTTCTAATAACCTTCACACAGTCGTCAAAGTGTATGTGTGTTTCATGTCCAAAATTTGTCACGTACTTTTTAAAAGTATTAGTTAATTACTTAAAAAGCTCAGTTTTTAGTTATGTGTAATTGTCTCTGTGCTTTATTTGTACTGTTCCTTTCCTAAATATATTAGTACAGCTTTTTAATACAAAACCACGGGAGTTCATCTCAACAATTGGTATAATCTCATACTATGAGTTTAAAAAATTATTCGTATGGCTCACGTGTGTGCTGATGCTTTTGGTGAAATTTGAATTGGTCTATAATATTTCTAGTAAATTGAATTTGAAGGCTAAGAATGGAAGTATATTGATAAAGTCTTTGTTTTTCTCACTTAATACCCTGTGTTAATTGCCAGTGGTTAGTGTGCATTATTATTTAGCCGTTGTTTCTAATAAAGGGATATATGTTTGTATATAGTACGTGGAATCTTAAAAAAGTTTGGTTAAAAAATTGATTTCTCTGCCATTTCTTGTCGCCATGGGCTGTTCAGTGCCTCTGTCGTAGTGTTCTTTACCAGCAGTGTGTCCTTTCTTCCCCTGAACCGAGACTGTAACTCCAGTGTGCCTGGTGACGTCTGCTTCTCGTGTGTGTGTGATGAGTCCCTTGCTTTGTGGTGGACGCGGTGCTGAAGGAGTCTGGGGGCTGAATAGCTCCCTGTGTGCTGGGGCGGCCGGAAGAGGCTTCCACAGTAGCTCATGCACTTCTCACCCTTTCTACGGGAGGAGAAACTAGTGTTATTGCTGTTTCATAGACGAGGCAGTTGAGCTCCAAAGGTTTCTTACGTAGCCCGTACGTAGTGAGCAGACATACTGCCTTTCCTTAGAAACAATGGCCCTGGTAAACAGCCAGACACATGGACCTATGGAACCAGAAATGCCAGCTGCTCCTGGGCTGCAGCTCCCAGCGCCTCTCACCTTTGTACCTTGTGGGGGGAGAAGTGCAGCACAGGGCAGGAGGGGACTGTTCTCCTGGAGCCTTCGTTCTGTGCCTGGAATCAGGTTTGTGTGTCTCTCTGTTAATCCAGGTTATCCAGGTGCCTCAAGGGAAGTACAAGGTGCTGCCAACAGAGCGAACCAGGGTCAGTTCTTACCCAGTGGCCCTCATCCCTGGACAGTTCCAGGAATACTACAAAAGGTACATAGTGGGGTTTTTTTTTTTTTTTTTTTTTTTTGCCGCTAGTATTGGTGTTGGTGAGAGACTTCAAGGCCTTGTGTTTGTCTCCTAGAAGTGTTTAGCTCTGTAAGCATCACTATAAAAGGTATACGATTTGCGTCGGTGTTTTCTGTCTTCTGCGGTTCTGTGGTGAAGAATGCTCTCACTGAACTTGAGCATCTGCTGCTAGAGCCTGGGACGCTGCCTCCCTGCTCACCTGTCCATGCTTCCGTGGACGGGAACCAGGGGGAGCTGCAGACCGCCTTCCTGAAAGCGTGGTCCGGGGCCGGCAGCGGTGGTTGGAAATGCCGACTCTCCCCCACGCTTCCCCCCTGCAGCCTGGGAGTCTGTGGTCACAGAAGCAGGGGGAGTTGGAGAGGCGGGCATGGCCTGCTTGGAGGAGGGCAGGCGGCCCAGGACTCCTGCTGCCTCGCTGCCCGGCCCAGCTGCTGTTCTGCTCTGGCTGTGAGGGTGCCGCCTGTCTCTTCTTCCCAGCCTGGATGGAACCAACTACTCCTGTCAGTCCCAGCCTTTGCCTCCTGAGAAACCTTACGTTTTTAGGAGAGGGAATATTCTTTAGACAATAGTATTTAAAAGAGACCATAGGATCATACTTTTGAAAGTCAGACTTAAATCATGATGTTATAGAGTCCAAGCTTACTCAGCTCACCACATGGCAGGCTGGTAAATCTGAGAGAGAAGGGGTTGAGGCAAGAACAGACTTTATTTGGGGAGCTGGCTGACCGAGTAGATGGAAGGCTAGTGCCTCAAAGTAACCATCTTATGAGATCTGGATGCCAGGTTCTTTTATATATCAGAGATGGGGGAAGGTGAGGAAGCAAAGTAAAAAAGACCATTAATTAACCTTGCAAACATCTCCTAGAATGTCAAGCCTCAGGCAGGGGATGTGTTAATTTCTTCCCTCCTGCCATCTATGGGTGGACCCCGGGTTCTGAATAAAGGCATTTTAGTCACGAAGAGGGGTAGGGTACTCTGAGACAGGCCATTCTGTTTGATTATAATAACAAAAGGAACGAAAAGCTGGTCAAAGCAACAGTTCCAACATGGAGTCAGAATTGGCTTCCTCTCTGCAACAGTTCCAACATGGAGTCAGAATTGGCTTCCTCTCTGCAGCAGTGAGTCAGCAAATTTAACGTTTCTCATTTTGGAGGAAGCAGATTATTGGGTGATAGGCCTGTGTGCCCCCCACCCCTCATGCTTTCTGGTGTGATGTCCTGGTTGAGGAGGATGCTGATCCATGTCCACTCCCGACTGAGTCTCCAGGATGTAGCTGTGGTGCGGTCCTGTGGCGACAGCGCAGACACTGTCAGCAGGCCGTGTGCCAGCTGCCTGGGGAGGGGGTTGCCGGTCCCTAGTTTCAGAGGAAAGAGGTGATCACATTGGTTAGAATACGTGGTTCACAAGTTGGTTTTAAATACTTTGTTCCTGGAAATTTTGTTTCTGAAATAGTGTCTGCACCATGCCCCGCTGTGACTGTCCTGTGTTAGTTTCTGTGATGCTCACGTTCGCTCTGTGAGATGGACTTGCGGTCGTGCCTGCTTTCCGTGTGAAGGCGAGGGGGTCAGGCAGCTGGATTTTGTGCACGGTTCTGTGTGGCCACAGTTTCATCCTTCACTGCTGACGTTTCTTTGACGGGGGTGTTGAGGGTAAAGGGGAGAGACATTATCTTTTGACAATAAGAATCAAATGTATATTTTACACTGTTAGGTGAAAAAATGTTTAGGCTTTTTATTGGTTACATGTCCCTATTTGGCACCAAAGTGAAAAAATTATTTATTGCCTCTAATCATTTTTCAAAAGTATTTGGGGTTAATATTAAGGCTATTATCGTAGTTCAGAATTAGTGCATTTGTATTTAATAATAGAGGAAAACTGAAGACCCTCTTTCTGAACCCTAGGTACTCACCGGATGAGCTGCGGTATTTGCCACTAAACACAGCGCTTTACGAGCCCCCGCTCGACCCTGAGCTCCCTGCCCTTGAGAGCGATGGTGACTCAGATGATGCCGAAGACGGTCAAGGTGATGAGAAACGGAAAAACAAAGGCACTTCGGTGAGAGCATTTATCTTTAGTAGGAGGTGTCTCCTTTCCCTCTGAAATTTTGCTGATTGCCTCCTTGGAATGTGATTCACGGTCTTTGGCCTCTTCTAGGAAAATGTTAAGGGTACCAACATGTTGTGCGTTAGGTTGTCCTGCGTGTTGTTTTTTTAATAGCAGAATGCTGTTGCGGGACTGTGGGGAAGTTGGTGTGCTCTGTGGAGCTGAAGGAGAACAAAGAAGATGGTGGTACAGGGTGGGTTTTATCAGCACGGCATCCTCAGCAGTTGGCCATTGTACACTTTCCACTGTAGCCAACCGGAGCCTGGGCTTGTGCTGGCGTTACGTGGGTACTACACGTCACTGTCACTAACAGCATCTAAAACATGTTGCATAAAGAAAGATGCTTTTCAGATACTGAAGTGATGACATGACTTTTCTCCTGTCACATTGCCACGAGGGGTTCTGTGTTGTGATGAGCGGGTGGTGAGGTCGACATTCTCCTTTGCTGCTAGTGGGGGTGCCAGTTAATCCGGTTTTTTTCTGGGAAAAACTTTACTGGGAAAGCATTTTCATAGCACATACACAGTTTTTTAATTCCACGGAATTTGACTTGGCAAATACACGAATAGAATTTATCCAAAGAACCTGATGAGATGGTAGCAAAGTTTATTTAAGAAAAAGATGCCCATTGGAGTGTTAACAATATTTAATATAGCAAAGAATAGAAGTAAATCTAATGTCCACAATGGGTGATATATTACATTTACATGGTAGAAATGCACTTCAAAGAATAATGTGATGAAATGCACATAATACTTAAAAATATTAAAACACACACGCAACATTCAGTTTTGCATTTAAAGAATGAGGGTGTATGTGTAGGTAGGATGTGTGTGTGTGAATCTGGGCACCTATACAAAACACATCACTAAAGCAAATGAGGTACAGCATGCTCCCAGGAGTTGTCTCAATGTCTGTCAGGTGGTTTAGGATAAACTAATCTTTTCTAACTTTCATAATTTAGATGAATGTGACATTTTTATTCTAATCAGAAATTTTTAAATTAAAAAATGAGGAATTAGATTACTATTGAACTTCTAAGTTTGGAACATGTGAAATATTTAGGTTGGTGCAAACGTAATTGCAATTTTGGGCCGTGAATTTTAAATCTTGATGAGTAGACTCAGACACATCTTTATTAATCAAATTAGGAACTGTTACAAGCAGCACATTGTTATCAACAAGAAATAAGTTTATTTCTCTAGTGTAAAAATCCATGCTTTAGGATTCAACGAACTCGTGGAAAGCATTTTCTGCCTCCTGCTGCTTGTGGAAGGGTTTTCCCTGCAAAAAGTTGTCAAGATGCTTGAAGAAGTGGTAGGTGGTTGGTGAGAGGTCAGGTGAATGTGACAGATGAGGCAGAACTTCATAGCCCTATTTATTCAGCTTTCGAAGTGTTGGTTGTGCGACATGCGATCGGACGTTGTCGTGGAGAACTGGGCCTTTCTGTTGACCGTGCCGCCTGCAGGCGTTGCAGTTTCACTGCGTCTCATCGATTTGCCGAGCGTACTTCTCAGATGTAGTGGTTGCGCTGGGATTCAGAAAACTGTAGTGGATTAGACCAGCAGCAGACCACCAAACAGTGACCATGACCTTTTTTTTTGATACAAGTTTGGCTTTGGGAAGTGCTTTGGAGCTTCTTGGTCAAGCCACTTAGCTGGTTGTCGCTGTTTGCTGTATGAAACCCACTTTTCGTGGCACATCACAACCCGATCGGGAACTGGTTCGTTGTTGTTGCATAGAGTAAGAGAAGACGACGCCAAAATGAGGTTTGTTTTATTTTGGGTCAGCTCATGAGGCACCCACTTATCAAGCTTTTTCACCTTTCCAACTTGCTTCATCTTTATGGATGTGAGAGTTGGACCATGAAAGAAGGCTGAGCACCAAAGAATTGATGCTTTTGAACTGTGGTGTTGGCGAAGACTTTTGAGAGTCTTTTGGACTGCAAGGAGATGAAACCAGGCCATCTTTAAGGAAATCAGTCCTGAATATCCATTGGAACGACTAATGCTGAAGCTGAAGCTCCAATACTTTGGCCACCTGATGCGAAGAACTGACTCACTGGAAAAGACCCTGATGCTGGGAGAGATTGAAGGCGGGAGGAGAAGGGGACAGCAGAGGATGAGGTGGTTGGATGGCATCACGGACTCGATGGAAATGAGTTTGAGCAGGCTTTGGGAGTTGGTGATGGACAGGGAAGCCTGGTGTGCTGCAGTCACAAAGAGTTGGACAAGACTGAGCAACTGAACTGAACTGAAGTTGCTTCAAATGCCAAATGATGGTAGAATGGTCGATGCTGAGTTCTTTGGCAACTCCTTGTGTAGTTAAAATTACATGGGAGGATCGGCTGCGATGGTGGCTCTCGGTTGGTTGTTGTCAGCTTCTGGTGGCCGCTACACGCCTCATCTTCAAAGCCCTAGTCTCCTTTGCAAAACTTCTTGAGCCATCACTGCACTGTATGTTTGTTAGCAGTTCCTGGGCCAAACCTGTTGTTGATGTTATGAGTTTTCTCCTCTGCTTTATGACCCATTTTGAACTCAAGTAAGAAAATCACTCGAGTTTGGTGTTTGTCTAAAATCATTTCCATAGTCTTAAGTGTTAGTTGCTCAGTTGTCTCCGACTCTTTGGAACCCCATGAGCTAGAGCTGTTCAGGCTCCTCTCTCCATGGGATACTCCAGGCAAGAGTACTAGAGTGGGTTCCCATGCCCTTTTCCAGGGGCTCTTCCTAACCCAGGGATCGAACCCAGATCTCCTGAATTGCAGGAGATGATTTACTGTTTGAGTCACCAGGGAAGCCCATAGTCTAAAATATTTATATTTATTTTATAGTCTAAAATAAATATAAAATAAACAGTAAGTAATGTCATAGCAAAAAAAAATAAAGCAAGAGATGCACATTAAAATGGTGTGTAACATAACCGCATTTATTTAAGAATGTGCTCCAGTATCAAAGGCATATGTCAGTGATTCAGTTACTTCTGTACTAACCTAATCTGTCTGATACTGTTGTAAACACTTGATAGTGATTGGCTCTGCATAGTTTAACATTATGAAGACACGATTCTGGGCTTGATCTTTAATGACCTTTATTATTTAGTAAAAATGCCCACACTTATTTCAAGCAGTTTTTTTTAAAGAATATTTATGTATGAAACAAGTATGTTCCCTTGTGACATGGTAAAATGGTGTTGAAGCTGGGTGGTGTACTAATAACTGAAGTGTAGTTCTGTTCTTGTCAAATTCAGTCAGAAAACAAAGTCAATTAAGGTACTAGCTGATATAAATGGAATTAGCTATAATGTGTTTATAAGATAGAAAAATGATTCTTAACATCTAATTTTATTCTCCACTGGAAATGTTTTCTTAGATCAGAATTATCTTTTTATTTTGAAATTGATGGAGCTTTAAAACTTTTTTTGGATGTTTTCTGTAGTTTTCAGAATTCAGACTCAAATCTGCATGAATTCCAAGGGACCTGTGTTTGTGCCTTTGACTTGCAGGACAGCTCCTCTGGCAACGTGTCCGAAGGGGAAGGCCTTCCCGAAGGCCAGGAGGAGCCTTTGCAAGGAAGACAGAGGTCCAGGGACAAGGCTGCCCCTCCACGCAAAGATGCTTCCAAACGTTCTGTACTGTCCAAGTCAGTTCCTGGGTACAAGGTAGAAGAAAAAAGCCCCTGACTCAGCTTCCTTCCTGACCAGCCTCTCTCCCTGAAATGTTTTAACTTTGAATTTCAAAGTTGTGGAGCTCCTGCTGCTGCACTTCACTAGCTGTTCTCCTGTGGCGTGTGCCCTCTGTCCGCCTGCTTCCGTCTTGCTGTTTTCCTGCTGGCTTTTCTGTCCCTTTGGCTATGGGTTAGCGTGTTCTCTGTATATGTAAAATTGATAAGAGAATCTTTTTTTTAAGTACTAACCAGGCAAGTATGAGTTTTTGAAAAGTGATCTAATAGGCAGAACTTAATACTTTGTTTCCTCAGTGGAAAAATCGTTGTTGTCTGACATTGAAAGCTTCCTGGTATTTAGCAATGCTGAGCAGTGCAGTGGGGAGGAAGTCCTCACAGAAAAGTTGCATTTCTGTGGTGCCTTTCATTAAGAACGATCTGGGTTCAGTCTGAGAATTATTTGATCCATTTGCCAAATTCAGCTAACTCTGCGATGGAAAGTAGTAAAATGTGATTTTGTAGCCGCACCTTGGCGAGTAGCCTGTGCAATTCTGTGACAAGGATTGACACGTTATGTGGCAAGGTGATTTGGCTTAGCTATAACTTACTAACTTTTTGATCGGGTTATTCTCGGTCAGGTAGCATGCTATCAGCAATAGTATTATTTTTAGCGTTTCTTTCTGCTCTCTGCCCCTTCTCCTTCAGAGGGTTGGGTGAGAGGTGAGTAGCCTCATTCATATGTGGGGATTTAAGATTATCATAAAAGGAGTAGAATTAGCTGCAAGTTTGTGTTTTGAATGGTAATAGTAAAATACACAGTTTTCAGTCTGGTATCTATCAGTCTGCTTTTTATGGGATTATGAAGGTGTTTTGAAGGAGCATTGTAGAGTAAGATGATGAAAAAGTTATGCTGAGCCGAGTTGCTGAACACTTGTGTGTGTCAGGCCAGGCTTGTGGAGTGTTGTCCGGAAGCACAGGTTCCAGTGGCTGTTGACCAGTGTCCCCTCGGACTAAGCAGAGCCCTTCTTAGGGTCCATGGCCTCCTTTTCCTACAGTAAGAAAGCAGCTTAACAAGTTAGTGTATTCCATATTAAATCATCAGCTTTCAAGTGCATATTTTTTGAGCCCAGCTCCATTCATCAAGGAGGGTGCAGTAGGCTGCAACCATGGGATTTTGTTCTTGTTTTTACATATAGAGCTTATCTAAGATTTTAAACTAAAGATTTAAATGAATGCTTGCTAACTGAAAGCACATGAACTCCGACGATTAAATTCTGGAAAGTTAGCCTGCTGTGTGTGCTACACAGTGTGCGTCTGACCTGCGAAGAGCTTGGAATGGGGGTGGTGGCCCAGAGCACACTGTCCGTTTTAAGTGGACCTTGCAGACGGTGAGCCTGGATTAATCATGGGTTAAACAAGGAAGAAGATTAAAATAGACATTTTAATAGAGGTTGAAAATGAAATATTCAATACCATCATTGATTTAAGATATAAGAAGTCAAATAGATTAACCTAAATTGATAGTACTCAAGGGAGTTGGATGTGCAGAATGAGCATTTTATAATCTTCTGTGAACGTTTTTAGTAACTAAAAATGTTTCAGGTATTTCAAAGTTTGGAACAACCAGTATCTAGACTTTAATGTGAACATGTTTATTAAAAGTTAACCTCTCTACGAAAAGTATTAATAAGCCAAGACGTGCCTAATTATTAGGGTACTTCAAGCTGAAGGTCATACATATAAATAAATGTGTTTTAAGATGCAGAAGTTAAGAAAAATTATAATGTATCTGATATCTTGCTTAATAAGATTCACTAGTGCTTGCCTTTAATTTGTAGGACAGTATTGTTTAGGTTACATTAACCTGAAATTAAAGCATAATTGTTAGGATTCAGGCCTGTGTTATAAGTATATAATTAAAATCTATACTGTATTAGTGCTGTCATGAAAGTCTGTCTTTGATTGTGTTCAAGGAGGAAAATTGTGTATCGCGAGCCTTTTACATGAGATGCTGAGAACTCTCAGGCAGAATATCTTTAATTTTCTTGTCAATATGACACTTTGACGTGGTCGCTGTTATGGGCAGGACGGTCTCCGTCAGACACGCGTGGGGCTCTGCTCATTAACCTTCAGGGGGCTGCACGTGCCAGTCCCTTCCTCTCCCATCGCCTCTGCAAACCCTGAGACTCTAGACGTGTGCAGCCCTGGATGTGAGCAGTGTGGCTTCTGAGAGCTCAGAGTGCTTGAGCGAACAAAGTGTTTGTTCATATGGAGCTGTGGCACCGTCATAAACATGCTGCAAAGCCCTGTCTCTGTCTCTGTGTCTGTCTCCCTCCCTCTCTGCCCATCTCTCCCTTTTCATCAAGATGAAGACTATTGGGTAAGAAAAATTTTAAGTGGTTTAACAGAACATTATGATTTTAAGCTTAGAAGTAAACCTAGAATTTTCTTGGTGTCCTTTTATTGTAGGTGTTCAATGTATATTTTAATGATTGTAGAACTTGAACTGCTCTAGAATGTGAATGACTAGCTTTATGTTTTACTCCTTTTGATTTGTGTAAAGGATCTCCTATGAGGAGTTCTCGATTTAGATTTTAATATTGTGTGGTTACTTCCTTGACTTTACTGAAAAAATATTAAAGTACTTAGTATGCCAGTATCTAACTTGAACTGTAAGTATTAAATATCTTACACATTTAGTGCAGGTACCGTAACCAAAAGATATTTCGTATTTTGGTGGATTGAGAGGTAGCTTTCTGCTGTATATTATGGCAGTTACAGATTTGATCATAACTGAACCAGAATTTGGATCATAGAAGTGCACTTCCTAGCTATTTTTTATTTAGGTGTAAGAAAACACAATGAGAACCTTATGGGTAGAATGTAGCAGTTACAACAGAGGGTAACTACACTGCAAGACTGAAGACGTTTGAGCATGTGACACTATCCTTTTGTTGGGGAGCAGGGTATAAAGATATACAGGAGACACAGAATAGTTAACAGTGAAGTTTCATGTGTGTGTTTTAACTGCCATGATATTTATTATTTTGTAGAGATGTTTGTGATTGTTTAGTTACTGTTTTTATTATATTTATGTATAAGGTTGACTTTTTTAAATAAATAAGCCAAAAATTATTTTTGAATGCCTCTGTCATCTTTTGTAAAGAAAGATAATTAAGAAGAAAAAAAACCTAAAGAATTAAGAACGTATTGTTTAGGCTCTACAGGTTTTGAAGGTGGCAGTGAGACATTTCAAAGCTGGAGTAACTGTGCAAAATTGGAATTCTGTTGAGGCTCCTCCTTGGTTCAGTAACTTAGGGAATGGAAATGTAAGATGTTGTTTGACTGAGTTGTAATAAAACAGACACAGTGTTTCTACTTAAAATACTTTTTCCCTCAGTTTTTACATAAATGAAGGAATGAGTGAGTGAGTCAGAGAACATGCCCTCGGCCCCCATTTCATTCACACTTGGCCCCTGCCTGCGCTCTCTCCTGCCGCTGCTCCCTGTTCATGAAGCGAGTGAGCGTCATGTTATCCCGGTCAAGGCTGTGATGTTCCCATCCCCTCCCCTCCCCTCCGAATTCTGGGTGTCCGGAACCTTCTTTGTTCTTTCCCATGTTCTGCCAAGTGTTTTTTAAAGCCCAGATGCCGTCATTGGATTGTTTTTCATCTGAGAAATGAATAGTACTTGAAACATAGGGGGTGTCTGCATCTTTTTTAAGTGATCATTTTATATTTTGCACATCTGAGAACTACTTTTTTATGTTTTATAAGTCATAGTGAATACTTTTTCTCGTAAGTGTAGGCTTCTCTGTTAATGTATGAGATGTGTAGAGGGAACAAGTTACATAACTCAGCTTCCCACAAACCTTTCTGCACGTGACAGTGTATGCCTGAAACCTTTCAGTTAACATTGATTTTGTAACTTAGATTTTATAGATGTAGTCTCACAACTTTGGAGAACATCAGCTTTTAAACAAAAGCAGCATATAAGCTGCTTACAGTGGAGTCTTCTGTTAGGGAACAAGCCTAACTCCCGGGTAACAGTCTCTCGGTACTTGCATTTTTCTTTCAGTTAACAGTGCAGTTTGACGGTGTGTTAGTCTCCCCTCCAGGTCACTGTACAGATCTTACTGGTACATAGGGAGTGTGGAATGATACATCTAATCCTAACATGAGATCATGCCTTTGACAAAATTTAAAAATGAAGTCCAAGGCTTTAGTTGGTAGGCTGTTGTATGTTGAAGGCAGACTGGTGTCAGGTTATGTCTTTCAAGGTCCTCATTAGCAAGTTAAGTCCTCATTAACAAGTCACTGGAAGTAAAATAAGGCAATACAGTAATAATTCCTTTTGAACCCATAGTAGGTTCTTCCGGCATGAATTTATAGCCCTCTTGTACCCTTCCAGCCAAAGGCCATTCCAAATGCTCTGTGTGGGATCTGTCTGAAGGGTAAGGAGTCCAACAGGAGAGGGAAGGCCGAGCCTCTCGTACACTGCTCCCAGTGTGACAGCAGCGGTGAGTACCGACGCGGCTTCACCCTTTAAGCTCTCACTGTTGCTTCGAAAACTCGCGTTCTTAGTTGTCAGCTAGGCTTGACCCCGAGTCATCAGATACATAAAAAGTCCCTGTATTTTCTTCTAGGTTGTATTTCCATTTCTCTTTGGCAGTTAAAATGTTGTAGCCATTCTTGAGAAGTTCAAGCAAACTAGCATTTTACTATGCCATATTAAGTTAAAAATTCTTGTGTGAAATACAACTAATACTGGTTTTGGTTTAGGCCATCCTTCTTGCCTGGATATGACTATGGAGCTTGTTTCTATGATTAAGACCTACCCATGGCAGTGTATGGAGTGTAAGACTTGCATTATATGTGGACAACCCCATCACGAAGAAGAAATGATGTTCTGTGATGTGTGTGACAGAGGTTATCATACTTTTTGTGTGGGCCTTGGTGCTATCCCCTCAGGTAAAGATTGAAAAAGAAGGAATGTTACCTTTGAGTGAAGGGACTCTTCCAGCACTTCTTTTTTGTGGAGGCTGCATAAATACCATAATGACATGAAGGGCCTGGAGACCCTTCCATTCACAAGTGACCAAAGCTATGGTCATGTCCACCCGTTTTTCTTCTCTAGACAAGCTGCCTCAAGGACTAGTGAGATACCAGATTGCCTGTAAGTTTTGGAAGTAGAGCTCAGTGTATGCAGATGAGCTAGTGTTGTTCTACTGAAATAGCTAAGGCAGCAGCATCGATATGTTTCAAAGCCTTGATTTTATTTTTATATGCCATTTAGAAATTTAACAAAAGGACTTATATGCCTTTATACCTATTAAACCAGATTTTTATAAATTGAGGCAACATAACAATTCCAGATAACTTAAGAATGAACACAGAATCAAAGAATAAATCACAGTAATTGGACTAAAACATTATACACATAATTGTGTCATTTTAGAACTGATTTGCATAGTTAACACTGTCTGATACTTTATAAAACATATGCCTAGGTTTCCTGGGAATCATTGAGATGTAAGCAACTTAAATAATTTAGAGTTCTATAGTAATTCAGGTCAAGTATGTTGTATAGTTTATCATAATGCTATCAAATACCTGATACATTTTAAAGTGCTATGTGAGCATAGTACACCAGGACTTGAGGGGATGCTGAGATGCCTAAATATAAGCCAAAGTCAGTTAGTAGTAGGTTTTATATCAGGATTTGTGTGACTGAACTTTTCAAGTGTGGCAGTATTTGAATTTCAGAAAGGATTATAATTTTTTCAAGGGGCCTATCATTATTTAGCTCCTCCATGACCCCTTCCCTCCCCCTGTGCATTTCACAGGGCAGTTATGACACTGATGACCTTAAGGGAAGTTAGTGCCTGTGCCACCAGAAACCCAGTGAGGATTATCAGTAGCCTTAGCTAAGGGAGGAGAGCTAACTGGTTTTAAAACTCAGTCCTAAAAAGTTAAGTCTCATCCTGTATTAACTAACAATTTTTCTTCTAGGTCGCTGGATTTGTGACTGTTGTCAGCGAGCACCCCCAACACCCAGGAAAGTGGGCAGAAGGGGGAAAAACAGCAAAGAGGGATAGTTTTTTTGACCCCAATACTGTAATATGCATTTAAATGAAGTATTTGGTGCCAATTTATTTACAACATTCTCATTTTTATGCCAATAAAAGATTTTGAAATTACGTGCTTAAAATCTGCAAATTTATTTATTTATAAGCCACTCTCACCCTGGAAACCAAGTAGAAAAATGGTTCCATCTTGCACAGTCTTTATTTCGTAGTACTCTGGTCTCTCCAGAGATTCAGTGGTAACGTTGATGCAGCTTCATTAGAAACACTTCACTATTACTCCATTACCCTAAAAGTTACTGTGATTTTCATGAAATTTTCCTAATCGGTATTCTTTCTGGTCTACCATGGGTAGCAGAGCAATTATTTAACAACGAAAGAATTTCAGTAAGCGCCCAAGATGATAAAATTACAGCCTGAGGAGACCTGGCACAGCTGAGTTGAGAACCGTCACTAACCGGCATGGGGACACCACCTGCCTACCGGGAAACGCTGTCGGACAGACAGCAGGTGCTGTCTCCACTTCGGGTATGGACAGGGGACTTGTTAGTTCACGGGCAGGCAGGTGTGGAGGAATGATCACCTTCAGACTTGCTTTTAGTAACTCTCTAAAGCTAACCCACTAATTTATTGGAGTCTCGAGAGTAAAAACCTAACTCACTGCAATCATCTAGTCACCTGACTAATCAAAGTGGGGTTGAAACATTTTATTGTGCATATTCCTTTTACAGGAATTTTGATGCTTTATTAAAAGAAAACATGTCGTGCTTGTTGCTTTGCGTACTGTTGGGGTGACTGAGGTAAGGAAACTGTATGGCTTGATCCTTTCATCCCCCGCCTAGAAAAGGTAACCAGAATGCCAACCAGGTCAGAGTAGCTAGGTTGACAGCGAAGTGCGCTCAGCTTCGCAGATCACGAGTATTACACTCAAGAGTATGTTAAACGAATCAAAAAAGAATCTCAAGTACCAACTTCAAAACACTAATTAGTATCGTCCAGAGCACAGACTCCTCTTCTTGAGACGCATCCTCCGGGGCAGAGGCGTGCTTGCGACTCGCGTCGGTTCGGTCCGGGTAGGCGGCCTCACCGAACGGATGCGGCTCGAGCGTCGCGTCGTAGTAGACCTTCATCTCGAACGCGCTCTCCAGGTGGGACGGGTGCCCGTAGACTCCGATGCCCACGGGGCGCCGGAAATGCGCGGGGATGGAGACGGCGTCGGCGCCGCACGTGGCCGACTGCAGCTCGTAGTCGTCGAAGCTGGGGTGCAGGGTGCTGTCGGACACGTACAGGTCCGCGTCGCCCCGCAGGCTGCGCATCCGGAGGACGACCTTCCCCTCGTGGTTCAACCTCAGGTAGCTGTAGTTCCCGGCGCCTACCTGGCCCTGCACGACGTGCAGGAGGACCCAGCCCTCGGGCACCTCCTCCTCGTCCGAGGCCCGCGCCGAGGAGACGGCCTGCGACGCCAGGAGCAGCAGAAGCGCGCCCGTCCACGGAGCGGCCATGGCGGGGGCGCCAGGCGGCGGCCGTGCTCATCCGCGAGCGTCCTGCAGACAGACCACGGGGGGCGCTGAGCACGGCCCGGCCGCCTCGGGGGGAGGCGCGGGCAGGGAGGGGCAGAGGAGGGGAGCGCGCCGCGGCCCGCACAGAGCGGGCGGCGGGGCGGCTCTCCGCCCCGGGACTCACCTCCTCTCCCCGCAGGCGCCGCGCCGGGAGCCTCCGGGCCGGCCGTCCGCGCCGGAGGAAGCAAAAACGAGGCGCGCCCGGAAGTGAGGCGTTCGGAGGAGGGCGGTGCCCGGAAGTTTACCGGCGCTCGGAAGTGAGGCGGCGCCCGGACCGGGGCAGGTCTTTGATTCCGGGTTATCGCGAGAATGGCGAAGGGGTGCGGCCAGGGCCCAGGGCTCGTAACCGTGACGACGGGGGCGGGGCGCTGGCCCTAAGCTGCCTGGTGCTCAGCCGGAAGCGAGTACACCTGGCCACCTGGCTGGCTCAGGGATAGGCCTGAGGGGACCCAGGTGAGACGCAGGTGCGCCGGTTACCTGTTCTCTCTTAGAAGCATGTTACTTCATGAACTGCTCCTAAGAGAGGCTTTGACATGCAGTTGTGTTTATATTCAGGATTCATTTTGTTAGCTTGTGATATGGTGTTAATGGGCGCCTATTGGCCACTGAAAAATACTTTCCCAAGATAGATTATGTTCATTTTAGCATCATACTTTGTGTTGATCCCAGTCCCCGTGTTTCATTTTAGAACGTGATGAATCACTCTTGTGGAAACAGGTGCAGTGTCAATATTAACAACAGGCAATGACTCTTGTGCCCCTTTTTGTACAACCTGAACTCTGCCAAGTAGCTACACGGTGTGGGTTGGTCAGGTTGCTGAGGAGACTGTCATGTGTTGGGTTAAAACAATGTGTCTGTTGCCGCTTTGAAGTGTTAACATCTATGTCACCTATGGGCGTGTAAAAGAGGCTTGAGAGACTTAAGACTGACTATCTGAGGGGAGTGGCGTTGATTTGAGGTTGGGGCAAGCTGCATCCAGGTGGGGAGTCACTGGTTTGGGTTGATGACGGAGGTAGCACCAGTGGACCTCCACACCTCCTCCTGCAAGAAGTATCTGGTACCTGTGACATCCCGCTGAACCTGGGCCATTTCCAAGTTTAACATTTTCCTGTCAAGAAAGCATATCAGACCGGAATACACGGGAGTGCATAGAGATACATAGAGATGCATCAAGAAATGACTTTAAAACTTCAGCATCATTACTGTTATTGGTAGTCAGTGATTTGTGCTTGCCTAATAAGTCATGGTATGGACTGAAAAAAAATGCACAACCTAAAAGTTGAGATTATATTTTATTCTGAGGACTTCAAGCCTGGAACACAGCATCTCAGATGGCTCTGAGAGACTGCTTTGAAGAAGCAAGAGGGAAGCCAGGGTATATATAGGAGATTTTGTAACAAAGACCAGGTAGTCGGACCATCAAAAGATGACTATTAATTAAAACCAGGGGTTGTGAAGAGTTGGACACAACTGGGCGACTGATTAACAACAACAAAGAAAACCAGATATCTCCGTTTAAGGAATTTAGCACTTTTCTATGTATGAGAAGATCTGGGCAAGAATCTGGGCTTATTGAAATCATTCCTTTAATATGCACCTCCGCTATCTCAGACCAGTATCCTGTGCTTTCTCCTCCTGTCTCCTCAGGGTGCCCTGTTGGGAGGTTGTGATGTGATGGCTTGATGGCGACAGAGTCCTTAGTTTACTGATATGGCAGCAACATTTTTTGTTCTCTTTCATTTCGTGGTATAAAAGTACAAAATTTGTGTTTTAAGAACCAATGGTTTGTAAAATCAGGCTTCTCTCAGCTGGGACAATAGAAAGAAGATATCATTTTTTTTTTTTTTATTAAAGCAGCTAAATATAACCTTTTAAAGTATTTATTAACTTAGGAAAGGACTTAAAGACACAGGGAGGCCAGAGTATAATTTGGTGCTTTCATACCTTCATGACCAACCATTGCTTCATCTTATACTAGTTCTGTTCTCCGTGGACCTAGAATTAGAACCTGTCTCCTATTCTGGCAAATTCAGAAAACTTTATATTTTCTTTAGCTACTAAGCAAGCCATCAAGGGTACGTTAATTATGGTGCCATTTATCATTTTACTGTGGGCACTCAAATCTTTTTATAATCAAAAGGGAGTAATTTTCTCTAAAAATATACACATGTATACAAAGAAAAAAAAAACAGGAGGAGATGCAGAAGATTTTAACAGTGGTGCCCCTTGAGAAGTAGAGAATAATTATTTTTTTTCTCTTGTATGGATTTTCTAATTTTGTGCAGTTTACGTGTTCTTTTGGATAACTAAAGGGGCTTGAATGTACAGCCTACCCACATCTGAGACTGCTTCGTGCTCTGCGTTTACTGACGTTTACTGACGTGACTTTAGAACAATGGCCTCTCTAGTAGTAATTTGTCACCACATTTTCTTAAAGTGCTTATGCAGCCTCAGATACACAGGAACAGCATCAAAAGCTGACTGCAGTGTGTCTTCTCAGACTTTTCCTGTGATGCACATATGGGACTCTCAAACTGATTTTCTCTGGGAAGACACAGGAAGGAGGTGGCGTAGGGAGGGAAAGGACCACTGTATTATTTCTGTGCTGTTTAAATATTTTGCACTGTATTGCTCTTGTAAATGAAAAAAAGGATTTCTGTCAGCAGGGATAGGCTCATGCAGGAGAAAAGGGCCCTGATGGGTGACAGCCTGTTTCCTGCCCGTGGGTCCTCTCCATCGCTCAGTCTCCTTCTCACTAGGCCCCCCAAAGCCTCTCCAGCCAGCCAGGGGTGCGGGGAGAAGAGAGTCGGGCGGAGGGTTTTCTGGGCTCCTAAGTGGCCTAGGTTCACTGTGCCCTAGACTCCCTGCTCCTTCCACGCCAGAACTCTGCCACGTGGTGGCACCTGGCTGCTAGGGACGCTGGCCGTGTAGTTTTCAGAAGGGAAGGGAGTGGCTTGGGGAAGGGCAGCCCGTCTCCGTCTCCCCTTCGGTCCTGGAAGCACAGGCGGGTCCCTCACACCCCCGCCCCGCCGCGCCGGACGCAGAGCACTCCCAGCACGCGCTGCTGCCCTGTGGGGCCCGGCGTGGCTCCTCGTGCTTCTGCGACCGTGAACGGCTCCCCACCAGAGCCGCTCCCTGTCCTCAGGGAGACGGGTCCGCAGCAGAGCTGGAGTTGGGCTGGGGTGTGGGAACAGCTTCCTGGTGGATGCTGACTGCTGCCCGGAGGCGGGACGCCCTAGGTCCGCCCCTCAGACCTTCCCCTCCGCGGTGCCCCTCCTGCAGCTGTGACGAGGGGGCGCCCAGAGACACTCAGTCCCAAGCAGTCGGCCGTCGTCGTGCCCGCTGTCCCGTGTCTGTGCCCTCTTGGCTCTTCCCAGGAGTGGCTGAATTCCTGTCTGTGTGCCTTCCGCGTGCCAGCCGCTGGCTTCACCAGGCCCGGCTTTGCTTTTCCTTTGCACGCACTTGCTCGCTCCTCTGTCTGGAACCTGAGGGACTTAGACCTGGGGTTTGTGGAGCTAAAGGCTTGGGAGGGAAGGTGGCCTTGCCCGACCTGACCTTCCCTGGAAGGAGAGTGGATGGCCCTGCTTTTGGGGGTGGGGGGCTGCAGTTTGTCTCCCAGGGTCCCCAGGCCTCTGGTTACTTTCTGTTCCACTCGTGTCTGTTTGCTTAAGCCGACTTTATGGGTGGGCTACAAACACGGGTTCTTTCCCATCATTTCCTCCAGGGCCACAGGCTTAGTCACTGCCGACCATAAGCCTTCTCTGTCTCAGTGCCCTGCCTGCCCCTAAGTCACTAAGCACTGTCCTGCAGGGTCACTGCCGTCCCCCCTCGGGTACCAGCTTCTGCAGGCGTCAGGGCAGCTGTCACAAGTAACCTCACATTTCAGTGCTTCACACAGTAGAGGTCCATTTCCTGGTCGCACAGCAGGCAACCCGGTGCTGCTGGTCAGGTGACCCTACGGAGCAGCAGTTCAGCTGCGCCTCCAGTGAAGCGCCCTCCCTCTTGGTCTTCTGAGCCTTGCCACACCTCCTGTACCTCAGGCTGTGGCTTCTCCCTGCAGCTGGGAAGTGTGGTTTGGCGGCATTCCTGTGGCTCTGGGGAGAAAGTGGAAAGGGCTTGGTGAAGACCGAGCAGGAGGTGCCACGCCTCGGAAACAGGAGGGCAGATGTCCTAACAGGTGTGAGGAGTGTGCGCAGTGTTAAGTAAGCGCTCTGAGGCAGGTCCCAGGCCATCCTCGGCTCAGAGGAGATGCTGTGCTCAGGTCTCTCCCCGTGAAAGGACGGTGGGCAGAGGGGAGTGGGCGGGCCCAGAGCACCCTCTCTGAGTGTCCTCTCCCCCCACGCACCCACCCCCGGGGAGTCAGGCAGACTAGTTCTCCCAGCAACAGCGTGAGACCAGGGACACCTGCTGGGCCTGGAGTCCAGGGTGACTGCGGTCGGCCGTGCAGGTGCACCCCACTCCCCTGACCACCTCAGCTGCTGAGGCCCCCCTGGGGGGGCGGGTTCGCTGGAAACCACCTCAGGGTGAGCTGCTTCAGTCAGGCTGGTCCCAGACTCCAGACTCACTCCTGTTGAGCGTGTCTCCCAGGAGCCGCCCTGGCCCGTCCTGAGGACAGGCCTCTCCTTGGGTGTGTAGCTGTGCAGCTTACACAAGCTCTGCGCGCACGCGTGCGTGTGTGTGTAGTTTTCTCTCATGTGTTCTTTGGTTGATACAGCCTCTGAAAAATATAGATATTCCTGCCAGCTAGATTGTTCTAGAGATGGTTGAGAAAAATCCATTTTCTAGGAAACTTTTATTTGATTGTTTTAATTTAAGTCAAATGAGGATAGTTTTTCACCTGAACATTTATTCCATTTTAACTGTGTTTACCTTACAGGTTCACGTAAGCACTGTTCTGTCTTGAATGTCTGACTTGTAGGCACAGCCAGCATGCTGGTTCCTCATCCAAGAGGAAATGGATATGCCTCTAGTAGAGTGAGGAGCTCACTCCTGCTCTGGTGTGGGCAGTCCTGATGTCACCCGGGGTCAGAGAAACTTTGTCTGGAGCTCAGACTCTGCCCCTCTGAAAGTCAGATGAGAAGAGCTGCCGTCTTGCTGTGACAGTGGGCAGAGCAGGTCCCCAGTCACCTGAAATGCTGGTGGGGAGGGCTGCCGTGCAGCTGGGCTGCCGTGGTCCTCGCCCTGGGGCCCGGCTCCCAGATGCCTTCATCCCCTGTCCCACTCCGCCCCCACCTGCCTCTTGAGCGGCAGGTGGGCCTATAGGCCTTGGTGTGGGACTGTGCACACTGCGTGTCTCAGTCCATTATGGCTTCTGAGACAGAGGGAAACCTCACCAAGTCCAAGACAGAAGGAGCAGACCCTGATGCTGGGGCCCTGGGTCCCGTTCCTCCTACACAGGGCGTCCGTACCCCGGCGCAGCACCTGCGTTCTCATGGGATTCTGTCCCTCAAAGAGAGAACCCTTGCAGCTTTGGCTGACAATCCACCAGGTGTCCACCCACAGCACATTACAGTTTAGGATTGTCATGGCCCTCCACTTGAAAGTCTCCACGAAGAAATAAAGGGCTGGCCATGGGCTGGCTGTGAGGGCAGAGACAGGGAGGGTTAGCATTCACTTAAGCTTTGTGCCTGGAAGCCTGGAAGCTAGGACAGTGGTTGAGCAGCAGTGAGAAGTGGGGTGGGGCAGAAAGGTCTTCACGGAGAGGGGCATGTGGACTGCGTGCTGGCTGACCTGTCGTGCTCACAGGGCTGCTGTCCAGGGTCTCTGGGCCAGATCCCGGTCTGGACTTGGGATCAGCCCGTCTCTCCCTCCTGGCTGCTCCCGACTCTCACCCTCACATGCTGCTGCCAGATGACCATGCGTCTCCCGAACGCCAGCCCTGCTCACCTCTCTTCTTTGTTTAGCAACCACCAGAAGTGCCCCAGGGTCATCTGAACGTCAGGATGACCCTGCTCCACCGTCAGTTCAGTGGCCGCCATGCCATGACCGCCCTCAAGAGCATTAGCTCCCCACCTCCTGCCCCCTCCCCATCTCTGCTGGTCCCTGTCCACAGAGTCCTCTTCTGCCCTAACTGCTACTTCCACATGAGACCTGTTGGGGCTGAGTCCACACAACCAGCCTGGTGACCAGAGGCCTGGGATCTGTGAGTCCATCTGACCAGCCTGGTGACCACAGGCCTGGGATCTGTGAGTCCATCTGACCAGCCTGGTGACCACAGGCCTGGGATCTGTGAGTCCACATGACCAGCACAGTGACCAGAGGGTTGGGTTCTCTGTGTCCCTGCAACCAGCCTGGTGACCACAGGCCTGGGTTCCCTGAGTCCACACGACCACCCTGGTGATGGGCGGTCAGGCCCTTGCTCTTGGCTTTGTCAGTGGTTGTGTCCCTAGGTTTCAGGGGCACGGGAGCCTGTGATGGGTTGTGAGGCAGAGCAGAAGCAGGGTAACCCAGAGCTGCTGCCTTGTGTGTGAGCTGGTGACAGAGAGTTGTTAACTGTGAGGTGGGACAGGGTCTGAAACTTTCTGTTTCTGTCCATGTCTTATTGATTTATGATTTATAAGACACGGCCGGTGCACCAGTGGTTACATTATCCGAGGTAGTCAGCTCGGATGACAGAATGTTGTAGAATAGTTGACTGGATCCCAGATGAGCAGTAGATAGCAATGTATTTTGTAGTTTTCCACCAACCAGTGTAGAAGGTGACTTTGTATCTTCATCGTTGGTGACAGCTGTCGACTCTGGCCGAGATCCGGAGGTGCGGCTTGGGGCTGGTGATACCAGGCCAATGCGAGGGTGGCGTTCCTTCTGTTACCAGCCGGGGCCGCAGACGCCCCACGTCTCTGTGGGTCTGTTCAGTGGGAGCCACAGGACTGGAGCCCAGGTCTGCATGACTTGAAAGCCTGTGGGAGCAGTGAGCAGTCATGGCAGGGAACCTCTGGAGTGGTCAGGGCTTCTGTTTTCTCTTTCTTGGGGGAGAAGAGGGGAGATGAGTCAGGACATGTGATGTGTGTGTGTGATCATACTGGTAATTGGGCATAAACAACAGACTGTGGTCTGCATTAAGCATCGTGCCCGTGGTCATTCATATGTTCTTGGGGCTCCAGGTGGAAGATGGAAGAACCACAAGAGGTGTTCTCCAGGAATGATGGCCATGCGGGTGATATCGTGGTGGAAAAGTTCCTGGTGGATTCCATGAAGCCCGCATCCCATGTTCAGCTTGCCTGCAGTGGGCAGTCCTGTGCTTTCCCTTTAGATGGAAACGAACTTTGCATATGGGACACCAAGGACCCTCCTCACCAGGTGTGAAAATTACACGTGTGTCTTGGTCACAGAGACTCGCCATCACTGCTCTGTTTCTCTGATGCTGCTGGCGTGGTTTTGCCCTTTGTGGATTCAGCTACCAGCTATGGGAGGAAAATGCTAACAAAACAAAACATACTAAGATTTGATTTTTAGGAAATAAACTGTCTGTAATCACTTTATTTAAAAATAAATTTAAATTTTTTAAAAATTTCTTCTTGAATAAGAGTATAAGCAAGGAAAAGTTCATCTTAACACTATCTATTTTTTTAAATAAACTTCCACCACTTTCCTGGTGGCTCAGAGGGTAAGGAGTCTGCCTGCAATGCATGAGACCTGGGTTCAATCCCTGGGTCAGGAAGATCCCCTGGAGAAGGAAATGGCAACCTACTCCAGCATTTTTGCCTGGAGAATTCCATGGACAGAGGAGCCTGGCAGGATACAGTCCATGGGGTCACAAAGAGTCAGACACGACTGAGTGACTTCACTTCATTTTTTTATTTTTATTTTTAATTTTACATATTTTTAATACTGCATTTAAATTAAAGTGATTAAATGTTCAGTTTATTACTAACTTGGGACATGGGAAGCATTTATGTATTTATGTTTATTTTTTCACTGCAAAGTAGGTCTCTTAAGCTTAGAACTTTTAATCTCTGAGTGACATAGAGTTCTTCCTTCCACAGTGCAACTATGTTTTCACCAAAGACTAATTTCAAAAATGATGGTAAAAGAGCTTCAAAATGCAAGAACAATTATAGGTGGTATGTAACCTAGTTTGTGCATCCCAAGTAAATTTGAGATAATTTGGAGGAACTCTTTAGATACTCTAATTTGTTTTTTTCAAACAGATATAAGACCTTTTAAGCACATATGTGTAAGCATGTACATGTGCACACGCGTGTGTATGTACTATTTTTGTATCTACCTGTTCTTTTAGTTAAATTTAATTCATATTAATCATTTTTCAGACATGCTGCTGTTTTTATCACCTTAGCTATTTAGAAAATTTAATTTTTGTTTGAAGTTTCATTTTGGAGAGCTAACGATTATTCTGATCAGTGTCTTAGGTCGTAATTGGACAGGAAGTCTGAGTAGGCACGGTGCTCAGTGCCACTCTGGGTGGCCTGCGATGGACTCTTTGGCTTGGAAATGCTTCCTTTACCCAGCAGCCCTCAGCCCAGGGCTGGCTGCCTGGCTCTGCATCCACACCTGTCCCCATGTCCCATGATGGTGGACGAGTTCTGCAGATTCCCCGCGTCTGTCTCTCTAGACAGGAAGGTGTTTGGGGCCTGCAGGGCCCCCGGTTCTGCTGTTAGAGGTGACGCCATCCACTCAGAGACTGTGGGCTGTGGCGCTTGAGCTGCTGCTCATTCCAGTGAGCGTTACAGCTGCGCCTGCCGTCAGTGGCTCACAAGACATTGCTGGGCCTGACTTGCCCACGTTTCATTGCGTCTTTTGGTTCTCTTCCTGCCCCTGTCTGCTGTTCCCATGTCAGCAGGTCATTACTACTGAGTAGGCGTCTCCACCAGATGCCCTCACGTCCCATCAGACCCTCTCAAACATCCATGGTCGAGTATGGAATGCAGCCCTGGGCTCTGCTGAGCTTGGATTTCCTGTGGCTGTTTTTCCAGGGAGTTAATTTTTTTTTTATCATAAAGGGTGTTGGATTTTGTCAAACGCTTTTTATGCATCTGTTGAGATGATTGTGTTGTTTTCATCATCTCTTTTTTCATGTGCTGTATCGCATTGATTGATTTGTGAGTATTGAGGCATCTTTGCACCTCTGGAATGAATCCCACTGTATCATGTATGATCCTTTATAAACATTGTTAAATTCAAACTTGCAATATTTTTTTGAGGAGTTTTGCATCTATATTCATCAATGATATTGGCCTATAATTTTTTGTAGCATCTTTGTCCGGTTTGGGTATCAGGGTGATGGTGGTATTATAGGTAAATTTGGGAGTGTTTCATCTTGTCAAGTTTTTGTAATAGTTTGAGAAGAATAGGAATTAGCTCTTCTTTTTGTGTTTGGTAGAATTCCCCCATGAAGTTGTTCAGTTCTGGACTTTTTGTTTGCTGGGAGTTTTTAAATCACTAATAAAATTTCACTACTAGTAATCCATCTCTTCAGATTGTGTATTTCTCCCTGATTTAGTTTTGGAAGGTTGCACGATTCCAGAAATTCATCCATTTCTTCTAGGTGGTCCAGTTTATTGGTATATAACTGTTCACAGTATTCTCGAATGACATTTTCTACCTCTGCGGTATTGGTTTTTAGTTCTCCCCTTTCACTTCTTTCTTAATTTATCTGGGCCTCTCTCTTCTCCTCTTGATAGCCTGGCTGAAGACTGTCAGTTTTGTTTTGCCTTTGCAAATGCAGTTCTTGTTTGGCTGACCTTTTCTGTTGTTTTTCGATCTCTTTTATTTCCTCTCTGATCTCTATTGTTTCCTTCCTTTTGCTGACTTTGCGTTTGTTTATTCTTCTGTTTCTGGTTCTTTTAGATGAAAGATTAGATTGTTTATTTGAGAGTTTTCTTCTTTCTTGAGGAAGGCCTGTGGCACTATAAAGCTTCCCCTTTTATAACGTATTTTGCTGCATCCCATACATTTTTGGAAAGCTGTGTTTCCGTTTTGATTTGTCTTGAGGTGTTTTCTGATTTTTCTTCGATTTATTCGTTGACTCGTTTGCTTTCAGTAGCTTGTTGTTTAGTCTCCATGTGTTTGCGCTTTTCACATTTTCCTTCCTGTTACTGATTTCCAGTTTCATAATATTATGTTTAGAAAAAATGCTGGATGTAATTTCTGTCCTCTGTCTCTTGTTGAGACTTGTTCTGTAGCCCAGCATATGATCTATCCTGGAGAATGTTCCATGTGTACTTGAAAAGGATGTGTATTCTGCTGGTTTTGGGTGGGGAATGCCCTATAGGTATCTATTAAGTCCAGCTGGTCTATTGTGTCATTTAAAACATGTTTCCTCATTGATTTTCTGTCTGGATGCTTTGTCCTTTGATGTCAGTGGGTGGTAAAGTCCCCTACTATTCTTGTATTGTTGTTAATTTCTCCCTTTATGTCTGTTAATAGTTGCTTTATATATTTAGCTGCTATTTTATTGAGCTCATATATGTTAACGAGTATAATGTCTCCTTGTATTGATCCCTTTATCATTACGTAATGCCATTGTTTATTTTTTAATAACCTTTATTTTAAAGTCTGTTTGGTCTGATTTGAGTGTTGCTACTACTGTCTTGTTTCCATTCTCATGAAATATGCTTTTCCATTCCCTCATTTTCAGTCTGTGTATGCCTTTAGCTCTGAAGTAAGTCTCCTGTAGGCAGCATATGCATATTATTTCATGGTTCTGAATGTAAGAGTTTGTATATATATATTTATATAAATGTCATGGAATAAAATCATACATGTAAATAGGGAAGCATTCACCTTCTTTCTGGTATATTTTTTATTTCTAATGTTACTTTGGACTGTCTCAGTTATTTTCTCTGATCTTCCTTGAAGTAAGGAGTACCCTTTGGAGAGTCCTCTGCCAGGAGAGCTCCCCAGGCAGCTGGCCATGGCGCTCGAGCAGGCTGCCCTGCTCTGCATTCAGCATTCAGGTATGCTGCTCCAGCCAGAGCTGTGCTTCACTGCAAGCTTCTTATTTAGCCCATTGTTCCATTTAAAATAGATTTGTAAAATCTTGGTTATTTGAAGTCCTATGACATTGTTTGAGTCTAGAGTAAAATCAAAGCTTCTTCCCCTGGAATGTCACTAGGGTTAGCCCAGGGCGTCCACGCATGCCCTGCAGCTTCTGGCGGCAGGAGCTCTGGTTTGGTTAGAAGTGGTTCCAGGTCTGTGCTCTGAGTAGGTGGCCGTCTCCTCCATGAGCCCCAAGGGAGCCTGGCAGGAGGGCTGCATACAGAGGCTGGTTCATCAAAAGAGAGGCTACAGAAGAGCTGCCACTGCCCCCTGGAGATCTGGTCCCCTGGTTCTTAAATGGGTGGAGCCCATCGCTCCCCAGTGGGTGGCGCCTTCCCCCAGCCACACTCGGCCCCTGGCAACCACTCCCCGTCAAGGGCATCCGAACACCTTTACTGCCTTCCTGGGAACTCAAAGAAGAAGTCAGGAGGCAGCTCTCATCCAGGTGGCTCCACTATTTAAGCTCTTTTCAGATTAAACATCATTTCTGGTTTCTAGATTTGCTTACAGGTGAGAATATGCCTTTGCCCAAGTCCAGGGTCTGTCTGTGCACCAGCCCCCGCCCCCACCTCCTTGAGTGTTTGACCAGCCGTCTGCCCAAAGCAGCTGTCTGCCCACATCTGAAAGGTTACTGTTATTCACAACTGCGCTGACTTCCTTTCATTTTTTTTTCACAGAATTCCAGCCGGCCAAATAATTTTTTGAATAATTTTGGGAAATTGGATATGTAGTATTATTAGTAAATATTTATGTGATATTTGATATGCTTGCTTACCAAGCATGTGACCATAAAAGTAGGATCCTCAAGCTTGAATATACTGGGGGAAATGTGTAATTTATGATGCCTTACTTTAGAGAAGTGTTTAGATGGAATGACTGAGGCAAATATGCCCCTAAGAGGAGGCGTGGGAGGCCGGGAGGCCGGCTGCTCACGGCTTCCCTGCAGGCTCAGGTTCAGGTCCTGGTGCTGCCTCTGACCAGCCCCACGTCCTGGGCAGGCCCCCCGACCCCAGCCCTCGGCTCCTGTCTGCAGAAGAAGCGGGGCCTGGCAGGAGGCCCCCGGGGGACCCTCCACGCCCAGTGACTGGGAGTTGAGGAAACGCTGCTACCTGCTTCAGGTTTCCTCACTACCTGAGAAAACAAACATCAGGTTAACTGAAAAATTCTATAATTTTACCTGTTGCAAGTGTGGTGCCTCTGAGTTATGATTTATAAGGAATTTCTCTTACTTTTTCAAGCAGGAGATGGACAGCGGCTGGCCTGTGGCTTAGCCAACCACTTGTGCCTTGTCTGCAGTGCTGATCTTACTGAGACACCTGCTGTTTTGTCAGGTAAGATGTAGAATTCTAGTTAATGTGGATTTGTAAGTGTTGTTCTCTTGTTACCAAATCAGGTCCACTTGCCAGACACAGAGGCAAATGCTGAGATGCCAAGGTTTGCAGCAGAGGAAGGGTTCACACAAGGCAGCCGAGTGAGGAGACGGGAGGGCAGAGCTCAGGCCTGCTCCCCGAGGCGGGGCCTGGGCAGCTATGGGACCGAGAAGCAGGGTGGTCTTCGGTGCGGGGGACGGGATGGGAGGTAGGGACAAGGCGAGGAGGTTGTGTGCTGCACAGACATCTCAGGGTAGCATGTTTCATCATGGGATGTACGTACAAAAGCAGAGGTACCTGCCATGAGGCGAGGGGGGCGTTCTGGGCCCCCTGATGTCAGGAGGTCGTCCATCGGACATCTGCACAGGCCTTGTTTTAGGGTTAGTGTTCCCAACAGGCTTGGCTGGGCTGAACTCAGGCTGCACACAGCTGATTCCACATTCCTGAAAACCAGCTTAAGCCCCTGGAGCTATAGGGACCCATATGTCAGAGGCATTATCTGTCAGGGTGGTTATAGGGTGAGCTTGCTCAGTGAGGGTGGTAACCAGTGAGGCCCCCTCTCTGACGCGCGTCCCTCACCTGCTGTTCCGTAGGATGAGCTCAAGGATTTCTGTTGGGTTTCTGTTCACCCTGTGGGCCTGGCTTCAGCGTGGCCTTTTTAATTCTCTGGGTGCAAATTCAGCCTCATTATGGTCCTGTTGTTAGTCTGCAAGCGCCACGCTTGTTCCCTTCAAACAAGAACAGACTGGAGCTGTGGCTGACTCGGGGAACGAAATGACCAGGCTCCGCCGGATGCTGCTGAGCCAAACAGTGTGAGCGTCACTTGTGGGGCCAGACCCGGAGGCGCGTTTGTGGAAGGGGCCCGTGCTGCTGCGAGAGGGAAGTCGATCTTAGAGCCAGGACAGAAGCGTGGCTTGGTTAGTAGCATTTGTACATAAACATTTTTGTGAATGCAATAAGGGAAAGAACTTTTTTAAGGGAGTAGGTTTGAGTTGAGGGTGTGTGTGCTAAGTCGCTTCAGTCGTGTCTGACTGTTCCGACCCCATGGACTGTAGCCCTCTATACTCCTCTGTCTGTGGGATTCTCCAGGCAAGAATACTGGAGTGGGTTGCCTTTCCCTCCTCCAGGGGATCTTCCCGACCCAGGTATTGAACCTGCATCTCTTTGATCTCCTGCCCTGGCCGGGTGGGTTCTTTTACCACTAGTGCCACCTGGGAAGCCCACTGAGATGAGGGCAGTGATGTTAAAATTATTGCCATTTCTCTTTGTGACTTGGACATGTAGATTCCTGGTCCTAAACCTTGAGATCCTGCCCTCTTCATGAGGCTCCTGATGCTGCTTGCTTCAAAACTTACACTTGGCAGGCACCTTAATAACAGCTAAAACACAGAACATCTTTCACTAGTGCATCTGTTTCTGTGAACTAGAGAGGAGGGGCTGGGGCCACGGGTGGGGCCTGGAGGGGGAGGCCTGCCCTGCCACCCAGCAGCAGAGGAAAGGGGGCCTCAGCCCCTCCCCAGGCCCGGGACTGGCTCCTCCCAGCATCTGCACCCCTGGGCAGAGTGGAGGGCTGCGTGGTGGAGGGGGAAGCTGTCCTTCCCAAGGGCGCTTCCCGCAGCCTCTCTCCTCCTCACCCCCAGCCCGCGGGGCTCCAGGGCACCCGTGACTTGGGGGCTCACACCGTGCAGGGAGGGAGTGCTCTCTGGAGGCCCACGGCTCGCTCCCCGGCAGCCGCCACGTGGTGTCCGTGGTGGTATGTTGGTTGTGCACACGTCTCTGTGCATTTTATTGTTGGAAAAGCGCTCCTGCTGAATTAAGACAGTGCAGTGGCTGTTCCTGCTCACCTTTGAAGAGCGTGCTCTATTTCCATTTTGGGGAAGAGCGTCCTCATCACCTGCCTCTCCTGTGTCAGGAGGAGGTTTTTGTCTGTGCACGAGGGTGGTTAATGGCCAGACAAGTCAGCCTTGAAAATATGAGTGGCCTCTCGATGATCACCCAGAGGCAGAAAGATACGTGTCTTTGTTCCCGTCATCACCTAAGCGAAGTACATTCTGGGTATTTTGATTTTGATTGATTGGCAGTATTAGATGCTCAGTTAAATCCCCTCTTGGAGGCCTCCGCTTCTGAGAGCACAAGCTGGTGATGCATCTCAGTGTGACGACCACGGATCCCAGTGGGGTGTCATTCACTGGCAGGGTCTGTGTTCATGCTTCAGCCTTGAGAATGTTTCCCATCCAACGTGGCTGTCTAGTGCAGGGAAGCCGGGGGGCCCGGTGCCGTCCCTCCCCTGAGGGTGCACCTGGCACAGGGCGGACTGGTGGGCATGGCTGGACGGGTCTGAGTGTGGCCCGGGAGGACCACCCCTCATGTCGGGTGGAGGGCAAGGGGCGTAGCAGCTAAACCCTGGGGTCAGTTGCTTCAGGTTAAACTGATTAGATTTCATTCAGTGCGGTGGAGTTGTGGACACGCGAAGTCATATGAAGGGGTGACACTGAGCCTGCCACTCCTGCTGCCGTCTCTTGAGGTCTGCGTCTGTCTGAGGGCTGCCCACTGGCCCCCGTCCAGGGTCCTTCCTGTTGGTGGGTGCCTGTAGACTGGTCCCCGACCTCCACCATTGCTCCTGCCCCTGTGGTCCTGGGGGAGGGCTGGGGTCAGGGCTGTGTGTCCTGGGGGAGGGCTGGGGTCAGGGCTCTGTGTCCTGTTGCTCTTTTTCTCGAGTGCGCACTCTCCACACCCGAGGCCGTGGGTCATCAGAGGCAGCAGCCGTCTGCTGGGGCTGTGGGGGAAGACGCTGAGGAAAGGGGGGCCTGGTGGAGTCCTGGGGGCACGTGGCTCAGCAAGGCCGGGGGTGTCAGTGCTCACCCTGAGGCCAGTGTCTGCACAGGCCTCGGGGTCCTGGCGCGTCCGGTGCCCAGGGCGGAGCTTGGAGGAGAGGGTCCAGTTGGGGTCCTGTGGTCACTGGGAGTCGTGGTCCATCCTGACCCTCGGGCAGGAGCGGGCAGCCTCCTTACCGATCTGCTCCCAGGGAGGGGCGGTGCTCGTCAGCGGTGGGGGTGTGGGGGGACCGGAGGCAGGGGTCCGCTCCACGTGGGCGAGGGGAGGGAGCCCTGCTGACTCTGCCTCACGTGGCCTTGAGGCCTCTTGCTGCCGGGAGAGGTGGTGGCGCCCAAGCAGCCCCATTTGAGGCAGGAGGGAGGGGAGCTGCTCGGCGTGAGCTGGTGTGTGTGGAGCTCGGCGTGTCCAGCTCCCGCCTGTCCACGCGGACTTGGCTCTGGCTCCGCAGGGAGCGGGCTTGGGGACAGGACGGTGCCTTCGCTGTAGTTCCAGGGAGCCTGCAGCAGAGGGCAGCAAAGCCATTTCTGGTGTTCTCCGCTTGCTCGGTCCTGGCTCTCGGTTTTCTCCAGGTCCTCTTTACGCTTGTCCATCCTCCCAGGATAGTGTCCCCCTTTCTTCCTGCTCTCTGACCGGGGTGATGCGGTGATGCTACACCTCTCTGTCCCATCTCAGGTTCCCGAGTGTAGTTCACACGCTGATCCACGGGTGCGCACGGGCATCTGGGGTGAGCTTGCCGAGACAAGAGTGTCCCCTCGTCCACTGTTCTTTCTCTGCAGTTTGTCACAAAGCTTCCAATACTGGAAGTCTGAGACGCTGGATTGCGGGCCCTGGGGAGGCCCGTGAAGCCTGCCCCGGGACGGCGTGGGGCTCAGAGGTGCAGCCTTGCTCAGCACAGGAGGCGTCACTGGTTTTCTCGCCCGCGTGCGTGCACTGTGGCCCGTGGACAGCCCGGCCCAGCCCTCTTGGTTCTGAATCTCCTCTTGCAGGACCACGGTTTTCTCTTCCCAAACTCCAAGTATCCGCCTCCGAGAACCCTTCCCTGCACAGGCTCCTCCGCTTCTCAGTGGCCGTGGGCACAGCCCTGGGTAATTCTAAGGTTGCCTTCCGGCTGTGATGGCCTTTCTAAGGGGTTGTGAGGACAAAGTGGGTCCAAAAATCAGGTCGTGTGTGGGTTCAGAGCCAGAGGTGGCTGACACCAAGCAGAGAGGGCAGGGCTGGCTAGTGGGTGGGGGGAGCCGGAGGAGCCAAGACAGAAGCTGCAGTGGGTCCTGATGCTTCATCAGGACCAAGCAGACCAGCCGGCAGCCAATGCGGGGCCGGCAGGGGCCGGGGATCCCCCACGAGCGGCCGTGGTGTTGCCCCTGGTGTTACCACCTGATCTGGGCAGTGTTTCCTCTCCCTTCCTTAGCACCCGCTTATTCCCCCGGAAAGGAGGGGACGGGCTAAGTGGTATGCGGTCCATTACCTACAGGTCTGATTGTTCAGACACTGTAATCGTCAGCCAATGTCGTCGTCTAACACCTTCTTCGCAGACTGTTTGGCCTTTAGATGAAGCAAGGCCCACCTGCTTGGGCATTGGCTCGCTGGGGCGCTTGGCTGGGAGACGCCTCCGCTCGCGGGGTCACTCCCTTCTGGACATGGCGGGTCGGCTGCTCTGGGGAGGCTCAGGGACCGCTCTTCCTGCTCTGCCCTCAGATCACTACGGGGCGGTGGGCAGCGTGTGCTGGTGCCACGACGGCCGCTGGGTGCTGTCCACCTCCCAGGACGGGACGCTGCGCGTGTGGTCCGTGAGCAGCCTGCAGCCGGCACTGTGTCTGGTAACGGGGGGCCCGGGGCGCAGACGGCGGGCAGTCGGGGGCCCCGCCCAGCTTCTCCTGCCCAGTGTCCTGCCCCACCCGGCAGCACAGTGTGTTTACACGCACACGTGACACACAAACACGCAGAGCACACACGTGCACACGTGTGCACATGCACACAGGAAAATAAGCCTTACACTTGTACGGTCTGAAAATGGCAGAACAATAGTAAAGTATGGGAACAATTTAAATATAAAAATAGACGTGATTCTATAGTAGAGGTGTAATAATGCCCACAGGACACTATGTGGGGGGAGTGTGTTTTGGGGACAAAGATGTCTTATTTTGGTGACCTCATGGGGGATCGTTTGAAAAGAGAGGGAAGGCAGTCAGGAACACAGGTAGAGGGGTGACAGGCGACGTGGCTGTGAGTCACCAGGCTCCTCGCTGGCAGGAAGCAGTTTCAACGACGCTGTTAGCACCCATCCTGTGAGTCTTGTAAAAGGGGACTGAGTGCTGCGGCACTGCTCAAGGGAGGCTGGTCACTCCCAGGATGGCGGGCGGGGCCTTGGAGGCCGTGGGGAGAGACAGGATTGGCTTTGGGGCCCAGAGTCCTGTCGCCTTCTGCACCCTGCATGGGCTGTGCCCTGTCATCGGAGGAGCAGACACCTCAGAGCTGGGCTTAAAGCAGGTGTAGAACTTTGGCTTCAGCGTGTGTAGCGTCAGGTGCCAGTTTTCTTCCATTGTAGAGTTTTTAAACGGCCAGAATTCCAAACACTCATTACAGTAAAATTTTAAATATGTAGCATCGTTTAGAGAGTCAGGAAGAAGAGCCGAAGGTTGCACATTGGTTCTAACAAGACGCACCCTGTACATTTAGAATAAGTGGATGGTTGTGTTAGGGTGAGAGGGTTTCACATTTACAACAGTAGAGTTTTTACTGACATTTATTTATTAGTGATGAAGACTGATTCACACTGCAGGGCAAAGACACGTTCCCTAAGCCTGTCCAGTCTGCAGTTTTATTACATCGACGCGTTTATTTTGTCGTCCTCTGGCCCTGAGGTCCAGCTGCTCAAGCATCACATCGACACCAGCAAGGACGACTTACGGAGGAAGCACCCCCTGCGGTCGGGGACGCTGCATCTCAACAGCGTGTTGGGTGTAAATAAAGTAACGTGGTCCAAGAGGTGATCACACCCTCCTGTGACCAAAAGTACCTTCTCCGCACGTAGAGCTTCCCTGGGGGCCGGGCCTGGGCCTCGGGGCACTCACTAGTGGCCGGGGCTCAGGAAAGGGGGCCGTCGCCCTGGTTCAGCAACATGATTAACACATTCTGTATGTGAGACTGTTACTATTTATAGTAAGTTGAGGTGGTGCAGTGGTAAAGAGTCAGCCTGCTAGTGCAGGAGATAGGAATTCCATCCATGGGTTGGGAAGACTCCCTGGAGAAGGAAATCGCTACTCACTCCAGTATTCTTGCCTGAAAAATTCCACGGACAGAAGAGCCTAGTGGGCTACAGTCCACGGGGTATCAGAGGGTCTGATATGACTGGGCGACTGAGCATGCATGCATGGAACGTTTCATATGCATCCACAGACGTATGAGTGTATGGTCTGCTACACACCTGCCGGGCACACCTGATGCTGGCAGACACTGATGCTTGGCTGTCTTTAAGCAAGTGAGACCTGCAGAGAGAGCCGAGGCCTCCCCTCTGAGCCCCACCCCCTCTTCCCCTTCCTGAGACCCACATGCTCGCGTCCCATCCCTGGTCTGTAGTTGCTGCCCAACCAGGTGTCCATGCGGTTTGATGGGCGGTTGTGTGACACACCTTTGATCACGACCATGCCCACGAGCACGGCTGCTCTCTGTGGGTTTACCTGTGAGGAAGTGTCGGGCGACAGGAGGCGGCCGCAGCTCTTCCTGGTTCCCACATACAGATGCCTCGTTTGCTCCAGTGGGGCTGCCCTGAGCTTCCCTGTGTGCATCTGGCGGTGGGCCAGGTGGGTGTTTCTGGACTCTCTTCTCCAGCTACCCCACAGGGGGCGTATGTGGTGCCCAGCAGCGTGGTGGTGGGCTCGCACTTCTCTGAAGGCGGTGCCCACAGTCGCCCCTGTCCTGCATCCTGCAGAGCGGGGGCCCATCCACCAGCTTCCTTCCTGTAGCTGACCAACCACTCACTGTGTTCACACCCTGATGTTGGTGTTTCCATCAGGTGCTGCCCACCACCCTCTTCTGGGTGGCTCTGTCCCACTGCTTGTCATTCTGCAGAGCAAGGTGGCTGCTGTAGCTCCAGGCATCACATCTGTGTTTCTCTTGGCAAGATGAAAGGGAGACCTGTTTAGGCCTGCATGTCTCAGGGCCCCAGGAGCACCCTGGGTGTCGGGTGGGGCTGGTCTCATGGACAAGCTGTTTGCCTCTTGTTTTGGCCCCCTCCCACTTCCCTCACCTCTAACCCAGAGTCCTCGTGGTGCTGGCGGCCTCACCTTGATGGGCACATGCCAGCCTCCAGCACTGGGGACTCCTGCACCCTGGGCAGGTGTGGGGTTGGGTCAGGAACACCTGCACTTATCCGTGAGGCCCTCCCGGCCCTCCCCACTGCAGGGGTGTCTGCACCCCCTTTGCTGGGCTGTTCTGTCCGCATTAAGTTGCTGCTATCACCTCTCTAGCCGTCCTGCTGTGTGGCTTTGGGCCGTCTCTCAGCAGGACACACAGGGGTTTATGAAATCTCTGCTGATCACTAAGCCTCATTCCCAAGCTTCCCCGACACTTGGCCTGGCCTGTCCCCTGAGTCTGCATGTGCCTTTCCTCCCGGGACGTGAGGCCTGTCCCTGCACTCCGAGTCACCCCTCTGGGCGCCACTCTGTGCCTGGCTCTGGGCATCAGACCCCAGCCCAGCAGTTACCTCCCTGTGGACGGGATGGGCCAACAACAAGTTTCATCCACACCTCAAGTGTCTGAGAGGTTTGGACACTGAGCCCTAATGGCTTTGGCCATTGCCCACCTGTATATCACTTCGCCAACAAAGGTTTGTCTAGTCAAAGTCATGGTTTTTTCAGTAGTCATGTGTGGATGTGAGAGTGGACCGTAAAGAGGGCACAGTGCCAAAGAATTGATGCCTTCCAACTGTGGTGTTGGAGAAGACCCTGAAAGCCCCTTGGGCTGCAAGGAGATCCAACCAGTCAATCTTAAGGGAAATCAACCCTGAGTATTCGTTGGAAGGACTGATGCTGAAGCTGAAGCTCCAGTATTTTGGCCATCTGATGTGAATAGCTGACTCATTGGAAAAGTCTCTAATGCTGGGAAAGATTGAGGGCAGAAGGAGAAGAGGGCATCAGAGGATGAGGTGGTTGGATGGCATCACCGATGCAATGGACATGAACTTGGGCAAATTTCAGGAGCTGGTGATGGACAGGGAGGCCTGGTGTGCTGCAGTCCATGGGGTCACAAAGAGTCGGACACCACTGAGCGACTGAACAACAACAAATAGCTTATAGCTCATTGGGCATCTTAAGTGTGTAGGGCCTCCCTGGTGGCTCAGATTGTAAAGAGTCTGCCTGTAGTGCCAGAGACCCGGGTTTAATCTGTGAAGTCTTGCTAAGCATACACAATTATTTTAAAATTAGGAGAAAAATTTGTTTTCTCATAGATAGGGATGAATTCCACTTGGCTATATATATAGTGATTTTTTTTCATGAAGTTTTACTAAAGGAAAAGCTAGAGTTACCTAAAGGATAACTTTGGTAGTCAACTTGCTACCTAATACAATTTATTTATTATCAATATTTGTTAATGAAATATGTTGTTAATATTGACATGAAAACTTTTGTTTTCAAGTTTTGAAGGTAGAATCTTGGGTTGTGGCAAAAGGGGAACAAGGGGGCAGACCGTCCTCCACCCTCTCGCAGGTACAGGCAGAAGAGCTGGTGCACGCCCGTGTGTAGGCTCCTCACGACCGACGCCACGGAGATCGCCAGCTTGTCCACAGTGAACGATTTCCACTCCTGTATCCTTTCTCTTGCTGTGCGTCCAGTGTTTTCACCTCCTGACCATCATCCTTCCGGCAGAGGCTTGTGCTGAGGGTCCAGGCTCCAGTCTCGGGCTGAGCGCTCGGACCTCGTGGAGCTCAGGGGCCTTCGTGTAGTGGCTTCATCTCAAGAATGAAAAGAGCCCTGGAGGGAAAGGAAAGCTGGACGCAGGGAGCCTGTGACGTAGAGCAGAGTGACGTGACCTGAGGCTTCTGGTCTGCTTGCTTCTTGAGTAACAGTAATTTAGTGCATTTAAACAGGACACGGCTACGCTTACCATGTGCATCCTTTGATGCTGAATGGTGTACGCCACTCATGTGGAAGATGGCACAGTTACAGCAGTGCTCTTGAACAGCAAATTGATCCCACAATGTTCAGTTTTGAGTTTTTGTGGTTGCGTCATCATTTTAAATTAAAGAGCATTGACTTTAATTTACCTAGAAACAAAGCTCTGATCTTTAGGGAGTCATCTTATAGACTTATTCAAAGGTCTAAGTCAGAGTCTTCTGAAAAGTTTTATTCTTGAAATTTCAGAAGGACTGATACAGGGTATTAGAGGTTCTAGTATATTTTAGTTAGAAACGTAATTTTTTTTATGCTAGAACCTTTTGCTAAAAACACAAAAACACTTAGCAGAAATGTGCTGTTCTGATTATTCTGTCCTTGAGTGAGGATCCCTGAGTATTTTCGCTTTAGTATTGGGTTTATTATTAGATCTAGTACTTTTTCTATTCTGTACTTTTCTAGCGCATATACATTTTTTTTTTTTTTTTTTTTGGTCACACCACATGGCAGGTGAGAGCTTAGTTCCCTGACCTGGGATTGAACCCATGACCCCTGCAGTGGAAGCATGGAGTCTTAACCTCTGTCCCTCCTGGCCACGTGGATGAAGCGTCCTTGCCATGTGCTGCGTTCAAGGCTTGTTCTCCATGCAGGCAGCCTGGCCTGGTGGGGGCGTGGTTCATTTCCATAGCAGCCCCGTCTAATCTCTGGCTCAGACCCGTCTTTGAGCTGGGTGCCTACATGCAGGACGGCCGTTCCGCCTCTTGATTTGGGTGTTTCCTGACATCTCAAGCCTCGCTTAACTCTCGGTGGACCTACGCCTCCGGCATGGAAACCCACATGCCTGGCTCCCCATCCTCCCAGCAGCTCTGGCCAGGCACCCGGGATCAGGTGGAGAGCGAGTTGTGGCCAGGACTGTCCTGTGGAGCCTTAGGAGGTCATAGCTGGTCATCTGTCCGTGCAACCTTCTGCCGAGAGAAGTTCCCTAACCGAGCCCCAGACCTCGTGCTTGCTGCTGGGCGGAACCGGACCTTGGAGGTTTTCGATCTCAACGTGGGCTGCAGTGCGGCCGTCATCACGGGAGCCCATTCTCGGCCCGTCCACCAGATCTGTCAAAATAAAGTGAGTGAGCTTCTGACAGCGCATAGCCTTTGTAAACTTCATGTTTAAGTGTTTAACAAACTTACGATGCAATCTTATAGCAGTTTGCTGCCAAAAGCAACAGTGATTTTTATTGGTCATGAAGCTATTGTAAGCCTTGATGTTTGATGTTAGAAGGCCTTTGGATGCTGTGTCGAATGTGGATGTCTGTACCTTTGTCTTTGATGATTTTGTAGTCCCAGTTTTTGATTTTACCGCTTTCAGATGAAGGTGGTCCCATTTTCATTTACCACTGGACGGTGGTTTGGGGCTTTTCCAGTGCTGGGTAGATTCTGCAGGGATGTGAAGCAGGCTTTGTGGATTTGCAGGTCTCTCTGTAGGGTGCAGCTGGTCTGTCTCGACAGAGGAAGAGTTCAAAATAACACACAACTGGGTGTTGAAGGTCAGGGACTGAGGAAGTGGCCATTCTGATGGATTCATGGTCTCACAGTTTAGTTCAAAAGATGCTTTGTTGCCCAAAAGAACAACCAAGAGACGTGAACAGAACTTTTTTTTCAGGACTACAACTTTGATTTTTGATAGATTTGGAATTGCTTTCCAAATTAAGGGTTTACTTTATAATGCCTGAAGAAATATGCATTATGGTTCAAGGATAGTCTCCTTTTGTAAGTGACGTCTTACTATATTGCTCAAAGAAGACTCTCTCATCCACAGTTTCAAGATGTTATTCAGGTTTAAGTTTCCGTGTGACGGCGTGTGTGGTCTGATAGTCGGTGAGGTTCTGTAAGTGGCTGAGTGGGAGGAGGGCACAGATCCAGGGCTGTGGAGCTGAATTCTCACCAACGGACTTTGGTGTTGTCCTGGGGGAGCGGGAGCCGGGGGTGCTGGCCCCAGAGTCAGACTGTGTTGGGGGCAGTGGGAGACCCCCGATGTGAGGGGCAGCGGCCTGAGGCCCCGCGTCCGAGTCCTGGGAGGTCCGTCTGGACGGCCGGTCCACTCGACCACGGCCAGAGTCCCGGCTCCTGGCCTTGGTGGGCAGTGGCTGGGGGCCGAGGAAGGGGGGAGCTGCCTCCCCGGGGCGGCAAGCGTCTGCTCCTCCCGGGGGGCACCTGGTCGTGGACGGGCGCCTCGAGGCTCAGACTGGGTCCTACCTGGACGTATCCCCCAGTTTACCCTTGGGGGTTCATTAAGGAGGACATTTCCAATTAAGAGGAGGCTTTTCTGGTTTTTATGATGTTTTCAGCTTGCTGAGAGTTATTGAAGAAAAGCTTATTTTTCTGCATCTTTTTTTGGGAACAGAATCTTAACTGCATAAAAAACAGAGCAAGAATATTTTAAACAGTGTGCAGTAGGTTCCCCCAGATGAATGAAGGCACCCTCTGAAGAACGCAGTGACGTTGTGGCCCTGCTGACAGCAGCCTCGGACCCAGCGCAGGTGTTAGTCCCTGCCGCGTGGTGGCGTCCCCTGCCGGCGCGGTCCTGGGAGGGCTGTGGGGCCGTGTCTTCTACGGCAGGAGTGCGGTTTGCGTTTGGGAACTGTGGTCTCACGCTGCTCATTTCAAAGTAAGATCTGCCAGATTGGTTATTAGACCTGGTAGAGTTCTGGGCTTTTCAATGGATTTGATAATAGACTCACATATCTTTTCCATTATAAATCCATTATAAATCCTATTTTCTTTTTTGCATGTTCTAATCTTTATTTCTTTCTGGAGTTTATCATGCAGCCATAAAAGCTTGATTGAAGGTTGGTGTGTTAGAGACCAGTATAAGCTGTTTCTTCAGGTGGGTTCCCAAAACTGTTTAAGTTGAAAATGCAAAGTATAATTTTGGTGTTTTGATGCTCTTTTACTTATAACGTAAAAATAAAGCCTTGGCTTTAAAATAGTGGTGAAGACAATTCTTTTAAACTTAGCTAACCAGATTTTGTCATATTTTCAGAGAAGTTATTTCATTTTGAAAAGTAATATGTTGCTATTTTGACTGATATCTTCCTCTCTGTTTCCATTTCATAAAAGAAGATATTTTAACCTTTTGCATATAAAGATTTTCTCTGTTATAAGGATTAAATAATATAATGTATATTGATTTCTTAGCATATGCTAAATTCATTAAATGGAAGCTATTTTTAAAAATATAAATTTATGAGGGCTGGTGGACATTGCCTTAGAAAACTCTTAATCTTCATATGCAACTAATTTCACACAATTCCTTTGTTCCCATGAGTGTTAAGGAGAAATGTACAGAATTTTGCTTCCTGCAGTTGAAAGTCAGGCTGAATTATTACAAAAATGATGTCTGCTTTCAAAGAAACTGCGGCCTGGAAGGTGGGAGATGTGCGTGTGAGTAACCCTCACTCATGCAAATCTGACTCTTGACGCTCCACAGAGTGTGTTAGTTGCTCAGTCGTGTCCGACTCTCGCGACCCTATGGACTGTAGCCCAACAGGCTCGTCTGTCCCTGGGATTCTCCAGGCAAGAATGCTGGAGTGTGTTGCCATTCCATCCTCCAGGGGGTCTGCCCAACCCAGGGATCAAACCTGGGTCTCCTGCATTGCAGGCGATTCTTTACCGTCTAAGCCACCAGGGAAGTCCACTTAAGCTCTGTAAGGAGAGAGAAAAGAGTGCCCCCCGCCCCTAGCGATGAGAACAGGATGCTTGTGCTGTTTTGGAAGGTCAGAGCAGATGGCATTCGGTTGAAATCGGTCCTTCAAACGTGGTCAGACAGAACTTGACTTTACTGGGCCTCTGAAAGTACAGGAAAGCGAGAAGCAGGTCAACCTGACTCCTGCCAGAGGGTCCGGACAGGTCCTTGGGTCTCAGGTTCCTGTGTTCCCAGACTGACTCGAATATAAAATCCCAGAAGGGGGTTAATGCCACGAACCCAAACCTCCAGAGGATGTAGGTGTGAGTCCAGCTCCTGGTCAGCCTCGGCCCCGGTCCACTCCTGCCCCTCCAGGAGCCCTGCCCCCCCAGCCTGCTGCTAAAACACAAAGCCCCGACTCCACGTCCAGCCTTTGGTTCCTCAGGGGCCCCTCGGACACACACCCTCGATTCAGTGTCCAGCCTTCGGTTCCGCAGGGGCCCCGGGGACACAAGCCCCCGACTCCGCATCCAGCCTTTGGTTCCTCAGGGGCCCCTCCGACACACACCCCCGATTCAGTGTCCAGCCTTCGTTTCCTCAGGGGCCCCGGGGACACACACTCCTGACTCTGTGTCCAGCCTTCGGCTCGTCTCTGCCTGCTGTCCTCAGGGTGGGTGTGGACCCTCTGTCTCGGGTGAGATGGTGGGGCATCCTTGAGGCCAGGGCTGCTCTCCTGCCCGGGGGCACTTCTGTGGGGTGCCCCACGCCAGGCAGCACAGACCTGGCGTCACTCCCACCAGGGGGCTCAGCGGCTCCCACCCGGGGCAGGTTACTCGGGCTCCTGTGTCTGTGGGGTCGTTGGTCCCAGTCCTGCTGCTGCCGCTCTCCCAGGCCTCAGTGGAGCAGAGCACCCTGTGGCCCCCAGGCCAGGCCACACAAGATTTTCTCCCCTGTGGGCCTGAGAGCCAGTGGGTCCTGAGCCGTCCTCGTGTCATGGGGGGTGGGAAGCAGAGCACAGCAGCCCACGCTGTGCGGTCAGATGAGAGGCGTTATGTTGGGAAGGGGGTTCTGAGGGGTTTGATGGGAAAAGAACCAGTTTTACTTCCTGAAAATAAACATCTGAGTGGTATATGATGGAATGAAAAGATGAGGGTATAAGGTTAGAGGTTTACACCATGGCTTGATAGTTTTCTTAAACTTTCCTTAAATTTCTGTTCAGTTACGCAGTGTGCATCACAGTGTTCAGACTAACCGCAGCCCTGCAGGAGCTGCCGTCCTGAGCATCTGAGCCCGTGTAACGCCCTCTTCTGAGGGTCACTTGCAGCTGACTTGTGTTGCACAAGCAGAATCTAACTCGTTTTATCTTCCAGTCTCAAAAAGTGGGGGCCATGTGTTCCTATTTTTGAATTCTATTTTATATCACTAATGGCTTATTTTTAGAATGAAAGTGCATAAGTATTTTTTATGATTTATTGATATCTTTAAGAATCACAGCAGATGTCTTTTCTTTATATATTTAAAAATATCTGATTGGCTATTACTCTTTTTTGTGTCTGAATGAGATATTTGCATTTTTGTGATATAAATCTGTAATGTACACGTGTGCTCAGCCTCTTCAGTCGTATCCAGCTCTTTGCGACCCCATGGACTGTAGTCCACCAGGCTCTTCTGTCCATGGGATTCTCCAGGCAAGACTACTGGAGTGGGTAGCCTTTCCCTCATCCAGGGGATCTTCCCAATCCAGGGATTGAACCTAGGTCTCCTGTATTGCAGGCGGATTATTTACCGCTGAGTCATCGGGGGAGCCCAAATGTATAATACTAGACAGTTAATTTGAATTGAAAAGCTAAAAAATATGTAAAATTTTAAATAGTTTAATGAAACTATCTTGTCACACCAGAACTTTAGATTTTCAGAGATAATGGTCACTTAAATTGATATAATTTGCTTTAAAATACATACTTCATTAGCTTTAGGTCTTACTTTTTTCTCTTTTTAAAGAAGTGCAATGATTTTTGCTACAGGAAAAGCTGTTCTCCCCCTTCTCGTTCCTGTTTGCCGGCCCTGCTGAATTCACTGTGACTCTTCCAAAGTGCATGCAGATGATACCACCCTTATGACAGAAAGTGAAGAAGAACTAAAGAGCCTCTTGATGAAAGTGAAAGAGGAGAGTGAAAAAGTTGGCTTAAAGCTCAACATTCAGAAAACTAAGATCATGGCATCTGGTCCCATCACTTCATGGGAATTGCAGCCATGAAATTAAAAGATGCTTACTCCTTGGAAGTAAGGTTATGGCCAACCTAGACAGCATATTGAAAAGCAGAGACATTACTTTGCCAACAAAGGTCCGTCTAGTCAAGGCTATGGTTTTTCCAGTAGTCATGTATGGATGGCAGAGTTGGACTGTGAAGAAAGCTGAGCGCTGCAGAATTAATGCTTTTGAACTGTGGTGTTGGAGAAGACTCTTGAGAGTCCCTTGGACTGCAAGGAGATCCAACCAGTCCATCCTAAAGGAGATCAGTCCTAGGTGTTCATTGGAAGGACTGATGTTGAAGCTGAAACTCCAATACTTTGACCACCTCATGCAAAGAGTTGACTCATTGGAAAAGACCCTGATGCTGGGAAGGATTGGGGGCAGGAGGAGAAGGGGACGACAGAGGATGAGATGGTTGGATGGCATCACCGACTCTATGGACATGGGTTTGGGTAAACTCCGGGAGTTGGTGATGGACAGGTAGGCCTGGCGTGGTACGATTCATGGGGTCACAAAGAGTCGGACACGACTGAGCAACTGAACTGAACTGAACTTCCAATGTGCGCGTTCATAGCACACACTGCCTTCTGCAGCCTGTGTGTGCTCCTTCCTGTAGCAGTGCTGACCACTGTGTGTCCCCAGCTACCTCATCCTCACGGCACCATGGGCATGAATTTTACCCATTTTCGTGCATTTCTTACATGTGCATTTAAGCCTATAACTTTCTCTCTGAATGCTGCTTTGGTTGTAATTTGCTAGTTTAGCAAATGGCCTTTTGATTTAACAGTAAACATTTTCTGATTTTTTTCAACCTAGCCTTTATTTACATATGAGCTTTCAGTTTTCCACATACATAAACTAGTTTGTTGTTTGGCCATTCAGTTGTATCTGACTATTTGTGACCCTATGGACTGCAGCACGCCAGGCCTCCCTGTCCTTCACCATCTCCTGGAGCTTGCTCAAACTCATGTCCACTGAGTCCATGATGCCATACAACCATCTCATCCTCTGTTGTTCCCTTCTCCTCCTGCCTTCAATATTTCCCAGCATCAGGGTCTTTTCCAGTGAGTCGGTTCTTCGCATCAGGTGGCCAAAGTATTGGAGTTTCAGCTTCAGCATCAGTCCTTCCAACATCAACAACCTCAGATATGCGAATGATACCACTCTAATGGCAGATAGTGAAGAGGAAATAAACAGCCTTTTGATGAGGGTGAAGGAAGAGAGTGAAAGAGGCAGCTTAATATTAATATTAAAAAAACTAAGATCATGGTATCTGGCCCCGTTACTGCATGGCAAACAGAAGGAGAAAAGGTGGAAGTCGTGACAGATTTCCTCTTCTTGGGCTCCAGAATCACTGCAGATGGTGACTGCGGCCATGAAATCAGAAGATGATTGCTGCTTGGCAGGAAAGTGATGACAAACCTAGACAGTGTGTTGGCAGAACACCTAAGAATTGATGGCTTTGAACTGTGGTGCTGGAGAAGACTCCTGAAAGTCCCTTGTACTGCAAGGAGATCAAACCAGTCGATCTTAAGGGAGACCAACCCTGAATATTCACTGGAAGGACTGATGCTGAAGCTGAAGCTCCAGTATTGTGGTCATCTGATGCAAGGAGCTGACTCATTGGATAAGTCCCTGATGCTGGAAAAGATTGAGGGCAGAAGGAGAAGAGGGCATCAGAGGATGAGATGGCTGGACGGCATCACTAATGCGATGAACATGAATTTGGGCAAACCGCAGGAGATGGTGAGGGACAGGGAAGCCTGGCGTACTGTAGTCCATGGGGTTGCAAAGTCGGACATGACTGGGTGACTGAACAATATCTTATATTTTCAGGTATAGTTGTTTTTATCACTTTCAAAAACGATTACTAGTTAAGTGTACTTTCAGTTCAGTTCAGTTCAGTCGCTCAGTGGTGTCCAACTCTTTGAAACACCATGGACTGCAGCATGCCAGGCTTCCCTGTCCATCACCAACTCTCCGAGCTTACTCCAACTCATGTCCATTGAGTTAGTGATGCCATCCAACCATCTCATCCTCTGTCGTCACCTTCTCCTCCTGCCTTCAATCTTTCCTAGCATCAGGGTCTTTTCCAATGAGTCAGTTCTTCATCAGGTGGTCAAAGTATTAGAGTTTCAGCTTCAGCATCAGTCCTTCCAATGAATATTCAGGACTGATCTCCTTTAGGATGGATTGGTTGTATCTCCTTGCTGTCCAATGGACTCTCAAGAGTCTTCTCCAACACCACAGTTCAAAAGCATCAATTCTTTGGTGCTCAGCTTTATAGTCCAACTCACACATCCATACACGACTACTGGAAAAACCATAGCTTTGACTAGATGGATCTTTGATGGCAAAGTAATGTCTGTGTTTTTTAATACGCTGTCTAGGTTGGTCATAACTTTTCTTCCAAGGAGTAAGCGTCTTTTAATTTCATGGCTGCAGTCACCATCTGCAGTGATTTTGGAGCCCCCCCAAAATAAAGTCTGTCACTGTTTTCATTGTTTCCCCATGATCTTAGTTTTCTGAATGTTGAGTTTTAAGCCAACTTTTTCACTATCCTCTTTCACTTTCATCAAGAGGCTCTTTACTTCTTCTTTGCTTTCTGCCATAAGGGTGGTGTCATCTGCATATCTGAGGTTATTGATATTTCTCCCGGCAATCCTGATTCCAGCTTGTGCTTCATCCAGGCCAACATTTCTCATGATGTGCTCTGCATATAAGTTAAATAAGCAGGGTGACAATATACAGCCTTGATGTAGTCCTTTCCCGATTTTGAATCAGTCTGTTGTTCCATGTCCAGTTCTAACTGTTGCTTCTTGACCTGCATACAGATTTCTCAAGAGACAGGTAAGGTGGTCTGGTATGTCCATCTCTCTAAAAATTTTCCACAGTTTGTTGTGATCCACACAGTCAAAGACTTTAGCATAGTCAATAAAGCAGAAGTAGATGTTTTTCTGGAACTCTGTTGCTTTTATGATGATCCAACAGATGTTGGCAATTTGATCTCTGGTTCCTCTGCCTTTTCTAAATCCAGCTTGAATATCTAAAAGTTCACGGTTCACATACTATTGAAGCCTGGCTTGGAGAATTTGGAGCATTACTTTACTAGTGTATGAGATGAGTGCAATTGTGTGGTAGTTTGAGCATTCTTTGGCATTGCCTCTCTTTGGGATTGGAATGAAAACTGACCTTTTCCTGTCCTGTGGCCATTGCTGAATTTTCCAAATTTGCTGGCATATTGAGTGCAGCACTTCCACAGCATCATGTTTCAGGATTTGAAATAGCTCAGCTTTGTTTGTAGTGATACTTCCTAAGGTCCACTTGACTTCGCATTCCAGGATGTCTGGTTCTAGGTGAGTGATCATACCATCGTGGTTATCTGGGTCATCAAGATGTTTTTTGCATAGATCTTCTGTGTATTCTTGCCACCTCTTCTTAGTATCTTCTGCTTCTGTTCGGTCCATACCATTTCTGTCGTTTATCGAGCCCATCTTTGCACGAAATGTTCCCTTAGTATCTCTAATTTTCTTGAAGAGATCTCTAGTCTTTTCTTGAAGAGATCTCTAGTCTAGTAAGGTATACTTTGCCTTACATCTATTTTTTCTTAATGCTTATGCTATCAATCTTTCCTCCTTTCACTTAGCATATGATATTTTCCCCACCCTTTACTTTCAACTGTTAAAATTAATATATTTCAAGTGTTTTTATTGAAATCCAACTAGGAATCTTTCTTATTTGTTGGGCTTACTCTGTTAGAAATTATTACGATGACTCATCAGTTGATCTTATTTTGTTTTTCTCATCAATCTTTAAAAAGAACACTTCAATTTCTATTTATCATGAATTTTCTTGGCTTCATTTTTTTCTTCAGTCTCTGCTGGATGGATCAGATATTTTTCTAAATTCTTTTTTTCCCTCAAAATGTTTGGCCTCTGTATATTATTTCTTTTTCTTTTTTTCCATTGTTTACTGTTCAGTTTCAAGAAACTAGCAATGTTGTGAGCTCTTGTCACTGCACACTCATCTCTCTGTTAACCTAGATCTGTGTTTTATTCTTTCCATATTCAGGGTGTTGCAGAGCACCCAACATTCAGTAGGTGACCTCTAAATACTTGTTGACTGTCTGTTGTTTCTATGTTATGAGTTATCAAGCTGTCTTAACCCAGTTGCAGTTTGTGGGTCACATGCTGTGTTGATCTTAGTTACTGGGTGGCAGTGAATGGACCCCTCTGTATGTTGTGTTTCTCATATGAAAAAGAGAGTAAAATAGGTGACACTTCACAAGTTTGCTAAGAGGAGGAAATGTGAAGTGTTCAGAATGCTGTGGCTGCAGAGTTAAGAGTCAATGCATATTTGTTTGTTTTTCTAGTCACTGAATTTATATAAGCCTTTGACTCCGGTTTGTAAATGAAGAATCGCTTGTGGGTATGCATACATTTTAAGCATAAATACTTGTGGACACACTTTATTAGATTTGTCTTAACATTAATGTTTGCATATTCTTGACATAGTAGGAAGATGGAAATTATTATAAACCACATTATATTTAAGTAATGTTTGGGACCAGATGGCTCTGTAGATGGAGTTCAGTTTCAATCCACTAGACAGTGAAAATCATGGCAACACTTCTGACAGCAGCTTGGAGAAGGTGAGGGTCCTGAGGGCCTGGTGACCGGACCAGAGGCAGGTCCTTGGAAAGGTCAGCATCTGCTGGACACAAGCTGGATTTCACACAAGTCAGCATCACAGGCACCTGATCAGGGGGTCTCAGGGTTTGATAATCAGGAAACTAATAACTGACCTCAAGCTTTAAATGCCTTATTAAGACCATCTTTCAGATAATTTATTGAATATGGCTTATGACCTACACTTTAAAAAATTAATTTGGTATATTATTATCAGTCTTTTGATCTTCTGCCGTTTGTAGTTCTATAACTTTCCGTGGCATTACATATAGAGAAAACATGCATCAGTAGTTCTTAAGGTCAAAATGTTCCATTAGCAATTATTCATAGGAAGTTTTGGGAGTCCAATTCTAAAATTTTTATAAATAAAAAAGCTATTTGTTAATTTCTTTCTTTAGATTCAGTGTTGTTAGATATGATTAGTATAATGTTTATTAATTCAACCTGTAAAAAATATGCCTTGATTTTCCCCTTATAATTACAGGGGTCATCATTCACAACCCAGCAATCCCAGGCTTATAATCTCTTTGCAACCACAGCCACTGGTGATGGGATAAAGCTCTGGGACCTGAGGACCCTGAGGTGAGGCTCCCTCTGCTTTTCGGGTTGCAGTTGGGGGTAAGGCTGGACAGACCACATAGAATATATATATATATATTTTTAATAAATTTATTTATTTTAGCTGGGGGCTAATTACTTGACAATATTGTAGTGGTTTTTGCCATACAATATATTTTAATTAAAGCTCTTGGTAAACTCAACTTGAGCTTGTTTTTCCAAGTATGACAAGGTTGTGGTGAATCTATTCACACTGACTAAGGAAAGTCTGATCTATACACAGAAAGGGTCACACAGTTTGGAATGATAAAAAAGCAGATTACTGGTCTTTCCTCTGTTACACGTGACATGTGGCCTCTGATTGCTAGAAATGTACAGGGAGTTAATTGATCACTTCACTGTTAGAGTTCAGTGTGCTTGTGTGTAATAGATGTATATGTATGGGTGCAAGCATGTACACACACAGTAAGATGTACATGTAACAGTGAGGTGTACATATATTTGTATATAAATGTATATATATACACAGTGATACCTACATATTACAGTTAGATGTGTGTGTATATATATGTATACAAAGTATGTGTGTGTGTATATATATATATAAATATACATATTTATATATGTACCCCTGGGTACATACATGTAACAGGGGTACATACTTGTAACAGTGAGGTGTATATGTATGTATACAAATACATACATACACACAGTGATATGACCATGTAATAGTGAGATGTACATATATATGTATACAAATGTATATACACACAGTGATACATACGTATTACAGTTAGATGTGTGTGTGTGTGTGTATATATATGTGTACAAAAACATGTGTGTGTATATGTATATACACACATGGGTGCATACATGTAACAGATGTGTGTATATATATATATATATACACACATATATACACACAGTGATACACACACACACATATATATTTATACACACACACATAATTCTATTCCTTAAAGTGTCCTGATAATTATGGCAGACAGACATTGAGTATATAATGTATCTAACAGAGTAACTGCTTCCATCTGTCTCTGTGTCTTTGCGTGTGACGTATGCACATTCATAAGGACAATAGTAGCAGACTGCCTGTTTTCTTCTTCATTCACTAAACAAGTATAAACCCTCTGTTTCTATCCTGTGTGACTTTTGTATGCTTTTCATATATAAAAACGGAGAAGGCAATGGCACCCCACTCCAGTACTCTTGCCTGGAAAATCCCATGGACGGAGGAGCCTGGTAGGCTGCAGTCCATGGGGTCGCTAAGAGTCGGACACGACTGAACGACTTCACTTTCACTTTTCCCTTTCAGGCACTGGAGAAGGAAATGGCAACCCACTCCTGTGTTCTTGCCTGGAGAATCCCAGGGACGGCAGAGCCTGGTGGGCTGCCGTCTATGGGGTCGCACAGAGTCGGACACCACTGAAGCGACTTAGCAGCAGCAGCAGCAGCATATATAAAAAAGTTTATTTAATGTTAGTTTGTTGTTTTTGTGAATTTATGATTTTAAGAGTGTGTCATTATTTGTAGAGGGTCTGCAGAATAAGCTGCCTCACCATTTATCATTAATAATCCTCACATATAAAGATGTTTCAGTGTTAGTTTGCTCATTTTTGTGAAGATAAGTCAGTGTATTCCTCCTAATTTATGTTCAGAATTGAGAAATCCTTTGTTCTCTTGATGGCTTTTTATTCCCTGTAGGTGTGAGCGCCGTTTTGAAGGACATCCAAACCACTGCTACCCGTTGGAATTGCTTTTAGCCCTTGTGGCCGATACGGGGCTGCGGTGCTGAGGACAGACCCGTATGCACTGCCGCGGCGGTGTGCTGGCCTTCAGGCAGAGGTTCTTCACTCACTCTTGTGGAGACAGTCAAGACTGCTGCCTGTTAGGATAGAGTCTTGACTAGGGGCCAGTGCTTTGGGGCTGCCACATAGTAATGGTATTAAATCGCAATCACACACAAGGTATGACAGGCCAGTCATAGAAGGACAGATACTGTGTGATCCTACTTATATGAGGAACCTGAAACAGACTCATAGAGGCAGACAGTGGAAAGTGGGGCCAGGAGCTCGGTGGGGGCGTGGGAGATTCTGGGCAGGGGACACACGGGTTAGTTATGCAGGACGAGCAAGACTGGATTCTGCTGTAAACCTGGCGTCTGAGGTCAGCAGCACTGCACTGTGTACAAGAACCTTGTTAAGAAGGTGAACTTACGTTAAATGTCCTCAGTACAATTGAAAACAAGGTTGATGGGAAATTCTCCCAGGGAGCATCTTGCTGTCACAGCCTGGACCTCCTGGCCGCCATCCAGGTCATTAAGTGTGGAGCCGGTTGGACGTCCGTGTGCGTCACTGATGCTGTCTTAGAGTGTGTGCCTCCTCAGTCTTCACCAAGAGGCAGTCCTGTGATAACGGGGGGCCCAGAGCTAACTGAGTCTTTGTGGGTAACTTCTGGCTTAAGAGAAAATACTCAGGATAATGGGACAAATTGAAAGGGCGCACAAAGAAGCAGACAGACAGATCCTAGATACGGAGCATCCTTCAGGACACCGGTCCAGTTCCTTCAACAACAGCATGGCATGAAAAAGAGGCAGGCAGAGGAAGGATTGCTCCAAAGTAGGGAGACATAAGAGCATGCACAGATCTCGACTGGATCCCGGTTGACCCGGCATAATTGTTAAAAGACATTCGAGAATACTTGGGTAAGGTATTGATATTTACTGGGTAGTAAATATCAGGGAATTATTGTTATTTTAGATGTAAAAATGGCAGTACGGTTAGGTGTAAAATGCCCATGTTTTTAAATACATACAAAATACACAGGACTCGTTTTTGCAGTTTGCTTCAAAGTACTTCATGCTTTTTAACCCCAAAAACTAGAAAGAAAAAGAAGACAAGATACGACACTTGGAGCAGGTGTGTCAGGTCTTGACGATGTTGCATTTGGGTTGTGTGTATGTGTAGCTCCTGTATAATTCTCTGTACTTTTGCACGTATTTGAAAAATTTCCAAATGCAAGGCCACACACGGGCATTGGGAGCAGTCCTTGACGTGCACGAGCTTGACTTCACCCTCGCAGGAGCCCCTTCACGACCTCCTCGAGGGCGGGGCCCGGCACGGAAGGGGCTGCTCGGCTCAGGGGCGCCTGCGTCTGTGTCCGCTTCTTCTCTGTACCAAAGGGAATCGCTGGGTCTCTGATCCATGGTGTCTCCATCTGCCGTAGCGCATGGCGGTGCTTACTGTAGGGAAGAGGAGATAATACGTGTGCGTGGTTGTGGTTTAGAAATGTCGCTTGAATCTTACTGTGCAGAGAGCTGTGACTGTACCGTGATGAATTGCTCGGGATCGCACCAAAACCATGGGCCCGCTATTTCATTATAGGATCACCTTTGCAGAGAAATCAAAATGAAGGCATGAACCAGTGGACACGTGCAGATAATTAGTTGCACATTTCATCATAGGTCCACAGATGCTGAGAAAGACCAAGCAGTTATTGGAAACCAGGTTGATCAGGATTTGCTTCCAGACCAATGGGGCTGCTTCTCCCTTGGGTGGGCGACCCCGACAGTTAGACCTGCAGTCAGGGCCGTCTAGGCATCCGCCGTGCTCCGTCTCTGAGAGAGGAGCTTGTCACCTTGCTTGTCACAATTCTTGTTGTCCGGGCTTGGTGGGGATCCATGAGAGAAGAAGGAGCTTGTGTGTCTGCCTCAGACGCGATGGGAGAGCCCAGAGCAGCATCACCAACCTTCTCTAACAGACTCTCCACAGCTTCCTGGACGCAGGCAGCGTTTCTGCCTCAGTGTGATTTTAAATAGGACTCTGTATTAAACCTTGACTATTTTGGTCTTCTGAGAAAATACTATTTTTTTTAACAAAAATTCAGTGATCTGAAGAAATGTGCACAGTTCTGAGAAATATCATTTTTGGAAATATTTTAAAAAGCAAAGTAAGTGTCCATAGTTTGACAGTTGATTCCCCCATGGACCATATAATTATTATGAAGCTTTGGAAATACAGAATTCACTTCTGTTTGCAATTCTTTTTTCTTCTGTGGGGTTAATTCGGGGAAAGGGAAAATGGAGGACACGTGTTAGAATCCTGTGAGATGGAAAAATGAAAGACACTTCATCTTCGCGGATACGGTTCAACAGAATTACAAAACAGTTGTGATGAACTGGTCTAGTCCTGTTTGCAAAACGCCGATCTTTTTCAGTAGTACACTCAGTCCCTCACGCTTTCTGTGACGATGTTTTTGAGCGGTGTTCCTCCCGCACCCCTGTGGTTTCTGCCACAGCCTCATCTTCTGCCTGAAAGGTGTTGCTTGTTCTTCCTCACGCCTCTCCCCAGGGACTGATTTAGTTTCAGAGTAACACTTATTCTCTCCAGGTTTTGTTTCCCTTTCTTTTATTTTCTTAGTACATTTTAGCTAACACTTATTTTTCTTTAATGGGGAGGTTGCTTCATGAATCAGTAACTGTTGTTACCTCTAATTAAACATTTCGTTCTTGCCACAGATTGTAATAAAATTGAGTCAATTACAGAATCCCTTGTTACTTTTCCACTCTTCACATGAAGCACATTTTGTCCTTTTGGACTGGTGTGGAATACAGCTCGTGATAAAAATATTTCTGATATTGGGAGCTGCAAACGGCTGTTTTCATTGACCCAGGAACCTTCTGGGTGAAAAGATATGTTTCATTTATTTATCAAATTATTTTTTCTATGTTTGTTCCCTTTGTTCATTCTTTGTTTTCCTTCCTTTTTCTTTTTACGTCTCTTTATTTCTTTGACTGTGCTGGGTCTCTCTTGCTGCATGCAGGCTTACTCTGGTTGCAGTGAATGGGGGCTGCTCTTCGTTCTGCTGCGCGAGCTTCTCACGGCAGTGGCTTCTCTCGTTGCAGAGCACAGGCTCTGGCGCACAGCCTTTGGTAGTTGTGGCACACGGGTGGCATGCGGAATCCTCCCACACCAGGGATCGAACCTGTGTTCCCTGCGTTGACAGGTGGATTATTATCCACAGGGAAGTCCTAAAAGATACGTTTCGTTTAATGCCATTTTCATGTAGAACACACAAGACTGTTTCTTAGATGACTCTTACTTAGAATTGCTTCACGGTGAATACCACAGTGTCATCTTAGGTGCATTTTGAGAGTCCAGGCAGACACAAGCCAGTGTTAGTTCCCATTTGGATTTAGGTAAAAATGAGGAGTCTCAGGAAGGACTTTTCAACAAGAGATAATCCTGTGACAGAAGCTGACCAAAGTGGAAACTCAAGCCTTGAGCCCTGCCTGCGAGGGCTCGGAGCCGCCCTTCGCCCATTGGCCCTCCAGCCGTGTGTCTGCGCCCACCCTCGCCCGCGGTCCTTCAGGGCAGGGAGCGCGCAGAGGCAGTCTCTTTCTCTGTTGGCTGGTGCTGCAGCTGCCTGGGTGCACCCACTCTTGACCCTCCGGGCACGGTTATGTCAGAGAACTTTCTGTCTCTTTCTCGCCCTGTTTTCCATTAGCCCACAGGCGAGTTCTCTGGGCCTTAGAAATATTAACGTAAGCCATGAGCTTGCACTTACCTTACCTTTGTACTTGTGTCAGTCACACATCACACTGAGACTCCTTCTGACATCAGCCCGGTTACCTCCAGGCCTCCTTTCCCCGCCCTTTTCTTATCTCTTGAAACCTTTTGCTCCGGTTGCTTCTCTTTAGGCACCTGCCTAGTTGTTTTCTGACTCTTCTTCTCGCGTCTTCTGTTGTAAATTCAACCATGATTTGAGCTGTTCATGCATCACAAGTTGAATACATGTCAGACTCTGATGCCAGCCTCTTCCTGCTTCCTGAATGTGGCAGCTGCTTGGCGTCACCTGAAGACCTGGCTGTTTTAAACTTAGAAACAGTGACTGGTTTCCCTTGAACACCTGCTACCCGAAGCCCCAGTCTCACTTCAGTTTGGTTCTAGTGGTTTTCAGTCCCTTAAACTGTAGCGTGGAGATGTCCATGGTGGTCAGAAATCTGCTTCTCCCTTCCTGCAGAGCCTGGAATCTAGAGAGTGTGTGTGTATGTGCATGCATGTGTGTGTGTGTGCATGCGTGCCCCATATGTGTAGTAATATGCAATACAGCAAGTGCCTTATATACAAACCTTCAAGCTGTGAATTTTCAAAGATGCGAGTGTGCACTGGCGCGTCCAGTCACACAGACTGCTTCACGTGTCAGGTGTACACTCTGGTGTGCATGCACCTTCCTCAAGTGAATGCGCTTATGTGCACTTTACTGCATAGGATACACTAGTCCGTTATCTTTATTTCAAGTCCAGAATGTCTAGAAGCAAGTGTGAAAGCAGTGGCGATATAGCTGGTACTGCTGTACTTTTTAAGGTACTATACTGTAAGATTAAAAATGTTTTCTTTATTTGTATTTGTTTTTATGTATTCTTTGTGTGAAAAATATTATAAATCTATTACAGTACAGTACTGTATAGCTGATTGTGTTAGTTGGGTATCTTGGCTTACTGTTGGACTTAAGAACAAATTGAACTTATGAATGCACTCTTGGAATGGAACTCATTCATATGTAGGGGACATGGTGTATATTCCTCCAAAAATTATAATCTTATTGACATATTTATAGACAGGTCATAAAGTAGTTGTATGGTTAACTTTTCTGAAGAAAGTTGCTAAGAGCAGTTGTGGACATCTGTTTTCATTTCTTTTGGGTGTGTGCAGAGCCGTGAGATTGCTGGGTCAGAAGGCTGGTGTAGGTTTAATTTTGTTGGAAGCTTCCAAGGCAGCTGTACTATTTGAACAATCGAGCACCAGATGTTTGGCACACACACACGCACCCAGACATACACACGTGCACACACGTGAACACACAATGCATCCAGATGTACACACACATGCACACCCAGGCGTACACATATATGCACACATGTGCACCCAGATGTGCACAAACATGCATACACATGCACACAAATGCACCCAGATGTACACACACATGCACAGACATACACACATATGCACACATGTGTACCCACCTACCCACACACATGCACCCAGACATACACACAGGTGCACTCAGCTGTACACACACATGCACATACATGTACACAGACTTGCATACAGACATACTCACATGCACATGAGCACACAGAATATACAGACATGCACACACACGCACCCAGATGCATATACACACGCACCCAGGACATACACACACGTGCACACAGATGTACACATGTGCACCCACATATACATGTGCACACATACATATGTGCACCCAGATGTACACCCACGTGCACCCAGATGTACACACATATGCACACAGTGCACCCAGATGTGCACACATGTGCACCCAGACGTACACACACGTGCACACACATGCACACAGATGTACCAGCCACACAGATGCACACACGTGTATACACACAAATATACACACATGCACACACATGGGGGCACACGTGCACACACATACACACACGCACGCACAGCAAACACACAGATGTACACACACGTGCACACAGATGTAAACACATGTGCACACAACCTACAGTTAGGGTGACAAGTGAAGTGAAGTGAAGTGAAGTTGCTCAGTTGTGTTCAACTCTTTGCGACCCTGCGGACTGTAGCCTACCAGGCTCCTCCATCCATGGAATTTTCCAAGCAAGAGTAGTGGAGTGGATTGCCATTTCCTTCTCCAGGGGATCTTCCCAGGGGATGAAACCCAGGGATGAAACCCAGGTCTCCTGCATTGTAAGCAGATGCTTTACTGTCTGAGCCACTAGGGAAGTCCTAGGGTGACAAATGATACATCAAAGCTGACACACAATATGGAACATGCAGAAGGAGGTGAAGGCTCCAGAAGATCTGCACAGTTTATTGGCAAGCAGCTCAGATGCTGGAGTGAGGTGGCTGTGGTGTCCAACCTGGTTTCAGCTCCTGCAGCTGCAAGATCTGGGAAGAGCACCCACCTCCAACTCTGGTTTCCTTGCCTGTAGAATTGGGACAATAATTATATTTTTTATAAGACTCTAGAGAGGATTGCATGAGGAAAATGATATCCAAGTTAGGTTCAGTGAGTGTTTGCTTTCATCATTAATCTCGGTATCTTATAGTTGGAAATAATAGATGCAGCAGAGGTGTGGTCATTGTCGTTTCCCTTATCCACTCAATCTGAATAGCAGACAAGAGGAGAGCCTTGATTCTGAGAAGCCTGCAGAATTAATGAGAGCACCCCCCACTGTGGGGGCAAGAAACAGCAAGGAGGGTTTCGAAGCATCTGTGGGGCTAGAGGGGCTCTGGAGGCCCTAGCCCTTTAGGAAAGGTGTTGTTTCCAGCAAATAAAAGTTTAGAGTCAGAAAAACCAGTGGGAAATCTCAGTGCGGACGCCTGATGGCTGTGCCGGTCGCTCGCTCCCTGCATGACTCGGTTTCCTCAGTAGCGTGTGAGGTGCTACTCATTGCACGCACACACACCCTGGCCAGTGGGGTTGGTGTGACAGTGGTGAAGTGTTTTGCAGATGGAGATTGATTGTACAAGTGTCATGCTTACTCTAGCCCTGTGGTTCTCAGAGTGGGGTCTCCCCTGGGAACTGTTAGAAATGCATGTTCTCAAGTTGTCTTCGGGTCTCACCCCAGTAGCTACATGAGAAGTCTTCGAGTTAAGTAAACATATGCATTTCAAATAAACGCATCTTTGGGCCAGGAGGAAAAGGCAGACATTTTACTTTTCCACTTTAGTTCAGAATATATAAAACATCTATGTGTAGACTTTATCGCAACACCACTGTTTCAGTTCAGTTCAGTCATTCAGTCATGTCCAACTCTTTGCGACCCCATGTACTGCAGCATGCCGGGCCTCCCTGTCCATCACCAATTCTCAGAGTTTGCTCAAACTCATGTCCATCGAGTCAGTGATGCCATCCAACCATCTCATCCTCTGTCGTCCCCTTCTCCTCCTGCTTTTAATCTTTCCCAGCCTCAGGGTCTTTTCCAATGAGTCAGTTCTTCACATCAGGTGGCCAAAGTATTGCAGTTTCAGCTTCAGCATCAGTCCTTCCACTGTTTAGCCAATGACAGAATCACTTGGAAAGTCTAAATATGAAGTACTCATTAGCACATTAAAGTTGATTTTTTTGGAGAAAAGGAATCAACTTTGAGGTCTTTCTCCTGCATATGGCACTTGTCTTAATAATCAGTGGAGTTTAGATAATACTTGTTGGCACATTTTGTTGCTTAATAATTAGAATTGTTCTCCCACACCTGAGAACCAGAGTTTATCCCTAACATGAAGCATTCAATAGTGACTCCACACATATATCTTTTAATATAGTAATACAATTAGAGAGGAATGTATGTTTTTACTTTTCATTTCATTAGCTGCTTAGAGAAAATTATAAATGTTTGAATTGCTCAAACTCCAAGCTGATTAGTAGGAAGCAAAGCATAGACATTTGTCTCTCAAGCTTATGGAAAAGGGTAATAAAACAGATTTTCCTGCTCAATTTGGGACTTGCAGAGAAGGGTGAAATACAAAACCTGTTACTTAAAATTAATCCTCACACATGAGCATATATTGAAAACTGTTCAAAGGGTTTTGTAGAGGCTCATGGAAGAAAATAGAAAGTGTGATGTAAATTCATGAAGATGACAAACTGTCTCAAAGGGAAAAGAGAAAAGCATGTTTCACGACGCTGCTTCCATGGCTTAGGCGGTGTGTCAGCTGCCCTGGATGCAGCTCTGATGCCTGATCAGCTAGGGAACTTGCTTCTGCTTTGCACGATTCCTTGCAGATTATTCACATCTGCAACACAGCATCTGTGCCTTCTGTCTTCCAGGCGTACGTGTACGAAACCAGCTCCAGCACTTTCTCCCACAGACTCTCAGGACACACCAACACGGTTGTTGCCGTGGCCTTCAGCCCGGTTGCCGCTCAGGTATGGTTTCTTCTGTTTCTTACAAGTCTCATGTCATAGCTGTTGTATCTGTCAGACTGTGTTTGGGTATAATTTTATTATATTTAAGTTTACATGCTAGTTCTCATTGAGTGCAGGGAGATAAACTTCGAAAATGGACCTTTACTGAGGAGGAAGAGAAATGGAGGGTTTTTCATTTTACAGTGAAAGTATTTGTCGTTCTGTGCCGATGGACATTTGCTCCAACTGAAATGTAGATAAATAAGGAGATCTTCTTGGACAGGAAGATGGAAGGAGGAAAGCAAGTACAGTGCAAGTAAGGAATGGATTTCGAAATTCCCCAGACAAGAATTTGGAGGGAGAAGGAGAGCCACAAAATTTAAAGAATGTTAATTAGGAGAAAGGATTAAGATAAAGTAACATCTGTTGCCAATCAACCCAGAAAAGTGAATGATCTTGTTAAAATACAGAGGGAGATCAGAATTCCCAAATACTCAATTTTCATTAGTACTTAATACTGCTTACATCTTTTACTCCAGATCTCCCTATGTTTGTGCTTCTGGTTGTCTGGTCAACACTGGCTGCACCCTGGTGGCTCTGGTGCTGGTCAGGCCCAAGACCGTGCTGGACTTGGGGGGAGCGGCTGGCGGGCTCCGCAGACCTCCTGGCCGTGTTCCCGCAGTCCAGACCTCGTTTAAGGGCACATTCATGAGGATTAGCAAAGTGGGCGCTAGCCTCCACATCTCCTGGTCAGGAAGGAGACAAGGACTCCCGGGGTGGTGCCAGCTTTGTTCCAGGGATGCTGCATAGCTTTGGGGGAAGTCAGGAGACAGATCCCATGGCTAGCTTTTTTCTTTGTAAATAAATTTTAATTGAGAGAGATATTATCCCCTTTCAAAAATTAAAGTTTTGAGTCCCTTGGAATAAGTTGCTAGATATGGTCCCAGAGTAGACTTTTTCATTATTGATGTTGCTCGGGTGTCAAAGTAAGACTTGTGAGTCTTTTGGAAGAAGCTTATACTTGTACTGATGAAATGATTCCAACAGTGCGTGTGGCTCAGAGAAAAGGGCTCTGACAGTGACGGGGGTCCTACCAGCTCACGGGGCGCAGGGCCTCCATAGGGTGGCCGAGACCTGAGAGGCTGTAAGGACGCTGCCCGCTATGGCCCTGCCAGGACGTGCGGCTGTGCCGGGCGGCCAGGTCCACTGTGGTCTGGAGGGCGGGTGGTCAGCTTTGAGTCTGTAGAAGGTGGTGTGTTTGTCTTAACATACTTCACTGTTGAGGTGGAGACGAACGTCACAGTTAATCGATCCCGGCTGCGATGGTAGCCAAGCAAGACTGATTTCCAGCAAACGATGCAGGGTATTCAAACCGGAGGTCAAAAGAAGTCGGGAGAGGGAGCGGGCAGGCTGCGGGGAGCGGGTCTGCGGCCCTGCAGGGAAGAAGGCGGGGAAACGTGCAAGCGAGCTGCAGAGGAGCCGCTCCACGCGAAGACAGAGGTAGAGGACGTTTGTTGGAGTGAACAGCAGTCGCAGATACAACTTTACTTCACGTCATCAAAGGTATCTTACATTGATATCACAGCATCCGTTTTACCTGATGTCAGTTATAAAATAATTAATGAAATGCAGCGTAGATGAAAGATAACATAAAAGCCCTTTCTTACTGACAGTGGATATTTAGGGTATTAAGTAGGTATTTATTTTCTGTTGTCCCTTTCTGTGCCATGTGGGGTTTATCATGGAAAATCCTGCTTTGGTCTTTCCACCTTTGCTGGGTTGCATTTAACTACGTCACTAACATTACCCAAGAAATAGAGCAGGAACATGAGAGACCTAAAACTGTTTATGCAAAGAGACAGGACGCAGGTGGAGTCCAGCTCCAGGCGTGGTTTAGAGCCGGTGGAGGAAGAACCAGGAGCAGTTACGGGCTGTGTGTGTGAGGCCATGACCTCTGCCCTCCCTGCCTTGGGCCAGCTGGCGACTGGGGAAGGGGGAGTAGAGGGTGGAAATCCGGAAAATTCTCACTTTAAGATAGTGATGCTTTCATAATGGATATTTGAATTGTTCTTGATGTTATAAGGAACGTGTTGATGTACATCTCTGTGTACACAGCGTTTTCTGTAACTAGGTTTATCAGGAACAGTAGTGCTGAGTAAAATAGTGAAACTTTGAAAGGATTCTGATAAATACAGACAAACATTTTTCAAAGTGCTGCTTGTTTCCCCACCAGCATCAATTGTTAACACTTTGATTATCTTGTTAAATCCATTATCAAGAAATAGTGTCCCATTATTTTGATTTGAAATATCGGGGAGACTACTCATTATTTCATATGCTATCATGTACTCAGCTTTTTTCTTCTCATTTGTAAATTACTTGTTTGTTCTTCATATCTTTATCTTTTTGCTTACTGATTGTTCCAGCTTTTAATTTAAAATTGGCTGTGATGATGTGTGTGCTGGCTCCCCCGAAATGCGGCTCCAACTCACTGTAGATCAGAAAGTGTTTCTTCAGTGATTACAGTTAAATATAGAGATAAGTACATACACCTGCACTATTAATAGATTTTCATAAATTTAGGAATAATCAGAAGATAAGTGGTATTTAAGGTGTTTGTAAATGTTTTAAGGACTTTGTTATACTAAAGTATTTGATTCTAATTTGAAATGTGAACGGACTTTTGACTTGTGACTTTTTAGCTGAGAAAAATAGGAAAATTTCACTAAGTTTTTGAGCAGCATTTTCATTTTTAAGAGGACTTGAGAGTCATCATCATAACAAACTGTGGAAAATTCTTCAAGAGATGGGAATACCAAACCACCTTACCTGCCTTCTGAGAAACCTGTATGCAGGTCAAGAAGCAGTAGTTAGAACTGGACATGGAACAGCAGACTGGTTCCAAATAGGGAAAGGAGTACGTCAAGGCTGTATATTGTCATCCTGCTTATTTAACTCATATGCAGAGTACATCATGAGAAATGCTGGGCTGGATAAAGCACAAGCTGGAATCAAGATTGCCAGGAGAAATATCAATAACCTCAGATACACAGATGACACCACCCTTATGGCAGAAAGTGAAGAAGAACTAAAGAGCCTCTTGATGAAAGTGAAAGAGGAGAGTGAAAAAGTTGACTTAAAACCCAACATTCAGAAAACTAAGATCATGGCATCTGGTCCCATCGCTTCATGGCAAATAGATGGGGAAACAGTGACAGACTTTATTTTTGGGGGGCTCCAAAATCACTGCAGATGGTGACTGCAGCCATAAAATTAAAAGACGCTTGCTCCTTGGAAGAAAAGCTATGACCAACCTAGACAGCATGTTAAAAAGCAGAGACATTACTTTGCCAACAAAGGTCTCTCTAGTCAAGGCTATGGTTTTTCCAGTAGTCATGTGTGGATGTGAGAGTTGGACTACAAAGAAAGCTGAGCACCAAATAATTGATGCTTTTGAACTGTGGTGTTGGAGAAGACTCTTGAGAGTCCCTTGGACAGCAAGGAGATCGAACCAGTCAATCCTAAAGGAAATCAACTCTGAATATTCATTGGAAGGACTGATGCTAAAGCTGAAACTCCAATACTTTGGCCACCTGATGTGAAGAACTAACTCATGGAAAAAGACCCTGATGCTGGGAAAGATTGAAGGCAGGAGGAGAAGGGGACGACGGAGGATGAGATGATTGGATGGCATCGCTGACTTGATGAACGTGAGTTTGAGTAAACTCTGGGAGTTGGTGATGGACAGGGAGACCTGGCGTGCTGCAGTCCGTGAGGTCATAAAGAGTCGGACACGACTGAGCAACTGAACTGAACTGAGAGACATCATATTGATACAATTTAGTTTTTTAGATTTTTGAGAATTAAGAACTTGGGAGCATTTTGGTTTTTTATTTTTGTCATTTAAAGAAATGTAACATATTACACTTGAAAGGAATCGATAATTTTAATAGAATTTAAATTATATGAAATCATTGCCTAGGGGATTTCAATCTGTTCATCATGAGTGGAGTCAACACAGACTGAAGGCCACTCTGCATGCGATGGTCAGAATCTACTAGAGCTCTACATGTGATAAATAAGACATTGAAAGGCTTAAGGAAGCTAGGGCTCGCGGCAGAGACCTCGACAGGTCGGATGAGACTCTGCAAATGAAAACGAGCCACAGGCCGCTTTCTTCTGCACGAAACCGCCGTGGTGCGCCGAGGCCCCCGCTGCCGTGGTGTCCGGCACCAGCCTGCCTGTTTGCGTCGCTGGTCTTTCCGCGTCAGTGTCTGCTCTGAGGGACTGAGATGCACCGTGTCTGTGCTGGTGGAAGAGGCTGCAGCGTGACGGAGCCTCTGCTCCCCAGCGGGCGCTGGGAAGACGCTTTACTGCATGAGCATCCGCGGGCCTGGGCAGGGGCGTCCTGCCCGCCTCCAGCCTGGACTTACACCCAAGTCACGGGGCCAGGGGCTTCCCTGGTAGCTCAGTTGGTAAAGAATCCACCTGCAATGCAGGAGGCCCCAGTTCGATTCCTGGGTCGGGAAGATCCCACTGGAGAAGGGATAGGCTACCCACTCCAGTATTCTTGGGCTTCCCTTGTGGCTCAGACGGTAAAGAATCCTCCTGCAATGGGGAGGACCTGGGTTCAATCCCTGGGTTGGGAAGATCCCCTGGAGGAGGGCATGGCAACCCATTCCAGTATTCTTGCCTGGAGAATCCCCTTGGACAAAAGCCTGGTGGGCTGCAGTCCATGGGGTCGCAAAGAGCGGGACACGACTGAGTGACTGAGCGCCGTGCGGGGCCGTGTCCCACACAGACATGTTTGCATATGTGGGACCTGACCTGAAACGACTGTGTTTGCTCTCAGCTTCACTTGTTGAGAAGGCTCGAAATCCTAAATGAAACAGCAAAGCATGAATATTGACCAGCACCGTTCATTCCCCGTCAGCTACCGCCGATCATCAGGAGTCACAAGGAGTCCTGAAATCATCCTGCCCTGTTTCTCCTCAGGAACGTGCACTACTGAGAAGTCCAGTCCTCACCATCTCTCAGCCATCTTGACCTTGTTTTCCTGGAAAAGAGAAAGCAGTCTTGTTATAATTTTCATTTTTGGTTGGAGAGTGTTGGGGGGGCCGTTTGGGGTTCTGAGGTGATTTCAGTTTATTCCATTTTTATTTCTCTGCTGACTTCCAGAAGTTGCCATAGAAGTAAAACTGTATGTTTAGAGAGAGCTTAAGAACAGCTCTTGTGATAATTAATTTTATGTCATCATGACTGGTGAGGGAGGCCAGACGCCTGGTGAAGCACTGTTTCTGTGCATGTCTGGGAGGGTCTCCAAGGAGAGGGGCATCTGCGCTGGTGAACCGAGGAAGAACTGCCCTCCCGCCGTGGGGGCCTCACCCCATGCCAAGGGCCTGGAGCCCACACGCGGTGGAAGGAAGGGAGAATTCCTCCCCCGACCTGAGCGGGGCGTCCGCCTTCCCCTGCCTCGGCCATCAGCCCCATGGCCCTCAGGCTGGACTGAGTGGCCCCTCCAGCCATCCTGGGTCTCTCAGCCTCCATCTCCACGTGGGTCACCTCCTGGAATAAATATCATTATAACATGTCCTTATCTGTCCTGCTGGTGCTGTTTCTCTGGAGAACCTAACACATCTTCTTGTTCCTAATTGTTACTCTGAAGTTCATATGCTCTTCGTACCAGGATACAAACCTGCCCTGTCCTCCCACAGAGACTGTCTTGTCAGGGTGCACTGGGCCATAGCTCCTGCACCTGGACTTCTAGTTTCTGTAGGAAGATGCATTCGAATGGTTCCTCAGGTCACTGTCCCAAAACGTGCACAACTGCTCACTCACAGCCAGACTCGCATCCACGGTCCCTTCCCACTGATGCTGGGACCTCCCAGCAGTGCCGACATTTCCAGATGCCCCTGGGCTGCAGAGCTGCCGCCGGAGCAGAGCTGCCGCCGGATCAGAGCCCGCCCGTGTGAACCCCTGTCCCAGCCACTCCCTGGTTCCCCTGGCTCCTGCTCTGTCTGAGAGCTGGGATGGAGCCCAGCAATTGCCTCATATCCATGCTGACTGCCTCCTCTCTGCCTGGGCCACTGTGGGCCTTTTTTAAAGATTTGCAGTAAACCCAAGCATATTCAATATTATTTTGTCATTGGAGCCCCCAGTTTTGAATGTCCACACTGCGTTAATGCACAGACTGTGGCTGAGATGTTTGACCTGAGCTTTCCAAACTGAAATCTGATGACCTTTTCTTAAAAAAGCATTTCTCCAGTTTCATTTTGCTTCTTAGATGCCACTCTCTAAAGAGGAAAGAGGCAGGAGGAAGGTGTTAGGACAAGGACCAGCTGGTAAATCTTGTAACAGTGATATTTATCAACTACTTTTTAAAAAATTATTGAAGTGTAGTTGATTTGGGACTTCCCTGGTAGCTCAGCTTGTAAAGAATCCGCCTGCAATGCAGGAGACCCTGGTTTGATTCTTGGGTCAAGAAGATCCCCTAGAGAAAGAGATAGGCTACCCGCTCCAGTATTCTTGGGCTTCCCTTATGGCTCAGATGGTAAAGAATCCTCCTGCAATGGGGAGGACCTGGGTTCAATCCCTGGGTTGGGAAGATCCCCTGGAGGAGGGCGTGGCAACCCACTCCAGTATTCTTGCCTGGAGCATCCCCATGGACAGAGGAGTCTGGTGGGCTGCAGTCCATGGGGTCACAAACAGTCAGACACGACTGAGAGACTGAACTGAACTGAGAGTGTAGCACGCCAGGCCTCCCTGTCCTTCACCATCTCCCAGAGCTTGCTCATACTCATGTCCATGGAGTTGGTGATGCCATCCAACCATCTCATCCTCTGTTGTCGCCTTCTCCTCCCATCTTCAATCTTTCCCAGCATCAGGGTCTTTTCCAATGAGTCAGCTCTTTGCATCAGGTGGCCAAAGTACTGGAGCTTCAGCTTCAGAATTATTCCTTCCAATGAATATTCAGGACTGATTTCCTTTAGGATTGACTGGTTTCATCTCTTTGCAGTCCAAGGGACTCTCAAGAGTCTTCTCCAACACCACAGTTAAAAAGCATCAATTATTTGGTGCTCAGTCTTCTTTATGGTCCAACTCTCACATCTGTACATGCCTACTGGAAAAACCGTAGCTTTGACCATATGGATCTTTGCCTGCAAAGTAATGTCTGTGCTTTTTAATATGCTGTCTAGGTTTATCATAGCTTTTCTTCCAAGGAGCAAGCATCTTTTAATTTCATGGCTTCAGTCACTGTCTGCAATAATTTTGGAACCCTAGAAAATAAAATCTATCCGTAGACAATAACCCTAGAAAATAAAATCTGTTGCCACTTTTCCCCCATCTGTATGTCATGAAGTGATGGGACTGGATGCCATGATCTTAGTTGATCTTAGTTTTTTGAATGTTGAGTTTCAGGCCAGCTTTGAACTCACCTCTTTCACCCTAATCAGTAGGCTGTTTAAGTCCTGCTCGCTTCAGTCACACAGACGTATGTTTTCATTCTTTTCCAGTCTTCGCACACGTAGGTGAGCACGGAGTGCGGAGCTCCTGTGCTTCACGGCAGGCCCTTGTTGGTTACCTGTCTCACACTGGGTTGTGTGTGTGTGTTAATCCCGAGCTCCTGATTTACCCTCTGGCCTCAACTGCTTGTTAAGCGCCAGGCTCTGTGCTGGGCACTTGGTTGGCTCCAGGAGGGATCTAAAGTCCCAGAACAGTGAGCAGTGAGAGTGTGGTGTTCCTGTTTTTCCTCCGTGAGGACCTTGGGCTCAGACGTCGCATGTCTTGTGTGATAATCGCGGTACAGTACAGACATGTGACGTAAACTCGGCTGGGCTGGGGCTTGCCGTTGAGGCCTCATCAGGGCGTGCTGGCTCTCTGCGCGTGTGTACCTGTCTTGTCACCAGAGCGGGGAGGGGGCCCCCAGGTGGAGCTCTGTCCCCAGGACGTGACGCGTCTGTGGTAGGCACGTGAGGTTGCCCTCCTGGTGGTTCAAACGTCACAGCGGCCTCGGTGTAAAGTCATCAGTGGTCAACATCAAAACAGTTGTCTGTTTTTCTTCGAACGCAGCAGCATGTTTTGAGGGCAAGAACACCATGAATGTCTGGTCTGGGTCCACACGGACAGACACCGGCTCCCCGTGGCTTCGGTGGGTGCTGGGGCCGCCGGCCTGCGGGTGACTTGACCCCTGTCCTCCTCTGGGGCCCTCACGCTGGAGAAAATGGTTGAGGGTCTCACTGCTGTCTTCTGGAATTAACCCGAGGATTTCCAGAAATTAAGAACAGGGCTTTGTAAGTGGTGCTATTGTGTGTTCACCACAAATGCTTCTTTCTTTGTTACGTAGCTGACCAAGGGCTTCCTTCTGATACATAGTCGCTCACAGACAAAACCTGAGCCATTGGAGAAACTTGATAATGAAAAGGAAGAGTTGGACTTACAAAGTCAGCTACTGAGAAGCTGGTGCCGGGTGTACCAAACCCCTTTCTTAGTGCTCAGCTTTTTAGCAGTGGGCTGGTCTGTCTGCTCCCATTCCCGCTGGCATCCACGTGGTGGGCAGGTCCTCATCCAAGGCAGGAGGGGTAAGGGAGGAAGGCAGCCCCCACAAACATTATGGGTGCTTGACATCTGGAGGAGGTGTTCTTGGTAGGTGGGACTTCATGATCCTCTTAAAATATCAACCAAGTCATAGATCAGGGCAGGCAGCATTCTGTCTTACCTGGAATAGAGTCAATTTCCCAGGGTATTTCTAATTTTGAATATTGTGGGGAATCAATATTAACATTCAGTCTTCTGACTATTGATTTAGGATAAAATTTCATCTTGGTTTAAAATTTTACCAAAGAAAGTTAGGCTCTGCATTTAGCAATTGGCCTGAAAGTCCAAGCAAAGACGCATCAAATGGAACTAATATCACGTCCTGCGTCCCACTGTCCGTTCTCAGCTGCCCACGGGCAAAGTACGTCAGTGCAAATGTAGCCATTTAAGTAACGTGAGGATCCGTCTCCCAGATCTCAGTCTTCTGAATCCTCAGAGGGTGCGGTGAGCCCGGTTGACACGTTGGCTGTAATTTTTCTAACTGTAGTGACTCTCTAGGATTGTGCCTTCCGGCGAAGCAGCGTCCCGGAGAATGGCTCTCTTTCTGTGTGTGGTTTTTTTGAGTGTGGATTTTGACAGCCTGCTGTTCCTTCCTGTGTCTGACTTCAGTCAGGAAGTACCCAGACCTGCCAGGTCGAGGTGGGAGTGGAGACTGCTGTGACCCAAGAGGCTCTGAGCTCCTCCGCGGGCATGGACAGCAGTGGACAGTGCGCGTCCTCCAGCCTGTCGGGCGCCGGGGGTCCACAGCCGCGGCTCTGAGCGGTGGCCTTGCGCTGCAGACTCAAACGACACCAGGTGGATCTGTTCATTTACTGGGACTGTTTCAAAAGCTCCCAGGATGGGGCAGTGCCCGAGCCAGGCCAGCACGCAGGCCGAGGCCAGGCGACAGCAGGCTGGGAGGCAGGGGCCAGAGAGCTTTCCAGAAGCTGGGAGAGTCTGGTCAGCGCCTTGCACCAGCCAGGTGGGTTCCAGCCGAGCCCCCGTGCTGCAGTCAGACGGAAGCGCAGGTGTCCGGCTGCCTGGACTGTGTCTGACAGCGGCTCCCTTGCCATGGGCGGCGTGGCCCGAGCCGGCAGGGGGCTGCCACCTGCCGTGTGGGTGTTGGGCACCTGCTGTGGAGCCCGCAGGTTTCACAGGACGGGGGGCGCGTCACCCACCAAGGGTGATGCAGTGAGGCTGGAAGGGCCTCCTGGGGCCAAAAGCACAGGCCTCACGAGGGATGCTGCCCTCCAGTCGGAAAGGTTAACTCGGGTCGTGTAGATGCAGTTTGGGTGCCTGCCTGGCTCTTCTGAGAAGCCCCGGAAATGGTGACCCTTCCTTTTAAAGCTCCCTGCAGCCCTCCTGCCATCAGGATCAGAAAGTCAAGCCAATCTGTGAACTTGGGAAATAAGTTTCATTATTCTAACGGTTTGCATTTTAACTTTTAAAATAAGCAAAAGAATTCTATTGTGATTAGCCTTAGACTTTAAAAATTATGTTGGCAGAGAAAGGACTTTTGCTACCATGTCTGTTTGAACCGTTTCTCCTGTCTCTTTGTCTCTTGTGAGAAAACAGAGCCTCGTGGACTCCTTTTGCTATTGATTACAACATTTAGAAAAAAATGAAGCTCAGCCCTGAGTAGGAAGCAGCCTGTGGTTGGAGATGACTGAGGCCCGCAGAGGCATGTGGTCAAGGCCAGTTTAGTCTGGTCCAGGGCCCCGAGCCCGAGGCCGCAGGGTCACTTTTTGTCGGAAACGCTCTCTCCTGTCGGGCCTGGACCACCGCGGCTGCTCGCGCAGGGTTTCACTGCCACTTTTCAACTTTATTCTTTTTTGAAAATTGGCTCCTTTTCCTCTTTGAGTCAGTGATTCTCCACACTGGATGTTCGCAGGATTGCCGGAGCAATGAGCCGATTTAGTCAAAGTCTTGTCCGTGTCCTGGGGGCCCTGGGAGTGCTGGGGTCAGGAGGTATGAGACTCTCGGGGCGGAACCTGCCTTCTCCTGCAGGCTTTCTCGGGGGCAGCCGTAGGTCCGTCCTTTCTCAGTCTGCGGGCAGCCTCTGAGTGCAGCGTCCTTTTCCTCACCTTGAGCCTCCGGTCTGGGCTTCTGCAAATGCCTGGCTCCAATCCTTTAGACCCAGGTCCATTTCCAGCTCCACGTTACACCTCCAGGCCGGGTGTTCCTCGTTCCCGGAGCCTGCCCGATGGGTCCTTCCTTGTTTGACTGTCTGACCGCCACCCACTGGCAGCCTGTGTCCTGGATCTCCACCCCTACCTCGTCCACTTGCCGTTGAACATAACCCAGCCAGTTATCACATCACTTGTGATTTTCCTTCCACTCACCCCCTCTGCCCCCCGCTCACTTGTAACAGGTTTTACAGACACTTCTTACCCACCTTCCCCTCGTCTGTCTTCCATTCTGCAGCAGATCCCACCCCACCCCAGCCCCGCACTCTCCCACCCCTGACCCTCAACTGCCTTTAGTCACAGCCTTCCTCCCCCTGGACTGTGAGAGCCCTGTGCCAAGACATAACAGGAGCACAAACCTGGGTTTCCCTGGTGGTCCTGCCGTATGCCTGCTGCCCCGAGAGTCAGTGCTGTTCGTGTTCAGAAGGGCCCCGGGGTAGGAGCTCAGGGCTGCAAATCCCCCCCTTGCACTGCTTCTTAGTAACACCCCCCTGATTTTTCCAGTTATTTAATTGGAGGATAAGCGACATTTCTCCAAAGAGACATACAGATGGCTAATAAACACATGAAAAGATGCTCAACATCACTCGTTATTAGAGAAATGCAAATCCAAACCACAATGAGTTACCATCTCACATCGGTCAGAATGGCCATCATCAAAAAGTCTACAAACAATAAATGCTGGAGAGGATGTGGAGAAAAGGGACTCCCCCTGATTTTGATGTCACTTTTAGTTCATTTAGTCCAGAAGACCTCCAAATTTCCTGTTTGGTTTCTTTACTGGTGCTTCACTGGGTTATCTAAAAGTGTGTTCTGCTTGCAAACCCTTGGGAAATTTCCCAAGATCTTTATTGATTTCTTATTTAATTCCACTTGGTTACAAAACATTTTTTTACATGATATGAATTTGATGAACTTTGCTTCATGTTGTGTATTCACTTGAAAAGAATGTGTAGTCTGGAGCCTTCTGTAAGTATGAACTAGGACAAATGGGCTAAAGCATTCTTCAGATGGTCTGTGTCCATACTAACTGTCTACATGTTCTGTCAACACTGAAAGTGGCGCTGAAAACTCTGACTGTGATCCTGAGTAAGGGACTCTTCTCTGAGGGCCCTCCGCTAACTCTCTTTCCTTATAATTCTGTCAGCTTTTGCTTTTTGAAGCTCCTGTATTGGGTTTAGGATTGTTATGTCATTTCGATGATCAGATCCCTTTACTATTATGAAATGGTGTCTTTTTTCTTTATTTTCTTTGAAATATACTTGATATTAATACGGCTGCTCCAGCTTTTTGATTGGCATTACGATAGTACATCTTCATTTTTTTCTTCAACCTGTTTGGTCTTTATATTGAAAGTATGTTTCTTATAAGTGGTATTCAGCTTTGTCTTACTCTTATCCAATCTGATGTTCTCTGTTGTTTAATTGGTATATTTAGACCACTTACATTTAATGTGATTATTGATATAATTATGTTTAAGACTCTCACTTTGTTTATTTGTTTTCCGTTTGTCCATATGTTATTTTCTCTTCCTGTCTTCTTTTGGCTGAGTTGGATTTTTTTTGTACTTCTATTTTGTAACTTTTTCTGGATTCTAGCTATAGCATGCTATTTTAGCAATCTGAAGTTGCTTTAAGTTTTGAAGTGTATACTTTAACTTATGCCAGCATGCCTTCGGGTTATATTATCCCACTTTATCTATGAAAACTGAAAGTCTTAGTCGCTCAATCATGTCTGACTCTTTGTGACTGCATGAACTGTAGTCCACCAGGCTCCTCTGTCCATGGGCTTCTCCAGGCAAGAATATTGGAGTAGGTTGACATTCCCTTTTCCAGGGGATCTTCCCAACCTAGGAATCGACCCTGAGTCTCATGCATTGCAGGTGAAATCTTTACCGTCTGAGCCACCAGGGAAGCCCTTTATCTACAGTAAAAACCTTGTAGATGGATGTAAGTGCATCTCCATTTCTCCTCTCCAGGCCTTTAATCTCTGATAATGATGTGTTTCACTTTTCAATATGCTATAAATTCACATTACATTATTATCAGTTTTGTTCAAACATTATCTCTTAAGCAGATTTAAACAATAACAGCAAAATCTTATATATTTGCCATGCAGTTCTTCACTGAACCTCTTGAGACTTGATTTTCTTATCTCTAAAATTGGGTTGTTGAATTATATAATCTCTCTGATTCTAGAACAGCTAAGAGGGTTGTTACAATGTTGAATTCTGTGTGCAGGTGCATGTGTGTGTATGGTATTTTAAAATATTATCTTTTTTTTTTTTTTTTTTTTTTTTTGCCATGTGGTATGTGAGATCTTTTTCCCTAACCAGAAATTGAACCCATGCCTCCTGCAGTGGAGCCGTGGAGTCTTAGCCACTGGACCACCAGGGACTTCCCTGTGTGTTTTTTTTTTTTTGTATCTATGTAAATATATATTCTCTACTTTCTTTATATTATATCCACATATAATTATATGCTTTATATAGGAAACTGGATAGGTCACTGAGGAGTATAGGGGCCTGTTGACCAAGGTCTGATACCCAGAGTGTGGCAAAGCCAATACTGAGCCCGTCTTTGTCTGGATTCAAACCCAAGAGCCATCAAGTCTCAGTTTTGATTCTGCCTCTGATGCCTCTTGAGTTTTCTGTCCAGCTGCTGCTGGCCTCCGTGCGCTGTGTTATAGGAGTCCCGTTCAGAGACTCTCTTCCCGGCCACACGCCCGAGCCTGATTGTTTATTTGTAGCCAAAGACAGAAGGGTTTGAGTTCAATTTAGAAATTTTCTTTTACTCATTAGATATTAATATGTACTGTGTAATATCACTGTTCTAAGTGAGAAACCTGTATGCAGGTCAGGAAGCAACAGTGAGAACTGGACATGGAACAACAGACTGGTTCCAGATAGGAAAAGGAGTCCGTCAAGGCTGTATATTGTCACCCTGCTTATTTAACTTATATGCAGAGTACATCATGAGAAACGCTGGGCTGGAAGAAACACAGCTGGAATCAAGATTGCCGGGAGAAATACCAATAACCTCAGATATGCAGATGACACCACCCTTATGGCAGAAAGTGAAGAGGAACTAAAAAGCCTCTTGATGAAAGTGAAAGAGGAGAGTCAAAAAGTTGGCTTAAAGCTCAACAGTCAGAAAACTAAGATCATGGCATCTGGTGCCATCACTTCATGGGAAATAGATGGGGAAACAGTGGAAACAGTGTCAGACTTTATTTTTTTGGGCTCCAAAATCACTGCTGATGATGATTGCAGCCATGAAATTAAAAGACACTTACTCCTTGGAAGGAAGGTTATGGCCAACCTAGATAGCATATTGAAAAGCAGAGTCATTACTTTGCCAGCAAAGGTCTGTCTAGTCAAGGCTATGCTTTTTCCAGTGGTCATGTATGGATGTGAGAGTTGGACGGTGAAGAAAGCTGAGCGCCACAGAATTGATGCTTTTGAACTGTGGTGTTGGAGAAGACTCTTGAGACTCCCTTGGACTGCAAGGAGATCCAACCAGTCCATCCTAAAGGAGGTCAGTCCTGGGTGTTCATTGGAAGGACTGATGTTGAAGCTGAAACTCCAATACTTTGGCCACCTCATGCGAAGAGTTGACTCATTGGAAAAGACCCTAATGCTGGGAAGGATTGGGGGCAGGAGGAGAAGGGGACGACAGAGGATGAGATGGCTGGATGACATCACCGACTCGATGGACATGGGTTTGGGTAGACTCCGGGAGTTGGTGATGGACAGGGAGGCCTGGCGTGCTGCAATTCATGGGGTCACAAAGAGTCGGACACGACTGAGCGACTGAACTGAATTGAACTGAAGTGATATTTATTAATAAACATTTATTTATTTGATTATCACATCCTGGAGAAGTGGGTACTTAATTATCCTCATATTACAGATGGGGAAACTGAGGCATGAAGAAGTTAGCATACTTGAACAAACCCATGTGGTTGGCGAGTAGTTATGCTAAGGTTTGTTTTCCATCAAGCTGACTTTAGGTCCCACCTTCTGGAGCGGTGAGCCCACACTGCACAGCCAAGGAGCTGTGTAAGAACAGGAGAGGAGTCGTAAGTGCCCTGTGAGCCTGGGAAGGCTCCCAGGAGAAACGGGGTCTGAAACGCGCAGGACGAGAGGGGAGCCCACCTCTTACTCATAGAGACCTGCGGACCAGCAGTGTGTTCTCCATCTTAGGTTCTCTGACTAGAGATGAATTCTACATCAAGATTGCAAAAGAGCTGCTTGTTTCCATTCTATGAGAGGTAATATATATTCTGTGAATGTGGCATTAATGCTTTTTTTTTTAGACGTCAAGTGCTTTCAAACGTGTTTTCACATCCAGTGCTCTGGTTCTGAAGAGTATTTTATTCCCAGATACTTCCTGACTTTCTCATCATGCCCACATCATAAAAGTTAATTTCACTTCTAAAAAATCTACAGTATCTCCCTTTTGGAAAATGTTCTGCAGATCTTAGCAAAGTCAACAGCCAAACCATAAATTTAAATGTAGTGCAGACTTGAGGAGTAGGAAGCCTGCTACTGTCACGTTATTTATTTTAATATTCAAGCGATTTCCCGTGATGGCCAGAAAAAGGACCACAAATTGATCTTTCACTGTAGTGTAGGCATAACCTGTCCAGATGATTATTTACGAAGATGAAACAAATAAGGTGTTGGCCTCAAGGTTTCTGACAGAATTTCTTCAACAGAAGAGGAAGGAAACTGAACCTCTGAAGCTGGGAGGAGCTATTGTTTGTGCTGGAAACCACCCGAGTGGGTGAGGCTGTAACAGAGAGAGGGCGTCGTGTTCCACAGCATGAGACAGAGGATTTCCAGTTTGAACCGTTAGTAGCAGAATTGATTCCAGGGCTCAAGTTGCCAACGTTGGTCAACTGAAGTCTGTTTGGCTGTAGATTTATGGCTCTTGTGCTCTGGAGAGGTGCGGAATCTGCTCTGGCCGAGCGGCAGGAACTCGGGTTGGAGTACACCTCGCGTGCTGTGCGTGAAAGTCTACTAGAGCGTTCCTCAGAAAGTAGGGATGTTTGTGTCCTGACCCACGTGTGCTGCTTCCGTAGGTCCATCAAGAGGCTGGACGTTTGAGTTTCCCACTAGAACATCAGGGTGGGTGTCAGAGCCGGTTCTGGGAGCTTCTGTGTTAAGTGACCTGGATGGCAGTACAAAGGCCGACTGCCACGTCGCTGTCCTCCTGGGGGACCACCTGCGCTTGGCTGTCCAAACTCTAGGTTTCAACCCCTGACTCCACCCACTCTTCTGGGAAGGCCCACACCCATCACTCTATAGCAAGAACCCACTGAACCTGAACCCAGGGCCTATGCTGAGCTCAGTGGTCTAGATGCCCCCGGCTCCATCTGCAGCCTGGCCAGAGACAGCCCAGGAGTCATTACCTGCGTGAAATCAGTACTGCCCCAGGCCACTGTGGGACCCAGTGGGCAGATGTGATTAAAAAAAGCAGAGAGAAAGTTCTAAACGCAGGTATGCTCCAGGAGCACTGATTAGCAGACCCACCTCATGCGAAGAGTTGACTCATTGGAAAAGACCCTAATGCTGGGTAGGATTGGGGGCAGGAGGAGAAGGGGACGACAGAGGATGAGATGGCTGGATGGCATCACTGACTCGATGGACATGGGTTTGGGTAAACTCGGGGAGTTGGTGATGGACAGAGAGGCCTGGCGTGCTGCGGTTCATGGGGTCGCAAAGAGTCGGACACGACTGAGTGACTGAACTGAACTGAAAACAGAGTACCCAGTGAGGAAGGCATTTTATATCCAGAAGCCATTTCGAGTTTGTAGGAAATGGAAAGTCCAGAGAAATGTTGGATTTAGACCAATGTCTGATGAAATGCAGGTCACACTTGCTAGTTTGAACCCAGAAAACACTAAATCATGTGAGGAAACATGATGGCATAATTTACCCAGTACTCAAAGTTTGAAGAAATCATGAAATACTATAAAGCTAGGAGGGTTTTGATAGATATTAAGGTTTCTGGGAGCACTGAAAAGACATCTGACACCGTAGTCTCCTGTTGATGGTTCTATGAACTTTTGCCGTAAGTATTTTGCTGTTAGTGTTTTTGCCGCAAGCATCTGCATACCTAATTGGCTGTAAGGCAAATCTGCCATAAGGGATTAAAAATCCAAAAATTAAAACAGTTACATTTCAAAGTGCATACTGTGAAATGAATAACAAAAAAGAAAAAGTTTTTGTTGTGAAATACAAAATATTTGAATAATTTAAAATGCATGTAGAGTCCTGGCAGTCGTGCATAAATGACCGATTTCATTTTGTGGTTGCCTTCCACGTCTCTCCTTTGTAGTAGTTTGTACTTTTTTTGCTTGTTGATTCATCTTCTCATTCAGCGTTGCACATTTTCTATTTTTGCTCATATTCTCTCTTTGCTAAGAGAGGTATCGGTTTCCTAGTGCTGAGATGTTCTTTGTGCCTGATCCCTGCTGTGCGCTCCTGGTCCACTGTCGCTTGTCACACATCCCCGTGACGACTCTGCCGCTTCAAATCACCAGAGGATTTGCAAGCCGATATATTATCACTTTTTCTGATAGACGATGCAGTGCGGCTTTGCACTCTCACTTCCGGTAACTTTACCCCCCTATTTTCTGTCCGGTGGGTACGCATCGTTACCGTCCACTGTCTTAAGGCTGCCCGTCTGCCTGTCACAGTGTAGACCGTTATGAGGGCTTTGGCTTGTGTCGCATGAAAACAAGGCAGCGCGGTGATGGGGAAACAGAACCAGGAAGTCAGCCAGACGGCCTCCAGCCCTTTGCTCTTTCCCGCGTACTTGGTTTAATGCCGACCAGTCACGCACTGAAAACGCTTGTGGCGAAGGTGCTTATGGCAAAAGTTCTCTACATGCCTGATAACATGTCTGAAATGTTTGACTGCTTGTGACTGCATTATAAAACTGAAGGCTCAATATTATTCTAGAAAATACTCACTACAGTGCTGTAATTGACCTTGTGTGACCTCATAGTCACCATTTTGCTTAACTGCTGTATAATTCTCCCTGTAGGATTTTGGTGAAAAAGCATAAATGAACCTGTAAATGCAAATCCTCAGCACAGCCTCCAGGATTTTGTCCCACAAGGTCTCAGCCGGCCCACTTCCCGGCTCTGCCGCCCCACACTGTTCACGGGGGTCCTGCGCCGGCCCCGCACCCCTGCTGCCCTCGGTGTGGTCCTCAGGCAGACCCCCACTCACCTTGGGCGGCCCACTCCAGTACTCGTGCCTGGGGAACCCCGTGGACAGAGAAGCCTGGTGGGCTACAGTCCATGGGGCCAAAGAGTGGGACATGATGAGCGACTGAGCAGAGCGCTACAGTGCGCAGCGCGCGGAGTGCCCGTTCCTGAACCGCCAGTTCACGTGTCGGCTTCCGCGCTGGGGTCTGCGCGCCTCGGGAGGACGGTTTTGCTTCTTCACTTCTATGCTTGAGAGTCAGGCTGTCACCAGCAGAGCAGAGGCTCAGTGTCTCCTGGGGAGTGAATCGTGGGTGTGTGCGTGCACGTGTGTCGGGTGTGTCCGTGTGTGTGTGCACACGAGCGTGTCACGATCCCATCACCACTGCTGACTACTGTGCTCGCTCGGCCCCGGGAGTCACAGTCTCCCCTGAGGGCATCTCCCTCCCATGGAGGCAGAAATCCACATGAGACCCAGCGTCCAGGACGCCCAGCTGTGCTCTGGTCTGCTCTGCAGGCATTTAAAGTGATGAATCAGCAGAAACACAGAGTGAGTTTATGTGTAAAATGTAGACTTTAGTGCAACCCCAGACCAGCTGAGAAAGAGAGCCCCTTCCACTGTTGCCTGTGAATCGATCGAAGGCCGCTGGTCCTGCCGCCCTGGGAGTGAGATGGCAAAGGGATGTACACAAACATCTGTTTCGTGGCTTCAGAAGGTGGAGATCTGGGATCCTAAGGTGTTTACTTTTTCTAAGGACTCACTGCATTGGTGTTGTTCGGTCACCCCTGTGCTAGTTCAGGATTTAAGCCTGAGCTTTCCCAGGGATGACACCCACAGACAGGAGAAGGGTAAGCAGGGCTCCGATCTCGGCAGGTCAGGGCTGCTCGGAACCCGCCGAAGGCGCGGCTCTTCCCTGCAGCGCTGGAGCGGAGGGGGACCTTGGTTACTGGACCCCCGGCCTGCACAGCCATCAGGTTTTCCGTCGGGAGGCTGCGTGCCTCCGTGCCCAGCTGCCATGCCATCCTGCCAAGCCACTAAGTTCTTCCAGATCTCGAGGCTGAGGGGACTGTGGGCCTACAGTTAGCTTGGAAACGCAGTTCGGAATCAAGTTTCCACAGTTGCCTTAAATTGGAAGGCACGTCCCGTGCGGTTTGGTTCTTACTTTGCTGCTTCAGATGATTACAACTTGTTTGTTAGTCTGTTTGCTCATGGTCCATTTTAGCAGAACTCGAATAGTAGCACTTGCGAGCTAGAAGTAACTTGAAAGATCAGAGACAACACTCTCCTTATTTTACATTTTTGATAAAATACACCCTGCCCCCATCTAGAGGAGTCGGGCCACAGAGCTAACATGCAGCAGCCTTGGTGTGGAACCCGGGCTGTAGCTCCTCCTGTCCTAACCCAGCCCTAGCGCGCAAGCAGGGACACCCCCTGGTTTGCGCTCCACGCTCATGGTAGCAGCTCTAAGAGCTATTTCTTCTAGGAGGATTGACCTTGCAAATCATCCTTAGGCTTCCATAGCAAGTTATCGTGTTCACATAAAGTAGATATTTATTTACCCTTCGAAGTCATCCTAAAAGGTGTCATCATTTCTTATAGAAACAGACAGACACAGGAGGCTGAGACGGACCCAGGGTCACGGAGCTGCTGAGAGAGGGTTCTGAGGAGAGATCCTGCATCCACAGCCAGAGACTTCCCACGATGCTCTCGCTGATCCCTCTTTTCCTGACTTTCCGACTTATTGTTATATTTACTCATCCTTTTGTGACTATTCGTTCCTAATGTTTTTAAATACTCGTGTTTTATTAAAACAGCGAGCGTTTTCTATTGACTGTAAGCTTCGTTAGCACCAGTGAAGGGAGGGGTCTTCTGTGGCTCGTCCCCAGCCCGAGATGTGTGCGACTGTAACACCGCGTGAGCTGGTGGATGTGGTGTGTCTTCCAGAACGCACACCGCTATAGCTCAAGCTCATGCCATAAGATTAATTCCTAATTTCTGTTCTAAGGTACGTTATAAAGATTCAGTGAATATTTGGCACCAGCACTTCCTTCTGATATTTGTACAAGAGAGGAAGGGCTTACTTGGTCTGCTGGAGACAGAACGTTGTGGGTGGAGGAGGCAGGCACAGGAGATGAAGATGCGGTGGGGGGCGCAGACCCGCCAGGTGCAGGGGAGCGGGCCCAGGAGGTGGGGTGAAGTCGGGGGCTCAGACACATGTAGGCAGTGGAGGCAGGGCGCCTGCCATCTAACTGGCTAATGAAGGGGAGGATTAGGACCTTGTGAGGCCCTGTGGTTTAGATGTTTGCTCTCGTGGTTTATTCCCAGTGAAATAGCCTCACGCAGTAAGGTGGGTCCTCACGCACCTTCACAACAGTGTGAAGGGCCATGCTGGCCCAGGCGCGGCTGGGACTTCCTGTTTCCCCCACTGTTTTGTTTTCCCTAGAATTGTCTAGCAGGCGCTCTGTTTAACTTGTGCCCACATGAAAACATCAGAGACTGTGTGCAAACATGAAGAGACTTGTTGGCGTCCTGTTCTCCTCCAGTGGACAGTGGGGCAGAGGCCACTCGGCTTGGTGCTCTCCTGAAAGTTTACCTTTTGTAAACGTTTCACTGAGCACCTAAGCCAGTCACTTACGTGACACAGAGTCTCCTCCACTCGGTTTAGAAAGTTACGAAAAATATCTAAGAAAAGAGGGGACAGATGGATGTGTGATACCGACTCCCTTTGCTGTACGCCTGAAACCAACACAACACCGTGAATAAGCTACACGCCAGTGAGTTAAAATAAAACCTTTTAAACAAAGGGAAAAACCCTTTTATCCTCTGATTTGAGAAAATGCTCCTACTGTCTCCTTTTTAAGATTTAGTGGAACTCAGTGAAATCCCCAAAAAGAAGGGGTTCTGTGTGAGTTTGGACATTTCTCCAGCTTCTCAGGAGCAGAGGAGACGCGGGTGCATTCAGCCCTGTGCTCAGCACCCAGGGGAAAAGGGCCACAGCGGTGAAGCTCTGGCCAGAGAGGACGTGCTGGGGCCCTGAGTCCCAAAGCCGCTTCATGTTTCATAGGATGTGTTTGAACTAGAAGGGATGAGGTCTTAATGGAGTTTAGTGACATCTCACTTTCTTCAGTTCAGTCGCTCAGTCGTGTCCGACTCTTTGCGATCCCATGAACTGCAGCACGCCAGGCCTCCCTGTCCATCACCAACTCTCGAACTTACTCAAACTCATGTCCACTGAGTCAGTGATGCCATCCAACCATCTCATCCTCTGTCATCCCCTTCTCCTCCCACCTTCAATCTTTCCCAGCATCAAGGTCTTTTCCAGTGAGTCAGCTCTTCACATCAGGTGGCCAAAGTATTGGAGTTTCAGCTTCAACATCAGTCCTTCCAATGAATATTCAGGACTGACCTCCTTTAGGATGGACTGGTTGGATCTCCTTGCAGTCCAAGGGACTCTCAAGAGTCTTCTCCAACACTTCAGTTCAAAAGCATCAATTCTTCAGTGCTCAGCTTTCTTTATAGCCCAACTCTCACATCCATACATGACTACTGGAAAAACCATAGCTTTGACTAGACAGACCTTTGTTAGGCAAAGTAATGTCTCTACTTTTTAATATGCTGTCTAGGTTGGTCATAGCTTTCCTTCTGAGGAGTAAGCGTCTTTTAATTTCATGGCTGCAATCACAATCTGCAGTGATTTTGGAGCCCCCCAAAATAAAGTCTGCCACAGTTTCCACTGCTTCCCCATATATTTGCCATGAAGTGATGGGACCGGATGCCATGATCTTAGTTTTTTGAATGTTGAGCTTTAAGCCAACTTTTTCACTCTCCTCTTTCACTTTCATCAAGAGGCTCTTTAGTTCCTCTTCACTTTCTGCCATAAGGGTGGTGTCATCTGCATATCTGAGGTTATTGATATTTCTCCCGGCAATCTTGATTCCAGCTTGTGCTTCCTCCAGCCCAGGATTTCTCATGATGTACTCTGCATATAAGTTAAATAAGCAGGATGACAATACACAGCCTTGACGTACTCCTTTTCCTATTTGGAACCAGTCTGTTGTTCCATGTCCAGTTGTAACTGCTGCTTCCTGACCTGCATTCAGTATGTGGACAATGTCTGTGAGCAAACCAGTGAAAAGAGAGGCTTCAGTTGAAATTGCAAGGTCCTAGAAGAGCTTCCTTGGTGGCTCAGTCGGTAAAGAATCCGCCTGCAATGTGGGAGACCCGGGTTCGATCCCTGAGTTGGGAAGATCCCCTGGAGGAGGGAAAGGCTACCTACTGCAGGACTCTTGCCTTAGAGAATCCCATGGACAGAGGAGCCTGGTGGGCTACAGTCCATGGGGTTGCAAAGAGTTGGACACGACTGAGTGAGCAAGCACAGAAGGAAGCTAAGGGCACCTGGACTTGGGATAAAACAGAGGAGGAGGAAGAGGAAAAGAACTATTTATGAGGAAAACATCTCCTTTTGGTTTTAGGGAACGATTTGAAGGATCAGTTTGAGCTGACAGCTGCCCTTCAGTCTTTATAGAGTTGTCACGTAGGAGGAGTCCACTTGCTTCTCGGTTTCCACGTTACTGAACCAGGTCCCATGGTTGGAAGTTTCAGAAAGATTTATTTTTAGCTCAGTGTAACAAAGAACTTCCAAACTTCCAAATAAATGGATCCTTTCTACAGATTAAAGTGTCTTAAAAAGAGTACATTTTGTTCAAAAGTCTCCTGCTGTTCTAGGCAGAGAGGGATCACTTGGAGAGGTTGTGGGGCCCTGTGTGAGTGAGTGGTTCCAACCCAGCAGGCCTGTCCGCCCCTGTGCTTTCCACTTGCAGATGTCTTATTGTGGAGAAGTTCAAGCGTTTGTTCAATGCATAGTGGATCTCCGTGTCCTTCCATTTTCAACAGTTATAACACGTCTTGTTTTGTTTTAGCCCCCGACCCCAGAATACTCTCCATTTATCAGGAAGGATGCCTCTGGCAGGGTGTACCTCAGCTATGACTATCTCAACATGCAGTAATATCCTCAGGAGATAAGGACTCTTGGCCGTGAGTTTAGCCCCATGCTTTGTTGAGATGTGAGTACACACCCTGGCCACAGTCTTGACCCACAAGTCAGATCTGTCTACTCTTCTGCAAGTTCCTCCAGCACCTTCGTGCAGACCTCGTTCTCTCTCCTGGACCACGCCCCTCTTCTGCCCTTTCTCACCAGCAGCCAGACATGTCCCTGAAACAGACCAGCGGGTGTCACTCCCCTCCTGCCCTCACCTCCCCCCCGGGACGGCGCCTACCTCTGCCCGAGGAGGTCGGGGTCCTGCGAGGCCCTGCATCCCCCTGCGGCCTGTGCTGCCCCCACCCTCCTCCCCGCCCAGGGAGCTCGGCCCCGCAGGCACGTCCAGCTCCCCAGATGTCTCTGCTCCACTCAGAGCTGTTCTTTCTTCAGGATTTGTGCCCTGCTTTTCTCCCCGACTACAGTGATTTCCCTGAATTTTCCATCAACAGCTTCTTGTCTCGAGGATCCCAGTTCCCGGGTCACACCTGCAGAGAGCCCTCCTCCGACCACCGACCCGGAGCCCTGGCCCTCGTCCTTGGTCCTGTTACCATTTCACAGTCTGCGCTCATGTCTATGCTCTTCCTGGCCGCCCCTTCGCACGGAATCCAAGCCACGTGGAAGAGGGGGCTGCGCCTCACCTGCCTCATGTAGTGGCGGGGAAAACATCGGGGCAGCTGGCCTGGGATGAGTTTGTCTCTCAGTCACTAGGATCGCGCGGGGCCACTCGGGAGAAAGAAGCAGGCGACCTGGACCACCACTGTTACTAAGGGGACAGCCGCCTCATGGTACAGAGGTTCCCACTGTTTGCTGCAAGGACAGCCCTGACCTCTGTGGTGCTTTTAGCAGGATGACTCTGGGTTAGGGCTGCGTGTTCGAGTCAATCTACGCCCTGTGGATCTGCGAGCCGCGGCTCCCTAGAAAATGCCTACGAGCTACACAGCTCCCTGAGGCGTGACAGGGAGGCCCTCAGCCCCTGAGGGCCCCGCTCTGTGACCTGACCCTGACTTTTGCTGAGAGCTGGGAAGAGGAGGCGGGGACTGGAGGGCTGGTCAGGGCGGCTCGGACCTCAGGTCCACTCCTCCCGCCTCCTGAGGGCTGCATCCTTGACATCTGTAGTGAAGCCTGGTCCCGGGGAGAGCTCCGATTCGCGGGTGCAGTTTAGACATCTGATCAGTGTGTTGGCTCCACTCCTCGGGGTGCAGAGCCCCCTGCGCGGCTTGTCTCGGGAGCATGATGAATCCTTGCTGTCTGATGCGTGCTATCAAACATCTTGGGGCGGTCAGCTGGAATTGAAAAAGCAATCTTTTCTGTAGCATTTTCCTTCATTTTTAAGCACTCTCTGTCACCTGTGTTATTAGTTCCATACTTAAAATGGGATATAGTGTTAGTTGCTCATTCGTGTCTGACTCTTTGCGACCCCATGGAGCGTAGCCTGCCAGGCTCCTCTGGCCATGAGATTCTCCAGGCCAGAATACTGGAGTGGGTTGCCATTTCCTTCTCCAGGGGATCTTCCCAACCAAGGGGTGAAACCCAGGTCTTCTGCATTGCAGGCAGATTCTTTACCATCTGAGCCACCAGGGGGGCCCACTTAAACAGGATACTTGGGTATAAAGAAACGTACCCAGATTAATAGTGACCGTGGCTGGAGCCAAGGGGCTTCCATGCAGGTGTGTGTGGGGTCACGGCGAGCAAGCAGGCTTGAGAGGGTGCCTGGGGCCTGGCCGCTCTGGTGTCCCCTGGAACACACAGCAGCTGTGGTCCTGATGAAGGACTCAGGAGAATCTTCCAAGAGAAGACTCCTCGCCCACCCTCATTTGAACTGCGGTGCCGGCTTCACTTTCACTCGTTTGAGTGTTTGTTCCTGGCACACAAAGGTGCTCTAACATTTTCCAGAGATGAAGTCTCGCAGGCACGCTGGCAACCTCAGGGTGCACTTCTGTCGAGTGATCCCTCGCCTTGTGTGCAGTCGTTGGTCCCGGCTTCTCAGCCGAAAGTGCATGGGGAAGGCATTGGGTCAAATGGAGACAGATCTGGAATTGTGCTGCTGTTTCCTGCTGGAAGCAACTATCCCAATGTGGATGTGTTGGGCATGAAAACTGAACAATAGTTGCTTCTATTTATCATCAGCAGTTCATACTCTGTATAGGAAACTGCCTTCTCCCGACCTTGTTTTGGCCTTCTTTACTGCCGTTTCCTTGCTTGCCAAGTTCTGTGTTATACAGACTTCAAGGGAGATGGAAATTTCTCAAGTGTGGGTGGTCTTATTTCAGGCAGATAGAACATTGTTAAATTATTACCCTAGAGTTTAAAACCAGAGTGCAGTTGTTTTAAGCTATGTTAAACACATCTGGATAACAGTTAATAAGTCTCATTTCCAAGGATAAGGTGAACTACTGGAAAATATCTTATTGCTTTTAAATTTTGCCTTTGCTTTCTGTGATTTACGTCAGATTATAGAAGAAAGGAAGAAAAAAGAAGTTTCGGTGTTTTTTCCCGTTGCTGAATTTAAGAATTTGAAATAGTTCATGGTCTCCTGTATGACTCTCATGTCTTCTAATTTCAGACCCAAGGAAACCTACTTTTAAGTCAAACAAACTTTGTGCTTTGCAGAGAATAATGAAAAGAGCATGATGGTTCAGTCGCCCAGTCGTGTCCGGCTTTGCGACCCCGTGGACTGCAGCCCACCAGACTCCTCTGTCCACGGGATTCTCCAGGCCAGAATCCTGGGGTGGGAAGCCTTTCCCTTCTCCAGGGGATCTTCCCGACCCAGGGATGGAACCCAGGTCTCCTGTACTGCAGGTGGATTCTTTACCAGCTGAGCCCCTAGGGAAGCCCAAGAATCCTGGAGTGGGCAGCCTACCCCTTCTCCAGGGGAACTTCCCGACCCAGGAATCGAACCAGGGTCTCCTGCATTGCAGGTGAGTTCTTTACCGCTGAGCCACCTGGGAAGCCCATGCGAAGCGCACACAGGCACTGTAGCATCCATCATGCTTGGCGTGCAGGAGACCTGGACGCAGACTTCACTTCTGAGCAGAGTTTATCTGCCTCACCTCAAGCTCTCCACCACTGATGGGGATGCGTTAGCTACAGTCCTGCCAGCTATGGTATTTCATTTGTAGCCTAAAGAAAAGACGTGATTTAGTGAAAATTATAGAGCTAGTTCATGGCAGAACGGAGAAGGCACTGGCGACCCACTCCAGTACTCTTGCCTGGAAAATCCCATGGAGAGAGGAGCCTGGTAGGCTGCAGTCCATGGGGTCGCTAAGAGTCCGACACGACTGAAGCGACTTAGCAGCAGCAGCAGCAGCAGCAGCAGCAGCAGCAGCATGGCAGAACACGTTACAGAGGTCTCTAGAATCCTAGATGGGTGTTTTTCCCACAGTATGGTAGCCTTTCAGTATAATTTAGAATTTTACCTGTGTATGATTAGCTATCTTAATTTTTAGGTGAGTCATCTTATAAAATTATACTTTAAACAGTTCACAAAAAAATTAAAAATATATTCATAGATATCTTTTACATTAAAACATTCTTATAGATGAGTAGAAAATACATTCCAGATTTTACTTGGATGAGAAATTTATGTATCCACATGTTAGAATACATGAAGTTATCAAGGGTTGAACTTATGATAAGAGCTAAAACTGATGAAGAAAAAGAAGACTCAAATTACTGAAATCAGAAGCGGAAGTGGAGACATCTCTGCCTGCCTTACAGTGAGCTGCTGTATCACAGTAATGTGTATACCTTGGTTGAAATGGAAACATTCCTAGAAAAGTACAAATTAGTGAAACTGACTCAAGAATAAATAGAAAATTTTAGTAGATTTATAACAACATTAAATTATAATAATAATTTTAAAACTTTCCACAAAGCAAATCCAGGACAAGATGGCTTCACTGGTAAATCTTACCAGACATTTAAAGAAGAATTAATACCACTTCTTCACAAAATCTTCCAAGAAATTACAGGAAACACAGCATAAATCATTCAATGAGATCAGTATTACTCTGAGTTTAAAAAAAAAGAACAGAAAACTAAGACCAATATCTGTTATGAATATAGACACAAAAATTCTCAACAAATTACTAGCAAATCAAATCCAGAAATATATATAAAAAATTATATACCATTACCAATTGAGATTTATCCCAGGAATGCAAGGTTGGCTTAATAAAAAAAGCAAATTAATGTATCATAATACATTATGTCAATAAAGAAAATGTATGATCATCTCAATAGGCAGAGAAAAATCATTTGACAAAATGTAACAGCCATTAATGAATTATTCAAACAATCGAACTTCAAAATGATAGAAATCCATCTATGAAAAACTCACAACTAACATCATTGTTAATTTTGAAAGATTGGATACTTTCCCCCTAAGATTAGGAAAGATGTAAGATGTCCACTCCTACCACTTGTGTTCATGATTGTCCTGCAGGACATGGATCTACCCTGTCCATGAGGTTCCAGTTGGGGCAGTTAGACAGGAAACACAAACTTGGGCACATGAACAGTCACATCTTGAGAATCGTTGCCATTGGTGACACGTCACCAGTACTTTGGGATTGTCCTCTCCCTCGAGTGCCATCGTAACAGACGGAACCGAAGGGAGGACCAGGTGTGGCATCTCAGCACACACCGTTTGCTTCTGGCTTTTCTGTCTTTGAACACGGGAGCCTGCCGTCTTTAGGAAACCCTTGGACTCCACTTGGCATCACTCTCTTAGGGACCTTTCTCTGGATGTAGGCGCGTTCTCCCCAGTTCCTGTGTAGTCACAGCTGTTTCTCTGGGCTTGGATCTAGAACCCACTGTGTGTCTCTCACTTGCTCCTCTGGCCTCATGTGCTCTTTTCCTCCGAAAGCCTTTGCCCGGCGGCGCACTGGACCCCGCACCCCCCGCAGGCTGTGCTCCCTTTGCCCGGCGCGCTGGACCCCGCACCCCCCACAGGCTGCGCTCCCTTTGCCCGGCGCGCTGGACCCCGCACCCCCCACAGGCTGCGCTCCCTTTGCCCGGCGCGCTGGATCCCGCACCCCCCACAGGCTGCGCTCCCTTTGCCCGGCGCGCTGGATCCCGCACCCCCCACAGGCTGTGCGCTCACGCGGCCATGCCCCCGCCCAGGGCCAGCTCTTCTTTCTGGAAAGTTCTCTCCACTTGTCTCCCTCCTCTAGTTCCTACTTGTCCTTCAAGACCCTGCCTTCCCACGGTGTCCTCCCCTGGGCTCCCATCTCCTCCTGGGCGGGGATTGTGCCCTCTCTCCCAGACCCTTTAAAGACCTGTGAACTTCCTTTCCTGTTTCTGTACCTTGCTGTTGTCATCTGTGAACTCTACTGCCTTAGACTCTAGCATGTTACTTGGCAGAAACCACAGATGCTCAAACATATGTGCTGAATTGCTGTCGACAGTCAGATGGCCCAGTGGTGGCACAGATCCAGTGATGACTCTCCTTCAAGGTGAACCTTCATCCTTGACATCTGCTTTTCCTGAAGTTTCCCGGTCCTAGGGGCCTAGGGTGAGGCATTGTCAGAAGTAAGAGTCTAAAATTCTTATTTTAGTTAAAATGTAAAAAACACATACTCTATTCATCTACCTCGACAGAAACACATTTATTACCTCGAAAGCTGAAAACACGTAAAGCTGTGAGTTTCATACGACTAACGTTAACAGAAGTTAAAGGTAATTGAGTATAATGACTGTGCAAGCTTGGGGGTTCTGACGAAGGGTTGGCCTTGGAGTTAAATCCTCAGTTCATGAAAATAGGAATAAAAATAGGAAAATAGGCCAGCCTTGGTGATGAGCACTGCTCCCAGCTGCTGCTGACGTCCAGACTGACGTCTCCTGTGATGCCTGCACCGCGTCTGTGAACCTCGGGCGGGGCTGCCCGCCCTGAGCAGGGCGCTGGGGGCCTGCCTCCCGAGCTTCACGGGCGATGCGCGACGTGAAAGGTGGCGGGTTCCCCAAGGTGGGAAGGTCTTCAGAAGGTGCTTAACGGTGAGGAAATATGGCAAAGGTCCTTCAGGGAAGACAGACCAGAGTTGTTGCTGAGCGAGTGCACGTGCGCGTGATGCCACTGGAGGGGGGCTGCCCGGGGGGCCGGATAGCGTCCCTGGTGCTTCTCCCGCAGCTCGGAGGTGACCTGGGCTCTTAACTCTGTCTGTATCTGTTAGAACCGAGACTTCCTGTAGAACCAAGGGCTTCACGCGGTGGTGTGTTGTATGCTTGTCTCCCTGCTAAGCTTTAACGTTGGGATGGTCTTTGTTGGTCCAAGGAGGGAAGCGGCAACATGGGCTCGAGCAGGAAAATGTACCAAGGCTGAAGGTCCTTGTTAACTGCAGAAAACCTCATTGCTTCCTGACTCTTTCACTTAGAGATGTGAAGATGAGGGTGTGAAAACTGACCCGAGGAAACTAGCAGCAACCTGCTTTTATTAAAACAGTCAAGAGAATGCAATTCTGTGTATCGGATGTAACCCACTCATGCATTCGTTCAGTCAGAATTATCGAGTGTCAGGAAGAACAGTAATGGACAGGCTGATGGATCCTTGTTGTCACTGAAACTTACTCTGGTGAAGAACACAGGCAGTAAACGTCCAAAACCGAGATAACACGGGGCAGTGTCCGGGCCTCTGGTGAAAGCGGGGGGAGGTGGTGTGTGTGTCATAAATCGCGTGTGTGTCTGTCTGTGTATGTGTGCTCTGTTTTAGGGAGCTTTGTGACACTTCTCAGAAATGTAATTCTGTAATCATAGAATTTAGACCTGTGTCTCAGGACGTTAACATTCAGCCTTTCAGTAACTAATGTATTATTTTTATTGGATCCACAGAGTAGGTGGAAGGCGTGGTAAGGGGACAGGAGAGGTGTGGCCACTGACCTCTGACCTCCTTCAGGACAGAGCTGCCCTTCACCAGCAGTGAACCCCAGGCTCACACACCCCGGAGCCAGGTCCCCAAGCGAGTGACAAACGAGCCACAGACTCCGCGCTCAGAGCCCGTCCTGGGTTTCTGCAGAGCTGGGCCACTTCCTTCCCCCCTGAAGCCACACGGGTGGGTGTGTCCTGAGGCCGGCGTGGGGACCGGCGTGTGTGCGGTGCACGGGGACGAACGTGCCTGTGCATCTGGGCGCAGGAACCAGGCCCTGTGGCGGCCAGGCCGTGGGGGAGGCGCCCCGCGGCGGGGGGGCCGTCGGCGGGCTGGGCCCCGAGCCGCCCGGGACATGTTTGTAGCCGTTTGTAGCGCAGCTGTTGAGCCCTGGCCACGGAAGATGGTTGGTATTAGGTTTAACGGTTGTTGATCTAGTATCTGGCGAGGGCGAGCGCTCGCTCCTGACGGGCTGGCGGCCGCTCCGCGCTCGCTGCCGCCGCCGCCCCCACCCCGAGCGACTGCGCTCACGTCGCAGGAATGTGGCGGCTGGACGGCAGTTTCAGCCCCGCTCAGCTTCTCTGTGAATGATTTATAAGGTCGACTTGAAAACTCCATCTTTAAATAAGTTGCAGTGCTGGAGTTGTCCTCATCACATAGGATTCCTATTACCATAATTCTGTTGTTGCTAGTCATGGCAGAGGGCTAACAGAGCCTGCGAACTAGACAAATAGGGCAACTGGTGTTATTTTGCATTCAGGGATAAGTGTTATCCAAGAAAAGAGAACGCCAAAGGAAAGGGTACAATGACAAACTTTTCCACATATAAAGCTCGCAGACTTCGTTCAAAGTGTGCTGGTGGTGACCTCCCTGAATGTTTAAGACGGGGCCATAGCGACAGGCTTTGTCCAAAACTCACCACTGTGATTTACCTGCTGAAGGACGTGCCAGAGTGGGATTAAAAGATGGCTCTGGTTTAACGAGTGTGTTTTGCCCATAATGAATAGAAGCCTCTATTCTTAGAATAGGTAGAGTATGAAGTCGTTTTATGAAACATTTAGCGTACAGATATACACAGATAATATGTTGGTGGAATTGTTTTACTGGAGAACTGACATCATCTCTTAATGCATTCCCACTTTCGAAGGAACAATATATATTATTTTGGAAAATAGAAAATATACACGAATGAAACAAAGTTAACAAGGAAAAGGGAAAACCAGACACTCAGTCCCTCAGAGCTCACACCCAGAGCTAACCGCTGTCGCCATGTTAGTGCTTGAACTTTCGGGTCTGCCAGGCGTGTGTGTGTGCATGTGTGTGTATGTAACACATGCGCATATGTGTGTACACAGGAAAGTGAGGTCCTGTTGCAAATACCGGCTTCCACTCTCACTTTTCTGGCGTTTAGCAACGTTGGCGTCGAGTCCCTGTGCATGGGCGCCCAGCTTCATGCGGGCAGTCTCTGTGTGCTGCTCTCAAGATTTGCTTTTATCTTTGGATAAGTTCATCCTGATGGTGTGGGGCTGTGAGTTTAGTCCACATGGAGTTTGTTGAGCTTCTTGAATATGTGGAATAATGGTTTTCATCACATTTGGGCATTTTTCAGCCATTGTTCCTTGACACACTCTTTCCGCCTCCTCTCTCCTCCTCTCTGGGCTCCCAGTGTGTCTGGGTGCTGATGGGCCTGACGGTGCCCACAGGTCTCTGAGGCTCTGTCCCTTTGTCTTCATTTTTGTCCTCCCAGTCCTCGGGTGGACACTCTGTTGTGTCCACTTGTGTCTGTTCTGTCCTGGCTTCAAGTTGACAGCTTCCTCTGCCTATGTGAGTTGCTGTTGAGTCTCTCTGGGACTGGTGGGTTTTTCATATTGGTTATTGTCCTTTTCAACATCAGAGTTTCTCTTTATGATTTCTCACTCTTTATTGACATTCTCTATTTGGTGAGACATTATCTTCAAACTTTCCTTTAGTTTTTTAGGCATAGTTTCTTTTTGTTTGCTTCTTGGACCTATTGAAAGTCTTTGTGTACGAAGCCCATGTGTGGGCTTCCCTGGGGACAGTGTCTCTTTGCCGCCTTTTTCCGTGAATGGGTCATTCTTTATTGTGTCCTTGCATGACTCATACTTTTGTTGTTGTTGAAAATGAGTTCCATGAACGTTACAATGTGATCCCTCTAGAAACCAGATTTTCTCCCTTTCCCAGGATGATTTTATATTGCTCCTCACGGCAGGCATCTTTATCTGTCTTTTGCTGACTTTCTGAGTGAAAATTCTGTATGTATTATTTGTCATTTATGGCCATTGAAGTCTCCAGCCAGTTGACTTCATTGTCAATTAATGATTAGACAGGGATTTCCTTAAATGTCTGGAACCAAACGATTTCCCTGTCTTTGAAGAGGAGCTGTGTGTGTGTGTGTGTGTGTGTGTGTGTGTGTGTGTGTGTGTGTGTGTGTGTTTACACATCTTCCACATGCAGCCAAGCAGCACACGGCTCTGTCTTACCCACCACTCCTTCACTGAACCTCACGGTCAGCCACAGGTGAGAACTGGGTGCTTTCTGGACCTTGCCTGAGCCAGTACACGGCCCAGGTGAGCACACGGACTGCTCAGTCCCCAGGACCACAGCAGAGCTGCGTCGGCGCCTACGATGTCTCATTTTCCAGCCTTTCCTCCCGAGGCTTTTGGTTTGTGAGCTGTTTGCTCCCCTGTGACCCAGGCAGCAGCAACGGAAGCGTCCGCCTGTATCAGTTCTGGACAGATGCTTCCACCCTGGATCAGACTGCCTCCGGTAAAGCAGAGGCAAGGCTTTGGAGCCAGGCTTCCAGGGAGACATCACGTAGGTCAGAATAAGTGATTCAGATTCTTATACATGAGGTCCGTTCTGCTCCATCCAGTACAGGAGGTGCAGGGGATTGCTGTCATGGCTACCCCTGAGCAAGGGGGTGGGGAATGGGTCTGAGGTGAGTCAAACACCAGAAACCTGGTTCTTACTGAGATTCAACTGTTTTCTTGAGTAAATGTTCTTATGGTGCCTGCAACCTCTGATTAATTCTCAGACTTCTGAAGAAAAAAAAAAGGCAATTCTGTCCATTCACGCCAATTTTTCACTGCCTTTATGGAGGGACGGAAGTTCACGTTTCTTATCTCTCTGCTGTTTTCCTCTGAGTTACTCTTGTGATTTATTTTTTCAGCTGAATGTCAGAGTTAGTTATTCATATTGAGGTCTTGACTTGGATTACATTCAATTCATAGATCAATTTTCAGTGAACTGAGAACCTTATAATTTTGAAGATTTCATTCAAAAACTTGATATGCTTTTCTTCTTATGTATCTCTTTGTAAGTTATTTAAAATATACACACTTACACAAATTTTAATTTCTTCTTTATTTACTTTTATTTTATTTATTTAAGATATTTATAATTTTGTTGTTCAGTCGCTCAGTCATGTCTGACTCTTTGCGACCCCTTGAACTATAGCACGTCAGGCTTCCCTGTCCTTCCCAGTCTCCTGGAGTTTACTCAGACTCATGTGCATTGAGTCGGTGATGCCACCCAACCATCTCATCCTCTGTCATCCCCTTCTCCTCCTGCCTTCAATCTTTTCCAGTATCAGGGTCTTTTCCAGTGAGTTGATTCTTTGCATCAGGTACCCAAAGATATTTATAATAGATAAGTATATAATAAACATGTATGCATATTTGTGTTTATTTTACGGTACTGAAATAGTCCATGAAGTCGGCTTTTCTATTATACTTTCTGAGAATGTATTGTTGGGATAAAAAAGCTATCAATTTGCAGATGGTTCTTTCACTGAATATTTTTATTCACATGGTATCCTTCATTTTTTAAGTAAATACTCTTAACAGAAGTAGTGATAATTTTGACACTGAATTTCCAAATGTATGCTCCTTATTTTATTTTATTCCAATATTTTATTAGATAACATTCCCAAGTTATATTTATAACGTTCTCAAGCACTGCTACATCAGTGTGCTGGCAGCAAGCATTCCTGTTTAATTGAAGCATGACATTTGGGATGTAGCAAAAGTATAAAACAAAAAATTTCTAATGATGGAGAAGTTTCAATAACCATGGATATGGTATATTTGTGAATTTAGCAGAAATAGCTACAGAGTGTAAAAATTAAGCATGCTTTTTATTGTTGGCTTGAATTTTCCCCCACTGTTCATAAGTAGAATCTTGTTTCACTAAGAGATTTAGTTGTATTTTTATTACTCTTTCCACTTTTCTTGTTATTGTGAAATATAATATATTGAAGGCATGTATGTAAAACAAGTGTGTACCCCACAGTGACTTACCATTGAACCTTGTACCAATAGATTCTGTGTCCATTTCTCCAAAAATATATTTGGTATTCTAACTTTTGTGATCATCACCTCCTTGGATTTATTTTTAGTTTTAAAAACATACACCCTAAAAACATATATATTCCTTGTTTCTGAATATACATGACATGCAATGTACTTTCTTTTGTTCTGGTTATTACAAATGAGGCTGCCTTGCCCATTCTCACACATGTCTCTTGTTACACATGTGAACAGATTTCTCCATTTATGCAACTAGGGCAGGAAGTGAAGGGTCATAGGCTTGTATTTTTCCTTTATTTTTTTGGCCGTGCGAAGGAGCCCGAGGATCTCAGTTCCCTGACCAGGTGTCAGACCTTCAGTCCCTGCAGTGAAAGTGCAGAGTCTTAACCACGGGACTGCCGGGGAAGTCCCCAAACTGTCTTGATATGATTTGCCATTTTCATATGAATTTTAAATAATATTATTAAACTTCACAAAAGATACCTGTGGGGAATTTGGCTGGATATGAGAGTTGGACGGTGAACAAAGCTGAGCACTGAAGAATTGATGCTTTTGAACTGTGGTGTTGGAGAAGACTCTTGAGAGTCCCTTGGGCTGCAAGGAGATCCAACCAGTCCATCCTAAAGGAAATCAGTCCTGAATATTCATTGGAAGGACTTTTGCTGAAGCTGAAACTCCAATACTTTGGCCACCTGGTGTGAAGAACTGATTCATTGGAAAAGACCCTGACTCTGGGAAAGATTGAGGGCAGGAGGAGAAGGGACAACACAGGATGAGATGGTTGGATGGCCTCACCGACTCGAAGGACATGAGTTTGAGCAAACTCCGGGAACTGGTGATGGACGTGGAGGCCTGGAGCGCTGCAGTCCATGGGGTCGCAAAGAGTCAGACACGACTGAGCGACTGAACTGAACTGAAATTGAACTAATAGGTTAGTTGAGGAGACATCTTGACAATATTAATTCTTCTGATCCAAGATCCTGCCATTCTTTTCTGTTTATTTAGATTTTATCTCAGTGTTTTATAAATTTCTGTGTAGAATGTCTTACATTCTTTTGGTTAACTTTCTCTTAGGTACCTGACATTTCAGATGCTATTCAAAATATGTCTTTAAAAGTTTATTTTAATATTTTTGTTCATATGTGGAAATACAATTGAGTTTTCTATATTGATTTCATATTCAGAAATCAAGCTAAACTGTTTATTATAAAAATATATTAGCAGATTCTATTCTTTAGCATCATATACTCTGTGACTAATAAGAGTTTTATTTATTACACATAATCTTTGAAGGATGACAGTTTTATTTCTTTCTTTAAAATCTCATCACTACTTTTATCTATTGTTTTTCTTTTTACTACACTGGCTAAATTCTCTAGTAAAATGTTGAATGCAAGTGGTAAGATCTTGTTCCCAATCTTACAGAGAAAGCTTTCAACATTTCATCGAGTTTGCTCTTTGTTGTAGCTTTCTGAAATTATCATTGCTTTTAAAAATTATTCTTTGTCAAATGAAGTTCCCTTTTACTTGTTTGCTAAGAATTGATGCTAAATTAAAAAAAAATTATTTTGGCTGCACTGGGTCTTCGCTGCCGTGTGTGGGCTTTCTCTAGTTGTGGCGAGTGGGGACTGCCCTTCCTTGCAGGACATGGGCTTCTCCTTGCAGCGGCCGCTCTGGTTGTGGAGCGCAGGCTCTAGGTGTGTGGGCTCAGTAGTGGTAACACACAGGCGTAGCTGCTACATGGCACGTGGGATCTCCCTGGAGCAGGGACTGAAACTGTTCCCTGCATTGGCAGTTGGATTCTTATCCACTGCTCTACCAGGGAAGTCCTGGGTGCTAAATTTTAACACATGCTCTTTCTGCATTATTGAAATGATCATTTTTTTTACTTTTTTTTAAACCAATCTTTATTCTTAGAATAAATCCAACTTGATCTTGATGTATTGCATTTTTAATACACTGAGGGATATATTTGGATCATATTTTTATTTTGCATTTAAAAATTTTATGCCCACAACTGAGTGGGTGTGTATACATGTATATTTTTTTCTTTGTGAAGCTGTTGATTTTGCTGTTTTCTCTCTTTATTCAACCTGAGATAAGTGAGTCTTATCTAGACCTGGAGTTTGTCACCTATCAGAGTGTGTGGATTGCCAGCTGGCCTTCCTGTCTTTGTTAGATATCTGTCAGGGAGGGCCGAGGTAACAGTCAGAAGCTACTGGGCAGGACTCTCCGCTGGAACGCTGCTGCACCGCTGTGCTCTTGGGCACCTGATTTCTCAGAGACAGAGACAACACCCAACTTCTTTATTCCTGCATCTGTATCTTCTAGACAGGACTGGCAAATAGGTCTGACCCTTGATGTATGGTAAGAAGCTCCACAAATGAATGGCTGACTCCATTTCTACCACATTGACTGTTAGAGATCAGTTCAGTTCAGTTCAGTCGCTCATTCCTGTCTGACTCTTTGCGACCCCATGGACTGCAGCATGCCAGGCCTCCCTGTCCATCACCAACTCCCGGAGTTTGTTCAAATTCATGTCCATCGAGTCGGTGAGGCCATCCAACCATCTCATCCTCTGTCATCCTCTTCTCCTCCTGCCCCCAATCTTTCCCAGAGTCAGGGTCTTATCCAGTGAATCAATTCTTCACATCAGGTGGTCAAAGTACTGGAGCTTCACCTTAAGCATCAGTCCTTCCAATGAATATTCAGGACTGATCTCCTTTAGGACGGACTGGTTGAATCTCCTTGCAGCCCAAGGGACTCTCAAGAGTCTTCTCCAACACCACAGTTCAAAAGCATCAATTCTTCGGCACTCAGCTTTCTTTATAGTCCAACTCTCATGGCCATTCAGGACTACTGGAGAAGCCATAGCTTTGATTAGACAGACCTTTGCTGGCAAAGTAATCTCTTTGCTTTTTAATATGCTTTCTAGCTTGGTCATAGCTTTTCTTCCAAGGAGCAAACGTCTTTTAATTTCATGGCTGCAGTCATCATCTGCAGTGATTTTGAAACTCAAGAAAGTAAAGTCTGTCAGTTTCCATTGTTACCCCATCTATTTGCCATGAAGTGATGGGACCAGATACCATGATCTTAGTTTTTTGAATGTTGAGTTTCAAGTTAGCTTTTTCACTCTTCTCTTTCACTTCCATCAAGAGGCTCTTTAGTTCTTCTTTGCCTTCTGCCATAAGGGTGGTGTCATCTGCATATCTGAGGTTATTGATATTTCTCCCGGCAATCCTGATTCCAGCTTGTGCTTCATCCAGCCCAGCGTTTCTCATGATGTACTCTGCATATAAGTTAAATAAGTAGGGCGACTATATACAGCCTTGACACACTCCTTTCCCAATGTGGAACCAGTTCATTGTTCATGTCTGGTTCTAACTGTTGCTTCTTGACTTGCATACAGATTTCTCAGGAGGCCAGTCAGGTGGCCTGGTATTCCCATCCCTTGAAGAATTTTCCATAGTTTGTTCTGATTCACACAATCAAAGGCTTTGGTGTATTCAATGAAACAGAAGTAGATGTTTTTCTGGAACTCTCTTGCTTTTTCTATGATCCAATGGATGTTTGCAATTTGATTTCTGTTTCCTCTGCCTGTTCTAAAACTTGAACATTTGGAAGTCCTCAATACCACATACTGTTGAAGTCTCGCTTGGAGAATTTTGAGCATTACTTTGCTAGCGTGAGAGATGAGTGCAATTGTGTGGTAGTTTGAACATTCTTTAGCATTACCTTTCTTTGGGATTGGAATGAACAGTGACCTTTTCTGGCCCTGTGGCCATTGCTGAGTTTTCCAAATTTGCTGTCATATTGAGTGCAGCACTTTCACAGCATCATCTTAGGATCTGAAATAGCTCAGCTGGAATTCCATCACCTCCACTAGCTTTGTTTGTAGTGATGCTTCCTAAGGCCCACTTGACTTCACATTCCAGGATGTCTGGCTCTAGGTGAGTGATCACACCATTGTGATTATCTGGGTCATGAAGATCTTTTTTGTACAGTTCTTCTGTGTATTCTTGCCACCTTTTTTTAATATCTTCTGCTTCTGTTAGGTCCATACATTTTCTGTCCTTTATTGAGCCCATCTTTGCATGAAATGTCCCCTCTGTACTGTATCAAAGTGTTTCCCATTCTCTTGTTTTCCTCTATATTCTATTCTTAACTGCTGCTACTTAGGCCTGGTTATTTTCTGGAAGTTGCTATCTTTGACTATATATGAATATGTCAAAGTGGACAAACTCTAATCAGGGAATGAACAGTGGGTTCTGAACCTAGAATTGTAAAACGTGGCTCCAGGCTGTCTGATGCTTCTTTCAAGAAGAGCTGAGTGTCTGCCCCTCCCTTATGGATCTGGGCGCTCTCACGGCTGTTTCTACCAATGAAACATGAGCGTCAGGCGCACTGCTCTCCAAGACCTGCAGAAGCCCATCCGGCTCCTGCTCCATCTGTGGGAATGTCTGCTCACCGACCCTGAGAACCATGAAATATGAGAAAATGGTCATTGTTTTAAAGAGCTAAGTTTGGGGACAGCTTGTAATACAACGGTAAACAATGAGAACATCTTTTTGTATTTTGTAACATTCTTTATTTCGTGAAGATACGTTTTCTCGGTCTTTTTCCATTTTCTGCAGAGTTGGTGGTGATTTTGTCCATGTTTTAACAGCCTCATTTCCCAGTTCTTTACATGGTCTCTTTCCTGTCTCTTAACGTACTTTGTTTTAAGAGCAAGAGACTACGGCAGGCCTACTAGGCAGACACTGGTTTTTCCATATTATCTCTTGAAACAGTGAATATAACCTTCTGTTAATATAAAATCAAAGGCGATTCAAGTCATTATATCTAATATATACAAAGGCAAAAATAGATAGGTGGTTCTATTGCATTCCAGTGTTTCAGTGCTCATGTTTGCTGCCTTTAAACGAGTTTTACATAACATAATTAAAACCTGCTTGTGTGTAGTCTGCAAAGCCAGTGTCATTTCTCGGTGGTCTCTTGTTAGCTATATTACACAGTTCTTTGCCTTACTAATTTTAGCTTCCTCTGAAATGAAGCAGCTGAAAGGAATAACACAATTTGAAGTTCCTTTGGGATCTGTGATTATGCTTCTGTCTTGGGGACTTTCTCTCTGTTGACTCTCTGTCTTTCCTATATTTGAACAATCTAAACAGTTGATTGACTTTGTGAAGCAGAACAAAAGCTAGTGCCTTACATCAAAGCTCTCCTGGGGGCTCCTGGGGGCTCAGCGGGTAAAGAATCCACCCACCAATGCAGCAAATGCAGATTTGATCCCCGGGTCAAAGGTCCCCTGGAGAACTAAATGGCAACCCACTCCAGTATTCTTGCTTGGAGAATCCCATGGACAGGGGAGCCTGGTGGGCTACAGCCCATGGTGTCACAAAGAGCTGGGCATGACTGTGCAACTAAACAACAATAACAAGAAAACCTCTTATAGACACCTTGGGCAGAGCAACTGGAAGACCCACCAGTGCCTTGCCCCTTGGGTAGTGATCCTGCTGAATTGCTGGTTTCTCCTTTACGGTGAAAGCTTCCTGTTAGTTTTGTTGTTGTCTTTTGTTTAAGCCACAGTTGAAAATCGGGTGCGAACTGCTAGTGACTAAAACTTGATGTTTGCTTTTGTCTTCTGTCAGGGAAAATAAGCAGCCAGGGGTAGCAGAATTAGTGTTGGAAAATTTCATAATTCTTAAAGACCGAAGCAACAGAATGTCTTGCTTTGTTAATTTAACAATGATATATTACAGCAGAAATGGCGGTTTCTAAAGTTGTCTGAAACTCCCATTGGAAGCTTGAGCAGCTGAGAGTAGAGAATCTACTTGTGCTTGCATTTCTATTATCAGTTTCTTAAAGAAAAGTTCCCTGTGTAGACCTGGGGGTAATGACATTGTGCTGGGCTGCTGACTTCAGGGTGAGGAGCTCTTTAAACATTACAACAGTTAAATTTTATTTAGGAATTTACTTCAGTTACATTTTAAGCTGAAATAGCATTCTGTTGTCTAAAGGCAAAGTATTGGGTTAGAAAAAAGTAGACAGTTATTTGGGTGGACTAACAATGCTTAATTACATTTCAAGTATTCTGGGTTAGTTTTCACATTTGATGAGAAGACATTGTAGTTCACAAAGCCATGAGCCGCTGCCATTGGAAAGTGAAGTGAAAGTGTCAGTTGCTCATTCGTGTCCGGCTCTTTGTGACTCCAAGGACAGTAGCCCACCAGGCTCCTCTGTCCATGGGATTCTCTAGGCAAGAACACTGGAGTGGGTTGCCATTCCCTTCTCCAGGGGATCTTCCTGACCCAGAGATCTAACCTGGGTCTCCTGCGCTGCAGGCAGATTCTTCACTGTCTGAGCCGCCGTCGGAAGGGCAGTCTTACAGTGAGTATTGTGTTAGTCCTGCTGCTTCTCTATGTAGAGTGAAATAGCATAATATTTTGTCTGTGCTCAGCAAAGCTACTGTTGCTGTAATTTGGATTGAAGGCCCTTGTAATGAATAATGAAAACTGCCATCTGTAGTCACGTGGCTGTGGGGAACCCTGACCAGGGCACGCTCTTCCCAGCATTGGCATTTCAGAACGGCTCCACATCCCTTTCCCTGACAGCAGTAAACTAACAGCCATGGATCATGGTATTAAGACTGCAAAACAGGAAGTTATCCATCTATCCATTCACCACACAGATGATGATAATAGATAGAGGCATTACCTAAACACACTAAGTATAATTTGGGGACTAAGCGATCAATGCAAAGAAATAGAGGAAAACAACAGATTGGGAAAGACTAGAGATCTCTTCAAGAAAATTACAGATACCAAGGGAACATTTCACGCAAAGATGGGCTCGATAAAGGACAGAAATGGTATGGACCTAACAGAAGCAGAAGATATTAGGAAGAGATGGCAAAAATACACAGAACTGTACAGAAAAGATCTTCACGACCCAAATAATCATGATGGCATGATCGCTCACCTAGAGCCAGACATCCTGGAATGTGAAGTCAAGTGGGCCTTAGGAAGCATCACTACGAACAAAGCTAGTGGAGGTGATGGAATTCCAGCTGAGCTATTTCAAATCTTGAACGATGATGCTGCAAAAGTGCTGCACTCAATATGCCAGCAAATTTGGAAAACTCAGCAGTGGCCACAGGACTGGAAAAGGTCAGTTTTCATTCCAATCCCAAAGAAAGGCAATGCCAAAGAATGCTCAAACTACCGCACAATTGCACTCATCTCACAGGGGCTAGTAAAGTAATGCTCAAAATTCTCCAAGCCAGGCTTCAGCAATACGTGAACCGTGAACTTCCAGATGTTCAAGCTGGTTTTAGAAAAGGCAGAGGAACCAGAGATCAAATTGCCAACATCCACTGGATCATCGAAAAAGCAAGAGAGTTCCAGAAAAACATCTATTTCTGCTTTATTAACTATGCCAAAGCCTTTGACTGTGTGAATCACAATAAACTGGAAAATTCTGAAAGAGAGGGGAATACCAAACCCCTGACCTGTCTCTTGAGAAACCTGTATGCAGGTCAGGAAGCAACAGTTAGAACTGGACATGGAACAACAGACTTGTTCTAAATAGGAAAAGGAGTACGTCAAGGTTGTATATTGTCATCCTGCTTATTTAACTTCTATGCAGAGTACATCATGAGAAATGCTGGGCTGGAAGAAGCACAAGCTGGAATCAAGATTGCCGGGAGAAATATCAATAACCTCAGATATGCAGATGACACCACCCTTATGGCAGAAAGTGAAGAGGAACTAAAAAGCCTCTTGATGAAAGTGAGAGAGGAGAGTGAAAAAGTTGACTTAAAGCTCAACTTCAGAAAACTAAGAGCATGGCATCTGGTCCCATCACTTCATGGCAGATCGATGGGGAAACAGTGGAAACAGTAGAAACAGTGGCTGACTTTATTTTTTGGGGCTCCAAAATCACTGCAGATGGTGACTGCAGCCATGAAATTAGAAGACGCTTACTCCTTGGAAGGAAAGTTATGACCAACCTAGACAGCATATTAAAAAGCAGAGACATTACTTTGCCAACAAAGGTCCATCTAGTCAAGGCTATGGTTTTTCCAGTAGTCATGAATGGATGTGAGAGTTGGACTGCGAAGAAAGCTGAGCACCAAAGAATTGATGCTTTTGAACTGTGGTGTTGGGGAAGACTCCTGAGAGTCCCTTGGACAGCAAGGAGATCCAACCAGTTCATCCTAAAGGAGATGAGTCCTGGTTGTTCACTGGAAGGACTGATGTTGAAGCTGAAACTCTAATACTTTGGCCACCTCATGCAAAGAGTTAACTCATTGGAAAAATCCCTGATGCTGGGAAGGATTGGGGGCAGGAGGAGAAGGGGACGACAGAGGATGAGATGGCTGAATGGCATCACCGACTTGATGGACATGAGTTTGGGTAAATTCTGGGTGTTGGTGATGGACAGGGAAGCCTGGTGTGCTGCGATTCATGGGGTTGCTAAGAATCAGACACGACTGAGCTACTAAACTGAACTGAAGGTGATATCTAGAGTAAAGGTTAGAAATCTTTTTTGGTAAAGGGCCAGCAAGAAAGTATTTTAGGTGTGAGCCAGGAGGAGAACTGAGGATGTTATGTATGTACTTATATGAGAAGAAAGGAAATAGATCTCAGCAGTGTTTTCACCAGTGACTTTCAAAATATCATTGTAAAGTTGAGTGCAGTTTTTGTTGTAATAAAGGATCGGCAGATGAGAAGACTCAAATAAGATTTTTGGGAGGCATAATATGTTTTTAATGTGGAGTTCAAAGTTAACATTCCTTATATCAAAATTAATTGCAAATGTTCATGTGTTAATGCTTATCTATTATGAAATTCTACATATTTCATCTTTGAAAATGTCTTTTCACCCAGATAGGTATTACCAAACACTGATATCAACCCACAAGCATTTGCTTTTAATTGAGCATATTCATCACTTGGCAAGTGGTCATAGAATCCATTAGATTTCACTCTTGATGTTTGTCCGTTAATGTTTCATTAATCACCTTCAGTTGAAGGTTAGGTAGGAGCTCTTCACATGCAGCTGAATGGACTTTGAAATGTGGAAATTTGTCCTGCCCTTGCACTGAGGCCTGAAAAACTGCTGGAGCTGCTACTGTGGGCTGAGCTTAGGAAATCTCTCTGCTTCAAGCATAAGGGTGTGGAGCGCTCTCTCCGTGTTTGGACTCTGACAGCACAGGGAGCAGACAAGCTCTCTGTCACTTTTGATGCAGGCATCTGTTTCCATCAGAATGACTTTAGCGCAGCATAACTTTGGCCCATAAGTGTTTTGCCCTGTAATTTCAGGCTAGGTTTATTAAGACACAGTATCAAGCTAACTCCACAGACCTTCAGTGTTTGCTAAACATGGTGGAAAGCAGTTCTCATTTAGGAAACTCTGTCTGCACTGCGAGCTCAACAGCTGCAGTAAAGCTTCATGGGTGCTACGCCGCCGAGCTGTCACAGTGAGTGAGTCAGTGTTCAGCTTGTGTCTCCCCCAGACTCCACCCCGCTGCGGACGGTCAGGAAACCAGGGAGCTAAGTTCACCATCACCACCGCACTTCACGGAGATGGCGTAGCTCACCGCACCTTCTGCACAGTCCCTGTTGGCAGAGCGCCCCCAGCTTCACACACCACACGTTCTCAGAGGTGTTGTCTTTCCCTCCACACTTTCTCCACTGTCAGCTGTGACACGACTTCGTGGATTCCACTTCAGGTTGTCCCACATCCGTGTTTTCTCAGCTTCTTTTGAAATAGTCTCACCTGTAGCTGTTCCAGGCCAACTACTGACTAACCCTTCCGTCACTTTGAATTACTAATTCTTGGGTCATTTGAATTACTGACCTCTTAAATCAACACCATTTGAGCAGATATTATCAGTGGCACTTGTGGACTCGTCAGGAGTCGAGGAAAAGGTCTTGAGCTCATCCTCCTCGTTGTTAGTGACCTGTCGATGTTGCCACAGCGTCCTCACCTATTAGACATCCTCGAGTCGAACCTAACAGTCTTCTGCGAGCTTGTTTGCTGAGAGCCCATTTCTGTGGCTGCTGCTGTCAACCATGACCTAACTAACTCAGTTTGTTAACGGCTCTCCTCATCCCACCGTCCCACGCGTGCTAATGTCTGGTTCTCTCCTGGTGTGTCCCAGGCAGAAGGAGCACACTTGCCCATGGTATTCACTCCACTTCTGAAAAATCAAGTGATGCGAGTACCACAAGATTTAGTGCGAAGTGAAGTGAAAGTCGCTGAGTCGTGTCCAGCTCTTTGCGATCCATGGACTGTATAGTCCATGGAATTCTTCAGGCCAGAATACTGGAGTGGGTAGCCTTTCCCTTCTCCAGGGGGTCTTCCCAACCAAGGGACCGAACCCAGGTCTCCCGCATTGCAGACGGATTCTTTAGTGTGAAAGAGGTGTACTTTTTGAAGATGGTAACTGTAGGTATACAGCTAGCCTGTAATAACTGTATTTTTACCTACTTTGCCTATGTTTTCCTGTACCAGCTGCATTCTTGTCCTGTGAACATTATTCTGCAAATTCACTCGTTCCTATTGCTTCTTTTAATTCTTGGAATCACTGCATCTCTCCTTCATTCAGACAGGCTTGCTCTTCATATGGCATAATGTTTTGTTGTCTTTGGGCTTCAGCAATTACAAGAGAAGGCAGGAGTTAGAGATGGTAAATTCAGACACCTGGAAAAGTTACTTACTCTTTTGCATTAAAATAGGCACCAAATTAAAAGTCAATTTAATTCCAAATTAAAATTCCATTAAGATAGGCACCAAGTTAAAAGACGCTTGCTCCTTGGAAGAAAAGCTGTGACAAACCTAGACAGCATATTAAAAAGCGGAGACATTACTTTGCCAAAAAGATCCATCTAGTCAAAGCTATGGTTTTTCCAGTAGTCACGTATGGATGTGAGAGTTGGACCATAAAGAATGATGAGCACTGAGAAACTGATGTTTTCAAGTTGTGGTGTTGGAGAAGACTCCAAAGAGTCCCTTGGACTGCAAGGAGATCAAACCTGTCCATCCTAAAGGAAATTAGTCCTCAATATTCATTGGAAGGACTGATGCTGAAGCTGAAACTCCAATACTTTGGCCACCTGATGCAAAGAGCCGTCTCATTGGAAAAGACCCTGATGCTGGGAAAGACTGAGGGCAAAAGGAGAAGGGGACGACAGAGGATGAGATGGTTGGATGGCATCACTGACTCGATGGACATGAGTTTGAGCAAGCTTTGGGAGTTGGTGATGGACAGGGAGGCGTGGGGCGCTGCAGTCCACGGGGTCGCAAAGAGTCAGACACGACTGAGCGACTGAACAATAGCAAGGCGCCAGCAAGGCCCCCTGGCCTTTCTTTTCCGAACACTTACCTCAATTCCTGTCAGCATGTTAATGGTTAGACTTTGCATTTGCTCAGTGTCGTGTAGGGTAGAGGGTTGAGACAGCACACAAGGATTATTACGTGCATTCTGATGGTCATCTTCCTGGAGATCACCCATGTCCTGACGTGTGCCAGTCTTCTCCAAGCAAAGGAATCCTGATTAAAATGGAAAAATTAGTGCTTGGATGTCCCCCAGGTTCAGCTTGTAAAGTTGGAGCATTTCAATTTTTAGGTCAGATGAAATACTGCACATTTGAAGAGAAATTGCAGTTCCACTGAAAAGAGGATAGTGTTATACAAGTGCAAATGTGCACCATGGAGTTAATTTCTGGAAGCATCGTCCATAGGTTTAACAGCTGGGAAGCTGTTAGTAGCACTTGTGTCAGACACACAGGTGCGGCACCCGAGGCCTGTTGGGAGGCAGTGCTGCAGAGCAGCGGTTCTCCGGGTGTGGCCCCTGGACCGGCAGCTGTTGGCCTCATGGGAGGTAACTTACTGGATGCAGGCTCCTCCTTCCAAGTCCTACTGAATCCAGACTCCTGGGGGGCTGGCCTGCACTCCTATTGAGTCAGCTTTGCCAGCTGATTCTGCCCACACACCATTCCCGATGGTGTGGTTAAGGGACTGGGTCTGCCAGCACTTCTCAGACATCAGCATCTTCCAAGTACCTGGGATCCGGAAGAGATAGCTCTAATTCAGTGGCTCTGGGTGGGCCAGAGACCTGCCTTTACAATAAGCTCACAAGTAATGGTCACAGCTGCTGGTCTGGAGCACACTGGCTGTCCACTTGGAGTTGTGTCTCAGTTCTGCCGACAACCTGTCCATCACTCAGATGGTCCAAGTCCTGTTTGCCTGCATCCAGAAGGGAGTCTGAACAACCATCAACATAAGAATGTGGGATCCCACCAAAAAAAGATGCCCCACATCCATGGCCAATGGAGAGGCCCCAGCAAGATGGTAGGAGGGGTGAAATCACATTTAGAATCAAACCTCATACCCACCAGAGATGCTCGGAGGGCTCAAAGAAGACTGAGCTAGACCTGCCTTTGAGTGTCTCCTGTGGAGGCATGAGTCAGCAGTGGCCTCCCTTAGGGACAGGGAGCAGACCTGGGAGGCATGGCTTGTGGCATAAATCCTCTTGGAGGAGGTTGCCATTATCCCACCATAGAGCCACTGAGCAGATGACCCACGAACTGGAGAACAATCATACCAAAGAAATTCTTGCAGTGTTGTGAAAATTCTAGGGCCCACAACAGATTTCCCAACCTGGGGATATGACAAAGGGACTGACAACCCCAAGGGAATTTGACTTTGAAGGCCAGTGGGATTTGATTACAAAACTTCCACAAGACCGGGGAAACAGACTCTTGGAGGGCACAAACAAAACTTTGTGCACACAAGGACCCAGGAGAAGGGAGCAGTGACCCCACAAGAGACTGAGCCAGACTTGCCTGTGGGTGTCCAGGAGTCTCCGGTGGAGTGGTGGGTTGCCAGTGGTCTGCTGCAGGGTCAGGGCACTGAATACAACAGTCCTAGGAGCTGCTGCATGTTAAAATAAGGAGGGCTTATGACCCCTATCATAGTTTTGCAGGAGGGCTTTTGAAGGAGGGCTTATTAGCCCTAGCATAGTCTGGCCTCAGGCCAAACTACAGGGAAGGAGCACAGCCCCACCCATCAACAGAAATTGGATTACCATTTACCATTTACTGCCCATCAGAGCAAGACCCAGTTTCCCCCACAGGCAGTCCCTTCCATCAGGAAGCTTCCACAAACCTCTTATCCTTCTCCCTCAGAGGGCAGACAGAATGAAAACCACAATTACAGAAGACTAACCAATCTAATCACATGGATCACAGCCTTGTCTAACTCAGTGAAACTATGAGCCATGCTGTGGAGGGACACCCAAGATGGAAGGGTCATGAGGAGAGTTCTGACAAAATGTGGTCCACTGGAGAAGGGAACGGCAAACCGCTTCAGCGTTCTTGCCTTGAGAACCCCATGAACAGTATGAAAAGGCAAAAAAATATGATATGGAAAGTTGAACTCCCCAGGTCAGTAAGTGCCCAACATGCCACTGGAGAAGAGCAGAGAAATAGCTCCAGAAAGGATGAAGAGGCAGAGCCAGAGTGGAAACAGCACATGCTGTGGACGTGACTGGTGATGAACGTGAAGTCTGATGCTGTAAGAACAGTGTTGCATACAAACCTGGAAAGTTATGTCCATGAATCAAGGTAAATTAGAAGTTGTTAAGCAGGAGATGGAAAGAGTGAACATCGACATTTTAGGAATCAGTGAACTAAAATGGACTGGAATGGGCGAATTTAATTCAGATGACCATTACATCTACTGCTGTGGGCAAGAATCCCTTAGAAGAAATGGAGTAGCCTTCATAGTCAACAAAAGAGTGAAATGCAGTACTTGGGTGCAGTCTCAAAAATGACAGAATGATCTCTTGTTCGTTTCCAAGGCAAACCATTCAGTATCACAGTAATCCAAGCCTATGCCCCACCCACTAATGCTGAAGAAGCTGAAGTTGAATGGTTCTATGAATACCTACAAGACCTTCTAGAACTAACACCCAAAAAAGATGTCCTCTTCATTATAGGGGACTGAAATGCAAAAAGGAAGTCAAGAGATACCTGGAGTAACAGGCAAATTTGGCCTTGGAGTACAGAATGAAGCAGGGCAAAGGTTAACAGAGTTTTGCCAAGAGAACGCACTGGTCATAGCAAACACCCTCTTCCAACAACACAAGAGAAGACTCTACACGGGCATCACCAGATGGTCAGCACCAAAATGAGATTGATCATATTCTTTGTAGCCAAAGATGGAGAAGCTCTATACAGTCAGCAAAAACAAGACCAGGAGCTGACTGTGGCTCAGATCATGAACTCCTTATTGCCAAATTCAGACTTAAATTGAAGAAAGTATGGAAAACCACTAGACCATTTAGGTATGACCTAAATCAAATCTCATACAATTATACAGTATGAAGTGACAAATAGATTCAAGGGATTAGATCTGATAGACAGAGTGCCTGAAGAACTATGGATGGCGGCGCATACAGGAGGCAGTGATCAAGACCATTCTTCTTCAAGAAGAAGAAATGCAAAAAGGCAAAATGGTTGTCTGAGAAGGCCTTACAAATAGCTGAGAATAGAAGAGAAGCAAAAGGCAAAGGAGGAGAGGAAAGATATACCCATCTGAATGCAAAATTCCAAAGAATAGCAAGGAGAGATAAGAAAACCTTCCTCAGCGATCAATGCAAAGAAATAGAAGAAAACAATAAAATGGGAAAGACTAGAGATCTCTTCAAGAAAATTACAGACACCAAGGGAACATTTCACACAAAGATGGGCTCGATAAAGGACAGAAATGGTAGGGACCTAACAGAAGCAGAAGATATTAAGAAGACGTGGCAAGAATATACAGAACTGTACAAAAAAGACCTTCACGACCCAGATAACCACGATGGTGTGATCACTCACCTAGAGCCAGACATCCTGGAATGCAAGGTCAGGTGGGCCTTGTGAAACATCACTATGAACAAAGCTAGTGGAGGTGATGGAAATCCAGTTGAGCTATTTCAAATCCTAAAAGATGATGCTATGAAAGTGCTGTACTCAGTATGCCAGCAAATTTGGAAAACTCAGCAGTGGCCACAGGACTGGAAAAGGTCAGTTTTCATTCCAATCCCAAAGAAAGGCAATGCCAAAGAATGTTCAATCTACCACACAATTGCACTCATCTCTCACGCTAGCAAAGTAGTGCTCAAAATTCTCCAAGCTAGGCTTCAACAGTACATGAAGCAAGAACTTCCAGATGTTCAAGCTGGATTTAAAGAAGGCAGAGGAACCAGATATCAAATTGCAAACATCCGTTGGATGATCGAAAAAGCAAGAGAGTCCAAAAAAACATCTGCCTCTGATTCATTGACTATTTTAAAGCCTTTGACTATGTAGGTCACAACAAACTGTGGAAAATTCTTAAAGAGATGGTAATACCAGACCACCTTACCTGCCTCCTGAGAAATCTGTATGCAGGTCAAGAAGCAATAGTTAGAACTGGACATGGATCAACAAACTGGTTCCACGTTGGAAATGGAGTATGTCAAGGCTGTATATTGTCACGCTGCTCATTTAACTTTTATGCAGGATTTTACATCATGCAAAATCCTGGGTTGGATGAAGCACAAGCTGGAAACAAGATTGCTGGGAGAAATATCAATAACCTCAGATATGCATCAAAGCTTTGAGAGGATGTTAAGAGTGGATAACCAGACACCTTCACCGAAGACAGAGGCTGCTGCGCTGTCCAACGGTGTTATGAACCTATTCTAATATAATCAAAGTTGAGAGAGTTTGCAGGAAGCAGTTGAATTCCCACTATTTAGATTCTATGATTGATATTTTACCACATTTGCTTTATCACATAACTATCCACCTATCTTCCTCTTCATCCACTCATCTGATTTCTGATGCATTTCAAAATAAATCTGCGTGTCAGTACACTTCCTGCCAGTACCTCCATACCTGAACTTGTAGCCTGTTATGACCATTTTAAACTGCAATTTTGCCTCAGTTGTTAGCAAGCTTTCCTTTTAAAGGCATAGGAGCCCACATGCTATATACCACAGACATAACTGAGAACAGACAGGTGGTGGTTACTCTCTCAGATTTGGTGGGAGAGGAAGTGTGTTGAGTTCAGGTTGAGTTTGGACTTCGCAGAGAGACAGAGTTCGCAGAGCTGCCGTGAGGCAGAGGGACGAGTCCTTCTGCGCTGACCTCGGCTGTTTGCTGCTGTCTCAGGGGTGTTTGCCTCTCTCCTTGCTCCGTCCAAGGTGGGGCTGCTGCAGGGAAGGGCACTGCAACATTAGTCATCGCAGCGGAGCGGCCTTTGGCCTCACTCGGATTTCTTAACTTATTCTTTAGTTTTCGCTCGTGCCTTTTTTCCTTTCCTTCTGCATTTACTATCATCCGTACTTTTCTAAGCTTATTGCTTATTGTGTTGAATCTTTCACTTACTTATTTCAGACTTTTTGTGTCTCTTAACATTTATATTTAAAGCTACCGGCTTCTCTCAAACATCAGTTTTGCTTCAGTTTTGACGTGAAGAACTTCTTTTATTTAATTTTTAATTATGTAAAAATTTCTATAACAATTTCCTTTGTAGTCAATGAGTTACTTAGGAAATGCATTTTTCTTAACATTTCCAAATGTGATTTCTAATGAATCATTTCCAAAGGTGATGATCTGTTTGGTATTGACTTAGCATAGGGCATAGACCATAGCATATTGACCCAGGCATAGTGACCTGTTTCCCAGTCAATTTTCATAAGATGTCCATGTGTTTCTGGGAAAAAATATGCATGATTTATATGTACAAGATTCCGCTTAGTATCTAGTATGTCATATCCTTTGGATCACATATGATGCTTCTTCTCAGATCTTCTGAAACATACATATATTTGCCTTTGACCTATGGACTTATAACGGGGGTGAGTTAAGATCCGCTGCTTCAGTGTCTCCTTGTAGGCCTTCCAGTTTCTGCGTTAGGCATCTGATGCAGTTTGTGTGTAAAGCTTGTGATCTTCCCAGGGATTTTGCTTTGTATTATTATTTTTCATTCCATTTTATTCCCTACTTTTGTTTTTGAAGTGAAGTTAGCTTTATTTTACATCAACAGCACTAAACAAAGGTTGTGCTCATCTATATGCATGTGGCGTAACTTTCTCGTCTGTTTTCTTTCAGTTTCTCTAGCTGACTTTCTTGGGTTCATCGTTCCGGCCTTTTACCTGGAGACTTGACATCCATGGTATCTTGGACTCCGGACATAAACCATTTACAAGTGAGTTTTGCTGTTGTCATGTCGCGCTTTGATTCTTTTGTTGCCCTTTCTGCCTGTGCAAGTTTGATTTTTAGATATGTTTCTCAGTGTTGGTTAGAATCTGAAGAACGTGGTTCCTATTTTAACTGTCGCCCTTAGCGTTGTCCTTTATATCCTTGGTTACGCGAGGAAACACTTTTCGATGAGAAAGTCTGAGGTCGCTCCGTGGCTCCGTTCCAAGAGGCCGCCGCGCTGTGAGCGCCGCGCTCCCGTCTCGATTGGATCGCTTCTGAGTCTGTGTCTGTGTCTTGTCTCTTCCCACAGGTTACCTTCCGTTGCCGAAAGGCTGCTTTTCATAGCAGCATCTTTTTCAGTGACGTATTGAAAATGATAATGTCTCTTGGTCTTTGTGTGTCTGAGAATGGCTTCGTTTTTGCCATCACTCTGAAATGAGGTTAGCTTGGTGTACATGTGTACATTGATATGGTATTACCATTAATTTTATTATTAGCACTCTGAAATACTATTGCTTCCTGATAGCTAACGCTGCTGATAAGGAATTTGCCATCCGTTACCTCTTAAATATTGTTTCTCTGAAATTGCCTTTATTCTTTGTTCTGGATTCTCTCAGATGTGCTTTTTTAATTTATTTATTTTTAATTGAAGGAGAATCGCTTTACACATAGTGTTGATTTCTGCCATACATCAGCATATGTTTTTGAAACTCTTAAAGTATCATCCATGGTTCTTAACTGATCTTTTATATTTTTAAATCAATTGGTGTCTCTAAGCTGAATTTTGGATGGTTCTTTAGTGTTATATCCTAATGAACTTCTTTCAAATGTGTTTTGTCTCCGCAGGCAGTATTCTGCATTTTCTCTAGTGTTTTAGAGTTTGCAGTGTGCTCTTTAGCACGTCTGCTTTCCTATATTTCATTGCAGTTTGCAAAATGATTCCTTGCTTCTCATTTGGCGATTGTCCATTCATCTCTCTGTGGATTATAATTAATTATATGTATTATATAATGTGGATTATAATTTAGTTTTAATTAATTAAATATATATAATTAATTCTACAAATTTTAAATGATCATTATTATTTATTTATTTCACATTGATCTGGAATGCATTTATCTTCCAGCTGTTATTAAACTCTCTGCCTTAGGGTTCAGTTTAAATGCGTTTAGAATTTTCATTTGCAGACTTGCTTCTGCTTGAGGAGCATGTCAGTCTCTCCTTTGCCCTCTCTCTGTAGCTCCGTCCCTGAATTTGCTTTTTGCAGTCTCCCCTCTCCCGTTTGCTAGGACCTGAGTGCAGGACGGTGGAGCAGGACCTCACACCAGTGACTCTAGTTCAACAACTTTTTTCTCTTTCAAAACAAAAACAGAATTCTTGGGTTCTGTGACAGAAGATTCTCTACTTGTTAAAATATGAGAGTAATTATCTCATTCTAATTTTTTTATGCAGCAGTATGTTTTGTGTGTGTGTGTGTGGCCAGTGATGTAGGGATGGTTTGAAACAGCCCATAACGTTGTTCATCCGCTTCTGAACTTGGACCCTGTCATCGACATAGGTGAAGTTTAGGCGGGTCAAGGTTACCATGCTCCTCTCTCGGGAGATTTCCAGCCCATGAGAGTTCTGCCTCTCTGGAGACATCAGATAAGGCTGCACCGCAGGGTCTTCTAGTCACTGAAGCAAGTCTGTGAGTCTGCGTGGGAGGCTGGGGTGCAGCGCGGCCACGTCTGCAAGTGTGGGATGTGGGGTGGGCATGCGGGCTGGGGTCTGCGGGCCGGGCTCTGAATGAGCTACTGAGCCATCGGCTCACCCCCGTGAGGGTGGGCTCCGGAGACTTCTGGACCCTTTCCTTCCAAGCAGGAAGCACGCGCACGCTGAGCCCACGTGCCAGAGTCAGAGCAGCCTACACCCATCCCACCCAGACCCCTCCCATCCCCCACTCCCACCCAGACCCCTTCCACCCTACCCCCCACCCCCCACCACCCCAACCCCCCCACCACCACCCCCCACCACCACCCCAACCCCCCACCCCACCACCACCCCACCCCCCCCCACCACCACCCCCCACCACCACCCACCACCCCCCCCCACCCACCACCACCCACCACCCCACCACCCCCCCCACCACCCACCCCACCCACCACCCACCACCCACCCCACCCCCACCACCACCACCCACCACCCACCACCCCCCCCCACCACCACCCCCCCCCACCCACCCCCCCCACCACCACCACCCCCCACCACCCCCCCACCACCACCCACCACCCACCCCCCACCCCACCCACCACCACCACCCCCCACCACCCCCCCCACCACCACCCCCCACCACCACCCCACCCACCCCCCACCACCACCCCCACCACACCACCACCACCCCCCACCACCACCCACCCACCACCACCCCCCACCACCACCACCACCACCACCCACCACCACCACCACCACCACCACCCACCCCACCACCCACCACCACCACCCCACCACCCACCCACCACCACCACCCCACCACCACCACCACCACCACCACCCCACCACCACCACCCACCACCACCACCACCACCACCACCCACCCACCCCACCACCCCCCACCACCACACCACCACCACCCACCACCACCACCCACCACCACCCACCACCCACCACCACCACCACCACCCACCCACCCACCACCACCACCCCACCACCACCACACCACCACCACCCACCACCCACCACCACCCACCACCACCCCCACCACACCCCCCCCCACCACCACCCCCACCACCACCACCCCACCACCACCACCCCCACCACCACCCCCCCACCACCACCCCCCCACCACCCCCCACCACCACCACCACCCCCCCACCACCACCCCCCCACCACCCCCCCCCACCACCACCCCCCCACCACCACCCCCCCCACCACCACCCCACCACCACCACCACCACCACCACCCCCCCACCACCACCCCCACCACCACCCCCCACCACCCACCCCCACCACCACCCCCCACCACCACCCCCCCCACCACCACCACCACCCACCACCACCCCCCACCACCACCACCACCACCACCACCACCACCCACCACCCACCACCACCACCCACCCCACCCACCACCACAGCACCCACCCCCACCACCACCACCACCCACCACCACCACCACCACCACCACCACCACCCAGACCCCTCCCATCCCCCACTCCCACCCAGACCCCTCCCACCTCACCCACCCCCCCCCCAGACCCCTCCCACCCCACCCCCACCCAGACCCCTCCCATCCCCCGCCCCCACCCAGACCCCTCCCATCCCCTCACACACGAACCCCTCTAGCACCCAGACCCTCCAACATCCAGGTCCTCTACATCCAGACCCTCTTTGGCAACCTAATCCCCTCTATACCCAGGACCCCCCAATCAATGAGGTCCCACTACACCGTCACCTCCACGCCAACCCCGAGCAGCAGGGGTCTGTTCCCCTCGGCCTCGCCCTGCAGACCCTAAAGTCTCTTGGAGACAAACCCACCTATTAACAGCCCCCCTCCCTGGGGGCCTCCCCAGGTGGAAAGTGGCGGGTTCCTGGCCCATCATGGGGAGGCTGTCATTGGCCTGCTGGAGCCCCCAGCTCCCGGGTCAGACTCGGTCTAATAACCATGCAGGGGTGCTTCGAGTGGGAGGGCAGAACCGCTGGAGTCCTGTCCTTGCCGGAACACCTGGGCTGGGGACGTCCCGCCACCGACTGTGGCATGGAGTGTCCCACGGCAAGCGCACCCTGCCCCAGGCTGGTCGCGGAAGGCGCCGAAGGGCCGGCCCAGGACGCGCTTGTCCCTGGGCCACTGGTTCAGCACCGCGCCGTCTGGGCGAGGCCACCCCGGGCAGACCTGTGTCCACGGAGACCCCCGGGGCCAGAGCCCTCCCCGGTGCGTGGGGCTGGGCCCAAGTTACGGGAACGTTCGTGGGGAGAAGCCAGAGGACGCCCACAAAACATTTCCACATGTGGGCCTCGGCAAACTGGAAGGACGTGGGAATGTTTATCCTGGATTAGAGGCGCTGGAGAAGTAACGAGATGACAGCATGCAAGCCTTCGGAGAGCTGCGCCCTGGCTCACTGCGGGGCTGCTGGCAGAGATTTCAGAAACCACTGCCCAGACCCACACCGGGAACCCGGGGCTCCTCGACCAGAAGTTTGACCTTAGCCAAGGACCCTGCGTGAAGCCTGGACGGTAGGATAGCGGGCAGAGGTGGCCACTGGGGCCCCACGCCCACAGGAGAGGCTGGTCACTCACTGCGGAGGGGCGATGCTCCGTCGGGGGAATTGCTTTCCTGAAAACTGTGACACACGGGTGGCCATCCAGGTGGCAGCGAGGGTCCTCGGTGACCTCTCGAGCTCTTCTCTGCTGAGAGGGCCTGAAGCCAGACTTTCAAATGTGAGCCAGTCTGAGGCCTTTAATCCAAACGAAATCCTTGCACTTACTGCTTCTGTGAAGGCACAGCTCCTGTGTGGAGATGCTGCTGAAGGTTTTGGCTGCGGCTGCAGCCTCCCAGCCTGTTAGGGTTGCAGGGTTCACAGCAGCGCCTGTGGAGGCCTGGAGGAGCTGCCATGCCTGTGAGGCCGGGACCCCTTCCCCAGCCAGCTCTGCAACTTCACAGCGGGTGGAGACGCCTTGGGTTAGTGTTGGGACTTGGACGAAGATCTAGTTTGTGTCTTTGAGGTTTTCTTCACCTCCCAAATCCTGTGGCCCAACTGAAGGATGATGTATGTATAAACAGAAGTGGAGGCAGGAATTGTGGAGGGTTTGATTAAGGGAAATGCAAAAAATAATACGGGCAAAAAGTGTCTTCTGTATAGGAGTTTACAGTGTCAGGATATTGATGTCCCTTAAGCTCCAAAACCAGGTCAGTTTGACAGAGTGCTTCCTGCAGAGGCGAGGAATGCAAGTTAAGGACTGACACGGAAGAGACACGAAAGAGCGGCTACTGGTGCCTCTGCGTCTGTGTGTGTCTTGTGTGTCACAAACAGTGGTAGTTTAGTCACTCAGTTCAGTTCAGTTCAGTCGCTCAGTCGTGTCCGACACTTTGCGACCCCATGAATCACAGCACGCCAGGCGTCCCTGTCCATCACCAACTCCTGGAGTCCACGCAAACCCATGTACCTCGAGTGGGTGATGCCATCCAACCATCTCATCCTCTGTCATCCCCTTCTCCTCCTGCCTCCAATCCTTCCCAGCATCAGGGTCTTTTCCAATGAGTCAGCTCTTCGCATCAGGTGGCCAAAGTACTGGAGTTTCAGCTTCAACATCAGTCCTTCCAATGAACACCCAGGACTCATCTCCTTTAGGATGAACTGGTTGGATCTCCTTGCAGTCCAAGGGACTCTCAAGAGTCTTCTCCAACACTACAGTTCAAAAGCATCAATTCGTCAGCACTCAGCTTTCTTTATGGCCCAACTCTCACATCCATACATGACTACTGGAAAAACCATAACCTTGACTAGACGGACCTTTGTTGGCAAAGTAATGTCTCTGCTTTTAAATATGCTGTCTACGTTCGTCATAACCTTCCTTCCAAGGAGTAAGCATCTTTTAATTTCATAGCTGAAATCACCATCAGCAGTGATTTTGGAGCCCAAAAAAATAAAGTCTGACACTGTTTCAACTGTTTCCCCATCTATTTCCCATGAAGTGATGGAACCAGATGCCATGATCTTAGTTTTCTGAATGTTGAGCTTTAAGCCAACTTTTTCACTCTCCTCTCTCACTTTCATCAAGAGACTCTTTAGTTCTTCTTCACTTTCTGCCATAAGGGTGGTGTCATCTGCATATCTGAGGTTATTGATATTTCTCCCAGCAATCTTGATTCTAGCTTGTATTTCTTCCAGCCCAGCGTTTCTCATGATGTACTCTGCATAGAAGTTAAATAAGCAGGATGACAATATACAACCTTGACATACTCCTTTTCCTATTTGGAACCAGTCTGTTGTTCCATGTCCAGTTCTAACTGTTGCTTCCTGACCTGCATACAGGTTTCTCAAGAGACAGGTCAGATGGTCTGGTATTCCCATCTCTTTCAGAATTTTCCACAGTTTATTGTGATCCACACAGTCAAAGGCTTTGGCAATAGTCAATAAAGCAGAAATAGATGTTTTTCTGGAACTCTCTTGCTTTTTCGATGATCCAGGGGATGTTGTCAATTTGATCTCTTGTTCCTCTGCCTTTTCTAAAACCAGCTTGAACATCTGGAAGTTCACGGTTCACATATTGCTGAAGCCTGGCTTGGAGAATTTTGAGCATTACTTTGCCAGCCTGTGAGATGAGTGCAATTGTGCGGTAGTTTGAGCATTCTTTGGCATTGCCTTTCTTTGGGATTGGAATGAAAACTGACCTTTTCCAGTCCTGTGGCCACTGCTGAGTTTTCCAAATTTGCTGGCATATCGAGTGCAGCACTTTCACAGCATCATCTCTGAGGATTTGAAATAGCTCAACTGAAATTCCATCACCTCCACTAGCTTTGTTCATAGTGATGCTTCCTAAGGCCCACTTGACTTCACATTCCAGGATGTCTGGCTCTAGGTGAGTGATCACACCATCGTGATTATCTGGGTCGTGAAAATCTTTTTTGTACATTTCTTCTGTGTATTCTTGCCACCTCTTCTTAATATCTTCTGCTTCTGTTAGGTCCATGCCATTTCTGTCCTTTATCGAGTCCATCTTTGCGTGAAATGTTCCTTTGGTATCTCTAATTTTCTTGAAGAAATCTCTAGTCTTTCCCAGCCTGTTGTTTTCTTCTATTTCTTTGCATTGATCGCTGAGGAAGGCTTTCTTATCTCTCCTTGCTCTTCTTTGGAACTCTGCATTCAGATGGGAATATCTTTCCTTTTCTCCTTTGCTTTTTGCTTCTCTTCTTTTCCCAGCTATCTGTAAGGCCTCCTCAGACAGCCATTTTGCTTTTTTGCATTTCTTTTCCATGGGGATGGTCTTGATCTCTGTCTCTTGTACGATGTCACGAACCTCTGTCCATAGTTCATCAGGCATTCTGTCTATCAGATCTAGTCCCTTAAATCTATTTGTCACTTCCACTGTATAATCATAAGGGATTTGATTTAGGTCATACCTGAATGGTCTAGTGGTTTTCCCTACTTTCTTCAATTTAAGTCTGAATTTGGCAATGAGGAGTTCATGATCTGAGCCACAGTCAGCTCCCGGTCCTGGTTTTGCTGACTGTATAGAGTTTCTCCATCTTTGCCTGCCAAGAATATAATCAGTCTGATTTCGGTGTTGACCATCTGGTGATGTCCATGTGTAGAGTCTTCTCTTGTGTTGTTGGAAGAGAGTGTTTGCTATGACCAGTGCGTTCTCTTGGCAAAACTCTATTAGCCTTTGCCTTGCTTCGTTCTGTACTCCAAGGCCAAATTTGCCTGTTACGTCAGGTGTTTCCTGACTTCCTACTTTTGCATTCCAGTCCCCTATAATGAAAAGAACATCTTTTTTGGCTGTTAGTTCTAAAAGATCTTGTAGGTCTTCATAGAACCGTTCAAGTTCAGCTTCTTCAGCGTTACTGGTCGGGGCATAGACTTGGATTACCGTGATATTTAATGGTTTACCTTGGAAACGAACAGAGATCATTCTGTCGTTTTTGAGATTGCATCCAAGTACTGCATTTCAGACTCTTTTGTTGACCATGATGGCTACTCCATTTCTTCTAAGGGATTCCTGCCCACAAGATTAGATACAATGGTCATCTGAGTTAAATTCACCCATTCCAGTCCATGTTAGTTCACTGATTTCTAGAATGTCGACGTTCACTCTTGCCATCTCCTGTTTGACCACTTCCAATTTGCCTTGATTCATGGACCTAGCATTCCAGGTTCCTATGCAATATTGCTGTTTACAGCATCGGACTTTGCGTCTATCACCAGTCACATCTGCAGCTGGGTATAGTTTTTGCTTTGGCTCCATCCCATCATTCTTTCTGGAGTTATTTCTCCACTGATCTCCAGTAGCATATTGGGCACCTACCGACCTGGGGAGTTCATCTTTCAGTGTCTTATCTTTTTGCCTTTTCACACTGTTCATGGGGTTCTCAAGGCAAGAATACTGAAGTGGTTTGCCATTTCCTTCTCCAGTGGACCACATTCTGTCAGACCTCTCCACCATGACCCATCTGTCTTGAGTGGCCCCACACGGCATGGCTTAGTTTCACTGAGATAGACAAGGCTGTTGTTCATGTGATCAGATTGGCTAGTTTTCTGTGATTATAGTTTCAGTGTGTCTACCCTCTGATGCCCTCTCGCAACACCTACCATCTTACTTGGGTTTCTCTTACCTTGGACGTGGGTTATCTCTTCACGGCTGCTCCAGCTAAGTGCAGCCGTTGCTCCTTACCTTGGACAAGGGGTATCTACTCACGACGGCCTCTCCTGACCTAGAATGTGGAGTAATTCTTCTCGGCCCTCCTGTGCCCACGCAGCCGCCGCTCCTTGGACCTGTCACTCAGTCGTGTCCAACTCTTGCACCCCCCTGGACTGTAGCCCACCAGGCTCCTCTGTGCATGGGATTTCCTAGGCAAGAATACTGGAGTGCGTTGACATTTTCTTCTCCAGGGGATCTTCCTGACCCAGGGATCGAACCTGTGTCTCCTTGTGTCTTCTTTATGCATACTAAGTCACTTCAGTCATGTCTGACTCTTGCAATCCCATGGACTGCAGCCCACCAGGCTCCTCTGTCCATGGGATTCTCCAGGCAAGAATACTGGAGTTGGTTGCCATTCCCTTCTCCAGGGGGTCTGCCCAACCCAGGGATCGAACCCGAGTCTCCTGCATTGCAGGCAGATTCTTTACTGCCTGAGCTACGAGGGAAGTCTCAGAGACATTAGTTTGCACCTATTAGAGTGCATGTCTGAGTGACACCATGTGATGTTTGTCTTGCTCTGTCTGGCTTACTTCCCTTAGTGTGAAGCGAACGCTCTAGGCACGTTCATGTTGCAGCGCGTGCTGTCACTCCATTCTTTCTTGCGGCTGAGTGCTGTCCCGGTGTGTGTATGCGCCGCATCCCTCTGCCCGCGGACGTTTGCGTTGCCTCATCCGTGGTCTTCTTACCCTTTGATTCTACATTGGCCTCTAAGGTTTTGTACAAGGTTAAAAAGGGGGAAGAGAGTTGGAGAGGCCTCCTTTTGGTTCTGTGCTGGCTACCCGAGAAAGTCCAGAAATACAGGATGAGGGGGTTCTAATACTGGGTTAGAAAAGATCAAGGCTGACACATGACGCTGCCCCCCTAAAGTGAGGCCGTTCCGTTGACTGAACAGACCTTCCACATACTGCTCCTTTCGCCTTGTAAGCTGTCATATTTGGAGTAATTGGATAGAATATCGTTGAATATAATTTTAAAATTCTGCTTCAGAGAACATTTGAAAGTCTGTTCTCATTTCTAAATTTCTCCTTTTGATGGATGGGGCTGAACACTAAATTTTTTATGGCGATTTCAGATCTGCCTCCTCGTCTACCACAAGGTCTTCCAAAGCATGTAAGCAAGTGCCTTCTGGCTTCCTTCAGCCAAAGACAAACAGCGGCTGTGCCAGAGGGCCTGGCAGCTGATTCATCCTGGCGCAGATACACCCAGGCTTCAATTAGGCAGGGACCCAGGGCGCACGATTGAGCAGTGATAGGCCTTCCTCTCCTCATGCCAGCGACAAGCTGGGGCCTCTCTCCCTTGCCGCCTGTGCTGTCGGGTGTGGTGTTAAGGAGCAGTGCCCCCCCGCTCCGGCCCCCCAGCCCACATCACAGGGAGTGGAAGGTGGACCTCCCCTTCGGCGTTCCTGTGGGCCCATCACTTCCAGCTGGGAGGTGGAGACAGGTTTTCTGAGGAGCTCAGACCTTGGGTCTCTGGAAGTGAAAGGGTTCAGCTGTCAGAACTATTTTCACATCTAAGAGTTTTAAGCAAATTAGGTTAAACATGCTTCTTTTATGGCATTTTTCATTAATTGTCCTTAAAACTCCAACCTATGAAGCATGATTGAAACAGATTTACTCGTGCTTGTTGCTCAGAATAAATTCGACAATTTTTCTTTTTTTTCTTTTTGCGAGGATGCTCTGAGTTTGGGGATTTATTTATGTTTAGGAAAGACATCCAGTGAAAGGATGGTTTGTAGATAACCACACATGCAGATCATAAAGAGGTGGTGTCTTAGGCTGGATCCCTGCAGGGAAAGAGAACATTGGAAACGTGGATTTTGTTGGCGTGATGATCATGCCTCGCGTTTGGTTATTCGCGTTAATCACTTTCTCCCAGTTCCAGAGTCAGCCTAGGACCTCACTCACAGGGTTCACCGCCCCACAGGCACGTCTGCCCTGTTATCGCCACTCTCACAGCAGCTGAAAGCCGGAAGGGCCGGTCCGATTTCTGACGGGCCAGCAGAGGACTGAGTGTGCACGTCCAGCCAGGCCTCGCCTGCTCTTTGCAGGCTGGTGCCCCCTCCCTCACGGCACCTCTCACATCGGAACCCAAGTGTAGGAGACGGTCCTGGCTGTCCCAGAGGAGGTGATACTTACATTCTAAAGCAAGAGTATTTGCCATGCCTGGTTCTCAGAGTCTCTGATGTGGAAGGTGGAAGGTGTTCTCATCCCCAACGATAGAACAGTCAGGGCGGACAAGATTCTGTAACCTTGTTGGGCTTCCCAGGTGGCACTCATGGTAAAGAACCCGCCTGCCAATGCAGGAGACCTAAGAGCCGCGGGTTCGATCCCTGGGTTGGGAAGATCCTCCGAGGCAGGGCATGGCAACCCACTCCAGTATTCTTGCCTGGAGCATCCCACGGACAGAGGAACCTAGTAGGCTACAGTCCACAGGGTTGCCCAGAGCCGGACTCAGCTAAGCGACTTAGCACGCATGACCCTGTTGCACGGACGGGAATGCCGAGCAGGCGAGCTGGTGCGGCCTCTCTGGGAGGGCACAGCACACGGGTCAGGCCCCACCGCGGACCCAGCCTGTGCCCAGACCCGAGCCCTGCCACCTTCTGCCTCCAACGGGCTGTGCGCTCCGTGTGGGAACAGGAAGAGTGTGAAGCTTCTAGAGAAACGCAGGTTTGCCCCACTTGTCACACATGTGGAAGATGGTTCTCAGTGAGTGAAGGAACGAGTCTCAGAGTTTGTGGGAACAGTGACGAAAAGGGACCGTTGAAAAGCTTGTTTCCTCAGGGGCCATCGAGGCACAGAGAGGCTGTGTGAGGTCAGGATTACGGGGACTCAGGGGCCATCGAGGCACAGGGAGGCTGTGTGAGGTCAGGATTACGGGGACTCAGGGGCCATCGAGGCACAGGGAGGCTGTGTGAGGTCGTGATTACGGGGACTCAGGGGCCATCGAGGCACAGGGAGGCTGTGTGAGGTCAGGATTACGGGGAAGGCAATGAGTAGGAACATTCAGCGTCTCAGCGGCCCGCGTTGTAAGGAGCGAGTTACAGTTACACGCGCAGTGAGTGTGAGCACGAGTCTGCACGTGGAAACGAGGACGCTGGCCTGTCTTTGCTCGTTCTTCGGTCACCGCTGGGATGACACCCCTAGCTTTTCACAGCTGGTTGTCAGTTATCATTTCGAAGGCTTGCTCCTCTGTATGCACGTAAGGGTGTGATTAAGTCTTTATAATGTTTCAGGCAGTAAAATACCTAGAGAATATCTCGCTCCCCAAGTCCCACCACCTGGTCTCCTGAGCGCCTTTGCAGTTGGCGCCCTCTTCCCGTCCTGGCCACTAACGTCTGTCCCTACGTGTCCTTTCAGGAAGTCAAATAAACTGAACAGTACGATGTGTGTTTAGTGTGTGGAGTCTTCTATTTAGCATAATGCTTTTTGAGACTTCTCATATTGTTACACCTACCAGTAGTTAGCTCCACTGTATGATTATCGTACTTTGTATATGCATCCACCAGTTGTGGGTATTTTGGTTGTCTGAATTTTAGTCTATTATGAATATAGCTACAGAAACATTCATGAACAGCTCTTTGTGCCAATATATGTTTTTATTTTTCTTGGATCTATACTTGTATCTGAGATTTCTGGGTCATATATTAAGTGTATGTTTTACTTGATAAGAAACTGCCAAACCATTTTCCACGTGACTGTGCAATTTGGCATTCCCAGCAGCTATGAATGTATAAGAATTCCACTTGTTTCACAATGAGAGTAGCGTATTTATTATTTTAGCCCCAGCTGAATATAAAACAGAAAGTGATTATTGATCCATTTCAGTTATGAGTAAATCTGTGTGAATCCTTAATAAAACAAGACCCACTGAATTCCACTGTGAACTTAAAAATACATCTTGATTAAGTTAAGATTTATCCCCAAATGCAAGATTGGTTCCACATTAGAAGGTCTGAGGTCCTAATTCACTACTTGAATAACAGAAAATACTTTGTACTGTCTCAGTGGATGCAGAAGGAACATTTACACCCACTACTGTTTAGGATTAAAAGGGACGCTAGTGATGTAAGAGCGGTACAGGTTATGTAGCGAAACTCCGAGCAAATACTGAATATAATGGACAGGTTTTACAAGCGTTCTCTTGATGATGAAGCACATGACAAAAGCAACTACTCCAAGAGCTTCTAACGTAATATCAGAGATCTTGGCTTATAGAACAAAGAAAGGAGACAAGTGAGAGTGAAAGGGCTCGAAAGAGGAAAGACAGAAGCCTTGTATTCGCAGATGGTTTCATTCACTTAACTGGAAAAACCAATACAGTAGGATCGTTAAGCTGTTAGAACTAATATGATTTTTCATGGTTATTGAATATAATAACTAGTAACATCAGTCAATACACCAGTAATGACTAGCAAAACTTATAATAAGATTTCCTTTTTATAGCAGATAACACTTGAAAATATCTATGAGTTTAATCACACACACAAAAATAATCATGGAAAAAATTTAGAAATGCTAACAAACTGCAGAGAAGATTAAATAGCATTTTATATCCTTCCATAATTTAAGTTACAGCCTAAGATTATAAGGTTGCCAATGCTTCACTAACTTATCAATTTATTGCAGTCTCAATCAAAATTCCAGTACCACTTAGTGAGCTTATTCCAAAACATGTATACTGGGGAAAAAAAGATACGTAAAAGGCTAAGTCGACTTCATATTTTCCCTATTAGATAATGAGAAATACTTCAAAACCATAGAAATGAAAACAATGTGTTATTGGCTCAAGAACTGAAATAAAGCCAGAGGAATATAGAAGGAATTTCAGAGGTATTTGGGGACTTAATTTTATTAAGTATGACACCACGGAACTGTGGGGGAAAGATAGATTATTTGGGACAATGTTTAAGGAAAAACTGGCTATTTTGAAAAAAATTAAGCTCTTTCTATTTAAACATGCATACATCTAATGACTTCACTATTTAAATTTGAAAGGCAAAACTATAAGCAAGTAGAATAAATTATAGGAAAAGAGCATTGTGACCTATGCTTGGGAAAGACTTTTAAAACAAAATCCGGAAAGTATAAAACAGTAGACAAAAAATTTTGATCTATTTATTTTCATCAGAGTTAAACAGTTATTTTCAGTGATGAACACCATGATAAAATTAATGACCGATAGCTGACAGTGATACTTAAACATTAAAAATGAGTAATACATGAAGGAGGAGCCTTGGTTCTCGCTGCGTCTCGCAGTCTCTGTGTCTCGCTGTCTTGATTTCGCCTCAGCCCACCCTAACTGCGCTCAAGTCTCTACGAGTAGGCACGGGCCCATTGTATCGTGCGTACCATCCTGGAGACTTAATGTAAGGTGTGGGTTTATTATTATTGAACTTTCCTAGAACTCGTTTTGTTCTATCAGTGGCAATCACGTTGCCCCCTAATCCTGGTTGGTTACAGTTAATGTCCCTCAAATAGTCCCTCTTCTACCTTCTGTTTGAGTGCTCTTCTTTGGAATCCCCATTAGATGGATATTAGACGGAGCCTGTCATCTAAACTCTCTTTCTTATTTTTCATCCTTTCGACTCTATGAGCCACATCCTGGATGACTTCCTCATATCTGTTTCCCAGTTTACTGAGCTCACCAGCTCTAACTCATCAGTAACTACTTTTATTTCTAGTTTCACTTTGGTTGTTTTCAATCTTTCCATTCTTTATGACAGTGCCTTATACCCTTATTAGGTTTCTAGTCACTTTAAATATATTTATTTAAAGACTGTGTATGATATGACTCTATTGTCTAAAGTTTTTGTACTCTGTTTCTGATGGTTATTGTGTCCACCAACTCTACTTGACAGGAAATCTTCAAAGATGACCATGATCAGAGTTTATCCTTGAGGGTCTTGCATGATTTTAATTGAAGGGATGGCTGAAGAGGGTCTTGGTTTGCCCTGAGAAGTCCTCTGGGTCTTCCCAGCCAAGACCACATTTTGGGTTTTTTTGGTAAGCTTCTTTGCTTGGACATCCTGTGTCAGGTAGCATAAGCTAAAACTGCAAGAGCAGTCCTGTGGTTATGGATTTCGAGGCGATTTCCTTACCTCAAGCTAAGATAGCCTAGTCTCCATGGGCATATGGGTGGTCCTTCTGGTCCACACGTCACTCAGCTTTAAACACTCAGCTTCCTCGGGCCCAGCCCCCTTCCCGAGATCCCAAGCCCTTGCCTTCTGTGTCCATATGGCCATTAAAGCCCAAGTCCCTCATCTTTTAAAAGCAGAAGCCACAGATTTCCTGAGGCTGCCAGAGTGTGCCTCACGGACTTACCACCCTGACAATTTGTCCGTTTTTCATTTTTGCCCTTATTTTCTTGCCTATTCGACTGTATACATTCATGCATCCTGGGAAAGCCTCAGACTTGTTACAACCTTCACACTAACTGCCCTCGGGTTTGCAATACACACTGGTGGAATCAATACCCCTGCTTCAGGTGAAATCAAACATCCCGTAACACATAATAGAATGCCTTTCTGTTGAGCTAGTGCAAGTTGGGTTTCTGTCCCTTGCAACCAAAACAGTCATTTGTGTCCCCCTCTGAGTTCTCACGGCCACTTTCCAGTCCTCCTTGCAGATGAGTCAGGAGTGTTTTCCTTTTCCTGACTCTGGGTTGCACTTTGCCACCTGGCCCCAGAGGGACTCGTCTCCTGTCCGCACATCTTTTAGCGCGCATCCTCCGGAGCTCAGTCAGGCGCTGTCCTCCTGCGGCTCCGCTTTCCGTGACGCCTCGCACCCACCCTGTGGCCTCTTTTCTCTTCGGCACCTGACAGCACCTGCTGCAGAGGGACCGGTGCAGGCACCGGGGTTCACGCAGCGTATGTTCCACGTGCAAGAAGACCTGACATTCAGAGATTGTTCAGTCACTCAGTCCTGTCTGACTCTTTGCAAACCCGTGGGCTGCAGCACGCCAGGCTTCCCTGTCCTTCACTATCTCCCAGAGTTTGCTCAAACTCATGTCCGTCGAGTTGGTGATGCGATCCAACCATCTCATCCTCTGTTGTTCCCTTCTCCTGCCTTCAATCTTTCCCAACATGAGTCTTTTCCAATGAGTTGGCTCTTCGCATCAGTTGGCCAAAGTATTGGAGCTTCAGCTTCAGCATCAGTCTTTCCAATGAATATTCAGGGTTGATTTCCTTTGGGATGGACTGGTTGGATCTCCTTGCAGTCCAAGGGACTCTCAAGAGTCTTCTCCAGCACCACAGTTTGAAAGCATCAATTTTTCATTGGTCAGCTTTCTTTATGGTCCATCTCTCACCATGACCACTGGAAAAAGACACTCAGAGGTTAATTCCTGCCAAATTTGAACAACATTCATGTGATTAAGATCTCATACATTTATCCACTGGATTTTGTTGCTTTTCCCTTTTCTTAATGGTTCAAGAGTCTGGAAATAGCAATGCTACTGCTATCTGAAAATTGTTTATATGGTTTCAAAATCAGTCCTAAGAAAGGATTGCTAATGTTCTAAGATGTTGTTGGTATGAGATTTGTAGCCGTGTTTTGCAGACTGAGTTATTTTTGTTTCATCCCAGATACGTGTGGTTTCCCATCGTCTCTGATACAATCCAATTCAAGAGAAATTTTAAAATAAATTTGACACATGCTCATGAGCATAAATTTATTTTGGGACCTGTGAGTGAGAGCAATTCTGCCCCAGTGTGACATTTTCCTTTTTATTTGAAGGAAGAGCTAAGTTGTCCCTCTAGAACAGTTTGCATCCTCAGACCCAAGTCTGACTGTCAGCGTCAGTTCAGGTTATCACGATCACCAGGCCTTGGTCTTCCAGCCTCCAGACCATGAGAATTCAATTTCAGTAGTTCATACCCCGTTCAATGTCCAGTGCTTGAAGTCCTGAGCTGGCTGAGACGGGGCGTTTGTAAGGAGGGGTCAAGGCCCTGCCGGTGTACCTCCCTTTGTTTCTCGGCTCCAGGCTGCTCAGAACTCCTGGGGCTGCGTCACAGCACCATCTCCAAAGCACCTCCCGTCCCAGGGCTGGGGTATCAGGATTTTTATGTAGTTTCTGCACCTCGTGTGACTGTGGGAACTCTGAAGTCCCGTCTGCCCCACCACACTGGACACTGTATTTATTACACAGCAGTAAACACAAGGAACACTGCAGCCAAGATCAAAGTCAACTTGACCTTGGGACGGCTGGTGGAGTTGTTCAAATTCTTGACGGTAATACTGAAGGGCGTAGTGTGCTGACTCAGGAAGAGGGACTGGAAGCAGAGTGGACACGTGAGGCTGGAGCTGAGCCCCAGGTGGCCTGGTTGCAGGGGGAGTGGTCAGGACCAGCCCCGCCCAGCGGCGTCCGAAGGGGGAGAGGCGGCCACAGTGACATGCTCAGTTTGTGTGTGAATGAAGAGAAGGTTCCAAGGCCGATCCAGATTTTATTTCGCTTGACAGACAGACGGGTGTCACGGCAGGACAAGTATGCCTTCATTGGATTTGAAGTTACACTTGAAATCCAGGTGGCCATAGACACAGCAATGTATTAAATACAGCGTTTCAGTGCAGAGTCAAGGCCACGCAGGGCACCCAGAAATGCCAGCGTAGCAGGCCTGCGCACGATGCATATGGGCGTGACCATTGGCTGGACGAGGCGGAGGTCACTAGTGTTAGAACTAGTGTTAGTGTTAGTGACTAACACTCGTCACTAGTGTTAGTTCTCTGTCAAGGCACTGGGCAAAGGGAACACCCACCCAGCAGGTTCAGAAGCGCCTCCCGCTCAGGTTCACCCGGTCAGGGCCCTCTGGTCCCTGCCACGGAAATCTTCTCCCACTGGCAGAGTTCCCAAGCCATGGCCGCTAGTGCTTCCCCAGCCTTTCCATGGAAAACCACTTCACTCATTTGTTCTCTAATCAAGTTGATGAAAGCAGGCCTATCCCCTTGTAATTTTTAAAATATGTATTTATTTAGGCTGAGCTGGGTCTTAGTTGTGACCCTGGAGGTCTTTAGTTGCAGCATGTGGGATCTAGCTCCCTGAACAGGGATCGAACCGGGGCCTCCTACTGAGAGTGCAGGCTTAGCCCCTGGACCACCAGGGAAGCCCCCATTGTATTGTTTAAAATAATAAAGTGCACCTTTGGGGAAAAGAGACAGCTGGGGGTCTGGGATGAGCCTCTGCTGATGTGATGAGAACACCGAAGCCAGCCGTGGCCTCGGGAGGGGCCCGGGCCTCGGCGCAGCCTCCTGGCCTGGACTCCTGGCCTGGACTCACGGCGCCACGTGGAGCGGGGACGGAGCTCTGGGTTCTCGACTGGCAGCAGTTCCTGGCAGGGACCCCACTCAGGCTCTGCGGGGACACAGGCTCGTGTGTTTGGCCCCCACATTTACCTGTTGCTGGAATCACCCTGGTAAAGGGCGCACCGCTGTCCTGGGGACACCGGGGCTCCAGCCCTTGGTGAAGCTCAGGGCCCTGCACGGTCTGGTCCGAGTTCCTCTCTGTTCTGACCGTGTCGGCACGGGCCGGGGTTCGGTCAGAGCGCAGCACTCGTTCCCGCACGAGCTCAGGCTGGGTGGATGTGGAGTGGGGAGATGGAGAAGGAAAGCAGAAAGCAGGCGTGGGGGGCACCAACCCTGTGCCCTGCTGCCACCCCCTCCAGTTCATCTGGTGAAGCCCTGCCCCGGCTGTGGCTGAATTTGTGGGAAGAGCTGAATGAGCCCCAGGGTGGGGTCCGCCCGGTGGGGCTGGCCTCCTGGGAGGAAGAGAGGGGCAGAGGGCACGGGAGCACACGGTGAGACACCGGCTCCGGCCAGGAGGTGGCCTCAGCAGAGCGGGAGCGGCACCTGACCCTGGACTTGAGCCTCCAGCTGTGTGGTTACTGCCCCGCCCCAGTCTATGGTTAGGGCAGCTGGAGCCCACAGGCAAAGGGCAGAAGGCTGGCTGGCCTCTGCTGAATTAGCCCCTGGAAACACGGCCCCAGGGAGGAGTGGGGTTGTGGGGGGCAGCCAGGCGCCCGGCTCTGGGCCCTGACACAGCCCCCTGGGGCAGCGGCCCATGGTGTTCTGGCCCCCTCTACAGGCCGCCTCGTCCCAGGGACCTTGGGCCGCCCAGCTGATGCCTCTGGTCCCTGAGCTCTCGTGGTTGGTTGGGACCATGGGATGTTGAGCAGGGCGCCCTGTCCCCTCTGGGTAGTGTGGATGGACTGATTCTGACCACAGCTCTCACAAATGTTGCAATGGCCACGGAATGCAGTTTGGATTAATCAAGCGTAAGCACAGAATGTGCTGTACACATGGATGCTTTTGCTCTGTGGTCTATAAAATATCAATAAGGAAAATGTCCCCCATCAGCTGATTCTCCTACAGGTTTCTCATGTAATAACAGAAGATGGAAACCATGTGTGTTTTATTTCCATCGCAGCTCGTCACAGCCACCTTGGACGGCAAGCTTCAGTTGTTTCAGGCCGAGTGATGCTGGCCCACGGGCAGGGCACCACTGGGCCAGAGCGTGGCCTGTGTCTGGGTCCTCGTCCTGAGAGAGCCGGGCAGCATCTGGGCCACCCGCACGTCTGAGCCACCCTCACAGCCGCGGCCCACCCACTCCTTGACGGGGATTCCCTGCCCTGGAAAAATGGAAATGGCGTCCAGCACTTGCACACAGAATTTGGTCAAGTTAAAATAGAATGTTCTTCAATAAAAAGTAACCTAGTATTTCTTTCATAATTTAGTCTGCAGAGAGTCGAGGGTGAGAGAGAGACAGACAGGGACAGAAAATCTGAGAGACAGACGCGGAGGGGGAGAGGGGGCTTCACTGGGGATGGGAACACGGCCGTGCTGGCCCTAAGCCCTGGCCTTCTGGTGGACGCGGCCGTTTTGCTGGGTGGACTAGCCTCTGCCGGGGCCTCCACCCTCACACACAGCTTGGCGTCTGGGCTCCCCCCACCACCGGATGACTGTCCAGGGGGTACAGTGTCCAGTCACCCTCACATGATTCCTCAGAGGTGTACCTGCCTCCAGAGACCCCAGAACCAAGTCTTTCTTGAGCCCCAGAAGAATCAGGATGCTTCTAGAACTCTTCCAGATATAGGCGCCCAACAGCACAAGAGGCCGTCCACGTGGAAACGCCCTGGCAAGCTCTGGTGTTACCCATCCCACCGGGACCTGCCGAGCCCCCGCCCACCCCCACGCCCCCTGCTCCCCGGAGACTCAACTGCCCGCACTCCTCAGAAACGCCCGGGCTGATTTCCTGGGCTCCCTACGACAGCTTCATTGACCACAGGTACACACGCTTCTTCTTGCTGTTTCCAAGCAGCAAAATTTTAGAAAAAGTGACCTGAATTTTTCAAACATTCCAGAGTTATCCAGACATTTTAATCCATTTATGGCAACTATACTGTTGTTCTTTGTTAAAATAATATTACCTTAAAACTAGTTTAAAATAAGTAAAAGAAGCAGTCTGTGGGCAAGTGAGCTCATGGAATCTTATTTAATATTCTTAATTTTAGCTACATCATTTAAATTTTAAACCTTTTTATATTATCCTTATTCTGATAAAATATATATAAAACAGAAATCACCATCTTTATTTTTGAGCGTACAGTTCACTGTTCTTAATTGCAATCTCATTGTTGTGCAACCATCTCCAGAGCGTTTTCTCTTGCAAAACTGACGTCCTGTCTCCATTAAACTCTAACTCCAGCCATCCTGCAGCCCTGGCACCCACCGTTCTACTTCCGCTCGTTCGACCATTACATGACTCCTCCAGGGACCTTGGGTAAGTAGAATCAGGCAGTATTTGTCCTTTTGTAACTGGCTTGTTCTACTGAGCGTGATGAGCTCAAGGCCCATCTGTGTTGAAGCAGGTGTCAGGGTTTTCTTCCATCTTAAGGCTGAATGCTACTATTCTGTTGCATGGATGGACCACATTTTTCTTGTTTGTTCTTCCATCGATGGACACGTGGGTTGCTTCCACACTTCAGCGACCATGAGCCACACTGCTATGAACACTGGCTTCCAAGTACCTGTTTAAGATCTTGCTTCCAATTCTTTTGGATAAACACCTGGAAGTGGACTTGCTGGATCATGTGGTAATTCTTGTTTAATTTTTTGAGGAACCTCAAAGCATCTGTACCATTTTGCATTCCCACCAACAGTGCATCAGATCCTATTGCTTTTAACATGCCTGTTTTGTGTAAGACTTTTTATACTAAATGTTAGTTTCTGTTGTATATTGCTTTTATTTTTATATAGATTTTTCCAAAAGTCCTGATTGCAGTTATATCAAATGTGACTTTAAGAAGAATACATTTTAAATTATTTAATGTCAATAATAATAGCTAAATCGTATCTTAAAGGAAAACACTAACATGGAGATTTATCAAGGGAAAATGTAGGACAAAGTAAATTTGGAAAAGCTACTGCTGAGATAATAATGGCCATGTCAAGCGGAGGGGTGAGAATGTAAGGAATTAATTACATAGGAGTGAATGAGCAAATGAGGATAATTATAATTTTGTGACTTTTTGTTTGAAAATTTTTAATTCTTTAATCTTTTGATTTTTCCAGATTTAAAGAAATCTCTTAAACTATGATTTATAACAAACAATTTGGTAAAGTATAACTTTGTGAACAAAGATGAAATGTTTATCTTTTTTCCTCCCTGCCTGATCCCTCCAGGATTAGAGAACTCTCAGTGAGTGTTCTTATTTCTATGGCAACATAGTTACGTTGAGTAAGGCTCTGTTCTCTTCGTGCGCTAAGTCACTCTAGTTGTGTCCGACCCTTTGTGACACAATGGACTGACCTGCTAGGCTCCTCTGTCCTTGGGATTCTCCAGGCAAAGATACTTGAGTGAGTTGCCGTTTCCTCTTCCACGTGATCTTCCTGACCCAGGGATCGAACCCTCAATCTCTTATGTCTCCTGCATTGGTAGGTGGGTTCTTTACCATTAGTGCCACCTGGGAAACCCATTCTCCTTATAACAGGACACAATTGGAAACATTGTTTAATTACCAAAACTTTGACTAAAAAGTATTGAGAATGTGTGCAGACTCAGATATGACCAGACAGTTTGCAAACCCAGTCTGATGGTTTGCTTACTGGGCTCCTGGCAGCCTTATCAGGTGAGTAAGGGAGGTCACTTCTGGGCAGGTACAGGAAGCTCAGGATATTTTGGGGACCTTGAGAAGAGAGGAATTAACCCAAATCTGTAGGTATCACAGACAAAATCTAATGGTAAATTCTTGGCTTGGCTTCCTAGCCTCCAGAGGCTTTAAGTTCAATCTGAGATTCCTTGTGAGAAGATTCTGCAAAGCAGACTTTAAAGAACCAAAATGGTCAGTTGGAATACTTGCTGCATTTATATAAATAATCAGGCCAATTCATTGAAACTACATTTAATTTGTAAACAAATTAGTCTTACTAAGTTTTCTTCAATAGAAATGGGGATAATCAGAGAAAGGAAAAATGTTTCTGTAGAAAGTTTACTATACAGTTGTGGATATCAGATTCTAGTTCTGTTAATTGTATTTGAGGTTTTGACTTTGGACCCGTAAACTAGACCGGATCCAAAATTCTCCCTGTTTCCTCTAATCTCAGGCCTCAGCTCTCCAAACTAATGTTCCCAATTTGTCTCCCACCCTCTGACTTGGAATCATTAAGAACTAAAACTGCCCTTTTCCTGAAGCCATGCAAGCTAAAGTTGGGTAATTTGATATAAACTTAGAGAAATCACAGCAGCTCGTGTTGCCATAGCAGCTTCGTGCCTGTTGCTGTGTGCTCACTCAGAAAGATCCAGAGACATTCAAGCTGCAAACAGAGAGAAGCTCTCAGATTGCCCCTGCATGCCTCACTCCATCTGAAGATGCTTCAAACCCAACATCGAGAAGTCTTGACCTGCGGCCTTCAGAGCTCCACAACTGGGACTGTTGTCTGGTCCAATCACTAGCCTTGTTTTTCCTGTGTTTCCACGGAAGCACTTCTTATTAAGTTCGGTTTGATTTAGTTGCTCAGTCGTGTCTGACTCTTTGCGAACCCATGGACTACAGCACGCCAGGTCTCCCTGTCCATCACTAACTCCTGGAGTTTACTCAAAATTTATTACTTTTAATAAAAACCTTGGGCAAATATGTGCACCACATAGGCCCATTGTGGGGAACCCACCTGCATCGCCACTTCCTGAAAAGAGACACAACCTCTGATTGAACTGAGCTACTCGTAGGACCAAGAGAGGGTTCGATGAGAGTAAGACAACCCACCAACTCAGAACAGGTTCAAACCTGCCTACACCCGGCGGCCAAGACAATAAAGCGGTCGACAGTGTCACCCAGATCTGTGACCGGATTCCTTGGCCCCCAAGGTCACTGACTAAGTTTTATTGCAGGACCCTTCAAGTTTGGCATAGTTGTTATAGATCGCATTTCAGATTACTGTCTGTGTAGTTATTACAGGATTTGTGACTAGAATCCTGTTCAGATCTGTGCTCTCTGAGTTGCAATGCCCCCTCCCCCTGACTTCTTGCATCAGCTACCTGGGTGGTCTCATCCTCACCATCCTCACAGTTGATTCTGATGACTTGGCATCACAGGGTTGAGCCTAATAGGTGGCATTTTTCTTTTTTGTAATGCAAGTGCCTGACTTAAGCTTGGATTGCCAAGACTCCCATCTCAAAGCGGGCATCAGCTTCAAGGAAGGCTTTCTGGGAAAAGAGCCAGTCCACCTCCCCCATGGAGGTGCCATTGTTTGGAAGATCTTGTTTGATTTCAGTGACTGGTCACTGGACCAGTTGATTTATTCTCTCTTCCTGCATTTTAAATTCCTACTCTTATGTTTTAAATTCACCGGTAGAGAGGGAGCCCAGGAAAACCCCAGGTCCCCACCCTGAGCCCCAGTAAAAGTAAGACTGCAGGCTTGTCCTCACAGGACCTTCCCTCCCTCTTTCCTCCTGTCTGTCTCTCTTCGCCCTGACCTTGCAGTGTGGCACCAGGGGTGCCATGTAATTCCCAGGTTCTATACGTAATAAACATCTATTTTTTGAGTTTCCCAATAGCTAGTGCTGAGGGGTGTCTTGCAATCATAATGAGAACCACAAGGGCTGGTCCAGTCACGGTGCTGGTTATTGACAGGCTGGAACTGGCACACAATCGCTATTGAGGTTCCTTTTTGGTATTTGAAAGATAAAATGACTCATGTTATGTGGCATATGTCATGGGTTTGCACAACTTTTGGCATACTATATCTTTCTAAACAACAAAGCAAGAATGTGATTGTGGTCCACCCAAGCCTTGCCGCAGAGGGGGTGGTCTAAACAAATTCTGGAATAAACAGTTTCTGCTCATTTTTGACATTCTGTTTAAAGGCATTCTTTTCAGATGTGGGAGCACATTCCTTTTCATTAGTAGAAGTGATTTTGGATTTTGGACATTGGGAGGAAGGTGCCTGGGTGTTTTCATAATAAAGATTCTATTATTAGTGTTTTGCAAATGGTTGACGGATAAACAGTGGAAAGGATGAAATCTGTGGGACGTGCTGACACCTACAGATGCATCAGTTGGAAGGAGGGGTTCAAGTGGGGCGTGGACAACTCAACATTTGAAAGGATAACTTTTCAGATGTCTGGCAGCAATCTTGGTGCTGATACTATCAGACTGAACCATATTAAATTACCAATATTTACTAGATTGGTGCTAGATCGTTGCTCTTATCGTCCGAGTGACCACCTCTTCTCTACTTCTGCTCCCTTTCTAAGGAAGCGCAGTGCTCAGGGGTGTCCGCCCAGTGACCTGGGTGCCTGCAGGCTGTGAGCCACTGTGGGCACAACACAGGCTACAACCCTGAGGTCATTAACGGCTGTCACATGTCACTTGAATTTCAGTAGCAACTGTTTATAGAGAGAAGCTCCAAGTTGAATCACTATGTACTAAATTTGTAGTTACCCATCTGGATAACAAAACAAACTATTGGCAGGAAGAAAAGGAAAATTACAAAAATGTAACAGAATGACTCTGCAGGTCGCACACTTTCCTCTTTGAAATGCAAGACTCAGTAAAGCCGTTTTCCACGTTTGGAGCTTGGAGTCCCATGGGCTCAGCGTCACCGTCCTCTGATGCAGTTCTTGCCGGTAGCGCTCAGCCCCTGGTCTGCTCCCACGGGCTGTGTCCCAGCATCTTCTGGAAACGTCTCAGATTTGACCCCGACTCTTGAGCTGCTGCCCCACTTGTCTGGTGTCCTGCCCTCGTGCTGTAGCCTTTCTTTACGGAATGGTCTTCAAACGTCCAGCAGCCTTGTCTTATTCAGGGAGGACCCGCTTTTGTAGTTTACAGATATTTACCAGCCACCACGAAAATGCTCAACTTTCCACTAAAGAACCGAAACTTGGCTTTTGGACCTGGAGAGCCACACGTGATGCTGTGACAAGTCCCCGGGTGCGTCAAGTAACATTCCATCTGTAGTAAATAAGCCCTGGGTGGCTGAAACACATCTCAGATAGGTGAGAAAATGTGAAAATGAAAACCTTCCTAAGTGAAACCATACTGATTTACATTCTACCGCAAAACAAGCAAGGTAGCGTGTTTCTTTCAAAGATGTGGAATACATCCATGCAGTATGATCTAGTTGCTTTAAAGGAAACTATACTTTGAGAATTTGGGGGCGAGATAACTAAGTTAACCATTTTTCTTTCTGAATGGAGAAAAACTATTTTATCTTCAAAAGACAGCATTAGGAAAATCAATAAGCAAGTCACAGAATGGGAAAGAATGTTTAGAGTACACATATCATACTAAAAGCTAGTGTCTCCACACATAAAGAATTACTCGGGTGTTGTTTAGTCGCTAAGTCACGTCTCACTCTGGAACCCCATGGACTGCAGCAGGCCAGGCTCCTCTAGCCACTATCTCCTGGAGTTTGCTCAAATTCAGTCCATAAAGAACTAATATAATTTATTGGAAGAGATAAACAGCCAAAAATGGGCAGAGTAGTTGAACAGTCACCTCAAGAAGATACACAGATGGCAGTATGAAAGGGAAAATTGCTCAATACCATTCAGCATCAGGGAAAAGCAATTAAAACCACAATGAGATACTTCAACACACTCACTAGAATGCCAGTAACTTAAAAAGACTGACAATACAAGTGTTGTCAAGGATTTGACCATAACTCTCAAATACAGCCAGTAGAGTGTAAAATGGAATGGTGTAGGGAAATATTTGGCACTTTTTAAAAAGGTTAAACACATTTTCCCTGTGTCTCAAAAATTCCACTTCCAGATATTCATCTCAGAGAGAGAACATACATGTCCACAGAATGCCTTTTGTGGGGATGTTCTCAGAAGCTTTTTTCACAGAATCAGAGCTAGAGTGAGCCCTGAGTCCATCCCCAGGATTGTGGAGGCCCTCTGGCTGTGTACACAGGGCACACTTCTCACTGATAGAGGCGCTCACCTCTGACACACACAGTGACGTTGATGAATCTCAACTGTTATTGTCCTGAGTGGAAGAAGCCAGACAGTAAAGAGTACACAGTGTATGACAGTTACAGGAAGTTCCAGAAGAATCCAAAGAAGCCTGTGACCAGAGGAACCTGACGGCATCTGCGCCTGTCTGGGGAGGGGCAGAGGCACCTTCTGGGGTGGCGGACACGCCTTCTGTCACCCACGTGGGTTCCTTGAGCGAACGCATTTGTCAGAACGGAACATGCCACTGTATGTAGTGTTGTTTCAATAAAAGGTTTCTTACAAGACTGATGCAGATGTGTATGCCTGTTTCCAGTAAGGGTTGGGTAGTGGACGCGATAGAACAACATTAGTAGTGAACTGGGTCTGACTCCTTCTGTGTCCCCGCTCCCTTACTCAGCAGCTCTCCTCTTGCAGCCGTGCGCTCTGCACACTGCTCTGGGACCTGGGACACCCAGTGCAGGGCGGCGCTCAGTCCTAGGGGGACAGCAGCCTGTGGACCTCCCGCCTCCATCTCAGGGGCCTTGGGTGGCATCAGAGCTGCTCACTGGGGACGGCTGGGCTCCTTCCTGCAGAGCACGACCGTGACTGTCTTCTTCTCAGAGCCCACCGCTCAGAAGCCAGAGCTCTAATTCCAACAGGGGTAAGTGTGAAAGGTAGATATTGACGAGTGAGCATTCTGGAAGAGAAGAGAGTACATGTAATAAAAAATTATGCAAAGGGAAAATTCAAAATGTTGAGTGATTTTCTACCCGAATATTCAGACACCAGTTTAAGCTTTTTAACTCTGGCGCTGGCATCGTCTGCCTCACTCTCTGCTGCTCCAGTTGCGTGCACACGGGCCTTCCCGTGACATCTCCTGCCCCTCAATTTGTTTACGAAACTGTCCTGGACAGACATGTGTGCACCTCCTTCTCCTCCATCCCAGGAGCACCTTCCTAGGTTGGAGGGTCCACCTTTCTGTCCACACCTTCTGAGCCCTCACTCTTGTCTGTGCATGAAAACTCCCCTCCTCCATCTGTGTCCTGTTCTTTCTGATGTCTTCAGCCTTTGATGCTAAAGTGCTAACTGAACAACATTCAGGTGAGAGGTGGCAAGGCTGGGTCCTAGGAGTGTGTCGCTTACACAGGCCCTTCAGAACCACAGTCCTGCAGGCGCTGCCGGGCACAGGAGTCAGTGTAGCCCAAAGGCTTTTTGTTTCCACGCTGCCCAGTTCCATACTGAGGTTTCTCTCCCCTATTGCAATAGCTCAGATAAAATCTGTCTTGCTGTTTTAACAAATGTGTAGCACATTACATATATATATATAAAAGAAGTTCATATATTTGTGCAATATCCAACTGATATGTTCAAAGATCACATATATCCTGTGATCTTTTTATTTTCATTTCCTTAATGCCTGCTGGATATTCCCATCTGTCAACCCCCCAAGCAACTCAAACTGACATCATAAGCTGGACTTATCATCTGTCATCTCCAGCTGGCTTCTGTCAGTGGCCTCATCACCCATCCATTCACACTATCTAGAGACCTCAGATGGAGAAGGAAATGGCAGCCCACTCCAGTGTTCTTGCCTAGAGAATTCCAGGGACAGAGAGAGGAGCCTGGTGGGCTGCTGTCTCTGGGGTCTCACAGAGTCGGACACGACTGAAGCAACTTAGCAGCAGCAGCAGCAGAGACCTCAGAAGCCCCTCCGACACCTCTGTGCTGGGCCTCACCTCCTCTCCATGCACATCTCAGTAAACAAATCTATTTTAAGAGGTTAGTTAAAAGATTATCAAACTGAATTTAAGGAGCTAGAAACGGGCTCATCCACTGAGCAGCCACAGCAGAAGTCACCACGTTCGGGTGCAGTGAGGCAAAGGGAGTCGAAGAGATGCCTCCTTGTGCTCTCGAGAGGGTCACATCTGACAACACAGAGACAAGACCGATCCAGATGACTGTCAAGTCAAAAAGCTCCTATTGCAGATGGATGATTCTGTGTGTAGACATTAGTAATTGTTGATAGCCCCAGTAGAATCCCTGAAGAGAAATTCTTGGAAGAACATAATCTGTCCTGAAGGCAGTATCGTGACAAGTATCTGGATGGGGATCAAAAGCAGTGCGTGAGACAGATGAGGTCAATGGAAACCCCACCTGCATCTGTCCGACCACAAGTCCTGTGGGTGCAGTCAGAGGAGGTGGGAGGCTGAGAATCAAGAGTTCATTCTGGAAACCTGAGGTTCAAGGAGTACAGTTTTAATCACAGAAAGAAGCTCTGTATGTTAAAAAAATATTCCTGTAGCCCTAATTCCCACAGTACAAGTGCTACCTAAATGGTGAATAGTAAAATCCAAGCCATATTGGTCCATCTAGTTTTATCTTTAAGAAAAGAAACAAAATCTGAAGACCACTCTGGAATTTCTAAGATGTCTGACTGCTTAACGAAGTTTAACCAAATGTTTTTAAGCGAAAGAACGAATTAAGAAAAAAAAACCCACAACATTTTGTGAGAGATCGTTTGCAGATTTGTTTATGGCAGTATTGTCTTACAGAAATTGTTCACTTAACCGACGTATGTGAGGTTCAAAGCGCAGATAATGAAATGTATTAACATGTAGTGAAGGAGTGCACAGATGTAAAGCGAATGTCCAGCTTTGGAGAAGTAATGTTAGAGATGGCTTTGCACTCGGGTGTAGCTGGTGTTATAATCTGAAGCCAAAAGAACAAAATTCATAGAGAAACATCTGCGTATTCCTGGGGAAGAGTTTCATTATCTTGAAATCCTTGAACTTTAAAGTTCTACTGAATTATAGAAATCCATTTGCACCTCCAAATTTCAACGGCCTCTGTCAAGGAGAGAAGAAAAGTAAATTAGTTTCGTAAACGATGGCACATGTGATCCGTTTTAATGAGATCATTGTCTCCAGACGGGATATTCAGTCAATTAGAGGAAGTGATAACTTGTCTGCTCAGGAGAACAAGGACTGTTGTTTATTAACCAATGGTGATTATCAGAATGAACCAGTACAAATTCTGAGTCAACAGATCACTGTAGCCAATTTATTTACAAAGCCTGATGTAAAGGAGTGATACCTGCAAGAACACACTGAAGTTTCCACTGAAGTTTGAGAAGATAGTTTTGGAAGTCGTTCATCCTCAGCATTCAAGAACATTGCTCATGTTGTCACTTTTCTTTCAAGGTCATAGAATATGAAGACTAGAGGAACGAGCTTTTGAGCGCCTCGCCCACGTGGATGCTCCTGCGCCCCCTGGGTCACCTCCGAACGCCAGCCGGACAGGTGTTTCTGTGTTGTGGCTGTGTCGGAACTTGGGGGCCTGAGGCACTGGCAGGAGCCAGACCCTCCTTGTGGCCTCCCCTCTGCCTTCGCGGCTCACCTGTCCCTCCTGGCCAGGATCTGATCCACCGTCCCTGAACAGTCACCCTTGTCCCCACAGCCCCTCGGCACCTGAGAGCCCCACGCTTGAGTTCAGCCAAGCCGGTGCCCCCAGGCCCTCCCTGTCCTGGGACCCTGACGGCCGCCATCAGCTCTGTCCCCCGTAGCCTGTGCTGGACGTCACGACCCTACATCTCCGGCTACTCCACGGGGCGGCTGCCTGTGGCTCAGTTCTGCTTTGCTGAGTAGCGGGGGCCTGAGCCCGGCGCTCCACGCAGCCCCACGACGCACACAGGAGAGGCCGGCTGGCTCTCTGGTTTTCAGACTCCATGGCTTTTCTCTAAACGACAGGGCCTGCTCTTAAGTAAACCACACCCATGGTGAAGCCGCACAAATGAAGACAGACTTGGGGGGCAGTGTGGGTAGCAGAGGGAGAGGGGACCCCAACACTGCCACCTTCTCCCTCTGACCCACCCGCTGTGTGAGGGCGCTGGGGCTCATGAGTTCATGGAAGTGAAACTTTCCACTTGCCCAGCCCAGGTCAGGGGTTCAGCCATCACCTGCTACCGCTGGACTGCGCGGGGCCCGGGGGGCCACGAGCGTCCACGGCCCCACCTCCGGCTGCAGCCAGGAGGCCCTGGGCCAGACCTCCGCTGGGCCGGAGGACGGCGCCCAAGGGCAGGTGCAGGGGCTGGCGTGGGAGCCGCGCTCTGCACAGTCTGCCTCAGCCCTGGAGTCTCACATGTGGCGGAGGGAGGGTTCCACGCCGATGACTAATCTTGTTTTTAAATTTCCATTTGTAATAATAACAACAGTGCCTAACCCTAGACAGTACTGCCGGGTGCTGGGTACCACTTAAAACGTGCCCCTGTGCACTAGTGACCTTATCCAGGCCTCCTGTCTATTACTGACCCCATTTTACAGCCAGGGAGCCTGAGCCTGAGATGGTGCTTGTGGCCTGAGACCTGGATGTGGAACCAGGACAGCTCAGATCCAGGGCTGAGGCCCGCAGTCACGAGGCAGAGCGGAGACCCCAGAAATGTCTCTAATAAGCATGTATTAGGGATTTCCTGAAAGCAGAGGGAGCCATGGGCTCACTTCAGTCACACTGAGGTTTTCCATTCACTCTGCATTGAGGCAAAGCCAGCAATGTTAGAAACTTGAGAACCAGGCCTCAAAGCATATGGCTCCTGTTCTGATGGTGATTTGGTATTTTTCATCTTCCCAGCTCCAGCCAATCATGATAGCTTGGGTTCTCTGTATCTGAAGATGCTAATGGGTACAAGCCCGGCCTCCCTGGGTACCCAATCCCCTTCTAAGCAGCAACGCACCTAATCCTCGCCTGAGGCTACAGGGGAGGATTGAACTAGGGGGGAGCTGGGAGGTAACAGCCTGTGCTGGATGCCAGGGGCGTCAGGCTCCCGTCAGGTCAGTCCCGACTCTCCCAGAGGAGAGGGGGAAGAAGGTGGGGCAACAGGACCCTGTGCTGGCTGGTGCTCCCGACCCAAGGCTGAGAGTGGTGCTGGGGTCTCACCCCAGGAAGGCGCCCGCCCTCCAGGGCTGGCTGCTGCTGTGCAGGTCCTTAACCTAGATTTCACCTCCGGCATAGTCTGGTTGCCTCAAAGCTGCAAAGTCTAAACCACCACAGACCAAGGGCTGCCCTCCCCTGGGGACATGCTGCTCCCCTGAGGGTGCTGACCTCAGACCTGGGTTTCCCAAATGCAGCTGGGACACGGGCAGTCCCTGGGGCTCGGGCAGCATCACTGCGCTGGGTGTCCAACAGGACACCCAGAAACGCTTTTCCAGGTTCACAGGAAGCCCATTCATACTGGGGGCCCCTGACGCCTCCATTGGGGTCATCTCTGCTGCCAACACCCTGAGCCACAAACAAGGCTCCAGGAGGAGAACGGGTTATGAAATCTTGAATGAACTGGGAACAGGGTAGAACCCAGGCTTGGAAGAGGTAGCGGTGGGTGGAGAACACTTGCAGACTCGTGTGGATATGGTTTTTTATCCCAGTGATCTTGGCAGTTACCTGAATCTAAACTGTTAGTCTCAGGAGAACAGACTGTGAGGACACAGAATGGCCTCCCACAAAACCCGCGCCGATGGCTGTGACTGACACCGTTATGGGGACAGCAGAGGCTCAGATGCAACACTGTGCCTTTGTTTAGTGTTAGCGTAAATGTCCTATTCACATGTGGAGAAACAAACAAAATGGAAGGCCCACCTGGTGTTGTGTGCAGCCAACTCCCTCAAAGGCATTCTGCTTCCGGGTTTGTGTCTGCAGGCCCGTTCCAGGGGAGCCACCCATGATGTGACAGCAACAGCCTCCCTGGACCCAGAAACACTCCCAGCTGATCACGGAGCTCCTAGTTCTACCAGTAACACTCATTCCTACTCTTTTGAGTTCATAATAATTACGGTAGATGGGGACAGCTCTGCGGCAGGAGGAGCTGGGAGCCTAGTTTGGGAGCATCAGTCAAGGGTCTCCCGTGCTGAGCTATTTCCTGTCCCCGTTCCTGGGATGGCTGCTTCTGTAGGAACTGTCTCCCAGGCAGCCATTCTTTCTGTGGGTCTTTAATAAACCCCTACCAGGCCCCAGAGGATGCAGATGCAGGGCTGGTCCACGTTGGACTCCCTCTTCCTCTCACACAACAACATATCCGATTCTCCAGAGATCCTGCTGGCGTGGCCTCCACAGGTCCTCGGTCGGGCCTCACATGCCTCTCTCATTGCCGTGAGCCAACCAAACACCAACACTCATCACTGAGCCTCTTCCCAGGCCTCTCGGCAGCTTCTGCCCCACAGCAGACAAGCTGATGCTCACCGTCTCTCCTGTCCTCCTGGACACGCGCTCCTTTCTGAGGCCCAGCTCTCCTGAAGGTGGGAGTGGCCCACAGCTGCATCTGGGCCAAGATATGGTAGGGTGACTGCACTCCTAGACTGACTTCTACAGCCCCAGGGACACAACTCCTGTTTCTGCCCTTCTGCAGCTCAGACCAGGGGGCCCGGGTGACAAGAGGGACCTGGTCCTGAAACATGACTTGCGGGAAAGCCGCTCGTCTGGAAAACTGGTTTTGACCCATAAACACACAGTTGGCCCCACACCATTGCTCAGCTCTAATACCAGCTAGAATAGTCTTGGGAGCACTTATGGAAACTTGTCTCCTCACCTCTTGGACGAGCACACCAGACTTCTTCCAGGCTCCCTGTCTCCCTGCACCCCACAGCCAGGCATGAGCCACTCTGCTAAATTAAGGGAGGACTGAGCAGAACAGTGATGTTATGAATGTGTTCACTCCCTCTGAGGGCTTCATCTGACCCCAGCTGCTCACGCTGTGAACTGAGAAGGCCTAAGCATCAGCCATTCAGCTCAACTTTCCCGACCTGTGTCCACAGCACAAAGGCCACAGGAGGTGCTTTGGGAAAGAGATCCTGTGATCATACGTGTGTGGGAAACGCTGCCCATCTCTTTCTTAAAAGCTTTGACACTAGTGCTGGTGATGTATAGTGTCCAGAACTGTGTTACAGTCCCACAGTCTAACCATTTCTCTGAACCTTCTGACACAACTCAACTTTCTTTCCTTGGCTTGTTGTGTTTGGTTCATTCACAGACTGTGAGCCCACGCGGGGGAAGGTGCAAAAGACACCAGAGGAGACAGGACACAGAGCAGGAAAGAGGCTTCCCCGTCGTGTGACGGAGAAAATACACGTGGGAAGGGGTGGAGCGTCCACTCTGAATACTTAGCAAAAAAGAAATAAAAAGTAGAGTGCTATGCTTTCTGAATGACTTTATACTTTTCCCCTAAGACTTCACCCAGATGATTCAGTCTTCTGTTTTGTATCTGCAGAGAGTGAAGGCAGGGATTCGACTTAGGTATTCCAGAAAATGTCTAGTAAGTTTTAGTCAGCACGGCTGTTGGGCCTCCTTGGTCTCCACTCCTGGCTGTGTGGAGGTGCTGGGAGCGCAGACCTCTGTCCTCTGCAGGGCCCTCTGTTGCCTTTCTACTCCCTCCCACCCCACTTAAAGACACAGGTTCCTGCAGTCGAGGGAGAGCCTTGCTGCTCCTGGTCACAGAGCAGTCGCCCTCCCCGGAGCCTGGGCCCTTGTACATTCACCCCGTGCACAGTCTTGCAAGGAGAGGCCCCTATCACTGCCCCTCAAACTGAGCTGCTGACAGCCCCTCACCCCCCTCTCTGGGACCCCCTCTTTGCTTCCACCAGCATCACTGCAACTTCCTTCAAAACTGGAAGACAGCGGCTCTGCACAGCTACTTGTTTGAAGACCAGAGCTAAATGGCTTCTAATGAGGGTCCACTCTTGAAGGAGGAGAGCCATGTACTGTCCCTGGCACCGTGCAAATGGCCTGCGCCCTTCCAGGCCAGTCGTTCAGGTCTCTGGGTGCCCCATCCACACTGGACGCCCGCCCCGTCAGGCACACGGCACCTGGCAGTTCCCTTGGCAGGCTGGTGTCACCGCACTCCAGGGTCCAAGGATGGTCCACTTGGGCCCCACACGGCACTGGGCAGAGGGCACGGGACAGACACCACCGGTCACTGGGCAAATCCTGCCACGGGCCCCTCTAGCGCGGGTGGGCCAGGCGGGCTGTGACCTTGGCAGATGCCAAGCAGTCCTCACGAACGAGCCAAAAGAGCTGGAGCAGCACAGGCATCCGCGGTCTTCGCCAGGAAACAGCACTATCCGTGCGGGCCGGAAGCGACTGAGAGACCGGAAATGGGCCGCGAAAGGGCGGGAGGGGCTGGTCCCGCGAGACGTGATAGAGGCGGAGCCGGGTGGGGCGGAAGCGGAAGCGGAAGTGGTCGGGGCTGGTGGGAAGGCCGTCGGAGCTGCGGCCGGAGAGGAGACGGCGCGCGGTGGAGGGACGGCGGCGGCGCTGCACGTGCTGCCTGGGCCTGTCCCAGGGCTGGTGCACGCGCTCCGGCCGGTGCCGCCGTGGGAGTCGCAGCCTCGTCCTTGTCCACCTCCCGAGGCAGGCTGGCCTCGGGTGCGAGCCAGGCAGGTGCTTCCTGTGGCGGTGGAGGGGGTGCCGTGTCGGGAGGGTGGCTCCTCCGGGCACTCCGGGGGAGGCAGGGCTTCAGGGAGAGCGCGGAGAGGCTGGAGGTCTGGGGAGGGAGCGTCTGAGGAGGGCGCAGCGGTGAGGCGAGGCCTGACTCTGTCGCTGGCGCTGGGCTGTCCGAGGGGCGCGTCAGGACCAGGACCCAGAGGGCCGAGGGGGTGGGGGGTGCCGGGCCTCCGGCATTGACCTCTGCGGGGGCAGGGACCCCGGGCAGAGCCCCCCGGCGGCCGCCCGGCCGCTTATCCACGTGCTGCTGCTTCAGGTTGAATGCCTGCTTCTCCCCCCCCACCCCACCCCACCCCACGCAGGCTTCTCCAGCTTTGGGTTCTGAACGGTCAGGAAGCTCTCTCGGGTTGAAGAGGGATGGGGGTGAGAGTCAGGAGATGCGTTCTGCAGGCGCTGGACCACCCCCGAGCCAGAGGGACCCAGAGGCGCGGCTGCAGGGTTTGGGCCAAGTGTCGCGGAACCGTCCGCATGACCCGTCTGTAAGGCTGGCATGGCTTGCACTTGGCGGCCAGCTGTCTGTGCCTTCTTATTTCCTCCGGATTGTTTGGTGACACCTGGACCTTTATCTGGTAACAAATAACCACGGGGCTTGGCTTCTTACCCAGGGGATCTGTGATCAAAATAAACTGATGGAAGCCAAACTGAAGCTCAGTAGGCAAAGTGTCATGCAGCTTTCCGATGGGAAACGGGGTTGACGGGCGTGTCCACCTTGCTACAGCAGTTATTTCCACAGACGCCTCAGGATAATGCATTTCCAGAGAAAACTTGGTTTCAAAACTGATTTGAGTTCCAGCTCTGTGGCAGTAGCTCCCAGTGGCATCTCACATGTAATTCAGTTGGTATACTCAGGGCAAAGCCAGTTTCCTTAATTTTCAGATTGATAATCCAGCTCAAACGGACATAATTAATAAGACAAATCTTAATAATATTTAATCAGTTAACAGAGGGCTTGTCAGAATTCCAAAGCTGAAATTTGCTCAAAAATTTAATTATTCTAAAGCTTGGTTATGCAATAAAACCAAGTGATTTTAACTCAAACTGAGTATAGCTGCTTTCAGTTTTTTAAAAGAGAGTTTTCTACCGCCTTGGAGGAATCAGTGGTGAAGGAAAGCCTGGCATCCTTATTCTCCTAATAGTTCCATCAGGTAGTATGTGGAGTTGGACCTGGGATGCACAACCTTGTCCCTCTGATCTATGTGAGGAGCCTGTAGGCTTTTCCTTATGAGCCAGAGCTTCCAGCATGACTGATGGGTCCCCAGAGGAAGCAGGGAGGCTGATGTGTGTGAGACAGACAGTGTTCCATGGCCCAGACTCTGAGAAGTTGGTTGCCACACCCACTGTGACCCACTAGAATTGGTCACCACTCTCGTAAGTGACTTCTAAGTGTGAAACTCAAAGAAGAGGAATACGTGCCCTCCCTGGGTGGATGAGGTCATCTTCCTGCAGATGAAGGTGACGCGGAAAGAATCCTTCAGAGCTTGGCCTTGTCACCCCACAGTGTGCATGAATGGTTGTGGGGATTCCACCTAGGAAGCCACTTGGGGGACAGTGCACCACTAGGGTGCCGGTAACAGTGAGTTGTGAATCCTGGTGAAGCTGTGACTCATGACAGTGTAACATGCAGGACAATGTCGAGTACCACTGAGAAGTGCCCGGAGCGAACTCCTGTCCTCCATTCCCAGAGCAGGATGCTTGTTGGAAATAGTGCAAGGACAGCACGAGAGAGACAGCGTCTCAGCACATTCTCACAGCACACACATCACATACTTAGACACAAAAAGTGTCTTGAGAAGGAGGATGCGGAACTCAGTCGTACTTGAGGTACACAGGTCAGAGCACCTTCTTCCTCTTTCTTTTGTCCCAGTGTGACTCGAGTCTGCACTCAGCCCCTTAGAAGATTGTCCTCTGACCCTATGGATTCCACAATTTACACCCTCAGCAGGTGTTTTTTGAATGATGGGCATTCAGTTGGATTCCACAATAATAAATGCTCTGACTTAAGCCCCAGGACTGGAAAAAGTCAGTTTTCATTCCAGTCCCAAAAAGAAGCAGTGCCAAAGAATGCTGAAACTACTGCACAATTGTGCTCATCTCACATGCTAGTAAAGTAATGCTCAAAATTCTCCAAGCCAGGCTTCAATAGTACGTGCATGAACCATGAACTTCCAGATGTTCAAGCCGGATTTAGAAAAGGCAGAGGAACCAGAGATCAAATTGCCAACATCCGCTGGATCATCGAAAAAGCAAGAGAGTTCCAGAAAAACATCTACTTCCGCTTTATTGACTATGTCAAAGCCTTTGACTGTGTGGACCACAACATACTGTGGAAAATTCTGAAAGAAATGGAAATGCCAGACCACCTGACCTGCCTCTTGAGAAATCTGTATGCAGGTCAGGAAGCAACAGTTGGAACTGGACATGGAACAACAGACTGGTTCCAAATTAGGGAAAGGAGTACGTCAAGGTTGTATATTGTCACCCTGCTTATTTAACTTATATGCAGAGTACATCATGAGAAATGCTGGGCTGGAGGAAGCACAAGCTGGAATCAAGATTGCCAGGAGAAATATCAATAACCTCAGATATGCAGATGACACCACACTTACGGCAGAAAGCGAAGAACTAAAGGTCCTCTTGATAAAAGTGAAAGAGGAGAGTGAAAAAGTTGGCTTAAAACTCAACATTCAGAAAACTAAGATGATGGCATCTGGTCCCATCACTTCATGGCAAATGGGGAAACAGTGACAGACTTTATTTTCTTGGGCTCCAAAATCACTGCAGAAGGTGACTCTAGCCATGAAATTAAAAGACACTTGCTCCTTGGAAGAAAAGTTATGACCAACCTAGACAGCATATTAAAAAGCAGAGACATTACTGTGCCAACAAAGGTCCATCTAGTCAAAGATATGGTTTTTCCAGTAGTCATGTATGGATGTGAGAGTTGGACTATAAAGAAAGCTGAGTGCTGAAGAATCGATGCTTTTGAACTGTGGTGTTGGAGGAGACTTTTGAGAGTCCCTTTGACTGCAAGGAGATCCAGCCAGTCCATCCTAAAGGAAATCAGTCCTGAATATTCATTGGAAGGACTGATGCTGATTCATTGGAAGGACTGATGCTGAAGCTGAAACTCCAATACTTTGGCCACCTGATGTGAAGAGCTGACTCTGAAAAGACCCTGATGCTGGGAAAGATTGAAGGCAGGAGGAGAAGGGGGCGACAGAGGATGAGATGGTTACATGGCATCACTGACTCAATGAACATGAATTTGAGTAACCTCTGGGAGGTGGTGATGAACAGGGAGGCCTGGCGTGCTGCAGTCCATGGTGTCGCGAAGAGTCGGACACGACTGAGCAGCTGAACTGAACTGAAGCCCTGATGTGCGATGATGTCACTCCCTAACCTTTTTTACCCAAATCTCCTTCCTGGGAGTCACCCCACAAATACTGATGTGTCGTCACTGGTTTTCCTGCTGCGTGCACTCTTGGGTCATTGGTGGGTTGGCAAACACTGGCCCTTTCAGTGTCTCCCTGCTCTCAGCCCCTCCAGCTGCTCAGCATTCACAATACCCCTTTCATCCCAGAAGGTCATCGCTGTGCCAAGCATGTACGAAGCCTGGAAGTGGTGTTGTCCTCTACCTGTCAGAGCAGATCCACACACAGAGAAATACTTTTCTTCTGTCAGAAGTGAAATGGGAGGACCCTTGGTGTGGCATGGTACAGTCTTAAGGGGTCATGGGAATGGAGCAGAAATGTGTATTTCTCACAATCTGCTCTTTGCCAGTCACAAGCTTCAAGGCTTTCCATGAGGATACTCTTTCCCCAAGTGCAGCTGTGCACATTCCTGTGCTGTGGGAGGAGTCACAGCGTCCTCTATCTCTTGAGGCAGAAAGCAGGTTGGGAACCACGTGGAGACTTCTGATGCCCTAGGAAATGGAGCCAGGGGCTTTTTAGACTTGTTTAGCAGAACGGATTTTGATGTCAAGAAAATGATTTTTATTTTGCCAGAAAAATCTCATGTGAGGAACCTCTTCTTGCTTTAATGGATTTTTTCCAATATGATGGTAGTGATGAAACTGGCTAATTTGCATATTTGCAGGAAATAAAAACTGAGTCAAGAATTTTTAATTGGGTTGCTCACTTTAGCAACTTTAAAAATAACTTCACTTGAATTCAGTGCTTCTTTCTTGTGGTTATAGAGAGCTTTATTTCTTAAAAATTGTACCATTCTCCATCACATTTGATTTTTTGAGTGAATTGAGTCTTCAGAACATCTAGTTTATCTCTTGTCAAAGCTTAGAGGCCTTACTACCTGAATTTGGGTAAAGCCTGTCTGTGGAAGCAGGTTCCCAAAGTTGCATCCTCATCCGTCCTCTGACTTCCATCAGCTGCCCTTCTTCTCTTGTTGACCCTGAGCTACATTTCCCACGGTAACTTGCAGCCACAGGCACTCACCCACTTTTCCTTTCCCAAGTTTCAGCAGGCAGCCTGTCTTTGGAGTTTATGAGAACTTTATATAAAATGGTATAATTATGAGACATCCATATCAAGTCAGATGCTCTACGCCTCGCCCCCACCCCATGCACTGGGGTCTGGAACTTAACTGCTCTCATCCTGTCTTACTCTCTCCTCCCAGAAGAGTGTGTGTGCATTTGCTGAGCTGCCTGGTTTCAGGTGTGATTTCTCTCCCTCCCAGTGCTTTTTGAGGTGTGGGGCAGGCACTAGTCATCCATCCCACCATCCACAAGTATTTCCCGAGTGCCTCCTGTGTACTCTGAGTGTGGAAGTTCAACGGGGAATAGAACTCATGGAAAGAACATTAAACAAGACAAGTAAATGTGAAGTTGGGCGTGTTTGGAGAGAAACGAGGCAGAACAAGTGGTCTGTTCATGGCTACCAGGCTTCACAATAGGGATATCTGAGTAGATGAAGGGCGGCAGTGGAATGACTGGGGGAAGAGCAGAGGGACTGGCCACACAGGTCCTGAGGCACGATGCTGCTCTGTGTGGCCAGTGAGCAGCAGGAAGCCCCAGGGTTGGAGCAGGGAGATATGGGAGCTGGGGATGGTCTCAGAGAAGACCTGTCAGCAAGGGAGTAGCATGGACTTGCGGTGAAGACTCTGGGAGGACCTCGGGTGACATGGGAGACCATTGAGGGTTTCGAGCAGAGAAATTATTTAATTTGACTTAGCTAAAACCTTACCGTGATGCAAAGGGCTTAGACAATCAGGAAGTCAGAGGGCACAGGCCCCTCACTTCTGACACTGACTGCAAGTTCAGGGCCTTCAAACCTCTATCAAGTTTAACAAGTCCCTAGAAGGACTCGCTGAGAATTGTACATTTACAGTTATGGTTTAATGCAGAGAAAACACAGACCAAGGTCAGCCACGGGAAGGTGTGTGTAGGACAGGGTCCAGGAGATGCACCGTGAGGGGCGCCTCTGTTGCCCTCTCTGTGTAGAGTCAGGACTCTGCTACTGTGTGTGATGGCCGGTCAACCAGAAGTACCCCAGCCTTGGTGTGCGGAATTGTTACTGGGACCCTGTTTCACAGGCTTGACTAACTGTCCTCAGGGTGTATCTTTCCATAAATCCCCTGCTGCAGGCCCTGGGGCCCATACCTTACAACATCTTGTTACTGCCTGTCTGGCTTAAGGCTCCAGACAGTTGCAGATCACTCTCAAGAGTTGAAGACCAAGACCAGACCTCTTCAGGGGCAGAGTTAGATTCTTCACTGCTTGTCTGTCCACTGTGTTAGTGGCCACTGAATCTCAGGAAGTGCTGGAAGTTTTGACTCAAAGCTTTTCAATATCTTCTCAGCCAGAGCAAGAAACCAAAACATTTCTATTTCTCTTGAAGGAAATGAATTCTTATACATTGGTGATATGTCTGTTAATATTTTTATGCATTGGTAATATGTCTGTTAATCGGGAATATGTTGAATTTGGGTAAAGCCTGTCTAGAAGCCAGGTTCCCAAAGTTGCATCCTTCTCTGTCCTTTGACCTCCATCACCTGCCCTTCTTCCCTTGTTGACTCTGATTGGAGAAACACTAAGCAAAGCATTGAAGGTTTAGGCAGTTCCTGAAGAAGTAATTTTAACTCAGGCTTTGGCAGTGTTATTATTATGGGAAGATATCAATTCTCACGATGGCCCATCACTTCTTTGGTCCAAGGGAAGATGCAGAGGACTGTTCTCGTGATTGATCATTTAGTGAGTGGTTACCTGAATACCCGTCTGCATTCACCACACTGTGTGTTTTCCAAACATTTGGGTTACAAATAGCAGATATTTGGAGACTGCTGGAACTGTTGGGGGCACCGAAGCCTCCAAAAGTCCTTCAAACATTGCTGATGTCTAGGAGTGCATAGACCAGGGAAGACTGCACTTTTAAAAACAAAGCCAGAAGAAGTATTTTTTGTTGCTGTTGAGCATCAGTGTGAGTGATGGGTGTTTCCAGAGAAGTGCCTTATCCCAGGGCCCAGCGTGTAATTACGAGGGAGCAGAGCCGGGGGCCGCTGTGTGCCAGGGGGATGGACCCGCATCGAGAAGAGGTGCCATGTGCCCACACTGAGCTCAGACTTGGCAGAGGCCATGGTGTGCACTGAGTAGAGACCTCAGAGGGTGGAAAGGGGATTCCTGCCGGGTAGAGTCCAGAGGAAAAGGGTTTGCTGGGTTCCTCCCGAAATGGGAGCTAAAACAAAAGTCATGTGTAAAAGTTGTGATAACTCCTGCCGAGTTAGTTCACAGAATTGGTTTGCCTGAGAGAGACACGTGGGCCATTTGGAACAGTGTGTTAAAGCCAATCTTTGTTTCCATTAGAATCTAAATATAAGACCTTTCCTCTTCTCTTCCTTTTCCCTCCCCTGGTTTCTCATTCTTGCCCAATTTCCTAGTTTATTGTGTTTCATACTGAATCTTCAAAAACTGTTGAACAATAAAAGGATCAACAAAGAGGCTGAGTTGGGACAACTGACTCAGCCTCCCCCAGTGTCCTCTGGACAAGCTGCTGTTGGTGACAGCAGGGTGTTATCCATGTGCAGTGCTGGAGAGGGTTAAATATTTATGGTGGAGATTCCACACCAGATGGAAGAATTGGGAACGATCCCTCATTTTGCTGGGAAAGCAACCTGCAGTCTCTAAATCCCATAACCTGAGCACGAATGGCTCTTGGCTCAGGGACTCCAGCCAGGCCCTCCCGCCTCCCCTGTGTGGGGACAGATACTCAGGAGTGGAGCTCGGCCCTGACTTGTGTGTGACGGTAGTTCTCAGTAATGCCTCGGCAAGCTGCAGCCTGTGGGACCACACTCAAATCCCTGTTAAGGGTCTTTAGAGAAAAACCATATTGCTAGAAGAGATTTCTCTGCAGGTCATGAATTATGAGGCCTGTCAGATGAAACAGTCCTCAGGGGTACTGACTTGGTAGGTTTTAATTTGTCCTGTACTTTTACAGCTAGTTTGTTTCTTGGACTTTGAAGATTTACAAATTGCAAGTATGCTTGTGAAGTGGTGGAATCTACTTGCAAATGGACAGGGAGGCCTGGCGTGCTGCGATTCATGGGGTCGCAAAGAGTCGGACACAACTGAGCGACTGAACTGAACTGATTGATTGTTGGGAGATAGTAAAATTCAAATATTTGCATTAACTTTAGAAACCAATGGTCAATTTGGTGAACATTTCTTGGTGTTAGTCCCTTGATACTTGAAGGTTGAACACATCCATGATTTTCTTCCCTGATTTCTTGTTATCACATTCCTACGTTAAGTCATCTGAGCATAAAAAGGTTTTAAATAACTGTTTCTCAGTACCTATTAATTATATCTGATGTTAGAAGTTCAGTCAATTAGTTCAATTTTAAATTTTTTGAATTTCTAAACAGCTAAACAGCTTTTTTTTCCTCTTGTAAACTATTTATACTTACTTGTAATGTGATAATAATTGGCATATTTTCTTCCAACAGCTTAGGCCCCAGGCCTGAAACAGTGTTCTTTGCCAAAATAATGCAAAATTTAATCTTTTTGATCAATGGAATTATGACAAGAAAAATGTCATAGATGTGCTTTTAGTTTCCTCAAGCATTCTAGATATTTTACAGATGGTGGTAAAGGAGTATATTAGCTCTTTGGAAGCAAAGCTTAGAGTCAAGGTGATCGTGTTAGAGTTAGCAACAGAGGAAACAAGAAGATCATTCCCGAAGCACAATGTCAATCATTTCTCATGCAAAAATCATTTGAGTTGCTCTCTTTGTGGTTTACGTCCCTTTAGCCTTAGTTGAATGGTAATAATTATACTCTTCTGGAGAGATTTTAGGAGTTCTCCTTTAGGCTCTTTTGTCAAAGCTATATCTGTATTGAAAAGCTTATTTATACTTGTTCATACAATTTTTATTATCTTTTCCAGGGAAGAGAAAACCTGGGACTTGAGTTCTGTCTGTAATATTTTATTTTTCAATAGTGAAACCCTAAACAGTACAATAAAGTGACATTCAATAGAGGTGGGTGGCATGATGGGTACATAGGTTTTTATTGTATTTATTCTTATTAAATTTATGCTTATTAGGTTATTTCAAGGATGGCTTCTGGCTTATATATGTTTGTGGTGGAAAAATTTTCTGTGCTCTCTAATTTTTTCATCTTCAGCTATAAATATAATCTTGGCTTTACTCTGAGCAGTTAGCATGGTTTGAATGCAGACAACATAATACAACTAAAATGACTTAAAGAGAACATCAAAGTCCTTATTTCACATGATGATAAGCCTGTGACAGAGGGGCTTTAACTTGGGTGGACAGAGCTGGCGGCCGCCTGCTCGGTGCCCAGGGGCTTTAACTTGGGTGGACAGAGCTGGCGGCCGCCTGCTCGGTGCCCAGGGGCTTTAACTTGGGTGGACAGAGCTGGCGGCCGCCTGCTCGGTGCCCAGGGGGCTTTAACTTGGGTGGACAGAGGGCTGGCGGCCGCCTGCTCGGTGCCCAGGGGCTTTAACTTGGGTGGACAGAGCTGGCGGCCGCCTGCTCGGTGCCCAGGGGCTTTAACTTGGGTGGACAGAGCTGGCGGCCGCCTGCTCGGTGCCCAGGGGCTTTAACTTGGGTGGACAGAGCTGGCGGCCGCCTGCTCGGTGCCCAGGGGCTTTAACTTGGGTGGACAGAGCTGGCGGCCACCTACTCGGTGCCCAGGGGCTTTCCAGCTTCCTGCTCTGCTGCTGCCAGCCTTCCTTTTCATCGTTCCTCTTCCACGGCTACAGGTCGCAGTTTTGGCATCCCATGCAAGCACAAGAACAAGCAGGTGTGGGAACATGCAGCATATGGTGTTCAGTCATGAGAAGACAGGCCTGAGAATACTGAGAAGAGAAGAAAAAACTGTTTCTTTCTGTTTGTGTTTCTTTCCTAGAGCCTCTCAGCTGGACTGCTCCCTCGTGACTCATTGGCTGAAGTTGGGCCACACGCTCTTTCCCATGTCAGCAACTGCAAGGGCAGAGCCTTACCATGTGCCCCAAGGCTGGAGTGTGAAGCCACAACCTCTGCAGTGTGAGCATCAGGGAAAATCTCTGTGGACCAGGAGAACCAGGTGGGGTCTTGGTGGGCTGCCAGCAGTGCTTCCCACCTGTGCTGTGCTGGCTCCACACGGAGCAGAAGGTAGGTGGCTGCAGGCCTCTGGAATCAAGACCTCTGTCTACCCTTCCTCCCAGGGACTCAAGGCTCACATGGTCCTGCTTGAACCTGGAGCCTATATGTAACCATGTCCTTTTGGGAACTTAGAACAGTGAAATTCATGAAATCTGAATGAAAGGCACAGGCTTATTAATTCCATTTATTTATTTTCCATGGGCTTTTATAGCTGTTTAATAGCCATTGTGTGTATTCTGAAATACTAAGTTTGTTGCTCTTTGACTCCTTTCTTTCATTCTTGGTCACGGTTTGTCTTGCTGCCTTTCCTCAGACACTCTCATGAAAAGAAAAAACCACGCCCATTGCTCCTTTTCCTGTGTCTAAATGTTGGTGTGTGCACCTGGGCCAAGCATGTCTTGTCCCCAAGCCTCCTTGACGAAAGGTAGTTATTTCCCTTAATGTATCCACAAAGCCCTAGACAGCAAAGTGACAAGGATGAAAGAGGGGGCCCAAGGTCAGTCTTTCTGGCCTGTGGGTTAAGCATTGGTTGTGGTTTCCTTAGGAGCCCTGAACTGCATTTATTGACAGTGCTGACGGGCTCACTGAGATGGGCATCAACGGGGAACCCACCCTTGGGTACCACAGGGTCCCTGTGAGAAAGACACTCTGGAAATAAAAGGCAAGATCACAAATAATGAGGACAAAGGGCATTCAGATGCCAGTAAGTGGCCTGGTTAATTTTTATAACAATTTCGGGAACTGGCCATGGCTCCCTGCTTATTTAACTTATATGCAGAGTACATCATGAGAAACGCTGGGCTGGAGGAAGCACAAGCTGGAATCAAGATTGCCAGGAGAAATATCAATAACCTCAGATATGCAGATGACCCCACCCTTATGGCAGAAAGTGAAGAGGAACTAAAGAGCCTTTTGATGAAAGTGAAAAACGAGAGTGAAAAAGTTGGCTTAAAGCTCAACATTCAGAAAACTAAGATCATGGCATCTGGTCTCATCACGTCATGGCAGATAGATGGGAAAACAGTGGAAACAGTGTCAGACTTTATTTTTCTGGGCTCCTAAATCACTGCAGATGGTGATTGCAGCCATGAAATTAAAAGACACTTACTCCTTGGAAGGAAAGTTATGACCAACCTAGACAGCATATTAAAAAGCAGAGACATTACTTTGCCAACAAAGGTCCATCTAGTCAAGGCTATGGTTTTTCCATTGGTCATGTATGGATGTGAGAGTTGGACTATAAAGAAAGCTGAGCACCGAAGAATTGATGCTTTTGAACTGTGGTGTTGGAGAAGACTCTTGAAAGTCCCCTGCTGCAAGGAGATCCAACCAGTCCATCCTAAAGGAGATCAGTCCTGGGTGTTCATTGGAAGGACTGATGTTGAAGCTGAAACTCTGATACTTTGGCCACCTGATGCGAAGAGCTGACTCATTAGAAAAGACCTTGATGCTGGGAAAGATTGAGGGCAGGAGGAGAAGGGGACGACAGAGGATGAGATGGCTGGATGGCATCATTGACTCAATGGACATGGGTTTGGGTGGACTCCGGGAGTTGGTGATGGACAGGGAAGCCTGGCGTGCTGTGATTCATGGAGTTTCAAAGAGTCAGACACAACTGAGCTACTGAACTGAACTGACTGGCTCAGATCATGAACTCCTTATTGCAGAATTCAGGCTTAAGTTGAAGAAAGTAGGGAAACCACTAGGCCGTTCAGGTATGACCTAAATCAAATCCCTTATGATTATACAGTGGAGATGATGAATAGATTCAAGGGATTAAACCTGGGTGACAGAGTACCTGAAGAACTATGGATGGAGGTTCATAACACTGTACAGTAGTGGTAAGTAAAATCATCCCCAAGAAAAAGAGATGCAAGAAGGCAAAGTGGTTTTCTCAGGAGGCCTTATAAATAGCTGAGGACAGAAGAGAAGTGAAAAGCAAAAGAGAAATGGAAAGATAAACCCAACTGAATGCAGAGTTCCAGAGAATAGCAAGGAGATACAGGAAGGCCTTCTTAAATGAACTGTGCAAAGAAATAGAGGAAAACAATAGAATGGGAAAAGCTAGAGATTTCTTAAAAAAATTAGAGCTATCAAGGGAACATTTCATGCAGGGATGGACACAATAAAGGACAGAAATGGTAAGGACCTAACAGAAGCAGAAGAGATTGAAAAGAGATAGCAAGAATACACAGAAGAGCTATTCAGAAAAGGCCTTAATGACCCAGATAACCACGATGGTGTGGGCGCTCACCTAGAGCAAGACATCCTGGAGCATGAAATCAAGTGGGCCTTGGGAAGCATCACTATGAACAAAGCTAGAGGAAATGTGGGAATTCCAGCTGAGCCATTTCAGATCCTAAAAGATGATGCTGTGAAAGTGCTACACTCGGTATGCCAGCACGTTTGGAAAACTCAGCAGTGGCCACAGGACTGGAAAAGGTTAGTTTTCATTCCAATCTCAAAGAAAGACAATGCCAAAGAATGTTCAAACTACTGCACAATTGCACTCATCTCACCCACTAGCAAAGTCATGCTCAAAATTCTCCAGGCCGGGCTTCAACAGTGCATGAACTGAGAACTTCCAGATGTTCAAGCTGGATTTAGAAAAGGCAGAGCAACCAGAGATCAAATCGCCAACATCTGCTGGATCATAGAAAAAGCAGGAGAGTTCCAAAAAAACATCTACTTCTGCTTAATTGTCTATGCCAAAGCCTTTGACTGTGTGGATTACAACAAACTGTGGAAAATTCTTCAAGAGATGGGAATACCAGATCACCTTTCCCGCCTCCTGAGAAACCTGTGTGCAGGTCAAGAAGCAACAGAACCAGACACAGAACAACGTACTGGTTCCAAATTGGGAAAGGAGTATGTCAAGGCTGTATATAGTCATCCTGCTCATTTAACTTAAATGCAGAGTACATCATGCACAATGCTGGGTTGGATGAAGCAGAGACTGGAATCAAGATTGCTGGGAGAAATATTGGTAACCTCAGATACGCAGATGACACCACCCTTATGTCAGAAAGTAAAGAACTTAAGGAGCCTCTTGATGCAAGTCAAGAGGAGAGTGAAAATTTGACTTAAAACTAAGCATTCAAAAAATTAAGATTGTAGCATCTGGTCCCATCACTTCATGGCAAATAGATGGGGAAACAATGGAAACAGTGAGAGGCTTTATTTTATTGGGCTCCAAAATCACTGCAGATGGTGACTGCAGCCATGAAATTAAGAGACGCTTGCTACTTGGAAGAAAAGCAATGACCACCCTAGACATCATATTAAAAAGCAGAGACATTACGTTGGCAACAAAGGTCCATCTAATCAAATGTATGATTTTTCCAGTAGTTGTGTATGGGTGTGAGAGTTGGACCATAAAGAAAGTTGAGCACTATTAGAGCACTAAAGAATTGATGCTTTTGAACTGTGGTGTTAGGGAAGACTCTTGAGAGTCCCTTAGACAGCAAGGAGATCCAACTAGTCCCTCCTAAAGGAAATCAGTCCTGAATATTCATTGGAAGGACTGATGCTGAAGCTGAAACTCCAATCCTTTGGCCACCTGATGCGAAGAACTGACTCATTGGAAAAGACTCTGATGCTTGGAAAGATTGATGTCAGGAGGAGAAGGGGACGACAGAGGATGAGATGGTTGGATGGCATCACGGACTCAATGAACATGAGTTTGAGTAAACTCCGGGAGTTGGTGATGGACAGGGAAGCCTGGTGTGATGCAGTCCATGGGGTTGCATAGTTGGACACGACTGAGCGACTGAACCAAAAAATTACATCAGCTGTATACGCCTTTTGAGAATTCAAAATCCCTAGAAGAAAAGGTAGATTTATTATGATTGGGAACAAAGTGAGCAGGGTTTCTTCCTCTCTTCTCTGAAAATGTCATCTCAGTGTGGCTTTCTGGAATCTTCGCCAGTGTATCTGCCGAGTGTCAGGAATTCTCAGGCACATGGCGCTCCCGTGTGAGCTGGCGAAGGGCCACACAGAAAGCCACTGCAGGTGCATGCATTCCACATCCAGAGTCCTTTCAGCGCCCACATCCCACCTCTCGCATCTCGTCTGGTCCATGCCCGCTTGTCTTCATCACCCTATCTTCTGCTGTCCATCAGGTCCCTGGATCGACATCACAGTGTATCTGCCCCATTCTGACTTTGTTCTCCTTCAGAACATTGACCTCTCGCCTTTGGCAAAAGGCTCCATGCCTGGGTCTTCTGGACAAGCATCAGTGGGTCTTGTGACTTGTCCAGTGTTCACCTCTAGGACCCTGTCCCACTGTGGCTGCCACTTGTTCAGCTGTTTAACAGAAGAGGTGGTGCAGGTAGGGTTTTACACTTGGCAATTTAAATTTAGGTCAATGTGCTAATATAAATTTCTTTGCTGGACTTATCATAAAACTAGTACCAGATTATCATCTAGTCTTTGGCAATTCCAGTGCTGACAGTGAGTGAAGTAAGTGGAACATTGGGTTACAGATCAGGTAATCCCGTCATAAGTGATTATCTCTTGTGAGCACTGCTCATGGGTGATTCCTTTCCTCTGCATGTGATGAAGAGTTACTGAGTAATTACAGATGAAAGTGACTTTGGATAAGTCCCAAAGAAGGCTTTGTGAACCAGTTGGGGATCTAGGACAGTCACCAAATGTACAGATAGCTAGGACTTTGTGCAGTCCCTGAAGATGCGTCAAGAGACAAAGCATTCCATGCTGCACACTCGCACCTGTTCTGGGCCTCAAGTGAAATTGTTATGGTCAAGCTCTGAAAAATCTTCCTGGAAACCAATTAATACATTTTTGTTTTTGTATTGAACCAGAATTTCCCATACATGTTTGGCCATAGAGCCCATCATTAATATTTTGGGTAATGTGTCAATATCACCAAGAATCAGTCTTCATGGAGCACATTTTGACAATCATACCCTAACCTAGTGGTCTTCCCTAGTGGCTGAGATGGTAAACAATCTGCCTGAAATGTGAGAGACCTGGGATTGATCTCTGGGTAGGGAAGATCCCATGGAGAAGGGAATGGCAAATCACTCCAGTATTCTTGCCTGGAGAGTTTCAAGGACAGGGGAGCCTGGTGGCCTATGGCTCATGGGGTTGCAAAGAGTTGAACATGACTGAGCGATTAACACCACAGCACCACCACCACGCTAACCTAGTAAGTTACTTGTAAACCAAACCTGAAGCCTTTGACAATGTAATCTGCCCCACTGTCTCAGGAGCTGACTGAACTAAGAGGAGCTTGTTTGCGTGGCCTCTACTGTATCCAGAAGCTCACTGAACTGAGAAATGATGTTTGCATGGCTCCACTGTGTCCAGAAGCTGACTGAACTGAGAGGAGAATTTCTACATGGTACAAACTATAACCAGAAGCTAACTGAACATGGAGGAGCATGTCTGCATGGCCCCCAATGTTGCAGAAGCTGACTAACTGAGCGAAGCACGTCTGCATTGCCCCCACCGTCTCCAGAAGCTGAGTGAACTGAGAGGAGCATGTCTGCATGGCCCCCACTGTCTCCAGCTGTACCATCACCACGGGAATTGACTAAGATTAAAAGGTCAGAAAAGAACAATTTTGCCATTAATACTCACAGATGACCTCCCACCATTCTGAATGACCTCCCCATGACCTTGGATGAGGTACAGGTTGGTGGGTATTTGCCAGCATGTGTTTCTCCTGGTGTTTGAACCCCACCAGTGTTGGCAAAGCTGAATCTTCATGTGGAGGAAGTGATTAGAGCCTGTGCTCTGGGATGACAGCAGCCTGTCAACATCCAGCCTCTGTGGCCAAAATGAACCAGTTTTGCTCATCACCCCGACAGGTGTGCTCCTCCCCCACCTGGGTGGTTCCGTTTGTCCAGGATCCTAACCACATGTCTGTTCCCCTGTAATGCACCTCCTGAGACTTGCCGACTGTCATATCCAAATACATGAGTTAATTATTGTATGTTTTCATGATTAATCCTTTATTTTTTTGACCAAGGGACATTCTCTAGTACATTTTCTATTACCTGCCCATTTGCTATTACAACCACAAATTTATGGCTTTTCACAAATGCTTAATTGAGTGTAACCATTTGTTTTCCTCAGGCCACTGAAGGCCTCAAAGAGATGATGTCTTTAGTATCTCCAGACTTATTGAAAGTCACCCCTCGGCATCAATGCCAACAACCAAGACAAAATTAACAAAAGGCTGTTCGGGGTCATCTTGCATTCTCCTGCTCGACATTTGGAGCCAGCCACTCCATGAGGGGCCTTATTAGATCATTTAGGAATAATAGAGACATCAGTTCTGTGTCCTAGGAGCACATGATGTGTAAGGGGAGTGGAAAGAGCAAGAGAGAGGTTAGTAGCCACTTGCTTAACAAAGTAGAAAAGCTTCCTTCTTAAGAAAGGTCATGTTTTCAGTCTACATTTCTGATTTTGCTCTGTCTTTATCAAGATACTTTTACCTTGTTTTTTTTTTTAATTGAGATATAGTTGATTTACAATGTCATGTTAATTTCTGCTATACAGCAAAGTGATTCAGTTAAATATACATTCTTTTTTTAAAATGTTCTTTTTCATTACGTTTTATCACAGAATATTGAGTATACTTCCCTGTGCTATCCAGCAGGACCTTGTTTATCCATTCTGTATATAATAGCTTGCATCTGCTAACCCTAAACTCCCACTCCATCCCTTTCCTACTCTGCTTTTACCTTGTTCTAATGACAGAGTTTATTAATCCAATTTCCCCTCTCTTTTATTCTAGAGTTGCCACTTTTTATTTACTAACTTTGATGTACCATGATTTATAGTGTCACCAAACCATTTAGTTACAAGTTTCCCCAATATCTAGAATCCTACATCTTTTCCTTACCAGACTTTAGCTCAAACATCCTGGAACTGGCTACAACTCTGCAAAGTTGGGTCAGTTGTGCATCAACTGTCTGAGAAGAGAAAGCAAAGCAAGCTTTCCATGAGAAAGTCATTTCTGGGAATCTGTGTGTCTCTTAGGCGATGAATAGACCACAGGCAGGTACAAACACAGACAAAAATATGTTTTTATAATATGTTTCCATCTTCTCTTTACTTTATGATTTCCTTTGTCTTTTCTTCAGTTTCATTCGGTGTTCCTTTTCTAGTTCTTGACATGAAGGCTTAGACAATTATTTCTCAACTTTTCCCCCTAGTGTATGTAATATAGATACAAAAGTTTCTCTTACCACTCACTAGTTGCAGCAAGTGAGTTTGACTATGTTTTCAACAACTTTATTTAGGTAAAATTGATATACAACAAACTGCACCAAATACAATAAATATACTTCGCAAAGTAAGGAAATTGCTAAAGAATACCTTAAAAAAATCTACACCAAATCTTGTACTTACAGGTGAATTATTCAAAACTCATTTCCTCCACTGAGGTAATGACAAGCCTTGTCCACTGACCCTGAACAAAATATTAACTCTTTGCAAAAGCCAGAGTCCCTTGGACTCAGTTAATTTGGATCAAAATTCTAACATACATTTGATTAATCAACTTATTTATTTATTTAATTGGAGTATAGTTGATTTACAATATTAGTTTCAGATGTACAACATGATTCAGTGTTTTTGTAGATTAAACTTTATTTAAAGATGTTACAAAATAATAGCTATATTCCTGGTGCTATACAACATATCCATGTTGCTTATCTATCTTATACATAGTAGATTTTGTATCTCTTAATCATGGAACAACAGACTGGCTCCAAATAGGAAAAGGAGTACGTCAAGACTGTATATTGTCACCCTGCTTATTTAACTTATATGCAGAGTACATCATGAGAAATGCTGGGCTGGAAGAAACACAAGCTGGAATCAAGATTGCCGGGAGAAATATCAGTAACCTCAGATATGCAGATGGCACCACCCTTATGGCAGAAAGTGAAGAAGAACTAAAGAGCCTCTTGATGAAGGTGAAAGAAGAGAGTGAAAAAGTTGGCTTTAAGCTCAGCGTTCAGAAAACTAACATCATGGCATCTGGTCCCATCACTTCATGGCAAATAGATGGGGAAACAGTGTCAGACTTTATTTTTTTGGGCTCCAAAATCACTGCTGATGGTGATTGCAGCCATGAAATTAAAAGGCGCTTATTGCTTGGAAGGAAGGTTATGGCCAACCTAGATAGCATATTTAAAAGCAGAGACATTACTTTGCCAACGAAAGTCCGTCTAGTAAAGGCTATGGTTTTTCCAGTGGTCATGTATGGATGTGAGAGTTGGACGGTGAAGAAAGCTGAGCACCATAGAATTGATGCTTTTGAACTGTAGTGTTGGAGAAGACTCTTGAGAGTCCCTTGGACTGCAAGGAGATCCAAGCAGTCCATCCTAAAGGAGATCGATCCTGGGTGTTCATTGGAAGGACTGATGTTGAAGCTGAAACTCCGATACTTTGGCCACCTGATGTGAAGAGTTGACTCATTGGAAAAGACCCTGATGCTGGGTAGGATTGGGGGCAGGAGGAGAAGGGGACAACAGAGGATGAGATGGTTGGATGGCATCACCGACTCGATGGACATGGGTTTTGGTAGACTCCGGGAGTTGGTGATGGACAGGGAGGCCTGGCGTGCTGCAGTTCATGGACTCGCAAAGAATCAGACACGACTGAGCGACTGAACTGAACTGAACTGAACTGAATCTCATCCCCCCAACTTGCTCTTCCCCTCGTCTCTAGTTTGTCTAAGAATGACTAGTTCTCTATATCTGTGTGTCTCTTTCTGTTTTGTTATATTTATTTGTTTTAGTTTTTAAATTTCAAATATTTAAGTGTTATCATTCAGTATTTTTCTTTTGCTGCCTGACGTTTCATTTAGCACAATACCCTCCAGATCCCTGCATGTGGTTGCAAATGACATTATTTTATTTTATTTCTCCAAAGAAAAGCAAGGAGAGAGAAGAAAACCTTCTTAAGTGAACAATGCAAAGAAATAGGGAAAAACAATAGAATGGGCAAGACCAGAGATCTCTTCAGGAAAATTAGAGATACCAAGGGAACATTTCATGCAAAGACAGGCCCAATAAAGGACAGAAACACTATGAACCTAAAAGAAGCAGAAGATATTAAGAAGAGATGGCAAGAATACACAGAAAAACTGTACAAAAATGGTCTTAATGACTCAGATAACCATGATGGTGTGGTCACTAACCTAGAGCCAGACATCCCGGAGTGTGCAGTCAAGTGGGTCTTAGGAAACATCACTACAAACAAAGCTAGTGGAGGTGATGGAATTCCAGCTGAGTTATTTCAAATTCTAAAACATGATGCTGTGAAAGTGCTGCACTCAATATGCCAGCAAATTTGGAAAACTCAGCAATGGCCACAGTACTGGAAAAAGTCAGTTTTTATTCCAATCCCAAAGAAAGGCAATGCCAAAGAATGCTCAAACTACCACACAAATGCACTCATCTCACATGTTAGCAAGGTAATGCTCAAAATCTTTCAAATTAGGCTTCAGCAGTATATGAACTGAGAAATTCCAGATGTTCAAGCTGGGTTTAGAAAAGGCAGAGGAACCAGAGATCAAATTGCCAGCATCAGTTGGATCATAGAAAAAGCAAGGGAATTCCAATAAAACATCTGTTTGTTTCGTTGACTATGCTAAAATCTTTGACTCTGTGGATCACAACAAACTGTGGAAAATTCTTAAAGAGATGGGAATACTAGACCACCTTACATGCCTCCTGAGAAACCTGTATGCAGGTCAAGAAGCAACAGTTAGAACTGGACATGAAACAACTGATTGGTTCCAAATTGGGAAAGGAGTATGTCTAGGCTGTATATTGTCACCCTGCTTATTTAACTTACATGTAGAGTTCATCATGTGAAATAATGCACTGGATGAAGCGCAGGCTGGAATCAAGATTGCTGGGAGAAATATCAGTAACCTCACATACGCAGATGACACCAGCCTAAAAAAGCAAAGAGGAACTAAAGAGCCTCTTGATGAAGGTGAAAGAGGAGAGTGAAAAACCTGGCTTAAAACTCAACATTCAAAAAAAAAAGAACAACTCAAGATTCAAAAAACTAAGATCATGGCATCTGGTCCCATCACTTCATGGCAAATAGATGGGGAAACAATGGAAACAGTGAGAGACTTTATTTTCTTGGATTCCAAAATCACTGCAGATGGTGGCTGTAGCTATGAAATTAAAAAGCAGTTGCTTCTCGGAAGAATTCTATGACAAACCTAGATAATGTTTTAAAAAGCATTACTTTGCTGACAAAGGTCTGTATAGTCAGAGCTATTGGTTTTTCCAGTGGTTATGTATGGATGTGAGAGTCGGACCATAAAGATGGCAGGAGTGCCAAAGAATTGATGCTTTTGAACTGTAGTGCTGAAGAAGACTCTTGAGACTCTTGTGGACTGCAAGGAGATCAAACCAGTCAATTCTAAAGGAAATCAACCTTTAATATTCATTGGGAGGACTGATGCTGAAGCTGTAGCTCCAATGCTTTGGCCACGTGATTTGAAAAGCCGATTCATTGGAAAAGACCCTGATGCTTTTAATATTGAGGGCAGGAGGAGAAGGGGGCGACAGAGGATGAGATGGTTGGATGGCATCACTAACTCAATGGGCATGAGTTTGAGCAAACTTTAGGAGATAGTGGAGGACAAGGAAGCCTGGCGTCCTGTAGTCCAGGGGTTGCAAAGAGTGGACATGACTAAGTGAATGAAGAACAGCATTATTTACTGCGTCTCCTTTATCCTTTCATCTGCTGATGGACACTTAAGTTGCTTCCATAGCTTGGGTATTGTAAATGGTGCTGCTATAAATATTGGGGTGTATGTACCTTTTGAGTTGGTGTTTCCTTTTCTTTGGATATGTACCCAAGTTTATAATTGTTACATCAAATGATAGTTCTATTTTTAGCTTTTGAGCAACCTCAATACTGGTTTCCACAGTGGCTACACCAGTTTCCATTCACTGTAACACGCACAAGGGTTCCATTTTCTCCGCATCCTCATCAGCACTTATTATTTGTGATCTTTTGATGATGGCCATTCAGACCGGTGTGAGATAATATCTCATTGTGGTTTGATTTGCATTTTGCTAATGATTACTGATGTTGAGCATCTTTTCATGTGCCTGTTGGCCATCTGTGTGCGTTCTTTGGAAAAATACCTATTGAAGCTTATGCCCAGCGTTTAATCAGGTTGTTTGTGTTTTGGGGTGTTGAGTTGTAGGAGCCATTCATACAGTTTGGTTATTAACCCTTTGTCTGTCATTTGTATGCAAGTGTCTTCCCCCACTTGGTATGTTGTCTTTGCATCTTGTCAGTGGTTCCCTTTGCTGTGCAGAAGCTTTCAAGTTTAATTTGATCTCATGTGTTTATGTTTGATTTTGTTTCCTTTGCCTTAGGAGGCAGATCCAAAATAACATTATAATTTATGTTGAAGAGCATTCTGCCTTGTTTTCTTCTGGATTTTTTATGGTTTCCAGTCTTACATTTAGATCTTTAATTCTTTTTGAGGGTTTTTTTTTTGTGTGTGTGTGTACGTATGCTATTGGAGCACATTCTGACCTCATTCTTGTGTGTGTAGCTGACCCGTTTCCCCAGCACCACTTGTTGAAGAGACTGTCTTTTCCTCATCGTATATTCTTGCCTCCTTTGTCATAGATTGATTTCAACACACTAACTTTATGGGCCTAGCTGTCTTCAGTGCTGTGTGCTCACCTTTCCTGGCAAATTGCTCATGCGTTCATTGCATTGGCTGTATGGACTCGGACCTCATCTCCCGTTTACCAGAAAGTATTTGGGGATATAAAAATAAATATTACTTGAACAAAATGTTGTAAGATTGGGTGGCTGGATATATAAATTTTCAAGTTCTTTACTACTCATTTAACCTTGCTCAAAAGTTTCCTAGAAAATAAATCCCACTTTTGAAACCTGTCTCTTGCAAAACCATATTTGGTAGAATTTTCCTCCCTACCTACCTTGATCTATCACACTCTGCCTCAGTCTGCTGTCACCTGGCAAAGCAATTGTAAAGAACCCTTTCTCAAATCAAACCTTTTGAAACATTGTACACGTCTCAGAGTAAAATAATATTAATAAAGCTACATTCAAACCTGAATTAACATCTTTAATTTGTTTTCACTGTTGCAAACTGTTAAGTCAGGTGGGCTAAGCAAACATGTGAGTGACCTCAGGAAAAATCAAACTATACTTCTAATGGCCAAAGGGTAAATTAAACAAAATAAAACTTTAGCATGATGAAGTGAAGAATTTAAGGGTAGTTTTGGTAATCCTGCCAAGTTTTAGTTCCGTTGGAAGGCCATTAGAAATGATGAAAATTTCATTTCAACCCTGAGTTTTAGTGGATTATTAGGACCATCTACTCCACCATTTTATTAACAACTCTTAGCTGTGTTACTGAACTACTTGAGATAAAAATGAAAAAAAAAAATTCCTGGAGCTCTGGCTGTAAGAGCTTTTGATTTTTTTCTTGGTGCTGGTGAAGAAGTGCACAGCCGCAAGCCCTGTGTCTGAGAGCCCCAGAGCAGCAGTTATCATGCTTGGTTTCAGTCTGTGAATGACTCTCCATCCTCCTCCTATTTCTTAGTAGGGAGAAAGATTGATTTAAATTTTTCTACTTTTTTCTACTAAAAGACGCATACCATGTGGGGAAGATGGTGGAACGCAGAGAAAGAGGTATCACTATAACAAAGATGGGGAGGTATTTGTTAAGTGGTCAGATTGCAAACTTCAACACCCCTGAACTCATATCGATTTAAGAGGTCACCATATGCAGAAACATAAATGAACACTGAGCACGATAGCAGCATCTTTCACTCTTTCTAGTTTGATAGTCCAAGGATGCAAAATATTTTCCACTTTATAAAATCTTTAAAACTGCCAGGGGAGACGTGCTGGCCTTCTCTGTGCTGGAGCAGAGAAAGCTTCAGCTAACCACATGGAAAACACATAAGGAGACCAGGTTTTTCCAGCCCATAATTCAGCAAGAGCTAGGATCTCGCGTCCAACACCAGGAGTCCTGGGGGGGACTGGTAACTTCACACACGGCCAAGTTTTGAAATTGGATGAAGGATGAGGTAGAGAGGGCTACCTCTCTACACGTAAAGCGTAGTTACAGTAGTGATTCTGCTTTTTCCTGCCCACCCCCAACATAAAATGACACTAACATGATTTTGTGTTGACTAAGAAAAATAAGAAGCAGCAGCTTTGGTCTATAGGCACCATTTATTAGAATAAGAAACTTTGCAAGAAAAAAGAGAGTATCCCACAATTTGAATCAGATTTTATTAAAAAAAAAAAACGAAACTAGGTCCATTCATTGGTTGAAATATCCATGAATTTGTTAATTATGTTAACAGGAACTGATCACGTACCTGTTGCAAGTTCCTATTGGAGGCAGTCAATCATAATTTAGGAGCATACCTTCTTTATAATTTTAATGAATTACAATTTTAAATTTTATTAAGTGCTTCTTTGGTTGCTGTCAAGATAATCATAGGTTGTAAATTCTATAAATACACTTTTAAAATAGCAAACACCTTTTTTCCTGGAATAAGGCCAGCTTTGTCTTAATGTGTTGATATTCATGTATAAATATAGATTGTTGTTGCTGTTCAGTTACTCAGTCGTGTCTGACTCTCTGTGACCCCATGGCCTGCAGCACGCCAGGCTTCCCTGTCCTTCGCCATCTCGTGGAGCTTGCTCAAGCTCATACCCATGGTATAGGTGATACTATCCAACCATCCTCTGTCATCGCCTTCTCCTGCCTTCAGTCTTTCCCGGCATCAGGGTCTTTTCTAAGGAGTCAGCCCTTTGTATCAGGTGGTCAAAATATTGGAGCTTTAGCATCATTCCTTCTAATGAATATTCAGGATTGATTTTCTTTAGAATTGACTGCTTGGATCTCCTTGGAGTCCAGGGACTCTCAAGAGTCTTCTCCAACACCACAGCTCAAAAGCATCAACTTTTTGCGTTCAGCTTTCTTCATGGTCCAACTCTCACATCCACACATGACTACTGGAAAAACCACAGCTTTGACAAAATGGACCTTTGTTGGCAAAGTAATGTCTGCTATATTAATATAGATAAATTTTAGTTATGTACTGCTGCTGCTAAGTCGCTTCAGTCATGTCCGACTCTGCGACCCCATAGACAGCAGCCCACCAGGCTCCTCTGTCCCTGGGATTCTCCAGGCAAGAATACTGGAGTGGGTTGCCATTTCCTTCTCCAAGTTATGTACTGATACCCCAATTCAAATTTTTGTCTTAATAATCTTAAATGTGTTAGCAGTTGTTAGGTTTTGGTAACTGGGTAGCACTCACTTTAAAAGATGGATTGTTGTGATTTTGTGGAGATTTTCTAAATGCTATGAATGCTCATAATAGTATGAACATTAGTGTGCATGCATGCCCAGTCGTGTCCAACTCTTTGGACCCAGTGGACTATAACCCACCAGGCACCTTTGTCCATGGGATTTCCCAGGCAAAAATACTGGAATGAGTTGTCATTTCCTCCTCCAGGAGATCTTCTCAACCCAGGAATTGAATCTGCATCTCCTACATTGGCAGGTGGATTCTTTACCACTGAGTCACCTCGGAAAGTCCAGTATAAACGCTTACTATTTCCTAAATATGTGATAGAATATATCCACAAAGCTGTCTTTTTCCAATGTTGTTTTTGTGGGAAATTTGGTTATTCTAATTGTGTTTTTTGTCTTTATTCTCCTTTGCTTTTTGTCAACTCTTTCAAATTCTTCAAGGTTATTGGTTTATTTTTGCAAGATTTTGATACTCAATGTTTATAATTTAAGTATTTGTCTAGTTTTACAGTCGTTTAAAATAGGAGGGAAAAACCAGTGATTTCCCCATATGATCAAGAGTGCAAGACTCTTACATAACATGAGTGTATATGTAGTGTTGCCTGTGGGACCCTGTTAGGAGTGGAAGTGCTAACCCAAGGAGGTGCTTGTGCTCTGTTATTAACTCCTGTCCAGCAGCTTTTCAGGGTTATTCACCAATTCAAGCTCTGTCATCTTCAGTTATATCATCAGTGCAGACTCACCTCCGTGAGGAGGAGGAGGATGTTTTGGTGACTGTTTCCTGCATCCACATAGCTGGTGAATTCTTTCTCTGTCTTCCCACCTAGAAGCTAGTTGGTGGGCAACCCACAGTTAGAAGGCTTGTGTCATTAGCTGTCACTTCACTCCTCTATCTCCTGGAATTCATGGCTGCAGAGAGGCCAGCTAGGTTGACGTAATCCATTCTTAATTAGCTGTTTTCTGTCAGGATGTTGCAAGCATTTTTTCCCCTTCTTTTTGCTAAAATATGTTTGCTGTAAGTGTTCTTTTATCAGTTTTGGAGAAGCTCCTTCGCCACCCGGGGACAGGCGCCCAAGCTCCTGCTCCAGCCCCATGTCCCACGCGGCTCGGTGTCCCCTGCGTTGGGCCTCACATCCCCTCGGGTGTCCTTTGTCCTGCTCAGCACCGAGGAGTGGCCCCAGTGCGCCCCCACTGGCTCCAACATCATTAGTTATGCTTGCATTGCCTCTCATATGATAATAAATCAGGACAACAGTAGTTTTGCTCCAAATCTGCCTTTTATTATTTAGCTACGTTTACATCTCACTACGTGAATTTCCAGATGTTCAAGCTGGTTTTAGAAAAGGCAGAGGAACCAGAGATCAAATTGCCAACATCTGCTGGATCATCGAAAAAGCAAGAGAGTTCCACAAAAACATCTATTTCTGCTTTATTGACTATGCCAAAGCCTTTGACTGTGTGGATCACAATAAATTGTGGAAAATTCTGAAAGAGATGGGAATACCAGACCACCTGACCTGCCTCTTGAGAAATCTGTATGGAGGTCAGGAAGCAACAGTTAGAACTGGACATGGAACAACAGACTGGTTCCAAATAGGAAAAGGAGTATGTCAAGGCTGTATATTGTCACCCTGCTTATTTAACTTCTATGCAGAGTACATCATGAGAAACACTGGGCTGGAGGAAGCACAAGCTGGAATCAAGATTGCCGGGAGAAATATCAGTAACCTCAGCTATGCAGATGACACCACCCTTATGGCAGAAACTGAAGAAGAACTCAAGAGCCTCTTGATGAAGGTGAAAGAGGAGAGTGAAAAAGTTGGCTTAAAGCTCAACATTCAGAAAACTAAGATCATGGCATCCGGTCCCATCACTTCATGGCAAATAGATGGTGAAACAGTGGAGACAGTGACAGACTTTATTTTGGGGGGCTCCAAAATCACTGCAGATGGTGACGGCAGTCATGAAATTAAAAGACACTTACTCCTTGTAAGAAAAGTTATGACCAACCTAGACAGCATATTAAAAAGCAGAGACATTACTTTGCCAACAAAGGTCCATCTAGTCAAGGCTATGGTTTTTCCAGTAGTCATGTATGGATGTGAGAGTTGGACTCTAAAGAAAGCTCAGTGCCAAAGAATTGATGCTTTTGAACTGTGGTGTTGGAAAAGATTCTTGAGAGTCCCTGGGACTGCAAGGAGATCCAACCAGTCCATCCTAAAGGAGATTAGTCCTGGGTGTTCATTGGAAGGACTGATGCTAAAGCTGAAACTCCAATACTTTGGCCACCTCATGCAAAGAGCTGACTCATTGGAAAAGACCCTGATGCTGGGAAGGATTGAGGGCAGGAGGAGAAGGGGACGACAGAGGATGAGATGGCTGGATGGCATCATGGACTCGATGGACATGGGTTTGGGTGGACTCCGGGAGTTGGTGATGGACAGGGAGGCCTGGCGTGCTGTGAAGAGACTCAAAGAGTTGGACACGACTGAGTGACTGAACTGAACTGAACTGACTGACATCTCAATATTTTTTTTTTGTTTTCAGCTGACAAATCTTTTTATATGTTGTTAATAGTTTGAAGTACTTTTTTGAAATAATTTTCTGCGTTCTGGAGAACATCAAAGTCATAGTTTCTTTCCATGCCTTAAATATTTAACTGTAAAAATATTTATATGCTTATTTAGATGACTTTTTCATAATAGGCTCCATCTTGATAGGGAACAGTAGGCTGAGCCCCACAGATGACCCTGTTAGTTACCATTGCAACCAAGGAGGCAGTGAACTTGGAATAAAGGCAGTACTTATTTGGAGAGAGCAAGAGGCAACAAAGGAAGCAGCTGATGTGTATGTGCAAGAAAGAAGAAAACAAAGCTGTTGACACTGAAAATGGTATTCAGTTACATTCAGTTCCGTTCAGTTGCTCAGTCGTATCTGACTCTTTGTGACCCCATGGACTACAGCAAGCCAGGCCTCCCTGTCCATCACCAACTCCTGGAGTTTACTCAGACTCACGTCCATTGAGTCCATGATGCCATCCAGCCATCTCATCCTCTGTCGTCCCCTTCTCCTCCTGCCTTCAGTCTTTCCCAGCATCAGGGTCTTTCCAATGAGTCAGCTCTTCGCATGAGGTGGCCAAAGTATTGGAGTTTCAGCTTTAGCATCAGTCCTTCCAATGAACACCCAGGACTGATCTCCTTTAGGATGGACTGGTTGGATCTCCTTGCAGTCCCAGGGACTCTCAAGAGTCTTCTCCAACACCACAATTCAAAAGCATCAATTTTTTGGTGCTCAGCTTTCTTTATAGTCCAACTCTCACATCCATACGTGACTACTGGAAAAACCATAGCCTTGACTAGATGGACCTTTGTTGGCAAAGTAATGGCTCTGCTTTTTAATATGCTGTCTAGGTTGGTCATAGCTTTTCTTCCGAGGAGTAAGTGTCTTTTAATTTCATGACTGCCGTCACCATCTGCAGTGATTTTGGAGCCCCCCAAAATAAAGTCTGTCACTGTTTCCACTCTTTCTCCATCTATTTGCCATGAAGTGATGGGACCGGATGCCATGATCTTAGTTTTCTGAATGTTGAGCTTTAAGCCAACTTTTTCACTCTCCTCTTTCACCTTCATCAAGAGGCTCTTGAGTTCTTCAGTTTCTGCCATAAGGGTGGTGTCATCTGCATATCTGAGGTTATTGATATTTCTCCTGGCAATCTTAATTCCAGCTTATGCTTCCTCCAGCCCAGCGTTTCTCATGATGTACTCTGCATAGAAGTTAAATAAGCAGGGTGACAATATACAGCCTTGACATACTCCTTTTCCTATTTGGAACCAGTCTGTTGTTCCATGTCCAGTTCTAACTGTTGCTTCCTGACCTCCATACAGATTTCTCAAGAGGCAGGTCAGATGGTCTGGTATTCCCATCTCTTTCAGAATTTTCCACTGTTTATTGTGATCCACACAGTCAAAGGCTTTGGCATAGTCAATAAAGCAGAAATAGATGTTTTTGTGGAACTCTCTTGCTTTTTTGATGATCCAGTGGATGTTGGCAATTTGATCTCTGGTTCCTCTGCCTTTTCTAAAACCAGCTTGAACATCTGGAATTTCACGGTTCACGTATTGCTGAAGCCTGGCTTGGAGAATTTTTAGTATTATTTTACTAGCATGTGAGATGACTGCAATTGTGCAGAAGTTTGAGCATTCTTTGGCATTGCCTTTCTTTGGGATTGGAATGAAAACTAACCTTTTCCAGTTCTGTTGCCATCTCTGAGTTTTCCAAATTTGCTGGCATATCAAGTGCAGCACTTTCACAGCATCATCTTTTAGGATTTGAAATAGCTCAACTGGAATTCCATCATCTCCACTAGCTTTGTTCGTAGTGATGCTTCTTAACGCCCACTTGACTTCACATTCCAGGTTTTCTGGCTCTAGGTGAGTGATCACACCATCATGATTATCTGGATCATAAAGATCTTTTTTGTACAGTTCTTCTGTGTATTCTTACTACCTCTTCTTAGTATCTTCTGCTTCTGTTAGGTCCATACCATTTCTGTCCTTCATTGACCCCATCTTTGCAGGAAGTGTTCCCTTGGTATCTCTAATTTTCTTGAAGAGATCTCTAGTCTTTCCCATTCTATTGTTTTCCTCTATTTCTTTGCACTGATCACTGAGGAAGGCTTTCTTATCTCTCCTTGCTATTCTTTGGAACTCTGCATTCAAATGGGTATAACTTTGCTTTTCTCCTTTGCTTTTGGCTTCTCTTCTTTTCACAGCTATTTGGAAGGCCTCCTTAGACAGCCATTTTGCTTTTTGCATTTCTTTTTCTTGGGGATAGTCTTGCTCCCTGTCTCCTGTACAACGTCAGAAACCTCTGTCCAGTTGTGGATGTGACTGGTGATGGAAACAAGGTCCAATGCTGTAAAGAGCAATATTGCATAGGAACCTGAAATGTTAGGTCCATGAATCAAGGCAAATTGTAAGTTATCAAACAGGAGATGGCAAGAGTGAACATCGACATTTTAGGTATCAGCAAACTAAAATGGACTGGAATGGGTGAATTTAACTCAGATGACCATTATATCTACTATGGGGACAAGAATACCTTAGAAGAAATGGAGTAGCCATCATAGTCAACAAAAGAGTCGAAATGCAGTACTTGGATGCAGCAGTCTCAAAAATGACAGAATGATCTCTTTTCGTCTCCAAGGCAAATGGTTCAGTATCAAAGTAATCCAAATCTATGCCCCAACCAGTAATGCTGAAGAAGCTGAAGTTGAATGGTTCTATGAAGACCTACAAGACCTTCTAGAACTAACACCCGAAAGAGATGTCCTTTTCATTATAGGAGACTGGAATGCAAAAGTTGGAATTCAAGAAACACCTGGAGTAACAGGCAAATTTGGCCTTGGAGTACAGAATGAAGCAGAGCAAAGGTAATAGAGTTCTGCCAAGAGAATGCACTGGTTATAGCAAACACCCTCTTCCAACAACACAGGATAAGACTCTACACATGGACATCACCAGGTGGTCGACACCAAAATCAGATTGATTATATTCTTTGCAGCCAAAGATGGAGAAGCTCTATACAGTCAGCAAAAACAAGACCAGGAGCTGACTGTGGCTCACTTCATGATCTCCTTATTGCCAAATTCAGATTTAAATTGAAGAAAGTAGGAAAAACCACTAGACCATTCAGGTAGGACATAAATCAAATCCCTTACAATTATACAGTGGAAGTGAGAAATAGATTTAAGGGACTAGATCTGATAGACAGAGTGCCTGATGAACTATAGACGAAGATTTGTGACATTGTACAGAAGACAGGGAGCAAGACCATCCCCAAGAAAAAGAAAATGGTATTAGCTTCTTGGAAAACTGAAGAGAGTTGTATTACCATAAGATATAATAAAAACGATTCTATTCACAAAAACAATGAAAGATTTTTAGGAATAACTGTGCTAAGGTTAAGTCTCTTTAGGAAGAAAATATAAACTTTTCATCAGGAAGCTCTGAATAAATGGAAAAGGCATAAAATATATAAATATTTGCATTTTTAAAAGGAGGCTGTAACATTTTTATAGAGTTCAGATAAAATCCCTAATGAATTTTTAGGAGATGGTGACAAAATTAATCTACAGCTCATAGGGAAGAATAAATATGCTGAACTCTTGAACCTGAAATGGAAGGGCATGCAGGCTCAGCCAGCCAGCCACACGTTTTAAGAAGTGCCGAAGTAAAGCTGCAAGGTCCTGCCAGAACAGTGACTGAAGGAACAGAACACATGTCTAGGCAGATACCCGGGACATGTAGGGATTTGGTGCAGAGTTAAAGTGATGCTGCAGATCAGTGGGTGAGAAGCGACTTATTCTCACTAATAAAATGGAAGTGGCTGAAGAGTTGGTAATAAAACTGACTTGTGTTTTAAAGCCACCCCGTCTCCTGCATTGGCAGGCAGATTCTTTACTATCTGAGCCACAAGGGAAGTCCTTAAACCTCACATCCAGACTAAATTCCATGGGGTCAGAAAGGTAAAATATCAGCACATAAAACCTGAAGTAGAGAAGAAAAGAAAGCTGACCTTGGGTGGGAAAGGTTGGCTTGTGTCTGACATGGTCAGTCATGTGATCAGGGGCAGATTTAGGCATGAATATGTACAAATCCCGAGTTTTCACGTGAAAAAGAGCGAAGCACCAAGCACGGCCTGTTAGGATATTTACGGGGAGAACTTGGACAAAGAAGGTGAAAACCAGCAGACAGCTCGATAGAAAATCCAACCTGACCCTGGGCGAAGTCATCACTTGAGAAGTCATGGGAGAAAGAACATGAAGGGCCACGTGGAAGCACGTTTAACTCATAGATGAACAGCGTGTAGCAGTGGTGGGTGCCCCTCCCTCCCACACTCCCATCGGCCAAGTTCAGGTGTGGGGACTGGACCTGCAGTGGGGTGAGACTGGTGGATGTGCTTTCTGAGGAACTGGCCCTCAAGCTTCATAATGACCCTTCAGCAGGCACCAGCCTCATTTCCTGGACAGAGGTCCCGTGGCTGCTGGACACTGAGGGACGTGGCCCCAGGAACAGAGCGTGCTTGGCCCACGCCCCATGGTTTTGATCTGAACGCCCTTGCCAAGCAGCCCCACTTCCAGGAGTGGGGGGACACAGGATGAAAATGCATCTTGTAACCCCGCTGCTCCTCTGCAGACCGAGAACAGGGCTGGGTGGGTCCACTTCCCAGATGGGCTCATGTGCGTCAATCAAAGAAAGGCATCTGCCATTCATTGTTGGTGAAACGTCGTGAGACAAAACAATCGCACACTGTTCATGGAGTTGGAAAATACAGGTCTCCACCAAGGCAGCATGGACAAGAGGTTATGCTCCTCTCGTGACCCTGGGGCAACTGTCCAGCTGGCCATTGGTGTGTCAGGCCCTGAATTTGACTGTCCCAGCTGCCACTGTGTGCCTGGGGGACAATGTGAACAAAGGGGGCGCCTTATTTCAAGGGGCTCAGAGTCGCTGGGCTGCCGCTGGGTCCAGGGTGCTTTAAAATCTTGTGTGGTGTCCCAGGTGTTTGCATGGTAAAGAATCCACCTGCCAGTGAAGGAGATGCTGAAGACGGATTCAGTCCCTGGGCCGGGAAGATCCTCTGGAGAAGGGAATGACAACCACTCTAGTACTCTTGCCTGGAGAATCCCATGGACAGAGGAGCCTGGAGGTCTACAATCCATGGGGTCGCAAAGAGTGGGACGTGGCTGAGCACTTATGTGGTGTCAACTCACTAAGCTGGGTTCATGATTGCTGACTGCGTTTGTTCAGACCAGCTGTAACTGCTGATTCCAGAAATCAGGAAGCAAGATTCTCCCGTCGAGTGAGATGCACGAGAGTGGCAACCGTGGCCTTTTTCCCAACACAGAAGAGAATCTGGTTCTTAAACATGCTCAGCACACGTCTAGTGAAATAACACCCAGTGGCCCAGGGGCTTACTTGAGGGAAACATTAAGCCAGTCTGTCAGGCCGAGTTTGCAGAGTGTGGTCATGAAGGGAAGGTTCACTTTGCAAGAGGAGAGTCCGTTGTGAACTGCCAGCTGGTGTCCTGTGAATTCTCTCCCTTGACCTCCCCACCCTCAGCTCCTTTACCCATCACTCCTAACGTCTTGTAAGGTCAGGACATAACAAAACGCTAAATGCGGTCCCATCAGACACTAGCTGGGGACACAGGAGACCCTGCCGCATGCATGCCATCTTCATTGACGTGACCATGTGTTCCTTAGAGTACTCGATCACGGCAGATCTTCAGACGGAAAAGTGCCCCTTCACTGGGTGAGCTCAGTGCACCGAAGGTGGACCAACGCGGCCAGCAGACACACTTACGGACACTCCGGAGACGGGCAGCTGTTCCACTAGAACAGACCGATTGACCGGGGGTCAGAGACGACAGATGATTTTACTTGTTCACTTGAACTCCCGTCCAGACATCTGCAAGGTTAACCCCACGTCTCAGGAAACACAGGAGCCCGTTAGGGGAATGCCTGCGTCCCATCGGCAGGAGTCTGCAGGACAGTGGGGTTGGGGACGTGGTCCCAGCGGGGTGGCCTGGGAGGCCTGGTGGAGAAGCATAGAGGGGGTCTGCGAGACCCATGTCTGCTTGGTGGTCTGCACTGGTCCTGGCCCAGGAGCCTCCTCGGGGAGGGCACCAGAGGCCCAGAGAGGAGGGCCCGCTAGGCCACAGCCGTCCTCCAGGCCCGGCTGAACAGAGAAGGAGCGGGAACTGCCTGGGGCCCCGGGCCTCCTGCATGCAACCCTTCCCCACCCACGAGGGAGCAGGCTCTATGCTGATGTGTAACAGGCGCTTCCTTCCTGCTGGGCAGTGATCCGCTGGCTGGCACGGCTCCGGTCTGTGGGCCCTGGGCTCCAGCTCTAGACTGGTGGCTGCTGGCCGCTGCCCGGCCACCTGGGAGAGAAGCAACTATCCCTTTCCAAACCTGTCCACCTTCAGGTCATGACCCCTTGGGCCTGCCCTGTGGGGCCAGAACCCAGGCTCCTGGGGAACGTGGCAGCCACTGCCCAGCGCTGGGCACTGGCCCGACTGGAGGCTGGGTTTACCTGCCTCCGTCGTCCAGTCGCCACACGTCCTCCTCCCAGTAGTCTGACTTCGAATCACTCAGCACAAGCTGGTTCCCAAAGTGAAAATGCAAAATAGTTTTATGAACAGATAACACATTTTGGGAACAGCCAAAACATTTGGGATAAAGATTTGCATACAGAGAATTTTTACATGAATTGTTTCTCCTACTTATCATATTGCTTTCCTGGGGGAGGGAAAAATACTTTTAAACGGGAAATATTTCTTAAAAAGTTGAATTTTCCCTTCTAGAGTAAAATATAGTCTTCTCTGCATGGCAGCCTCTGCAGGAAGATTTCCTGGGCCTGTGAGCTCTGTGGTTCTCAGAACTTGCCATCTTAACGCCGCATCTGAGTGAGCGGAGGTCTCCCCACCCCTCCAGGGCTACAGCTGGTTGGACCAGCTCTGGCCCTCTGACCCAAGTGGGCCCATCAGATCACATGTTCCAGAAACCGAGAATCAGGGCTGATGAGGAAACCTGGGCCTCTGGCATCTGACGTCTCCCACACGGACAAGAGAGGCCAATGATGGAGTCCACCCGTGCGGGGAACAGAGCGGTCCAGACAGGAGACAGAGGGTGGGGTCTGCCTGGGGTCTGTGCGGGGAGCAGAGTGACCCATGCAGAGGGCCCAGCTCCATCCCTCCCCTGACTTCAGGCATCATCTGATAGCCTTACAATAAATGCCCCCACTTTTTCTAGTAGGACAAATGGGTTACTACCTCTGTATCCAGTGCCGCACCTGCCATGCCCTTCATCCTCTTTGGTAAATACTGGATGTTAGAAATTCCTAAGCAAGTTCCCGTGGACTGGATTTGGGTTCACAGCTGGTAAAATCTAGAGTCTTCAGCTGTCTTGCCACACTCTTCATTCTGGGTAGCAGGAGGAGGTGACATGCAGTGGGAGGGTCTCTGAACCTCAGGGGAGACTCCGGGAGGGCCCTGGGTTCCATTGCACTTGGGGGAGGGGTTTGGCCCTCCCGCTGCTTCTCTGTCTTTCTCTCTCAAAAATTGAGAAACGTAAACATGGATCAGCTGGATGAAGGAAAGGCTGCATGAGGCTAGGATGAGAAGGGTGCACTCTCGTGTGCCCTGTCCCGGACCATTACTCACCCAGGGACCTCCCTGTAACAGTGTGTCCTTTGTGTCCTGACCTAAACTTTCCACTGTGGAATTCAGGGCTGTAAGAAGCCTCAGGGATTGTATGCATTGGCCTCCGTGTTTCAGATAAGGAAGCCAAGGCTTTGAAAGAGAAATTAATTCCCTAAGTTACAGAGCTAATTAAAAGCAGATTCTGGGACTAAAACTCAAATTTCCCAACTCTAGTCCAAACTCCTCATGGTCTTAACTGTCTTAAATTACTTTTTAATCATATAGTTTAGGCTTCACTAGAAGACCTCTTTCCAGCTTATCCTGAATCATTGCTTTGAGTTGCATGCTTCTCTGGATTGTCCATATCTTTAGGACAGCTTAGAATCAAAAGCCCTGTCTGGCAGAATAAATCCAGTTTTCAGAAGTTTCTCTCCAACTCAGCCATAGGCAATTTCTTCCTCCTAGACCATGTGAAATAATTTTAAATTTCCTGTTCCTTTTGTGTTTTCTTTTCTCCTCTCTGATCCAAAGAAAACCATAAAATATATTACAACTAATCATGACTAGAAGCATTTCTATATCAGCAACATGAATCTTCAGGTTTGTCTGATCAGAAGAAATTAACTTTTATTTTATGTTTGTGTCTATTTTTTTGTTTGCTTGGCAAAGCCTGTGCTTGGACATTGACACAGTGCTGAATTTGGGCTTGGAGTCTTTGCCCAAAGACACCATGCTGTTGCAAACGCTGTCAGTGCTCGAAGTCCTGGGAGACTTCCCACGAGCTGTTCAGCTGTAGCCGGAGGCATACGTGAGAACCACTCGTTGGTAGCCTGTTCACACTGCTTTTTCCATACTTGGGGGTCGATGTCTGCTCTCCAAAGAAACCCAGGCCAACTCCTGGGAGTGGCCACGTGAGCCGTGGGTCAGCGCAGCCTTCCGGGTGATGGAGACTCCTCCTGCCACGTCCCCTTCCTCCTTGGAGATGACCCTGCCAAGACACACGAGCCAACTAGCCTGTGTGCACATGTGTGTGAACGTCTGTGAGTATGTGCATGTGTGAGTTTGTGTGTGTGTGTTCTGGATGCTCTGGTGTGATAATTGATTTATAGATCAATACGAAGGGATACCTGGTCTTAAAATTGGCCTAAACAGACTTAAGACCTTGATTTATAATAATGGCAGCATTGTGTTCTTACTGTGTCAAAGGGTAAATGTTTCAAAAACTGGGATTTGAGAAAATCAGGTTTTGTTTGTATCAAGTTGGAATATTATCTTCCTTATATACCAGAATAATCCCCAGATGTGTTGAGTTGTATGTAAACATTTGAATTTGGAAGGAACTTACAGCAATTTATAGCTTAGAGATGACTGGTTGTAAATGCACATCATCTCAGGTCTCATCCCTTGTGAAAATACAACAAACTAAGATAAGGGAATTTTGTTTAAAAAGAAAATCCACGAGGATGAGATATGCAAGAGTGGATACAATAGCGGTGAGATTTAGACGATGGAGAGAAGCTGGCCTGTTGGTGACCAATTGACGGATACAGAAGCGTCCTGATGTGGCAGTGAGTCACGGAGCGGATTCAGCAGATACAGTAGCGTCCTGGTGCGGCGGTGAGTCACGGAGTGGGGTCCTCAAAGGTCTCCAGCTGGGCAGCACTGGATTCCTCTGGATCCGGGGGCTTCCCATCTTAACACAGCAAGGTGGAAGAACTGCTTGGGAAAAATTCAAAGGGCTTGACTCCCTGTCTCTCGTCTGTGTCTTTGGACAGCCTCTCTGGCCTTCTCTGGGCAGAAACCTTGACATTTAAGGGACACCAGGTTCTACTGAGGACATGGTCACCATTCTGAAAACATAGTTCTCACTTGCATGTTGAGGATTCTTCCTCTCTCAGCCCTTCACCATTTAGCTCCCCAGGTTGGCAGCTGATAGGTACCAGCAGGGAATTCAAAGGCCTTCTGCTCACCAGCAATAGAGAGAACTGGAGTGACAGACATCAGGTGCTTCCCAACAACTAGCTCAACCTACAATAAATGTAGACATAGCACATGCCCCTCATCCCCCTGAACCTCCAACCACCTTTTCCATCACCTGGTCCTCATTGTGAACAGACCTCAAGGATGGAATGCACTGAAGGGAAGCCTCAGCATGAGAGACAAGACCCCAAAGCACAGGTTGAAAAACACAACTTGGAAGGAGCAAGAGCTGTGCTGAGACAAGGAAAAGAAACTTGTCATTACTGAACCAAGAACAGAGTGTTATAAAAAAGGAACATTCAGAAAAAAGGAACAACTCAGGAAAAAATGTGTTCTATTGCCAGCAGAAATTAAAAACTCACTAGAAGATTTGAAGGATTAAAAAAAATCACTAAAGATGGAATATATTAGAGCAAAATATTAGAATGTTACAAGACTATCTCAGAAGATTGAACATCCAAATCAAAGGAGTTACAGAAAGGGAAAATAAGGAAACAAACAAATAGCAACAAAGTAATCGGAAGAAATTTCCTGGGCCAGTGAGATATGAGTTGCCATATGGAAAGCTTGTTGCCTAACCACTTGCTTGGCACCGAGGATGGAGACAGGCCCACGCCGATGAAACGTAGTCAGACTTCAGAACACCTGGGAGCAAGAGGAAGATGCTAGAAGGGCAAAGAAAAACAAGCACGAAGGCTCTGAGCTTCTCAAAGGAAACACCTGAGCGTGAGAAGAAAGTGAAGAGACTATCATTCTGGAGGAAATGGATTTCTAACATTGAATTCCACACCCAATAAAATGATCCAACAAGTGTTGGGATAGAAGAAAAACATTTTAAGATATGCAACTCTTAAAGAGTTTGCTGCCTAGGCACCGTTTATCAGGAAGCTAGAGGATATTGTGCTCTGATAAAATGAATAAGTAAACACAAAATGCAAGGGAAACAATGCGGGATACACTTCATGGGGGAGGTGTGCAGGGGACTGGGGGCGAAGCTGGGCACCCACTCCAGGCCTCTGGATTCCTGGTTCTGCTCTTCCCACCCCTCTGACCAGCATCTGGTTGGAACTTTGTCTGGTTTTCTCGACTGGGGAGATGATGTCTCTGCTCTTTCCCACGTACCATACCCTGAATTGGCAGAGGACACTTGTTCACCGTAAGAGGTGATCTGCTCTCACATGCAGCTTGAGGAAGGTCAGCCTGAGCAGGGGACATAGCTCAGCCCACCTTCTGCCTGGTCACAGAACAGCTTAGCAAGCAAAAGTGGGCATCCTTGTCTTGTTTCTGAATTTAGCAGGAATGCTTTCAACTTTTTACCACTGAGTACAATGTTGGCTGTGGGTTGTCAATGCTGAGATGTGTTCCCTGTATATCCACTTTGATGAGAGTTTTTAATCATTTATGGATATTGAATTTTTGTCAAATACCTTTTCTGAGACTATTGAGATGATCATGTGGTTTTTATCCTTCCTTTTGTTAATGTGTATCATATTAATTGATTTGTGAATATTGAACCACCCTTGAACCCCTGGAATAAACCCGCCTGACCATGTGTATTATGCTTTTTATATGTTGTTGAATTCAGGTTGCTAATATTTTGTTGACAATTTTTGTATCCATAGTCATCAGACGTCAGTTCAGTGCAGTCGCTCAGTCGTGTCCGGCTCAGACATATCGACCTGTAATTTTCTCTTTTTGTATTGTCTTTGTCTTGTTTTGGTGTCAGGTTAATGGTGGACTCACAGGATGAACCTGAGAGTGTTCCATCCTCTTCAGGATGGGGCACTAGTTTGAGAAGGATAGGTGTTAGCTCTTTTTATACATTTGGTAGAATTACCCTGTGAAACTGCCTGGTTCCAGGCTTTCATTTTCAGGAAGTTCTTTTTCTTTTATTACAGATGCATTTTGTTACTAGTGATTTATCTGTTCAGATTGTTTCTTTCTGATTCCGTTTTGGAAGGTTGTATGATTCTAGGAATTTGTTCGTTTTCCAGGTTGTCCAGTTTGTCGGCAGATGACTGTAGAATTCTCTCATGATTTGTTTCTGTGTCTGTGGTGCTGCCTTTCATTTCACCTCTTACCTCTTATTTTGTTTCATTTGGGCGCTCGCACTTTTTCCCTGAGCTGGGCTGCAGTCCGTCAGTTTCGCTTCTTTAGAAACAGCTCTGTGTCTCATCAGTCCGTCCTGTTTTTGTCTCTCTTTTATCTGCGTCCTTTCCGATCGTTATTATTTTCTTCCTTCTGCTGACGTTGGGATTTGTTTGTTCTTCTTTTTCTTGGAAGTCCTAACCACAGTAATCAGACAAGAAAAGAGGCAGAAGGTATCCAGATTGGAGGGGAAGAAATGAAAGTGTCACTGCTTGCAGATGACATGATACTATATACGGAAAACCCTAGCTCTTGCCACAAAACTGTTACAACTAATAAAAGACTTCAGTAAAGCTTCAGGATACAAGATTAATACACAGTAATCTGTTGTTTTCCTATGTACTAATAATAAGCTAACAGGAAGAGAAAGCAAGGAAACAAACTCAGTTATAATTGTATCACATAGAATAAAATAAGGAATAACCTTAAGCAAGGGAGTAAAATACTTACACTCTGAAAATGATAAAACATTGATGAAGGAATTTGAAGTAATATAAAGAAATGGAAAGATGCCCCATGTTCCTGGATTGAAAGAAATAATATTGTTAAACTGTCCATACTACCCAAAACACTCTACAGATTTATTGCAACCCCTATCAAAATACCCATGACATTTTAAAAATAGAACTGGAACAAATAATCTTAAAAGTTATATGTAATCACAAAAGGCCCTGAATTGTGAAAACAATCTTGAAGAAAAAAAAAAGCAAAGCTAGAGACATCGCCCTCTCTGATTTCAGACTGTGCTACGAAGCTACAATATTCAAGACAGTAAGGCACCCCCACCCTCCAACAGACACATAGATCAGCATAATAGGTGAGAGAGCCCAGAAATAAATCTGCACATTTATGGTCAATTAATATAGAGCAAAGCAAGCAACACTATACAATGGAGGAAAGATGGTCTCTTTAATAAGTGGTTCTGGGAAAACTGGACAGCTCCATGTAAAAGAAGGAGAGTATTCTCTAGCACCATTTACAGAAATAAACTCCAAATGGATTGAAGACCTAAATGTAAGACCTGAAACCGTAAAACTCCTGGAAGGAGCATAAGCAGAACACTCATTGAATAAATTGTAACATTGTGCTTTTGGATCTGTGTCCTAAAGCAAAGGAGACAAAAGCCAAAATAAACAAATGGGACCTAATCAAACTTAAGAGATTTTTCACAGCAGAGGGAATAATTGAGAAAAAGAAAAGACAAGCCACTGAATGGGAGAAAATATTTGCAAATGATATGACCAATAAGGGGTTAATATCCACAATATATAAACAGCTCATATCACTCAAAATCAAGAAAATCATCTGATTTAAATTGAGCAGAAGACCTGAGTAGATACTGTCCCAAAGAAGACATACTGATGGCCAACAGGCAAATGAAAAATGCTCAGTTTTGCTAATTATCAGAGAAATGCAGATCAAAATCACAGTGAGGTATCACCTCATACCTGTGGCCATCATCAGAAAGACCACAAATAACACATGTTGGAGAGGATGTGGAGGAAAGAGAACCCTCACAGACTGTTAGTGGGAATGCAAATTAGTGCAGCCACAGTGGAAAACTGTGTGCAATTTCCTCAAGAAACTGAAACTAGAGCTGCTGTATGATCTGGCAATTCCAGTCCTGGGTCTGTATCTGAGAGAAACAAAAACTAGCTCGAAAATATATATGCAGCCCAGTGTTCATAGCAACATCATTTGCAGAAGCTCAGATATGGGAGCAACCTAAGTGTCCATCAACAGATAAACAGAAAAAGATGTGGTACATATATACAATGGAATATTGCATGTATGTGTGCTAAGTCATTTCAGTCATGTCTGAGTTTTTGCGACCCCATGGACTGTAGCCTGCCAGGCTACTCTGTCCATGGGATTCTCCAGGCAAGAATACTGGAGTGGGTTGCCATTTCCTTCTCCAGGGGATCTTCCCGACCCAGGGATCAAACCTGTGTCTCTTATGTCTTCTGCATTGGCAGGCAGGTTCCTTACCACCAGCACCACCTGAGGACCCCACAATGAAATATTCCTCAGCCTTAAAAAAGAACAAATTCTGCTACTTACAACATCATGGATGGGCCTAGAGGGTATTTTTGTTAGAGAAATCAGAGAAAGACAAATGCTGTATAATATCACTTATGTGTGAAATCTGAAAATAAAAAATTATATAACTGAGTCAGTTCTAATGAGGTGGATGAGTGGGTGAAGTCGCTCAGTCATGTCTGACTCTTTGCGACCCCATGGACTGTAGCCTACCACGCTCCTCTGTCCATGGAATTCTCCAGGCAAGAGTACTGGAATGGGTTGCCATTTCCTTCTCCAATGAGGGGGATGAACCCAGAGCCTATTATACAGAGTGGAGTAAGTCAGAAAGAGAAAGACGAATACTGTATATCAATGCATATATATGGAATCTAAAAAGGTGGTACCAACGATCCTATGTACAGGGCAACAAAGGAGATGCAGACATAAAGAACAGAATTTTGGGCTCAGTGGGAGGACAGGATGGGATGATTTTAGAGAAGAGCATTGAAATATATACATCAGCATATGTAAAATAGATAACCAGTGTGAGTTTGATGTATGAAGCATGGCACCCAAAGCTGGTCCTCTGTGACCACCTGGAGGGATAGGCCGGTGAGGTAGGTGGGAGGGGGTTCAGGATGGAGGGGGCACATGTACACCTACGGCCGATTCATACTGATGCGTGGCAAAAACCATCACAATGTTGTAAAGTAATTGTCCTCCAATCAAAATAAATAAATAAATTAAAAAAAATAGAAACAGACTCCCAGATATAGCGAACAAACTAGTGTTTACTGGAGGGTAGACTTGAGGAGAGGAGACTAGATGGGGTAGCACATAAGAATTGCAAACTATGGTGCATCAAGTGGATAAGCAATAAGAGTACATTGCACAGCACAGGAAACAGCTAGGATTTAGTAATAACTTTAAATGCAGCATGAAAGTGAAAGAAGATGAAGTCACTCAGTCGTGTTCGAGTCTTTGTGACCCCATGGACTGTAGCCCACCAGGTTCCTCCGTCCATGGGATTTTCTAGGCAAGAGTAATGGAATGGGTTGCCATTTCCTTCTCCAGGGGATCTTCCTGACCTAGGGATCAAACCCAGGTCTCCTGTATTGTAGGCAGACGCTTTTACCGTCTGAGCCACCAGGGAAGTCTATACAAATGTTGTATTGTCTATAAAAACATTGAATCCCTATGTTGTACACCTGAAATGAATACAATATTATAAATCGGCTACACTTCACTTAAGGAACAGGAAACAGTTAAACAGTCCAGCAAATGCTGCAGGGCCCAAAGGGCCTTGCTCACAACTCTCCTCACGGGACACTTGTGCATCTCAGGGAGCTGAGGTCGCTGCAGTCCAGAGACTGGGTCATCCTGGAAGCGTCCAGTGGGGTGGGGGAGGTGCTGTCACCCCTCTGCACACACCAGTGGGTGCTGGCTACTGAGTTTCCCTCAGTTAAGCTCAACACACTTACATATATGTGCATGTGTATTGAGGATATGTGTACACTCACACATGCATTTTAGGATGTCTACACAGATGTGCATATACACACACTGTGCACCTATTTGTGTGTGTACAAATAGATGGCTCCATCCACGCATTCGCACCCACATGTGTTCCTGGTAGGTTTGTACGGAAGGGTCGCCATTTAGACATGGACCCAGATAGTGACCACACCTGGGGTCAAGGTGGAAGATCTGATGCACACGGGGTTTTTCCACATCAATTTGGGTAAGTTTAAATTTATAACTGATTACAAAATAATACTTGAAAATCCTCATTTAAAAATTAGAACCTTACAAATAAGTTCCAATAACCATTTTCCTTCACTTGTTCAGTCGCTAAGTTGTGTCTGACTCTTTACAACCCCATGGATGACAGCACAGCCCATCCTCTGTCCTCCACTATCTTCCAGAGTTTGCTCAAATTCATGTCCATTGAGTGATGCTACCTAGACATCTCATCCTCTGCCACCTCCTTCTCCTGTTGCCTTCAACCTTTCCCAGAATCAGGGTGTTTTCCAATGAGCTGGCTCTTTGCATCAAGTGGTCAAAATATTGAAGTTTCAGCTTGAGCATTAGTCCTTTCATTTCAAAGCATAGATAGATAATCATGTATTTCTGTATCTATATATGATCTCTCTGTAAATGTATCTATATGTATACATACTTGAGTCTTACTATTTTTGATCCAAAATAAAATGTGACTATGAAGTAAGACACTGATTTTATTACAACAAATTTCACCCCAAATTCAACATAATAATTTATTTCTCAGACGGAGATAGCCTCCCAAACTGAGTGCACTGACAGCCAGTTCTCACCAGAATATTCTGTACTATAGTTAAAATTTTGTTTTATGGTTAAAAATGACCAATGGTGTTATTGTTTTAATACTTACAGCTAGAATGTAGACTTATCACCTCTCTGATAATCATAAGTATATAATCAACTAAATACAAACATAGAAAATCCAGATTGACTATTGAATGTGTTATCTATTGAGTTATTTAATTGTGAAAGAAAAGGAAAAAGTGTGACAAAGGTATCATTTGAAATTCTTACAGTCCATGGAATTTTAGTCACTGCAGGATGGTAGCAACACTGCTCAGATTTATGTGAGAACAACTCTAATCAATCTGGTTGACAGGGGTGAGCCCATAGAATTTTTTTGGATTCAGTAGACATTTCTAATTAAACACAAACCATTTGAAAAGTGATTTCAAACGTAGTCTTGCCAGGCATTTTTTCTGCTCAGTTTTTGAAGCATGGTAATTCTGAGGAAAATTTGATCCATGTGTTTGGACAACTTAAATCTGTGGCATTGGGTGGCTATTTCAAGCATCATTTAACCTGTAAGAGGCTTTACTCCCTAAGCGGAGAGGCCACACTGCTCCATCCGTGAAGGATCTGAGCGCAGATCCAGTTTCCTCCGGCCTTAGGAGGTCTTTAACGTTGTCCGGAGAGAGAACCACCTCCAGTCTGGCTGGCTACTTCCATTGTGTCTGCAAGGCAAGCCCCCACGCTGGGCCGGAGCCGGCGGGATTGGGGGCCGCCTCCTTTCCGCCCCGCTCCCTGTACCACCCCGGACCCCAGGTGGAGGCCGGGCCATGGTGGGCTGGACCAGAGGGAAGGCCTGCATCACTTCCGGTGCCAGGCAGGCCTGGGGCCTTCCCGGGCCAGTGTCCAGGCCTCTGGACGAGCACAGCCCTGCGGCCCACCCGCCTCTGCTGCATGGGTCCCTCTCTGATTCGGCCACTTACTCCCCTGCAGTTGGCTCTGGTGCTGCTTGCAGAGTGCTCTGGGCTGTGATCTTGGCTGTAGACAGGGTCACTTGACTTTCCCCAGGAGAGGCGCGAGTTCAGTCTGCCACCCTGTCCCTGCAGGAGCGAGCACGGACGGGCCGAGCACATGTCCAGTGTCCTGACCCGACCCTGCAGTGTCCGCCTCCCTGATGTTGGGTTCAGATCCTCCCGCCACCTGGCTCAGCTGGTAAAGACTCTGCCTGCAATGCAGGAGACCCCAGTTCCATTCCTGGGTCAGGAAGATCTGCTGGAGAAGGGATGGGCTACTCACTCCAGTATTCTTGGGCTTCCCTGATAGCTCAGTTGGTAAAGAATCCGCCTGTGATGCAGGAGACCCCAGTTCCACTCCTAGGTTGGGAAGATCCCCTGGTGAAGGGATAGGCCACCCACTCCAGTTTACTTGGGCTTCCCTGGTGGCTCAGATGGTAAAGAATCCGCCTGCAATGTGGGGGACCTGGGCTCAATTCCTGGGTCAGGAAGAACCCCTGGAGAAGGGAAAGGCTACCCACTCCAGTATTCTGGCCTGGAGAATCCCCATGGACAGAGGAGCCTGGTGGGCTACAGTCCATGGGGTCACAAAGAGTTGGACACAACTGAGCGACTGAGCACAGCACATCCCACCCCCACCCTGCAGGGAGGGGGTTTAGCTGCGCCACCCCACCCTGGGCTCACAGGAGGCTGCAGGGCCCCAGGGTGGTGCCCTCAGGGCATCTCTGTCTGCCCTACCTGGTCCCTGGGTCAGGAAGACCCAGGAAGTCTTGCGTTGAAGACTTGTGCATTCTCTTATCTAGCACAGCTGTGACACCTGACTATAGTTTTACTCCCGTTGAGATGTTCCTGAAATACCTGATATGTGTAGTTATAAAATTGAAAATCCCAGACGTGAGTGGCTGCATGCCAGCACATGACTCCCATTTTGCCTCCTGGTTGCAGAACTGCTCTGAGGGTGCTGGAGGTTCGTCCCCCAAGGCCCCAACCCAGGGACACGGAGGCTGTGCCCCCACTCGTGGGCCTCGGCTGCAAGCCTGGCGGCCACAGCATCAGAGTGGGGTCCTTTTGGACACTCCTGCCTTCTCCCTGTCGGGCTGACCCAGCGGTCCTCAAGAAGGTGCTCATCTGCACTTGCTGTGATGCCAGCCGCTGTCCTGTGAGTCCTGTCTGCGTCCTCCCTTCCCTCGGATGAGGGAGGCACTCTTCCCCATCTCACCGACAGATGGGGTGGAGCTCAGGCCTTGCTGAGTGTTCCCCCAAATCTAAGACTGCAGCAGAAAGTGGGGAGTGGCCGCAGCGCGGCTCGGCAGCACCGGGCGCCCTGGCCTGTCCTGAGCGAGACTGCCTCCTGTCTCGTTTGCTGTGATGGCTCATCCGTCATGGTCCTAAAGTGACAGGACACTGTGCAGGACAACTGTGGGTTTTCATTTCTGTTTTGTTTTGGTAGACGTTTCCTTCTATTTTAGAAGAAGACCCAGTCTTCTTGAGTTTTGATGCTCAAGAAAGATTTGGGACAATGTATTTTTACTCATCGACAGGATGGTGTTTGCATTGCAGCCTGGATGAGGGGTTTCAGAAGGATGAGGGCCCCGGTGCCCGATGGAACTGGAAGGAGTGCAGACACTTTGAGGCATTGAAGAAGGAGAGGCAGCCCTAGAGAAGCCGGGGGAACGGAGGAACCGAACAGCCACCGCACAAGGAGAAGGGAAGCCGCCGCGTGGGGTCCCAGTGCCCAGGAGCCCTGAGAGGCGTCGGGGAGGCTCTGCCGCGAGCACTGGCATGGATACCAGGGTGTGGAGCCGTGGAGAGCAGACAGGGTCGACCGGAGCTCCTCCCTGGGGGCCGGGCAGAGAGGGGGGATGGTCGGAGTGCAGGGGGCAGAGGGGCTGCGGTGGGCGGCGAGCAGGCGCCCACGTGGCCAAAGGGAGCTCGACTGGGAATCGGGGGGGGTGACGCGGGAGCTGGATTCTGAGAAGGGGGCTCTGTGAGCCCGTGTTTCCTGAGGTGGTGAGGGGGCTTAGTGCAGAGAGTGGAGACGGGTGAACGCTGTGAACCTGAGGGGTGGGGAGGAGCCTGGAAGGTGGGAACGAGGTCCGGGAGACCCGGGAGTACACGGGGCCTGGGGTGTGTGATCCCCCTGTGCTGTGAGTTTTCTCCAGAAGCGTGTTGGCTCAGACGTAGGCAGAAAAAGCGGGTTCATCTTGGGCTGTATTTTCTCCAGGTGGGTAAGATGAAGAGTCAGGGAGAACCTTATTTGGGGTGTTGGGAAGAAGGGCAGGACCTCAGTTTTCAGGTGGATGATAACAGCTGAGAACACAGCACAGGTGCCTGGTGACTTTCAGAGCCCATTTGGCTGGGCTGTGGTGCCCGGCATGGGGTCACGCCTCCGTCTAGGGGTAGCTGTGAAGGTCTCGTTACATGAGATTGGCGCTTAAATCAGTTCCCTTTGAGTCAAGCAGATGCGCCTGCACAGTGAGGGTGGGCCTCATCCAGGAGCTTGAAGACGCTGAGAGAAAAACCTGATATTCACCAGGAGGAAGGACTTCTGCCTCCAGATGGGGACATAGATGCCTCACCTGAGTTTCCAGCACTCAAGACCAGAGCACCAGTGTTTCCCTGGGTCTCTAGTCTGCAGGCCTGCCCCAGATGTCAGACTTGTCAGCCCTCACAATTTTGTAAGCCAATTCCTTAAGATGAACTTCTCTGCCTAGATAGGGCTTCCCTGATGGTTCAGTGGGTGAGAATCCACCTGCAATGGAGTAGACTCAGAAGATGCAGATTTGATCCCTGAACAGGGAAGACCTCCTGGAAAAGGAAATGGTAACACACTCCAATATTCTTGCTTGAAAAATGCCGTGGACAGAAGAGCTACAGTCCAAAGAGTCACAAAGAGCCGGACATGACTGAGTGACTAAGCATGTATACACAACCTGGTTAGACGGATGGATAGATAGATGGGTGGATGAGTGGATGGATGGGTGGCTGGCTGGCTGGATGGATAGATGGATGGACGGATGGATAAATGGATGAGTGGTTAGATAGACAGATGGATGAATAGATTCAAGAATGGATAGATAGATACATGGATGGATGGATGGATGGGTGGATGGATGGATGGATAGATGGATGGGTGGATAGATGGATGAATAGATTCAAGAATGGATGGATACATGGATGGATGGATAGATACACGGATGGATGGATGGATGGATGGATGGATGATGGCTAGATAGGGAGACGGATGGATAGATGGGTGGGTGGATGGATAAAGTAATCTCCCATTGGCTCTGCTCTGCTGGGCCATGGCTCTTCAACTGGTCCTTGGTAGCATTCTCAGGAGCCAGTGGGATGAAGCCATCAGATGGGTTGGGAGGAAGGAGGAAGTTATCACCAGGTAGCCAGGTCTTCAGCTCGTGACCACACAGGTGAAGTTCTGGGTGACCCCAAGGTCTGGGCATATCTGGAGGAAGAGAGGCTGAGGGTGGCTGGGGGCCGGCAGGCCAGCTGAGCCAGGAGGACCAGGCGTGGGTGCCTGTCCCTGTGGGCTCGTGTATCCAGGAGGGGGGCCGAGGTCATGGCTGAGAGGCAGACAGTGAGCAAATGCAGTGACTCCGACGAGCAGATGAGAATTGGGAGGCTAAGCGCACAGCAGTGGGGTGCAGACCTGGGGGCTCCAGGCGCCTCTCTTTTTTTTCTCCCTGATGGAGAGAAGGGGTGAACAGGGACGCCTTGGACAGGAAGATGGTTTGGGGGGAAGAGAAGCACAGGGACTCAAGCACGGGCCGGTGATGAGGGAGGGTCTGTGAGGAACAGTCAGGGAGCACGTGGATCACCTACAGACATAGACCACTCACGTGCCGTGTCATGGGATCCGCTTAAGTTAAAGCTACAAGAGCAGACAACAGTGGCATCAGAATTAAAACCAGGTCTTTCAGTGGAAAAAAGAGAGAGAGAGAATCCTAGTCCTGAGAAGCGGGGACGTGGGTGAGGAGCGATGGCAGGGAAGAGATGAACATCTTATACGCATGGCTTTGCTGCGGTCTAATGTGATGTGGAAAAAGTCTCTTTTTTAAATTTAAAAACATGGGGATGAATTGATAGTGTATATTTTTTAATATTTTAAAAGATATTTAATGTCATGTGGGTCTTTCTTTTCTGAAGTGCTTTTCTGATAAATGCTATTAGTGCAAAATAACAAAAGAGAAAAAACAATTTTGATTTGAAGTGTCTTGTATTTTCCCAAAGACAATATTAAAATGCCCTAAGATCCCTTTATTCATGTATCATCTCTGGTTTCTGTGTGTGGAAGTTCTGACAACAGGGACAATTTGATTTTGATTTAATGAAAAGGACAATCACTTGTCCCCTCTGCACTGGAATGTGCACCATGATTAGCACAGAAACTTTTAGTAAAATTAACTGTCTGTTCAAATTTTCCTCACCAGAAATCCAAGTCATTCCTCTTATAATAAAACAATCACAGTAGAATGCATTCTCTAGGATTTGGAGAGAAAAGCAAAATAAAGTTCAGAGGCAGAATTTGGTATAAATCCTGAGGCTGGGCCGATCACCATGACGCGTCCACATTGGAATGTCACAGCCTGGCCTGGCTGTGCGATCTTGGCGGGAGGCGTGGTTGTTTATGCCAGGCTGGAGAAGTCGCTTGAATCCATGTCCTTTGGTTGAGCATTTTTTTTATGAGACCTGCATAAATCTTCTCCTTAAAATTGGCACATTGGGCACGCAGACAGCCTGCTTTCCCTGCTGAACTTCTATGTGCAGTTGCTTCTCTTCCTCAGATGAGAGAGACTCTGCTACCTCTCTGTCCCCTCGCCCAGGGAAGCTCCGTGTCCACCTCGACCCTCTGGTTCCTAATCCAAGGTGCAGCCATCCTTTAGGCCAGCATTCTCCTGTGATTGATTAATTGGAAGAGCGAGGAAGTAAATAAGTGAAGTGGGAAGGACACACCTTACTCGATCTGTCTCCCACTGCTCCCGCACATATTTGTCAAGTCAAATTTAACCACCTAGGAATTCTTCTTGCAGATATCTTCATGGTCTTTAAGAGGCAAAGATTTCTTCAGTTCAGTTCATTCGCTCAGTCTTGCCTGGCAGTTTGACACCCCCATGGACTGCAGCACGCCAGGCCTCCCTGTCCATCACCAACTCCCGGAGTTTACTCAAACTCGTGTCCCTTGAGTCAGTGATGCAATCCAACCATCTCATTCTCTGTCGTCCCCTTCTCCTCCCGCCTTCAACCTTTCAGCATCAGGGTCTTTTCAGATGAGTCGGTTCTTCTCATCAGGTGGCCAAAGTATTGGAGTTTCAGCTTCCCATCATTCCTTCCAATGAATATTCAAGACTGATCTCCCTTAGGATGGACTAGTTGGATCTCCTTGCAGTCCAAGGGACTCTCAAGAGTCTTCTCCAACACCACAGTTCAAAAGCATTAATTCTTCAATGCTGAGCTTTCTTTATAGTCCAACTCTGACATCCACACATGACCACTGGAAAAACCATAGCTTTGACTGAATGGACCTTTGTTGGCAAAGTAATGTCTCTGCATTTTAATATGCTGTCTATATTGTTCATAACTTTTCTTCCAAGGAGCAAGCGTCTTTTAATTTCATGGCTACAGTCACCATCTGCAGTGATTTTGGAGCCCCCCAAAATAAAGTTTGTCACTGTTTCCACTGTTTCCCCATCTATTTCTAACGATTTCTTAGGACGACCCAAAAATACTAAAAAAGAGATAAAAATAATCTAGTATCATCAAAATTAAGAACGTCTATTTGTCAAATGCAGCGTTAAGAATGTGAAAAGATGAGAGACTTCCATTGGCATACACAATAAAGAATCCCTCCAAGCAACCAGCAAGAGAGAAGCCAACTTAACAGCTGAGAGGAGACCTCAGGGGAGCTTCAGAGAAGAGGAGCCCAGAGCCCTGAGCAGGGGGATGTGGTCAAGATCCCCGGTTGCTGAGAAGATGTGAATCAAGCCCACGGTGAGGGAGAGCTCGCACTCACCAAGTATCAGAGACCCTGGAGGCTGAGACTGCTGTTCCTGGTGGGGCCGTGGCAGCACTGACCACCACAGTTGTAGGAATAGACAGTGGTCCGACCATCGCAGCCGTAATCGCCACTTTTATGGTATGCTCGCCCCCTGACCCACAGTCCTGAGTGTGACTACGAGAAATGAGTATAACTGGGTCCACAGGACACGCTCAATAGTGTTCACAATAGCTTTCCTCATAACAGACTCAGACTGGAGACCACCTGATGCCTGTCACCGAGGGGACAGGTGGACACCCGGTGTGCGGTCACGCGGAGGGAAGCTGGTGGATAAACGCAACTCCCACCCCTCCTGCATCCTGTGCAAGAAGCAGATGGAAGCGGTTCATCCCCAGACAGAGCACGTGGTTCCTCCTCCACACTCTTGGTGTAAAGAGGACAGCAGTCAGCCGGTGCTGGGCCCCAGAGGGGAGACTGCATGCAATGTCTGTGACCAGGTGTGACCAAGGCACACAGGTGTCCTGGGACTCGGCACATGCTAGCTGAGTGAGGAAATAAACACAGGGTTTCAGTATGAGTATGTGTCAGCTGGTAACCTCTAAGTGCTTCCCAGGAGTTATTTCATTCAATCCACGTGAAAACCATGGCTAGTTATTCAAAGACTTCGTGTGTGAAAGGACACAGGATTGGCTACAGAGAGAGCCTATGAAGGACAGGCTGGCTTAGCCTCCAGTGTGGAGAGTCCCTAGGGTCCCTCGGGCTGCAGCCTGAGATATGATGGCAGGTCTTTGCAAGCAGTGACAAGAGATGAGGAAGGGACTTTATCATAGATGCTACGTGACTGGACTGAATTCCCACTTTTTTCTACACTGACCTTTTCGTAGCAACCAAAGAATTCCGATTTCCCTCTTCGCTGCATTAATTAGCAGGGTGCTAGGCAGACACTTGAAGGGCCAGGTCTCAGCTCCTTCAGCACCGGCACTCAGTCTGCAGCAGATTGTTGTGCTGTGGGCACATGGGCCCGGATTACAGCTGACCCTGGAGCAGGACCCGGTGGGGTGGTGACCTCTGCTAAGGCTTCCTGCTGGCCCACACGTGAGGCCTGCCAGTGCGCTCACCTGGAAACCAGCCCCCAGTGTTGCCCGGCCAAACAGGGCAGGGCCCCGAGGTGCTCCTGGAGGCCCCGCTGTTACCTGGGCTCCTGCAGCCTGAGGGCTCTCCGGGGTCTGACCCTTGGCCTTGCTTTTTGGATTCTGTGACCCACTTCAGAGCTTTCCAAAACATTCCGAGTTTGGTTTGCTGTCGATGGAGAAAACTCGAGTGAATCAGAGTGGAGACGGGGTCTCAGGCAGGTACTGCAGCCAGGGTCCTGAGACGCCCCCATGTAATGTCCAGCCACAGAGGGCCACAGCCCCTACCCTCTGCTCTTCTGCAAGCCTGCGGCCGCCCACCTCGTATGTGCAGCTGAATGAAGGTGCTGTCCCCACCCACAGGGCAGAGGGGCCCGGGGCTCGCTGGCAGCCACTGGGAGGGCCTGGAGCGGCGTCCATCCTGGCAACACATCACCTTGTTTGCTGAGCGGACACAGTGCTCCTCAGAACTTGGTCCCCAGGAGGTGGCATCAGCATCTCCTGGGGCTTGGCAGAGATGCAGACCCTGAGCTGCATCAGAAGGTGGGGCCTTGATCTGTTCAAGGAGTGCCCTGGGGCCTCCAGTCGGCTCAAGGCTGAGATCAGCTCACCACACCAGGTGAGGTGACTCGGCCAGATTTCAGTGCCAAGAGGAATCTGGAGGCCCCTTTTCTGCCGAGAAGTGACCAGAGTGGGAGAACATCCTCAACTTGACTGTCATGAGCTGCTAACATAGTTTCTGGTGTGCTCTGTGGTCGCTCAGGAGGCAGGCAGGCGTGCAACAACTCAGACTTGAATTGCAGCATCCATGTCCTCCCACCCTGGGTCCGGAGGGAGCCTCTGAGGTGTCCCCAGGGTTTGGTGTCCCCAGGGCTCATGTCTGCACACCTCAGCCCCCACCTCTGAATGTAGGCTTCCAGGTCCTTCTCACAGTGAAGTTCAAAGTGCTACTATGTCAGCGTCCATAGTCTTTCCAAATAACTTGATTCTCTTGTTAATAGGAGTTTCAAATTCTGTCCATGGAGACATAATATCCAGAACACTTCCCTTAAGGATGCTGAAAAGTCATTAATTAAAACACCTAAATGTTTCATTAGTGTCTGTGACAATGGAAACTATGGAAACAGTGACAGACTTTTATTTTCTTGGGCTCCAAATGGTGACGGCAGCCATGAAATTAAAAGACGCTTGCTCCTTGGAAGAAAAGCTATGGCCAACCTAGACAGCATATTAAAATGCAGAGACATTACTTTGCTGACAAAGGTCCCTATAGTCAAAGCTATGGTTTTTCCAGTAGTCATGTATAGATGTGAGAGTTGGACCATAAAAAAAGCTGAGTGCTGAAGAATTGATGCTTTTGAACTGTGGTGTTGGAGAAGGCTCTTGAGAGTCCCTTGGACTGCAAGGAGAACCAACCAGTCCATCCTAAAGGAAATCAGTCCTGGGTGTTCATTGGAAGGACTGATGCTGAAGCTGAAGCTGAAGAACTGACTCATTTGAAAAGACTCTGATGCTGGGAAAGATTGAGGGCAGGAGGAGAAGGGGACGATAGAGGATGAGATGATTGGATGGCATCACCGACTCAATGGACATGAGTTTGAGTAAGCTCCAGGAGTTGGTGATGGACAGGGAGGCCTGGAATACTGCCGTCCATGGGGTCGCAAAGAGTTGGACATGACTGAGCGACTAAACTGAAGACTGATTGTGTTTTCCATTGATGTTGTAATTTATTCAGAGGAAAAGTAGAACTTGGATACAGTTTTGGGAGAAAGGAAACAGGGTTGACTGGACACGTTGTGTCTGGGACGTGTGTTGGAGGAGTCGCTGTCTGATGGGCTGCTTTGCAGGGAGAAGCCGAGGGCAGGATTTTCTGGTGATGACCGAGCATCGGGTTGTCTGGGTGAAAGGTCATGACAGGTTACATCCCACACAGACTTGTCACGGCCTGGAGGTGATACTGAGTGGGGTGGAGATGGTATTCCGTCTTATCGTCAGGTCAAGTCCAAGGCCTTCCCCGAGGCGCTTCCCATCTTTCCTGCATGAACCTCCCCCACCCTCGTCCCTCCTGCCCTCAGCTGCTCTGGCTTGTTTCTGACCCTTGTTTGGCCCTGAAGGCTGGTTTGTTTTCTGTTTCAAAATGACGGTCTCCCTGGTTGGCCTGGGGGACCCTTCAGAGCCCAGTCTTTTCCTCTTGCATGTCCCCACCTTCTAACTTCACCAAGCATAGACTGAAAGCTCCCTGAACTCTACTAAAGCGACCAAGTTCCTCAGAGCCGAAGGTGGCTGGTGAGCAGGGCTGGTTCTGTTATAGGCACTCAGTGGGTGTGGTTGGCCTCTTGGACCATAGATTTTAAGGCGGGCATCTAATGCTCAACATGGTGAACTCTCAGGAAATGTTCAGCTTGTTGAAGAGTTGTACGTCATGCCAGTGTAATTTTAAAGAGCTTTTATCTTAATTGTTGAAATCCAATTCCTCCCAAGTTCCAGCCCGGTCATGTGGCCAGTGTAGGCCCTGCATGGTCGCTGGCCTGGAGGTCGGCACTCTGCCCACTCTGCCCTGGCTCCTTTGCTCCATCTCCGCAGCGACTGTTTGCTCATGAGGTGCCAGATATTCTCCATCTCTGGAACCTTCTGGAACTGCTTGCCGCTGCACCCTGGCCCTTCTTGCCCCTCTTCCTCGCTTGCCTCTTGCTTTCGTGTCTCAGTTCTCGGGGCCGAGCTCAAAGCCGGGGTTTTCCTCGTGGCTTCGGGCAGGAGCGAGCTCTTCCCGGGCCCAGTCGCCCTCCCTGTGCCTGCTCTGCTGGCTCATGTCTCCTGTTGCTTGTTTCTGATTCTTGGGGTCGGGAACCAGGTGTTGGGATGATGGTAAGAAGCATCAGAGTGCCTGTGGAGCCGAGAAGGAACTGGCAGTGTCGGCCCTGTTAGAACAAACAGCAGCAGCAGCAGCAGAACCAGATAACGTGGAGTGAGGTTTGGGGTGGGAGTGGCGGGAGCCCCGACAGGTAGGAAGTCTGGAGGAGGAAGGAGGGTGAGGCTCAGTGGGGTTTCCACAGCCATCGTGCTGTGAGGCCCCCAGCTCCTTCTGTTCCCAGCAGCACCTCTGAATTTTCAGAGTACTTCGCGTTGGTTGTCCGACGTCACCTCTAGTCCAGGCCCACGGAAGCCTCCTGTGAAGGATGAGCAGGCTGGGTGAGACGTGTGAGAGACACTGTCCACCGCCACGTAGCTGGGCTTTCTCACCAGCCTTTCTCCGCCCCAGGAAGGTCCTGCGCTGACCGTGGTCATGGAGCTGACCTCACCTCCGCACCGTGAGTGACTGCCTGTCCCGGGGTTTGCAGGGTGGAGGGGGTCATGGAGCGGCACCCACGGCAGTCAGCAGGGCTCCTGTGTTTATACGGTGAACAGGTTCCACTCTGAGCCACGGCCCCGCAGTGCTCTTCACCCGGGCCTGGAGCCACGGAGGTCTGCTGAGCGGAGCAAGTCTCTCAGTCCCCTTCTATCCCCTTCAGTCTCTGGGACACACGCATGCACACATACGCACACACGTGCACACACACACACACACACACACACACACACATCCCTCGGGCCCTCTCTGCTCCTGCCGGCAAGTACTAAGCGTACCTGGCTTGGGCAGCCACGTCTCTGGGATCACGGACCAGAAAGGGAGTTGCAACATGGCAGCAGGGACAGAGCCCCTGGAGACGCCCTCTGCCCAGGGCTGGGGATGCGCTGGTGCTGCGACCCCCATGAGTCACTGCAGCATCCCCGAGCCAGGGCCTCCTTCACACCTGAGAGATCGGGGGTGAGGGTGTGGACTGCGAAGCCTCTTTGTGTTCCCGTGCCTTTATTCCTCTAGGATTACTGAGAAGGTGGCCCTCCACCGGGCCAGAGCGCGCTGTGCAGCAGGGGACCTGTCTGCTCAGGATGCAGCCGTAACGACGATGCTGCTGGGCAGAGTGTGGCTTTTGCAGAAAGTGTTTCCCGGGGGACTTATCTCCTCCAAGCAAAGCGACACGCGAGCTCAGTGAGGGCGCGCCACCCTGCTCACGACGGAGGATGTCTCTGGCAGTGGGTGGGGGGTGAGGACCTCGCTGCCGTCCTGCATGACGCTGTGACCTGGTATGGCTGCCGGCACATGGTCCTGTGTGTTGGCACGTGGCGTGGCTCTTACAGGACCTGCTGTTTCAGACCGCTAGATCTGGCAGGCGTTTCTGCCCTTCAGAAGGTTGCATTTCCTGAAGGCTCTTTGTGGATCCACAGAATGCGTGAAAGGCATCTGCTCTAAGGAAACTTCATCTGACTTTCCTTGTGCCCATTGCCCCACGCCACCCCTCCCTGCTGATTACAAGGTTCCCTAGTAGGTAAAAATAGCAAAACAAACTTAGCACTTTCAGAACTCTGTAAAGAGACCAGCCCAGAGGTGAGACGGCGAGAGGCCTGAGCCGCAGGGTGGGCTTTCGTGTTGCCCTCTTTGCTTGAATTCCAGGTCAGAACTTTGTCCAAACTCCACGGAAAGTTTAATGATGTGGAATCCATCAAAGGCAATTTTCCTACGGCGAAGGGATTTTCATTTTAAAAGGATCCATTTCCATGAGGCTAGCATTTACTGGCATTTTCAGTTTTGCTCCGCGCAGCTGTGGAACCTGGGGACATTTGGCCATGTTTGTATTTATTTAAGCAGCTTGAAATGTGCCCACATGGCTGAGATCTCCTGAAGGAAAGTATCTGTGTGATTTTGAATCTAGAGTGACTTGGCTGTCAGATGCTCAGATTCCCACAATGGGCTTAATTGATTCTGTCCTTTGTGCTGTCAGATTTCCTATTGCTAATAGTTGCCGATAGCATGTATTCCTGATTATGTTTATTGTTGTGAAAGACTGCACTTCTTACATCATCCATCACCAAACGCAGCGTTTCTTAGCCAGTCCTTGAAACCTGCCTTCAACTTCAACTGTCTGATCAGTTCTCTAATTTCCTGCCACTCGATGCACAAAACTACGTATTTGTCCAAAATTTTATTTTATTTTTTTTCAGGTTGCAGCGATTCAAGAGTTAACTTTTGTTCACTCAACTGACAGTTGCTTTATTGCATTATGGGAATATAATTTCAGTCTTCAAATTCCTCCTCAAAGAACTGAATAATCTGGTCTAGGGTTTGCTTTAATAAATCAGATCTGAGGACTCAGTGCCCCTCCACGGAGGGACCGCATGTAATACGTGGTAGGTGTGTAATACAGACAATTGCTCTGGCAGTAATGACAATAAGGATAAATTGGCCTTGCTACTTTATAACTAATTATTGAGGTTTCATTTAATATTTTAAAACCCATCATATGTAACCTTGGCATTCTATATTTTCAAGTGTATAAATTATGAGAAATATTTTTTGATAGTGATCACATATAATATTCTAGCAACTCAGACTGTTATTTTTTTTGCAATAATTTTGCCTTGTATTTATTTGAACAGATCATTTGAAAGGTGGGTGCTTTACCAAAGAAGCCTCTAATCTGCTCATTCCATATCTTAACTCTAGTCAGAGTCAAATAGTGGTCAGGTATGAGCTGTTTTTTTCTGACCCCCTTCACTCATTTCTCCCACTCACACCACCTGCCTCTCGTAACCACCAGTATGCGCTCTGTTTCTGTGAATTTCTGTTTAAAGATTCCACATATAAGTGAAATCATTCAGCATTTGTCTTTGTCTGACATTTCAGTAAACAAAATGTCCTCCAGGTCCATCCATGTTGTTGCAAATGGCAAGATCCCCTTCTCTTTTATGGTTACTGTTCCATCTTGTATATGCACCGCGTCTTCTTCTATACGCATTTATGTTGGCTCATTTATTCAAGTTTTTGCGGTAGGTCCGTGCTGGCTCTCTGCTTTGAATGTAGCGGTGTCTGCCTGTCAGCCTCAGTCTCCTGATCTATCCCTCCCCACGCCACCATCCTTCCCCTCTGGGAAGGATGTAAGGGCGCTGTGATGTAAGGGCGCTCTAGTTAGAAATTCATTCTCTAAGTCTGTGGGTCTGTTTCTGTTTTATAAACAGTTCATTTTTATCATATTTTTAGATTCCACATATAAACCATATCATATGGTGTTTGTATTTCTCTGTCTGACTTACTTCACCGAGTATGAGAATCTCTGAGTTCACCCTGATTGCTGCAAGTGGTGGTATTTCATTCTTTTTTTTATAGCTGAATGTTTCATTGTATATATTTACCACATCCTTTTTTATACATATTGTACATGCATATACATTCCTTGGGCTTCCAAGCTAGCACTAGTGGTAAAGAACCTACCTGCCAATGTAGGAGACGTAAGAGATGTGGGTTTGATCCCTGCATTGGGAAGATCACTTAGAGGAGGGCATAACAATCCACTCCAGTCTTCTTGCTTGGAGAATCCCATGGATAGAGGAGCCTGACAGGCTACAGTGCATTGGGTCTCAAAGAGTTGGACATGACTGAAGCAACTTAGCATGCAGGCATATGTTCCCACCAACAGTGTAACAGGGTCCCTTTCCTCCACGCCCTCTCTAGCATTGATTATTTGTAGACTTTTTGATGGTGGCCATTCTGACTGGTGTGAGGTTTGGAGCTCCATGGGCTTCCATGAGCTTGGTGTGGTATGAAGACTCTTGGGAAATTTATGATGGAAATAAGAAAGTAATGATCAAGGAGAATATTAACTGAATTCTAACATTGTGAGCATCTCCAAATAGTTGGAAAAAAGAGCATAGCAAGTTTTCACGCCTTGGAAAGCACTATGGGGGAAACTGGTAAGGTGCTTACTTAGTTCCAGTTTCTGAGCATACAGAAGAACCATGTTTCTCAGCCTTCCTTGCAGTGAAATTGGGATGATGAGACAAGTTTGTCCAGTGGAATGTGGGGGGAGCAATATTCACCAATTCCAGGCTGGCAATTAATGCCCCCCACACTCTACCCTATGCACAAAAGAAAGAGTAGGATTCAGAGACGGTGGGACCATAGGATAGAAGGTCGTCATTCCAGAGTCACCACTTGTGGTAGATCCCAGGGGAGTTGCAGGTCAGCCAGGCTGGGGTCAACCAAGTATGACTTTGTGGGTAAAGTTTGCCACCCCTACCATGTCAGCTGTGATGTAAGGGAGAAAGAACCCTTTATTTTACTAAAGTGTTAGGATGTAACATAGATAACTACAGCACTCAGGTGCTCCCTACACCACCTGCTGCTAACTTCACTGGCTTATACCGCCACTCTGGGCGCTCAGAGTTTCTTGTGCTTTTACTATAAAAGCAGTGAGATGCTGTGCGTGCGCGCGTGCACACGTGCACACACACACACACACACACACACACAGAGTTGACCCTGAACAACATGGTCTGAGCTGGGCAGGTTCATGTATACATGGGAGTTTTCAGTGGTAAGCGCTAATACAGGATCCATGGCGGGTTGGATCTGTGGATACAGAACGACAGATAGGGAGGAACTGTGTATACGGAAGGCTGACTATAGGTTACACGCAGATTTTAGACAGCACAGTGTTGATGTGCCGAAGCCCCTGTGTTGTTCGAGAGTCAACTGTGTGTGTGTGTGTGTGTGTGTGTCCTCCGTATATGAGTGTTTGTGCAAATACATCTCATGATACAGTTGAGAGGCAAACACAGTGTGTAGTAACGAAAATTCTAGATTATAAGTTTTATTTCTAGAATAATGTAAGGTTATCACTTTTGTGAATTGGGGTCATTTCTCTCTGGTCCTTTTGTTTCACGAATTAAAAGACTGGAAGTGACGCCGAGGGCTGACGGAGCTGTTAAGTGATGGTAAATCCCACCACTGCCAGTGAGAGCGACTGTGGTGCAGACTTCCCGGAAAGTGCCCAGAACTCACCGACTGCTACTCGGTGACTCAGCCTCTGTGACCCTGATCCACATCCCAGGGCAGGTCTGCATGGAGCATGTACGGGGCGCTTACTGAGGCATGTCTGTGGGAGTAACCAAATTCATCCTTAGGGGAATGGGTGAACGTTTGATGAATTTTTAATGGATAACTACTTACAGACGTGCAGAAAATGCAACTGGAGTGATCTTCAAGTAGAAAGGACGTGGGAGAAGATAGCAAAAAAAGAAAGACGTTATTTCACTAGGATCAGAGACAATAATTCACATAGTAAAATTTCCAAAATACTTTCAAATGGGGAGTTTATTTTACTAAACATGTTGAATTAATTTAAATGTCATTGGTCATGATGCTGCTGTAGAGAATTATTAAAACACATAGAGATGTTGGCTTTAATGTTTTTATTGAACATTTCCTTGGCCATTTTAAAAATTATCATTTACTGAACACTTACTCCCGTGATTTCTGACCCAGACTGCTTCACTGTGTGCCTGTCACGGGACTCTGCAGACACTAACTGCTCAAAGGTTGATCACTGTTATTATTGCATTTTTCCACTGTGAGTGTAGGTAATGGATGACTTCATAAAGATAATTGTGACTTTTCTTTTAAAGATAATATTTGTGTCAGTTTTGTATTTTACTGTCTCCGGATTCCAGCATTTTCTTCTCAGTTATGACTCTTTTATTTCTAGGACCCTTTATTTATTTATTTTGCCACTTGTCAGTGTCATTCCTTCCTTCACCTTGCTCTGTGGCTTTACAAAGTGATATGTCAGGAGGCGGATGCTTAGCAGAGAACCTACGTGTGTCTGGACAGTGTGAGTTTGAATTAGTCTCCCAGGTCTGTTACTGACAGCACAGCAAACAGCAAAGTCAGTTCAGCTTTTACTGCTAACGTTTCCTCTGATGCAAATCAGCCTAACTCTCTGAGGCGTGATATTTTCTGTCAGCTGCTGCTTTGGTGGTTTTGCAAGGATGTGATGGACGTCAGTCCGTTCTGAAAATTTACACTCATTCTTTCAGCTGCATTCATTGTTAATGACCTAAGTGCTTGTCTCTAAGCTCATACTGTGTCAACTCTTCTATGCTTGAGGCGTGCATGGTCAAAAGCGGATGACGCCCTGGTGTTGAAAAGGCACGATAAGGAGTCCTACGTTCAAGACAGAGCAATGCCTGCATGGATTTTTCACACATACACCAAAGTGGGATCTTTGTCTTCAGTGGGTTATTGGTGAACACAGATGGCATATGGCAGGTCATTGGTCTAAAAACTTATACTTACTGTGGATTCTAAGTCTTCCATCCTGGCTTATCTTCTTGTCTTATTCATATTTTCCTGCTTAGGATGGCATGGAGGGGATTTTGGTACTTTTGTATTTAAAATTGTTTTCCTCTTTTTGTGGCCTGGGGGAACACTGATCTCCAACATTAAATCTTGGCTCTATTAGTCAGTTGTAATTAACTTACTTGCTGTCAAGACACACAGTAGCTCAGAATTCCTCAGTTGTTTCTGACTTTACTTTTTCTCAAGATGAATGACCTAGTGCCTGAATGCATCTCTGTGTATTATTTGCTCCATGCAGAAGCAAATTAGGGCTTTTCAGTAGACCCACACCCCGGCAGACAAGAGTGGAGATGATGCCAGAGGGCTTCTCACCATGAGATCAGCTGGAGTCCTGGCTCTAGCACCGAAATGATACATTTGATTATTAAATACTTGAGGTAGAGGATTCTGGGAAACTGGCAGAGAGTAGACAGTACCCGGTAGAACAGAACATTTGTCACGAGGGACCCTCAAGACCATGGGCAGATTTCTTTCAGAAACTTTGGAGGTCGGAGGCTGGGCTGATAGATACAAAGTGCTGAAAAAAAGACTGCCAACCAAGAATCCTGTATCCAGTAAAACTGTCCTTCACAGGGATGGAGAAATGAAGACATCCCCAGATAAACAGAAGCTAGGGCGCTTGTGCCACTCCTTGCCCTGTAAGAAGTACTCAAGTGAGCCCTGCCAAATGAAAGGAAAGGAAGCTGGACAGTAATTCACAACTGTGTGGAGAAATAAAGCTCTCAATGGAGATGAATACACAGGGAGGTTTAAAAACTTGTGTTATTGTGTCAGCAGCTTAAAACGATGCTTTCTGTTTTCCACATAGTTTAAGGGACTAATACACTTGAAAGAAAAAATACAATTATCGGTGTAATTGGTACCTTCTTGATCACATGTTCCAAAAACATATTGCAATATGTCTTAAGCAAGATAAGGACTACATTGGTTCACATACCTAAAAACCATCTAGCTGGAAAGGCTGGGGACACAGCAGTCACCAAAGTGGGAAAAGTTTGTGTATATTTTATAGAAAGAAAATGGAAGAGACACACAATCATGCTGAAAGTTTGTAGCTATTTTTTTGAATTTAGATTATGGGTTATATTTTCATGTGAATTTAGATATCTTAATGCAACGTGGATACAAAATAAAATTTAAATGGCCGTTACCGAGTTGTTATTTAGTTTGATATCTCTTCATGAAAAGAAAGCCCAAGGAACTGGTTTGGGTAGTAACTGGATGCTATTTCCTGTGTTTTACTCGGGGATGAGTTCATTGTAGGAGAAAGAAATACTATCTAGCTGTTTCAAGAAAAATACGATTTTGAAAACAAAGATTCAGAAGTCTATTGCTGAAACTCTGACAGGAGCCCTGCAGAGCTTCAGAACGGCTCTTATGGCATGTGATGAGGGACAAATGCTAGGCACCGGGCCTTGCCCCTGGCCAGATTGTCACAACTGTGGTCATGGGCAGCTGGTCATAAACAGACAGGTGACTCTTCCATGACCACAGTTGTGACAGTCTGGCCAGGGGCACGCCCTGGGTGAGTCTGCTGTGACTGGCAGTGCAGCCACTGAGGGCAGGGAGTCAGGGCTGTGGGGGATGGAGTGGGGGGCATGGGCTGCAGACCCTCCAGATGTGCCCAAGCCCTGGGTGCTGACTTACTCTGTTTCTCTCAGGAAGTAATACTTGTGCACTGATGCTTATTTCCATCAACTAGGTGGGGTAGTTCAGAGCTTTAATGATATCTATTCTTATGCTCATTTATTTTTCAGCAACATTTGAGGTCTGTTATTTCCAAGCACTGTGCCAGGTGCAAGGATACCCTGGTGGGTGAAAGATGATATTTCTTCCTTCTTTCACAGGTTGATAATATGAGCAAACAGGAAGTGACACTAAAACTTTAAAGTCACCAAAAGCGCATTTACTAAGCTCCAGTGCTCTTCTGGGCATGTTAGGGACACAGACTTGTATGAAGTTAAAAAACCCAGTTTCCACTGTGGAGAAACACAGAGCCTCCTTCCACAAGTATCATTTACGTTTCCAGAAGTCTCAGACTTTACCCAGCCTCATGGGCGCATGGCCATGGGAACCCCAGCTGGTCCCTAGAGGGCCAGCAGAGGGCTGTGTCATGTGCTTCCTTCCAATCAAGATGCGAAGGAGCTCAAAGAAGCTCTGACAAGGAGCAGTTGTCTTGCAGGATGCTTTTAATGGTGAAATACACCACGAAGATGTTTCAGGCCTAAATCTTACCTGCCTGCCTCCCCAGCAGTCTCTTCCATATCATCACCCAGTGCTACCCAAGTTTTTCAGGTGGAGCCCCTTATAAATGAGGTCACTACTTACATAGACAGTGTAGGCTTGACAAAATAAACCCTGGTTATTTTAAATCATATGGAATCTGAATTGGGTATCCCAGGATGGACAGTGCCTCTTATAAATGTGAAAAGGAACATTCACGGGATTGATGAGTGAGGAATCATTATTTGCTTTCTGCAGGGTTCTTTGCTCTTCTAAGTAATTTATCATGAAATTGCTTTAGGGAGTAAAACCCTTTAGTGCTCCTAAAACTCTTAATTACGACTTTTAGTTTAAAATTGCATCTGGCTGTTTCCTTATAGGTTTCCTCTTCCAAATCCCTGTTAAAACATCCAAGGAACAGAAAACATCAAGAACTAAAAACTGTGCTGTAAACAAAATGGCCATCAACATTTAATATGATTCCTAGAGCGAGTTCCAGTAATAAGGGGCAGATGTGTTTGGATTCAAATTCCTTAAAATCTTTATCCTCTTCTTCACCTTCTGAAACAAAGACAGCACATCCAGGAAAGAGAGGACTGGGGTAGGTTCTCTCTGTTGCCCACCACCTGTGACGTCAGCCGTTCTCAGAAGCAGCAGGAAGCATGTGTCCTTGTCCTGAGATGCCAGCCCACCAGGAGCCACACTCTTTCCTCCTGCAGAGGACACGGCTCTGAGGACACAGCCCCTGTGGATGCTGCTAAGCAAGTGTGTGGCCCAGAGACAGGGGGATGAGCCAGATGGACCTCAGGAGGCCTGGAGGCTGCTGCGCTTAGGTATTTTAAAGCAATAAATATCTACGGCTTCCTATACTTGAAGCATTATTTATTCTGCTGTAAGTTTGAAAACTGGACATAGGAAATGGTATAGAGTCTGTCTCAGTCTCGCAGAAGAATAGTCAACCTCTGCTCATCCCTGGAGATTGGACCAATTCTCTAGTTGTTGGTGCAGGAGGGAGACTATGTCAGTACCGGCTTGAACAGAGAAGAGACTTTCACATCGTGTTGGTGTGGACATTAGTTTATCAGTGTTTATCTCATCTGTATTAGAGACAATTTTATCTGGATTACTTAACGATTGTATCTTAATTTGCACTTCACACGACATTAATGTGGGCAGCCCCTTATCTTTCTGTTTGTGTCATTCGATGCTTTCTGAAAAGCTTCACCTTTATGAGTAGCTCTGTTTTGGGTACACCTTTTATAAGTGTGGACTCAGTCACTTAGTGTCTGATCTGTGTCCCCATGGACTGTAGTCAACACCAGGCTCCTCTGTCCATGGGATTTCCCGGGCAAGAATGCTGGAGTGGGTTGCCATTTCCTCTCCTTGAACATGAATTAAGATTTGCCTTTTCAGCCAATGTTGACATGTTTTAAGAATGACATTATCTAAAATAATCTCTAATAGTGTGAAAATTTGTGTAAGTGATTATTTAGAAGTAATTGCCTCACCCCCAGCACTGCAAACACACCAGGGCAAGAGCTCTGTTTTGTTCACAGCTGTGTCTCTGACAACTGGAGTGGAGGCTGGAGAGCAGTTACGGACTCACTCAACGTTTGTTGCATGAATGACTGAGTAATGAAGGGAGACTTTTGGTTTAAACAGTCTTTCTTTAAAACTGTAAATGTTGGTCCCCGTGTCTCCTGGCACCTGATGCTGCCAGAAAATGAAGCCCCTTGGAGATTCTCTGAGGTGCTGGTGCCCTGGAGGATTCCTGGGGAGGGCTGGGGAAGAGGCACAGGACACGCTAGGCGTTTAATTTCATTCCTCATCAGAACGGGGTTTACCCTGGATCAAACGACGCCGCAGCTTTAGGCTCTTCCCAGGACCCAGTGGGTCCCCAGCAGCACACTCACACCATCATGTGTTGTGAAGTTTTCAAAAGGTGTCACCTGAAGTCAGCAAAGACCGTGCCTTTTTCCAGGCCAGCTCCCCCAACCCGTGTTTCCCTCCGTGGGAGGATGAGAGATTCCTGCAGTGGATCAGGCTCTGGGGAGCGGGGGGCAGGGGTGGGCATGGTTAGAGTTAGTGGAGCCACAGTAACTCTGTCTCAGTGCTGGGTGACTTCCAAAAATGCTCTAACCACACACTCTGCTGATTTATCCAGTGTCATGATATGAAGACGCAGGAATTGAAGATAAGACAGTAATCAGCCAGAAAATGCAGTTAGAGTTACGTAGAGGTGTGCGGTGCCCTTAAATTGAAAACAAATGCTCTTTTCCAGATTGTGTGATGCTTGTGGTAATCGTCGTATTTCAAATGTTTGTACCATTCTTTTATGTGCATACTTTTCCTAAAGAAGTTCCCCAGGTTATGTGACTTGAAAGCCTCACAAAACCTGGGATCCCATGCTTGTTAAATCACAAAAATTAAGAAAACTTTTAAATCTCTAGATTTCCCTGCACCAAATAACATGGAATAAATTTCTCTGGAACAAGAACTGTTGAGGTTACAAGAAAAGATGGCCAAAAACACATTAGCTATGAGAAACTTGATACTGATTTCTCTCACTCAGCAGTCCATGGATCCAGAAGAATTATGAAAGATGCGTGGATGTGGATGTGGGAAAAATAAAAAAAAACAGACGGGAAAAACAGAAGCAGTAAATGATAGACTGAGCGAAGGCTTATTAGTAATCACATTAAATGTTAACGGTCTACACACTGCAGATGGGAGGCAGGGATTGTCAGCATGGATGACAAGCAAGTCCAAACCACGTGCCGCCTGCAGGAGACAAACTTTTAGTAAGAAGACGTGGAGAGGGCCTGGAAAGCAAATGGAAGGGAAAGGAAAATCACACAAATGTTGAGAGTAAAGTGCGTTCATCTCAGAGGAAATAAGCTTCCATGTGGCGAGTATTGCCAGAGATGAAGGCAGTTTGCGTCACGGTCGAATGCTCTTCATCAGGAAGTCAAATAACTATAAAGGTGTCTGAGGAGAAGTACTCCAATATATGAAGCAAAACTGATTCAATTAAAAACTGAAATAGATGAGTCTATAACCGGATTTTAACACTCCTCTCTGGGCAACTGATAGAACAAAGAGATTTAAAAAATGACAAATGAGTCAGTGAGGAGAAAGCACCTCCCTGAAGAAAGACCTGACTGAGGCGGCTGGAGGCGGTGGGGGCCTGGCGCCCGGCTTGGTCCTTGTGGGGGTGACGCCCCTCCTCCACAGGTGTCTGCTGCCCCCCAAAGCCTGCTCTCCACTGTGAGGTGGTCTCCGGCTCTCGGGGGCCACGGAGGCAGTGTTTGTAGAGGCTGGGCAGGGTACCAGGCTTGTCAGGTGCCCCAGGGCCCTGGCCAGCATTGGCCCAGGGACTCACCTGTCTGTAATCTCGGGCCATGGAAAGCTCCTTACTTCCCTGTACACTCAGGAATGCAGTAATAGAAGATAATTTTAAAATCACATTCAACATTTTAATTGTTTTCAAGAAGAAAGAAGTTCAGGGAACTTTGTCACGAAGGGTAGAAGTAAACTTTGCCTTTTGAGACATACAGTAAATTGGTGCATATTCGTTCACTACGGATCATTTCAGGGTTGTTTGTGACAACAGAAAGTGGCAAAGCTACACTGACAAAGTGGAATCGTCCGTCGAGTGTGGTGCGTTCACGTGACTGAGGGTGGAGGGGCGCTGGACGGACAGTCTGCGTTCCCGGGAGGGACCCTGCGTCTCCTCTTGTTTCTAGCAACCGTGTACATGTTTGCCTTTGTAGGAGTCCCTGGGTTTCCAGGGACCACGGCCAACAGTGTCGCCCTGGAAGAGCAGCCTCCCAACGTGCTGTAGGTACAAAGCACAGCCTTCATTTTCACTGCTTTGTGCCTGTGAGACCCGTTGGACAAGTGACCCAGCCGTGACTCCCACACTGGACCCGGGCTGGCTCCGAGGCGGCCGTCAGCGGCGTCCATCAGATTCCACCCCTGGGGCTCCCCTTTCCCGGATTCTTCACTGACTTACTCTGAGCTGACTTCTATTTCTTTCTCCTGCATCATAAAAGTGGATTGGAAAAGCAAATATCATCTCTAAGATTCACTGATGTTACTTTAATTAAATGCACATTACCTTTTTAAGCGTTCTGCCTCCAAGTGGTGAAGCCAGAGAACGAGAAGCCGCATGGAAACCACATCTCCTTCCACCCTCTCACCTCCTTTTGGACGTGGCAGATTGGATTTTGGCTGAGTCTGTGTCAGAATTCAGACTTGGCCGCGGTTAAGCTCTCACTGCTACTGCAAAGGCAGTAATAACAACCAGCTGAGTGAAGAATGGAGCCCGGACTCAGAAAACAGGAGAGCCGCCCCTTGGTGAGGTTGTGCTGCTTGGTGATACCCTTGTTGGGGGAGCCTGGGTGGGAGGCTTGGGGTTTGGGGGGGTCCAGGCACGACTGCGTCTGAGGTCATTCTGCTCCCCGACTCAGAGGAGCCGAGTCAGCCGTCAGCCAGTTTGCGAAGGTAAGACTGAGGTGGAGGCAACACAGAGTTCAAAAGTGAGGTCTGGAGTACAGTTTGCCCTGGGATTGTCTCAGAGGACCGAAGCGGCCGCAGAACAAAGTCAGGCCAAGTTTAATACTCTAAAGCCAGTGTATTTCTTAATAAGAATATGAGTGGAAAACAAAACAGCTTAGCCAATATTCCCCCAACTGCCATAATCCCTCAACTCAGGGAGAAATTCCACCCCAAAAATAACAACAAAGAAGATCCAAATGAATAGGAACCAAAGTCAGCCTTCCCCCCCACCCCCCAGGTGGCATTTCTGTGGCAGACGGGCCTTGGATGAAGAGCCAGTTGGCGAATGCAGGGCATGCGGGCCGCTGCAGCCACGTGGCCCCGGGCAGCGGTGTGTCGGCGTCTCCACGAGGCCCCCTGCCTCTTGCCCCGCCCGCAGGGCGCCGGGACTGGGGCGCAAGCCAGCTCCTAACTGCAGGTTGGCACCTAGGTTCCTCACACAGGCGCAACTCTGTCTGTAAACGTGCATGCATGATAAACACTGTATGTTCTTTCAAGCGAGAGAGAGGGAGGTGGGGAGAGGGTGGCAGGCCCGGCTCCAGAGAAACCTTCTAATGGGTTGAGTCCCTCATGTAAACGTTTTCTAGTCTGTGTTGGGTCCTTAGAACAGCTCCCCAGGTGACATTTCTGACCTGTGACACGTAGGGCAGTGTCCCTGCCCAGCCTGAGAAAAGGTTGTGAGTGAGATCCTGAGGTCTAGAGCAATCATCTTTCCCCAGTGAGCGAATGCATGTGATTTCCATGTTTGAATGTGGTAGCGGAAGACTCTCATTTGGAGTTCTAAATAAATATATTTTGTCAATAATATACCTTTAAATTAGGTTGAAAGTTTTCTCAGGACAGAGTTTTCTATATTCTTCCAATTTTGGGGAGGGGGATGTGGGTAGGAAGAGGGTCCTTTCATCCTGCTCTGGCCATGGAGCCACCCTGAATCTCACCAGCTGTGCCCCCAGACTCGGGGAAAACAGTCATGTGAATTCATAGATTTTTGAATCTATGAAGATGTTAGACAATACATTATTGTCTCGTAACGTGTTTTGAGAAACATCTGTGCTGTTTTGATGAGTAAGACATGCGGGTGCTTTCCACGCGTGGCTTCATCTTCTTCCTGCAAGCAGCTTCTACCTTAAAAGATCTTCCATCTCTACCTTTACCATATCCTTGTTCTAAATCTTTGATAACTAGCCATTTATTGTAGGATACAGCTAAACCTTGGGTTTCAGAGGCTGTAGCAGGTGACTCAAACTCACCCATGTCAGCTCGTGAAGCCGTGTGATGAACGAGCCCGCTGCCCTCTGCGTCAGGCAGAGGGTCGGGGTGTTTGCCAGGGTCTTCATGGTCAGGTTACGCCTGTGTGCTTCCCTCACCGGCCCCGCAGGAAGGGTCACTGTGCGCAGCCCACACCTGTGGGCATCTTTGTAACTTGCTCTGGGTTCCTGTGCATAGATTTGTGTTCTCTCCCCGGTTTGCTGGTTTGTTCCATCCTGTGTTTATATCTGTGTGGAGTCGTGGGTGTTTATTTTATGCCCTGGGTTATGATCCAACATGACTTTGTTTTGTTGCTCAAATTGTTGCAGCTCTGACCACGGGGACTCCTTCTGTTGGCTGCTGTGTCCCTTTGACCTGCCCCCTTCCTTGCCTTCTGACATGAGAAGCTCTAGGCTTATCTTGTATAATTCCTGCCCCAGTTTGTCTTGCAATCAGGCATTTCTCCAAAAAGCCCCATGGCTTTTTGTGGAGAACGGAGTTTAGACCCTAAGGTCTGGGCACTGGGGTGCTTGTTGCTACTGAGGTTCCACTGCTTCTAGGTCCCCTTGGCCGACAGAGCGGGAGACGGAGTGCACAGTGACGGTCCATGCACACTAGCTTGTGTCCCTCACACATGTAACATCTTTCCACTTCTTCTCTGCGTGTCCATCAGTCTCTGGTGCCAGCGAGCCTGAGTTCGTCCTGATGGTGGCGGTTCTGACCCGCACCACCTCTCTCCCGAGTCTGTGTTTACTTTTGAACCTTGCACATTTGCTTTTATTAGCAAAAAGCATATCCAAGTAACCCTTTTCTTCCCTAATAATTCGAGGAACATGAATTTGTCTAAAAGTGCTACTTTGAAGGGTATTTTATAGTTCTTGAAAATATTTATATTGTGGTTTGCTGTATAATATTTTATACACTTGTTTAAATCTATCCAAATAGATACTAAATTCTTGGAGGGTAGGGCTAATGTCACTTTCATATTTTATTCCTCCTGGCACCTGGCACAGACAGTCGGTTACGTCCTGACCAAGCGTCTGTTCCTGGTGTCTGATTCAGGAGTCCCAGCCGTGCTGCAGGAGCTCCCGTGGGGCGGCGCCTCTTCTGCGCTTGGAGCTCTCACCGCACCGCCGGTTCCCTGGTCATAAAGACGAGCCCCGCCACTCCCGAGGGTGTCCCTCTGCATCCACTTTGGGGACAGAACTGGGATACTTGGGGGAACAAAGTACTTTTGGTTTGGGTAAAGACATTCAGACGTTTATAAGAATGCAATTTTTGTGTCTGTGGTGGTAACTTTCTTTTTGTCTTTGGAGAGTTAACATGGGTTACATAAATCCATGGAGTAGGAGAAAGAACTATTGCTGTCAGCGTGAGTTCACGTTGACTGTGGTTGGGCCGGATGACAAGTACTGGGGGTAAGAAAAAAGGACTGACTGTGCCTGATAATCTATAGCATCTGTCAATACCTCAGGCATGTTTAATGACAGGAAGTACACTGTGTGTCCACGCAGCCGAGACAGTGATGAGTGATCCTGCGATTATGGTTTTGTGTGGCTGTCTCTGGTTTCACTTCTTAGTTGAAAGGCAAATGCAGGGCAAAGGCAGCATTTTCCTTGGGCCACAAAGCTCTGGCTGTTTGTCTTATGACTTACGGGATTATGATCATGGCCTTCTACAGAATGAGCCAGGCTGGTCCCATGCTCAGGGTTTAATGCTTCCTCCCAGGGAACCAAAATTGCTACATTTCTAATCGCATCACACTTTACCTCTTAAACATTCTTGCACTGCTGTGGTTTATTAAATGGTTCTTATGTAAAACTAAATTATTTTAAATAATGCTGACATTCAGGATGCCAATGATAATGATAATGTGAATGATGACATAGCTTCCATGGTGAGCTGTGTGTGTAACTGTGGTGTGTAAGTGGGGGCCCGTGTAATTTATCATCTGATCTGGATCCACACAGTCAAAGGCATTGGCATAGTCAATAAAGCAGAAATAGATGTTTTTCTGGAACTCTCTTGCTTTTTCGATGATCCAGCGAATGTTGGCAATTTGATCTCTGGTCCCTCTGCCTTTTCTAAAACGAGCTTAACATCTGGAAGTTCATGGTTCACGCATTGCTGAAGCCTGGCTTGGAGAATTTTGAGCATTACTTTACCAGTGTGTGAGATGAGTGCAATTGTGCGGTAGTTTGAACATTCTTGGGCATTGCCTTTGACTGTGTGGATCACAATAAACTGTGGAAATTCTGAAAGAGATGGGAACACCAGATCACATGACCTGCCTCTTGAGAAACTTGTATGCAGGTCAGGAAGCAACAGTTAGAACTGGACATGGAACAACAGACTGGTTCCAAATAGGAAAAGGAGTACGTCAAGGCTGTATATTGTCACCCTGCTTATTTAACTTATATGCAGAGTACATCATGAGAAATGCTGGGCTGGAAGAAGCACAAGCTGGAATCAAGAAATATCAATAACCTCAGATATGCAGATGACACCACCCTTATGGCAGAAAGTGAAGAAGCACTAAAGAGCCTCTTGATGAAAGTGAAAGAGGAGAGTGAAAAAGTTGGCTTAAAGCTCAACATTCAGAAAACTAAGATCATAGCATCCGGTCCCATCACTTCACGGTAAATAGATGGGGAAACAATGGAAAACAGTGGCTGACTTTATTTTGGGGGGCTCCAAAATCACTGCAGATGGTGATTGCAGCCATGAAATTAAAAGACGCTTACTCCTCAGAAGGAAAGCTATGACCAACCTAGACAGCATATTAAAAAGTAGAGACATTACTTTGCCAACAAGGTCCGTCTAGTCAAGGCTGTGGTTTTTCCAGTGGTCATATATGGATGTGAGAGTTGGACTATAAAGAAAGCTGAGCGCCGAAGAATTGATGCTTTTGAACTGTGGTGTTGGAGAAGACTCGTGAGAGTCCCTTGGACTGCAAGGAGATCCAACCAGTCCATCATAAAGGAGATTAGTCCTGGGTGTTCATTGGAAGGGCTGATGTTGAAGCTGAAACTCCAATACTTTGGCCACCTCATGCGAAGAGTTGACTCATTGGAAAAGACCCTGATGCTGGGAAGGATTGAGGGCAGGAGGAGAAGGGGATGACAGAGGATGAGATGGCTGGATGGCATCATTGACTCAATGAACATGGGTTTGGGTAAACTCCAGGAGTTGGTGATAGACAGGGAGGCCTGGCGTGCTGCCGTTCATGGGGTCGCAAAGAGTCGGATACGACTGAGTGACTGAACTGAACTGAACTGATCCGGATGCTTCTGAAACTGGCTGACACTGTGGTTAATGACCCTACCCCCCCCCCCACGGGCTTGGAAAGGGAGGTGTGGTGGCCACCCTGTGGAAAAGCCCAAATGCAAATACGAGGTACCTTTTGGTTCCTTAAACACTATTCAGATTCCCTCAGTTCCTCAGCCTGAATCTCCCAGCAGCCTGGCTCTCAGATGCCCATGGAGGGCAGGAGTGGAGAGAAATGGCACTGAGCTGAATTCTAAGGAGGGACTTGGGGGGCTCCGGTCTGCTCTGTCAGGGAGCCCCAGACTCAGTATTCCTTCACGCTGAAGGCGATGAGAGCAGTGGGGCTGAGGGGGAGGGTGCCCAGCACGGCAGGGGGTCACCTGGGCGGAGCGTGTGGAAGAGGGAGAGCAAGAGGCACAGGACCGTCAGACACAAGGCCCTGGAGGCCACTGTGCGCTGGCTCAGGGCGTCTGGCCCAGGGGCCGTGCAGACTTCAAGGCTCTGAAACCAGGTCTGGCCCTCAGGGTGGCTCTGGATGTTGGGGAGGGGCCTCCAGGCAGGGTGGGGTACCTGCCATGCAGGCCCAGACTTGGGGAACCTACGTAGCTTAAAGGGCCCTCTCAAAAACAAAGGTTTTTGACCATGAACAAAACTAGGTATAACAGTGAATGTGTAAGTGTCAGTACAGCAAGGAGGAGGGTCTGTGCTTGGAGGCCGTGCCTGCCCTGGAACACCTGATGATGGCTTCACACCCCGGAGGGGCCCAGGGACCACACCACACACCCTGGAGGGACCCAGAGACACCACACCACACATCCCAAGTAAGGGCCAGGGGACCACACCACTCATCCCAGGAGGGACCCAGAGAGACCATACCACACACCCCGGAGGGACCAGGAGGGACCCGGGGACCACACCACACACCCCAGAGGGACCCAGGGACCACACCACACACCCCGGAGGGACCAGGAGGGACCCAGGGACCACACCACACACCCCAGAGGGACCCAGGGACCACACCACACATCCCAGAGGGACCAGGAGGGACCCAGGGACCACACCACACACCCCGGAGGGACCCAGAGAGACCATACCACACACCCCAGAGGGACCAGGAGGGACCCAGGGACCACACCACACACCCCAGAGGGACCCGGAGACCACACCACACACCCCGGAGGGACCAGGAGGGACCCAGGGACCACACCACACATCCCGGAGGGACCCAGAGAGACCACACCACACATCCCAGAGGGACCAGGAGGGACCCGGGGACCACACCACACACCCCGGAGGGACCAGGAGGGACCCAAGGACCACACCACATATCCTGGAGGGACCCAAAGAGACCACACCACACACCCAGGAGGGACCCAGAGAGACCATACCACACACCCCAGAGGGACCAGGAGGGACCCAGGGACACACTACACACCCCGGAGGGAGGGACCCGGGGACCACACCACACACCCCAGAGGGACCCAGCGACCACACCACACATCCCAAGTAAGGGCCAGGGGACCACACCACTCATCCCAGGAGGGACCCAGAGAGACCATACCACACACCCCGGAGGGACCAGGAGGGACCCGGGGACCACACCACACACCCCGGAGGGACCAGGAGGGACCCAGGGACCACACCACACACCCCGGAGGGACCCGGGGAACCACACCATGCACCCCCAGGAGGGGTCCAGGGACCACACCACACACCCCGGAGGGACCCGGAGAGTCCATACCACATACCCCCAGGAGGGACCCGGGGACCACACTACACACCCAGAGACCCAGGAGGCCATGCCACCCACTTCTCAGAGGGACCCAGGAGCCCACACCACTCATCCCGAGTAAAGGCCAGGTGACTACGTCACCTACTCCTTGGAGGGACCCAGAACCCAGGGGACCATATCACCCATCCCCGGAGGGATCCAGGGTCTCAGGAAACCACACCACCCACCCCTTGGAGGGACCTGGGGACCATGCCACTCATCCCTCCAAGCCAGCAGAGTCAGACGCTCCCAACCAAGCCCTCTAACCCATGCCCACCACTGCCCATGGTCACTCCAATGCAGCCTGACACGGAGCGGGGAAGACAGACGAGCAGCCCTGAGGGTTTGCTAGGAAAGTATCTTTGCAGGTGGAATAAAGCCAGTGCTCACATACATGCACACGGCTCACACTCGGTGAGAAACCTGGACTTTTGAGCTTCATGCAAGTCCGCCTCTGCATCTGGGCTGAGAGGGTCAGAGTCAGGCTGTGGGCGATAAGAGGAAATTACTGGGGTGGTTAGAAAAACAGTCCCTTTGGGATGTAGTTAATGGCTGGGTGTGGCCAGTAAGGCACCATGGCATGAGCTGCAGTAAGGCACAGATGGAGCGCTCCATGTTTATTTTGTTGGCTGCAAGTCTTGGAAATCAGAGTGTGCCTACAAAGGAGTCAGTAGAAAAGAAATACGCCATGCCATGCTCCCTCCTGTTTCAGGGCGACTGACTGTGTGGAAAGAGGGAGCGTGTGTGAGCCCATGAGCCCTGGGGAGCACCTGGATTGTGCTGTTTCCACCCTGTGACCACAGCCCAGGTTGTCGCTCTCCCCGCGTGAGTCACCGGTGCTACACAGACTGGGTTGGAATCATTGACCCCTAAGTGGAGGTATTCTGCAGTTGGCAGATGAACAAGTGTTAGAATTTTTCCTGCTCCACATGGAACATGGTGTCTACTGGGGGTGGCTGATATCAGCTGATGGCTGTTTGTCCTTGGCTCGTCACCCGTGGGGAGTGACCTCTGCAGAGGTGAAGTGAAATGTTATTGTTCAGTCGCTAAGTCATATCTGACTCTTTGCAACCCCATGGACTGCACCACACCAGGCTCCTCTATTCTCTATTATTGCTTGGAAGTTGCTCAAATTCATGTCGGTTGAGTTGGTGATGCTATCTAAATGCTATCTAACCATCTCATCCTCTGTCGTCCCCTTCTCCTCCTGCTTTCAATCTTTCCCGGCATCAGGGTCTTTTCTAATGAGTCAGCTCTTTGCATCAGGTGGCCAAAGTACTGGAACTTCAGCTTCAGCATCAGTCCTTCCAATGAATATTCAGGGTTGATTTCCTTTAGGATTGATGTTGCTTTGTTGTCTCCAGCACCACAACTCAAAAGCATCAATTCTTTGGTGCTCAGCCTTCTTTTGGGACGATGGCATGGAAACCCCCTCCAATTTCTTGCCTGGAGAATCCCATGGTTAGAGGAGCCTGGCGGGATATGGTCCCTGGGGTCACAAAGAGTTGGATACGACTGAAGCAACTTCGCATGCATGCAGCCTTCTTTATGGTCCAACTCTCACAACCATAGATGACTAATGGAAAAACCATAGCTTTGACTATATGGGCCTTTGCTGGCAAGGTGATGTCTCTGCTTTTTAATGCACTGTCTGGGTTTGTCATAGCTTTCCTTCCGAGGAGTAAGCGTCTTTTAATTTCATGGCTGCAGTCACTGTCTGCAGTGATTTTGGAGCCCAAGAAAATAATGTCTGTCACTGTTTCTGCTTTTTTGCTTCTACTCTTTTCCCTTCTATTTGCCATGAAGTGATGGGACTGGATGCCAAGATCTTAGGTTTCTGAATGCTGAGCTTTAAGCCAGCTTTTTCACTCTCCTCTTTCACCCTCATCAAGAGACTCTTTACTTCCTCTTCACTTTCTGCCATTAGAGTGGTATCATCTGCATATCTGAGGTTTTTGATATTTCTCCTGGCAATCTTGATTCCAGCTTGTGCTTCCTCCAGCCTGGCATTTTGTATGATGTACTCTGCATATAAGTTAAATAAGCAAGGTGACAATATACAGCTTTGACGTACTCCTTTCCCAATTTGCAACCATTCTGTTGTTCCATGTCTGGTTCAGTTGCTTCTTGACCTACATACAGGTTTCTCAGGAGTTAGGTAAGGTGGTCTGGTATTCCCATCTCTTGAAGAATTTTCCACAATTCATTTTGATCCACACAGTCAAAGGCTTTAGCATAGTCAATGAAACAGAAATAGATGTTTTTCTGGAATTCCCTTTCTTTTTCTGTGAGCCAATGGATTTTAGCAATTTGATTTCTGGTTCCTCTGCCTTTTCTAAATCCAGCTTGTACATCTGGAATTTCTTGGTTCACATACTGCTGAATTCTAGCTTGAAGGATTTTGAGCATTACCTTGCTAGCATGTGAATGAGTGCAATTGTGCGGTAGTTTGGATATTCTTCGACATTGCCCTTCTTTGGGATTGGAATGAAAACTGACCTTTTCCAGTCCTGTGGTCACTGCCGAGTTTTCCAAATGTGCTGACATGATGAGTGTAGCACTTTAACACTATCATCTTTTAGGATTTGAGATTGCTCAGTTGGAATTCCATCATCTCCACTACTTTTGTTCACAGTAATGCTTCCTAGAGCCCACTTGACTTCACACTCCATGATGCCTGGCTTTCGGTGGCGCACCATTTGGTTATCCTGGTCATTAAGATCATTTTTGTACAGTTCTTCTGTGTATTCTTGCCAGCTCTTCTTAATCTCTTCTCCTTCTGTTAGGTCCTTACTATTTCTGCCCTTTATTGTGCCTATCCTTTCATGAGATGTTCCCTTGGTATCTCTAATTTTCTTGAAGCGATCTCTAGTCTTTCCCATTCTGTTGTTTTCCTTATTTCTTTGCCTTGTTCACCTAAGAAGGCTTTCTTGGCTCTCCTTGCTGTTCTCTGGAACTCGGCATCCAGTTGGATGTATCTCTCCCTTTCTCCCTTGCCTTTCACTTCTCTTCTCTCATCAGCTATTTGTAAAACCTCCTCAGACAACCACTTTGCTTTCTTGCATGTCTTTTTCTTTGGGATGGCTTTGGTCACCACCTCCTATACAATGCTATGAACCTCTATCCATGGTTTTTCAGGTACTCTTCCTACCAGATCTAATCCCTTCAATCTGTTTGTCACTTCCACTGTGTAATCGTAAGGGATTTGATTTAGGTCATTCCTGAATGGTGAATGGCCTAGTTGTTTTCCCTACTTTCCTTAATTTAAGTCTGAATTTTGCAATAAGGAGTTCATCATCTGAGCCACAGTCAGCGCCAGGTCTTGTTTTTGCTGACTGTTTAGAGCTTCTCCATCTTTGGCTGCAAAGAATATAATCCATCTGATTTCAGTGTTGACCATCTGGTGATGTCCATGTGTAGAGTCGTCTCTTGGGTAGTTGAAAGAGGGTATTTGCTATGACCAGTGTGTTCTCTTGACAACAGTCTATTAGCCTTTGCCTTGCTTCATTCTGTGTTCCAAGTGCATTAGCTCTGGAGTAATTTAAACCATTGGGAAGCTCTGTGGGATGTGATCCCAATTCTGACAGAGCTGGTGTGTTAATGAAATGGAATTCCTCTGTGGAGGGGTGCAGAGCTGGCCCCCGCACTGCCCTGCTGCCTGACCAGTGGGCGACTGCCCTTCAGATCTTGCAAACATTCAACTCTGACACATGTGGATCACCCAGCTGAGCTGACACTGAGACATTTTACTGTCTCCTTTGACTTTCTGGGAGGAAAAGAGAGGCAGGACAGTAGAACTGATGACCGTCTGCAGCAAGAGCAGGGTGAGTAACCACCCTCACCTCTGGAACACAGGCAGGAAGGGGACAGAGGTGTCCCGTGCCCTCCTCTGAGGGCTGCTTACTCCCTGTTCAAGGCACAGGGGAGCCTGGGGGAGGGGCTGACGCGGGGAAGGAGAGACTCCGGGGCTGTGGGTCCAGGTCAAACGTCTGAATCCTCCGCCGTCCTCCACAGTGGCTGGACCTCCCATGAGCAAGACACAGTGGCCGGTGACAGAGCACGCTTCCTCCGGGCCAGAGTCCAGCCTCCTCAGGGGCCACAGGAGACTCGAGGAGTGAAAGGGCAGAGATAAGGTCCAAGGAAAATAGAAATGGACACAGTATCTGTGGGTCCAAAAGCAAACTCAAGGCTCAAGGTTGTCCCCAACTCACCTGCTCAGAGACTGATTGTGATAGAACCGGAAGACGATGTGGTTGAAGAAAGGCAAGCAGAGACCTTGGGACATCCCTGCAAATTGTGTGTCTTTGGTATGAGCTGGTGATGGTGTGGAAAATGCAAGGATTGAGGTGTTTTGAAGGGCAGGGGCTGGCTGGGATGGCATAGAACTACTCTTTCTACTGATTCCTCCTTGGTGAATTTGTAGATGGTCCTCTCCTAAGTAAATATTTTGTATTTGATAGCATTCTACTTATGTTGCTTGATATTGAACTATTCCATGATTGGCATTTCCCATTTTTGAGAGGATTCCAAATAAATTGTGAGATTGATTCCACATGGTGTGTATCTTCTCAACCGAGATCATGTGCTCCAGTTGAGAAAATATTCAAGTAATATTGGGAGCACATGCTTGTTTTTCTTTTCTCATGATTTATGCAACACATGTTTTTTAAAAAGTATTTGGGGATTTAGAGAACATTCAGTAGAATTCTATCATTCTAGTAGTAAATTATTATTCTAGTAGTAAATTTAGAATAATTCTATTGTGTCATTGAAGAATTTTGGGTGCAAAGAATCCATGTACTTCTAAGAGACAAAAATCTCTTTATCATTCTCAAAGGAATTGGATATTGCAGAAATTCCTTGATTAAGGCCAATTATTTTGTTTATAATTCTTTTAGTATCATAAAATATATTTATATTTAAGAGATTGTGCTATGAACCATGAGTTGAGTTCAGGCATGAAATTATTCTCCAGTGTCGTCATGGGAGGCTTGTTATCCTTTCTTCCCAGATCCATCCAGGGACTGTTGGGATGAGCAGAGGGGTCAGGAGTCCACATTTTGCTGAGGCTGAGCTTGCAGATGGGCTCATCTCAGTGAAGAGAGAGTCACTCACCCTCCAGAAATGCAGCCTCAGGACCATCACGCCTCAGATCAGGTCTACCCAAGTCAAAAAGGTAGACCTGGTGTGTTCTCATCTCGTTCCATACTGACTGGTTAGAAAACAATGTGAATACATCTCACGGTTCTGTTTTCACTCATCTTTCATCATCATATTTCTGTACATTCTTCTGAGGCGACCCCTGAGAGAGCCTGACACCCGCCGAGAGCCCTGTGCTGGGCTCCCAGGGGAGCCAGCGTGAAGCTGCCATCAAGGCTCTGCCCTGACCTCCCTCCTGAGGGCTCTGTCCTGTTGTCAGCTGGCGCTGGAAAAGGGGAGAAAGGAAATGCCAGGTGAGATGGTGACTGCCATCTCCTCTCCCTGTTCCATTCACAGGACTTCATTTGAAATCATGAGACTGTCTGTGGGCTCCAGGTACTGGCCACCGCATTCTGTGTCTCTTGAAAGAAATTATACTTTGGCTTGGCCTCAAGCATCTTGTCTTTTGCAATCCTATGAAGTGGTCAGAGCTACATCTGCCACTGATAGGGATAAAACCAGAAATAAAGATAGAATTCCAAATATTCTTGGATAGCCTGAGACGGAGACCAATAAATACAGTATTTCTGTGCATTTGGAAAAACAAACTTTGGTAAGCACGTGCATTACAGAATCCGATCAGTCTGTGGTTGATATTTTAGCTTTTTGCCTATACGGCTCTGTGTGTGCAGTCTACATCTCTGCCAGTGACAGAATTTAAGGAGACCACCCAAATTTGACATTCTTTTCTTCTTCCAAGTAGATTTGGGATTAATTAAAAAAGCCATCATTTGTGAATAACTTTAAAGTGAATTTTGTATGCACACATGTATTTTGTATGTATTTATTGATATAACATATGGGTATATATACATAAAGACATACATCAGTTCAGTTCAGTTCAGTTGCTCAGTCGTGTCTGACTCTTTGAGACCCCATGAACCACAGCACGCCAGGCCTCCCTGTCCATCACCAACCCCCGGAGTTTACTCAAACTCATGTCCATTGAGTCAGTGATGCCATCCAGCCATCTCATCCTCCATCATCCCCTTCTCCTCCTGCCCTCAATCTTTCCCAGCATCAGGGGCTTTTCAAATGAGTCAGCTCTTTGCATCAAGTGGCCAAAATATTGGAGTTTCACCTTCAACATCAGTCCTTCCAATGAACACCCAGGACTGATCTCCTTTAAGATGGACTAGTTGGATCTCCTTGCAGTCCAAGGGACTCTCAAGAGTTTTCTCCAACACCACACTTCAAAAGCATCAATTCTTCGGTGCTCAGCTTTCTTTATAATCCAACTCTCGCATCCATACATGATCACTGGAAAAACCACAGCCTTGACTAGATGGACTTTTGTTGGCAAAGTAATGTCTCTGCTTTTTAATATGCTGTCTAGGTTGGTCATAGCTTTCCTTCTGAGGAGTAAGCGTCTTTTAATTTCATGGCTGCAATCACCATCTGCAGTGATTTTGGAGCCCCCCAAAATAAAGTCAGCCACTGTTTCCCCATCTATTTGTCATGAAGTGATGGGACTGGATGCCATGATCTTAGTTTTCTGAATGTTGAGCTTTAAGCCAACCTTTTCACTCTCCTCTTTCACTTTCATCGAGAGGCTCTTTAGTGCTTCTTCACTTTCTGCCATAAGGATGGTGTCATCTGAAATATCTGAGGTTATTGATATTTCTCCCGGCAATCTTGATTCCGGCTTGTGCTTCCTCCAGCCCAGTGTTTCTCATGATGTACTCTGCATATAAGTTAAATAAGCAGAGTGACAATATACAGACAAATAGAGAGAGAGACATATATACATACATATATTTTTCTGTGCACACAGCATGGTGGTTGGTGGCACAGAATCCAGAGCCTAAGTACTTGTGTTCTGGGTTCAGCTCTCAGCTCCATTCTTGCTTCTGTGTGAACTTGGGCAACTCAGTTCCCTTCCTTCCTCAGTGTCCTGACCTGTGAAATAAGAAGAAAGATGGGACCTGCCTGTCATGGTGCCAGGAGAGCTAAATGAGTTACTATTAATACTCGTGAAGTGTTAACAGCGCTGCCACTGAAATGCTCACTAACTCCCTCCTGCTGGCTCATTTGATCCTCTTCATAACCCTGAGGGGTGGTGTGGTTTTCCCCTTTTACAGAAAACAGACTCTGGACTCTGAGAAGTGAAGGGACTAGCTGAAAACCACACAGTTTATTCTCTGAACCCTGAGCTCTTTCTGGTTTCCTCAGAGAAGCGGAGGCAGTTTGTGAAGGAAGGAGTACGTCCTCAGGCGTTTTGCTCCATTTCCACGGAGAGCATTTCTAAGTCGCTGTCCCCGTCACCACCGCCCTCCTCGTCCTGGGAGGACCTGCATTTATTGCTTTTCTCTTTGAAGAGGGAGAGCTAAGCCCATGCATGTGTCCCTGCTCTGACCGTTTGCCTGTGAAGCACTGAATTTGGGCACCTCCCTGCGGACAATGATGGGTAGAATGTGTTTCTTAAATTTCGTACTCATGGCTGGAGGCGCGATGGCCTCCCCTCACTCACTTCAGCGGCCCCCGGGCGTGCCTTCCTGGGCCCGCCTGCCCCGCCCTGGGCTGCCAGTGCCCTAGTCCCCGAGCTGAAGAAAACTCCGCTGAGACGGTGAGCCTGATAAACACATTCAGAAGGGGATTAGAAGCAAAAGCAAGTGTGTCAAGTGTTGTTAAATCCTAAGATTTTGGATTTTGGGACCTGGAACATGTCCGAAGATGATGCAGTTATGAGTCGATAGATATCCCTCGAAGGTCACAGTGACTCTTCCTGGTGGCTCAGACTAAAAAATCTCCTGCAGTGCAGGACACCCAGGTTCAAAGCCTGGGTGAGGAAGATCCCCTGGAAAAGGAAATGGCTACCCACTCCAATATTCTTGCCTGGAGAATCCCATGGACAGAGAAAGGAGCCAGGTGGACTACAGTCCGTGGGGTCCCACAGAGTCGCACGCAACCGAGCGACTAACACCTTCTCCTTCTCCTCTGTGCCATCCAAACATGAAGGTCTTCTGTGTTCACAGAAGAGCTCTCGGCAGAGGCCACTGCAGTGGTTTCTGTAAAGCGCCACCCCAACAAACGCAGCTTTCCTTGCTGGACACGTCCCCAGCACACCAGTGAGAGGCGAGTGCTCTTCCTCTGAAAACCCATGGCCCTCATAGCGCCATGCTTGGCTCTTGGTGTGTGTCTGTAGTTTAAAAGTACGTGTGTCTGCGTGTACTTGCTTCATTCATGCTCACAGCTGAGCCCGAGGCAGGAGGGCCCACGTGGTTCATCTCGTCTCCCAGGCACCGGCCTCGATGGCTGGGATGTCCCTGGCAGGGAGCTGCTGGCCCGTGGCAGGGTCTGAACTTGAAGCAGAGGCGTCCAGCTCTGGGGTTTGCAGACCCTGCCTGGCAGCGCTGCCTCTGCCCTGGGCGTTTTTATAATTCTTTGTGAGCTTTCCAACTCAAGGCCTCTAAGAATGTTTCCCTTCATTCTTTGTTGAGGTTACATTTGGAAGATATTCAGTTAACCGCACAGAGTGAGTAAAGCAGTGGCTTTCGGTACTTTCACAGTGTCATCCTGCCACCACCATCGTCTGGGCCCCAAACAGCCCCATCCCCCAGAAGGAACCATGTGCCCGAAGCAGTCACCTGCCCCCCTGGGCAGCCCCCGACAGCCGCCACTCTGCTTCCTGTCCAGGGCTCACCTGTTCTGGACATCCCATGTGAAGGGAGTAATGACCTGGGGCCTCTGCTCTCAGCCCCTCGCGCTGCAGGTCACGTTTCCCAGGCTCGTCCACACTGTAGCCTGTGTCATTGCGTTGCTCCTTTTGGGGCAGAATCACGCCCCACGACGTGGATGGGCCACATCTGTCCCCTTGTCAGCTGGTAGAAAATAGCCTGAATGGTGGTGTCCACAGTTTGGCTTTGAGAATGGCGCTGCTGGGAACATGCATGAACGTGTGTGCTTGGCGTCCAACATTCTTGAAGACTTTCCCAAAGGAAATTTTATATTTGGAATCAAGTCAACATTTTTAGACATTTAATGCAACAAGCAAAGGAGGGTTATTTGTATCATGATAATTGGGGCTTTGATGTTTGTTTTTAAGCATAAATGGTTGTTTTTTTTTTTTTTTTAATTCTCCCAGTACTTGTAAACTGCACCTGCTTTCTTAAATTCTGATTATCATGGGGAATAGTATTTGTGGATGAGCATTTTACAAGTACTAAACACGTAAACACTTCACTATGAGTACTTCATCTGACGCCAAAAATTTACCATGGGTCCTCAGTGTCTGCGGGGAATTAGAATTCAAAGTGGTCAGAAACCAACAAAATTTTAAAATGCTCCCCTTTTATGGACCTAACTCAAGTTGAAAGGCTAGAGGATCAGAGTCAGCAAATATTTAAACAGCTTTATCTAGGCTACCAAAGGAGATTTCTGAAAATAGCAGGGTGGATAAACAAACTGCAAAGGCATAAGAATGACGTTTATGCTATTCATATCAAGCATTAAAGAGATTTTCCTTATATTCTGTTCCTAAGTAGAGACAATACACATTTTCAAAATACTGTCTTAAAATGTATAAAATGGAGTTATACTTTTGTTTCATGTTAATGGTTTACATCTTCAAATATAAACTTGAATTATTATAAATTATAATTATCATTGAATTATTTTCACTCATAGGCTTAGAATTATAGGTTATTAATTCAATCTGTTAAGGACACTTGGAACAAATTAGGACGGAGTGGCTGTAATCACTATTTATTAGTTTAATTATTTATTATCTACTTAATTCACATGAATTTTATTCAATCTTTTGTTACCAGGTGGTTCCTGTGATGGAAAAAAGATCGTGGATCATCTCATGACTTGTCTGATGTTGGGGGTAATTTTTTAGCATTTACTGTCTGCTCTTCTGTAGAGATGTGTATGGAAAAACTTAAAACAATACCACAGCATCACATAGAGTGGCATATTCATCTTGTGAGGAAATCTATGCCATCCTGGGGGACCCTGAGAAAATGTCTTCATGGACATAGAAGGCCTTTCGATCAGTTTACAGTTTAGAGACTGTGTTCAGAGGACTGGCCACGGCCCTAAAAGACAGAGAACATTAGTTGAGAAAGCAGCTGGGAGCAAGGAGCGACGTGTGCCGGTCGGGGGGGCCGCGTCAGGAAGGTGGGTCGTGCTCGGTCCTCCGAGGACCGCGTTTCCTGCAGCCCCTCTTTCTCATGGGATGTGGATGCCCTTTCGTCTCTGTTTCTGACAGTCCTCCACGCAGCTGAGTGTCACTGACGTCGGATGAACACCCTTCCGACGGCAGCGAGGATCTGTGGGGTGGGTTGCGCGGGCATTTCTGGCGTTGGCTGGTGCTTGGCGTCTTTTACGCCGGCCTGCGCGCCTGCCCTCCGCCCACAGAGAAGCCGGGGAGGTGCGGTGAGCGGGGGCGGGCTGAGGACGCGGCCGGGAGGCGCCCGGGAGGGACCTGGGTCCCCTCACAGCAGCCGAGACCGGGCTCTGAGCGCGGTCCGAGGGGGGCCCTGCGGAGGCTGAGACGGGGCGTCCCGGCTGCTGCTCGTCCTGGATGAGCGAGTTCGGCGCCTCGGCCGGCTGTGCCTGCTGCCTTTCCCGAAGGAGGCGGCCGCCCGCGGTGGGCTCGCGAGGCCCAGCGGCTGCTGAGAAGCGAGGCGGGGCGTCCTCGGCACATCCTCCGGCGCCGGGCCGCCCGAGCGGCGGCCCCGGGACCGGCCCGCCCCGTCTGCGCGCCTGCGGAGGCAGGCGGGTGTGGGCAGCCCCTCGTCTTCCGGAGACGCGGCGCGTCAGGCCTGCCTGCCGGGCGCGCGGCGAGCTTCACCGGGAGACGCGTCCCGAGTCCTGGGGGCGGCGCGTGCGCTCTCCCGCCACACGAGCCGCTGAGACCGAGGAGACGTCGGGCGGAGGGCCTGGGGGAGGAGGCCGCACCCCAGCTTCTGCTGCGCGGGTCACAGGGTCGGCAGCAGGACTGCCTCGTGTGCCCAGCGAAGCGGCCGTGCACCCGCCCGAGGCCCCCGGGCCGCACCCCTAGGGCGGCAGTGACAGGGCGAGCGGTGTGTGTTCTGAAAATTACTGTAGAAGCCGTCTCACTGAGGAAGCGTGCCCGCGGCCTGACGTGTAGGGGGTCCCTCCTTTGACCTGGTCTGGGCTCCTGGCACCAGAGCCTGCAGACCCAGGACCCAGAGGCCCACCCCAGCCGGGGGTGGTGCGGGCTTTCCCGTCTTCCTCCAGGCGGTTTCTAGACATCGCCGTTGACTGGGCGCCCCATTCCCGTCCTCAAAAGAAAGGGAAATGTCTTCTCAGACGTCCAGGAACGAAAAGTCACCAGAGGGAGGGCCAGTGAAAGAAGATTGTGTAAACCAGCTCACATATGCCTTAAACACAGACGGTTTCATTGGCTGCCAGCCCGAAAGGCTCCTTGCGACCACAGGCACGTCTGTCAGTCAGAGGTCAAAGGGCAAGGCCAGAGGGCTGTTCCCGCTCCACCACCTCCACTCTGCGAAGCCTGGGCTGTGATGAGCACAGCTGAAATGCTGGTGTCCACCCAACACTTCAACATGGCGAAGAGGACTCGAGAGCGTTTATTTAACATTTAATGCTTTAATAGTGTTATTATACACTTCTAGCAAGTGTTCCTACCCAGGAGCTGAATGCTACAGCGGGGATCCTGCAGACCTGTCTCAGATTCTTGGATCGTGTGTGTGCTAAAGTGCTTCAGTCATGTCCGACCCTGTGTGACCCCATGGGCCACGGCCCACCAGGCTCCTCTGTCCATGAGGACTCTCCAGGCAGAGACACTGGAGAGGGTTGCACGCTCTCCTCCATATTCTGGGGTTAAGCTTTTGGAGTCATCTTTCCTTCCTTCTTTTCATTCTTCTCCTCCTCTTCCTCCTTTTTCTTCTCTCTCTCTTTCTTTCTTTACGTAAAAATGTTTGCAAATTATTGGCAACTAAATTTCTATTGCTTTTTAAATTTGTTCTCCTTTTCCTTGGTCATAATTTCGTAAGGTACTGGAAATCCGCTTGGACCCACAGTGCTGGGGGCACCTCCAGGGGCTCATGCCAGAGGCCAGGCTGTTTTGAGCATCAGGTCCGTGAGATGCTGCCTTCAGAGGTTGATTCTCTCCGGGAAGAACGTTTCCCTTCATGGATGCTGTTTCTAGCGGACCTCTCTCTGCCGAGAGGAAGGGATTTGGTTTTAAGGAAAGAGAGCTCCGATCCTGGCGGTAACGTTGGCAGCTGGACCAGGAGCTCGGGATACGTTTTCATTTTAGGTGTTTTCCTCCTGAATGGAAGTGACGGCCAGAGATCTGCCCTCCACATTGCTTCGTGTTAATAAAGATGTGAGAGGCAAGGACGGGTCTGTAATCTCCCCATGTGTGCAGCTGAAGGGAAAAGCACTTTTTGGATGGACTGTAACATATTTTACAGCCTGCTGAAATCAGCAGCTGGACGCACAGAGTGCAGCTGAGGCCCCAGCTGTTGGCACCGGCAGGGGTGTGCCTCGACCTCCCCAGCCGGCTCTGCCTCCAGACGGAGGACGGGGCCCAGGAGGGGACTCCCATGGGTGATGAGCTCAAGTTACTGTTTCCCACTCTTCTGCCAACTGGACAAATAGAGAGTGACACAGGACTTCCTCCAGCTTCTCCATCCAGACACATCAAGGAACCGAAGGCTGTCCCCCACTCCAGCTGTCACGCCCTGAAAAGCTGCAGTGTGGCACCCCCATCACAGAGAGAGAGATGCAGAACATAGATTCGGTTGAATTAAAAGATGCTAGCGCTAATGCCCCTTCTACACAAAGGCAGAGGGGACAAACAGGCGGTCTGGAAAACAGGGCTATGTCTATTAGGTTGTGATTGTGGGCAATTCTCTAGTCAATGCGAGCTCAGGGAGTGAAAAGAATTAAACCCAGGGTTTCCTCTGGGTCGAGCAGGACCTTCCCCCTCGATGCAGTGGTCTGCGGTGACTTTCTCAGGGCACTTCCACTTTCTAAGGCCCAAAAGGGACGTGGGCTATGGCCCCTCTCTGACTCCAAACCCTGGTGGTGGCTCCTGGAAGGGCTGTGGAAGGTTCTGAAGGGCAGAGGAGGCCGCCCGGGGTGTGTGCCCAGCTTGCGGGGTATTGATGCGGCCTGTCTGGTTATCACTGTTTCACTTTTCTCCCCATTGAAATGGAAGGTCACGGAAGAAGGCACCCCTGTCTAGACTCTCCGTCCGTTTCCCTCAACACCTCCTGCCTGGCCATGTGTAACCTCAGTTCACTGTGAATTCTTTCATCCCTAGAAGCCTTTCTCTAACGACCTCTAGCAGGTGACTTCTTGGCTGGACCAGAGGCCCAGTTCCTTGGTCCAGGGCACCCTTAGGGTCTCAGTATTTCTCATGATGCTCCTGGCTTTACCAGCACTGACCAGCTTGCCATCCCAGAGACTTCCAGTGGCTCAGGTATTTTCAATACTTGGGACTATCAGTCTCTAATTTTAGCCATGCTGGTGGGCAGTAGTATCTCCTTATGAATTTAATTTACACAGATTTTCCAATCTTTATTCCTCAAATGCATTTGCTCTCCCACTCTCACCTTTGTTTTCCTCTGACTCTCACTAGATGTTTGTTAGATAGTCTCGTCCTGTCTGTCATGGTCTTTACTTATTTCTCATATTTTATCTCTATCTATAATTCTGTTTTCTTTCTGGGTGATATTTACAGAAGTACCTTCTGGCTCTCTGAACCTTTTTTGGACTATGTCTAAACTGTTGATTAAAATAACCCATAGAATTTTTCACTTAAGATATATGTATTTTCATGTGTGTGTGTGTATATATATGTTTATATATGTGTGCATGTGTAAATATGTGTGTACATATGTATGTGTGTGCATTCTAGAGGTTCTGTCTGATTCTCATCCAAATCTACCTGTTAATTTTTCATTTCCTTTGGTTTCTTCCTTGTATTTTTAATTTTAACATTTTTTCTTAGTTTACAAATATTTGTTTTATATTTTCCATATGAAAATTTTAGTGTTTGAAGTCCTTGGGGGCCTACTTTAGCTGTTTTTTTCTACAGATTCTTGCCGTTTTCCCTGTTTTGTAATCATAGACCTCATTCTTAATCAGTTGATCTGAGTGGAAATTGAGGGTCCTACCTTGTATAGATGGGCATCCACTGAAACTTACTGTCTTCAAGGGCGATTTCAAGTTGATTTCTTGGCCAGGGGTTTATGGAATCTGTGTTGTCCAATGTGGTAACCACTAGCCAAATGTGCCACATAAATCAAAATTCATTAAGATTTATTAAAATAAAATCAGTTCCTCATTTGCAAAGGCTATATGTCAAGTGCTCAATAATCACACATGGAAAATACAGTATATTTCCATCATTGATGAAAGTTGTATTTGAAAGTTGCATACTGGGTCATGGAGATTTATATAGACTTGAACTCCGAATCAACAGACGGCACTGTTGTAACAAATTTTTAAGCTGGAGGTGTGTTTTCCCGATGGTAGGGGAACCTTTCAGTCCTTCAGGTAACTTACATTTATGCTAGGGGATTTATTCAAATGCTCACTTTCTTTGCCTAAAGGCTTGTCTCCTTTCAACTGTGTGGTCAGTAAAACCTAAGACTTTAGGTTTCCGGTCCAGTCAGAATTGTCCCCAGAGAAGCCGAGAATTCAGTTCTGCCTCCTCTGTGTTCGCTTTTAGCCTCTGGAATCTTGCATGAGATTCCTTTGAGCTTGATTAAGCATTTAAAATTTGGGGTTGTAATTCATCTAGTTTTTCAGTCTTCTGTAGGATGACACACACATATATACATATATATATATATATATATATATTTTTTTTTTTTTTTTCCAGAAAAACTGATTCTCTCCTGATCCTCAGCTCAGCTTGTGTCTGGAATGAGTCTCCCACTGGGGAGCGCTCCCTGCCCTCAGGCTGAGACCCCACGGGGCCCGCGCGCCCCCACCCTGCCCCTCCTTACGGGGGTCCCCGCCACCGTTTCCACCTCTCACGTCTGCGGCTCAGTAGCTACAAGCTTCCGAAGAGCAGCAACTGTGCCTTCTTCATCTCGGTCTCACCGCCTGGCGCTAGCCCAGCCCCGAACGGCACCGATTCCAGTCCTTACTTTCAGCATTTAAAACGCTACCTGTAAAACTACCTTAGTTGGGAGATCTTTCGTGTGAGGAGCAGTACCCCCAGCGGCTGAGAAGACTGGGGGTGGCCATCCTGCCACACTGTCGTGTCTCCCGAGATGATGCGCTCTCTAAGCGCTGATGATCTAGGAACTCACCCCCAGGTTTTAAAGAGCTGAAGCAATAGAAAGTTGAGGTTTCACAGGAAGATTTGTGATGGGAAGACAAACAGCCAGCGGCCCAAGGCAGCCGAAGGCCCTGCCATCCCCACCCGGCTCTCTTTCTCAAGCTGTGCTCACTCGCCCGGCCCTGAGCTGAGCTACTGTGCTGTTATGGGAATCTGCTCAACAACAGTTCTCAGCACAGGAGGCACAGAAGGTCTTTTTAGTTCTACTTTTAATATTTTCCTTGTTTTTTACAAAGAATCTGTAAAACACATGCAGATGTTGATGGCAACGCAGAGCAGACATGTCTGCGGGTCACTCAGTGTGATCTCTTTGATGAGGCTCCATTTGCTAGTCTTCAGGGTCTGTTACTGACGCTCCTTTGACGGCAGGGAGTTTGTACAGACTATTCCTGCCGGTGTTTTCAAAACCCTCGCCCAAACTGCCGGGGCCAGTGCTCAGCTTGTGTTCAAACGTGATGCCTGTAGGAAGAGGAGACCCTCAGAGGGATGCGACACTTTAGTGAGAATTTCACCTGCAGACGCCTCCTGGGATCCTCTCCCGAACTTTTCACACAAGACAGACACACATTTATTTTAAACTTAAGAATTTTTTTTCTTGGAAATCAACCAAGTGAGCAGAATTGTTTAAGATTCAGTCATTCCTTTAAATGATCAAAAATGGAATGCTTTTGATTGAATAATGAAAATTGTTAGAAATTGTATTTTAATAATTAGATCAGCAAATGGCCAACTTTGACCTAGGAAGAATGTCCAGGGGTCTTTCACTGCAAACCTGCAGCTTGAGTCATGTTGCATGTGGACCCTGCTCAGCACACGTCCTGCCATGCTTCGGGGGGGCCTGGGGCGGGGGTGAGACAGGCTCTCACCTGTCAGTGGGGGCTTCCTAGGTGTCTGGTGTTCAGGGCGCCACCTCTGAGGATCAGCTGTGTCATCTTCGGAGACAATCATTCCTCTGATAATATCATTCTGAGGAGTAGATGAGCGAGCATAAAATATCTGGCGCATGGATGTGCCAGTCACACAACAGTATCACCAAGTGATTCAATGACCATTCATGATGGCTTCTTCCTACACCACTGGCAGCTTTGTACAAATGGGAGCTGAATAACCCGCTCTGGGTTTTGACTGCGTATCGCGTAGCATTTTCTGCATGCAAATCAAGTGTTCATGTGGAAAATAGTGTGTAACATAGCACTTTCCCTTAAAAAGGATGCAAATAGGTGTGCATCTTCTTACACTAGAGAACTTGAAAGTGTTGAACTATAGAAAAAGGTGGTGATACCGTGTTGGATCTTAAAATTTGTGTTCATAAGCATGGAGTGCAAATAAATTTTAAAGCTTAGTTTTGAAAAATCTAAACTCAAAGAAACAAATGAATCTTAATGTGCATACAGATGGGGAAATAACTACACAGAAAAAAAACATTAAAATGACTCTAAAACACAGTATATTGTACATTCTTTGTAAAATACGTATTAAGGATAAAAATCATAAAAAGCTAATACTTTTTGTTGTAATCACACTGTAGGGTAAGCATGTTAACCTTTTTGTTCTATGGATTTTGAGTGTGGAATTGCGGGATAAGGAAAGTTAGCAATTATGTATTATTTCATCCTGCCATTTACAGAATTATTTAGAACCAAGCTTTTTGGCATGGGATCACGAAAGCACAGATGTAAGATATGAAAGTTTGGGTACAAACCCCAAAGTATGAATGTGATTGACTACGTTGGAATGAGCTCATGATGTATTTTACATTTCAAATGAAGAGCCCCTAATTTTATCCACTAAAATAGCCTAAAAATAATGGCCAGTGGTAATGAGCACCTCTAGTGTCCAAGTGGAGGTTCTGACGTCTTATCTTCCACAAGAAGGAGTCAGGCTTCTTGAAGAAAAGCTGTATCTAGACCTGGGTAAGAAATGCATAAGTTGAGCCTGGACCATTGGACCTTGTCCCATTACCAAGGAGGATGCTAATGAACTAAGCCATTATTTTGAAAAATGATGAGACAAAAACAGAAAGAACTTGACATTTATCTTTTCCTTTCCTGTGATAAATCAACCCATCACAGACCAGTGGGATTGCTTTTGTGTAAGTATGTTAGCTAATGTGTGAAGAAGGATTGGGAAAATATGACTACTTTGTAAATACTAATGAATGAATTAATCTAGACGTTAGCCACCAGCAACTGTTTACATTACAAAAGGAAGTAGCTAGCGGCTCTGTGCCTACTTTGCATAAAAGTAACCTGTGTTGTGTAAGTTAAACTTGCCCGAAGGAGAGAATCAGAATAGAGCCTTATCAAGCCTCTACATCCAGTTGTCAGTTTACAGGAAGAAAAAAGGACCAAGGCATCTAGAAGATTCCAGAGGGTGCAATCACCAGAGATTAGGCCGTGAAAAATGCCCGAGAGCAACATGTGAGAAAATGGAAAAGCTGGGCGCGGGGCTGCAGAGACAGACGAGGGCCAGGAGACGCGTCCACGGACCACGGTGACTGAATCGCGTTCAGATCCTAATTTAATCACTGTCTCAAAAAGGGGTATGAAACACATGAGAATCTGAACACGGACAGAATATTTGAAAACAATGATCGCTCATTTTTAAGATATGATAATGGTATTGTGGTTAACTTTTAAATAGACCTTGTATTTTAGAAATACATACTATACTATTTATAATGAAATTCTATGATGCTATTTTTTGCAAAATAGTGTCGGTGCAGTCAGGTTGGTGCAGTAGGTAATGTAGTAGTTGAGACACAGTTAATATTCCATGGTTAGAAATAAGCAGCTTCCGTCTCTAGTCTTTGGGAGTTGAAATAACACTCTGTACAATATTTAGTCTCACTTCCCAAATGTCATAAATGGCAGAAAACTAAATGATGTCTCAGAAGTCACTAACACACACACACACACACACACCCCCCACCCTACACACCAACAACTTACAAAACAAACCCCACACACAACCACAAACAAACAAAAACCCACCCCACCCCCACACACCCCCCACCCCCCACCCACAACCACACCCATACCCCCCAAAAACACACAAAAAACACCAACCAACACACAACAAACCACCCACACCCCCCAACCACACACACACACCCCAAACACCAAAAACCCCACCACCCCCCACCCCAACCCCACCCCCCCCACAACACCCACCCACCCCCACACAACACACCAAACCCCAACACCCCCAACACACACACACAAACACCACACACACACACACACCAAAACAAAACACCCAACCCCCTACACACACACACAAACACACCCACAAAAACACAACACCCCTCAGTGTGACATATGGTAATGTACATGTTTCAGTGCTGTTCTCTCAGATCATCCCACCCCCGCCTCCTCCCACGGAGTCCAACAGTCTGTTCTTTCCATCTGTGCCTCTTTCATTGTCTCGCATATCGGGTCATCGTTACCATCTTTCTAAATTCTATGTATATGCATTAATATACTGTATTGGTGTTTTTCTTTCTGAGTTACTTCGCTCTGTATAATAGGCTCCAGTTTCATCCACCTCATTAGAACTGATTCAAATGCATTCTTTTTAATAGCTGGGTAACATTCCATTGTGTAGGAGATCCAACCAGTCCGTCCTAAAGGAAATCAGTCTTGGATGTTCATTGGAAGGACTGATGTTGAAGATGAAACTCCAATACTTTGGCCACCTGTTGCGAAGAGCTGACTCATTTGAAAAGACCCTGATGCTGGGAAAGATTGAGGGCAGGAGGAGAAGGGGACGACAGAGGATGAGATGATTGGATGGCATCACGGACTCAATGGACATGGGTTTGGGTGGACTCCAGGAGTTGGTGATGGACAGGGAGGCCTGGCGTGCTGCGTGTGGTTCACAGGGTCGCAAAGAGTCAGACACGACTGAGTGACTGAACTGAACTGAAGAACGGCTTTCTTATCCATTCATCTGCCGATGGGCATCTAGGTTGCTTCCATGTCCTGGCTGTTGTAAACAGTGCTGCGATGAACATTGGGGTACACATGTTTCAAATAAAATAAAAAACTATTGAGACCCTGGTTCAGATTTGGGGATGAGGTCGTTCTTGTGATAGAAGCAAACCTGGATGCACTGCTGCCCAGCGGCTTCACCAGCGTCACAGGCGGTGGGGCCTCCTGGGGAACGCAGGACACACTGACCCCTGAGCCTCCGAGTCCTCACGGGCACCTGAAGCCCGTGCACGTGACCACAGCTTCTAACGGGACCGCAGACGTCCCAAACTGACATCCTTGGGAGAAGGACATCAAGGATCTCGGTCGAGCGGACAGAATGGTAAACAGCTGCCGACCTGCACAGACAGTATTTGAAGCTTACCACAAAATCCACAGACAGCCCTGATACCGGGGTTTAGCTGGGGGCTGGGGGACAGCTGGCTGCTGGGGCCTGAGAGCCAGTCCCACAGCTGCGGGGGAGCCGGGGTCGGGCAGGCGTGCGGCTCAGTGTCCTCCTGGGCCGGAGCCCCCCAGTGGGCCACTCCTGTGGTTTTGCCTGGGTTTATCTTACACCAGGAAGGCATTCAAGAGGCTGTTTGTCCAGTTAATCGCATTTATGTTTTCTCACCTCTTCTCAAAGCTCTCTGTAACTGGGGCCCCTGCTTCTTTCTGAAATCATTTTCCTTCTCCAGAGGACCCCTCTGGTATTTCTTGTTCATTTTTCTTGTTTGTTGCTGAAGCGATTTGCGCCGACACTGAATTCCAGTTGGCAGAGATTTTCTCCTGGTCCTTTCAAGGCACTTTTGACTGTCTCGTGACCTGCTTTCTTGCTGTTGAGAATTTAACCAGCAGGCTGTTCACTGTGGCTCTTTGGAGAGCGTGCATTCTCTCTGTGGCTTAGGAAGTTGCCCGTTGTCTTTGGTATCGAGAAGTTTGGCTGTGATGTGCGTGCATGTGGTGGTTGGGCTTATCTTGCTGGGAATTTGCGGAGCTTCCACCACCTGTGCGGCTTCTCTGGTGGCTCAGGTGGCAAAGAATCCGCCTGCAATGCAGGAGACCTGAGTTTCATTCCTGGGTCGGGAAGATACCCTGGAGAAGGGAATGGCAACCCACTCCAGTATTTTTGCCTAGAGAATCCCATGGACAGAGGAGCCTGGTGGGCTGCAGTCCATGGGGTCGCAAAGAGTTGGACCTAACTGAGTGACTAACACTTTCAAGCAAAAGTGAGCGCAGGACACACTGACCCTTTCAAGACACTTTGTCTTTGATATCAAGAAGTTTGGCTGCGATGTGCGCTGTGGAGGTTGGGTTTATCCCGCTTGGAATTTGCTGAGTGCCTCTTCTGTGGGCTCCTTTACCAGGCTGCTGAAAGGCTGGACATTCTGTGTTCTCCTGACAGCCTGGGAGAGCTCCGGGCCACACTCTCTTGGAATGTTGCCTCAGTCTCTTCACCTGTCTCCGTTCACACTGGACCCCATTACATGTCTGTGCATGGGTGTGCATGCTTGTGTCTGTGTGTTCCATTTCCTGGAACAGAAAACATGATTTTAAGTTAAAAAAAAAACACTAAGCAAGTCTGAAAAGTACGGGCTTTTAGGTAATCATGGTTTATTCATACTGGCTGTTAATTGTAACGAATCTATTGTGTTTATCTTTCAGGATTTGAAATAGCTCAACTGGAACTCCATCACCTCCACTAGCTTTGTTCGTAGTGATGCTTTCTAAGGCCCACTTGACTTCACATTCCGGGATGTCTGGCTCTAGGTGAGTGATCACACCATTGTGATTATCTGGGTCATTAAGATCTTTTTTGTACAGTTCTTCTGTGTATTCTTGCCACCTCTTCTTAATATCTTCTGCTTCTGTTAGGTCCATACCATTTCTGTCCTTTATCGAGCCTATCTTTGCATGAAATGTTCCTTTGGTATCTCTAATTTTCTGGTAGAGATCTCTAGTCTTTCCCAATCTGTTGTTTTCCTCTATTTCTTTGCACTGATTGCTGAGGAAGGCTTTCTTATCTCTCCTTGCTATTCTTTGGAACTCTGCATTCAGATGGGAATATCTTTCCTTTTCTCCTTTGCTTTTCGCTTCTCTTCCCATCTATCTGTAAGGCCTCCTCAGACAGCCATTTTGCTTTTTTGCATTTCTTTTCCATGGGGATTGTCTTGACCCCTGTCTCCTGTACAATGTCACGAACCTCTGTCCATAGTTCATCAGGCACTCTGTCTATCAGATCTAGTCCCTTAAATCTATTTGTCACTTCTACTGTATACTCATAAGGGATTTGATCTAGGTCATACCTGAATGGACTAGTGGTTTTCCCTACTTTCTTCAATTTAAGTCTGAATTTGGCAATAAGCAGTTCATGATCTGAGCCACAGTCAGCTCCCGGTCTTGTTTTTTGCTGACTGTATAGAGCTTCTCCATCTTTGGCTGCAAAGAATATAATCCATCTGATTTCAGTGTTGACCATCTGGTGATGTCCACGTGTAGAGTCTTCTCTTGTGTTGTTGGAAGAGGGTGTTTGCTATAACCAGTGCGTTCTCTTGGCAAAACTCTATTAGCCTTTGCCCTGCTTCATTCTGTACTCCAAGGCCAAATTTACCTGTTACACCAGGTGTTTCCTGACTTCCTACTTTTGCATTCCAGTCCCCTATAATGAAAAGGACATCTTTTTTGGGTGTTAGTTCTAGAAGGTCTTGTAGGTCTTCATAGAACCGTTCAAGTTCAGCTTCTTCAGCGTTACTGGTCGGGGCATAGACTTGGATTACTGTGATATTGAATGGCTTGCCTTGGAAATGAGCAGAGATCATTCTATTGTTTTTGAGATTGCATCCAAGTACTGCCTTTAGGACTCTTGTTGACCATGATGGCTACATGGAAAACTCAGCAGTGGCCACAGGACTGGAAAAGGTCAGTTTTCATTCCAATCCCAAAGAAAGGTAATGCCAAAGAATGCTCAAACTACCGCACAATTGCACTCATCTCACATGCTAGTAAAGTAATGCTCAAAATTCTCCAAGCCAGGCTTCAGCAATACGTGAACCATGAACTTCCAGATGTTCAAGCTGGTTTTAGAAAAGGCAGAGGAACCAGAGATCAAATTGCCAATATCCGCTGGATCATCGAAAAGCAATAGAGTTCCAGAAAAACATCTATTTCTGCTTTATTGACTATGCCAAAGCCTTTGACTGTGTGGATCACAACAAACTGTGGAAAATTCTGAAAGAGATGGGAATACCAGACCACCTGACCTGCCTCCTGAGAAACCTGTATGCAGGTCAGGAATCAACAGTTAGAACTGGACATGGAACAACAGACTGGTTCCAAATAGGAAAAGGAGTATGTCAAGGCTGTATATTGTCACCCTGCTTATTTAACTTCTATGCAGAGTACATCATGAGAAATACTGGGCTGGAAGAAACACAAGCTGGAAGCAAGATTGCCGGGAGAAATATCAATAACCTCAGATATGCGGATGACACCACCCTTATGGCAGAAAGTGAAGAAGAACTCAAGAGCCTCTTGATGAAGGTGAAAGAGGAGAGTGAAAAAGTTGGCTTAAAGCTCAACATTCAGAAAACTAAGATCATGGCATCTGGTCCCATCACTTCATGGGAAATAGATGGGGAAACAGTGGAAACAGTGTCAGACTTTATTTTTTTGGGCTCCAAAATCACTGCTGATGGTGATTGCAGCCATGAAATTAAAAGACGCTTACTCCTTGGAAGGAAGGTTATGGCCAACCTAGATAGCATATTTGAAAGCAGAGACATTACTTTGCCAACAAAAGTCCGTCTAGTCAAGGCTATGGTTTTTCCAGTGGTCATGTATGGATGTGAGAGTTGGACGGTGAAGAAAGCTGAGCGCCGCAGAATTGATGCTTTTGAACTGTGGTGTTGGAGAAGACTCTTGAGAGTCCCTTGGACTGCAAGGAGATCCAATCAATCCATCCTAAAAGAGATCAATCCTGGGTGTTCACTGGAAGGACTGATGTTGAAGCTGAAACTCCAATACTTTGGCCACCTCATGCGAAGAGTTGACTCATTGGAAAAGACCCTAATGCTGGGTAGGATTGGGGGCAGTAGGAGAAGGGGACGACAGAGGATGAGATGGTTGGGTGGCACTACCGACTCGATAGACATGTGTTTGGGTAGACTCCGGGAGTTGGTGATAGACAGAGAGGCCTGGCGTGCTGCGGTTCATGGGGTCGCAAAGAGTCAGACACGACTGAGTGACTGAACTGAACTGAACTGAACATCCTTTTTTATCCTCAAAAAATTTTCTTGTGAAGCTTTTTCCTTTTAAATTTGTGTAGTTAATCCAGCTTTCTTTTGGTTAGTTGCTATGGGCATATCTTTCTCCATGCCTTTATTTTTTAAGTTCATTTTTAATCAGAGGATAATTGCTTTGCAACACTGTGTTGGTTTCTGCCATACATTGACATGAATCAGCCATAGGGATGCATATGCCCCCTCCCTCTGGTACGTTCCTCCCCACCTCCCACCACTCCCACACCTTCAGGTTGTCACAGAGCCCTGAGCTGAGCCCCCTGTGTCACACGGCTCCCCGTTGGCTCACAGAGCCCTGAGCTGAGCTCACAGAGCCCTGAGCTGAGGCCCCCTGTGTCACACGGCTCCCTGTTGGCTCACAGAGCGCTGAACTGAGCTCACAGAGCCCTGAACTGAGCTCCCCGTGTCACATGGCTCCCCGTTGGCTCACAGAGCCCTGAGTTGAGCTCCCCGTGTCACACAGACTGAGCTGAGCTCCCTGTGTCACACAGACTGAGCTGAGCTCCCCGTGTCACACAGCTTCCCTTTGCTCACAGAGCCCTGAGCTGAGCCCCCCATGTCACACAGCTCCCCGCTGGCTCTCTGTTCACATGCGGAGATACACACGTGTCAGTGCTGCTCCATCAGCTCGTCCCATGTTCACCTCCACCCACTGTGCCCATAAGTCTGTGCTCTATGTCTCTGTCTCTATTCCTGCCCTGCAGGTAGGTTCATCAGGACCATCTTTCTAGATTCCATATATGTGCACTAATATACAATATTTTTTCTCTTTCTGACTGACTTCACTTCGTATAATAGCTCCAGTTTCATCAACCTCATTAGAACTGACTCAGATTCGTTCTTTTTTATGGCCGAGTTATGTTCCATTGTATGTATGTACCACAGCCTCTTTATCTATTCGTCTGTTGACAGGTATCGAGGTTGCCTCCATGTCCTGGCGGTTGTAAATGATGCTGCAGTGAACATTGGGGTGCACGTGCATTTTTCAATTATGGTTTCTCAGGGTATATGCCCAGTAGTGGCATTGCTGGGTCATATATTTTTAGTTTTAGTTTTTAAAGACATCTCCATACTGTTCCCCATAGTGACTGTATCAATTTACAGTCCCACCAACAATGCAAGAGGGTTCTCTTTTATCCACACCCCCTCCAGCACTTATTGTTTGTAGACTTTCTGATGATGGCCATTCTGTGTGAGGTGATGCCTCGTTAGTTTTGATTTGCATTTCTCTAGTGATGAGTGATTGCCAACAAAGGTCCATCTAGTCAAGGCTATGGTTTTTCCAGTGGTCATGTATGGATGTGAGAGTTGGACTGTGACAAAAGCTGAGCCCCGAAGAATTGATGCTTTTGAACTGTGGTGTTGGAGAAGACTCTTGAGAGTCCCTTGGACTGCAAGGAGACCCAACCAGTCCATCCTAAAGGAGATCAGTCCTGAGTGTTCATTGGAAGGACTGATGTTGAAGCTGAAACTCCAATACTCTGGCCACCTGATGCGAAGAACTGACTCCTCGGAAAAGACCCTGATGGTGGGAAAGATTGAAGGCGGGAGGAGAAGGGTATGACAGAGGATGATATGGTTGGATGGCATCACCGACTCAATGGACATGAGTTTGAGTCAACTCCGGGAGTTGGTGATGGACAGGGAGGCCTGGTGTGCTGCAGTCCATGGGGTCGCAGAGAGTTGGACACAGCTGAGCAACTGAACTGAACTGAAGTGATGAGTGATGTTGATCACCTTTTCATGAGCTTATTAGCCATCTGCATGTCTTCTTTGGAAGAATGTCTGTTTAGGTCTCCTGCCCATTTTTTTGGTTGGGTTCTTTGTTTTTCTGTTATTGAGCTGCATGAGCTGCTTGTATATTTTGGAGATTAATTCTTTGTCAGTCAGTTGCTTCATTTGCAGTTTTTGTCTCCCATTTTGAGAATCATCTTTTCATTTTATTGCTTCCTTTGCTGTGCAAAAGCTTTTGAGTTTAATTAGGCCCCATTTGTTCATTTTGGGTTTTGTTTTCATTACTCTAGGAGGTGGGTCATAGCGAATCTTGCTGTGAATTATGTCAAAGGGTATTCTGCCTATGTTTTCCTCTAAGAGTTTATAGTTTCTGCCCTTGCATTTAGGTCTTTAACTCATTTTTTCTTTGTGTGTGGTGTTGGAAAGTCTTCTAATTTCATTCTTTTACACATAGCTACCCTGTTTTCCAGCACCATTTATTGAAGAGACTATTTTTTTTCTCCATTGTATATTCTTGCCGTCTTTGTCAAATATAAGGTGCCTACAGGTGTGTGAGTTTATCTCTGGGCTTTCTATCTTGTTCCATTGGTCCATAGTAGTTTTGTTTTTTTTTTTGCCAATATACTGTCTTGATGGCTGTAGCTTTGTAGTATAGTCTGAAGTCAGGAAGCTTGATTCCTCCAGCTCCATTTTTCTTTCTCATGATTGCTTTGGCTCTTTGTGGTCTTTTGTGTTTACATATGAATTGTGACCTTTTTTGTTCTAGTTCTGTGAAAAATGCCATTGATAATTTGATAGGGATTGCATTAAATCTGTAGATTGCCTTGGATAGTACAGTCATTTTCACAATATTGACTCTTCTGATCCAAGAACATGGTGTATCTCTCCATCTGTTTCTGTTGTCTTTGATTTGTTGCACCGGTGTCTTTCAGTGCTCTGTCTATAGCTCTTTTGTCTACTTAGGTAGATTTATTTCTGGGCATTTTATTCTTTTTGTTGCAATGGTGAATGGGATTGATTCCTTAATTTCTCTTTCTGATTTTTCATTGTTAGTGTATAGGAATGCAAGGGACTTCTAAGCATTGATTTTGTAGCCTGGAGCTTTACCAAATTCACCGATTGATTCTGGGACTCTTCCGATAGTATCTTTAGAGTTTTTCTATGTATAGTATCATGTCATCTGCAAACAGTAAAAGCTTTACTTCTTCTCTTCCAGTGGATTACGTTTAGTCTCTTTATCTTTGATTGCCACAGCTAGGGCTTCCAAAACTATGCTGAATAATAGAGGTGAGAGTGGACACCCTTGTGTTGCTCCTAATCTTACACCCCTGTATTTTCAATCTGTGAAAGGTTGTATTTTTAGATGCGTCTCTTGTAGGCAGCATATACCTGAGTGTTGCTTTACCACATGAGTTCTCTGCGTTTTAATTGGTGTATAGATTTTTAATTGGTGTATAGTCATTCACACCCTCAGTGCTAACTGATACAGTTGGATTAATATCTGCCATGTTTGTAACTATTTTCCATTCACTGTGCTTGTTTTTTGCTTCTATTTTTCTTCTATCTTTTCTGTCTTCTCTGGTTTGAATTGAGTACTTTATGATTACATTATACCTCCTCTCAGAATCATATTGATACTTCTCAAATAAACAGCTTTTGGTTGTCCTATCTCATCAGCATCAATGCAGTAAGGAGGAAGACGTAGCATCTGTGCTGTGAGGGTTGGTTTTGTTTTCTCTTTTTCTTGTCCTCCTCTTGATGATAAGGACACAGAGAGGAGTGGGAGGAGAAGGAATCAGGAGAGAGATTAAAAGTGTGTGATGAGAAAATGATGCTCCTTGTATAAACATGTTTAGTTGTCTTAAAGTTTGCAATTTGAATTTTCGGTGAATATAAGTCCACATTCAGGCAGCGCTTTTCCCCTTTGCAAACAGTGCATGCTCCTCATAACAGATTATTCCCAGGGCCTCCCTCGTGTCATTTATTTCCTGTACCCATATAGTGTTCATTCCCAATACATTGTCACTACTGTCACTTTAAACAAAGTTCTATCTTTTGGAGCAATGAAATATGAAAAATAAAGGATTTCATTTTACCTTAATTTATTCTTCCTCCAATGCTCTTCCTTTTACAGACAGACCCAACTTTCCAACCTGTATCAATTCCTTTCTCCTTTAAAGAATGTATGTAAATTGGCTTCCCTGGTAGCTCAGATGGTAAAGAAACTGCCTACAATGCAAGAGACCCAGGTTCAATCCTGGGTCAGGAAGATCCCCTGGAGAAGAGAACGCTACCCACTCCAGTATTCTTGTCTGGAGAATTCCATGGACAGAGGAGCCTGGTGGGCTACAGTCCATGGGGTCGCAAAGAATTGGACATGACTGAGTGACTAATACACACAAATTGTATTTCAGCATACTTATTTAAAAAATCAAGTGCAGCTCCTGTTATGAGTTCTGTGGGGTGATGTTTAGGACAGATCTAAACAGCCCCCATGGAGTGGACTATTGAGAATCTAAGGAAAGGGGTAAACACAGTGTGTGTTGCAGCTGTTCTGTTGCTGAGTCCTGTGTGACTCTTTGTGACCCCATGGACCGCAGCACCCACACCAGGCCTCCCTGTCCTTCACTGTCTCCCAGAATTTGCTCAAACTCATGTCCATTGTGTCTATCCAACCATCTCACTCTCTGTCTCCCTCTTCTCCTTCCACCTTCAGTCTTTCCCAGCATCAGGGTCTTTTCCAGTGAGTCAGCTCTTGGCATCAGGTGACCAAGTGTTACTGTATTGAGTCCCTGCTGTTTCTTCAAGTGAAGAATGGTACACGCAGTGAGTATTTCTGCATGACTCTGAAATATATCTGTGCTAAAGAAATGTTTATAGGATGTTGACACCATGGAACTCATCTTGTTTTCCACGTAAGGAAACTCCACCTTAGAAATGGTGTTGACATAAGTTCAGAAACTATTTCAACTAAAAGAAATCCATGGGAGCAAATAATACACTTTGTTCTGAGCTTCTGAATCAATCCACCTAATTTTAATTATTATCCTGCAATGAATGAATTAAAACCATATGATTTAGTCATGTTTGTAAAATGCTCTTATTTTGAATGTTTTGATTGTTTCTTTTTATAATCATTGAGTAATAAACTCCCTTTTTTAAAGTTTAAAGGTCAAACATGGATGTCAAATGAGTAATGTAAAAAGTCTGAGGTATACAAGAGCCATGTATAACGTTCGGAAACGTCTTATCAGGCTTCCCTCGGGGGGCTCCTGCCCTGGGAGGCGAGGGATGGTTTCAATTATCTGCTGAAGGGAGCCGGTCTCTCAAATGTCAAACTATGATGAAATGGAAGGAAAATCTGCAGCAGAGACTCACACAGCCCTGCTCGTCAAGATGAAAGGCCGAGCGTGAGTCGCCTAGCGGGGGAGACGCGGTCACAGCTCAGCGCGGCGACGTCTGCGAGGCCGATTGCACAACGGGACGGCCCCTTCACCCGGCCCGAGGGGCCCCGGGTCCCATGCCGGGTCAGGGCCGCGGGCAGAGAGGCACCGCCCGTGTCCTGGGGGACGGCAGCCCCCAGCCCGTGGAGTCCGCGCCCTGGGGGGCCCGTGCGGGGCTTCGTCTGCTTCAGAGAAGACTGAGCTGGGGGCAGCCAGCCCCTCCTGGCGGGGGGGATCTCGGGAGATGCAGGACGGGGCTGCCCTGATTCAGGCTTTGGGGGAAAGTGGCTTAAATAAGGGAGGGGAAACGCGGCGGAAGGTCGCGGAGACCCAGTCGAGGTGGCGCCGTGAGCTCAGGCTTTCCATCGCCGCCCCCACTCCCGGCAGCGAGGACGGAGGACGATACGTGAGGAAACAGGCCGAGGCTGCTTAGTGGACGCTGTTTATTGAGGTGGGGTGGGTCGCAGCGCTGTCTCAATGAGCCCCTTCTGCGAAGGGACCCAGTGACTCTCTCGGACGCTCCTCCCCACTGTCGCTTCTCAGGAGGCTGAGTGTAGTTCTCCGTGCTGGGCGGGGAGACCTGTTGCTCATCCGTTCCACGTGTAAGAGCGCGTGCCAGCTGGCCCAGCCGCCACCCCATCCTGCCCTGCTCCCCTGCCCGTTGGCCACCCGTCTGTTCTCTGTGTCCGTGATTTTGTTTCTGTTTCATAGATAAGCTCGTTTGTGTCGTGTTTTAGATTCCATATGTCACATATGAGTGATGTCATGTGGTCTTAGAGCCAGGCTCAGACCTGGTCCCAGGAGAGGCCCCACTGTGGGAAGCAGGTGACACAGGGACCTGGGACCCGGCATCAGGCTGCCCGCAGATGAGAGGTGAGCACGGACCCGCAGGCCGTGCCCCCCGCTGAGGGAGCGCCTCCTCGGCTCCAGGCCCTCTCACCGCCTCCTCTGAGCGCCACCCAGAGTCGGATGGCTGCGCACCATTCTTCCTGCACGCAGTCCCCAGCACGTGACACGGTGAGTACCTCCCAGGACACTACTCGTGGCAGGGTCAGAAGCCACCAGCCCTGATTTGATTAAATGCATGGGGGTCACGGTGTAGAAGGAGCCACCACGTAGCTGAAACATGGTGTCACAGGGGTCAGGTGGATAGTGATGTGACGCCTGAACCCAGGGAGTCCTTGAGGTAGAGCAGGGGCTCACGAGGATGTGTGGGCCCTGAACGGGGAGCAGATGCCCGCCGGGTGAACAGGGAGACAGGCTTTGAGTGCTGGAAGCCGTGATGCTGAGGGGAAGGGTTCCCAGTGGCATCTGGGGCGGGAATAGACTAACGGCTCTGCTCTCAGTCACCCGAGCAAGCAAGCAGCTTCTTCCCCATGAGGGTCCCCTCTGGGGACCAGAGGGTGTCGTGTGGGTGAGAGAAGGGCCCTCTCCTCAGTCCCTGGGGCCAGGGACTTGGGTCCCAGAGGAGTCAGCTGTGAGCTGAGTTTCCGAGGTTGACAGTGGTAACCGGTGGATAAGCCTGGAGAGAAGACACGCGTGCGAAACGCGAGAGTGAGCCTGGCAGGCGTGCTGCCGAGCCGACCGCTGATGCGCTGGTGGCAAGGGCGGCAGGTGTGTAAATGCTTGCTTAGGAAGCTGGGCTCATTTGCTGGCCGGCGACCAGCTGTTCCAGGTGTGAAGAGTTGAAAGAGACGGGTCTGCTTTGATGAGATCAGTTTTAGAACCAAAGGTAAACTGTAGTGTCTGTGTGGGTGGGGCTGACTGGCGAAAGTGAGACCCTGCGGCGTGAGGACCGTAGTCCCCCCTCCACTCCCGACGCCCCGCTCGTCACCTGTTGTCGCTGTTCAGTTGCTCAGGCGTGTCCGACTCTTTGCCACCCCGTGGACCGCGGCACAACAGGCTTCCCCGTCCTTCACCATCACCCGGAGCCTGCTCAAACTCTTGTCCATTGAGTCGCTGATGCCGTCCCACCATCTCATCCTCTGTCATCCCCTTCTCCTCCTGCCCTCAATCTTTCCCAGCATCAGGTCTTTTCCAGTGAGTCAGTTCTTCGCATCAGGTGGCCAAAGTACTGGAGTTTCAGTTTCAGCATCAGTCCTTCCAATGAATATTCAGAGTTGATCTCCTTTAGGATTGACTGGTTTGATCTCTTTACAGTCCAAGGGACTCTCAAGAGTCTTCTCCAGCACCACACTGGGAAGGCATCCATTCTTAGGTGCCCAAGCTTCTTTATGATCCAACTCTCACACCCATACATGACCACTGGAAAAATCATAGCTTTGACTAGATGGGCCTTTGTTGGCAAAGTGATGTCTCTGCTTTTTACTATGCTGTCTAGGTTGGTCATAGCTTTTCTTCCAAGGAGCAAGCTTCTATTAATTTCATGGCTGTAGTCACCATCTGCAGTGATTTGGGAGCCCAAGAAAATAAAGTCTGTCACTGTTTCCACTTTTTCCCCATCTATTTGCTGTGAAGTGATGGGACTGGATGCCATGATCTTAGTGTTTTGAATGTTGAGTTGTAAGCCAGTTTTTCACCCTTGTTACTCACAGAGCCACCTGTAGCTGCTCCCCGTGGTTCACGGTCGCCTGGCAGCTGGACACTGACCAAGGCTCTCCTGTTCCCCTTTCAGGGCCCACACACCCTCGTGAGCTACTTCGAGGCTTGTGGGTCACACACAAGGTTGTGACTGCTTCGGTCCAGAGTCTGAGATTTGTGGGGAGACAGATCTGCACATGAGAGTGAATTTGTATCTGCCCAGCTGTGTGGTCTTAGTCATCGGGCTAATCTCTTGGAACTTCAGTTTTCTTATCTACAAAATTTGAATAATGACACTCAGTCCTCGGATTGTTGAGAGAGTGCAGTCTGTGGAAAGTATCAACAGTATTGAGGAATTGTCTGCGTGAGAGAGGAGGGGCCCTCTCGGGGGATTCAGAGGACAAGGTCGTGGGGTCAGAGACTCTTTGGGGTCAGAGCTGTTGGCCGATGAGGAACTCCTGCTGCTGGAGGGGTCCCGGGGGGTGGAGAAGGGCTGGGGGAGGATGGTGGCTGGGGTTTCTTTCTGAGGTGAATCCCAGGCACTAGGAAACATCTGGTTAAGAGCATTTCGTTTGCGCCCGGAAATGCAGCGTTCTGAGTCTGGGTCTGGATCTGTAAGTCTGGAAGAGTATGAGTGAGGCTGAGATCATGGGAACCGGAGAGGTTTGTGGGAGGGAGAGGGCTGCGGACAGACCCCGGGGACCCACGTGCTTGACCACAGCGGGCGGGGAGCCATCACCGGGCTGGGGCAGCGGGGGGACTGGCCGGGGCGAGGACCCCTGGGGCAGGGTTGTCCGTGAGCCTCCCCCAGACCTGAGTCCATCGACCGCCTCGGCCCCGCCTCTGAATCAAATGGGACGCAGCCAATGGTGGGGAATTCGCTGTCCTTGTGGCTGTCTTGGAATTGGTCAGCATCCAACAGGCTCTGGTTAGAGACACAGTGTCGTGGCCTGGAGAATCCAAGCTGTTCACACTACTGGCCGTTCAGTTGTATCTGTTTCCTGCTTTAGGCACTCGATAGGTATCCGGTAGGTGTCCTGGAGAATTCCGTGGGCTGTATAGTCAGTTCATGGGGCCGCAAAGAGTCGGACACGACTGAGTGACTTTCCCTTTCACTTTAGGTAGTTGAGGAAATGGCCATGATTACACGGATTAAATGCTCTAGCGTCCAGTCTGATACAGTCAGCAGCATCATCACTCTGTTACATCGTCAGTAAATTGGTGTGTCTTGTGCTTCTCTTTGCCCATTTTCTTTTTTCTGTCGCAGCCTGGTGATCCGAGAATCCTGAGCAAAAGTTTAAACATCATCCAGCTTTCCCACAGCCCGCATCAAGTGGACAGTGCTGGCCAGAAGGGGAGCTAGCACCTTGAAAACTGAAGGAGTTTATCCGGCTTCTAGAAATGATGTGTAGGGGGTCACCCCTGGGGCGTCGAGGTGAGGAGCCCAGAGTGAAGCTGCTGGGAAGAAGCAGAAGTCCATCTTCTTGGCCCGTGGAGACGGTGCTCTCTGTGGGAATCCTACAGATCCGCGTGTTCCTGCCCATGTCTGGGGACGAGAAGGGCCCTTCTCACTCTGAGCCCAGGACAAGGCTGCCATCGGCCACCTGCTCCCAGGACACCCCTCGGTGGCCAGGGCAGGGGCAGAGCTGGGATGTGTCCGGTCACAGGTCACGTGTGCCCATGTGTGTACAGACACGTACATACACATGCCTACCCCCCACCAGGGTGGCGTCATAAAGCCTGGTATCAGAACGGTGCCTGGCTGCTGGAGCCCTCACTCAGTCCTCCTGCACCTCATTCTCCTAAACCCTACAGTGGTTGTAAAATGGTCTCTAAAGTGCCTCCTGCCAGCCCTGGACATGACACACAGGCGCCCCCCGCTCCAGCTCCTGCTGTCCAGCCTTCTTCCCCACCCCGACACGGAGCAGCTCTCGCCAAGCACCCCGATCCGGGCAGCCCTGGCCCCATCTGTCCTGCTCAGCGTGGCCCGTCTCCGAGGCTCTGCTCACAGGGACACAGTGTGTGCTTCCACCACAGCCTGGCCTCTCGTCGCCACCCCAAGATGTGCGCCTCCCAGGGCTGGGCGCTGGCCAGACCCGGAGTGTCTGTGGTGGCCCAGAGGCTGAAGCACCCACATTTCATTCTTTCCGAGCAGAGCTGGGGGACGGTCTGAACAAACTGGTCAGTTCACACAGTTATCCTCACAGATGACACAGGTACGAAGGACGGGTGTGTGTGTGGGATCGTTTTATGTGCAAGACAGACCTCGACAGTGTGATAAAAAGACAGAGCTCGACAGTGCGATAAAAAGCCAAGACATCACTTTACTGACAAAGGTCTGTATAGTCAAAGCTATGGTTTTTCCAGTAGTAATGTATGGTTTTAAGAATTGCACCATAAAGAAGGCTGAGCACCAAAGAATGGATGCTTTCAAACTGTGGTGTTGGAGAAGACTCTTGAGAGTCCCTTGGACAGCAAGGAGATCAAACCAGTCCATCCTAAAGAAGATCAGTCCTGAATATTCATTGGAAGGACTGATGCTGAAACTGAAACTCCAATACTTTGGCCACCTGATGGGAAGAACTGACTTATTAGAAAAGCCCCTGATGCTGGGAAAAATTGAGGGCAGGAGGAGAAGGGGACGACAGAGGATGAGATGGTTGGATGGTATCACTGATTCAGTGGACATGAGTTTGAGCAAACCGTGGGAGAGAGTGAAGGACAGGGAAGCCTGGGTGCTGCAGTCCATGGAGTCGCAAAGAGTCGGGCACGACTGAGCGACTGGACAAGAACAGCTACTGTTTATGTACAACAGACCTACTACTGGTGTGCTTAACTGTGCTCATTTTGAGCAGTTATGCTGAGATATGGGGCAGGGTTTCAAGCATTCCACAGGCTGCAACAGGGGCATCTCTCTAGCAACCATGCCTCCCCGACCCGCAACCCTCAGAAGCAGGCTCTGTCCTCTGCATCTGCTGCCTGACCCCTAGAATCCGTGGTCCCGGGTTGCCTGCTTCTAAGGCAGTAAGGGGAAGGTGGCTTAACCCAGGTGGCAGCTTCCATGTTCTGGATGAACAAAATAACAGAGGAAATAATTGAACACCAGGAAAGCCTGTCTGATTCAGAACGAGGCTCCCAGATCTTTGTTGGGACCTAGCAGGAAGCGCAGCGCTTGCCTCTGTGGTCTGACGGCCAGGGCCCCAGCCGTGGTCCTAGGGTGAGGCACACACTCAGGGCCCAGCCGCCTGGAGCTGGTAGACCAGGAAGACATGAAACCAAAGTGCTTCTTTTTATAAAATTTATCTTGCCTGTCTTTTGAATATGCTGTGCTGCGACCACGGAAATTTTTTTCCTGATGTCGTACCACACCCTCTAGTCAAAAGAAAATGCCAGAAACACACGTTATGCGTGAACGCTCTTGGGAGTGAAAACACGTGTTCGGAGAGGCTCAGGTGAGCTGGCGGACTGCCAGGGTCGTGAGGGCTGCTTGTGTGAAAGGCAACGGCCGTAATGGGACTCAGGGAGCTGGAGGGCTTGTCACCCACACAGGCTGCAGCCGCTTCGCTGGGCTGGAAAACCCAAAGGCTGGGGGTGGGCAGGGAAGGGCCAGGACCCTGAGGGGACCGCAGCCCGAGACTCCAGGGCCCTTGGAAGGTAAGCCTGTGGAAACTGTGTTAAGGGTCCGAAAGCCGTTAACAAGGGTCGGCCCTGTTCCGTGTTGCATCTCTGCGGCACCTTGAGTCACAGGTGAGTCAGGACAGGATGAGTCTGGGCACTTTGCGCAGGCAGCCTTCTGACTGTGAGCAATCTGAATTCTCATCCTCAGCACCTGTCGCCACCTCCTGCCCACAGCTCTGCCCGTGTGATGGCTCAGCCCCCTGTCTCAGCCTCATGTGCCCCCAGCCCCACACGGCGCTGGACACGCACTGGACCTGACTCGAGGTCAGGAGGTTACGAGTAGATGAGTGTCTAGAAAACGCTGATCACATGTTTTTAGCGGCGTCCCTGATGTGTGTGAAAGCACCGGGATTCAGCACAGATGTGCGCTGGGAATGTTCGTTTTACAAAGGAGGACTGACTTATTTTGTGACAAGTATAACTATATATCAAATCACCGTGCTGCGCACTTTAAATACCTCCTGGCTCTGTTTGTCACTTATGCCTCAGCACAGGGCTTCCCTGGTAGCTCAGACAAAAGAATCTGCCTGCAAGGCAGGACACCAAGTTTCTATTCCTGGGTCTGGAAGATCCCCTGGAGAAGGGCATGGCTACCCACTCCAGTATTCTTGCCTGGAGAACCCCATGGACAGAGGAGCCTGGTGGGCTACAGTCCACAGGGTTGCAAAGAGTTGGACACGACTGAGCAATAACACTTTCACTTTCATACCTCAGTAAAGCTGAAGAAAGTGCTTTTGGTGACAAGGCAGTCATCAGATGCCCCCGTGGGGCTCAGCAGTGACCAGGCTCCTCTCCTTGGAAGCAGGGGGTTACAGTGGGCACACATCACCCTGCGTCCGTTCTCAGGAGACTGACCTCGAAGGCGTGAGACCGTGAGCACATAGCTTAACCACACTCTCTGTCCATCTGTCCTGGTGGGTCCCGGCGTGTTTCCAGGAAGGAGCAAGGAGAAGCCTGGCTCCCTTTCCCTCAGGAAGTTACACGTGGTAACCGAGGGTCACCTTTCGCTCAGCTTTAAAGATGCCAATGGAACACGACTGGCTGAGGCCAAAGGCCCAGCGTCTCTGGCCCATGCGAGGAGAGCAGTCAGAGAGTGAGGCGTTCCAGCGTCTGTTCCCACTGACCTCACCTCCAGCCTTGGACACGTTCTCCAGAGCCCGCGCCTCCCAGGAGGGGAGGCCTGACTGGGGGCCGCCCGGCCACAGAGGACTTTGCTCAGCAGCCCCGCCGGGATGGACAGGGATGAAAGGCCGCCCCCCGAGGCCCTGAAGCATCTCTCTTGCTGCACTTTGAAGAACCGGGGGCCAGGCAGAGCCCTTCTGAATCTGGCTGCTTCAAAGACATGCACGGCATCAATCTTCCCCACTGGTCTTTGGGAAAAGATGTGGCCGACAGGACGTGACCTTGCTGCAAGAAAATACAAGGAATCTGTTCAAGTTTATGTTGATTCATTTCCACCCCACTTCTCACCCAGAGTGACCTCCACACCCAAGTCTCACCCTCTGGACAGTGATTCAAGGACCCCGGCCCGCCTGCCTTTCTGTGGCTGATGCCCCTGCTCCTCCAGAGTCCATGCCTCCCTGGTCCTTGGGAACAGAGGCCCCAGAGAACTCTGTCGGATGTGACAAGATAAACACAGTCCCGAAGACTTGCAGGTTCCTGGAACCTGCAGCTGCCCCCTGATTTGGCAGAGTCGTTGCAGGTGACTGAGACGGAGACTATCTTGGATTGTCCACGTGGGCCCCAGATACCCCTGCGGTGTCCTCAGGAGGGAGGTGGAGGGGTGATGATGGCCCAGAGGCAGAAGGGGAGCGACCACTGGGCCAGACGCTGGGCTGCAGGACGTGGGGTGGGGAGGGGCTGACAGGAGGGAGTGGATTTCTGCAGCCCAGGTGGGAGGATGTGGTTTTGGTCCAGCACTTCTGATTTCAGACTTCCAACCTCCAGAACAGGATGAGAAGGAAGACGTGCCATCTGAAGCCGCCAAGTCCACGGTCAGTTGTTACAGCAGCACAGGAAGCTCGTTCGGCAGCCAAGTGTCGACGGAGAGCGAACGTGGTGCGTCTGAGCTCCTTGGGCAGCTCTCGTGGCCGTCGTGCTGGGTTCCGACGGGTGAGATGCCCCTGAGCGCATGGCGCCGACTTCTGGGACATCTCCTGAAAGAAGGGGACGACTTCGCCTCTGTTCTCCTTCCTGCCAGCTTCTCTGGCACGATCCCTGGGCACCGTCAGCTGTCTCCTCAAGGAGAAACCAGCTGTGTTCTGCCAAAGCGAGTGCCGCTGGGCCTGCCCATCACTTTGTTCCAGTCACAGGAGGAATGAGAAGTGATTCAAACAAGCCATCTGCTGATCCATCTTCCCCAAAGGGCCCCCTGGGTTGATGAGGCCCCTGTTTCTTGCCCTTTAAAACTGTTAGCATCAGTATCATAAACTGATAAATAGTGAGAAAGCCTAATGAGATTAATCTGCAATAAGGTGTGGTTGACTAAGAGCTTTCTCATGGTTCACATTTGAGGCAGAAGCTTGTTTTGAATCGAATGTCCCTCCCAGGCTGTGCGTGGCACGTTTGGGATAAACTCGGAGAAGACAGCGCCTGACGACCTCCCCTGTGACGCTCCATCCCCACAGCTCCCGCAGGGGCTGGAAGTTCGGAGCCGCGGATCAGCGGCCCTTTTCTCTCTTTGTTTCTTCCGGATGTTCTTGGTTGCTGTCTGTGTTCATGTTCACTCTTACTTTCTTTTCTCTGACATCGACAACAGGAGTGGTTTTTTTTTTTTTTTCAGGTCTGTGTCCACACATCTCAGCATGGCCCTCAGCACGATATTTTATGGAAACAAATGTAATGATTTGACTGTGCTTCACTGAGTATCTTAAAAACATAACAGTAGTAAGATTCATAAAGTCTAAGATCACCAAATGGGATTTTTCTTCTGTTTATAGAGCAAAGCTTTCAGTTGCTTTTATGAGTTGGTTTCCAAACACTCTCTCTTTGTGAAGCAGTGGGGATGGGCTTACAAATGTGGGCGCCTGGCCGGTGACCCAACACACGTCCTTCTTGCCTGGAGTGAAGGAAGATGACAGCTGGCCGTTGGATGCTGCTGTGATGGAAAGGTTTTGAGAAAATGCATCGGCAATAAAAGCAGCGTCTAATTACATATAGCTGATCATCGTATGTTGAATAAAGCTCTTGAGATGCTTGTGAAAACAGATTCTGTGGCTGGGTGTTTTACCTTCCTGTGTTTAACTAGGCCAGGAAAAGACATGTCTTTCCCTTTTCTCAGCATCTTGGCAGTGTCAGTTCCCATTCCAGCCAAAATCTGGAAGTGCAGAGAGTGGTGATTGAGAATAGCAATTTGAAAAAGGCTAGCATGTTTAATGCTGCCCATTGGGTTGACTTGCACTTGGAAATAAATATTCAGCTCCAACTTTTGTATCAGGGTGGTTTCAACAGGTTTCATCACCTGCCTTGCTGGAGGATGACTACTATCATCCCATTAAAGTGTCCTGTGGTCCCACAGGGGGCGTTTCCGTGTTAATGGATCCCACGAGCTGACCCAACTCAACCTTTCAGAAGTACGCTGAGGAGGGTCAGTGTTTCCTAATCAAACTTGATGTCTGAGTTTTCACTAGATTGAAGTTATTTAGAGCTTTACAGTGAATACTGTTCCTCTGAGAGTCTGTGTCTTTGAAAGAGTTTTCAGTGTGTCTTTAGAGACGGCACAGGGTTATCGTTGGCAGTGTGCGCTTTAAACTGTTCCTGAGAACACAGATTGGAAGCCAGAGGTGCTTGGGAGGCTGGGTATTTTTAACAGGAGGGTTGAGTTTTCACAAGTAGAGTGTTGAACCAGGGCCTTCTCATTGTAAACCTCAAAAGGCTAAGTTAGAAATACTCGTGTCGGGGTACGCAGGCGATGACGAAGCTGGTGTCGGTACAGAGCAGCTTTCTCTGTGGCCCTGGGGTTGGCGAGGATGCTGGTCACCGCTGAGGCTCTGCGGTGACTCCTTGCCGGTCATCCTGTCCTGGAGCCTCAAGCCCGGCCTTGTCCCCTCGGCCTATGGGCATTGCTTTGTGGGGAGGAGCCATTTGGTGAGAGCCATCTGCAGGGTTCTGGGCCAGCGCCTGAGAGAGCTCATCGCTGCTGGGAATGTAACGAGCACATACGTGCAGACCTGATGCCGGTCGTCAGTGACAGAGGCTCTGTTCTCCTTCAGGAATCTGGAGGGATGGAGGATTCACACAGCGACTTCAAGGGTTATTTATGTGACTGAATGATTTGTTACTGTGTACAGTCACTGAGGACAGATGGCAGCAGAGGCTGCTGTTAGAAGCTCGTTTGCCCTGGAGTCTTTGACAGCGGGCCCAAGGGCATGACGGGAAATTCTCCGGCCTTGCATCACACCCTGGAGACTCCTACAGTGCGGCTCTGTGTCATTTCAAAGGACACTTAGTTTCCAATAATAAATAGAGTTTCTGACTCGAGATACATTGAGAGCTCGTGTTTACTTTGCAAAGGTTCTGAGACTTCCTCTTTCATTTTAAATCAAGAAAATCCATCCAGGGATGTCAATTCTGGCTGTGAAACAACAATTGGGCTCTTGGCTAATAAACCTGGGTAAACAGTGGTTTGTCCTCCTGAGTGAGAAGGTGTGACTTCAAAACACAGAAAATACTCAGTGTTCTTGTGTGTGAATGCATGAATGAATGAACGATTCTCACTTAGATGGGATGTGGACGTGAGACTGTGAACAAAGGGGGTGAACTGGCAGGTGACCCTGGAGCTGATCTTGGTGAGTGGGAGTCCCCTCCTCAGAGCTGGAGGCTAACGCTTCTGCTCTAAGGATGACGAGGGGGCCCTAAACCCGCAGAAATCGCGGGAGGGGAGACAAGCATCACCTGACTCCACCAGCGGACTGGACATCAGCCAGGGCAGGGCTTTCTGGTTGGCTCGGGGCTGCCGTAAGTCCCCTTGTCCAAAGCCCGAAAGGGCGTCTCTTTGTGGGTGTGGATCTTGCAGCCCGCTCCCCGCCTGTGGGATCTCACCACCTCCAACTGGCGCACCTCACAGGATGCCCGAGTGTGACCAGCCTGCCTGAAGGTGGTGCCGGAGCAGCGAGACGGGAAGGGGCTCGGGAGCGAGGTGGACGTCAGCGAGCGTCCCACGGATGGAGGAGGAATCCACGCCCGGACTTGGAACGCTCCCGAGTCTCAGCTCTCGGGGTCCTGCCTGGAGGTCATGATGGATTCAGTCCTGGACTCTGACCCGCCTGCCTCTCGAGGGGGGGAAGGACAGAGTCAAGGAGAAGAGTGTTCCCTTTCCCCACAGAGGGGCCTGATGGGTGACTGGACTTCTAACCATGTTCACGCTCTGCTTCTTTGTCACCTGGCTCAGAGCTGCTCTGTCCTAGAACTCGGGGTCACACACGGTGGGAAGTGGGGCGGCTGTCTTGTGTCTTGCCTGGTTCCATCCTTCAACGATCAGTGGCAAGATGCAGGTGAAGTTGACACAGAGCCAGCATTTGCTGTTAGCTTTTACTATTGATTGTTCCCCATTATTGAAATACCATTCTGCACAGGGGATCCAAATAATACAATTATTTCGGGGTGCACATGTGCTTCAGGCATCCTATTGAGAAGCGGGTGCCTAATGCTCCATCCTCGGTGGGCTGGACACAGCTGCACCTTACTTTCATCCTGCACATGACCAAGTCCTCCTTTCTCATATTTAGGGGCTCATGGAGGCTTTTAACACTCTGACTAGAAGAAACAAGCAAAGAAAACAAGCTCTCTCTTCTGATTTTTAAATCCTCAACTTACCAGGTTTCTGAACTACTCGGCCTCCATCCTGTGTCTGTATCATGGACCTGCCTTTCCGTGAGGTCCATTTGGCAGGAACTGATGGTGAAGATCTTCTCATGGATGCAGATCGTGAAGGGAAAAAAACCACAGGACTCAGCATGGTATTAACAAGAGAAATTCTAGTGGTTGGTGAAGGCGTGGGAGATGCCAGTCCAGGAGGGTCAGCCTCTTTTCCGTGGGCCAATAACTGTGTGTGCTTGTTCGGAGACTACGTTCAAACCACATGTGACTGCAGCACGTGCAGCCCAATGTACTTTAATATGAACTAAATATTAATTACCACTAATTGAAAAATTAAGTATTAAACATTAACTACCATTAATTGAAAAATCTCATATGCCAAGTGTCTTCAGTTTTATATAAATTATTTTATATAATCCTCAACTCCATTAGCTTGAGTTATGATTTTATATGTATCGATTTATTTAAATGCAGCTGAGGTGGTGTAACTTGCCTGAGGTCACCTTGCTTGTACAGAGGTCTAGGTGAACCTGCCTTCAGGGCTGCAGAATCTTAAACTTCCCAATAACACCACTCTTGTGTATTAGTTAAGAAATAAAGAAAGATATATTGTCATTTGCAGCAACATGGATGGACTTGGTGGGTATTATGCTGAGAAATGAGTCGGACAGAGAAGGACAAATACCGCGTGATATCACTTATACGTGGAATCTAAACAGTAGAACAACCAGTGAACACAGCACAAAAGAGGCAGACGTGACGATATAGGAAAAAAACTATGGTGCCCAGTGGGGAGAGGGGAGGGCAGGAGCAATAGAAGGGTGGGAGATAAAGACATACGGACTCTGTGGATAAAATAAGTAAGCTACAAGCGTCACATACATCGTGCAGCAAGGGGATATAAGCAACATTTTGTACTAATTATAGATGGACGATGGTTTTTAAAAATTGTGAATTACTATATTGTACACCTGAACATTATATAACTATGCCTCAATTGAAAAAAAATTTTTTTAAAAAAAGAAAAGGAAATAAACAAAGAGAAATAAATTTTTTGGGATTTCTCCTGTTTATCTGGCAAGAAAACTTTAGCAGGAAGTTATACACCCACTAGCAGCCTGCTAATTAGGAAAGGAAATGTCTCAAAACTCAGAGTGCAACCAGGCCCCTCACCCACAACATGCATTTTGAGATAACATTGGCACAAGGTGAGTAGTCCCAGGCCGCACAGCGATTGACATGGATCTTGAAGAGAGCGTAAGGTTAGCATAAGCAGAAAGATAGCATAGAGAACAATGCTGAGACTCACTACTTAGATCTCTGTACAAGCAAGGTGACCTCAGGCAAGTCACACCACCTCTCAGCTGCATTTAAATAAATCGATACATGTAAAATCATAACTCAAGCTAATGGAGTTGAGGATTATATAAAATAATTTATATAAAACTGAAGACACTTGGCATATGAGATTTTTCAATTAATGGTAGTTAATATTTAATACTTAATTTTTCAGTTAATGGTAATTAATATTTAGCTAATATTAAAGTGCATTGGGCTGCATGTGCTGCAGTCACATGTGGTTTGAACACAGTCTCCGAACAATGAGCATAAACAGTGCTGAGATATGTCTTATGGGAAATAATTATGCAAAATGATGTCATTGCTGATGAATTAAACGCCTGATGTAAGCCTATTTCTGGAGTTCTGACTCATTAGAACTGGTGAATTAGGGAGTGGGGTCACTATGTTTTGATTTGGCATCAAGTTCGAGGTCACGTGTGGTGCTGTGCTGTGCTGTGTGTGTAGTCATGTCTGACCCTTTGTGACCCCATGAACTGTAGCCCACCAGGCTCCTCTGTCATGGGAGTTTTATATAGGCAAGAACACTAGAGTGGTTCCCACCTCCTCCTCCAGGGGATCTTCCCTACTCAGGCATCGAACCTGTGTCTCATGTGTCTCCTGCATTGGCAGGAGGATCCTTTACCAACTGTGTCACCTGGGGAGCCCCCTGAGGTCACGTAGGAAGTTGCAAAAATAATCAGCTTAGAAAGAAAGTCAAACCATGTATTTTTTATTGCCTCTTGAACGAATGGAAGCCAGTGTGAGGGTAACAGGAAGGGAGGCTAGGGACCCCAAGCAGAGGAAATAGGCTGCAAGTGTCAGACATTTTTTATCTCCCTCTTAAGTGGCAGAAGGAAGCAAGCTACAAGTGTCAGATGTTTTCCCTCTCTACACAAAATTAAAAGGAGGTTTCTTTTAAATTCCGTGTTGCCATGACGACACCTGGTTCCACCTGAACTTAACTTTCTCAAACCTTGAGCTAACAATGCGTTTTTCTTATGGAAATGTTTTTCTTAAGCTATGTTAATGAGCTATGTGTTTACCTTAGACTCTTTAAGTTGGTTCTGTCTAAGACTTAGAAAAGATGATAGTTCAACAAACCAGTATGTTTTACCCATGGAAATGTTTTTCTTAAGCTATGTCAGTGAGACAGTGTATTTGCTTAGAAACCTGCCTTTCTTCAAGATTCATGTCAATCGTTTTATGGCTTGGGATGACTCACCTTGTGCCAACGTTGAGAGGCCTGGTGCCAGTCTGTGAGTTTTGAAACATTTCCTTTCTCTAATTAGCAGCCTGCTAGTAGGTATATAACTTACTGCTAAAAACTAGCAGAGACACCCTTTCTGCCCCTTTCTGATGTCTATGTCAGAAGCCTTCTCTATCTCTTTTATACTTTGATAAAACTTTATTACACAAAAGCTCTGAGCGATCAAGACTCGTCACTGGCCCCAGACTGAATTCCTCTCCTCCAGAGGCCAAGATATGCTGAGATTCTTGGCCATGGCTCAGCAACAACCTTTCACCAGGAAGGTCTCACATTGAACTGGCTGGAGAACTAAGTAAGGGGTCAAGATGTGGAGACCCTGGAAGCTGCCGTTCACAGAAGTGTGCAGAGGTGAAAATCACAGAGACAATGTCATCCGGGGCTTGCTTTACAGATGAAAGCGTTGGTTAGGGTGTACACATGCAGTTAGATGTTGAATAATACACTCCCCTTTGTGCTGTTTCCTGAGAACTTGAAGGACAGGACGCACTCACCTTGCAGGATGGATGAGGCCGGCTGCCCAGCGCCTGAGGGGTTCCCACCCTGAGATGCAGAGCTGGTCTTTACGAGCTCAGGCCTGTGGATGGACTGAATTCGAAGCCTGTTTCCTGGAACCTTCAGAGCTGTGGGTGCAGTACCTGGAAGCAGCAGGTTAAAGGAGGCCTGGAGGTCAGGACCTGCCTGTGGTCGGTTCAGCAAAGGGCACCCGCCAGCACCTCTCAGGTGGTCTCCAAGGGCTGCTCTCCGTTTCTGCCTGGACCAAGGGCGATGCTCTGACCCCAAGTAAGGGCAGTCCCGTGTCACTCTCTTGTGGCTGGAGGAGAGGCCGTCCAGCACCTGGCCCTCCTCCTCCTCCCCACCGGGCTGTGGCTCTCCTGTGCTCCTTTTCAGCTTCCTTCCCTGGTTCCAGCTCCTCCCACCCACTGGCTGCTGCTTCCCCCAGGTTTTGGTCCTCTTTTCTCACTTCCCCTCCCCAAGGGGGAGCTGACAGTGGTGCCCTCTGCAGCCCTGGCCTCTTTTCTGAGCCCCTATGCTCGTGTCTGAAACCCGAGCCCCTCTGGAGGGACATCTAATTCAGCACCCCATCCTTATTTATTTCCTGATCGAATCATCACTAACCCATCTATCACTTACGGTGAAGGTTCTGACCATCTTGTGTTCTCAGACCTTGTCCAGTCTGTCCTTCACCACACACAGCTTCCACGCCCCTGGCCTCTGCGTCCCAGCCTCCCGGGCACCTCTGCTCCATCTCAAGGAGGCCTCCACAGCCTTCCTCCTGGACCGAGACCGGGGACTGTCGTCTGGTTTTCTCCCTGACCCATCAGTGCTCACATGGTAGCCTGTCTAAATGCAGAACTTCTCAAGGAGTTGGTCTGGTTAAAAACCACTGATGACTCTCACCCTTTGTTGGAAGAAGAATAAGCTGGCCCACATTCTGCAAAGGAGAACTTGGCCAACTTTTCAAAGTTAAAAATTCACCCACCCAGTGTCCTGTGGCCCTCCAGTCACTTGTGTGCGAAGGCCACCACGGGGGACAACCAGTGGAGATGTGTGTAAGCACAGGCCTGGAAACGCCCAACAGGCCCACGGGCAGGGACACTGGCTAAAGGACAAGTCACCCAGGGGGTGGGGTGTGCGGTCACCGCAGGGACGCGGCAGCCGCTCCCGGGCTGGTTCAGGAAGGTCTCAGGGATACACCCCAGGAGACCCCTCCTCGACTCCCTTTGGTCCCCTGCTCTCCATCACCAGCGCCTGTGGCCTCCCCCACCTGCCAGCACCTGCTGCTCCTGCTGGGGGGTCCTCCCAGCCACTGGGCAGGATCAGCTGCTGACAAAGGGCCAGGGTGCCAGGCAGGACATCCCCCAGGCTGCCCTGGGTGGCTGATGAAGAGGTGGGCCGAGCGGGCAGCTCTTTGCCCAAGTTCAGGACAGACTCCGAGGGACCACCTGCGTCCTGGGGCTCCTGCAGAACCCGACAGGCAGGCCCAGCTTCAGGGCTGCATGCCCCGTGGTCGGGCAGGGCCCTCCGTCAGAGGCCTCATAGCTGGTTGAAAGTTTGGCCGTTCCTCTCGTGATGATTTCCTCTTTTTATTTTGCATCGGGCTTTGCACTTAGTGCAGCCAAGCCTGGCTCTGAGGAGCTCTGCGTGACGATGCGCCCGGCTGGCCTGGGTTCTTCCCTCGCCAGCCCCTCCCCGAGGTCCGTAGGGCCCACCCACACGTCACGATTCAAGCAACCTGACCATCCTCATGTGCACACTTGTGCTTGTATGCTGTGCAGGTGTGTGACTGTGTGTGTGCTGGTGTGTCACCCCGGAAGACACGCAGGACACGGGGAGCAGTGCTGGTGTCCTGGAAGATGAGTGGGTGATAGGTGGGGAGCTTAGGAGGCAGATGGGGCCTGGAGAGAGGCTTCCTTTTCACAAACATGTGGTTTGGGATTTGCTTTTAATTTTGTACCACATGCATTTGTTATGCTTTTGAAACAAAGTGAAGACAATCAAAGCCGACAAGCAGAACGCCAAACCCCGATGTTGACATAACTGAGGCTGAGTTCCTCGGAGCTCAAGTCCTTTGATGTCTGGAAGGGCCGAATTCTGCAGTCTCCTCACTCCTTCCTGTTTACCTGCGTACCAGGAACACAGGCTGTTTCCTCTGCTGAGATGCGCCATGTGCAGCCATGTCTTTCTCTTCGCTCTTGTAATTTCTCTCTTGGACGGCTCTCTTGTCAGTCACCTGGAGTCCTGAGGATCTTTCAAGGACTGTTCCGGCTGTGATGTCTTTGGATCCATCCTGACCTAACCCTGCAAAAATTAGTTATTCTCTCCTGTCTAATTCCTTTTTTTTTAATTTGTTACTTTTGTCATATAATTTTTTAAAGTTGATATGTTGTCTTTTTATCTTTATTCAGTTCAAGAGATTTTTTTTTTTTGGCCATCAGCAGGCAGAATCTTATAAATAGTTCCTCAACCAGAGATTGAACCTGAATTCCCTGCAATGGAAGCATGGAGTCTTAACCACTGGGCTCCCAGGGAAGTCCCACCCTTGTCTATTCTTAGCCACTTTCCTTCATAACTCTAGTACAACAGATTTTCAGTAATATACTTTAAAAAGTAAATTTAAAAACAGTTGAAATTCTCAATTTCTAACAGCATCTCCTGACCATGCTGTGCTTAGTCACTCAGCTGTGTCCGACCCTTTGCGACCCCATGGACTGTAGCCCACCAGCCTCCTCTGTCCATGGGATTCTCCAGTAAGAATATGGAAGTGGGTTGCCATGCCCTCCTCCAGGGGATCTCATGACCATAGTAGATGTTTCTAACCAGTAAATGAATCCAGTTTTAGGTTTTTGCCTTCAGGGACTTAAATATATGGACCAGAAGTGGGGAACCTCCAGACCCATGTGATAGACTGAGATGCTGCTGCTCTTTGGGACCTGTGGTGGGAAGGCTACCCCTGTCACAGGGTACCGCGGGGAGGGCTGGGCTTGCTGTTCTGCTCCCACAGTGTGAAGGTCACAGAGAAGGCCGTGGACATGTCACAAAAGATGCTGATGATCCAAAATGCCATTGATGGCTTCTCCTACTTATTTTGTGTATCACCATTTTGTATTTTTGTATTTTCTTTGATAAAAAAAAGGGGCTTCCTTGGTGGCTTAGATGGTAAAGTGTCTGCCTGCAATGCAGGAGGCCTGGGTTCAACCCCTGGGTTGGGAAGATCCCCTGGAGAAGGAAATGGCAACCCACTCCAGTATTCTTGCCTGGAAAATCCCATGGATGGAGGAGCTTCGTAGGCTACAGTCCATGGGGTTGCAAAGAGTCAGACATGACTGAGCGACTTCACTTCACTTCTTATGAAAAAAGCACACTGTCTCTGCAAAGACCTATGTTCAGAGATTAACTTCGGTTTTGAGAAAATCAGATCAGAATAAATAAAAGTTAATCTGAACAACTTTCAGTCAGTGTTAACTATTAAAATCAGTTTTGAAATATGGTCAGAATTACATATAAAAATATGAACAGCAAAATGACCAAAAAGAGATATTCTTAGATCTCTGTAATAAGGAGACAACAAAGATTATCTCTGAATGGTGGGGAGGCAGTAATTTATCCATTTTAAAATATTTCTCCTACTTCCCCATTTTCCATGGTACCCATTATGCAATGGAAAAATTCTAAAACCAGATAATTGAGACATTGTTCAGGGGGTTGCCTTCAGTAGCTAGCCCTAATCTTTTAAAAAAGGATGATTTTTAGCAGATTTTGAATATCCAGGTGTCTTGCAATATTTAGCCAATTGTGCTAGTCATTTTTCTAAGGTTTTCATACCCAACAGATCTGATTGCTTTGTGTCACCTGACTAATAATTCAGATCAGCCTCTTTCATGCCTTTGCCCAGGGTCTGTATGGGCTGACTAAGCAGTGGGGGCAGAGGCCAGGGAGGCCCTCTGGCCTATGAAGCTCCCATGGTGGAATGGCTATTGTCCACCATTCTTCCCATCCAGATTGAAATGTGAGCCTGGTTCTGCTACGTGTGTCTATAACGATGTCTAGGAACAGGGAGGAGTGTGTTCCCTACCCTACTGACACTGGCTTGGCCGTGGGACTTGCTTTGGCCACAGAATATGGGCAGAAGTGACCGTGGCTAGTTTGGGTGTGTTCAAGGGGATGGTGTGTCCCTGGCAGGTGTGGGTCCCAGGAGATGGGGAGAGAGTGGAGCAGATCCACAACCCAGCCCCTTCCTGGTACCAAACCCAGCTGGGCCCGCCTGAGACCCCAAGGAGGATCCATGCTGTGGTTGTCAAGCCACCGGGATTTTGAGGTTGACCAGCAGCCCCTTCCCACATGCCCCACATTACTAAAAATAATAGTTATTTAACCAAACCTGTGTGTGTGTGTGTTAGTTGCTCAGTCATTTCCGATACCTTGCGACCCCATGGACTGTAGCACATCAGGCTTCCCTGTCCTTCACCATCTCCTGGAGTTTGCTTAAACTCATGTCCATAGAGAGGGTTTGTTGCCCTCCAGCCATCTCATCCTCTGTCGTCCCCTTCTCCTCCTGCCTTCAATCTTTCCCAGCATCAGGGTCGTTTCTAATGAGTTGCCTCTTCACATCAGGTGACCAAAATATTGGAGCTTCAACTTTAGCATCAGTCCTTGCGATGAATGGGCTTCCCTGGGGGCTGAGATGGTAAAGAATCCATCTGCAATGTGGGAGACCTGTGCTCGATCCCTAGGTTGGGAAGATCCCCTGGAGAAGGGAATGACTACCCACTTCAATATCCTGACTTGGAGAATTCCATGGATTGTATAGTCCATGGGGTTGCAAAGAGTCGGACATGATTGAGCAACTTTCACTTTCACTTTGTCCAATGACTATTCAGGGTTGACTTCCTTTAGGATTGACTGGTTTGATCTTCCTGCTGTCCAAGGGACTCTCAAGAGTCTTCTCCATTACCACAATTGGAAAACATCAGTTCTTTGGCACTCAGCTTCTTAGAGTTACGATTAACAATCTTATCTGGTAATGATTTTTTGGAGTAAAATTAAACAGGATGTCAGAAGACAACAGTGCAGTTTCTTTGACAGGCCTTATAGAACTCACATTTCCCAAAGAAGTCATAACTGTTCCACCGTCCGTTTTCCCTGGACAGTCCTCTGATGCAGGAAGTGTGAGAACTCGCCCGCTAAACGGCAGTGTTGCTTCAAACACTGAAAGTGACATTGTACTTATATAAACGCAATTAAAATTAAAGCTCTTTTAATTAAGAAATAAACATCACAGTGTACTTGAGTTTGGTGAATTGTGTTAATGTTAATCACCTCCCACAATTTCTGTGTTAGTGATATAGGGTCAATATCACCCAGACTGGTTGAATCTGTTGGTCAGCACAGAAATGAGGCAGCTCATGCTGCTACTCAGGGAAAAGTTAGCTAACTAAGGAACGACATCTGCTCTAACCTGAAAACATTGAGTAGAAAGCTAAGGGTCGGTCTGGTAAGAGTGAAGAAAACCTTGGCATGATCTCTTTCTGTTGCTACCTGCTGTACTTCATTGCAAAATTCTGGGTAAATGCACGGAGTTGAGAAATCTGGAACTAAAAGGGAAAGGGGCGCTCACTGGCCACTGGTGTCATTTTAGTGACGAGGATGTGAGCACCGGAGTGTGCGTCACTTACGGGGTTATCCAGGGGCACTCGAGGTACCCCTTACCCCACTGTTTCTTCCCCCATGTCTGGCCTGGCATCCATAGATCTACAGGGGTGTGACCACAGGTTAGCCTCAGCTGATGAGAGCCTGCATGACCAGATCTCAGAGAGAATCCTGGAAGGTAATGTGCTTGTAGCGGTGAGTCGGGAGGGCGTAATAAGAGGTAAAGGGAAGATTACACTACTAGAGGAAACCTTTATTCAACCAAGGAGCCACGTTCACCTGGCTGAGTGTAAAATGCACATCGGGGAAACCACAACCACGCTCTAGACTGAGGTGTCAGATCACACTGAGTGTGACGATGCAAATGTCTGCAAATCCACTCTTCCTGCTCAGCGGCTCCCATGGCAACATCATGTGTGCCTTCCCTTGAAGGACTTTACCTTTTAGATACAGGCGATCTTAAAGAAGTGGTAAACTGCAAGACCATCGCAGCAGTGATACTTCCACCAGCCCCAACCAACAACGAGAATCACATCCTCACCATCACGGTCACCCCTATTGGGTATTGGGGATCAGACCTCGTACAGAATTTAGTGTTAGATATACAGTCTCATCAACTCTCAGGATGACCTGATGAGCTAGATACTATCACTATGGCTATTTATAGTGAGGGAGCAGAGACTCTGAGAGGTAAAAATTCCACCCAGTAACGTCAGTCTGAATGCAGAAGCTCTCCCATTCATCCTCACTGGGCTAATCCTCGCCAGGCGGCAGGGGGGAAGGCAGGGCGGTGCAGATTTAAAACGGTGTGTCCTCACTGTGCTCATAATCCCCATTAGTTTGTTAAATGTTTGCAGGCTTCACTCCACAGAGGCCGGATTGCCATGGTCAGGGAGATATCTGTGCTCTGTGTAAAGCTGAGAACGTATTTGTGGACTCAAAACTCTCTTACAAATCAGGGACACAGACTTGCTCTTTTGCAATGTACTCAGAGTATTAATGGGCTTCCCTGGTGGCTCACCTGGTAAAGAACCTGCCTGTTATGTGGGAGACCTGGGTTCGATCCCTGGGTTGGGAAGGGAAAGGCTACCCCCTCCAGTATCCTGGCCTGGAGAATTCCACGGACTGTGTGGTCCATGGGGTCACAAAGAGTCGGATGCGACTGAGTGATTCTCACTTTCATTTCAGAGTGTATTAATATTTTACTGTTGGAAACTAAGTGTCTTGAACAGGCATCTCATCGCCTTCAAGTGTTTATGAGCTTATTTATAACCGTGCTAACAGAGATGTCCAAATGTACAGTACACTAATTTAGGGCATTAGGTACTAGACAGTGACCTCAAGGGCATCCTGCTGAGTGAAGTAAGTCAGACAGAGAAAAACACATCCTGTGGGATCTCACTTATACATGGAATCTCAAAAAGAAGAAAATGAGGCCAGGTTACGTGTGGTCACAGAGGAGTCTCAGGGAGGGAGGGGTGGGGAACTAGACGGCGGCGGGCGAAGTGACAAGGCTCCGTTTCTATGAATAAGTGCAGCCTGGCGACCGCAGCAACGCTGCCGGCTCGTGTATGTGAAGTGCCCGAGGAAAGTGTGTCCCAGAATGTCTCACTACACGGGAGGAAGCAGGTTTTTTTCTTAATCTCCTTGAGACGACGGATACTAACTGAGCTTGCTGTGGAAGCAATGTATTTCCCAATACATGTAAGTCAAGTCATTATGCTGTATACTTGAGACTTATTCAGAGATGTATGTCAGTTATATCTCAACAAAACGGAAAATAAAAAATAATTCGAAGCTTGAAATATGCATGAGTATCTAATGAGGGTTGATTATAATAAAAAGAAATAATGACAGAAACTATAGCATTTAAAACATACCTACAGAAGATGAACCGCATTAAAAATGTGTACAAACACTGGGAACGCTTCTTTTGACAAAATTTTAATATTGCACATTTGTGTATACTTTCCCCTGTTGTTTCATAGAAAAGAATTCCTTTAAAACTGTAGAAAATGTGGTTTCTTTTACAAATGTTACTTGGTATTTTCAATCATTAATCTGCCATCAACTCAACAAATCACTTTTACTTAATGAATGTGCCACCAATGTTAACAAAAATAAATTTAATATAAAAATTAAAAGTACTCTATCAGAAACCCTGCACATAGAAGTAGTTTTTTTTAAAACTGATCTTCTGACTTATTTTGATTATGTAAAACAGTAACAGAACCTGCATTGCTATTGAGAACATTAAATTTTTATCATTACTTTCATAAGAAAGTAGTTTAGGTAGACAAACTCTGAGATTCTTTCGAGGTCTTTCTATGTAGAAAAGTACATTTATATACTTAACATATAAGCAATTTCTATTACTTAAAAATAATTATATTTCTTCCTAAAGAGCTTAATGGGCTTCCTTGCTCAGATGGTAGAGTCCCAAAGACTTTGGCTTAGGCCTTATCTAGGATAAATATTTTTTAAAAATTTAGTTTATTGAAACATATTTTATTTACAACATTGTCTTAATTTCTGCCATACAGCAAAGTGCTTCACTAACACACGTATGCACATTCTTTTCCATGTTCTTTTCCATTCTGGTTTATCACAGGATGTTGAGTATAGTTCCCTGTGCTATACTGTAAGGCCATGTTGCTCATCCATCATGTACATAATAGTTTGCATTGCTAACCCCAGACTCCCAGTCCATCCCTCCCCTTCCCCCCTCCCCCTGGGCAACCACAAGTCTGATCTCTGTGTCTGTGAGTTTCTTTCTGTTTCATAGGTTGGATCGTTTGTGTCATGTTTTACATTTCACATACAAGTGATATCATATGATCTTTTCCATTAATATTTTACCAAATTTAGTTTGGTAGAAGATGAGAAATTTAGTGACTTCAGTTCAGTTCAGTCGCTCAGTTGTGTCCGACTCTTTGCAACCCCATGGAATGCAGCTCACCAGGCTTTCCTGTCCATCACCAGCTCCTGGAGCTTATTCAAACTCATGTCCATTGAGTCAGTGATCCCATCCAACCATCTCATCCTCTGTTGCCCCCTTCTCCCGCCTTCAATCTTTCCAGCATCAGGGCCTTTTCCAGTGAGTCGGTTCTTTGCATCAGGTGCCCAAAGTATTGGAGTTTCAGCTTCAGCATCAGTGCTTCCAATGAATATTCAGGGATGATTTCCTTTAGGGTGGACTGGTTGGATCTCCTTGCTGTCCGAGGGACACTCAAGAGTCTCCTCCAACACCACAGTTCAAATGCATTAATTCTTCAGCACTCAGCTTTCTTTATAGTCCAACTCTTACATTCATACATGACTACTGGAAAAACCATACCTTTGACTAGACGGAGCTTTGTTGGCAAAGCAATGTTTCTGCTTTTAAATATGCTGTCTAGGTTGGTCATAACTTTTCTTCCAAGGAGCAAGCGTCTTAATTTCATGGTTGCAGCCACCATTGGATAATTATTGCCATTTAATTAACTAACATCATGCAAATATACAATGAAACATATTAGTGGAATATCTACAAGTTCTTAAACATCAAAAGGGAAAATATTTCTCCGAGTAACTCTCTTCTCTGACCATATTGTTTCACTCTCAGTCCAGTGATGTGCTGGTGAATGTTTGTCAATTAGTTTTCAATAGAAATAGACACGTAAACACGCTGGTTTCCAGGACAAAGCCCCTCCCAGCGTGGAGGACTGCAGCCTGCAGGCTCATGAGACTCTAACTGCCTCACGGAACTCTGAAGATTTCACAGCTGGCTCTCACAGAGTGGCGCCGGCCGGTTCTAGTGTGTTGTTACTCAAGCTCTGCTGTGTTGTAGACTTTGGTAAGTTACAATCGCATATAATAAATTTCACCTATCTAAACCGTAAGATCTGATCATTTGTGACATTTATACACTCGTGAAACCATCATCACACAGGCACACTATCCCTGACATCTCCTTCTTCACCGAGTCTTCCTCCCGCCCCCTTGTAACCCCGTCCTTCTCTCCGTGCCGTCCGCTTTCGCCACCCCACCCCGCCACCCCAGGTTGTCACAGAGCACAGGGTAAGCTCCCTGCTCCCACACGGCAGCTGCCCACTGCTATCTACTTCATCTACCACCTACTGCAGACAGCCCGCGGGACAGCGTGTACGTAGTGTGTATATGTCACTCCGACTCTCTTAGTCTGACCCACACTTTCCTTCCCCCGCCGTGTCCGTAAGTCTGTTCTCTATGTCTGTGTCTCTCCTCCTGTCCTGCAAATAGGCTCATCAGTATCTTTTTCTAGGTTCTGTATATATGTGTTAACATACAAAAACGTGTTTTTCTCTTTCTGGCTGACTTGTTTTTATGAATGAGCAGCATTTCACTGAATGGATACACCGCTTCTGTCTTTAGCCACTCGTCTGTTGATAAACATTGGGTTGTTTTCAGTTTGAGGTTATTGCCTGGGGCTGTTATGAACATTCTTATATAAGCCAAGTGGAAATACGCTTTCCTTTATCCAGTCATAGACTAGTCAGGTCATAGGTCAGGTGAGTGCTTAACATTTGAATAAATGGACAAACTGTATTTCAAATTGTTTCCTAAAGTGGGACTTGACCTTCCCAACAGTAGTGCATGAAAGTCTGAGTGCAGTTCCCCACACCTTACCGATATTCAGTCTGGTCAAGTTGTTTAACTATTCTGATGGATATGTAGTAGAATCTTATTGGCATTTAAATTTTCATTGACCTGGAGACTAACAGAGTCGGGCATCTTTTAAACCGTATATATTTTTCGATGATGTGTCTGCTCACATCTTTTGGAATATCCCCCCTCATCATTCCAAAAGGACATAAGTCCTTTATCATAGAGTGTTTGCAAGTATATTTCTCCCAGTCTGAGGCATATCTTTTCATTCTTTTATCAAGGTTTTGATGGATGGATGGATGGAGAGATTGAAAAGTAGGATTATTTAATTTTCATGAGGTCCAGTGATTGATATTTTCATGGGTTGTGGTTTTGATGTTGTAGCAAATAAGTCTCTGTTGCAAACAAAGTCACAAAGCTGTTTTCTTACTTTCTTCTGGAATGTTTAGAGTTGTAGGTTTCATGTTTAGGTCTATTATCCATTTTGGATTAATCTACATGGTACAAGATATAAATCAAGTGTTTAATTTGATTTTGTTTTGTTTTGCTCTTGCACACGGATATTTAATTGGTCCAGAATCACTTGTTGGAAAGACTATTTTCTTCTACACTGAGTTTCCTATAAAATTTTTTGTTGAAAATCAGTTGTTCATACGTGTATAAGTCTACGTCAGAACTCTTTTTCTGTTCTATTGACTTAACTTTCTAGTTTTCAATGATACCATGCTGTCTTTGCTAGTTTTATAATGAGATTTTAAATCAAGTAGTATAAATCTTCTTTTTTTGCTTTTCAAAGCCATATGTCTATTCCAGATTCTTTGCATTTCCAAGTGGATTTCATAATCAGCTTGCAAGTTCATGCAAAAACACATGTCAAGATTTTAATTGAAATTGCATTGAATCTGCAAACTTGGAAATACTTGCATCTTAAAAAATACTGAGTCCTCTGATAAATCTTCCATTTATTTAGGACTTCTCAGTTACCCTCAGTGTATTATAGTTGTAAGTGGGTAGCCATTGCACTATTTTGTCTGACTAATCCCATAGTATTTCATGTTTTTGTTGTTACTGTAAATGGCATCTGAAAATTTAAATTTCTGATGGTTCATTGCTAATATACATAAGTACAGCAGAATTTTGTATGTTGATTTTTATTTTCTGTAACCTCACAGAGCTCACTATTCTCAGTAGTTTCTTCAGGTTCCACTGGGTTTTTACATAGATGATCATGTGTGTAAACAAAGGGACAGTTTTACCTACACCTTTCTAGCCTCAATACTCTTTTTCTTGCCTTGTTGCACTGGCTAGAATGTGCAGTACAATACTGAAAAGAAGCAAGTGATGAGAGAGGTCTTTCACATCTGAGGGGGAGGAATTCAGTCTTTTATCATTAAGCTACAGGTGTTTATAGATGCCCTTTAACAGGTTGAGGAAGTGTTCTTATGTTCTTACTTCTCTTTGTGTTTCTAGTTTATTTCTGGCAGATAGACTTTCTTTAACAGTTTGTACATTGGGGTCTGTTGGTGATTAATTCTTCCCACTTTTGTGTGTCTGAAAAAGTCTTTGTTCTACTTTTATTTATGAAAGATATTTTGGCTGAGTATAGAATTCTAGGATGATGTTTTAATTTCAGAACTTTAAATGTTGGGGGGCTTCCTTGATAGCTCAGTTGGTAAAGAATCTGCCTGAAAAGCAGGAGAACCTGGTTTGATTCTTGGGTTGGGAAGATCTGCTGGACAAGGGAAAAAGCTACCCATTCCAGTGTTCGGGGCTGGAGAACCCCATGGACCGTGTAGCCCACGGGGTCTCAAAGGTTTGGACACAACTGAGCGACTCTCACTCTCATTCTCACAGTGTGTTTATTTTACTGTTGAGAATTTTGAACAGATTTCTCACCCCATTCAAACGTTTATAAGCCTATCTATAATCATGCTAACAGAGATGTGTAAATGCGCAGCATACTGATGTAGGGCATTATAATTCACTGGGCTCCGCCAAATTTTCTCAATCCCTTGTTCTCTGTATATTTTCTTACGGGTAGTCACTTTGCTAGGTCTTTAAGTTCACAACTCTCTCTTTTTCTCAGAAAAATCAACACACATGTATTTCTCATCTCACATTATATTTTTCATGTCTATAAAGTTCTATCAGGGTGCATTTTATATCTTCACTGTATCTACTTAACTTTTTGAACATACAGAGGACGGTCATAAGAACTGTTTTACTGCTATAACCTTCTATTTTCTATCATCTGCATCAGTCCTTGGGCATTTTTACTGGGTTGCATTTTCTTCCTATTACAGGTTCTACTTTTTATCATTATTTCATACATAGTACTCTTTGATTATATACTAGATGTGAATTTTACTTTGTGGCTTGCTGAATATCCCTATATATGTATTCTTATAGTATATTCTAACTTGGGATTCAGTTAAGTTGCTTGAGGGCAATTTAATTCTCTCAGCCCCTGTTTTTAAGATTCATGAGGTGGAAGGACAGCAGCAGTTAGTTTCAGGCTACTTAAGACCAGAGCTTTCTCATCACTGTACTCAATACACCATAAAATGCAAGTAAAACTGCAATGCCATGTCACCCCCAATCTTCCCTGGTGGCTCAGACAGTGAAGAGTCTGCCTGCAGTGCAGGAGAGCAGGGTTTAATCCCTGGGTTGAGAAGATTCCCTGGGGAAAGGAATGGGAACCCACTCCAGTATTCTTCCCTAGAAAATCCCATGGATAGAGTAACCTGGTGGGCTACAGTCTCTGGGGTTGCAAAGAATCAGACATGACTTAGTGACTGAGTATGCATGCCAGCAATTCTACTCGATATGGTTAAGTCCTAGACAGAGCAATTAGGCAAGAAAGAGAAATACAAGTCATCTAAATCAGAGAGGAGGAAGAAAAATTATCTCTGGAGATGGCATGATCTTATACGGGAAGAACCCTAAAGACTCCACACGTACACACAAAACTACTGGAGTTAATCAACAAATTTGGCATAGAGCAGGGTACAAAATCAACACACACGTCAATCAATACACAAGTCAGTTGTGCTTTTATACACTGAATAAATTCTTTGAAAAAGAAATTAAGAAAACAGTCCTATTTACAATAGACTCAAGTATAAAAATACTGAAACTGAAATTGTATACACAGGAATCTGAGCACGTTTTGACGGTTCTGAGAGATATCTTTAGATAAGTGCACGAAATATTAAGAAAAATGCAAAGAAAACACTGAAATTTGAGTTAAACTGTATCATTTTCATATGACGCTCTTATACTATAGAGTTGCTTTCAGTGTTGGATAGCCCAAAGTCTTTTGTTTTCCTCAATTTTCCCTAGACTTTGGATCACCAACTTCACTTTTGAATCAACAATTCAGTTTAAAAGATGTACATTTCTGTACCTCAGGATTCTTTTCACTGTGCTAGGTGCTTTATCAAATTTATAGAGCTTTAAATTAATGAAGAACCTCTTATGTGGACTTTGTTACCGCTCTTCTGAATGGAGAAAATAAAATACTTTATACAAATTTACAAGCAGAAAATTTCCATTTCTTTTTCTGTTTTTCAATAGCTTCAAAAGTTGAAAGTATGAAATTCACAGCTTAAGAAACAGTTTCAGGATGAAACATTTGAATTAAAAGAATTTCCTTTTATACTCCCTTAATAATATCAGGTCACTTGATTCATTCTATTCACTGAAGGGTCCAGATAATCACTGAGGAGTGAGTCCATTCTAGATGAGCATGTCCGTACACAGCTCGTTACTAACCTGTACCTATTGTGAAATTCCACTCATCCAAGGACTCTTTTGGCTTTCTCTCCTTTTGGTTTTTAATTTTTGTCCATATAAGTTGTGACAGCTAATTTTTTGTGCCATCTGTCCATGGGGAGCCCAGTCATTTGGCCAAACATTATTCTGTGAAGGTATTTTTGGATGAGAGTAACATTCGAATCTGTAGACTGAGTAAAGCAGATTGCCCTCTCTAACATGGTGGGCCTTGTCCAATCAGCTGAAGGCCAGGATAGACCAAAAATGCTGACGCTCCCTTGGATATGAGGGAACTCTTCTTGCCTGACTGTCTTTGAACTGGGACACTGGCTTCCCCACCCCGCTTTGGACTTGAGTGAAGCATCAGTTCTTCCTGGGCCCCCAGGCTGGATAAACACCCTCCCTTCTCCTGGCACCGGGCCTTTGGACGAGGACTGGACCTAAGTGATCAGCTTTCCGGGGCCTCCAGCTTGATGGTACACATCTTGTCAGCCTCTCTGATCGTGTGAGCCAGCTCCTTATAATCAACCTTTATATGTGTACAGCCAATTGGTTCTGTTTCTCCAGAGGGCTCTGACTAATTTATAAGGTTTGCCAAAGACTTTTTGAAATGACTCAAAGCTGAGTAGAAGATGAAGGTCCTGAGCCCTTCTTTCGAGGTCACCCAGCTTAAGACATCTTGTAAAATTTGTTCCTGTCACTCACTTGCAAGCGCATTGAAAAGAAAGAAGATGCTGCCAAACTCTTTTCTGTGATCGCACTTTGCAAAAGGTCGCCCTTGCTCAATTCTGGGAGTCATGTTTACATCTGCCATGCTAGCTGGGATCTCTTATAACCACCGGATTCTTCTGCTCCTCCAGTCTGAATTCCACAGCAACAATGACTGCACACGTGTGCACACACCAAGTGAGCAGCAGGCACAAGGCCGACGGGCCTGAAAATCTCCCTTTTTTGTCTCTTTGCTCTGATTCCTGCTCCTTAATTACAAAAACATTGTGCAAATGTCAGTCAGATGAATCTGTTTGCGAAAACCCATGGCCATGTGTGCGTTCTCCCAGGATACCGCGCAGAGTGACTCAGCACGAAATCTTTTCACCAGAAAGACATCTTGAACAAAATGCCCCAGAGGTGAAGCAAATTCAGGGAAAACCCCGCAGAAACACCATGCTGACACAGTGCGCTTCACTGACCGTGGGTGTGGATGGCCCAGGGCGACTGCCACGGTCATGTGTGTGGGGCCCTGGGGGCCGGGAGGCCCTGGTTTCCTGTGTATCGTGGATCAGAGCTTGGCTGTCTTTAGGGCCTGAGAGAAACAAAAGCCCCGGCTGTCTGCCTGGAGTCACCCGACTTCGATGTGCGTGTGAGATCCTTATTGGAAGAAACGAGGCAGATGCTTCCTCCTCAAGGCTTGAGGCTCTACTGAGGGTGGAGGCTGGTCTTCGGCGTTGAGAACAGGGGCCCTGATGGGTGGGTTGGGCTCAGCTTGTGTTGGAGGTTCTGGGTGGAACCTCTGCAGCCGCCTTCGGGGGCCCTCAGTAGAGACCTGCTGTTCCGTGTGGGACAGGAGATGACGCTCCCTCGGGGCCTGGAGTGGACCAGCTCCCACTGCCCTGGGGAGAGGACCCTCCTTACTGATGCCCCGTGTGCTTCCTGGCCCAGTCGAAGAGATGCCCCAGACTGTCTTCTGTTCCTTATTCCTCCCTCTCTGTGTTCCCTGCTTTATCACAGTCCAAATACGCAGCCGCCTGTCAGGGCAACTGAATGTCCCCGGGATCTCGCTGGAACTTTGGTTCCTCATTAAACACCTTCTGGTACTGACCATGGACTGATCTGCAGCCTGGGCTGGTAACATGTTGCTGATGGAGGGTTTCTGTGGCAAAAGCAGCCTTCATACCACTTTAGATTCTTCCCAGTCCCCAGCAGCACAGGCTGAGACTCGGTTTCCAGGCTACAGTCGAGTCTCCCACAGGCTCAGCAAGGAATTCAGTAGGAAGTGGTCCTTTGGAGGCTGCTGTCCCTTCAGGTCTCAGCTTCACACCTAGAATATTCTCAGAGACTGGTCTGGTCCAGGCACATGGCGTTAACTGTTGACTTAGCAAACGAACAAAGATGCTCATCAGTGAACTGCTGGGTAATCAGAAGTCCTCTGAGGCACAAGGTGAGGAGAAGCAGACTGTGGATGGAGCCACCAGGGGAGGCCTGTCCCTCCTGCAGCCACGGCCCCATTCAGCCAACCCCCCAGGGCCCTTCCCCCAGGCTGGGGTCACAGCCCTGCAGGCAGGAGGCCAACCCCTGCTAACTCCCGGAGATCACAGGCCAGTGCAAGAGACACAAGCTCCAGGAATCCAAAGACAAGCTTGGAGTGAACAGGGTCCTGAGAGACACGTGACATGGGTCAGGCCAGGGAGCCGGTGGAGGTCTTGGTCAGCTGGGCACGGAGGAGACTTTGGAGCTGAGGTCTGAGTTCCTCCAGTGGAAAGAACCAGCCGTCGGACAGCCGACGGGAAAGGGTTTCGCAGAAGGGGTAGCAAATTCAAGGTCCCTAAAAGGAGCACTTGGGGCCCAGAAAGGGGGAGGGGAGCCCGGAGGATGTGGGAGGGGGAGGGGCAGCAAGGACGATGGGGAGGAGGTGGCGGAGGGGTCGGGGTTGGGGTGTGTGTCTGCCGTGCCCCTCTCGGCACTCTACGGGCTGGCTACAGGGGACGGCTTGGGGGTCAGGGTGCAACTGACCCTGCAGACAGCTAACCAGGGCTTCCCAGGGGGCGCTAGGGGTAAAGATCCTGCCTGCCAATGCAGAAGAGGTAAGAGATGTGGGTTTGACCCCTCCATCAGGAAGATCCTCTGCAGGAGGAAATGGTAACTCATGCCAGTATTCTTGCCTGGAGAATCCCCTGGACAGAGGAGCCTGAAGGGCTACAGTCCCTGGGGTCACAAAGAGTCAGACATGACTGCAGCGACTCGGCACACAGGCAGCTGATAGCTCTCTCACGCCTGGGGAGCCCAGCGCTCCCTGAGCCGTCCTGGGCTCACAGCGTCCCTGGAGAAGGTGGTCCGTGGTGTCTCACTTCACTGTCATGTAGTCTGTGTGGAAGGCTGACTCCTGGGTGCTGCCGAGGCCTTGGGGGCCGGGAGCCGTGTCCCAGGGGCCGGCAGAGGCTGGAGGAGGGGGAAGGACAGACCGGGAGAGACGGGCCTCAGCGGGCATGGGGCCCTCCTGGCCTGCAGAGGCTGGGCAGGAGTTCCAGGGAGACGCACTATTGGGGTGACTCACGCCTCGGCCTGAGAGGCCGGGCTGTCCTGCATGGCGGGGGTGAGAAAGGCAGAGAGCCGGGGCCTCTGCTGTGGATGTGGGTTTAGGTCGGACATGAGTTTCAACAGAAGTCAGATGGAGCGAGGCTGAAGCCAGATGGGGCGGGGCCTGGCTGGGAAGAGGCGGAACCCTATAGGATGAGTGAGGCCAGGAGGCCAGCCAGGAGGAGGCCCCACACCTGGAGCCGATGTCAGGTGTGGGGGTGCAGGACACGGTGGAGCGGACCGGCTGGAGTCCTGGCCAGAGCAGGTGGCGCCCCCAGCCCAGGCGCCCCCACTGCTGGCGCCAGGTCCCTGCAACCCGGTGGTCCCCATCGGAGCAGGAGTCTGTAGCCCCGGGGGCCTCGTCAGCTCCCAAGAGCAGGGAAAGCGCAGGGAGGAGAGCTCCTCTGCACCCCCGCCCCCCAGCTGAGCTGGGGCCTCTGTGGTCACTACAGTCCCTGGACCCTCCGGCCTGGACCGGCAGAGCCGTGTCCCGCTCCCAAGCACCCCCCGAGTGTAGGGGCTCTAGAGAAGGCCCTCGATTCACCTGCTGATGTCGGAAGGGCACAGAGCCCCAGGGCGGCTCAGAACCGGTTCTGACCCAGCGGGCTCTGTGACTGTGCCCACTCCACACGGGAGGAAGCTGGGGCCTGGGAGGGTCCGGGCTGGAGCCGGGCTTCCCGCCCAGGGCGCCCCATTCACAGCCCCCAGCATCTGCCGCCCCCAGCCCGGCCCCCGCGCGTTGCTGTGCGGCTACTCCGTCCCCGCCAGGACTGGAAATAACCCGCGACCTCATCCTGCCTGGCCTCCATCCACAGGAGCTTTTTAAAGGAATGTTCTCCTCCCGCGACCAGCCCGGGCGCCCTGGAGTCGGAGTCGCAGGCTGCAGTTTCTCCTCTGCTGTCGGTCAGGGCAGAGCGAGTTCCCGGAACCCTCCGCCCACAGCGGGTGAGAAAGCCCGGCAGGCAGCGGGCGGAGGCTGAGAGCAAACAGATGCGGCCGTTTCCCATCCAGGGCTACCAGCGCCTCCTCGGGCGGCCCCGACGGCGCGGCCGCCCTCACCTCCGCCCCAGGGACACAGAGCGGGGTTGGGGGGCTCTGTGAAGACGGGGCGGTGCCCGGGCGCCCCTCACCTCCCCCTGGGGGGGCTCCGTGAAGGCGGGGAGGGTCCCAGGCTCCCTCACGTCCACCCCCCAGGGACACAGAGCGGGGTTGGGGGGCTCTGTGAAGATGAGGCGGTCCCCGGCGCCCTCACCTCCCCCTGGGGGAGGGCGGTGCTGAGAAGATGGGGCGGGCCCCCAGGCGCCCTCCCCCCACCTCCCCAGGGGCACAGAGCCGGGGAGGGGAGGTGTGAGACTCCCCAGGGCCCGCACTGGGCTGACCCTCCTCAATCCCATCTAGACCTCGCGCGCTCAGGGTTTCGTGTTGGCTCCTCTGTAAGCCGTGGGTCCCCCCTTTAACTCAGAAGGTTCTCATGAGCGTCCAGAGCCTGGGCTCAGAGCAGACCCTGTTCCCAGGCTGCCAGTCGGTGGGTGCCGGAAACTCCTCGCCTTTCTGGTGAATCCCCCGCCGTGTCTCCCTGAGTCCGTGGCAGTGGGTCAGTGCTCAGGTGTTTACTGTGAATGGACGTCACTGCCCAACAGGCAGCTGCCAGGAGTGATCGGGGATCTCAACCCCGTTTCCCTGGTGCAGAAACCCCAAGTTAGCTCCAGAGACAGGAAGACACCCTTTCCCGAGGCTTCTCAGCATTTCAAGTTACTGGCTGTGGCCTCTCTGCTATTTGCTCCTTCCATTCTGCCTGCCCTTCCCCTCCTGCCCCGGGGCCAGATCTATCTACTTTGGTCTCCCGGGGCTGCTGTAAGGAAGGGCCACATGCAGGGGGCCTGAGACAGCCCAGGTGAATTCTCTCACCGTCTCTGGGCGTGGGCATGGCCATGCCCTCTCTAGAGGCTCTGGCGGTGGCTCCTCCTGGGGCTGTGAGACCTTGGGGCCCCTTGGCGGGTGGCTGCACCCCTCCCCTCGCCGCCTCTGACCTTCCAGGGTGTCCTGTGTCCCAGTGGTCCTCTTGCTATGAGGACACGGGTCCCTGGACTTAGATTGCCCTCCCCTAGTACAGCCTCATCTGCAGAGACCAGGTCTCGGAACAGGGCCACGTTCACCGGTTCCAGGCAGCCGGACACCTGGATGTGACTCCCCCTCCAGCGTGCAGGCTCCGCTCACTGCTCTGGCCTTTGCTTCCTCCTTCCAGCAGATGCACCCTATTCCTTATCCCTGAAGCTGACCCTCTGCTCCAGGGCCCGCCCTGTTGTGACCCGGCCTTGCTTTGTGGTTCCGGGTCACATGTCCCTCTGTCCCGGGGTGAGTGGCCCCCCGGACGTCCTGTGCCCACCCCTGCCTCTGGTCCCCACCTCCATGCAGGAGAGCCACCGAGCCCAGCCCCAGCAGGGCCCCAGCATTCCTGCCATCTGTCACCTCCCGTCACCTCCCTGCCCCAGAAGGGCTGACCCCTCCTTCAATTCCCCTCACCTGGGCCTTTCCTGGGACACCCCCGACCTCAGATGCCCTCCCCAGAGGCCAAGATCCAGTCACGCACGTCCTGTCTCCTCAAGAAGCCTCCTCCCCCGTGGAAGGAACATCTGCCTGGGGCCCCAGCAGGTCGGCCCTCTGGCCTCTCCTAGGGGTGGTCTGTTCTCCTCCCCTGCCAGGTGCTCCTGAGACGCTCAGCACAGCAGGCTTTCTGTCCTAACGCCGGTGGGGTGAGTGGCTGCCAGACGGCTGGCAGAGGAGTTGTTGTTGTTAAGTTGCTCAGTTGTGTCCGACTCTGTGCAACCCCAGGGACTATAGCCCATCAGGCTCCTCTGTCCGTGGGATTCCCCAGGCAAGAATACTGGAGTGGGCTGCCATTTCCTCCTCCAGGTGTCCTTCCTCACCCAAGGACAGAAACTGCGTCTCCTGAGTCGCCTGCATTGTGCATTGTGGGTGGATTCTTTATAACTGAGCCACCAGGGTAGATGGCACCTTCTGCCGGCAGAAGTGGGGTGTGAAAGCCACAGGCCAGCTTCTGGCCAAGGAAAACCAAACTGTAAGCAAAGTCAGGTCAACTGGCAAATCAACTACTAGCCACTAGCAAGACTTTAAGGGAAACTGGGCTAGACGTTCTTCTCTGGAGTTTGCAATAACATCAGCTTAGTTACATAGGGCTCAGAATTTTAAATTTAAATAATGTGACTGTGCCACCAGTTAGTTGACCAAGAGTAAGATATCTTACCTTGAACAGGATGGTAAAAAACCTGCCTGCAATGCAGGAGACCGGGGTTCGATCCCTTGGTTGGGAAGATCCCCTGGAGGAGGGATCCCACTCCAGTATTCTTGCCTGGAGAATCCCATGGACAGAGGAGCCTGGTGGGCTGCAGTCCATGGGGTCGCAAAGAGTTGGCCATGACTAACACACACCCACCCCCCCTGCCCCCCCACACACATATGTTCTTTGAGTTAAGTTTCCTCTTTCTCTGCACACCAGAAATTGACATTGTCTACCTGGCGATAAGTGAACAGTTGCCATAAACAAATGCTTTCAGAAAATACTAGCAGTGAGCAAGGTAACAAATGCTGCCTGCTCAGTCACAAGCCCCCTCCCTGCCCCTCTCGGCCCCCAACACCTGGTGGATGCCTGCGCTGGACCTTGGCAGGGCTAGACTGTGTGCGCCTGTGGCCCCTCTGTGACCCCCGCCCAGCAAGGGCCCAGGTGGAGAAGCAGGCTCCTCAGCAACATTACCATTCAGATTCCAAGGTGGCTCAGAGCAAACCCCCTCTAACGCCCTTCAGTTGAGACTTCACTTGTCCACGGCTCTGCCCACCATGGCCTGGCGCCTCAGGAGCCATCTGCCAGCACCAGCCTGTGCAGAGGACCACTGCTCTGTGCAAGGCCCAGCCCGGCCTTTGGGGGCACCTCCCCCCCTCCCCCATCCCTCCCGTCTCCGTCCCCCGACCCCGCCATCCACTCCCTCCTCTGCCCACGGTCCAGCCTGCCCTGGGGGACCTGTGGGCTCTGGAGAGGGGCAGAGAGCCCACTGCAGCTGCTATTGTTACTTCTGGAGGCTTCCCCCTGCGTAACCTGCCCTTGGGACTGTCGGGCTAAGTGAGGCTGTGGAAGCTGATTACAGGTTGTTCCTGCTGCCGGGAAAGTCTGTGCAGGGGGGCGGTTCTCGGTCTCACACGGGGTGTTCCAAGGGAGTGGCCACCCTATGGGGTCCAGCCTGGGCATGAAGCAGGATCTGCATGATAATAAATCCACCCGATCCTGTTCCTCAGTCATCCAACTGATGCATTGATGTCCTTTTAGATCAAATATCACACTTTCTGCACATGATAAATGAATTCATCCATATAGCTCCATCAATATGTATACTGAACATTTCCACCCACCGATTCTTTTGCTTTTTGCTGATGGCTTTTTCCTCGGTTGGGAGAGACCGTTCTCACTTTGGGTAATGCGAACCAGATTGGAAGCCTACAACTTGAATTCTCTCTCTTCAGCGAAAAGGAGCGCTCCAGCCAATCTTGCTGGTTTTATTTATAGCATTGTATTTCCTGAGAGAAGGCAGGAAAAGTCCGTCTTCCCCGGCTCCCCCGGCTCCTCCCCCGTGGTCCCCCAGCTGCGGCCAGAGCAGGGGCGGGCCCGCACCGGTGGGGGCAGGAGGGGGCCGGACCGGACCCATGCCAGGTGCTCCAGCAAATGCGAGATCAGAGGAGGAATTATGTCATCCCGCCGGGGAACGAGTCCAGAGCTTCCGCGTGCAGCTGACTGCCGGCCGCACCGGACTCCGCGCATATAAGGGGCGGCCGCAGCCCTCCGAGGATCCAAGCCCAGCTCCTTTGCAGAGCGGGGTTGGGTCTCCTCCCGCGGCCCCTCGTCCCTCCCCGACCCCCTTCCGGCTCTGAGCCAGTCATTCCTGCAGGGTTTCCACAGCAGGTAAGAGCGGCTTCTCCATTTACCAAATCATTGCGCTGTAGTTTACTTTTCAGAAAAGTCTTTTTTGTTTTTTTTTAAATTCTAAGAGGGGAAAGGGAGAAAATGCAAACTAGTTTTGAAGTAGGGAGGGGGCTTGCCTTTCGGCACCTAAACAGAAACAGGTCTTTGCCTCGGCCTCCTGCTGCTCAGTGGCAGAGGTGGGGCAGGTGAGCTCCCTTTCAGCGTCTTATCTGCAAGGAGGATGCTGTGACCTCGCCGGCTTGCCCATCGCCTGAGGACCCCTGGGGCTTTCGTGAAGGTACCTGCCTGGAATCCTGGGCAGAGGCTTGTTTCAGCCCCTGAATAGGATGCTTCCACATGAAGTCTGTTACTGGGGGGCAGCCGTGAGGAAGAAACTAGAAGTTGTGCCTGAGGATGTGAAAAAATAATGAGAAGTTATAAAGACGCATGCTAAACAGTTATCATAGCTGACCAGTGTTTCTGAAAGTTCCTAATGAATGGCATTTAGTAAGTAAGTGAAGAGTGCTCTGACTGCCCAGGGACTCCAGCTGTTCTTACCAGTTTGGGGGGTAATTTGCAGATGAAAAGGCAACGGAAATTAGCAAATTAGCCTAACTTCTGTGAGGGGGGGTCAGGCTCCTTTGCAGGGGGAGGCTGAGGACAGTGAGGGGCTCTGTTGAACCACCTCGTTCTTGAGCATTGGAAGGTCGTATTTCTCAGTAAAGTTATGTTTGCACAGATTGTTGGTATAAGAAGAATTGTAAAAGATCTTTGCAGATCTTTGTGAAAGTTCTACTGTAATTAGGTGTGACTGTAAAAGTTCTAACGACATGCTGTTGCAGACAGCTTTCTTTTGGAAAAAGCTATACCCTTAAGCCCTAAATGTGTGAAGCGAGGTGTCCAACAAGGGGGCATGTGTCCCCAGAGCGTGTCGTGTGATAGGTGTGTGTTGCCTTTTAACAACATGGGACCAGTGAAGGCTGGAGCCCCAGCTGCGACCCTGGTGGTTTCTTTCCTGCTGGGTGACCCCCGAGACGGGATGGGCCGCCAGGCCCGTGTGGCAGATGGCAGAATGCTGACCCGTCTGTCTCAGCACCATAGGGTTTGCTTTTGTTCCTGACGGAGTTCTGTGTGCCTCCTCGAGGCTGATGGGAAGCTGAGCCCCCACGACGTGGGACGAGGCAGTGGTCCCGCTGTCTGTCTGTAGGGGACAGAGGAATGCCTGCCCCCCCACCCCCCCGCTTACTCTGAAATCACTTGTGCAGGACTCACGAGTGCCAGCGCCATTCTCAGTCCCTCAGGAGGTTCGCCGTGTGACTCGGTCCTCGGAAGAGTCCCGCTAACGGCAGCCTCTCTGTCTCTCCTACCGGGCTGCGCTTCAGAGGTCTTTACAAACACTGACTTGCTGGGCTCATTTCCCACACTCACCCTGTGAGTGGCTGATTTAAATGACGGGTCCTCATTCCACAGAAGGGGCGCCTGAGACTGGATTCGAGGACGCTTCCCCAGGAGGCATGGTGATGCCCGCACGCAGCTCTGAGCTGCCCGCCTTGCCCGCGGGGCCCGCCCGCCGCCTGGGGGTGCAGGGGGAACACAGCCAAGGCCTGCACTTGCTGTGGACGGGCTGAAGGCAGGTGTCTGCAGCCTGCGGGGACAGGAGAGTCCTGCTTGGAGCCCGCTCCCCAGGCGACGGTTCCCCTCTCGGGGAAAGGCACTCCTTCTGGAGAGGCTCCTCCATGGGTTTCTCTCTCACCAAGAAGCTCAGGACCCTTGAAGCCCTAAACAAAGAGGGTTAGGGTCTCGGATTGGCTTCACCTCTGTGGAACGCAGAGTGTCGCTGGAAGGGCCTTGAGGCCTGTGCTCAGGGGAGGCAAGGAGGCTGAGGCCCGGATGCGGGGAGGCTGAGCAGGGGTTAACCCTGGAGCGGGCTCCCGGCCAGGCTCTGACTTCTGGGCCAGTGTCTGCTGAGCCTGCCAACTGAGAATCCTCAAGAATGGAAAAACAGGCCTCAGGAAAATAGAAAAGCAAAGCAAAAATGATTACTAAGTAGAAGGCTATTTTCTTAGCAGTTATGATCCAGCAAACTAGGTTTACTTCTAACTCATACAATTACTATTTACTCTCTTTAATTAAATCATGTACAACTTTTTTTGGCTATTTATGCAAAATGTCTTTGTAGGCTATTTTCCCCAGGCTGATATTTTTCTAAATTCGAACTTCTTGGGTTTATGTTCTGGTTCTGGGCAAGCACTTAACTTGTTTGAGCCTCCACTTACCCATCTGTAAAATGGACATGATAATGATCGTCTCTGTCTCCTAGGTCATTATGAGGATTAAATAATATGAATGCTTAGGACATCATTAGTACAGTGCTTGTCGACAAATGCTAGTCCAATGAATACCAATTTTAGTTAGAAAAACTCATTTGAAAAGCATATTTTCTATCTAGCTTTGCCCACAAATCCATTTGTTTCTGATTTTTATACACAAACTGTTTTTAAATGATCATATGGGTAAAACTTCCAATCCAAATTAGAAGCTGTGGTTATGTTTTCTTAAGTAACAGGATCTGATTTATCTGCAGGGGTTTGGCTGGAAAGACGCAGCAGGATGCTGCGGCCGCTGCTGCTGCTTGCCCTGTGGGCCTGGTCCAGTGCTCACGGTGAGTGTGGACCCCTGGGTGTTCTGGTCCAGCACTCAGGGTGAGTGTGGATGCCCTAGGGTGACCTGGATCCTCAGGACGAGGTTCACCTGCTGGATAAGGGTGGATAAAGTGGAGGCCTGGCTGGAGCACCTCACCCCTTAGGACCTTAGTTGAAAATAAATCTTCACTGACTTCTGAGTCCATACAATAGGAAAATTGCGGAATTAGAGAAAAATACACTCCCACCCGTAGATGCAGTCTTTTGCTGGGCGCAAAAGTTTTGTCTTCTTTCTTTCTGTTTTAAATTGGATTTAAAAAAACCCTGTTTATTTAGGTTTTGTTGTTGCTGTTGTGCCTGTGGGATGTCAGTTCCCCAAACAGGAATCAAACCTGCGGCTCCAGCACTGGAAGTGCAGAGCTGTGAACCCTGGGGCTCCAGGGCAGTCCCTGCCTTTTCTCTGTATGTGATATTTACAACGTACTGAAGTATTTGGTGTTTTACAGCTTCTATCCTTCCCACATTTTTACACTTAAAAACAGCGAAATATTTTTTCATGTGTTTATTTTCTTACAACACGATTTTTAATGACTGTAATGTTCCATTAGAAGGTACCCCTCTGTATTTTTAGGCCATTCCCGTCTACATTACACATTACACGACTATAAAGGACACCACAGGGAATACTGTTGTGAATACATATATCCTTGCATTTGTGATTACATATTTAGGGTAACTTACCAGAGTAAAATTGAAGAGTCAAAGTCTTTAATGATTTTAAGCATTTTTGACATATGGCCAAATAGCTCTATTGCAGGTAGTAGGATGAACACTTCTGTCAACAACACCGTGTAATCTAATGCTTCAATTTGCCAAGTGTTAGATAAAAGTTATGCTTTGTTTAGACTTTCTGTTCAGAAAATTATTTCGAATGATTTAAAGTGTTATGCTGGTGAGGGCGGACAACCTCTCTTTCCAGTATTTGGACTGTGGGTTAAAACCATGCGCTTGTGGCCTTGAGGCTCATGGTCTCTCAGACCTCTCCTGCAGTGTGAGCCCCGAGAGGCAGGATGTGTTTCTGAGAGATACAGAGTCCGCACGGGAGGAGCTCAGCTCAGATTACGTCTCTAGGAAAGCGACAGGGAAGGTAGCCGCTTCCCAGTCCTGCACCTGCCGGCAGCTTTCCTGGGCACTCGGGTGGGAGGCGGAGGGCCTCCCCTGAGCCCAGCTCAAGTGGGGATCAGAGACGGCGCTCAGGGCCCTTGTCAGGGAGGCGGAGAGTGGGGACCGGACGCCACTCCCTTTCTCCATGAAGGCTCGGCCGCTGGTCTGCACAGAGAGCCGCTCTCGGGCCTCGCAGAGGCCGCGTGCCAACCCACGTGGCGCCCCAGAGGAGGGCCCTGTGCCCCGCGCCCCTGACCTCCGTGCCCTGTTCCCCGAGCAGCTGGAGACCAGGACGAGGACACCGCCTTCGACCTCTTCAGCATCAGCAACATCAACCGCAAGACCATCGGGGCCAAGCAGTTCCGGGGCCCAGACCCCAGCGTGCCCGCCTACCGCTTCGTCCGCTTCGACTACATCCCGCCGGTGAGCGCGGAGCACCTGGGCCGGATCGCCGAGGCCATGCGGCGCAGGGAGGGCTTCTTCCTGACGGCCAGCCTGAAGCAGGACCGCCGATCCCGGGGCACCCTGCTGGCGCTGGAGGGCCCGGGCGCCGCGCACAGGCAGTTCGAGATAGTGTCCAACGGCCCCGCGGACACCCTGGACCTCACCTACTGGGTGGACGGCACCCAGCACGTCATCTCCCTGGAGGACGTGGGCCTGGCTGACTCCCAGTGGAAGAACGTCACCGTGCAGGTGACTGGAGAGACCTACAGCCTGTACGTGGGCTGCGACCTGATGGACAGCTTCATGCTGGACGAGCCCTTCTATGAGCACCTGCAGACCGAGAGGAGCCGGATGTATGTGGCCAAGGGCGCAGCGCGTGAGAGCCATTTCCGGGTGAGTCCTGAGGACACTCCCACTGGGCCTGGCCTGGGAGGGGTGGGATCGGCCTGCGGGGGTGCACACGGGCACGCGAGCACGCAAGGAGCACCCACGCACACCGGCTGGCACATGCGTCACGTGCACACACACTATGCTCACGCACACTGCACACACGCACACACCTGCACACACGTGCACACACTGTACACATGTGTACATACCACACACACGTGCATACATGTGCACACGTGCATACACAGGCACTCACGTGCACACACAGCACGCACGTGCACACACACACTCTGACCCAGGAACCAGCAGAGCAGCAGACACAGGCACCTTTCTTAGCTGCACAAATAGTCACCCATCTCCGGACTGAACATTGATTTGATCGAGACATCAACTCCATTCAGATGTCTCCCAGGGTCCCCAGATTCCGTTCAGTCCTGACATGACAGGCTGGCAGGAGGGAAAATTAACCATGTTTCCTAAGGAAAGGACTGTTGATTTATGAGGGAGTGGTTCCACGTTCATCTCAGGTAAAATGTGTTTGCAAGAGGAGGTTTTCTAAATGCAAGTGTCTAGAAACTGCAGCAGAGGGGTTAACGACTGTTCTCCAGGTGTGTGTGCGTTTTGGAAATAAATGTATGCTCAGACTCAGCTATTTCAGTAAGAGGCCTAGAGGTGCCCTGTGTGCTCTCTGGCAGCCGTCAGGAAGCCCTCAGCCCAGTGGGGCGAGGCCCTCACTGTCGCGGGGTGGACCGCCCGGTCTCATAGGTGAGTGGTCCGTTCCGTGGACAGGCAGAGCAGGGCACGTTCCTGTGACCCGCGGCCGCACGGGAGAGTGCTGCTCACCCTCAAGGTCCCCAGCTGAGAGTGTGGCCTCCATGCTCTGTCCCCTAAGCCTGTCTCCACCTTCTCTCAAACGCTGTCCCTTCTGCAGTCAAACCCACCTGGCCTCAAACGAAGCTTCGAAGTCACATACACAGATAACCCATTAATAAGATTTCAAACCTGCTGAGAATAAGAGCACAGAAGAAAACATTCTCACTGCTTTAAATTGCATCTTGTACCTTGGAGATATCGCTTAGTGTGTCCTCAAATGTCTGCTGTTTACCTGCTTGTGTTTCTCTCCTTGTACGTGTCTCAGGGTTTGCTGCAGAACGTCTACTTAGTCTTTGAAAACTCTGTGGAGGATCTTCTGAGCAAGAAAGGTTGTCAGCAGAGCCAGGGAGGTAGGTGCCTGGGTCCCACTGCAGTGGGTCCACCTCCTGTGGGGAGGGCCATGGAAGGTAAGTGGACATGTTGGAATACGGTGCCATCCTGGCCTTGCCCAGGTGGCTGGTCAGCTCGGATGTGTTGACAACTGAAAACAGTACATTGCTTGAAGGATTAGCTATGAATGCATTTTAATTATTCAATATAATCCATTTTACATGCCAAAGACATCCCTGGCATTTTAACATGATTTTAAATATATGCAACAATGCCAGTCTACTGATGTATGAAGATCTTCTTCATAAGATGACTCCATAGCTCTTTGTCAAGCTTGGTTTATGGGAAGTTTTATACTAGTCACAGCTGGTGATACCACTTTATATGAAAATGGGCCACTTGAACCTTTGACATAATCCCACACTGTTAATTGCATTTTGAATTTATAACCAACTGTAATTTGTCAACCTTGTCTTGAGTATTTGATATTTGAAGGTCACTATGCTGGGCTTTTTGAATGCAACGTATCATTTCATCTTCAAAGCCCTCTGAACTGGGCTCATCTGCTTTCCTCATTTTACAAATGAAGAGGGTGGGGACCGAGAGGGCCTGTTAACTGCCCCCTACCTGGGCTGAGCCCCACAGAGGAGGCTCTCATCTGCCACATGGCGCCATCTTCTGATTCACTTTGTTAGAAGGCTTCTTTATGTCAACTGTACACAAATATAAATTGTCACTTTATGGATCCATGTGGAAGGATACAGGGTTTGATGTCTGTGACATAGCTTTTCCACCCAGCCCTTGACCCTAGAGTGGGAACTCAGGGCTGAGGATTCAGAGCCCGGAACCTGATCACTGCATCGTGGCGCCTGTGCAGTTCTAACATGTGAGTCTTTCCGTCCACGGCCGTCTACCTTTCAATTGGTGCATCTTTCAGCTGTTTGTCAGTTGAGTTCAAGGAGGGAAAGAGTTTAAATTGTGATGCTTGGCAGCTTGGGCACCTAGGAAGGCGTTATGATGGGCCACACACTTGCTCTCAGCCCTCAAACTCCCTGAGCTCTGTGGCCACGAGGTTCTGAATCTCATCCCACCCTGTACCACCAGCTCTGGCTGAAATGCAGATCGAGGTCCCTGTGGATTAGGTCACAGTCTTTCTGAGGGGTGTGGTCATAAAAAAGCAAAAGTTCTGAAAAAGCTAAGACAGAGTGAACTGATATCTGAGAGGACACACGGGAAGAGAAGGTGGTCCCAGGGCACACACGGAGGGAGCCTTTCTTGTCTCTGATCCGAGCCGGGCATCCCTGGGGGAGTCACCTGGTGTGCCGGGCACGTCTGGGTGACAGAGAGAGGGAAAGGGAGCGCTGACCCTCAGCGAGGGGGCGGAGGGAGGGGGAGATGCGGCCCTCACCCCAGGCTCCGCGCCTCGTGCTGTATGCCGGGGCGTCCTCTCCTGAGGAAGGACTCTGCTTGTCTTCTGTGAGGCGGTCCTGTGACTTCAGGGCATGTTTGTTGCCCTATTTTTATTCTTCCATGTATGACTAGTGGTTAATATGCTGATGCTTGTATGTGGCTTTCTGGAGAAGGCAATGGCAGCCCACTCCATATTCTTGCCTGAGGAATCCCATGGACAGAGGAGCCTGGCGGGCTGCAGGCCACGAGGTCTCAGTGAGTCTGACATGACTGAGCAGCCAACCAACACACACACACACACACACACACACACACGTGACTTTAGGTCTGGTGAGTCTGAGGGAAGTGCTCAAGATCCATGTGAGTTGCAACAAGGATTTACAATCAAGTAATAAAAATAAAAATAGAATGTCTGACATAATTGTCACACTGACAAGTCGTGACTCAGTCATGGGATGTCTCAGATAAGACATGAGCATCACTGTGGAGATGACATGGCATGGCCTTGGCGACTGCGTCCCAGCTGGCCGGCTCCACAGGGAGGCCACGCCTGGTTCTGGACTTTCCCAGAGCACTTTTGTCATTAGCGATATAGCTGTGTGTCCCGTGTGTTTGGGGGCTTCTGAGGCCTGTACCATCTCTGAACAGTGGGTTCCAGGTCCACGGTCTGGGCTGTGCACTTCAGGGGTCTTGCGATGCCAGCAGAGAAATGAAGGAATTACTCATTTAGCAAGAAAAAAAAATAATTTACCTTAATGCAGAACAAGTAGCCAAAAGAAATGGTGTTTAGGATGAAAAATATGGGATAATTGAGGAATTGAGAAGGGTTGTCAGAATGTATAGAAATTATGGGGTCAGAAACAGATTTGGGGTTTGGGACAAAAATAAAGAATTTATTTTAGATAATAAGTTAGATAAATATTTATATAAAAAGAAGAAAAACAGGAAGCTGTTGCCTCTAACCAGTTTGAACAGGAGGCTGGTGTGTGCCTCTGATGCTTTTGCATTTTTCACCTGAGCTGAACTTCTGCTCTGTGGACGGCAGTGTCTGAGGCTTGGTGCCCATGGTGCTGTGAGGGGCAGAGTCCTGGGGTGGGAAACAGCTGCCAGTTCTCGGGCTCCTAGGAGCCATGTAGCACGCGTTCTCTGAGCAGCACCCCATCGTGCCAGCCAGGCAGTGACTGTCCCATGTGCTTCCTGCAGCTGAAGCCAATGCCATCAGTGAGAACACGGAGACACTGCACCTGAGCCCCATCGTCACCATGGAGCACGTGGGCCAGAGCACCGAGAGGGGCCCAGAGGTGTGCGAGCATTCCTGCGAGGAGCTGGGCAGCATGATCCGCGAGCTCTCAGGGCTGCACGTCATCGTGAACCAGCTCCACGAGAGCCTGCGCAAAGTGGTGGGTGCCCAGCTGGCGACACCCCTGTGACCAGGACTAACTACTAGTAACCCCGGGTAACTGCCACTAACTATAACTAACCACCACTAACCACGGGTAACTGCCACCAACCACAGCTAACCTCCCTAACCATGACTAACCACCACTAACCACAACTAGCCACCACTCACCATGAGTAACCACTAACCACAACTAACTATGACTAACCTCCACTAACCATGACTAACCAGGACTGATCTCTGCTAATCATGAGTAACCACTGCTAACCCTAGCAACCTCCACTAACCATGACTAACCACCAGTAACCATGGGTAACTGCCACTAACCACAGCTAACCTCCATTAACCATGACTAACCACCAGTAACCACGGGTAACTGCCACCAACCACAGCTAACCTCCACTGACCATGACTAACCAACACTAACCACAACTAGCCACCACTCACCATGAGTAACCACTAGCCACAACTAACTATGACTAACCTCCACTAACCATGACTAACCAGGACTGATCTCTGCTAATCATGAGTAACCACCGCTAACCCTAGCAACCTCCACTAACCATGACTAACCACCACTAACCACGAGTAACTGCCACTGTGACTAACCATGACTAATCTCTGCTAACCATGAGTGACCACCACTAACCACTAGTAACCACCACAAACCACAACTAACCACCACTAACCACGAGTAACTGCCACTAGCTATGACTAACCACCACTAACCAAGTCTAACTATGACTAATCTCTGCTAACTATGAGTAACTACCATTAACCACAAATAACCTCCACTAACATGGCTAACCACACTAACCACTAGTAACCACCACAAACTATAACTAACCACCACTAACCATGAATAACTGCCACTATTACTAACCACCACTAACGAAGACTAACCATGACTTATCTCTGCTAATCATGACTAACCACCACTAACCACAACCAGCCACCACTCACCATGAGTAACCACTAACCACAACTAGCTATGACTAACCTCTACTAACCTTCACTAATCCAACTAACCTTTACTAACTTCCACTAACTACAACTAATCTCCACAAACCATGACTAAACACCACTAACCATGGGTAACCATGAGTAACCATCACTAACCATGCATAACTATCACCAACATTTACTAACCACCACTAATCTTTGCTAACGAGAAGTAACCAGCCAGCTCCCTGGACAGAGTCCCAGATATCTGGTTAGAATGCCATATATAGAGGACTCTGGTAGAAAACGTGCTCACGGGCTACATGGCCTCCACTGTGAAGCCTTGAACTCAAGGAGATTCGTCTCCCAGGAAACAGCAAGCCGGGATTCAGAGGGCAATCTGTTTAAGGGATGGAGTTTGGTGTGGGCCGCGGCTGAGCCCGAAGGCTGCACAGCCCCGTCCCATCCACACTGACGTCTTTTCCTCCATCCTCCAGTCAAATGACAACCAGTTTCTCTGGGAGCTCATTGGCGGGCCCCCCAAGACCAGGAATGTGTCCGCCTGCTGGCAGGACGGCCGCTTCTTTGCAGAGAATGAGACCTGGGTGGTGGACAGCTGCACCAAGTGCTCCTGCAAGGTGAGCTGCACGCATGGGCCCCGGGGGCAGCCCTGGGCTGCACGCTCGCGAGCTCTGACCCCAAAGCCGGCGGGGCCCCTGCTAACCATGCTACCTGCAGGGGCCGTGGGGGTGGAGGCCACCCCGAATGAGGAGTCAGCCCGTGGTTCTGCGCACCGAGAACCAGGAGGGTGTGGCCAGGGTCGCCCAGTGGTGGGAGATGGAGCGGGCAGGGCTGGCAGGTGCCCCTCCTGTGTCTGATGCTGCTCAGGCCTGCTCGGGCCTCGGGCTCAGCACAGACCCATGGGGGCATGTCAGTGCCCACAGCACGGCAGGACATTTGGTTTCCTTGTTCACCCACATAGTCTCCCCGGGCGGCCTGGACACTGGACGTTGCCCGTCCCACCTGTCCCGCTGCTGGGCGTGGAGGGCCCTGGGCTTGGTGCTGTGTGTGTGAGGCCAAGGAGGACACAGTCCAGGGAGCCACTCACAGCTGAGGAGAGAGATGTTCCCGTGTCTCTGTAACAAGTGGACCCTACTGACCCTTCCAGTCTGGCCCTTGTTCAGCATTCCTGTTTCTGAACGCGTGTGACACAAATGTCGCTTTTCCTCATAGAAATTTAAGACCGTTTGCCACCAAATCAGCTGCCCGCCCGCGACGTGTGCGGACCCCTGGTTCGTGGAGGGCGAGTGCTGCCCGTCCTGCATCCACGGTGAGTGCCTGGCGGGCGGGTCAGCAGGCAGCAGCCTCGGCTCTCGGGGCTCACCCGTGTCCATGCGCGTTGCATGCCGGCTGGTCCTGCAGGGAAGCCTGGGGCTTGGGCTGCGGTCCTTGGGACCAGGGCTCCCGGGGCCTCGCATCAGCAGGGCCTTCAGGTCCTCTGGAAGCCCCCAGACTCTCGCGGCTCCCCGACGGCTTGGTGCCCCCCTGCCCCTCAGCTGCCCCCCTGCCTCTGGCCCCCAGCCCTGCAGCAGCCAAGCCTCCAAGGCTCCCCGCCCCCTCCTCCTGTTGCCAGCAGTGTTGACTGGACTGGTTGGTTTCTCTGAGGCGTACTCTGCGTGTCCTGCCCATCTCGTCACCCTGGTCTGGGGGCCTGCAGGTTGCTGGCCTGGGCGAGGGCTGGGAGCCCATGGTGATGGGTAGGGCTCTGCGTCTCCGTGAAAATGTAGCGTTTCTGGGCTTCAGGGTGATGATGCCCGTGACCCAGGGTGAGTTTTACAATGAAAAGATGGCACAATGTGTACAAATGTGCATGACAGGCACTGGGTGTCTTGGCAGGAAATTTCCTTTTTATTTAACTTGTTCCCATTTAGAGTATTTGGAACTAAATTTAGCGTCCTGTCATTTCAACGCGAAATTGAAGTTTCATTACCGAATGTAAACCAGTAAACGGTGGTTGGAGAGGAGATAGCTCACATCCTGGTGGCCCCAGCGACAGCTCTGTATCAGAGTCATCGTCTCCTCAGAAGCCGTCAGGGTCTCCCACATGCCCTTTCCTGCCAGGGGTGGCTGGGCGTCCGGGCAAGCTCCTCATGCGCCCCTTTCCCTTTCTTGCGGTCCACTCCCGCTCTCCGACCCCGGGAACGGACACGTCTGCCCACCTCCTGCATCCACCCAGGGCATCTGCTCGGACTCCAGGGCTGGGCGCCCCCCGTGCCCTGGCCCCTGGGGTCTGATGGGTAGCGGTGTCCCTGTGCAGACGGTGAGGAAGGCTGGTCCCCGTGGGCAGAGTGGACAGAGTGCTCGGCCACCTGCGGGTCGGGCACCCAGCAGAGGGGCCGCTCCTGTGATGTCACCAGCAACACCTGCCTGGGGCCATCCATTCAGACGCGGGCTTGCAGCCTGGGCAGATGCGACCACCGCAGTGAGTGTCAGGCCCAGGGACCCTGGGGGCCCTCCCCCTAGTCCGGGCCTCCTGCCATGGGGGCTCTTCTCTGCCTGGTGGGTGGGAAGCTCCCGGGAGGGGTCAGCCGGGGTCAGCCTGCTCTCCGCTAGCCCTCTGAGCCCCGGGGCACTTGCCCCCTCTGTGCTAGTCCGGCAGGACGGCGGCTGGAGCCACTGGTCGCCGTGGTCCTCCTGCTCGGTGACCTGCGGCGTTGGCAACGTCACCCGCATCCGCCTCTGCAACTCGCCGGTGCCGCAGATGGGGGGCCGGAGCTGCAAGGGGAGCGGCCGCGAGACCAAGGCCTGCCAGGGCCCGCCCTGCCCGGGTGAGTGGACACGGTGCAGCCGGGCGCTGGGCTGGCTTTCTGTAGGACACAGGCCTGAGCCGTCCGGGTGCCGGGAGCCCCTTGTTTGGCCGGTGTCCCCGTGTGGAGACCCGGCCCGGTCCCAGCGCAGATCCCATCCCCACATGACCTCACTGTCCTCCCACCCCCAGTGGACGGCCGGTGGAGCCCCTGGTCCCCGTGGTCAGCCTGCACGGTCACCTGTGCTGGAGGGATCCGCGAGCGGACGCGCGTCTGCAACAGCCCCGAGCCCCAGCACGGGGGGAAGGACTGCGTGGGGGACGTCAAGGAGCACCAGATGTGTAACAGGAAGAGCTGCCCTGTAGGTGGGTGTGCGGGATGAGGAGCCGCTCTGCATGTGGATGTGCCAGTCACATGGGTGTACGGGGTGGGGAGGTATGCAGGCCCTCTACCCCGTCCAGGATGCCCAGCAGGTGAGTGTGCCCACCAGGTGGGTGTGCCCGCCAGGTGGGTGTGCCCAGCAGGTGGGCATGCCTGCCAGGTGGGCGTGTGGCGTGGCTCCTTGGCCCTCCACCTCTCGGCCGCCAGGCACCTGCTGTGGGGCTCGGCACTTCTGCTGCAGGCGTCTCTGAGGACACCGCTGGGTGCTGCTCCTGAGCGAGGTCACCCGGTGGGTGGCCACGAGCCTCGCCGTCTCCTCCCTCCCTGCAGACGGCTGCCTGTCCAACCCCTGCTTCCCCGGGGCCGAGTGCAGCAGCTTCCCCGACGGCTCCTGGTCCTGCGGCTCCTGCCCAGTGGGCTTCCTGGGCAACGGCACCCACTGTGAGGACCTGGATGAGGTGGGTGCCCCTCCCCAGGGCACGGGGTGGCCCTCAGGGGCAGGAGCCTGAGCTCACGTCTGGCCTGTTGGTCCCCCAGTGCGCTGTGGTCATGGACATGTGCTTCACAACCAGCAAGGCCCACCGCTGTGTCAACACCAACCCCGGCTACCACTGCCTGCCCTGCCCACCGCGCTACAAGGGGAACCAGCCCTTTGGCGTTGGCCTGGAGGCGGCCAGGACCGAGAAGCAGGTGAGCCACCGGCCACTGTCTTCCCGTAGCGGCGTGAGGACGATCAGGCGGGCTGGGGTGGAGAGGGGCAGGCGGCATGGGGAGGGACCGCTTACTCTGCGGGGAGCAGGGCCCTTGGGGCTGAGTGTCCACGCACAGCATCCAGAGGGCCAGGGTGAGGAGCTTGGCCTCACCGGGACCCCAGGCGTCGCCGAGGCTGGGGCATGCCGTGCCCCTGCTCCGGCACCCCTGAGAGCCTCAGGCCTGTCCGAGGAGGGGGCTCTGGGGGTCTGGATGGACCTGGGCTCCCAGGTCCCCCGGTCAGGGTCGGGGTCAGCGTGTGTCCTCGCCTCCCCAGGTGTGTGAGCCAGAGAACCCCTGTGAGGACAAGACCCACAGCTGCCACCGGCACGCTGAGTGCGTCTACCTGGGCCACTTCAGCGAGCCCATGTACAAGTGTGAGTGCCAGACGGGCTACGCGGGCGACGGGCGCATCTGCGGGGAGGACTCAGACCTGGACGGCTGGCCCAACAGAAACCTGGTGTGCGCCACCAATGCCACCTACCACTGCATCAAGGTGCGGCACCCCGCAGCCGCGGGCCCGCCCGAGGAGTCGGGGGGCTGGGAGGGGCGCGAGGCACCAGGCCACCCCCCATCACCCCCCGAGGCATCTGCCCGGGGCGTTCTGCAAATGCCAGGAGTCGTTCTGCAGAAGTAGCTCACTGTTGGAATCGGTAGAGGACAGAGCGCCAGATACACGTTTATCGACTGAATTCAGAGAGGGTTGAAGTCAGTGAATAGGGGCAGTGGGTGGTGCTGGCCCTCGGCTCCTGGCACATTCCAGTGACCCTGGGCAGCCTGTTGGCCGGTCAGAGGTCGTCACTGGTGCCCGGAACTTTTGGGGGAAGAGCCGGGTGGGCCCTGGTCCCAGCCGGTGTTTTCCTTCTCTCCCGGTTCTCCCGTTCATGAGCTCTTCACGGGGATCCTGGGCTCCAGACACAGGCTTCCTTTCTCCCCTCGCGGGCGGTGGTGTCAGGCCTCGGGCAGCCCGAAGGGACACGCGGAGCCCGGCTGTGCCGTGAGGTCTCCGCGGTGGGGCTTCCTCGAGCTCCACCAGCGGCGCCCTCCCCGCTTCGTCCTGAGGGCAGGGGGCTCGGAGACGTTTTCATAACGTCTGCTTCCTCCTCTTGCAGGACAACTGCCCCCTCCTGCCCAACTCGGGGCAAGAAGACTTCGACAAGGACGGCATCGGGGACGCCTGCGACGACGACGACGACAACGACGACGTCACCGACGAGAAGGTGGGTGGCTCCCGCGCCCCAAGCGCCGAGGGCAGGACCGCAGCACCGCCGGGACTCCTCTCCCCAGCACCGGGGCCGGTCCTCGTACTCCGCACTCCACACTCCGGAGCGCCCGGGGCAGGACCGCAGCGCTGTGCGCGACAGTGGCTGTGAACCGCCGGGACTCCTCTCTCCAGTGAGGCTGGAGTCACCGGGAGAACCCCATGGTCTCCAGCGCTTGTTAGCCAGCCAGGCGTGCAGCCACGCGGGCCGCTCTACTAGAACGCTTTCCATCGCTTACTTTTACTTGTCCATCTTTCTGAGGGGGGGTGGTGCCAGTGATGCAGGGCTGTCTCTTTAAGGAGAGATGCTACCACTCACTGCCTTTATAGCAGAATCTTGTTGTTCAGTTGCTCAGTTGTATCCTACTCTGAGACCCCATGGACCGCAGCACGCCAGGCTTCCCTGTCCATCACGATCTTCCAGAGTGAGAGAGTTTACTCAAATTCATGTCTATCGAGCTGGTGATGCCATCTAACCATCTCGTCCTCTGTCGTCCCCTTCGCCTCCCACCTTCAATCTTTCCCAGCATCAGGGTCTGTTCCAATGAGTCAGCTCTTCTCATCAAGTGGCCAAAGTGTTGGAGTTTCAGCTTCAGCATCAGTCCTTCCAATGAATATTCAGGACTGATTTCCTTTAGGGTAGACGGGTTTGATCTCCTTGCAGTCCAAGGGACTCTCCATTTCCCGACAGAATTGTAGCGGACATATGTGATCTAATGTATTCATAAATGATTCAGCACTAGCAGACACAGAGCTGCTAAGTTTTTGTTCGCGGGTTCACTTCCACTGATCCATTAACTCTTTCAGTCCTTCATTCCCTCGACATTGACATGTCTGTCATCACCGTCTGTGTGTCTGTCCTCACCGTGATATATATACTATATCACTTTTACCATAGACAATCGCACCGTGATATATATACTATATCACTTTTACCATAGACAACCGCACCGTGATATATACACTATATCACTTTCACCATAGACAACCGCACCGTGATATATACACTATATCACTTTCTCCATAGACAACCGCACCGTGACATATACACTATATCACTTTCACCATAGACAACTGCACCGTGACATATACACTATATCACTTTCACCATAGACAACCGCACCGTGACATATACACTATATCACTTTCACCATAGACAACCGCACCGTGACATATACACTATATCACTTTCACCATAGACAACCGCACCATGACATATACACTATATCACTTTTTTACCACAGACAATCACACCGTGATATATACACTATATCACTTTCACCATAGACAATCGCACCGTGATATATACACTATATCGCTTTCACCATAGACAATCGCACCGTGATATATACACTATATCGCTTTCACCATAGACAACCGCACCGTGACATATACACTATATCACTTTTTTACCATAGACAACCGCACCGTGACATATACACTATATCACTTTCACCATAGACAATCGCACCGTGATATATACACTATATCGCTTTCACCATAGACAACCGCACCGTGACATATACACTATATCACTTTCACCATAGACAATCGCAAAATTTTTCACAGGGATAGACTGTGTAAATAATTATAAAATGACTTGTTGTCAAGAAACTGTAGGTAGAGCTTCCTGGCTGTAGTTCTACCTTGATTATCTTGATCTGCTTTAAATACACGACCTGTAAGCACCGAGTCATGTTATGAGTAACTCAGCAAGCGTCTCTATGCTGTTTCTGGAATTCTTCCCTCGGTTTTTTCTAGGACAACTGCCAGCTTCTCTTCAACCCCCGTCAGTTTGACTATGACAAAGACGAGGTCGGGGACCGATGCGACAACTGCCCCTACGTGCACAACCCTGCGCAGATCGACACGGACAACAACGGGGAGGGTGACGCCTGCTCTGTGGACATCGATGGGGACGGTGAGTGGGGCCCGCCGCGGGCTGTGGGTGCCGCGGGGCTCTGCACTGGCTGGGTGAGCTCAGCCCCATCTGTTTGCTAACGCGTGCCGTCCCAATTCATGTCTCTGCTCACGAGACCGTCCTTATCCAGCCCCTCTTCCCGGGGGCCTTGGACCACCCTGTGGGAAAGAGCATGTTCTGCCAGCCCTGGTGTCTCCTGTCACGCCCGCCGCCGTTCACTGCCCCAGGAACCCAGTGCCTCTCCCTGAACAAACCGTGCTTCTGAGAAGGGTCTCCCGGACCCCCTCTGTTTCCCCAATGGCCCGCTTCCAGGCAACACTGAGTCGTCCATTGCAAAGACCCCGCCAGGGCTTCACCCCGGACCCTGGAAAGTTCTGACGGCACCAGGCCTTGTAAGCAGTGCCTGCGGGCATGACCCTGCTCCCACCCCCAGCACAGCCTTGCCCTGGGCGTCTGCAGCCCAGCCAGCAGCCTGCCAGACTCACACCCACTGCCCCCACCCGCCCACCACCAACTGTGCTGTCTCCAGGCTGCTTTCTTGGCACAACACGGCATCTCACTGACTGGCTTCTACCAGCACAGGACAGCGTCTGCCCACACTGCTCTTGAGGGCTTGTCCTAGAGATGAGGCATCTCCTCCCATCCTCCATCTGTGACTTCCAAATCCCATATCTGTCAGGGGTCCTTCTCCCGACTCTCTCCACCTCCCAGTACCCTCCCCGCCTGCCAGGACCCCCACCTGACAGGACCCCCTACCTCCTGGGATCCCCCACCTGCCTGAACCCTCCACCTGCCAGAACCTCCACCTCCCAGGATCCCCTCACCTGCCAGGACCTCCCACCTCCCAAGACCCCCACCACTTCTTAGGACCCTCCACCTCCCAGGGCCCCCCACCTGCCTGAACCCCCACCAACCCCCAGGACCCTCCACCTGCCAGGACCCCCTACCTCTTAGGACCTCTACTTCCCAGGACCCCCCATCACCTCTCAGGACCCCCACCCACTGCAGCCCCTAACCTGCCAGGACCCCCTCACCTCCTGGGATCCCCCACCTGCCAAGTTAATTCACAGTTTTCATAACTTTGACATTGATGAAATTCATGATCTATTCTCAGATTTCTGGGTATAAGTCACCGCTCCTAAGCCCCCACCAGTGTCTGTCATTGGTGGTTTCCTAGTAACGTAGGAAATGGATGAGTTTGTGGAGCCCGGGTGGCTGGCCAGTCCCTAGCAGCTCGATGTAGATTTTCTGAGTGGGTGTTAGGGCAAACAGTGTGGAGAGTCGGATATTTATGCTGTGGTGACTCGCATGCGGACCCTCGGTGTGCGTCACCATCCAGAGACCTCCAAGTGTTGGTTCTGCTTTAAACTAAGGGTATTTTCCTTTTAATGGGAAATCTGCCATGCATCTCCTAATCTTCACAGTTTACGATTTCTTAGATTTCTTTTTTGTTAAACAGAAGTTTGGCTGAGAGTTGTTTAATGCAGTAAGCAAAGCAGTGTGCCTTCTCTAAACTCCACATGCCCTGTTCTCCCTGCATCCCACAGATGTCTTCAACGAGCGAGACAACTGTCCTTATGTCTACAACACTGACCAGCGGGACACCGATGGGGACGGTGTGGGCGACCACTGTGACAACTGCCCCCTGGTTCACAACCCGGACCAGGTAACGGACGGGGCGACTGATCAGGGCATCTGTGAGGTCGGAGGTTGAGGGGTCCTCACAGACTGTAGGCCTTGTGGTTTTCCGTGCGCTCTGCCAGGACGCATAGCACTGGCTGCTCGATCATTTTAACTGAAAATGCTGACTGAACTCGAGCCTGAGCATGGCCCCCAGCCAGACAGTAGGTGCCTCTGCCCCGCTGTGCGCGGGAGCCTGTCTCCTGATCAGCTTGGGGTTTGCCTGATGCAGACAGAGGAATTGGCTGCTTTTCCAGGTTGGCCTCTGGAAGTCACAGTGGTGATAGATCACAGTGGTGACAGAACGTGCTGGAGAAAGGACGTTGTCAGAAAGGACTCGATTGCACGGCAGCTAATTCTTTCCCGTCTCCCTTAAGGAGAGCGAGCCCCCATAGGGAGGTGGGTCAGATGCAGAGACGCCTGGACTCCAGGAGGCCGTTCCGCTCCACGGTCATGGCTCACGGGTGGGGTGAGGTGGCCCAGGCTGCACGCGCTTGGAGACTTTCCACCCGGCATCTGTTTCGCTGGGCGGAGGCTCACGGCCGCTGTCCCCGAACTCTGCCTCCCAGACCGACGTGGACAATGACCTCGTGGGAGACCAGTGCGACAACAACGAGGACGTCGACGAGGACGGCCATCAGAACAACCAGGACAACTGCCCCTACATCCCCAATGCCAACCAGGCCGACCACGACCGCGACGGCCAGGGCGACGCCTGCGACTCGGACGACGACAACGACGGGGTCCCCGACGACAGGGACAACTGCCGGCTGGTCGCCAACCCCAACCAGGAGGACTCGGATGGTAGGCGCCCCCGCGGGAGCAGCGAGGCCGCAGGGGTGTGAGGTGTTGGACAGAAAGAGCTCTTGAGCCCCGGTGGCCCCCGGGGAGAGGGTCTGGAGGGCGCAGAGCCCAGGGCGGCTCAGGGTCTCAGGTGACGCAGCAGGCGCGCAGCTGTGCCGGGGCGACCGGGTGTCCTCCGGCGTCTGCTGGAGGCTGACCCACACACTGGTGGAGGAGGCGCAGCTGCCGTGGACGAGATGGGAGGCGGGGGGGCAGGATGGAACCCACTGACACAGAGGCACATGGAGACTCCCTGGCTGAAGGGCAGCTCCAAGACACCCAGCTGCGAGCAGCACAGGGCTCGTTCTCGACAGGAGGACCGATGGCTTCCGTCCCCACAGCTGGGCCTGGGGGGGGCTGGGGTGGAGGCGAGGCTGGTGCTGGGGGTTGTCTTCCGGGCTGTGGATGCTCCCGCCAGCCAGAGAGGGGAATGTGTGCTTCTGAGCAGAACTGAGGGGCCGTCTGCTCTGAGCAGAACTGAGCAGAACTGAGGGACCGTGTGAAGGATGTGACGAAAATTTGGTTGAACCTGGTGTCTTTTCTCCCTCTAAAGCAGCAGGCACTCCGATGGGGTGACTTAGTGAGTGATGGTCTTCTGGATTGTCACTGTTAGCATGGACTGCATACCCTTGAGGTCTCAGCGAGCATCTCTCCATAAACCAGGCTGGTTCGTGCCCCCCCAGCCTCACCCCTGGGAAAATTGACAAGATGCCCCCGAAAGCAGAAGTCCATTTCTCCCCAGAGAGATCATTTTTCATCAGAGAGTTCTGCCCTCAATGCCAGTTGATTGCAGGCAGGGGCAACTGAGGTAGTAGCAAAGATTCTGAAGACAATCAGAAGGAAAAGCTGGAAATTCAGCTTGATTTCCCCTGGCAACGTCCAGCTTTTGTACCCCAATTGCAAGTTCAGAATGAAAAGAAATGGTTCTCATGGGAGCTCACATATGGCAAGCTTCATTGCAGTGTTATCAGAGCGACATTTTGAGAAGAGTCCAGACTCCTCCTCAGAGTGTTGGGGCGAAATGTCAGTGATTACAGGCGCTGGTCCAGAAAGCGCTGCCAAGCCCTTGGCCTCAAGAGTTTCAGAGACTCACATACTAAGTCTTCTCAGACACAGAGAGACCTTACTTTGCTTTTCTCTATGCTTTTCCATGGCAACAGGCGATGGGCGTGGGGACGCTTGTAAAGACGACTTTGACAATGACAGTATCCCTGATATTGACGACGTGTGTCCTGAGAACAACGCCATCAGTGAGACAGACTTCCGGAACTTCCAGATGGTCCACTTGGACCCCAAGGGCACCACTCAGATTGATCCCAACTGGGTCATCCGCCATCAAGGCAAAGAGCTGGTGCAGACAGCCAACTCCGACCCTGGCATCGCTGTTGGTGAGCCTCAGCATGGGTGCCATGGAGCACACAAGCTTGCCCTTTGAGAACAAGTGGATGGGGCTGTGGGTCTTGCTGGCAGCTCCCACCCTCCCTTGGTTTATAAACCATCTGCCTAAGTATTTGTGATGGAGGAACCTGGGGAAGGGCATCTTTGCCTCTCCAGTCTCTGAGATCTCATATTTTGCAGGCCCGTTTATTTTACGGATTCTGTGTTTAAGTTATTACCCAAGGTGGTGAAGCCCTCCCGTAACTTTAGGAAGATTAAGTTCCCTAAATGCCCTAATTGCTCAGGAAGAGGGCTCCAGTTGGCAGGAAGGGAAGGGCCCTCTCCACCTATGTCCAGGGGTTCCCAGGCCTCCAGGACTCCCCTACAAGGCCTGTGTCCGGGGGTCCCCAGGCCTCCAGGACTCCCCTACAAGGCCTGTGTCCGGGGGTCCCCAGGCCTCCAGGACTCGCCTAGAAGGCTGTTTCTGATGACAGATGTTCCCCGTGGCCTCCAGGTTTCGACGAGTTTGGGTCTGTCGACTTCAGCGGCACATTCTACGTCAACACGGACCGCGACGACGACTATGCCGGCTTCGTCTTTGGCTACCAGTCCAGCAGCCGCTTCTACGTGGTGATGTGGAAGCAGGTGACGCAGACCTACTGGGAAGACCAGCCCACCCGGGCCTACGGCTACTCGGGGGTGTCCCTGAAGGTGGTGAACTCCACCACGGGGACGGGCGAGCACCTGAGGAACGCCCTGTGGCACACGGGCAACACGGAGGGCCAGGTGAGCGCACGGCTCCTCCCGGTGGGAGAGCAGTCCCGGCCCTCGCAAAACACCCCCGGCTCTGCTTACTCTCGTTTTACCTCAGCCAGTCAGTTCAGTGTTAGTCTCAGTCATGTCTGACCAATTGCAACCCCTGGACTGCAGCCCGCCAGGCTCCTCTGTCCATGGGATTCTCCAGGCAAGAACACTGGAGTGGGTGTCATTCCTTTCTCCAGAGGATCTTTCTGAGCCAAGGATTGAACCCGGGTCTCCTGCATCGCAGGCAGACTCTTTACCATCTGAGCCACCAGGGAAGCTCAGATAATTCCGATACTCTTGCTTATTAAAGATGCCGTGCCTGGTGCTTTTATCAACACGACTGGTGAACCTCTTGCACACGAAGCATAGGTCTACACCCTATAGAAACAGGGAGAAAAGGGCTCCAAAGGTCTCGGTCCCATGCTGGGGAAGCAGAGACCTGGGGCTCGGCCAGGTGGCTCCCCACATGGAACGGCATGGCCCTGGCAGTGGACTTTGCTCACACTAAGGTTTACGCTGTGGGATTCGTCAGAGGGCGGCCCGGCTGCCCGAGCGCGGGGGTTTCCCATCTCAGGAATGTTCCGTCTCCCTTTTGGTGCCGTAAAGCCACGCGTGAGGCTCACAGTGATGCTCTCCTTCAGGTGCGCACTCTATGGCACGACCCCAAAAACATTGGCTGGAAGGACTATACTGCCTACCGGTGGCATCTGACCCACAGGCCTAAGACGGGCTACATCAGGTAGGGGGGGCTCGCTGCCCTCTGCATTTCTGCCCAGCCATTGTCCGTTCCAGAGCATCTTTCCACTGCACGGCGTCCCCAGACGAATCAGCTGGAGTGGATTCTGCCCTCTGTGCTGCTCCCTGGATTTTCCCCCTTTAAATGCTTCTCTTTTCTGTCCAGCATCTTTTTCTGCACATCACTTTAAAAAAAAAAAAAGAAAGAAAGAAAAAAGCCAAAACAAAACTATTGAAGAGGAGATCAAACTTGTTGCAATAGGCCAGAAGGTGGTAAGCATCTCCCTTACGGGAGGGAAAGTGCAGTGGAAGCGCTGTGTCTCTGTGGGTTAGCACGTGATTCCTTTGCACAGGTTCCTGCTTATTTCTGATTTGCGAATGGCTGAGTCCAAGACTCATCTCGAACAAAACTTTGACAAAGCAGTCCAACAGAATTTCGTTCTCTCGGCATGACAGCATTTTTAATCAGTTTGATTAAAGCACAGTGACTTAAACTGAGACTTTGTGCCGAGTTAGGTCGAGTTCACAGGCCGCTCCGATGCTCCACCAGGAGTGTGTGTGTCCTCGGTGACAACAGACAGATCTGAGCAGGGCGGTGCAGGTTGGCTGCAGGGACTGTTTCCGGGGAGAGTCCCTGTTCTCCACTCGAGAGCTCCTCCCCTTCCATGGAGTTTTAGTGCCTCTGTGCACGTGGAGTGGAGCCGGTGCTTACATGTTGGTCAACTCACAGTTCTTGAGGAAGCAGATGAGCACGAGGCTTTAGTGCAGTGTGAAGGCCAGAAGCCTGCTGCCAGGGCGAGGGTTAGAGTTAGGGTCAGGGTCGTGGTTAGGGTTAGAGCTAAGGTCAGGGTAGGGTTGGAGTTGAGGTCAGGGTTAGGCTGAGGGAAGGGCCTCCTGACTGCACTACAGTATTCCTGGCTCTTAAAGGCAGAGGCAGCCTGGAAGCTTGGGCGGGTGATTGTCAGCGCGTCATGGGGAGGAAGGTTGGTCTGGGTGTTGCTGCTGCTCTTGGCGAGCCTTGTGAGGAGAAAGCTGCCCTCCTGCCCTCTGCTGAATGTGTTTCACAGCTTGACCTTCTTTCTGTCTCCTTGTTTTGTTTTCAGAGTCTTAGTACATGAAGGAAAACAAGTCATGGCCGACTCAGGACCCATCTACGACCAAACCTACGCTGGTGGACGGCTGGGTCTGTTTGTCTTCTCTCAAGAGATGGTCTACTTCTCGGACCTCAAATACGAATGCAGAGGTGAGTGTGAGAACAAGGTTCCCTGGGGCTGTGTGTCTTACAGAGAAGGGGGGGAATGCACATTTTGCTTTTCATTTTACAAAAGCTGCACGTCAGGGAAATAAACTGGTGGCCCGCCCAGCAGATGTTTGGTTTGGTCAGCTTGAATTGACTTGATCAGTTTGTTTGTTTTGAATTCCATATGAATGTCTTCAGTAGGACAAACGCTTTTGTTATTCACAGGCTTTACCTGCCCACTGTACTCTACCCCATAGCTTCCTGCACTGGCTACACCTTCTGGGCCCCTTTGGCACTTTAGATTGCAACCCCTGATAGAGAGAAAGAAAGGGATGAAGGAAGGAAAGGAAAAGAAAAGGAAAGATAGAGAGAAAGAAGTCAGGAAAGGGTGAGAAAGAAAGGAAGGAAGAGGCAAAGGTGGAGAGAGGGCAGGAGGGACAAAGGAAGGAAGGAAGGAGGAGGGGAGAGGTGGAGGGAGCGGTCTCTCTGGCTGTCTCTCTAGGAGTATATCCAAGTCAAAGCGTGATAGATCTGGAAGGGAACATGGCTTCTATGTGGTCTAAACCTGTGCTTTCATGTAGATATGAAAGTATCTTCTATAGCTGAGGTAAGACTCAGAGATGGTTCTCAAAAATCACACAGCAAGAGTGTTGATATGTCTTCCTGATTCTGGTGGAGTGTTCACTTCCTTACATTAGGTTTCATTTGAGACATTTCACGTTTCCTTCCATCCATCCATCCATCCATCCATCCATCCATCCATCCATCCATCCATCCATCATTGCATCTATGTTTCTGTCCATCCATCCATCTATCCACCCATCCACCCATCCGCACCCATCCATCCATCCATCCATCCATCCATCCATCCATCCATCTATCCATCTATCCACCCATCTGCACCCATCCATCCATCCATCTATTCATCCATCCACCCACCCACCCACCCATCATTGTATCTATGCTTCTGTCCATCCATCCATCCATCCATCCATCCATCCATCTTTCCATCCATTCATTCAACCATTCTTGCATCCATCCATATTGTGGATGTCTTTTAAAAAAATAGAAATAATGATATCTTAGGTTATAGTTAAACAAAATAAAGCAGAGCAAAACTCAGGGTCCAGTCTCCCGAATCCTGTCACTATGTTTTGCAGATGTCTAAACAGGATTTGCTGTGTTTCCAGCCAAGTACTGTAGATGCTGTTACCCAGACACCTCAGTCCATCCCAGTGCTTCCAGCCTCTCTCTCCAGCAGACCTCCTGTTCTTGACCCTAACCTTGAGTGATTCTTCACCTGCTGTCCTCAACCCAAGCCCGAGTGCCTTCAGAGGATAAATAATAGTGGAACTGAAAGGTGAACATCCAACCCACGGCAGGAAAAGCAGTTTGATGATCCATGAGACTTTATGTGGAGTGAAAATTGAGCATGATATTGCATTGTTTTTCTTTTCTTGTGTGTTTAAAAAGAATGACGTTTACATATGAAATGTAAGTACTTTGTATTTATGTGTATATGGAGTTGAAGGGAATATTGTGTATAAGCCATTATCATAAATTAAGCAGGAAAAATACTGCCACACTACTTTCAATGCTTTAAGGTGGGTGTGAGAGCACCGGGATATTGTTAGGTAAATTATAAAAAGGGGCAGTGCAAGTTTGAAGTAATTCCATGGTCAGAAAGAGGTCAGGAGACAGCAGTCACATATGTGGGATGTCAGCTAACTAACTGGAACATCAGCAATATCCATGGGAATAAGTGAGTACCCCTCCCCGGCTCTCTTGTCCCACAGTGGGGACCCTCAGAAATGTGGTCTCATCAAAGAAGGAAAATCCCTGTGAGACGGCTCTGCCGTGGGTCTAGACTGGGGCCTGGCAAAGCCCTGCTGACCTGATGGTTTAGCAGAAGAGGTGCCTTCACTGCAGTGGCCCTTCCAGCCGTGGTGGACCTGGGAGAGCTTGTGGCCAGGTGTCCCTTGGTTCCGAGGTCTGGTCCCTGGAATCCTTGCTGGGGCTCCTTCCCATCTCTGCTGCTGTGGAAGAGCCAGTGGAGACGCGGTCTGCAAATGCATTTCTACATCTAATCCCTCGTCGAGACTTTGACACTGTGGGCAAGTTGCTTTTACCCAACTTGGTAACACATTCCATTAAGGTTCCAGTTATAAATGTTGTGTTAATATTTATTAAGTGAGTATAGAATGCAGTTCTGTTCACAGTAACTTATTTAAATATACCAAGTAGCGCATATGTAGTATAATTTCTAGAAGTAAACATATAACTAGCATATAATATAAAGATCCAGTTATAGCAAAGTACCTTCTGTCAAATACAAGGCTTTATAATGTTATATTACCATGATCAAGCATGCTGCAAAATGTGATAGAATAAACAAATAGTAATGAAGAGTTTATAACGGAACCTTAATATATGCTGTTGCCAGTGACTTTAATTCCATATATATATATATTTTTTTTTTCTACTATTTTCTGTCTGCTGTACATGGGAATTTAAAGACTTTGAACGCCAAGGATAAACCAGTGCTGTCTCAGCAGACACACCCCTTAGTCATACAGCAGTAATCACAGGCTTGATTTGTTTTTTGCTTCGAGTTGCATGATGTTTGTGCAGGAAACATTGGTTAATCTCACTCCACGTAGGGGCTCAGGAAGAAGACTTGTCTTGTCAGCCTGATGTGGCAGACGGCCTCCCTTCTGGTTGACAGCGAGCTAACGTCTCCGTCACGGAGAGAGAGGACCCGCGACCTGTCTCCCTTGCACGTGCCGTCTGATAAGCTTACATTTGTTGCTTCTTTGAGGTTAATTGCCTTCTTGCTGTGCTGCACTTTTTACGTTTTTCGGTGGAGCTGTCTTCCCAAGACAACGGAGTGTTGGGAGATGTCATTAAACGTCCCCGTGGCGAAGCGTGTGCAGGCTTCTGTGTCGCTGTGTTCGCTGGTATGGGATGATGATGTGAATATTTAGAATGTACCATGTTTTTTTTGTAAATTATTTATTTTTTTTTTTTAAAAAAAACAAACTTTTGGTACAGATGGATGAAACTTCTTTTGTTTTGCCAAAGACTGTAAATATTAATTTATTTGTTTACATGATCAGATTTTCACCACTGAACCCTGCATTTAGCTAGAGCCTCATTTTTATACTTCAAAGGTTCGCAACAGGAAATAAATTGTAAAAAGGTTTTCTATAAATCAATCTCTCTCCCTTTTTTAAAGAGCTAGCAGGGCTTCTGCCGGGGTGCCGTGGACGGACCCCAGCAGGACGAGCAGAGCTCCGTGTCAGCCCTTCTCAGGCCGAGATGCAGTCAGGGGTCTCGCAGAGCAGGAGGCTGTTGAAGGCAGGTCTCACCGTGGTCGGGGGAGCCGCCCGGGGCGCGCAGGACGTAACCCTAGGGAGTCCTTCCTCTGTTGCCTCTCGCTATCCCGCTGGGGACCGAGCGGAGTGGTGAGTGTCGGCCCCACTGGGACGGCTCAGGGGAGAGGGGCAACCCAAGGGGCCCCTCATCGTACGAACGGTGCTTTCCTGGACCAGTCTGGTTGCAAACCGGAGCGAGAGGCTGCAGGAGGCTCGGCGGGCGCGCGTGCGGTCGTGGCGTCGTGTGGATAAGCCGCTCGCTCGTTGACGGGAGGAGGCCACGGGCGGCCTGGGCGTCTCTGGCCGCCCCACTGTCCCCGGGACTTCTGAGCAGTACCGCAGCCTCAGTTATGGGGGAACCGTGAGAGCTGCAGGGGGAGACGGACAGACGGACAGCACGTTTGGAAGCCTCAGGGGCAGGAAAGGCCTCCCGAGGGGACAGCTGGAGGCGAAGATCCGGCTTGATTTGGGAGCAGGACGGGGCCAGACCCGGGGAAGGGACCCGAGAGGCTCAGGGGAGCTGAGACCCGAGGTGGTGAGGAGGGCTGGACGTGGGTACTGCGACGACCGGGGGACGCTGACCTGCGTTCCGCCTGTGGAACGGAGAGCGCGCGGGGGCCGTGGGGAGGGTGATGAAACAAGGCGCAGTCGCTCCCGTTCGGATTTGGGGGATGTTTCTCAAAGGAGACGTTTCTGACAGACCCGCCCCCCGTCGGCACCCGGTGGTCCCAGGGCCAGTTTCGCGGCTCTGTGACCTGTCGGGGAGGCGGCGGCCCCGTCGGGGACAGGTCTGTGGAGTCTCTTCCTTTCATGTGAGGTTCTAACACTCGGGGTCACGCTGTGCTCCGTCACTGTCCCTGAAGAAAAGACCCTCCCCACCCCAAAACCACGCCTTCAGGCAGTGCTCGGTGGGCCGTCGGAGGAGGACCTGGGGGTGGTTCTGACATGGGGGCGGGTCCAGCCTGAGGCGGCTGACGGGAAGCGGCTCTGAGGGGTCTGTCGTGGCTGAGGGTCCTGTGTGGAGTCGCGGCCCGCCTGGCTGAGGGTGGAAGGCCCCGGGGTCCCTCTGGGTCTGAGCGGCTCGAGCGGCCCGTGCGCAGCTCATCTGCTGTGCGAAGCGGTGTTTTGGCCACGGGAGCCGGCAGTCGAGGGCTCAGGGGCCCCTGGGGGCTGCTGCCTGACAGCTCCGCCACCCTGGTCATAGAATCAGGGTTCTGCTCCTCTAAAGATCCTCATCTGGACACCAAGGGCCACAGCCCTGGGATCCCGGAGGAGGATGAGGGGGCAGCGGGGACTGTCCACGCCTGGCCAAGCCTGGGCCTCTGGTCCCGGGGGAGCGACTTGGCAGAGGGCGAGGGTCCAGAGATGACAGTGGCCCTCGGCCCAGCCAATGGTGACCTCGGCTTTGGGGAAGCCCGCAGAGCTCCTGCCAAGACGTCTGGGCCCTGAGCCGCCGCGAAGTGTCAACCTGTCGCCATGTCTGACCCTGGTTGAGCTCAGCCCATGCTGTCTCCGCCGTCCAGGGTCCCCTGGCACAGCCACCCAGGGATGGACATGGAGGCCGCTCTGAGCCCTGTGGGGGCCACGTGGGTCCCAGTGGCCAGGCCATGCGATTACAGGCTCCAGGGTGACTTTCAGGTCACATCTCTCAGCTATAACAAGGCCTGGAAACCTGGACTGTTTTCAGCTGTTGCTCTTCCACAGAGTGACTTTTTGACTCCCAGACACACCAAATACATTATGAGAAGTGAGATTTTGACATTTCCAGCAAAGACACACTCTCTACATCGTTAACAACAGGTCAGTCAGAAGCCATCCCAGCGAACAAGCTTAGATCAAGTGCCCAAGTGCAGACAGGACCAGGTGGTCAGCTCGAAGAACAGCCGCCCACAGAGCCTCAGAGCCCAGCCGTTGGCTCAGGCCCTAGACTCCAGGCTCTCGGGAGGTCAGCCTTTGCTTGGCCACATGGGGTCTCTAACGGACGAACCTCAGGGCACAAGTACAGTCTGACTGCGAGACAGCCATGCACCTCCAGAGGGTGGATTCTGAAACAAGTGGAGGAGGGGCAGGAGAAAGTGTCCATTAAACGTGACCATATCTCCTTTTATGCGCTGTGTGTTTACTTTCAAATAACTTACTATTTATATAAAGCTGTTTTGCTGTTCGGTGGTTTTATTTTCAGTTTCAGCATCAGTCCTTTCAATGAATAGTAAGGACTGATTTCTTTTAGGATGGACTGGTGGGATCTCCTTGCAGTCCAAGGGACTCTCAAGAGTCTTCTCCAACACCACAGTTCAAAAGCGTCAGTTCTTCAGTGCTCAGCTTTGTTTGTAAATCAGCTATAGTTCAGTGTAAAAAAAAGAATGGTTTTTCTTATGGTTTAAGAGATGCATTACAATTGGTAAATAAAACATTTATGTATATACAAAATACATTCACATACACTTAGCATAGAATATATGATATAATAAAATAATCATATATATTTAGCATTATATGCTTGTGCATACACACATACACACACCTCATGAATATATGATATAAGATACTTAATCATATGTTTTGCAAAAGGGAAAGGAGAAAAGGAAAGATATACCCATTTGAATGCAGAGTTCTAAAGAACAACAAGGAGAGATAAGGAAGCCTTCCTCAGTGATCAATGCAAAGAAATAGAGGAAAACAATAGAATGGGAAAGACTAGAGATCTCTTCAAGAATTAGAGATACCAAGGGAACATTTCATGCAAAGATGGGCACAATAAAGGACAGAAATGGTATGGACCTAACAGAAGCATAAGATATTAAGAAGAAGTGGCAAGAATACACTGAAGAACTATACAAAAAAGATCTTCATGACCCAGATAATCATGATGGTGTGATCACCAACCTAGAGCCAGACATCCTGAAATGTGAAGTCAAATGGGCGTTAGGAAGCATCACCATGAGCAAAGCTAGTGGAGGTGATGGAATTCCAATTGAGCTCTTTCAAATCCTAAAAGATGATGCTGTGAAAAGTGCTGCACTCAATATGCCAGCAAATCTGGAAAACTCAGCAGTGGCTACAGGACTGGAAAAGGTCAGTTTTCATTCCAATCCCAAAGAAAGGCAATGCCAAAGAATGCTCGAACTACTGCACAATTGCACTCATCTCATGCTAGTAAAGTAATGCTCAAAATTCTCCAAGCCAGGCTTCAACAGTATGTGAACTGTGAACTTCCAGATGTTCAAGCTGGTTTTAGAAAAGGCAGAGAAACCAGAGATAAATTGCAAACATCCGCAGGATCATCAAAAAAGCAAGAGAGTTCCAGAAAAACATCTATTTCTGTTTAATTGACTATGCCAAAGACTTTGACTATGTGGACCACAATAAACTCTTGAAAATTCTTTAAGAAGTGGGAATACCACCTGACCTGGCTCTTGAGAAATCTGTATGCAGGTTAGGAAGCAACAGTTAGAACTGGACATGGAACAACAGACTGGTTGCTAATAGGAAAAGGAGTATGTCAAGGCTGTATATTGTCACCCTGCTTATTTAATTTATATGCAGACTATATCATGGTAAATGCCAGGCTGGATGAAGCAGAGGCTGAAATCAAGATTGCCAGGAGAAATATCAATAACCTCAGATATGCAGATGACACCACCCTTACGGCAGAAAGTGAAGAAGAATTAAAGAGCTTCTTGGTGAAAGTGAAAGGGGAGAGTGAAAAAGTTGGCTTAAAACTCAACGTTCAGAAAACTAAGATCATGTCATCTGGTCCCATCACTTCATGGGAAATAGATGGGGAAACAGGGAAACAGTGTCAGACTTTATTTTGGGGGGCTCCAAAATCACTGCAGATGGTGACTCTAGCCATGAAATTAAAAGAAACTTACTCCTTGGAAGAAAAGCTATGACCAACCTAGACAGCATATTAAAAAGCAGAGACATTACTTTGCCAACAAAGGTCTGTCTAGTCAAAGCTGTGGTTTTTCCAGTGGTCATGTATGGATGTGAGAGTTGGACTATAAAAAAAGCTGAGCACCAAAGAACTGATGCTTTTGAACTGTGGTGTTGAGGAATACTCTTGAGAGTTCCTTGGACTGCAAGGAGATCCAACCAGTCCATCCTAAAGGAGATCAGACCTGAATATTCATTGGAAAGCCTGATGCTGAAGCTGAAGCTCCAATAGTTTGGCCACCTGATGTGAAGAACTGACTCATTGGAAAAGACCCTGATTCTGGGAAAGATTGAAGGCAGAAGGCGAAGGGCACGACAGAGGATGAGATGGCTGGATGGCATTACTGACTCAATGGACATGAGTTTGAGTAAACTCCAGGAGTTGGTGATGGACAGGGAGGCCTGGCGTGCTGTAGTCCATGGGGTCAGACACAACTGAGCGACTGAACTGAACTGAACTGAATCATATAAATTTAACATTATCTGTTCGTGTGAACACACATACATACGCCTCATGAACACACAGTCTCTCCATCAAGACTCATTTCTTTAGAATCTTCCATCTTGTACACAAGACTCAAGGGCACTTCAGCTGAAGATTTCAGCTGCTGGGAAGCATGAATTAGATTAGCATCAGGAGGGCTCTAGTAGATCTTGGAGTTTCTTGCTGTGTTTGTGGAGGATTAGGTTTCCCAGGCAGCTCAATGGTAAAGAATCCACCTGCCAAGCAGGAGATATGGGTTCAATCCCTGGGTTGGGAAGATCCCCTGGAGAAGGAAATGGCAACTTGCTCCAGTATTCTTGCCTGGGAAATTCCATGGAGAAAGGAACCTGGAGGGCTACAGTCCATGGGGTCGCAAAGAGTCAGACACAACTTGGTGGCTAAACAGCAACAAGAAAGCTTCACCACGCGTGGTGAGATGAGTCAGTTCCAGAATAGGATTGGCAACCCCAGATCAATCAAAGCTCAGTCTTAAATAATTGGACAAAGAGACTTGCCAACAAGGTCCATCCTAGCAGTCTCTTAAAACATAGTCATGTAGCTGCTGATCCTCTTGGGCTGTTGCATTCTGTTTGATAAAGGATATAATAGAAAACTCTAAAATCCATTTCTGGAATGCCATGATATTTTATTCATAATTTCTCTTTCTAATTTCCAAGCTCTTTCTTTTGTAATGACACATTTTGGGGGATTTAAAAAAATATTGTTGTACACCTTAAGCTTACACTATGTTATATGTCAATTATAGCTCAATAAAGAAAAAAGGCAGATTCAGAGAAGCTGAAGGGTACATGACAAACGCAAAATTGCTGTGTGTTTCTACGCACCAGTAAGATATAATATGAAAATAAAATTAAGAGAACAATTTCATTTGCAATAGAATTTGAAACAAAATGCCTAGAAGTAAATTCAGCCAAAAGGTAAAATACTTACATAATAAAAGTGCAAAACATTGTGAAAAAAATAACAAAAGCCTAAATAAATGGCAAGACAGCTTGTATTTATAGATTGGAGGATTTAACATTGTTAGAACGATGATACTACACAATGCAAACTGTAGATTCAGTTCAATCCCTATCAAAATTCCAATAACTTTTTGCAGAAATGGAAAAGGTGATCCTCAACTTCATACGGGATTACAAGAGTTCTGAATAATTGCCAACACAAGACTGAAAGATAAGGACAAAATTGGAGGACTCACACTTCCTGATTCCCAATTCCACAACAAAGGTACAGTGTTCAAAACAGTATGGTGATAACTTAAGGACGAACACATAGACCAACACACTGGAACTGAGCCCAGAAGTAAACCCAGACATTCACGGTTGACTGGTTTTCAACAAGGGTCCCAGGATTGTTTAGTAAGGAAGGAACCGTGTCTTCAACAAGTGGTTGTTCATGTGCCAAAGAACAAAGTTGACTCCTGCTTCACTCCATACAGAAAAATGAACTTAGGTCAGAAAAATTAAATTAGGTCAGTGACCTAAATACAAGAACTAAAACTATGAAACTCTCAGACAAAACATGGATGAATCTTCATGACCTTGGATTTGGGAATGGACTCTTAAGCATGACACCAAAAGCATGAGCATTAAGGGAGAAAAAAAAGATAAATTGGACTCTATCAAATTAAAAAGCATTTCTGTATCAGAGAACATTACTGGGAAAGTAAAAAGAAAAACCATTGAATGGGAGAAAATATTTAGAAATTATAAATCTCATAAGGATCTGGTGTCCAGAATAGATAAGAACTCTTATAACCCCAAAACAAAAGCCAAAAAAAAAAAAACCAAACCCAAAAACCTAGAAAAATGGGCAATGGTTTTGAACATGTATTTCTCTAAAGACATACAAACGGTCACCAACTTTTTCTCATTTACCACTAGAGAAACTGCGATAAGGTTCACTTCATACCCATTAAAATAATAATTTAAGGAAAAGAGAAGTGTTGGTGAAGATGGGGCCAATGATGGAACCGGAACGCTTTGCTGCAGGGGATAAAAAATGGATCTGCTGCTCTGGACGGCAGCTTGGCTGTTCCTCAGAAAGTGAGACAAAGAGACATCACATGACCCAACAATTCCACTCCGGGGTATAAACCCCAGAGGACTGGAAATAGGAACTGACACAAGTGTGTGTCACACATGTTCTTAGCAACACTATCCACAGCAGTTAGAACCTGGAAATGCCCCAACGTGCATCACAGATGGATGGATTCCAGACTGTGGAATGTTGTTCCGCCTGAAACTGATGCTCCGATACCTGCAACAGCATGCATGCATGTGTGCTGAGTCACTTCAGTCCTGTCTGACTCTTGGCGACCCCATGGACTGTAGCTCACCAGGCTCCTCTGTCCATGGGATTCTCCAGGCAAGAATACTGGAGTGGGTTGCCATGTCCTTCTCCAGGGGATCTTCCTGACCCAGGGATCGAACCCACGTCTCTTTAGCAGGCAACTTCTTTACCACCAGTGCCTCCTGGGATGGACCCAATTAATATTATGCTGAATGAAATAAGCCAGACACAAAGGGTACATACTATATAATTTCATTTATTTGGAATATCCAGAATGGATAAATCCGTAGAGACATAAAGCAGATTGGTGATGACCGGAGTTTCTTTCATGGAGATAAAAATGTTCTGAAACGAAATATAGGCGATCATGTCACATCATTGTGAATGCACTAAATGCCGTTGCAATGTACGCTTGAATACGGTTAACGTTCCGCGGCATGAATTTCACCTTCATGTAGGAATGGGAACTATATGATCATGACTGCAGCACATGTCCAGTTAATGAACTGGTCAGACTAAGAACTCTGATGCTTTGTTTTGTGTGAGCAAAGGCTTAAGAGAAGCATACAGAAGAGAATGGCGTGAAGCTACCCTTGTCCTTTAGCCCCCGTCCTCTGCCCTCTCTGGGGTCTTGCTCTTTCTTTTTGGCTCCTTTTCCTCTAGGCCTGAGTCAAGTCACCAGCAGAGGGTGAGCCGCCAGCTTTGTCTTCATTACCTATGGTTATTTGTCTTGGGAGGAAAATCATTGACTCAAATTTAAATTATCTCTGGATAAAACTCCTAAAAGAATTGGCAACAAGCTTGGAGTGTCTGGAGGAGACTCCTGAGTTCCAGGGTCCTTACGGCACGTGTGGTCATGTGGATGCGCTCAGGGGGTCCTTCCAGGGGCTGTGCTGAGCAGGAACTTGGCATCAACCTTTGCTAATGTGACCTCTTTACAACAGGAGCATCCCTTGAAACTTTAGCAGGAATTAGACCCGGCGGAGGAAGCCTAGAGAAGACGCAGCAGGGCTCCAGGTACTTTCCCATGGCCGCTCTGTCCCTTGCCTCTGAATAGAAGGCGGGACCCTCGGAAAACTCAGTCTCCATGGGCAGGGCTGGGCTGGGGGAAGTTGTCCTCACAGAGGGAAGTCTTCCCCAGCCTTAACCTCGAAGGAGGTGCTGACAAGTTTAGGAAACACCCAAATCCTAATCGAAATGTCCTGGGTGTAACCTTACAAAGGAATGCAGTTTTAAAGCCTAAGTGTGTCCCCTGCAGGTTCATTTGCTGAAAGCAGACCATGCGATGGGAGAAGGGACTGTTAGCCTCAGGGCCCAGACAGAGGGGCGGCCGAGAGGGAGACCCTGGCTGCCTGCAGGACAGACGTCCTGTGACCTGTATGTATGGCCAGACGGCTCTGCTCCTGGAGGCTGGACCGTCATGATGTGGTGCTATCAGCATCAGAAGATTTCAGCTTTTGTGATCATGAGTTTAGTTTCTGCGTGTTGATTCTGCAGTAACCAAGGAGACTTTGTAATTGAACTTCATCTCAGGTTGGTTGCCCCCAAAGGGGAGCATGGCCATGGGCTTGGGGTCAGGTCCCTTATCTTGGGACTCCAGGAGCTGGGAAGTGGCCGAGGGGATTTGTGTGTCCATCACTAAGAGGTCACTGCTCAGTGCGCAATTCGAGCTCAAGGGTCTTCAGGCCCATTTGAGGAAGCAGAAGGCCCCTCTGAAAGAAAGGAGCCTGGAGCATTTGTCAGCCAGCCCCAAACCCTTGATCGCCCCACACGGGGGCTGCTCACCCCTATGGGCTGAGAAAAGAGGAGGATGTAAGGAGGGACACAGGAGGCGGCTGGAGTTTGAGGGTGGAAGGGTCGGAGAGGGCTGGGTGGCCCACCGGCTGCAGCTTGGGCTGGGGGCTCGGGGGGAAGGACGGAGCTCAGGAACAAGGGGACCCAGCTTTGGGGTGTGTGCATGAGTGCGCGTACGCTCCTGCAGAGGCAGGTGGCACCAGCCCCGAGGCTCCGCCCGCAGTGCAACGCGAGCCCGTGTATTTACACCATTCTTCCCAGAAGCAGCTTGTTTGCCACCAAAGAGCTCAGAGTGGATGCAGAAGCCCAGGGACGTGACTGGGGGCTGCCAGTGTTCCCTGGTGTCCAAGCTGTGTTTCTATCACCTTCCTCCAAAAGGCTGGAATCTAACCTGCCCAGCTGAGAAGAGTCTTTTGAAAGGCTCACTCACCATTTTGAGTTCAAAACAGTTATTTCATGCTACACACTGGGATTTCCTGGATCACACAAAATCTGCTTCTGAAAAGCGTTCTCCAGTTCCTGGAAGAGATCTTGCATTACTGGTAGAGGAAGATTAACTGCCAGATGAAGAGAATGGAAATTGATTTCAGGCACAAAACAGATGCCACAAATGTCCACGTGTCCACATCAAAGTGAAAGTGTTAGTCACTCAGTCATGTCTGACTCTTTGTGACCCCGTGGACTGTAGCCCGTTAGGCTCCTCCGTCCATGCAAATCCCCAGGCAAGAACACTGGAGTAGGTTGCCATGCTCTCCTCCAGGGGATCTTCCCAATCCAGGAATTGAACCTGGGTCTCCTGTATTGCAGGCAGATTCTTTATCATCTGAGCCACCAGGGAAGCATCCACATCAAAGGCCTGCTTTTTCCTCTCTTCTTCCCTCAGGCCACATTCCAGCCTGAATCTCCTATGGGACTGACTGCCTTTGCAGCATAAGGATACCAAGGGTTTTGTTTAGGAGCTCAAGACCTTGGGCAAAGCAGAGTGAAAGTGGGAACAACTGATATCAGCTCAGTGGTTCCCGCCAGCCCTGGCAGCGGTTCCCTGCTCTGCAGCATCTTCCCAGCATCTCCTCGAGGAGACACATCAGGTGGTCCCCTGGGGAGGAGGTGGAAGCAGAGGTCAGCTGGCCCCAGACGTCCCCTCAGTAAGGCCCCAAAACCAAGGTCAGGGCAGGAGCCCTCCTACTAGAGCTGGGCATGCAAGTTCCTTGAGAGAGGACCGGGGAGGGGGGGTCCACAAGGGGACCTGGGGGAGGAGAGAAGCCGGGTGGTCAGCATAGCCCACCTGCTCTCAAGGAGCATCCGTGGATATGGAAGAAGATGGCCATGTGAAGGAAGGGGTCTGCAGGGCCCTGCGGAGCAGGAGGTGGGAAGAGCAGGATGCTCTGCTCTGGTCCAGGATTGGAGCCGGGGCGAGCGTGGTTGTGGTGGGAGACAGAGCTGCTCTTCTGAGCAGGGCGATGAGCGAGCCTGGGGCCACGGACGCTTGATAAAACTATGGGTGGGGATGCAAGGACCTTCCGAGACTTGGGCTCCAAGTGGCTGTCGTCTCCCAGGCGGCAGTGTCCTCCTGATATAATCTCTGCTTTAAGTAAGAGGGCTGGAGGGCAGAGTCCACAGGACCTTGCGTTCAGTCAGGGCAGAGGAGGTTCCAGTGTGTCTTCAAGTGTGTGAAGAGTCGGACACCAGGGCTCACGTGGGTCCCGGGCAGTTGGAGGATCTCCTGAGCCTCCTGCTTGCCCAGTCCCTCTCCACACGTCACTCATGGTGCTCAGTGGTAAAACGAAGAAAGAGAAATTGCCATCAAAATACATTCTAGAGGGAAAAACAACATTTGAAACATGATTCAACTGTAAAAAGAAAAACTAGACATTTTGATAACATATTTTCACAGTTTATTTTGACAACCAGTGAGCTGGTCCAGGAGGGAGGAACTACCCTTTTCTGCAGATGGAAAGAAGCTTGTGAGTAGCCACCTGCTATCAGAAAGCAAGTATGTGAGGGTTCTGGGGTCCCGGCTCTGAGCCTGAGGCTCTGGGGCTATTATTTTATAATGTTTTACTTCAAAAATGACTTGCATGCATGAGCGAAAGTCACCTTTTGTAAAAGGCAGACATTATTTGTAATAAGAAGCAGAGGTTTGGGGCACAAGTTTTAGGCGTGTCATCTCTGAGCTTTGTGGCTTTGGCTAAACCATCCGGTTTCTCAGCTGTGAAGGACGAAGACCGCCCAGGCTCTCAGAGACCCTCTGAACGTTAGAGGGGCCCCGAGCAGTGCTGGCAGTCCACTGACTCCCCTCTCCCTTCCTAAAGCCCCTCTTCACGTGCCCCGAACTCCACACCCAAGGAGCTTTGTCAGCAGTTATGTTGTGTTCATCTTCCCACAGTGTTCTGTGAATTATCTTAGATTTTATACGGAAGTAGTCTTCAACATTTTAAGCCTGGAGTTCTTGCTCAAGAAAAGCTTAAAACCTAGAAATAGCTACTACATTGCTTGCCAAAGCATGACTTAAAAAATATTTCTACGAAAAAAAAAATCATCTGTGGTTCTCTTAATGGCTAGTGAGACTATATTCAGCTTTCACTTTATTGTGAAATGGCAAGTTTCAACATTCGCCTTCAATAAATAGCATGCATTTTCTCAGACACCAGATTCCAAGCTTCCCAGAAAAGTGCAATTATGGTGATTCAAGTAAGAGGAACCCAGATTCCTGGGCCCAGTGGCCTCCGGCTTCCACAGTGCCCACAGAAGCCCCGTCACCGGCTGCGGTGAGACCAGTGATGTGGCGAGAGCCGGCTCTGCAGGGTGGGCTGCGGACACACTCGTGACTGTGGTCGACCCAGGACACGAGGAGACTGGCACGGCCGAACGGCCCAAGCCCCCAGAGGTGCGTGCCTACACTCCGGCCTGCGGGCCGAGACGCTCGGCTTGGCAGACAAGCTGCTCACTGCGTGTGGGAGCGTGTGGGGCCCCGAGCCTCAGGAAGGAGCCAATCTGGGAGGAAGGATCGCCACTCGTGGAAAGTCTGCTGATCGCAAACAACATGCTGAAGCACATGGATTCCTTCACACACTGTTCAGCGACATTTTCTGGAATCCCACATGTTCCGGACACCATCAGGTGCTTTGGACGTGGTCGTTAAGAGGCCGGCAGAGGCCTGGCCCTCACGATGCTCACATGCTTGTGACCAGGGGCGAGAGGAAGGCACAGGGAGGAAGGAGGTGGCGTCGGGGCTGGTGACCGACAGCTGCAAGGGAAGGGCAGGGGCTATCACCTGGGAGGACCGGCCTGGGAGTGTGTGAGCTCACCCTCTCGAGTCTGCTGGGGCCCGAGGCTCCGGGCCTCCTGGCCCACCAAGTCATGGCCAAAGGTCAGGGCCATGGGTGCCCCGCCTGTCCTTCTGTACTTGCGCTTGGGGAGCTTTTCTAAGAAGCTGCCACAGACCAGAGTAAGTCTGGGCATAGTGGATGCAACACCCAGGGTCTGGCCCTGCTCAGCCAGCCTGTGCCTTGGGCTTTTGAGTTGTAGAAAGAGTTAGGATTTTTCTCCAGCAAATTCCTAGGCGAAATTTGGTTGAGTTCAGTTCAGTTGCTCAGTCACATCCGATTCTTTGTGACCCCATGGACTGCAGCACGCCAGGCTTCCCTGTCCATCACCAACTCCTGGAGCTTGCTCAAACTCATATCCATCAAATTGGGGATGCCATCCAACCATCCCATCCTCTGTTGTCCACTTCTCCTCCTGTCTTCAATCTTTCCCAACATTAGGGTCTTTTCTAATGAGTCAGTTCTTCACATCAGGTGGCCAAAGTGTTGGAAGTTCAGCTTTAGCATCAGTCCTTCCAAAGAATATTTAGGACTGATCTCCTTTAGGATGGACTGGTTGGATCTCCTTGCAGTCCAAGGGACTCTCAGGAGTCTTCTCCAACACCACAGTTCAAAAGCATCTATTCTTTGGTGCTCAGCTTTCTTTATAGTCCAACTCTCACATCCATACATGACCACTGGAAAAACCATAGCTTTGACTAGACAGACCTTTGACGGCAAAGTGATATCTCTATTTTTTAATATGCTGTCTAGGTTGGTCATAACTTTTCTTCCAAGGAGTAAGCGTCTTTTAATTTCATGGCTGCAGTCACCATCTGCAGTGATTTTGGAGCCCCCCAAACTAAAGCCTGTCACTGTTTCCATTGTTTCCCCATCTATTTGCCGTGAAGTGATGGGACTGCAAACCCTGATGTTCGTTTTCTGAATGTTGAGTTTTAAGCCAGCTTTTTCACTCTCATCTTTAAGTTTAATCAAGAGGCTCTCAATTCCTCTTCACTTTCTGCCATAGGGTGGTGTCATCTGCATATCTGAGGTTATTGATATTTCTCCTGGAAAGCTTAATTCCAGCTTGTGCTTCATCCAGCCCAGCATGTCACATGATGTACTCTGCATATAAGTTAAATAAGCAGGGTGATAATATACAGCCTTGATGTACTCCTTTCCCAACCATGTCCAGTTCTAACTGTTGCTTCTTGACCTGCATACAGGTTTCTCAAGAGGCAGGTCAGGTGGTCTGGTATTCCTACCTCTTGAAGAATTTTCCACAGTTGTTGTGCTCCACACAGTCAAAGGCTTTGGCATAGTCAATAAATCAGAAGTAGATGTTTTTCTGGAACTCTTTTGCTTTTTCTATAATCCAATGGATGTTGGCAATTTGATCTCTGGTTCCTCTGCCTTTTCTAAATCCAGCTTGAACATCTGGAAGTTCTCAGTTCATGTATTGTTGAAGCCTCGCTTGGAGAATTTTGAGCATTACTTTGCTGGCATGTGAGATGAGTGCAATTGTGCAGTAGTTTGAACATTTTTTGGCATTGCCTTTCTTTGGGATTGAAATGAAAACTGACTTTTTCCAGTCCTGTGGCCACTGCTGAGTTTTCCAAATTTGCTGGCTTATTGAATGTGGCACTTTAACAGCATCATCATTTAGAACTTGAAATAGCTCAGCTGGAATTCCATCACCTCCACTAGCTTTGTTTGTAGTGATGCTTTCTAAGGCCCACTTGACTTCAGACTCCAAGATGTCTGGCTCTAGGTGAGTGATCACACAAAACATGGTTCACTGGAGAAGGGCATGGCAAACCACTTCAGTCTTCTTGCCTTGAGGACCCCATGAACAGTATGAAAAGGCATAAAGGTAGGACACTGAAGGATGAACTCCCCAGGTCAGTAGGTGCCCAATGTGCTACCAGAGAATAGTGGAGAAATAACTTCAGAAAGAATGATGAAATGGAGCCAAAGCAAAACAACACCCAGTTGTGAATGCGCCTGGTGATGGAAGCAAAGTCCGATGCTGTGAAGAACAATATTGTAGAAGAACCTGGAAAGTTAGGTCCATGAATCAAGGTAAATCAGAAGTGGTCCAACAGGAGATGGCAAGAGTGAACATTGACTTTTTAGGTATCAGTGAAATAAAATGGACCGGAATGGGTGAATTTAATTCAGATGACCATTTTATCTACTACTGTGGGCAACAATCCCTTAGGAGAAATGGAGTAGCCCTCATAGTCAACTAAAGAGTCCAAAATTCAGTGCTTGGGTGCAATCTCAAAAATGACAGAATGATCCCTGTTCACTTCCAAGGGCAACCATTCAATATCACAGTAATTCAAGTCTATGCCCCGACCAATACTGCGGAAGAAGCTAAAGTTGAACAGTTCTGTGCTGACCTACATGACCTTCTGGAACTAAAACTTTTCATTATAGTGAACTGGAATGCAAAAGTTGGAAATCAAGAGGTACCTGGTGTAACAGGCAAATTTGGCCTTGGAGTACAGAATGAAGCAGGGAAAAGGCTAATAGAGTTTTGCCAAGAGAACACACTGGTCATAGCAAACACCCTCTTCCAACAACACAAGAGAAAACTCTACACATGGACATCACCAGATGGTCAACACCGAAATCAGATTGATTATATTCTTTGCAGCCAAAGATGGAGAAGCTCTATGCAGTCAGCAAAAACAAGACCAGGAGCAGACTGTGGCTCAGATCATGAACTGCTTATTGCCAAATTCAGACTTAAATTGAAGAAAGTATGGAAAAACACTAGACCATTCAGGTATGACCTAAATCAAATCCTTTATGACTATATAGTGGAAGTGACAAACAGATTCGAAGGACTAGATCACATAAAGTGCCTGAAGAACTAAGGATGGAGGTTCATGACATTGTACAGGAGGAAGTCATCAAGATCATCTCCAAGAAAAAGAAATGCAAAAAGGCAAAATGATTGTCTGAGAAGGCCTTACGAATACCTGAGAAAAGAAGAGAAGGAAAAGGCAAAGGAGAAAAGGAAAGATACACCCATCTGAATCCAGAGTTCCAAAGAATAGCAAGGTGAGATAAGAAAGCCTTCCTCAGCGATCAGTGCAAAGAAATAGAGGAAAACAATAGAATGGGAAAGACTAGAGATCTCTTCAAGAAAATTAGAGATACCGAGGGAACATTTCACACAAAAATGGGCTCGATAAAGGACAGAAATGGTATGGACCTAACAGAAGCAGAAGATGTTCAGAAGAGGTGGCAAGAATACACAGAAGAACTATACAAAAAAGATTTTCATGACCTAGATAACTATGATGATGTGATCACTCACCTACAGCCAGACATTCTGGAGTCTACAATCTGATTACAGAGAGTGAAGTCTTTAGACTCAACTCTGCTTAGAGCCATGTCATCTAGAGCAGCATGATGCAGACATGTGCTGGGCAAGGGAAGCTGCAGATTGTCAAATTCTGTAGGCTTTGTGTCCAACAGCAAAGATGTCTGAGTTTGATGTCAGGACTTGAGAGGTCAGGAGAGGTTGTCACCATATTCATGTCCCATGTTTGGGAGGAACAAAGGCGGGTAAACACAGAGCAGCCCTACTCATGGAAGGCCAGGCTCCATGGCTCCATCTAACCTGCGCATATACCAGGCATACCACAGGGCCACTACGGCCAGTCCCACCATGGGGGGCCATGTAAAGTGCCCTCTGCCACGTGTTGCTGTCCCTCAGTCATGTCTGGCTCTCTGCAACCCCATGGATTGTGAGTTCCAGGCTTCCCTGTCCTTCACTGTGTCCTGGAGTTTACCCAAACTCACGTCCATCGAGTCGGTGATGCCATACAACCAACTCGTCCTCTGCCGTCCCCTTGTCCTCCTGCCTTCAATCTTTCCCAGCATTAGGGTCTTTTCCAATGAGTCGATTCTTCACATCAGGTGGCCAAAGTATTGGAGTTTCAGCTTCAGCATCGGTCCTTCCAATGAATATTTAGGACTGATTTCCTTTAGGATGGACTGGTTGGATCTCCCTGCAGTCCAAGTGACTCTCAAGAGTCTTCTCCAACACCGCAGTTCAAAAGCATCAAATTTTGGCTCTTAGCTTTCTTTATAGTCCAACTCTCACATCCATACATGACTACTGGAAAAACCACAGCTTTGACTAGACGGACCTTTGTTGGCAAAGTAATGTCTCTGCTTTTTAATATGCTGTCTAGGTTGGTCATAACTTTCCTTCCAAGAAGTAAGCGTCATTACAAAATACTTCATTGCCAAAAACTGCTGCCTGTCCTGAGTCAACAGCGAGTTGTAATTTTTTTGCAATAGTAACATCAAAGACCAGAGACTGTGGGTCATAATAACAAATATCCTAATAATAAGCAAATGGTGTGAGAATGAACAGAGCGTGACGCGGAAATGATGTGAGCAAATGCTGTTGGGAAAATGGCTCCAACAGACTCGGTGCAGGATTATCGCACAACTTGAGTCTGTAAATATCGTGGCATCTCTGACGTGCCGTCGAGGGGCTCTGCCTGTACATCTAGCATCTGGTACAGCGTCTTGAGCAAAGTGAGTGGTTAACAGAAACCTGTTGCCACCACGAGCAGGAGCTGTTCTGACGCAAGGGTGAGCAGAGGACCATCTGCAGGTGCCAAGTGGTCTCCTTAGGACTGATGCCCTGCAGTCCTGGCATCTTAGCTGTCAGGGCTGTGACGGGCTAATGTCTGTGCCCCCACACAAAGTCACACACTAATGCCTGTGTCCCTCCCACAAAGTCACACACTAGTGTCTGTGTCCCTCCCCCCAACGTCACATGCTGAAGGCCCAGCAGGTTGGTCCACAGAGGTCACACCGTCCTGGGGTGGAGCCCTGCAAAGGGGACCAGTGACTTTGTAAAGGAGCCCCAGGGATGCCTCTGCCCCTCCCTACATGTGAAGACATGGTGCAAAGATGCCTGAAGAGGATCCTCAGCACACACTGACGGTCCCTGCACCTCGGACGTCCAGCCCCTGGACCTGGGGACAGAGTGTCCATCGTGTAGAAGCCACCACAGGGGGCGCCCTGCGGCAGATCAGCAGACGCAGCCAACGCCTCTGTTGACCTTGGGAGGCCACATCCTCCCCATAGGCAGCTGACAGGTAGGCGGTAGGTGCACACACGGGCGCACATGGATGTGCGGGTATAATGTGCACTCTGTCTGCGGGGCTGTCGCCCGTGTGTGCAGCTTCCCAGCACCGGCACCCACAGCGTCTCCTGTGCTGGGTCAGCCCACGCGACACACGGAGCCCCACCCCGCCGTGGCCTGTGAATGCTGATGCAGATAAGGAATCCCGCTTTCTCTGCAACTTCCACAGTCCCCAATCCAGCTCTCGACCCCGTGCCGAACAGCCAATCATCCAACAAACAGAAGCAAACGTGCGAAGCCCCTGTGTGAGCACGCAGCACGCAGAGTTGGGGGAGGCGGGACTTGTGTGGCGGGGGATCAGGCAGCCAGCAGTCAACCCCGAGGCTCCCGGGAGTCCTGCGGCCTCCGATCTGTCCCTTTACTCCAGCCCTGGACAGCTGCCCCCTTGTCCCACCAGCACCTGCCCTGGGATCACCTTCCTCCTTGAGCTGCGTGAGAAGGTGTCTGTCTTCCTAAACATGGCTTTCTCCCTGAGAGGCTTTCTGGTATCAGCTATCAAATACCATTTCTGATTATACAGCGGTATATAAAACGTGCCAGAAAACACAGTACTGAGAATTAATCGCTGCACACATAGCAAATGGAAGATGCTCATTTTATATCATTATTTGTTGGGTACCAAGCATAATTTAGGTTTCCCTGGCAGCTCAGTTGGTAAAGCATCCGCCTGCAATGCCGGAGACCACCTGCAAAGCAGGAGACCACCTACAAAGCAGGAGACCAGGGTTCGATCCCCGGGTCGGGAAGATCCCCTGGAGAAGGAAATGGCAACCCACTCCAGGACGACAGAGGACGAGATGGTTGGATGGCATCACTGACTCAATGAACATGAGTTTGAGCAAACGTGGGGAGGTGGGGAAGGACAGGGCAGCCTGGCGTGCTGTCGTCCATGGGGTCACAAAAAGTCGGACACAACCGAGTGACTGAACAACACCACCACCCGGTATCCTTGCCTCGGAAATCCCACAGACAGAGGAGCCTGGCAGGCTCCAGCCCATGGGATGACAAGGAGTTGGACACGACCGAGCAACTAAATCACCACCAAGCATAATTTTCGTTTTCTGTCAGATTTTACTGGCTTGTGACAAGAGGAAGCCTAATCCTCGTTCTAATGAGCTTATCGCCCAGCTGGACAGTCAGATAAACACAGGAAGCAATCCATCCCAGGCACGACTTAGGGCTGTCACGCGCCCCGGGCCCGCCCGGAGTCGGAGCTCAGAGGGCGGGAGGCGCGGCTGCGCCCCGTGGACACAACGCACACAGCAGGTGACAGCGCTGGGGATGCCTCCCAGCGCGGGTCAAAGGGCGTCTGACTCCCACAGGCTCCCGCTGCGCTGGGGGCAGGCGTCATTCCAGTCTTGGGAGGAGGGGCTTTGCAGCTCCGGGGGTCCTGAGCTGGCCCCAGGTCTCGCCAGGGCGTCAGGTCGGCATCCCCTCACTTTGGACCGACTCCCACTGTGACAGCGAGGGGCCCCTTACACACTCAGGTCCAGGAAGAAGGTGAGAAGTCTGGAGCCCCAAGGAACCCCGAGGGGCAGCTGCAAGGTAGTGAGGGTCCCGTGGAGGGAAGGACACACTGGCGGTCGCGGGAGCCGAGGGGCATCAACGCCGAGGGGCGAGGCAGGAGGGAGTGCCCCGGGGCTGGAGCTCGTGCTGGCCGAGGAGGGACGGGCCCCTGGGCCCTCCACCAGGCTGGGGGCTTGGCTTGTGGGACCCCCCCCACCAGAAGGTGTGAAGAAAGAGCTCTGCAGAAGGTGTTGCTCGGCTCAGGTTGCAGAGTGTGGGGGCTGTGCAGGGGAGGGGCGTCTGAGGGCACCAGGGAGAAAGGGCACCCCCTTCCGCATCCAGCCCGTCTCTCCCCAGGCCCCCTCGGGCCGCCTGGACAGAGGGGGCTGTTCCTGGTGAGGTAGACCTGGTACTTACACCCCAGGGCAAGGTCACCACCCCAACCCCAGGGAAGAGCTGGCCTGACCGATGCGGGAACCAACGGGCCGAGGCCCCCTCCTGGTGGAAGCCGGTCTGAAAGCTGCTCTGCGGGGGAGTAGCCAGCCCCCTGCCCCGTCTACCGGACCTCCAGGTGTCCCCCTCCTTCCCAGTATGGGGGGCATCCCTGGGTCTATGGTGAAGCAAACAGGAGCTGCACCCGGGTGACCCACGGGGCCAGAGGTGGGGTCCTGTCTGCCTGGGTTTCCCCCGCCCCCTGGGCTGGGCTCCCTGGGTGCGTCCTGGGACCGCGCTCCTCCAGCAGGGAAGGTCCCCTCATGGTGTCCCAGCAACCCTGGAGCAGGACATGGGGACCGGGGGAGGAAGTGAGCTGGGGCTGGTCCTCACAGGGACTTGCTGACTGTTGCTAACAGCTCGCCGGGTGAGCCGTTAACCCTGCACCTGGCAAACAGAGCAGAGGAAAGCAGACAAACGAGCCGGGTGGTGGAGAGAGGACCTGTCAGAGCTGGGTTTCTGTCTCTTGTGTCCCCGAGGAAAGATGGAGAAATCTGACTCACAGGCTGCCTCTGTGGACATGTGCTGACTAGCCTGATCCCTCATTAGAAATTTGTTCTGTTGAACGATATCTCAGGACTATTAATTCTGGGAGCTTTAAAACCACTTAAGGAGTGTCTTCAGCATAAAATTAAGGGCTTGTACCCACAGAAAGATTCTGGGCCACACTGACACGAGATTCCACCCTGTTGCCAAGGGATGTTTGCATTTTAGGAGGTATTTTCCAAGGAGAAATCACATTTTACAGCAAGAGGGAAGAATGGAGGACAGAATCCATGAGACATTTCAACTTTTCTGTGATTCCCTGTCAACTTTCCTAGAAAAGTAAAATCAATACAGGAAGATATGCATCAAAGTAGCCCATAGATTAATGCATAAGATGATATCCAGGGCAGCCAGCAAGAAGCTTACTGCCCAGGCAATGCTCCAGAAACATGGGGAAGGCATCTCGGTGAGCAAACCACAGACGCTGCTTTCAACAAATCACAGAAGTGCTTCCGGAGTCTACAGGCAGGCACCTGCAGGAGTGAGGAGAGTGAGGAGACATCACCTTCACTCCAACCATGGAAGCACTTCTGGTGTCTACGGGAGTGAGGAGGGCGAGGTGAGCAACGCTGAAGGCAGATGGTCATGAATTCTAGACTTCACTCATCGCCAGGTAATGGGAGCCCCTCTTAAGAGTTCAGCATCAGAAGAAATAAACAGCTTGGTTTAAGTGAAGGACAATGTCATTGATGGCATCTCCTGAGACGGATTCTCTCATGTCAGTGATGTGCTGCTTTTGTGGGATGTGTGGCTGTGGCTTTGCTTTACTCTTACTATTTATGAATTTTATTTTCATGGGAAGACAGGCAAGGTCAAGCCTGCCACGTCTGTGAAGACGCTACCTCCTCCTGCCTCCACTCACAGCCTGTGGGAAGTGGCCATCACACTGCATTTCCTTGTAAAAAGGGGAAGAAAGGTCAGCTCTCACTAAGAGGTCACCTGTCTGGTTTGGGCTCGGAGCCGGCAGGTACCATAGGTGTCCTGTGGGTACCAGGGACCAGCATCAGGAGTGTGGACAAGATCCCCAGGCATGAGCCACATGGGAGGAATTATAACTTCCTTCATGTATCTTACTTCACCCAAACACAATTGTGTGATGCAGCTTTGTTAATTTTGTCAAGTAAGTCTATTTCATGGTCCCACAGGGATGCTCGATTTGGTTCAGGGCTCACCAGATCCCACCTACATGAGAGGTGGACCCAAGACATCCCGGTCTCCCGCTTCTAATCTATCTCCTTCTCAGCCTTTTGTACCCAGTGCTTGACTGAAACCCCGAGACCTCAGCCCACAGACCTGCAGGCTCTGAGATTAATCTAATAAAATACCTTTAGCGTCATGTATGGGACTGCATGCAACAAGAAATCTTTCTGTATGTCATCACCAATGGAGTCTCTCTGAATGTCCATGTTTTCCATGAGCTATCAGTCAGCATCAGGCTATTTACACCTGGTGGAACAGCCTTGAATGAAAATTCCCAAATCCTGAGAGGCCAGTGGAGGAGACCCCAGGACACACTGAACTTCTCTCATTTCTCCTGATTCAGTGCAAATAGGTGCTACCTTTCCTATTTTGCAAATATGTTAAAAATCACTACTAACTACTACCATCCCCTTTCAAATAAATTTCAGAATACTATTATGCTGTTTGCACAGAGAAAGAAGAGCCACTAAGACTCAGCAAACACTAGGTTTAAAGTGCTTTTGGCCCCAACAGGACGGCATTGGCTTTGTCTGGCTGGGGCCCAGAGGCTCCTAGACCAGTCAGGGCCCCGAAGCACTGGGACTCAGGTCTTGCTCGTTTGGCGACAGCTGTGACTGCTGGCACCGGGGAGAGGACTGCCCCCTCCCCACAGGCCCCGCCCCCGGAGGTGGGTGGGACCTAATTCCCAAGCCCCGCCCCCCGGGCCTGAAGTGGGCGGAGGCCCAGTCTCCTGAGAACAAGTGAGGCGGCCCTTGTGCTCCGGGTTCCCGTGAGGTCAGGTCAGACCTGCACACACAGGCGTGGGGGTCCCTGGGAGGCAGGAGCAGAGCAAGGGGGGCCACACCCGTGTCCACTCGGCAGGGACCACGCTCGCCCAGGGGTCCCAGCAGCAGGTGGGCATCCTGTTCCCCAACACCAATCCGGGTCACAAAGCCATCGAGTTTCTTCCAAAAGTAAGGTGACTATTCACCTCGTCTCCATTTGCGAGGCAGGAGCCGAGTGTCTGTTTCTTGTCAGCCGTAGAAAGAGATGCGTTCTGAGACTAAATTTAACCAATGGATGGAAGATGTGCGGATTTATTCTTGTTTAGGAGCTCAAAGTCCAGCATGATCGCCGCTCCCCAGGTTACGTAGGGGCCCCTGCCGGGGTGAAGAGAACCTCAGACAATCACTGCAGAGATGCTGGGCGAGCGGCTGGTCACGCCCGTGAGCTGACAGATCCAACAGAGAGCCCACCATCCATGGTGAGGAGGAGACATTTGGGGGCTGAGCAGATGGGTAAACAAGTGGGGCGTTTGCACCAGGGCACCACTGCATTGGTCACCATGACGCCGGCGTTAGGGTGAGGCGTGTCCCGTGCACACCTGCGGGTCCACCTGACCTGTCCTGTGTCACCGTCGTGGGTCTGCCCATAGCGGCCCCTCCCTCTCCATGGGGGTCTCCTGGTGCAGTTTATCAAGAACAGTCTGTGTTGCCAAGAACACTGTCAGTTAAAGACAATCTCCACTTGTAGGTGAGACTGTTCAGAAATTGCCCAGAAAGCGATACAGAGCACCCTTTGTTCACAGGGCCTGAGCGCTTCTCCTGCGGGGCTGGGAACCTTGCTTCCCAACCCCCACCCACGAGGCTGCGTGTCACCCTGAGCGTGGTGCTGAACGGAGGGCCTGTGGGACAGGTGCGCTCTGAAGACCACGTGCTGTCCTGTCTCCACGGCACACATTCTTTCTAGAACAAGCAGGCATTTGCCGCTTTGGAAATCATTTTCTGTGAGATAAATCTATTGGCTAAAATGCCCAAGATTCTCACATGCGCAAGTCTTCATTCTGCTTTGATTAAATGACAGGGAGCCAGTCTCTGAAAGCCACTCACATGATCTTAACTCTGGGGCTGGCATCCTCCTGCCGTGATCATCTTCCTCGCTGGCAGGGAAGAGAGTCTGAGAAATAAGGCAGCAGTCCTTGTCTCCGGCGGGACTCAGGGTCTGCGGGCAGGAAGCCAGCGAGAGGCAGGGTCACGCTCTCTGAGGCTCTGACCCTAGGCGTTCTGACCCTTCCCGCTGGCTGACAAGGACTCCAAAGGCTTTGCTCTCATAGTTTTTATCAAGCACACACTGATTTATTGGCCTCACTGTTTTCTCTTGCTCCCATGAAGACTTTGCCCAGAAAGTATCTGCTGTATATGATGCAATGTGATAGTCATTAAACTATGCACAACTAATTAGAAGCAGAAAAGATGACATTTAAAACAATGCACATTGTGTGTCCACGAACCAGGAGAGACTTAGTGACACTTTCTGTTCTTCGTCTATCCATATGTTTGTTCCTTCATTTGTGTCACGGTGACTGTGCGTCTGCCATGGGCTTTCAGAGTGGTGTGATTTTTAATGTCAATTCTCTTCCTCTTCTGCTTGTTTTAGAAGCTTTCTCAAATTCTCACCACCTGCTTACAGCAGTCTTAGGAGTGTGGGACGGGAAGGGGAGAATTGGGGTAGCCCACAGGAGGGCCAGGGCCTGGGGTCCCTACAGGGAAGCAGGGCTGGTGGCGAAGGAGGCGGTGGCCCCAGGGTGCTCAGGAGGAGGGCTGTGCACCCCACATCCATGTTGCCCTGGACCTGGCGTAGACGGGGAGCTATCGTCCGCTGGCAGTGTCTTTGTGCTGGAGGAGGAAACACGGCTGGAACAAAGCTGCAGATTCCAGCATTTGGTGTCGGAATTGATGCACAAACCACGGAGGCCAGCCTGGTCATCTCCTTCTCCTAAGACGTGGACGGACATGTGAAATGCTCTTTCTTTTTCCTTGAAGCTCAGTCACCTCATCAGAATACGTTTTGACACCAAATTTCATTTTCTGGAACAGAGTGGTCTTTCCCTCTGTGGCCCCGATTTCTCACTTCAGAAACGTCTGAAACTATATGTGTTTGTCTCTATGGCTGCTGCTGTCTTCTCTCAGCTGGAACCTCTGCCAGACGACAAGTAGACAGCATCGGGCAGACACGACCCCGAGGAAAGTCCCCGCAGAGGCGCGGCAGCTGACAGGGCAACAGAAACTCAGTTGATGTACATAGTCGTTCTTACCTGGTGGAGAAACAGTCCTGTTAGGTCAGCATCACCAAATAGTGTTTAAAGGGCAGTATTCTCACTGGGCATCTGGAACAGTACACAGAGGGTGATGTTTGCAAAGTTCAGTTGAAAACAATTATGTGTAGCCAACATTTATGGACCACCTACTGTGTACCAGGGAAGGTGGCTCAGTGGTAAAGAATCCACCTGCCAATGTGGGAGATGTGGGTTCGATCCCTGGATCAGGAAGATCCCCTGGAGGAGGGCATGGCAACCCACTCCAGTATTCTTGCGTGGAGAATCCGATGGACGGAGGAGCCTGCAGAGCTATAGACCATGAGGTCGCCAAGAGTCGACCAGGACTGAGTGACTGTGTGCCTAACTTTGTATGAGTGCCCTGGGGCAATTATATGATCTGAACTGCCCAGAACAGCCATTATGTCAGTTTTACAGATGAATAAATTGAGTCCAATGCAGGTGATGAGATGGACTGGCAGAGCCTGGATCTGACCTCAGGTCGCCTGACCACAGTACTGGTGGTCCTGACCATGTTGCTACACCAACTCCAAAGACTGGAGGATATAGATATTCCTATAGAAAGGAAATACGTGAGCTATTTTTATCATCCATTGTTCACAAGACCCAAAGTTTTCGGTGAATAAAAAGAACAAGGGAATCAGAGGCTGAAATCTGGCACTTCCTGCTCTGGGCTCCAGCGTGAGGGGGAGCTGGCCCAGTTGGGCCACTGACCACTGTGTGGCCTCAGGGAGTCCTGACGATGAAGAAAATGCGTGTGACCGAGGTGCTGGCGTCCGGGGTGTCCTGAGCTGGCAGTCACGAGCTCTCAGCGCTTCACCCCCGGGAGGCCCTGGGAGGCTTGGTACAGCTCTCCTTTAAAAGATCTGTGAAAATGTGGGCTCCATGGGCTGGTCCAGAGGGTCACGTGGGACTAACCTCTTCAAACACTGGCTTAGAGCCGGCCCTGAGAGCATCTCATTTCATTCATGCCGTTCATCCCAACGGTAAATGACGTTCAGAGCTATAGGACTGCGGGGGCCGCCCATCTGTAAAGGTGTACAAAGCTTACGTGCATCTCATCCCTTCTCTCCCTGTCGATGGTGATGAGGAAGCGTCCCGGAGGCACACCTTGTGGTGAAGGACAGAACCATCGTGCTGATCTGGAGGCTTTCACCACAGATGCCCTCGATGGGACAGTGGCCTGGGAATGGCCAGCGCTGAGGTCCTGCAGGTATTTGGTGCCATCGAGCGACAAGGTGGAGGAGAGGATGGCCAGGGCCGCGGGGCTAGAGGGACAGCGGGAGGAGGTGGGTTGTCCTAGGGCGGGTTGCAGCTGCTGGGGACGCCGTCCATGCCACTCCCAGGCCTGGGGACCAGCACAAGAGCCATTTCCACCTCTCACAGCACCGGCGACCCTGGAGAAGAAACACAGAGGAAAGGAATGTGTGGGTTCTGTACAGTCGCCTATAGGAGAGAATGTGATCCAACCAAAAGATCACCCAGGGGCTGGGTTAGTGATGGAGAGAAGCAGGGGCCCTGGGCGTGGATGGTGGTGGTGGGGTTGGGGCAGCCCACACCCCTGCCCTTTTCGAGGAGGGCAGAGGCCTTGGTGCTTTGGCCTCAGGAGGCTTGAGTTTGGGCTGAACCCACACGCATGATCTTCAGCTCTGTGGTCCCCGTCCTGGAGCCCAGCACCTGCCTCCCCATCCCGGGGTGACACCAGGAGCCTCTGAGGCCTGCAGCGACATGACTCCGGACCCACGGCAGCCTGGCCTCGCTCTTCAAGGGGCAGCACTGAAACCCTCCAACCCTAAAACTGCTTCTCAAGGAGGCGTCTAAAAATGATTCAGTAGTTGGTCTTAACTGGATGATATTACTCTATTTATCCAAAGGTGGGGGGTGGTTAAATACTATGAAAAGTTCCAGATGAGGTTTTAAAAACAAATAGCAAGATGATGTATTTTCAGGAGATTATAAAATAATTTGAGCTTTAAAATATAAAGTTATAGGCATGAGTCTAAAAGTATAATTTGGCCAGACAAAATTGCTGGGGATTTGCCTATTCTTAACTCATTTTGCAACTTAAAACCGACCTCTTTCCACTTTGGTGCAACTGGGCTAGTGGCAAGGCTGCCACGTCCCCCATGCCCTGCACTGACTTCAGGACGAGAACACACCCTCCATGCCCTCTGGGGACTCAGGGGTGCCAGGAACCCCAGCAGACAGCTCCAAACACTCACCGTCTGGTGTTTGCTCACATAACCAGCATCACGGCACTCCTTTCACACATGACTCTTGGCAACAAGCGTTTCTAGGGTTCTTCCATCTGTAATCCACACAGATCAAGCCTTAAAAGGAAAATAGTCCCTTAAAACTCAAGGCACCCTTGCACTCCCACCCTCTTGACCTTACTCCCAACCACAGAGGGCAGGTGGTGGCCTGGTCCCCACTTCCTACCACCACCGGCTCCACATCCCTCTGAGGGACCTGTTCTTCCCTGGACACTGATCCTGTAGCCTCATCCCCAAGGCCTGAGCCACCTCCCAGGCGTCTGGAGACCCCTCAGAGGGATGAACCTCAGCATGGCCCTGCCCACTGTGGCAGCCCCATTCAGGACGTTAAGTCTGTATAGTCCAAGGACACAGTTCCCTCTCAGCCATCTTCTCCAAGCCTCTCTGCCCATGCAGCGGAGATGGTCAGGCACGTTGTGGAGACAGGATGTGGTGCAGAGTAAGGTGCACCCCTAGGGCCCACGTCCTGGGAACCAACTCCGGGGACGTCCTATGAGCATTCCCACTCTTTTCTCTCCTTGTCTTCAGGACCTTCACTCACTCAGACCACCGAAGACGGATCACAGCCACGTCCTGGTGGACTGGAGCCCCCTGCCAGCAGTGCAGAGAACCAGGCTCACACGTCCTTCTTTCTCCCTGGATGTTAGAAACTCTTGGTGGACTAACCCTGATCATTTGTAAAAAATTATACTTCCCGGTTGCCCCATTTTCTTTCTCAGACTTTGGGAAATCATTAAAAAATTCCTTTGAATACATGACTTTAAAATGTTCTTTGGATAACAGAGTCTCCTCTTGCCTGTGTCACCGGCGTCCCCCTGGCTACACTGCCGATGCCCCCACCGGCCAGTGATTGCACCTCGGCTCTCCGTCTAGGCATGGGCTGTTCTTTTGGGCTTGTTTTCTGCTTAGACTTTCAAGCTCCTATTTGCCTGTGATGTCGCTATTTACCACTTTATGGTTTCTGGTTTGTTCAGACTTTGTCGAGGTGGAAAGAGTGAGCTAAGGGTAACTTTAGGGACATTTGGGCACAGTGGCTCCCTCCTCAGACCCTCTGAGGGCTCCGTGGGACTTGGGGGGGCATCTCGTCACCCACTGCAAGGACCAAGGTAAAGCCATGCACGAAGCAAGAGCATTTCATCAGCTTTTGAGCCAAAGGAGGAATGCTCTTGATATGGCTAGAAAGGAATAAAAATGAACTCGTATTCCCTAAGATTGGAAATACAAAGGAGACAGCTGAGCAGAACAACAAAAGCCATCGGGTTTGCCACAACCTAAAAATAGAAAAACAGTTGTTCTGGGGGCCCGTTCCACGGCTGGAGGCCCTGCCCAGGGCGGGTGCGGCGGCCAGCTGGAGTGCGGGGCCGAGATCGGGTTTTATGAGCCCTGGAGAAGCCACTTTAGTGGGAGAGACAGGACCCCGACCCCCTCGTAAGGAGGGGCACACTGCCGGCCATCGCAGCCCAAGCCCCGAGGCTGCCTGGAAAGGCTGGTCTGGCCCCCTGGAGCCCCGGCCCGCTCGGGGCTCGAAGGCCAGAGCCCGCGCTGGGGCTGGGCCTGCTGCCCTCTCTCTCCAGGCCCCTGGCCATGGCCCTGGAGGACCATCTGTCCTGCTTGCCGAAGCCGAGGACTGATTCACACAGGCCCAGGGGCCAGCCGACATGCCCCCGGAGCACATTCTTTCCTGGTACATGCTGAGGGTCTCGTCCTGGTTGAATCTGAGGCCTGGAACGCTGCTGTTGAGAAGGGCCAGCTCCCCGACGCTGGGGTCTGCTGCCCCCCGAGCTTGTCTGTGTGCCCGGGCCCTGCACCACTAGGCCTGCGGGCGTTCTCTGCTCCACTCCAAACTGGCTCCTGCACATGGCAGCTGCTGTGTCCCTCACAGCCGTTCTCTGGACTTGGCCCTGACTCTCGCTAACTCCCAGGAGCCAAGGCACCAAGACATCGCTATCTGACCGCTCTGGATCCTCATGGGGCCCTGTCAAGTGCTGAGATGAAGATGGACAGCTCCCCGCTGGCCCTGGAGGAGGCCTCCCCCACCAGGATCATGCTCTGGTCAGCGTGGGGTCTTCAGTAAGTTCCTCACATCCTGAGTTCAGGTCTTCACTGAGGAAGGCAGGGTGGCTGTGGGGCCTGAGGAAACCTGTGTGAAGAGGTTTGCAGGAAGCCTGCAGGTGGTGGCCCCTCAGCACACCGCACTTTATGGCTGTGCTGTCCACACAGCGCCCCTGACCTGCGGGGGGTGGGTGGCCTCACCATCAGCCATCGTCCCCTCTTCTCGTCCCCCCAGGACTCCGCCATCATGCCCCGGCTCCTGACCTGTCCAGGGCCAAGCCCGATTCAGCCATTGCAGCCCCTCATGGCAGACGTTCCTGGCTCTTGTGGAGAGAATGTGGGCCAGCTGCAGCTCCGGGGACCCACGGGAGCCCCAGCAGCGGGCATCGACTTCAGCTTTGTTTTATGAACATGCGCCGCACGAGTTAACCATCACACACGGCCCTGTGGGCTGGGTTCCTACAGAGACCGCTGATGTCACCCCGGGTGACCTGGAGGGCTCACAGCCGGGAGACCCACAGAGAGGCCAGCAGGGGGGTGGGTGTCTCAGCAGACGGGACACTCAGCCACACGGACGGGACCACCAGGGAAGACTGGAGGGTGGGGATGGTCTTCAGTAGCTGCATCTGCTCAGCTTTTCACCAAGGACCCTGTGTGCCCAGCATCAGGGGTAAGAGCTGTTCTGATGGACAGTGGCCAAGTAAGTTCCAGGCACAGTGCTGGCAGGAGGCCCTAGCTAGGGCCTGCCCTCCTCACCGCTGCTTTACACGTCCCGACCCTAGAGCTGTCCCTTGGGACTGGACAATGGTCGAGACACATCATTTCCAGGAAGGAGTAGACAAGAAGGGCAGACTCACACCTCCTCTGGGTGACCCAGGCTGTCGGGACCTGCAGCGTTGCCTAAGAACATGAAGCCTCTAGGAGGGAAAGGGGTTGGGGACCCTGAAGACCCAGCTTGAGTTTCTCTTGTGTCCCAGGCCTGGTCTTAGGCAGGGCTAGTCCCTGGCCCCCAGAAGCACAGCTCTTGCTTGGTTCATTGTAGAGGACAGAGCCTCTTTCGTGGGGAGGGTCAGACCACGGGAGGAAGCTGTGCTGTGCTGTCTTAACCACCAGCCTGACGACTTGCCAGGCCACCAAGAAGCCAACTGGATGCGTCACCAGAGCTGGAGGAAGCTGTACTGGGCCCCGTGCACTGGGTGGCTTTGCAGGGTCTCCGTGTACAGTGGCTCAGGCCCAACCTGTCCCACCACCTTCCGAACCCTTCCTGACTGTGCTGCTCCTGCCTGAGCATAGGAGGCTATGCGTTCTCTTGAAGTTACTTTAGATGGATGGTTAGACAGATGATAGATGGGTGATAGATGATAGATAGGTAGTTAGACAGATGATACAGGATACATGATAGATGATGTATAAATGGTTGATAGTTGGAGAGAGGATAGGTGGACAGACGGTGCCTAGACAGACAGATGATGGGTAAACAGATATGATGGCTGGATGGCATCACTGACTCAGTGCCATGAGTTTGAGCAAACTCCGGGAGATAGTGAAGGACAGGAAGCCTGGTGTGCTGCATTCTGTGGGCTCAAAAAGAGCTGGACTGAGCAACTGAACAACATCAAAGCAGATATGATAGGCAGAATGATAGATAGAGGATGGTTAAGTAGATGGATAGATAGAAGATAGACAGATGACAGATGATAGATGGAAAGAAAATGATTTTCCCTCTGCTCTTCAGCCAGACTGGAATCATCAGGGCAAAAGAGCAAGTTTGTTTTCATCTCTGCACAGAGTTTCAGTATTTATTTTTCAGAAAATGAGGCTAAGTAGATGCATTTTTATTTTCTTACTGATAACCTCTCTCTCTTTTAACTGAAATGCTTGATTTCAGGAGATTCGCGTAGGAACTGGCTCCCACAAGCAGGGGGCCCAGGACGGGGGTGGTGCCATTCAGTCCAAGGCGGAGGCCTGAGGGCCGGGAGAGCTGATGTCCGAGGTGGGAGAAGGTGGAGGCCTTGCTCGAGGGGAGGGAGGAATTTGCCTTTCCTTCCCCTTTGTGTCCTGTTGGACCATCATCATGTTTGACGAGGCCCTCCTGCCTCGGTCAGGGCCATCTGTTTGCTGAGTCCAAGGATTCAAAGGATCATCCCCTAGACACACCCAGGACCCTGTCTAGCCAGCCACTGGGGAGTCCCTGAGCCCAGTGAAGCTGACACATAAAACCACCTCGGCAAGTCCTTTGTAGGGTACACTCGACTGCCGTCCACAGGTGCCACCAATACAAGACCCAGGCCACGCGCACAGGAGGAGCCCCGACCCTTTAAATGGATTCAAACGTGTGGTGCTGGACCTGCTTTACGGTGAAGGAGGGCCCACTGTGGTCACAGTGAAGAGGAAAATTTATAATTTTACAGAACCTCCTGCCCCTTCTGCCTGTGTAACTCAGCTTGCCCCTTGAAAAGTCTGGATCACGTAGGTCACGTAGTCTCAGAAAGTGGGGACTCACAACACTAGGAACTGGCGCTTATCTCACTCACCGTTGTCCTGCTCTTTGCAACTGCCCAGCCCCTGCAAACCTGCTTAATCGTGCCTGTGCGAGTAAAGGTCAGACATCCTCCTCTCCATCCTGACTGCTGTTCCCACCCACACGAAACCTCTTAGTTTAAACCAGCCTATTGACGGCTAGTGTTTCCCACTATAGTATCTCTATAAAAACTTGTAACCTCTTTGCTCAGGGCTCAGAGCTCAGAGTGTTAACCCCTCTGGACCCGCCGGGATAATAAACCTGAGCTCTCCAGCTCTCTGAGGGTGGTGTTTGGTTTCTCGATTACTGGTTTCTGCAACAGCAGCACACGGGTCAGTGCAACAAGAATGCCGTCCTAACAACCAGCCTCCATGTGTTGACATTTTTCAAGTTTAAAGTTGAGGACAAAGAAATAAAGCACAAAGAATACACAGGGATTTTTGTTTGGAGGGTTTGCTTTTTTTAAGAGAAAAGGTTTATGTCTGGAGGCACTAGTGAAATGATGCCACTCTCTTTAACCACCTAAACTGTAAATAAACAAAGAGAACTGGCATTGCTTTAGACAATTTATTTTCCATCAACTCCGGGTACAATCACACAATGAAAAGCATTCCAGTGGCTCAGTCTGCATCTTTGAAGTACTGAGCTCAGAAAGCCAGAGAACCTGAGAGCCCAGTAGAATCAGCCAATGAAAGGGCTTTGGCAGGAAAAAGTGAGCCTGACATGGAAAAACTTGGATGTGACACCCACTCATCCTGGCTGACACTGAGCCACAGCCCTGGGTCAGGACGGAAGGACACTGGCAGGGGGCACCGGCCTTAACCCAGCCTCCGTGGACATTTCCACCCATAGAGGGGAGTTTAGTCCCTGTTAACTGACAAACTACTCGCAAAATAAGCATTTGCTAAGTTATCTCCGGTTTGGTAAGAGAACATGTATTTTTAGAGTCTTCCCGTTAACACAGTTATCTTGATAAGGTTATTTTTTAAAATAAGCAAAGTTCTTGGTGCACATATAACATTAAAAAGAAAGAAACTAATTCCAAACGCCTATTTCTAAAATCTAACCAGGCTTCGTTTTCACTGATAGGTGGCTTCCTAAGCAAGAAATCCATTTGTATTTATTTTTAAAGATGAACAAAGGTTGAAGCCGGGAGCCTCTCAGGAGCTAAACTGCATGACAGGAGGCCAAAGGTGAGCCTGGCCCTCTGTTAGACGCCCGCCTGTCTGCCGGGGCAGCCCGGGCGCCAGGCTGCCTGCTGCTTCTTGGGAGGGTCCGTCCGTCCTGACGAAGCTGCAGGCCACACCGCTTCTTCAGTGACCACTCTATTTTCTCCGTTAACATTGATTATCTTACAGGGAGGGGCTCACAGCATGGAGCCGGGCCCAGAATCAGTTGTTTTCTACTTATTTTTAAAGCTGGACAAGAGAAACAGAGATAAGATTTTAAGTGAGCAAGGCTATGACTTTTGCAAACAACCTGAACCTTAAGCAAGCCTAAGTCACAAATCTCAGGGATTTCTGAGCAGGTGCTCTTTTAAACTCCATTACTGAGGGTCTCCCCTCTCCCACCCCCCCCCATGGGAGGGTCACCTTCAGGTCTGGGCGGAGCTACTCAAGGAGCCCAGAGCTGAGGAGAGTGCGGTCCAGAGAAGGGCTCTGCCTGCTTGTTTGGATTGCTATAAATGGGGCGGATGACAGCATGTGCGCCTGCTGACGGAAAAATCCAGAGCAACAGCGATGCCTGGGGAGCCAGCAGAGCTCCGTGGGTTGACAGGGTGGGGGGCCTAGGGCATTGGTGGGGCGTTTGCTCAGGACCGAGACAGGGACAGGTCACAGGGTCATATTTTCTGCCTCTTGCTGGTTGTGGAAGCAAAAAGACTTGTCCCTGCAAAAAATCCTTGAGATGGTTGAAGAAGTGGTTGACAAGAGGTCAGGTAAATATGGTTGATGTGGCAAAACTTTGTTCAACTTTTGAGACATTGGTTGTGCGATGTGCAATCAGGCATTGCCGTGGAGAGGAACTGACCCTTTCTATTGACCAATGCCAGCTGCAGGCATGGCAGTTTTCGGAGCATCATTGATTTGCTGAGCATTTGTCTCAGATATAATGGTTCCCCTGGGATTCAGAAAACTGGAGTGGATCAGACTGGCAGCAGACCACCAAACAGTGGCCATGATCTATTTTGGGGGGCAAGTTTGACTTTGGAAAGTGCACAGAAGACAGGCCACGTGTGGACCGTCCACAGGTTGGGGAGAGAGTCCTCACCAAAACCCACCTGCTGATGCCTTGATCTTGGACGTCTGGCCTCCAGGTGGCCTGCTGTCTAAGCCTTGGGTCTGGGGGCTTTGTTAAGGGGGCCCTCCTGTCACTGCCTTCAGGGCAATGGACCGGATACCCATTCAGTTTGGGTGACTGGTCACCCCCAGCCTGTTGTTCAAACTAGTGTTCAGACGGCCCCGGGTTTGGAGAGTGGACTCCTCGGATCTCTGCCCCAGACAAGCACACGCAGCCCTCTGGACCCGACGGTGTGAGGCAGCCTAGACCTCCCTTCTCCAGTCAATGATGCAGGAAGAGCTGTGTCCCCACGGCCCCCTGGAGCTGGCACCAATGGCCCCATCCACCCGGCTCGGTGTGGACCAGGCCTGGATCTGCATCCCATCCTTCCATTCTATCCTGTGACTCTGGGTAATAGGACCTCTGTCTCTCTGCCTTGGGATCTGGGAGATGGAGGTGCCAGCCTCATTACGGGCCTCAGGGGATGCTGTCACATCCAGGGCCTAGACCACAGCAAGCCCCTGTTGGGATACAGCTCTATCTGGGGTGTCAACAGCACCAAATGTGGATCCTTAGGTACGGCAGATGGTTAGTTCTCTTCTTCCAAGTCCTCGTTCCCAGATGACAGCTGGTGCAGAGCGGATGGGTGGTTCTGCTTTAGCAGGTCCTCAGGGGACCAGGATCCTCATCGCCCTGACGCCCTTTGGCATGTGGGCCTCATCAGCACAGTGTCTGAATTCCAGCTCCTTGGGGAGGAGGCAGGGTGAACCGGAAGCAGAAGGCAAGTGTGTTTCCATGAAGCACAGGGACATCACACACTTGCTCAGAACCCTGGAGGAAATCGGTCAGTGGCCCCACGAGGCCTCCCCGGGGGCTGTGATGGGGGTGGGTGTGGTCATGTCTCTGCTAAGCCCCTGCAGAGGAGCAGAGGCTAAGGGTCCCTTCCCAATCAGAAGGAGGGGTATCCTGGGGCAAGCTTTACCCAGCACCACAAACCTGTGGTTCTCATGTCTCTTTAACCAGGTGACTCACTAGGATGCATCCTGAAACAAATGCGTATTCTTCACAAACTCTTTTCCTTGGGGAGCGACTCAGACAGGCTCTCCCAGCGAGTTAGGGCTCTGGGTGGGGGTCTGTTTCTTCTGTGATGTTACAAGTGTCTGCTTGGCACAGCGGGGCTGGCCTGCTGGTCATCTGAGATAAGCACAAGCGGGAAAACTGCTGAAGGGAGGAATGAGACAAAGGAAGGGCCGGTACCTCAACTCCCGGAGACACTGTGGGTTCCGGGAGGTTGGTGGACTTCAGGGAAAACCCATCAGTGTTGCTGGAATTTCACAAAAAATAATGTTAATTGCTGAGCAACTTCCAAACTTCTGCGTCATGATTCAGCTCTGAATTTCCAGCACCCATGATCGGAATTTGGTGGATTTCTCTCAAAGCTCGAGTGGTCATGTATTCCTTACTGCAGCCAGAAGGGAGGCGACGGGCCCCCCACTGCGTTTCCCTGGGGGGCCTTGACAGTGTCAGTGAATCTGGGGGCCTCTAACTCCCTGACCCCCGGGTACCATCTACAAATTCCTGGGAAGCACAAGGCATGAAGAATCTCCAGCATGGCCCCTGGCTTTTGATCAGTAAAAGTCCCAGAGGAACGTTGCTGGGTGTCTGTCCCTCACGAGGCTGCCCCAAGGATACTTCCAGCCTGTCTTACAGAGGGTCATTAGCACTATCACGCTGGGTCATTACCAGGCTTGCAATGTTACAAACCAATTCATTGCTTAGCTTACGATTTCAACCGTCTACTACTGTCTGTGTTAGGGTTTATGTAGCTACGCATGGTTAAGTGAGGGCTGCGTTTCTCCCCTTTCTTCTCGGAGGCTCAGAGAGGGTCCGGGGGAGCAGGGCTGTCTGAGCCCCGGCCCGGTGGGCGCCTGCCCTTGGCTCTCAGTCCCCTGGTCTCTGGCGGCAGCCACGTTGCTGCAACTCCTGGCAGGAGGAGGCTGGAACCCCTGTCTGCTGGCCCGGGTCCCAGGGCGGCAGGAAGTCTAGTGTTCTTTTTTATTTTCTTAACAGACAAAAATTCTTTGACTCCAGAATGATTTCCAGGAATTACAGTATGAGAACTTAGTATGTGAGCAATGCTTTTCTTTTTAAAAATTAAAAATAAAACCAAGGCAGAAGAAACCAGACGGAACGCACCACGCGTGGCCACGGCCACCTTGTAACAAAAAGCGATTGTTTCTGATCCTCTCCGAGGGACTTTCAGGGGAGGGGCTGCTCCTCAGGGGAGACCCGGGGCCAGGCAGTGCTGGGGAGATCCGGGGAGGCGGGGGGCTGCAGTCTCTCCTGCTGCGCCCTTCCCGGAGGTCCAAGCGTCCTCCAGAGGTGGAGGTGCTCCTGCCGCTCGGTAGTCAGGGAATGGCTCAGAAAGGCCCCGGGACTCGGGGCGGGGCTCCGGCAGGGCTGCATCAGGAGGCAGGGCCTCGGGGTCTCCACAGGAGGAGGCTGAGGAGGAAGCGGGGCCTTGGGACCCGGGGCGGGGCTCCGGCAGGGCTGCATCAGGAGGCGGGGCCTCGGGACCCGGGGGGGGCTCCGGCAGGGCTGCATCAGGAGGCGGGGCCTCGGGACCCGGGGCGGGGCTCCGGCAGGGCTGCATCAGGAGGCGGGGCCTCGGGACCCGGGGCGGGGCTCCGGCAGGGCTGCATCAGGAGGCGGGGCCTCGGGACCCGGGGCGGGGCTCCGGCAGGGCTGCATCAGGAGGCGGGACCTCGGGACCCGGGGTGGGGCTCCGGCAGGGCTGCATCAGGAGGCGGGGCCTCGGGACCCGGGGCGGGGCTCCGGCAGACTGCAGCAGGAGGCGGGGCCTTGGGACCCGGGGCTCCGGCAGGGCTGCAGCAGGAGGCAGACAGGGCCTCGGGGTCTCCGCAGGAGGAGCTGAGGAGGTGCGGCCTCGGCGTCCACGAGGACTCCGGCACTGCCCTGTGTGCGTCGGCAGTGGCCCCGAGGTTGCGGCGGGCAGCCCCCTCTGTCCACTCGGGCGTCGTCCCTGGCCGGGTGGTTCCCTCCTCGTCCCTCGCAGGCTGCAGCAGGGCGCTGGCGGAGGCTGCGGTCCGGCCTGCAGGGACTGGAGGCCTGTCCTCCGCGGGCACGCGCTTGACGGTCTCAGCCTCTCAGTTCCTCTCGTGGACCTGCCTCTCAGCCTGGCGGCCCCTCACTCAGCAAGTTGTTCAAGAGCCAGACAAGTCTGCCGTAAGCTGATCTCGGGAGTGACCCCGTCTGTGCCCCGTCTGCGGGTCACACAGACCCACTGGGAATGAGCGGTGAGGCGCGGGAACGTCCGAGTCCGGAGACAGGCAATCGCCCTGGGCCGCCCTTTCCTGCTCCGTTGTTGCGCCAGGAGCCTCTGGGGCGCGATGTGAACGGGGGAGTGTGTGCTCCTATCTATGAACCTGCTGTGGAGAGGGAAGACGGAGCCGCAGGTGGGTCGCTCCTGCAGCAGAGGTTATGATGCTGCTTCCCGAAGGAGCAGAACAGTAAGCCCGGGGAGGGGCACGTGGGGGCCTCCCTGCACTTCCCCTGCAAGCAAGGCACCTAGGACTCCCAGGGCTTGGAATCGTCTCTGGCTGCTTCTGTTGGCAGTCACTATGAATCAACTGCCAGGAGAAAATGAGCACTTCTCTGGAGTAAGGCAACACTCTCCAAAGCTTCTGTAATTTTTCACAAACTGTAATCAACATTCAAACAAAATTTACCAGGTATAGTAGAAAAAGAATTCAAATAGAAATGATTTAAAAAAAAACATTCAATATAAACAAACCCACTGTCAATTTAGGTAAGAAATTTATAAAACCAGAGACTTTAAATAAACATAATTAATGTGTATAGAAAGCCAGATGACATTTTTAAGAACTACATGAAAGACAAAAATCTGTAAACTGATATTATAGAATGAAAATATAATAACTAAAATCAAGAACTCAGTAGATGAATATAATAGTGATGAGATCGAGTTGAAGAGAGGATTGGTTTGCCGAAAGACAGGATTGAGAAAATATCAAGAAAGAGAGACATTTCCCAAAGTGGGAAGTGTACCAAAAGAGCCCAGGAGAATAGAGAAAAGTCTAGAACACACTAACTGGAGATCCAAGAGGGAAAGAGAGAGAAAATGTGGCAAAAAATATTTAAGCAGCCAGTAGCCACGTATTTTTCCAAAGTGGTGAAATCCATCATTTCACAGATTTGGTAAGAATTATGAATATCAGAGAAGAGAAATAGAAAGAAGTCACACTTAGTTACATTACTACAAAGATTTTGAAAACTAAGGACAAGGAAAAAAAGAGCTTGAAGGCTAAAAGACACACCACCCTTAATGAGCAAGAATAAGACTCACACACACACACGATATCTTCTGGGAAACAGTGGAACACAATAATTAAAATTATCAAAGGAAAAACAGACGGTGAAGTATTCTTCAAAAGTAAAGGTAAAAATAGTATTTTTAAGACTAATACAGAATTTGCCAGCAGCAGACCTTCACTAAAGGATTATTTTAGGAAGTTCTGCAGGCAGAAGGCAAATGGCCCCACAGAAATGCAAGATGCTAAAAAGATCACATTGAAAAATAAACACAGGCTTCTATTTAGCAATAATAATGCAGTCCAGATCTATAGAACACCTACATCTAACATATTAACTCGTATCTTTCCCACTAAGTTCAGTAATCTTGTACTCTATTACTGTTTCTTTTCAATACTGAACTGTAAGTTCTAGCTAAATAAGAAAAAACAGGTGTATAGACTGGAAAAAAAAATAATAAAACCCTCTTTTTTTTTTCACATGTGACATGAGTTTCTATGTAGAAAATCCAAAAGAATAAAAAAAATCTTGGGATTAATAAATTATTATAGTGAGTCTGCAGGATACACGCCCATTGCTTTCACTTTTATACGTACCAGCAGTGGATAAGAAGAATTTGAAATGTAAAGCATTATGCTACTTTTGGTAGCACTCTCCACAAGTGAAGTGCTTAGGTATATGTCTAACGAATTATGTACAAGATTCATAGAAGGAAAACCACAGAGTTTAGTTGAATGAAATCAAAGAACTAAATAAATGCAGATATAATCCATGTTCGTGGAAATAAAACTCAATGTTGTCAACATAGCAGTTTTTTCCAGTTTGGTCTGTAGATGCGATGTGGTACCAATTAAAAGGACTTCAGAACACATAACTCCACGTAACTCAGAAGACAACAGGCTGTATCCACAAGACCCATGGAAACAAAGAATCACCTATGTGATTGGAGAGTATCTTGTTCTTCTGCTTGAAACACATCTTTCAGCTTCTGATGTTAGTGGGCGTGGCCAGGGCTGTGCCCCTAGGGATGGGGGTGGGGCAGGAAGAACCTGGCCTCCTCCTGTCTCCCTAGAAGAGGCCCATCTGCCCATTTGGAAATCTACTGCCTTAAGCACAGCTTCTAACTGAGCGCCCAGAAACCGGGGAGACCGCAGACACCTCACTCACCCTCTCCCTGTCCCTCTGTCCAAGTCACCAGAATCTCCCCAGGAGGAACTTGTCACATGTCTGTGTCCCAGTTGTGGCCAGAGGGATGAGTCTCCAGGTCCTCTGGCTCTGACGGCCAATGGGGATTCTGTTAACAAGTCGCACAGGCCTTCGGGGAACAAAGCAGCAGTTTGCTGAGGGAGCAGTGGCTAGTCCTTCCACCCCCCGCCCCACCCCCCACCAGCACAGCCATACCTGAAAGCCCAGTACAGAGCAACTGGGCACAAACACCCACCTCCTGGTTTCTCTCTGGAAGGGGCTTGGCTGTGTACTTTCCCAGCTAATGAGGACTGAGGGTCTGGCTCCCTAGTCAGCCTGTATCTGCTGCTGACTGTGATCCTCCCTTTTGGGCACTGACAGATCAACTGGGGGGGTTCCCAACTGGAGGTGCTGGTGGTAAAGAACCCCCTGCAAAGAGGAGGAGACGTAAGAGACCAGGGTTCAATCCCTGAGTCGGAAAAATCCCCCAGAGAAGGGCATGGCAACCCACTCCTGTGTTCTTGCCTGGAGAATCCCATGGACAGCGGAGCCTGGTGGGTTACAGTCTACGGGGTCACAAAGAGTCAGACAAGACTGAAACATCTTAGCACGCACAGCAGGTCTACTGGGACCTCTGAGAACAAATAAGGTTCTGGACCATCCCAGAAGTTTGAGAAGCAGCCAGGATGATCATCAAGGTTCATCTCCTACCTTAGTGAAGACTGGAAAAGGTGGCTGTTTTTATCTAATGTGCAGAGTGGAGATGAATGAAGAAGCAAAAGAGTGTGTTTCAAACAGAAGAACAAGATAACTTTCCAGAAAGAAATGTTGATGAAATAAAGATAAGTCAATAACTGACGGAGTTCAGAAGGAAGGTCGTAAAGATGCCCACTGAGGTCAGGAAAAGCTGAGAAAGTTTGGCCCGGCTGGACCGTGTTGACTCCAGCACCGTGACCACCTTAGGGCCCGTGTCCACGCACTTTTTTAGAAGCTACTCTGCCTGGTCCTCCGGCAGGTTGCCCCTCGACTCTGCGTCTACCTCCTCCCTCCTCCTGCTGGTGCTCACCCTTGGCTTTCTCAGTTCCCGTGGCCTGAACTGCTGGACACATATGATCCTGGAGGGATGGGGCTGGTTTTGAGAGAAGTGGTGTTGGTGTCTTAGTTGCTCAGTCGTGTCCGACTCTTTGTGACCCATGAACTGTAGCCTGCCAGGCTCCTTTGTACATGGAATTCCGCAGGCAAGAATACTAGACTGGAAGCCATTCCCTTCTCCAGGGGACCTTCCTGACCCAAGGATCAAACTGGGTCTCCTGCAGGCAGGTTTAGGTGGTAGGTGCTCTAAGACGTACGGCTGATTGCCTGGAGGTTGCTGAGAGAGAACAAGGCAAGGTTGTCACGTGGCGTCGCCCCGAGGCCTTGGAGCTGGGAGGATGCACTCAACCTGAAGGGTGTGCTGGGGGAGCAGAGGCTGTGTTTGCACAGGATGAAGGAAAAGCTGTGGTTCTGGGAAAGGACGCTGAGCAGAGCCGGTGGCATGCGCCGCCGGTGTGCAGATGGACCCGGGGACGTTTTGTGTAATGACCGTCGTCATTTCTGATGGTGATGGAAGCAGGGAGAGCTGTAGGCTCTGCTGAAGATTTAAATTTGAGGTTAAGATGACCCCCTCTTCTCTAAATCTGAACTTCCTCTCCTTTCTGGGTGGGATTCAGAGAGAAGCGTCTACTGAGCTGTACCATGTGCTGTCCTGACGCCCCGCCAGGAGCCCAGACCCTGCTGCAGCCACGTGGACCGACGGTGGTCAGGGCAGGAAGTGAGGGAAGCCAGGCTGCTGCCGCCACGGAGAACAGTGCGTCTTTGTTAATTCATTTCGGAAGGAGGAAATTATTCTTTTGTGTCTTGATGAAACAGATGATCCTTCCACTTTTGTGAGAATGAAATAAACAATTCTGAGGCCAGTTGCTTTAAAAAATCTCCTGTTTACACATAAGCTTCTGCCAAAGATGTTGAAGGAGTGAGCTGCTGCTGGTGGTTGGGTCTCTCCACCCCCGCGGCCACATTGCTTTCATTACAGGGTTTGCACTCACTTCCTGGGGTGAAGAATCCCAGGGATTTGCGCTTGGGCCCAACACAGAAGGCACGTGTTTCTTCTTCGGAGAAACTGCCTCCTGCCCCTGAAAGGGTTGGTACCTGTTGCCACCTCTCCAGGAAAGCTCCGTGCTGCGTGCAGAGTTCCTCCAGGCACCGGCGGTCAGTGGCTCAGGAACAAAGTGGAACGTCTGTCTTTACAGAGAAGAACCTGCAATTGAGATTTGGGTTTGGAAACCAGGTTGGGTTGTTTGTCTCAGTGATTCTGAAGTATTTCAGAGACCACAATCACCATAAAATACGAGCTTGGGATCTTTGTTCCTACAGCTGTAGTTTAAGACTTATTTCTTTGTTCATGTTCCATGATTTTGCGTATCATTTTCAAATGGGATAAGCACGGTATATATTTTAAAATTGCTGATTATTTACTTATGTGGCTTAGAAAGCTATCCAAGAGAGAGCTTATTCAGCATGACACGGCCTCAGCCAGGATTCCACAGTCTCAGCCACGTGCTGACTGTGCTTTGATTGTCTACCAACCATGCACCAATTCAGTTTTTAAATTAACACATATTTATGTTAACATATATTTACACATTACACATTGCTAGAAAAAGCCCAAATTATGCTTGATGGTTTTATTGTCTCTCCAAAGAACACAGCAGGACAAACCACAGAAATATTTTCTAAATTAAAATGGAATTCTATAGAGAAGCTACTTCACCTCACAGACATTTAAGACTAACATCCTAGGACTGCTTAGACTTTATTTAAAAATTCACGCTTGTGTTCATAAATAGGTTTGTGGAGAGCTTTACAAAACTAGTATCTGTAGTTTTGTGGCTCTATAGTTTTGTAGATAGTGACATTTGCAGGCCTTGGAGTAAGAAAAAACACCTACTGGGTCAGGAAGAGTGGGCACGAAGCATGCAGACGTGGTGAGCTGGCTGGGTAGTTGCACTCCTCTGCCTGCCTCCAGTGTGGGTTTGCAGATACGGGTCACGAAGGACTCGTGAGCAGAAAGGACACCTCCCTCACGTCTGCCATGATTCACGCCCACACCACCCTTCGGGGATGGCAGCTGCTCCCTTGGTCCACAGGAGAGGTCCCTCGAGGCCCCTGAGAAGCAGTGTGCTTGGCTGGGGAGGAACGGCTGGCGTTCCAGGCCAATGTCAGGAGAAGGCCTTTGTGTGTGATATTTGCCATATGTGATGATCTGTTCGGGATGATCTTTGGCTAGAAGATCCAAGCCATGGGAGTCTACCCCAGTTCCAGGCAACTTGTGCCTATTCTTCAAGGACTGACTCGCCTCCCCGCCTACTGAGCCCGGCCTAGCTGGTCAGGTCCTCCCCTGCCTGAGCCCCGTCTGCCCAGTTTGGGGCCCTTCTCTGCCCCCATGGCTGCTGTAACAGGTCTAGTCATGGTGTGCCGCGCCTTCTATTCTAATTCACTTCAGACACTGCCTTTTGCTCCTGTGCTCAGGGCTCTGCAAGGGCCTCACACGTGGCAGCTACAAGTGCTCCAAGGGGACGACTGTCTGTCTGAGGGACTGCCGCTGGCCCACAGTTATGCCGGCCTGAGCTTGTCCAGCGCGCTTATCGCCTGGTAACCCAGGGCCGGTAGAGACAGTCAGACTTTGTCAAACATCCTGAGTTGTTTGCCAACTGCTTGTGAGCAGCGAGTCCTTGTGATGTGCTGCCCCCTCGGATCTGTGCTCAGCCTCTCGCCCACGACACCCCATGACACTGCCCTTCACCTGCTCAGACGCCGCTCAGGCCACAGAGGAAGCCGGGACCCTGTGAAAGGAGGCCCCCCTTGTTGGGGATGACTGGCAGGGTCACGACTCTTGATTCTGGCCAAACCCTTGAACGTAAACAATCCCGTTCTGGGGAGGGCACGGTGGGGTAGGGCAGTTCACCAGCCCGATTTCTGGGCCTGCAATCACGAATCACCCAGAGGGCCACTGTGGCCTGTCCAGGGGTCAGGGGTCAGGTGTTAGTCATCACTTCAGACCCACACAAACAAGAGAAAACAGCTGACAAGCTTGTGAGGTCATTTTTCTTGAGTAACCAGATTGCATCAGCACCAGCAGCATCTGAGATGTGGAAAATTCCAGAACACTTAAGGCCGTCGTCTGGGAAGCAGAGCCACTGGCCGTGTTCCCTCTTATCCCAGCGCCCGGGGCATCTGCCTCCTGGAAGATGGCTTCGTGGGCCCGTGATGTTGGGTCAGTGTGTGGCGGGGTGGAGCTGTGGCCTCCTGGGGTGGGGCTTCGAGAGTGGATGGAAGGAGCCCCACCCTGCAGAGGTCCTGCTCGTCTGCACAGGGGCCCTGAAGGCCGGCCGCTTCCCCGCTGGAGACCCAGGCCCCACCGGAGCCCCGCTGTCTGGGCTGAAGTGTGCAGAGCTCCCACCTCAGGCAATTTCAGTTACTTTTTTTCTTGTCAATTAATGTGGAATCGAATGCTGCTTTTAACACTAACAGTGTCATCGTTGCCCCGAGAGCTAGAAAACCGATGCCGGGAATCGGCTGAAGAGTCCTTGTGACTCGAGATGGCAGGAAGCTCCTTCGAGAAACGGGCACTGCAACTAGGTGACTCAGACCGAATCACACGCAGTTTTCGACCATCCGTCCTGTGAATTCATTATTTTATTTGCATGTGGTAAGGTTACCTTTCTTCGTGTGGGCTTTGACAGGCATGAAGCCAGGTACCCCATGACCCCAACCCACTGATTTCCTCATGCTGCTGACATGTTGACACTTCGTAGTCACCCCCCAGCCCCAGGGAGCTCATGATTTCCCCCTCCATTCTCAGTATTCTTTCTTTTTCAGAATGCCATAAAAACAAAGCCATGCAGACTTACCTTTTGACTCTGGCTTCTTTCACCCACCACGATGCACTTATTCTCACCTATTTTGCACGTATGAATAATGTGTTATTTTTCCTTACTGAGTAGTGTTCCACTCACCCCTGTAAAAACACCGAAGTGGGTTCTAGTCTTTAGTGCTCGTCAGGCTCCTAAAGAAATTCATATCCAGCTTTCATATGACTTTAGGCTTTTATTCCTCTAGTGTAAATACAAGCTACATTGTTGCACCATCTGAAAGTGTGTGTTTAATTTTGTAAGAAAATGTCGTAATGTCTCCAGAACGCCTGTGCATTTTGCTCTCTGTCTGGCCGTGTTTGAGGGTTCTGACACGTAGGCTTGTTTGTGACCCGAGCATTTCCTATAACACCGTCCCCTGCCAGCCCTGGGTGGTGTGTGCGCGTGTCTCTGTGCTTGCCGCCCCGAAGGGCACGTGGTGTGTGTCATGGTGCTTTGAATCTGCTTTTCCCTGATGACCAATAAAATGTAGCATCTTCTCATGCCTTAACTTTCCACTTGTCTATCTTCTGCAATGAAGCCTCTGTTGAAATCATTGGACAAGTTTTTATGGGATTGTTTGCTTTCTCATTATTGAGCTTAGAGAGCACCTTATAATAGTGTGTAAATAAGTCCTTTGTCATATAAATGATTTGTAGATATTTTACCCATATAATTTTCTTAACAGTGTGTCTTTTTGCAAAAGTTTTGAGTTTTTATGAAGCGAATTTATTTATTTTTCCTTTATGGATCTTGTGTTTGGTGTTAGATTAAAAAACTCATGCTCTTATATATAGTAGTGCTTTGTGCTCACACTTGGGTTAAAAATCTGGGATTTCAGCCTTTGGGTACCATCATACTTCATTTTAGAGAAAAATCACTCTTCATGCCATAGGGGCCCATTTTCAAAAATTCTCAAATTCACTGAGAAAACTTCCACTGTGATTTCATAAAATCATCTTTCACAGTATCTCAAAATATTATTCTCCTTGCTCTATAATGCCAGTTTAGGTAACACAGGTGGACTGGAGAGGCATCTGGTATTACCTATACCAAGATCAGAGGATGAGATGGTTGGATGCTATCACCGACTCAATGGATATGAGTTTGAGCAAGCTCCAGGAGCTGGTGATGGACAGGGAAGCCTGGCGTGCTGCAGTCCATGGGGTCACAAAGAGTCGAAGATGGCTGAGCAACTGAGCTGATACCAAGATCCTACCCTAGCTATCCAAGCATCCCATGACACACCTCCAAAATATTTATATGTGCGTGATCAAGAGATAATGACTCAGTGTTTGCTTTCACAGGAGAAAGATGTTGTTTCATTTTTTGCTTCATAAAGAAAGAAACAGAAAAAAACATATTCTAGACAGTCCCAGCTAGTATTTTTACATTTATATGAGCAAATGAAAGAACCATTCTGGATATAATTTGTCATTTTTTTGCACTTCATTTTAATTTTGCGTAAGTTTTTTCTCCATATATATTAACATTGCCTTACAGTCCTCTCTTTGTAGAGAAAAATAAATTAGCATTTAACACCAAGATATTAAAAACAAGTTGTTCAAACTCCAAAAAATTCCTTAAAATTTAGAACATATGTATGAAAGATGAGTGAAGAATATGGTGTTGATTTATAGAGACGGTTTGGGAATGTGACAATGTTTTAAATATTTTTATTGGGCAGCTCCAGCTGCATTTCTGAAATGTACACTCAGACAGCTCAGCTTAATTTTAAAATATCGCAGGTGACTGATTTCCACTCCACGGGTCCAACTCCGTTTTCCATGAGAACTTTCCAGCTTTTTCCCTACGAGGGTTTTCAGTCCTCCCTAATTACTACTTTTAAACATGCTCTCTTTGGGAGGTGGGTCGTTTTTTTGTCTAGGAAATTCTTTCCTTTGGAGTGGAGCCTGCCACTCTGGAGGGACTCCATGGAATGGTGCGAGATGAAGTGGACAGTCCTAAGTTTGCCAGAGTGATCACGGTCTGCCAGTGAGCCAAGGTGGGATGCTGCCAGGGTGAAGTCACCACGCCCTGCACCCTCTGTGCCTCGCCCGTGCTTTTCCCTGTCTTCCAGGACGGCCGCCTCGCCTTTGTTGGAGTGTTGAGTGGGATCCCTTTCGCTTCCGTATTAAGAGCAGGTTTTCCTGGCTTTCCCGTCGCGTGGACACACCCTTCTCGCATTCACTCAGCGTGTGTTTCTTGTCTCCCAGGCCGCTTCAGAGTCTTCGCGTGATCAGCGAGCTTGAGGGCCCAGGTGATCACGGTCACTTCTACGGAAGCTGAAAAATCCCCCCAAGGGGACTCCAGCGTGCTCATTTGCATGACCAAATCTTTGGCACACAAATGTGGAAGAAGGGCTGGAATGGAGCCGGTAGCTGGTGGGACGACTGAACTTTCCACACAGACAACACAGTCTGAGTGGTTGTTGCTCGTGCCTACTGGTTGGCGAATCGTCTGATATTTCCCCTTATTACGCGTGCTGAATTGAGGACGACATAGGGCCCTGGGTCCTTGGAGGACAGGTCGAGCAAACGTACTCGTGACGGTGACAGAGGTGATAACGTTGGTGGGAGGCTCCCTGGGACGTCAGGGAGAAGGACCCACCAGGTCGTGGGAATGGAAATGCACACCCTACAATGACGATTGAAAAAGGGAAAGGTTATGAGAGACAGATCGGTGAAAAGGGCGGCGCTTCATGTTTCCCAAAACCTAATTCTGCATCTCAAATTACTTCAATTTTCTATGTTTTAAATTTAAAAAACAGCAAACATTACAGCTGAGAGTACTTCAAACAATTATGTATACAGGGGAAATACTGATGTCATTTTTGGTTAGAACTAAATGTCAAAACTACAACTATAAATCTTGAAAACGACAAGAGAAAATCATTATAACCTTGGGTTAAAAAAATGTCTTTTAGCCACACCACACAAAAAACAGACTCCATCAAAATGAAAACTGCTCTTTGAAAGAAGATATCGAGGGAATGAATAAAAAGATAAAACAGTTACAGATCATATACCTGATCAGAACTTCTAGTCAGAACACGTAGATCATTAAAAACTCCTTAATTTGAAGATAAACAACAACAAATGAAGAAAATATTTGAGCAGACACTTCACCAAAGAGGATACATGTATTTCAAATCAAGATATTAATGATATTCAGCATCGTAAGTCAACAGAGGGATGCAAATTAAAACTACAAGGAGAGAACACACCCCTATAAAACACGGCAATTTATAGTACAACCACATCAAGTGCCGGCCAAGATGTAGAGGACCTGGGGCTGTCACTTAATTAAGCTAGTGGAAAAGTACAATAACACAACCACTTTGAAAGACAGTTTAGAAGCTTCCTGAAAGCCAATAATACATGCAACCTACTGTACATTCCATCCGAGGTATATATGACAGCGTATGTCTGCAAAAAAACTTGCAGACAACTGTTCATAGCACCTTTGTGATAGCCAACCTGATTTTGGATGCAAAACAACCTTTGCATCCATCGACAGCTGAATGGATAAATGTTATACAGTCACACAGTGGGGCACTCCTCAGAAGTGAGACTAAACAATAGAATAAAGAGAAGAATAAATCGCACGCCCTACACTGATGAGTCTTAGAATAACTGTGCTGAAAATGGTGACAGAAACCAGACTAAAAAAGTCCGTAATCCGCAATTCTGTTTGCTTAAGATACAAACTACTTTTTAGCAACAGAAAGATCCATGGTTTCCTCAGGACCAGGGGCAGGAGCAGGGAAAGCGGGCGGGGGAATCACAAGTGCATTTGGGAAGGCAGGGCCCTGTGCCTTCCTTTGACTGTGGTCTTTGACTGTGGTGATACTAACAGTTTCTGGGAGCATACTCTATGTTAGAGCAGCAAATTGGACACTTCAAATAGATGCCGTTTATCTTATAGTAATCACTCCACTTGTTAAAAGCACAACAGGATGAGTTTCACTGCGGCGATGATGACGTGTGTCTGTGGAAAGTGGAGGAAATGTGGAAGGAGGTCTGAGGCGCTCCCACCCAGGCCAGAGTAGAAGGTCACCCTGGGAAGACCTCCACTCATGTCGGCATGGAAACGAAGCACATGGCTTCACTGACAGCGTGTCCTTTTTGTTCTGTTTTCTGAATTTATGTTTTGATCTGCTCAGTATTCTTGGAGAAGGAAACAGCAACCCACTCCAGTACTCTTGCCTGGAGAATCCCATGGACGGAGGGGCCTGGTGGGCTAGAGTCCATGGGGTTGCAAAGAGTCAGACACGACTGAACGACCAGCACGCCGTATTCTTGGCTTTGCAGACGGAGCCCTCTGCGCAACTCAGCACCAAGGTACACCTGGCCGACTCCCAGCTCTGCAGAGGCTGCGTTTTGTCAGCAGACAGTTCTCCTCCTCAAGGGACGCAGGGTTTCTCCACATGACTTACCATGACCAGGAGATTCTGGTGGACGATGCGGGAGCACCGTCCCCCGAGCACCAGACCTGCCTAATGACGGTGTTTGCTTCCTCTCCGGCACCCCGAGCATCTCCACAGCCCAGTCTGACCGGTGCCCTCTGAGCTTCCGCCTCTGCAGAGTGCTGAGCAATACTGCCTGAAAGAGGGTCGGTGTTCAAAGTAATTGAGAAATAAGTTTAACAGAGGTTTTTGTGTTTGTTTTCAAAATCCTTTCATTGCACATCTTCCGAAGGTCAAGGGAGGCAGTGCTTGCATGGTTTCCCCAGATATTTTGTCATCAGACGTGGTTTGCTCTGAGCATCTCTTGAAAGCAGCAACCTGCCAAACAGACTCAGCCGAGCTGCAGCAGAGACGGCCACAGGGACACGGGAACTCCGGTCAGCGGGGCGTGCCTCTATTCTGTAGGGATGGTCTCTTTTCCACGGTGACGAGTAAGGAAAATGTCCCTTCCTTCAACAAGTTCCCAGGGAGTGAATATATATTGAGTTGTCCAAAAATTTGATTCGGGTTTTCCCATACCATCTTACAGGAAAACCCAAATGAACTTTCTGGCCAACCCAAGATATCAAGTCCCTTCAAGGGCTATTGTGGGTGAACCGGAGGATAAAGAAGACAGACAGGGTTTCTGCTCTTCTGGAATTATTTTAAGTAGTTTCAGATGATGAAAAGTGCTATAAAGAAAGTACGTCAGGAATGGAAGAGGCCCAGAAAATGAGGGAGTCGGCTGGGAACTAATACTTTTTAAATCTTCTTGAGGATTCCAACCCGGAGCCGAGCGGAGATGAGTGGGCTGGGAGGCCCGGGGAGGGGAGGGGAGGCCTGGCAGTGTCCGCGGAGCTGGGCCGGCTGGGGTGCCAGGCCAGCCAGCAGGCTCCCAGAGGGGAGGTGGTCCAGAGGCCAGGAGAGCAAGCGGGCTGCGGAGAGGGCGGACCGGCCTTCAGCCCACACGGTCAATTCAGAGCCACGAAGGGCATGTTACTTGGATTGGCATGCACGTTTCACCAGGCTTCCTCTGCGGCTGGGCAGGTGGCAGGACTTGGTGCTCTCCGCCTCTGTAACTGTTAGGACTAACTCTTTGAACCCGCACACGGTAAGGTCTGTGTCATGTTGGGCCTGACCTGGAGACCTGAGTAGCACACACACCAGTGCCTCCCGGAGCAGCTGCAGGCTCCCCACCCCTCGCGGTCCTAGGGCAGGGAGCCTCCTGGGGGCTCCACCTGGCGGATGCTGGGCCTCCCCACCTGTCCCAGAGCCCCAGCTCCCCCAACCCACATCCCCAGGCTCGGCTTGGTCCCAGCAGCTCATCTCCAGGGAGCAAGGTTCCCCGCAGGACTCTTCCGATGCCCTGAATTGAGCCGATGCTCTGAGAGTAGGGGGTAGGGGTGGGGTGGGGGATGGGGGTTGCGGGGGTGCCTGTGTGTTTCTGCCACATGATTCTGTATTTGTCCCAAGGCTGTTCCTCCTCTTAGATTTGTAGGCTCTCAGTCAGCCTCGACCGAATCCTGCCTTGGAGCCTGTGATGTAGCTGGTTTTGGTGAATGCAGACTTCACCCATGAGCACCATGACCATTTCCAGGTATCAGCAGCAGTAGACGACGTTCATCTGGGGCAAGACACGAAGCCAGTATTTAATGATGAGGGATGGATGGAGGGCGAGAGCCAAGAGACGGTCTGAAAAACCACTGGCAAAGCGCATAGGAAGATGCGGGTCCATCAGAGAATCACTGCCAGGGTCCCCGGGTGGGCAGGAGGAGTGGCCCTGAGTTGCTCTGGAGGTGAAAGTTGGGAGCAACCGACTTTAAAGGAACAGGAGGTGAAGGTATTCATACTGGAAGCCAGGTGGCCTGCGGGCGCAGTGAGCGGGGCTGGGCAGGGTCCACACACAGTGCCAGCCGGGGGAGCTGGGGGTGCCTGGGGGGGCTCTGTGTGGCTCTGAACCCTGAACCTGCACCCTGCAGCTCGCCCCAACAGCCGAGGAGTCACAGCAGGCATGCTGTGCTGCACAGCCTTGAAGCAACGTTAATAGCTATCAGATGCGACTTCAAATTATTTTTATCTTGGGAAAGGAAAACGTTGACCAAGAAATCATTACATATTTGTTTTCACATTTCTTGGATAGAAACACATTTCTCTGTTTGGTTTGCCCTCCAGCTAGCATTCTGTAAGAGCTGCAAGGAAGGGGTTTTGGAAAATATGAAAAGGAGCCGGCGTGATTTTCTTGTTGTTGTCTTTATTGCTGCTTATATGTTTGTTTTTTGAGCTTTTGATACATTTGGAATATTTCTAAACTTACAGCCTTTATGGGATTTTATCAGATCTGCGGACTCAGATCTGTTATTGTCAGTAGCAGGCTCCAAGCTTTCTCTGGGATGAATTATACTTCTATTCTCTAGGAATTTCTGCTTGTGTTTTCACGAATTATAGAAGCAAATTTCACTTTGAGTTTTCTCAGAGAAACTGCAGTAGCGCACACAGGCCACAAGCACTTTCAAGAAAAAAGCTTCTTTTCATTGCCAAATGAGATGTCACTGAAGCATGTTTCAAGAAAGCTCACCAATATTATGAAGCATCTTGAAAAGATGGAAATAAAGATTTCAGTTTCAAAGAGGAAAGATTACAGGGGTTACAAGATAGACATTACGAATGCTGGCGGGCTTTGAGCGTGGTTGAGAAGAGCCTCGGCTCGTGTGACATCAGGGTGGCTGACTCGGTCTGACACTCCCAAGTGTGGCTCCATGAAAACAGAACGTCATCCTCACAGGTTACACGTGAGGTCACAGACTCCCTACTCTGCCACGAGTCCCAGCGAAACCCAAAAGACAGCTGTGGAAGGGGTGATGTGTGTGGTCGGTGGGACTGGATTGTTTTTCTAAAGATTATCGGGGGATCTAATTCTTGCTTAGCTCAAATATCTTTCTTTGCAATTGATTGTGGATTTCAACCGCAATTTGGATTTTCAATGTCAAGAAAGAAGGCTTGGATGATTTGAAAAAAAGTTGTAGTAATTTAAACATTTTAAAACTCATGGGACTTCCCTGGTGGTCCAGTGGTTAGAACTTTGAGTGTCCACTGCAGGGGGCGTGGGTTTGATCCCTGGTCAAGGAGTTAAGATGTGCGTGTCAGGCAGTGCAGCCAAAAGCAGAATGAACAAAAACCTGGCATAAGTTATTCTTGGATAGACACACCTCTGCTGAATCCTGCACCAAGCTCTTGTCATTCCTTCCTTGTCTCACATGACCTAATTCTACACTTTTCCTGGGTTCACGCCTTGATGCTACATGGCCTGCATTTCACCCCTAGGATCTGGGGGAGGGTCAGTGTTGGAGACCTCATCCCCAGCATTCATGAAGCTCCAGATGTCACCGTCTTACTTAAATTATAATCAAGTGTATGAAAGATCATCGTGTAGTGTTAGGGCTCTTAACTGTTCCATTCCTTAAAGCAGCAATTTTTAGGATCTGTTTTTGCCGTAGGACTTAAATTTAGTTTAGGACATCACGGTAATGTCTACATAGTTCTTATCTGAGTTGTTACATAAATTTTTAGGGCTATAATGATGGGAAAGTTAAATAAATGTCAAAAACATCTTCCCTTAAAGAAAAAGTCCTCATTTCTTCTCAACAATCCATTTCAAACAAAAAATAAATGTATTCTTTATAAGTCCTTTCAGGAGAAAAATGTAGTCATCACTCTAAAAACATGTTTAACCCATTCTCAAGGGACCTAGAATTTATGATCGATTAAAACAAACTTCCTCTTGATAGTTACACTTTCATGTGACTCTTTACACAAGGGCTGAGAAAGGAGTACAGGAAGTGTGTATGTTGCCACAGCAGCTCTACCAAGAATGTTGGCCTGGACCATCTGGAGCGCAAGCATTCCCGTGGAAATTCCTGGCCCCACATTCATCAGGTCCCCGGGAAGGAACATTTCAATGCTGCATATTTCCCCCCTTTTCCAGAACATTTCTTTCCTTTTTTTGCTTTGTACTATACTTTACTGGATGTTACTTTTCCAAGGTATTGTTTGGAGCGGGGGAGGTTAGTAAGAGGAGAGGGCGGTGGAAGAGGAGGGCTTGAGAGAGGTTTGCAAGCTTCAGAGCCAACATGGGTTTGTAGGCCCTCCTTGTCCCTCGGTCTCAGCGGTGACCAGAGACAGCAGCGCTCCTGCCCCCGGGGATCCTGCACCAGTTACACTGCCTTTGACTCCTGGCCCCCACGTGCTAACGTGTGAGGCATTTTACTAACCCACTGCCTGGAAGACCTATTCTTGCTTATTGCAGTTTCTATGAGCTGCACACTTTTTTCAGTGCGTCCGAAAGTAATTTACACTATCTATCACATAAAAAAGAACCTTTATTGACTCCAAGTTAAAGTAGGTTTCTTCTTTATAATTCTTCATATTTTCCGTTCAGTTCAGTTCAGTCCATCAGTGATGTCTGACTCTTTGCGACCCCATGGACCGCAGCACGCCAGGCCTCCCTGTCCACCACCAACTCCCGGAGTTTAACCAAACTCATGTCCATCAAGTCGGTGATGCCATCCAACCATCTCATCCTCTGTCATCCCCTTCTCCTCCTGCCTTCAATCTTTTCCAGCATCAGGGTCTTTTCCGATGAGTCAGCTCTTCGCATCAGGTGGCCAAAGTATTGGAGCTTCAGCTTCAGCATCAGTCCTTCCAATGAATATTCAGGACTGATCTCCTTTAGGATGGACTGGTTGGATCTCCTTGAAGTCCAAAGGACTCTCAAGAGTCTTCTCCAACACCATAGTTCAAAAGCATCAATTCTTCAGCACTCAGCTTTCTTTATGGTCCAACTCTCATATCCATACATGACCACTGGAAAAACCATAGCCTTGACTAGACAGACCTTTGTTGGCAAAGTAGTCTCTGCTTTTTAATATGCTGTCTAGGTTGGTCATAACTTTTCTTCCAAGGAGCAAGCATCTTTTAATTTCATGGCTGCAATCACAATCAGCAGTGATTTTGGAGCCCCCAAAATAAAGTCTGCCACTGTTTCCACTGTTTCCCCATCTATTTGCCATGAAGTGATGGGACCAGATGCCATGATCTTAGTTTTCTGAATGTTGAGTTTTTCATATTTTAAGATATACATTTCCCATCTCAACCAATTAAGCAAAATAGTACATTAAGTTAAGCCCACTTAATTGTGTACTCTTTGAACGATTGATGTCTCTGAAATTAAGTTTATGTAATTTCTAGTAAATTAACTCTAATTCTCTAATAAAGCATTTATTTTCATGTATACCTCAATTTAAGAGTAACTTGTATAGGTAAATGCATTTGGACGTTCTCAGATGTGGTTAGCTTTGTAGGATTTATGTTTCCAACCTCTGATTCAGAGTGTTAGAAAGAACAGTGGTACACAGGCACAGCTACGGACTCTCAAATGGTAACAGTATTTAAAAGTGATCCGTGACACCTGCCTGATTAAGACATTTAGAGACATCTTTGACAATGGTAGTAAAACTTGCTTATGATTCCCGGTGAGATGCCTGGACAACTGCGCTGGCTTTGGAAAGACAGGTTCACACAGGTGCACAGAGATTAGAACACATCTGTGGGGCACACACCACTGCAGGCAAATTTAAACATGTCCTCTTGGACCAAAAGACTTAAGATTTGGGAAAATATGTGACTGGTGGGTTGGAGGACAGGATTCAGAAGCTCAAAACCTCCAGAACCGTGACACTTCATTACAGCAACTTTGGCAAACTAATACACCTGAATTATCAAAAAAGGAATGATTAACTTATAACACACATATGAACACGGTGAAAGTGAGTGAAAGTGAAAGTCACTCAGTCGTGTCTGACTCTTTGCGACCCCATGGACGATTGTCCATGGAATTCTCCAGGCCAGAATACTGGAGTGGGCAGCCGTTCCCTTCTCCAGGGGATCTTTCCAACCCAGGGATTGAACCCAGGTTTCCTGCATCACAGGCAGATTATCAAGCTATGAGGGAAGGTCTATAAACACGGTATGTTGACACATTTAAAGATGATATGTTTGAAGAATAATTAATGCCATCATAAAATATTCACTCTAGAATAGTGAGCAAAACATAAAAACACGAATCCTGGTTTTACTCCCTGCCTGCTACCCGACAGGAGGTGGGTTTGGAGATGAACAGAGGACATGTAAGCAGAGACTTTGTGAGGAGGGGGCAGCAACAGGCTTCGCCCTCGGTCTAATGTGGACAACTGGGTGCGATTTCAAGAACAAAGCTTCTTCTCACTCTGCCAAATGAAATGTTGCTACTTTATTTAGTAACTTGAAACCTTGATTGTGTCATTTGAATATTTATTCATTAGAAAGGCAAATAGAAGCATACTTTGATAATTATTGAGACCATGTGTATAATAAAGGGCCTCGTGCTTTCATATGATCGAGTTGGTTTTGTAATAAGTTATTGGGCTATTTCCTATTTTAGCAAGTTTATTATAGAATTATGGCTCAAGAATTGTGACATATTCTGTAAATAAACTTCACATAGAGGAAATTTGATATAGCATGGCCTATAAACTCTGGGTATAGTAGCACCAATCAAGTTTATTATAGAATTATGGCTCTAGAACGGTGGCATATTCTGAAACTGAACTTCACATAGAGGAAGTTAGGTATAATACGGCCTATAAACTTTGGGTTTAGCAGCACCAGTCTAGATAAGTGTCCTGGGAGGTGATTTGTTCCCTGTAGCTCTAGGAGTTGAGCCCAGCAGTTGTAAAATTGAACTGATTGATAATCTCTGCTCACTGGGGTGTAATTAGATCTTGTCCTCATTAATGGCTACCAGCTGGGCTCTGTTAAGCACCTAATCTTCTGATGTTAAAACAAAATTTCAGTCACTGTCGATAATTATAAAGTTCTTTTGATTATTGAACTAATCTTATTTCAGTTATTCAGTGCATTTTTGAATTTTGTGGCACAGAAGGGCTTTCTGTATGACATGAATACATTCATGTATATCCATATAGTGGATTGGGCTTCCCTAGTGGCTCATGGTAAAGAATCTGCTTGCAATGTAGGAGACCTGGGTTCGATCCCCTGGAGGAGGAAATGGCAACCCACTCCAGTATTCTTGCCTGGGAAATCCCAAGGAGAGAGGACCCTGGTGGGCTACAGTCCATAGTGTTGCAAAGAGTTGGACACAACTGAGCTACTCATCAAGTGGATATATACAAATATATAAAAATATTTTTCACGTTGTTTAAAACATAAAGTATGTAGAATTCCATTTATTTAATTTAATAGATAAAAACTCATCAAGTCATTTGGTGTGTTTGGAACTCAAACAATATGATGTAAAAGCACATCAATTTTCAGTTCAGTTCAGTTCAGTCGCTCAGTCGTGTCCGACTCTTTGCGACCCCATGAATCGCAGCACGCCAGGCCTCCCTGTCCATCACCAACTGCCAGAGTTTACCCAAACTCATGTCCATCGAGTCAGTGATGCCATCCAACCATCTCATCCTCTGTTGTCCCCTTCTCCTCCTGCCCCCAACCCTTCCCAGCATTAGGGTCTTTTCCAATGAGTCAACTCTTTGCATGAGGTGGCCAAAGTATTGGAGTTTCAGCTTCAACATCAGTCCTTTCAATGAACACTCAGGACTCATCTCCTTTAGGATGGATTGATTGGATCTCCTTGCAGTCCAAGGGACTCTCAAGAGTCTTCTCCAACACCACAGTTCAAAAGCATCAATTCTTTGGTGCTCAGCTTTCTTCACCGTCCAACTCTCTCATCCATACATGACTACTGAAAAAACCATACCCTGACTAGACGGACCTTTGTTGGCAAAGTAATGTCTCTGCTTTTAAATATGCTATCTAGGTTGGTCATAACCTTCCTTCCAAGGAGTAAGCATCTTTTAATTTCATGGCTGCAATCACCATCAGCAGTGATTTTGGAGCCCAAAAAAATAAAGTCTGACACTGTTTCCACTGTTTCCCCATCTATTTCTCATGAAGTCATGGGACCAGATGCCATGATCTTAGTTTGCTGAATGTTGAGTTTTAAGCCAGCTTTTTCAGTCTCCTCTTTCACTTTCTTTTTTTTTTTTTTTTTTTTTTTATTATTTTTTATTTTTTATTTATTTATTTTTTATTTTAGTTGGGGGCTATCCTCTTTCACTTTCATCAATAGGCTCTTTAGTTCCTCTTCACTTTCAGCCATAAGGGTGGTGTCATCTGCATATCTGAGGTTATTGATATTTCTCCCGGCAATCTTGATTCCAGCTTGTGTTTCTTCCAGCCCAGCGTTTCTCATGATGTACTCTGCATATAAGTTAAATAAGCAGGGTGACAATATACAGCCTTGACGTACTCCTTTTCCTATTTGGAACCAGTCTGTTGTTCCATGTCCAGTTCTAATTGTTGCTTCCTGACCTGCATACGGGTTTCTCAAGAGACAGGTCAGATGGTCTGGTACTCCCATCTCTTTCAGAATTTTCCACAGTTTATTGTGATCCACACAGTCAAAGGCTTTGGCATAGTCACTCTTAACATGTCCTAAAGGATAATCACAGAAAAGTAATCAGACAGTGATGAATATTTTTCTTGTTACCCAACTGCAAGAGGACTTTGGATGTATAAACAGAGACAAACGTTAAAACCAGGGGGAAAGCCTGCCACACTGCGCAGCCATGTCCTGCCAGGATGCGCTTCTCTTCCAGAGTGAACTGGCTTCTGACTTGGTGTCCCCGGAGCAGAGGTGTCTGTACTTCATATCTCAACCTACGGTACGTACAGAAAAAGACACGGGAGTGTAAAAGGTACAAAGTTCCTCAAGATTGTTTATTCATTTTCGAGTACATGTTTAATGAAACACAAAGAAACTTAAATATCAGTATTTATGTTTGGCATTTTCTGATTTGTATAATGCAACAAAAACTCTACCTTAAACTAATTCCAAAGAATCTAGTTAGTATGTCTCCACATTTATCAAGATACTCAAATCTACCCATACATTTTTGGGTGGGTGGTGGAAAAGCAAAGAAGAAAAGAAAACATTTTTAAAATAGGGACTAGCTTTGAATCTGGATAAAGTTTCATTTGTGGATGAAAGAATAGAATTACTTCTAAAGTGACATGATTTTGCATGTTTATCCTTTTAAGTAAAAGCACAATTGAAGGTCATATTTGCAGGCTGATTTTAAAGTTGATTGCAGCAGTAAGTATTAAAACTATCTTCTCCTTCAAAACATCTGTGAAGCACAAGTGCCCTAGAAAACAGTCTGTCCTGCCCGGTGTTCCTGACAGGTGAGCTCTGAGGGGTCAGGCAGGTAGAGACTGGATGCTGGCTGCCCTAACCCAGAGCTGCGACCTCCTGACATGGAGCCCAGATCCTGTGTCTCTTCCTCCTGTGAGACCTGCGTGATCCCTGATCCCCAGCACAGAGATCCCACAACACGCCTGGGACGTCTCCCCAGCATCACCAGTCAGCGCCTAAAGCTGTGATCAGCCCACCCCCGGAAATACCCTTTAGCTTCCATGACGCTTTCCCTGGGTTTCTCGACTTCCTTTGGCTTCTCATCTGCAGCCTCCACTGAAGGCATGTCCTTCTCTCCCCAGCCATAAAATGTTGGGGTTCCTCCAGTCCAGGCTGGCACACTCTTCCTTATCTTCCACATCCAAGCTGTCTCTAGACACTCCTGATCCATCCAGGGCTGACCATCTAAATATTTGCAGATGACCCCCTTCCCAATCCAGACTGACCCTCTCTGTGCCAGAGCCACAGAGCCTCCTGGATCCTTAATTTTTATTTTGGTTTTCTTCAAGGCACCATACAAACTGAAAAGTAATGACTCCCACACACAAACCTATCTTCGTTGCTGGCACCTCTTCCACTCAACAAAGCAGGCCAGGGACACTGCAAACACCTGCTCCCCCAGGGCCAGCTTGCTCCCTCCTCCCATCAAATGAAAAAGTGTTAGTCACTCAGTTGCATCAGACTCTCTGTGACCCCGTGGACTGTAGCCCACCAGGCTCCTCTGTCCATGGGATTTCTCAGGCGAGAGTACTGGAGTGGGTTGCCATTCCCTTCTCCAGTGGATCTTCCCAACCCAGGGATCCAAGCTGGTTTCCTGTGTCTCCTGCATTGCAGGTAATTCTTTACCATCTAAGCCCCAGGGAAGCCCATTCCATCAAATTATCTGATGCAAAGTCTCTCTGCTGCTGCTGCTCCTTCTAAGTCGCTTCATTCGTGTCCGACTCTGTGCAACCCCATAGACAGCAGCCCACCGGGTTCCACCTTCCCTGGGACTCTCCAGGCAAGAACACTGGAGTGGGTTGCCATTTCCTTCTCCAATGCATGAGAATGAAAAGTGAAAGTAAAGTTGCTCAGTCGTGTCCGACTCTTAGTGACCCCATGGACTGCAGCCCACCAGGCTCCTCCGTCCATGGGATTTTCCAGGCGAGAGTACTGGAGTGGGTTGCCATTGCCTTCTCCGGCAAAGTCTCTCTAGTGTCCTAGAAATCTCCCGCATCATCCCCAGCTCTCCAGTCTGAACTGGGAGTTGCCCTGGACCGCTGCCCTGCTCTTCCGTCTGCCCCTCCCCAAGAGCAAGACGCTTTCTTCCTAAGCAAAGCCCCGGAATACCAGCACCTTCCCACTTTCCAGGAGCTGCCCGTCTCCACGGAGATATTGATGAGATACTTCATGTGGCCTGGTCCGCACACACCTCTGCAGCCGCAGTAGCATCCCTGCCCTGTCTTCCTGTATCACAACCACCCCTCCCGGGAGATGTGAGGAACAGGGAAGCCTGGTGCGCTGCAGTCCATGGGGTCGCAAAGAGCCGGACAGGACTGAGAGACTAACAACAACAACGTTTCTCAGTGTTTCAGGCCTCCCTCAGCCACCTTCCGGGGTTAATCTCAAGCAAACCCCTCACACTGTCTCTGCCCCCAGCAGCCGGTGTAGCCACCTTCCCCGGACACTCCAGCCTCACTTCCTGTTACTGTTCAGTGAAGCCGCGCGAGTCAGAACCCTTCTGCCGAGAAGGCGGGAACCAACTGCTGATCAGAACCAGGACGTTTTATTCTTCTCCTGATTTATTTTGCGTCCAATCATTTGTGCTAAGAATGAGCGAGTGCAGGCTGGCGGCATCGTCCTTCAGGCGCTGCGTCCGTGTCTTCGGGGCGAGCTCTGTGCCCCTCTCTGCCGCACACGCCCTCGCTCCCAGGGACGGGAAGTGGACGTGTGTCCTGAGCTGACGGAGCACCGTCACGTGTCGCACGCCCCAGCTGGGAAGGGAGTCTGCAGCCCATCTCTCTTCTGTCTGGGATCTGGGCCACATGTTGAAAACAAAAGCAAGATGTGTTTCCATGGTTCCTCCGAAACGATGATAGTCCGTGCTCATTCAAGAACCCTGCAGCCCTTGCTCAGATTCCATTTCCCCACCCGCCGAGTTTCTAAGAGGATGAAATGTTAACATCCATGTTAGCGGTTGTTTATTTTTTCGGGTTGTTCTTTTCTGTACAGATGTTGTCTTATTAGTTAAACTGAAAGTGGGCTTCTTCACCATGTGATAAACTTTAGTGACTGTTTGTTTAAAGACTGCTGGGCAGCCAAAAACAACACCCTTGCCATCTTCAGAGCCTCACAACCTCTGACACCCTAATGCTCCAAGGGGAGCTCGTGTGCGGCTGTCCTCGCCTGACTTTTAGGTCTTGAAGCCACATGCGGTGCAGCAGCTGTCCTGACTGGTCTCTGAGTTTTCAGCATAGGGTAGCCCCTGGCTTACTTTCAAGCTGCCCAGTGTGTTCTGTTTATTTTTCCTGCATCTTCCAAGACCAGCTCAAGAAGAATGAGAAATAGACTCGATGGACTGATAAATGGGAGTTCCCAGGGATGAGAAGGAGCAAACGGACTCTGAGGGGCCTGGAACTTTCCTCGCTGCAGTTAGTCCTCTCGTGGGCAGGGAGCTCTCTGCTGCAGGACAGGAATTTAGTTTTACGTGTGGAACACTCTACAGGAAGGCAGCTCCTATCTGATGGCTGCACAGGTGGCCCCTGGTGGCCAGGAGGCGTGGAAACAGGTGCAGGCCTGATGCTAGGGTGTTTTCCTTAACACCACACACTCAGTAGTTGGTCTGAGGTCTGTCCGCATCAGGCTATAGATTTGTTTTTAAATCCCCTCACCTTGTGCTTGAAAATATATGCCCTTTATCTCTTATCAAATGCTTCCTTCCCAGAAACGAAGTGGAGTCCAGTCACACCAGCGATTGCCGGCGTCTTTGGGAAATCCGCCCTCTGCTCCTGGCGGTGGGTGTGACTTGTATGAGTCTGAGAAGCGAGGCTGCGGGGAGTGAGATCCAGCAGTGATGGGGAGCTGGGATGGGGAGCCTCAGGGTCTGATCCCAGAGGGCGATCTTCCCACTGGGCACCGCCCCTTCCCAGGGTTCAAGTCTCCGGTAGCCTGGGTGGGGTTGGGGGGGTCTTGGGTCCACAATCACAGATTCCAATTAGCCTAAATTTGCCCCCCAATCCAGCTGGTCCCCGACTTTCTGGAAAAACTAACTCAGACATTTGCTGTTTTCTTCAAACTTTGGATGTCTCCCCTCCCCTTTCATTCTGGACGCAGCTGAGTTCACCTGAACTCAGAGGGAAAATTGCATTTTTTTTAAGGGAACTCTTACAAATTCCTTATAGTAAATGACCCACCTACACATGACAGACATTCCGTTTCTCCTCCTGATTTTCACAGCTTCAATCGCTGTGTGTCATGGGTGTGAGCTGGACCTATGCCAGGCTTACAGCTCCCTGAGTCTTTACAGGAGAATGTGACCAGCCTCCGGACGAGACGCACACGCCCCAGGGCCCGGCAGCCCCCCTCAGCACCAGAGGCAGCCACGCTGTGGCCACTGATTCTCTTCACTTTTTCTTTCCTTCTCGTCAGTGCGGTGACTCGGGGCACGTACTCCTTGTTGGCCGGGCTTCTCTTGGCGCACATGCTGCATGTGGGCTTCGTGGAGTCACCAGGTTTATCGGGACTTGGTTCCTCGTCCTGCCCTGTCCTGTCCTGGGCGCCGATGGAGGGGCCGCAGTCCACCCACTTTCCCGCTGATCCACACGGGGTCTGTGCCCACCCGGGGCTCTTATGAATGAAGCTGAAATGAGTATTGTGCACGTCTTTGATGAATACATGTACTCCCTTTTATTTACTGGATTTTATTAATTTTCTATTGTTGTGTAACAAATCACCACAGGCTTGGTGGCTTCACAGCACACTTATTATCTCATGGTCGGCTGAGCTAGGGTCGGGCTCTGCCCACCTGGGGCCTCCGCTCAGGATCACCCACAGCTGCCCTGAGATGTTCAGACCAGATTCTTTCTGCATCCTGCTTGTTGTCTGAGTCAGGGGGCCCCTCAGGGCCCCTCCCTGTGCCCCTCACGCCCCTCCCTGTGCCCCTCACGCCCCTCCATGTGCCCCTCATGCCCCTCCCTGTGCCCCTCACGCCCCTCCCTGTGCCCCTCAGGGCCTGTGGCCCTCACGTGGCTTTTCCCTGAACACCTTATGTCACAGCAGCCTCTACAAGGCTATGGGAGGTGGGGGTTTCTTCCTTGGTGATGAGAGTTGGAATCTGGCAGCCTGTGCCCTGATCTCAGGGATGCCCCCCTCGCCAAGCAGCACAGCCTGTCTGGGGTGACATCCATCTCCCCCCAGCGAGCATCAGGATTCAGTTCTTCCCCTCCTCACCAACACGGATGGGGTAGTTCTGTGGTCTGTGTGCTGCTGGCCTGGAGACAAAGGTTCTGAGAGAGGCTGGCCAGGTGGCGCTGGCTTGTTTATTGTGACCTCGGTCAAAAGTGACCCTTGGAAGGGTGTTGGAGACTCATGTTGAAAGGGGTCTGTCCAGGGTCTGTCCAGAGTCTGTCCGGCCTGCATTCCCTTCCTTGAGATGTGTAATCGGGGGCCTGTCTCCAGGAGGGCTTCCCAGGGTGTGTACGGAGCATCAGCCATGTGGGCAGAGAGCCTGGAGCCAGCCTCCCCTCTGGGCGGGCAGGTCCTCCAGCGGATCCCAGCAGCCCAGAGCACCTACCGTGGAGATGGCGTCACTGCCCCAGGAGGCTGACTCACCGTCCCATCCACCCACTTGCAGCCTGACTCACGCTCATGCTCAAGGCTCTCCCAGATGTCTCCAGCCTCCTTCAGGCCCACGGAGTCTTTGATTCCCTTTGTAATTATTAGCACAGGGTCCTTGGGGAGAGCAGGGTGAGGTATCTGGAACTAGTTTCTTTGAAGTGGCTCCAGTTTGGCACCTGCTAACTTTCAAAACATCTTTCAGAAAATGACCAAAACTCTCCACTTGTGCCATAAAACACATTGCATCTGACATTTGCTCCTTGTTACACTGAAAGCCATCGAACTTCTTCTCTGGTGCATTTTAAAGAGAACGCAAGGCGCTACTCGGAAATCAAGAAGCTGATTTCACCGGCCACTCACGCAGAAGGCTAGCCTCTCTGAGTTCAGTGTGATGAGGAGGCTGATGGATGTGTTTTTGCCTCTGTATTTTGGACAGCCTGGGTGGAAACATGGCCCAGAGGGAAAACCAACTGGCAAAGGCAAGAATTCTCTTAAAATTAATCATCACCGTGATCATTGTCATGACCCTGTCTAAATATATTCAGCCTAGAGCAGTCCTTTTAACGTAGTTCAACTCTAAATGCCATGTGAAACTGAGAACACAAGCATTCACGTGTCACCTGGTGTGAGATTGCTTGTCTATGAAGCTACAAGTCAAACACCCTCAAATTTCCTTTGCTCTTCTCAACAGTGCTTTTATTTCTAGTTTTCAGTTCCTCGAGGTTCACGGATGACGCTCACGGAGAGCCGAAATGGGACATTCTACACCCACCTGACTGCACACAAGTGGCGTTTTTCTTCTCGCCGATTTATACTCATTCCTCTAAGAAGCACCAAAAATAGGCAGGTCGTTCAATGAACATTTAAGAGTTTCAAATTGCTTAAAAACTAACCCATGCCTAGCTGCCTAGGATCTACAAGGAGCCATGAATTAGCCTAATTCCCAGTGCTAATACCCTGCCTTCATACATAGACCTGGTACACAAGAAAAGCATACTACTGATGTCAAAGTGGTAAGAATTGAGAATTTGATGGACTATAGTGCAACTAGTTTAAGACCCTTTGCCTGCATCACGTGAAATACAGTGACTCAGATGGAAAAGTACCACATTTAGGGGACTCAAATGTGGGGCAGGCACGGCCGGCAGGAGCCATCTATGGACCACTTTAGGCTCTAGGTCCTCTGTCCTCAACACTGACCCTCTGCACCTGCCAATGCTGCCACGCTTTGTTCAGAGTCGGGCTTTGTGGCCCCGAAAGGACAGCTTGGTTAAAAGAGGTTATTCCTCTTCTCATCTGATATTTTTCTTTTCTTTCTTTCTCCTCCTCTTTGTTCAAGGAAACTTGGTGATTTTTCTAGATTTCTTTTCGGGGAAAGGAATAGATTTAAATGAAGTCATTGTAGGAACAATCCCACGTGGCTGCCTTTATGCCCAGCATGTAATTCCTGGTGCAGCAGTATGTGCTTCGACAGTTTTGTTCTGTGACAAAGACATCTTATAAAACAGAGCAGGAACTTTCTGGGTCAGTGGACAAAGTGAACTTCTGATTAATAGAGGATCAGACCATACAATTCTCTGAAAACAAGTCTCTTGGGATTGAGTTGTTAATTCACCAAAGTTGCTAAAGTACCAGCTTTACTAACTACTGAAGTTACTAAGGTACTAATTACTAAAGCTGCTAAAGTATGAAAGTTACTGAAATAGAGGGTATAACGTGAGCGGTTTTGTTTTCCTTTTTGGTTACTAAAAAGCGTCATAGATTATCTATACTCTAGAGTTTATAAAGCACTTTCTCCTCCACTTACGTTTTATAGTTTCACTCTCTTAGAAGCTCTGTGATGTAAGTGGTTCAGCTATTTGTATCTCATAAAAAGAATATGGTGCAAATTGGATGACCTCCTCTGGGCCACCCAGAGTCATTCCTGAGCTCAGCAAACATTTTTGTTAACACATGTGTGCACCCTTTTGTTCATTCAGTCATGTATTTATCTGGCAAATATGATTAATCACTATAGGCTTATTTGAATTCTGACACCCTGAAAAATACAGAGATTATCTGCCCTTATCAAACCTGAATGTGTGGGCATATATTTAATGGCAGTAAATGATGCTACCTTAGTTTAAATATATCCAACATTTTAAAATTGATTATTAAGGCACTAAATTAAATGTTAGAAGTTGAGGATGTAGGACTGAGTCATGTACATACTATGTAGTCAAATAAATATTATGGATAAATATTAATCAGCTTCTCTTAAAAAAAATCCTGACAACTTTTCAACAGCACTTCAGCCACTGATGCCCAGTACTGACACACACTACGTGTCTGGTCTCCTCTTATACCTGCAAGCTCTTCAGTACTGAATAGTCAGGTAAACTGCAGACATGTAAGAGGCAAACTTAAATTATTCTCTAGATGCCTGATGACTCAGCCAAAGCTTTCAGGTGAGACCAATGATGATGAAACGTGCGATATCTTAAATGCTAGTCATTGTTCGTTACATGCCCCAGAGATAGAGCAAAACTTTCTTAAATACAATGGCATCAAAAATATGAATATCTTGGAGGCTTCCTGACTAATAAGTAGCTCATCTTATTAAAAATATCAAAATGCAGAGACAGTTCACGTGTAGTTTTGGTGTCTGAGAATCTACGTTATGGATCAAAATTAGTCAAAAGAATATTTGGTTTGCTTTAGCAATCATCCACACTGCACTAGGGTTATGTAAGAAAGAATTATGAAGTTAGTGTGAAGTTTTGGAAACAGAAATTGACATGAAATAACTGAATAAAAGTTTAATGAAAGTATATCTGGAAGATATTATGAAGTAGAGTGTGTTAGTTATAAAAATGATAAAGCCCCCAAATTTTATATATATCCTGGAAAGACTGGAATAGAAATCTTTCTGGTCCTTGAAATATATATATATATATTCAGTAAACGCATTTCACTTAAATGAGTTTTTCACTAAGTAGCCATTACCCGATTTAAATCATGGAATCACAGTTAAGAAAAGTGTGATATGGGAAGGTGTCTTCACATGAAAGAGAGACTGGAAAAGTCCGGTGGGAACAGGTTCAGAGGACCATCCTGAGTGGGTAAAGTCGATTAATAGGAAAAACATCTGCATGAGGGGTAAGAGTATACAGGCATAGAAGTATTATTTTTTAAAGGTTGTGAGCTCAGCCAAAAATAAAGATGTAGAAAAATTAAAATTCTTTCCCCACATATATGTTTTCTTTTCCAAAAGCGTGATAAATTATTCTTTGAAGTCAATGTTTAAAATCAATAATATAGGCAAATATTGTGAGTCATTACATATTCTTCATCTTAATAAGGGGAATTTTTAAAGCTTAAAAGTTAGGATGGGTAATCAAAATGTTGCTATAGAAATTATATATATATATATATTTGAAATGTATTAGAAGCTCTTTTAAAATAATAAAATGATACAAGTTTAGAAGTATTTCCTACCAGAACCTGAACAACAAGATTTAAGATTAAATTCACGCTAAACTGTGAGCTTTGTACTTTTCCTATTTTTCATCAGCAGTCTCCATATCATTGCAAGCTCTGAGATTATGATCTTGGCTCCCCATTGGACAGTCAGCTTTAAAACTTTAAGCCACTTAATGGTTCCCAAATTAATGGAAAGCAAATAGCTCCAATTTATTTCAATATTTATTTTAAAATATGAAAGGCTGGTTCAGTGTTTGGAACCAATTATGTAACCCATCACATTCATAGACTTTTAAAAAGAAAAATCACAGGATTATATCAACAGAGAGAGAAAAAGTGTTTGCCAAATCCAACTCATCATGACAAATAACTAGGAATAAAGAGAGTTTTTCAACTTAATAAAGACTATCTACAAAAATGTACAACTAACTTCATACTGAAAGACGAGAAGCTCTAAGCTTTCACGCTAAGTCCAGGCACGTGGCGGGGCCGTCTCATCACCACTCCTTTTAATACCACGCTTGAAGTTCCAGCTAATACAGTCAGGCAAGGGGAGGAAATGAAATGTGGGCAGACTGGGGAGGAGAAGGAGAACTGCCTTTGTTTGCAGATGACAATGTCATCTATGTAGAAAATTTGAAAGAACAGGCAAAAAAAAAAGAAACAGACAACAAAACCCTCCCGGAACCTGGATGTGATTGCAGTCGGGTTGCAGGATACAAGGCGGACGTGAAAATCATTTGCTTTTTTATACGCCAACAATGAGCAAACTGAATTTGAAATTAAAAAGCACAATTCCATTTATAGTAACCCCCCTCAAAATGAAATACTCAGATATAAAACCAGCAAACTATGTACAAGAACTATATGAGGAAAACCACAAAGCTCTGGTGAAGAAAACCAAAGATAACGTTAAAAATGGAGAGGTTTTTCGTGTTTGTGGGTAGGAAAACTCATTACAATCATGGTATCAGTTCTTCTCAACTTGATCTATGGATTTAATATGATCTGAATCAAATATACTGTGTAGATATCAACAAAGTGATTCTAAGGCTGTATGGCAGGTAAGAGGCCCGGAATGGATGGCATAACATTGAAGGAGCAGAAGGAAATTGGAGGACTGACGCTGCTCAACTTCAAGACTTATCATTAAACAGCCGCAATCGCGATCACGTGGTATTAATGAACCACTAGACAAACAGGCCAATGGAACAGAGCGGGGATCCCAGAAATAAACCTTCGCACAGTCCACTGGCCTTTGACTAAAGGCAGCACAATGGAGCAAAGACAATCTTTTCAACAAGTGATCCTGGAACAACTGGACGCCCACCTGCATAAAAAATAAATGAGATGCACTTCTTCTACTCCTCACAAAAATTAACTCAGAGTAGAGCATAGACTCAAATGTAAAATCATAGTGAAAAGCTTAGAAAATCACATAGGAGACTAGATGACTTTGGGTATGCTGATGACATTTCAGATACAACACCAAAGGCATAACTCAGAAAAGAAATAATTGATAAACTCGACTTCACCAAAATTGAAAACTTCCGTTCTGTGAAAGACAATGTCAAAAGAATGAGAAGACGAATCGCAGACGGGGAGGAGATATTTACAAAGGCACAGATGATAATGGACTATTATCCAAAACACACAAAGAACTCTTAAAGCTTAACAACAAGAAAACAAGCCACCTGATTAAAAAATGGGTTAAAACCTTAACAGACACCTCACTGAGGAAGGTATACAGGTGGGAATAAGCATATGTACAGATGTTCCATATCATGAGTCACCAGGGAAATGCAAATACAACCAGATGTCACAGCTCAGCTATTAGAATGGCCCAAATCCAGAACACCGAAAACACCAAACGCTAGCATGGATGTGGAGCAAAAGGAACGCTCATTCATTGCTGATGAGAATGCAAAACGGTATAGCCCAGCCCTCTGGGAGATGGGCTGGTGGTTTCTTACAAAACTAAGCATGCTCTTAGCCCCTGATCCAGCAATCATGTTAGCTGGTGTTTATGCAAAGGACTGGAAAACTTACGTTCACACAAAAACCCTCACATGGATGTTTATAGCAACTTTATTCATGACTGCCACATCTTGGAATCACCGAAAATGTCTTTCAGAAGGTGACTGTACTGATAAATTGTGGGCTAACCAGACAGCAGAATATTATTCAGTCCTAACAAGAAATGAGCTCTCAAACTATGAAAAAACATGGAGGAAACTTGAATGCATATTGTTAAATGAAAGTCACCAATCTGAAAAGACTCCATACTGTGTTATTTAAAAATATGTCATTCTGCAAAAAGAAAACCTGAGACAATAAAAGGTCAGTGATTGCCAGAGGGTCAAGGCGGGGACATGAGGACTTTTATGGTGGGAAATACTAATACATGGTGTCAAATACTATGATGTTTGTTACATGTCATACGTTCAGTTCAGTCGCTCAGTCGTGTCCGACTCTTTGCGACCCCATGAACTGCAGCACGCCAGGCCTCCCTGTCCATCACCAACTCCCAGAGTCTACCCAAACCCATGTCCATCGAGTCAGTGATGCCATCCAACCATCTCATCCTCTGTCGTCCCCTTCTCCTCCCGCCCCCAATTCTACCCAGCATTAGGGTCTTTTCCAATGAGTCAACCCTTCGCATGAGGTGGCCAAAGTATTGGAGTTTCAGCTTCAACATCAGACCTTCCAATGAACACCCAGGATTGATCTCCTTTAGGATGGATTGATGGGATCTCCTTGCAGTCCAAGGGACTCTCAAGAGTCTTCTCCAACACCACAGTTCAAAAGCATCAATTCTTCGGCGCTCAGCCTTCTTCACCGTCCAACTCTCACATCCATACATGACCACTGGAATAACCATAGCCTTACTAGACGGACTTTTGTTGGCAAAGTAATGTCTCTGCTTTTACATACGCTATCTAGGTTAGCCATAACCTTCCTTCCTAGGAGTAAGCGTCTTTTAATTTCATGGCTGCAGTCACCAACAGCAGTGATTCTGGAGCCCAAAAAAACAAAGTCTGACACTGTTTCCCCGTCTATCTCCCATGAAGTGATGGGACCAGATGCCATACGTTTACATGTCATACGTTTGTCCAAACACATAGGACGTACAACACCAAGGATGAACCCAAGGGTAAACCACGGACATTGGGTGGTTGTGATGGGTCAGTGCAGGCTCGGCCATTGTAACGGATGCCCCTCTGGTGGCAGATGTTGATAATGGTGGGGGGTGGGTTGTATGTGTGGGGGAAGAGGGTGTATAGAAAATCTCTGCAATGCCTTCTCAATTTTGTTGACCTCAAACTGCTATTAAAAAGATAAAACAAAAAGATTAATTAACATGACCAAAGCTTTAGAATTAATACTTTATACAAGAGTTTGATATAGAAAAATGCAACAAGTAAAAGACACACAATGTATCTAATCAGTATTTGGAGAGAAATATTTTATATTCATATTGTTCAATACATAATATAAAATACAAGAAAAAGCAATGAAAGCAGAGGAATCAGCTTATAAATGTTCACTACTTGGTTTACATCTTTTTTGTATCCATCTAGGTCTTTGGGGAACAAATGCCACATTAGAGTTAGAAGTACAAGAGATTTGTTGTTGCTCTTTAGTTGCCAAGTCATGTCTGACTCGTTGCGACCCCATGGACTGCAGCACGCCAGGCTTCTCTGTCCTTCACCATCTCCCAGAGTTTGCTCAAAGTCATGTCCGTTGAGTGGGTGATGCCATCCAACCATCTCATCCTCTGTCATCCCCTTCTCCTCCTGCCTTCAATCTTTCCCAGCATCAGGGTCTTTTCCAATGAGTCAGTTCTTCACATCAGGTGGCCAAAGTATTGGAGTTTCAGCTTCGGCATCAATCCTTCCAGTGAATATTCAGGGATGATTTCCTTTAGGGTTGACTGTTTTGACCTCCTTGCTGTCCAAGGGGCTCGCAAGCATCTTTTCCGGCACCACAGTTTAAAAACATCAGTTCTTTGGCGCTCAGCCTTCTTTATGGTTCAACTCTCACATCCACACATGACCACTGGAAAAACCATAGCTTTGACTAGATGGACCTTTGTCGGCAAAGTGTTGTCTCTGCTTTTTAATGCACTGTCTAGGTTGGTCATAGCTTTCCTTCCAAGGAAGAAGCGTCTTTTAATTTCATGGCTGCCGTCACCATCCACAGTGACTTTGGAGCCTCAAACACTGTGACAAAGGAAACAGGGGCATAGGTGGCAGAGGGCAGAGAGCCTTAGGCAAGAGAAGCAGGTCTGACACGTGAGGGATGATGGTGAAGGGGAAGGTTTGCTGGAAGGAGCCTCAGAGCACCTCTGAGAGTGATTTTCATACAGCACTGTGCTGGGCTCTGGGCAGTCCACGAGGGGCACAAGGGGATGGGAGGTTAACACCCTCGTGAAATGAGGGAGTAAGTGTCTCACATTCTTAATATTCTGCCAAAATAATCTCATCTTCATAGAGTGTACAGTCAGCCCCCAAATCAAATGCAGAGACGTTCTTTATATCTATAAACGAAAGGGTTGGAAATTATGGTTTCAACTTCCAGGAGAAACTAACAAAAATAGTAGGTGACAGTGTGTGAGGTTGTAACGGACGTGCAGGCGGGGGGTTCTGAGGGCTCGGGGCTGTTCATTTTGCACAACTTAACAAATTCCAGGAACCGCATTTTCTCCATTTCCTGACCCAGAATTTGAATTCCATTTAAAATGGAATGATTTGAAAGTTAGTTCTTCAATAAATTTAAGAACACAAACTAAGTATAAGAAAAATGGGTTTCCCCGCCAAACATCTGCTGTTGAAATCCAGATCCAGACTGCCGAGCCTGAGTCAAGCCCGCTTGGATTACTTTAATCCTGATAAATGCCTATTGAAACTCCAAGGCCTTCTTATACTCAATTTAACTGCATCTTTCAAGATACTAAAATATAAAGGCCACAGCTCTTTGCATACAGTAGCTCATATTCCAGCTTCCAGAAAGAGAAATTTCAATCCAGGAAAGACCCTCCATTTGGGGTAACGCTCTGGGCTTGGAGTTTCACTTCATCTTCTTTCAGATGAGTCATTTAGAAGACCTCAATCCATCTTTGGTATCCAGATGTGCTGATTATTTAAAAATTGCACATGTGTTTCAACAGGAAACAGCTTAAATATGTGGTTGTATTTTAGAAGAAAATAAAGCGTTTAAAAAACCTCATCCCCAAATTTATGTCTTCAGTATAGGAACAACAGGCAAAGCATTTAGTGGAAGAAAAATGAAACTAGATTTTCTCCGTCATCCATCATTTCCTCTCCACTTCAAGAGGAAACTTTCCCAGAAGCACGCGTGGCATTGCTGAGGCACCAGGCTCTGGAGCTCCCCGGGCACTCCCCCTTCACGTGATGATTCAGACAGAAAGTGCAAGAGCGTCTTTTTCATGTAGAAAGTCAGTAGATTCAAAGAACGATACAAGAACATTACACTTGAAAGAAAACAGAAATGCTTTATTTTGTCTTTTTTATTTCATAAATACAAAGACTGAAGCCTAGAGAAGTGAAGCAGTTTGACCAAAACTCAAGTTAGCTGGTGACAATGAGAAATGAAATGTCGAGAGAGGAGTTTAATGAAAGCTTTGGTTTATCTAATTGTGATTTTGGAATATGTTAGAGATTACAATTGGAGTTGTGTGGTGCAGGGGTAAAAACTAGGTGGTAAATCAATCAAGAAGCATAAATATATAAAAATTTTAGAAATTTTATTGAAGTATAGTCGATTTATAATCGTGTGTTAATTTCTGCTGACAGCAAAGTGACTCAGTTATTATATTATTTTCCATTATGGTTTATCTCAGGATATTGAATATAGTTCCCTGTGCTATACAGTAGGACCTCATTGTTTATCCATTGTAAATGTCCCAATCCTCCCCTCCCCACCCCTCTACCCTCGGTAACCATACTCTGTTCTCTACGTCTGAGTCTGCTCCTGTAGATATATTCATTTGTCATATTTCAGATTCCACATATCGTATGGTATTTGTCTTTCCCTTTCTGACATACTTTGCTTAGTATGATAATCTTTAGTTCCATCCATGTTGCTGCAAATGGCATTATTTCATTCTTTTTAATGACTGTGTAATATTCCATTGTGTATCTGTACCACATCTTCTTTACCCACTCCTCTGTTGATGGACATTTAGGTTGTTTCCATGCCTTGGCTGTTGTGAATAGTAATGCTATAAATATAGGGATGTGTGGATCCTTACATGGATGCAACTAGAGTTTATCATACTAAATGAAGTGAGTCAGAAAGAGAAAGACAAATACCATATGAAATCACTTATATATGGAATCTAAAATATGGCACAAATGAACCTATCTACAAAACAGAAACAGATTCATAGACATAGAGATCAGACTTTGTGGTTGCCAACGGGAGGCGGGAGGGAGAGGAATGAGCTGGGAGTTTGGGGTTAACAGATGCAAATGATTATATTTAGAATGAATAAGCAAGGTCCTACTGTGTAGCACAAAGAACTATATTCCATATCCTGTGATAAACCATAATGTAAAAAAATATTAAAAAAGAATGCATGATGTGTATAACTGAATCACTTTGCTGTGGAGAAGAGATTGGCACAATGTTATAAATCAACTATAGCTCCATTAAAAAAAGTTTATAATGGGGTCTACCTCATACCAATCAGAATGACCATCTTTAAGAAGTATCATTATTGTTTAATAAATGCTGGAGCAGGTGTGGAGAAAGGGCACCATCTTACCCTGTAGGTGGGAATATAAATTGGTGCAGCCACTATGGAAGGTCCTCAGAAAGCTAAAAATAGAGTTGCTATATGATCCAGCCATCCCACTCCCGGGCATACATCCAGATGAAAATGTAGTTTGAATAGAAATTGATTTTATTAAGATCAACACTTAACAGAACAGATAAAGATTTCATTGCTCTTGGGAAAGCTGACAAAACTTTGGGCAAAAATTACATGTAGACCATAACAACTGTTATCAAATGGTCTACAGCTGTACTGGAGATGAGGTCATATGAATGTACCAGAAGCAAATGTAGGTTGATGAGCCGAGATGAGAACTCTCGGCATTTCTTCTGCCTGGTGTTTTCTGGGTTGCTGGGTCTGTGGTTTAGTGTCGGACGTTAATCTGGGGCCCTGGCAGACACTATCGTTTCAAACCTCCCTCCTTCCCTTCCCTTCCTCCCCTTCTGGTGCCCGTTACCCCGGGCCGCGTTCTGGTGCCCGTTACCCCAGGCTGTGTTCTGCCTGCCTGCTGTCTTTGCCTCTGCGTTTCAAGGCTGGAGGTCTCTGCGAGATGCCTTCCAGCTCAGCCACGCACAGTCAGCCGACCAGTCCATCAGAGACGCTCTTTATTTCTTTCACATTTTTTTTCAAATCTCCAGCATAGACGCTGGCTCTTCCTTGGGATTTGCCTCTCTTCTTACATGGCTCACCTGCTCTTGCACGCCACCCACTGTACCTCTTACAGCCTGTGGCAGACTCACCATAGTGTTTTGAACTCCAGGTCTACTAATTCCAACACCCCCCACCCCATGTCTGGTTATGATGCTTGTTCTTCAGATTGTGGTTTCTATCTTTTAGTATGTCTTCTAATTTTTGTCTGATAGCCAGACATGATGTAACCAGGTAAGAGGAGGTGCTCAAAGAGGGCCTTGAGGGATGTGCTGGGGTGGGGGAGGGGAAGCACCCTCTAGTCCTGAGACCAGGCCTCAGTTTAGAAGCACATGAGTGCCTGGACTAGATCTTCACTGGGCATCTCAGGATGGCTACAGGGGCCCAAAGGGGGGCATCTCCCTTCGCCCAGGTCAGTTACTTTCGGAGAAAACTGCAGCTGGGCAGGCACTGGCAGCCAGTCTTCCCCGAGGGCAGGCCGTGGGCAGGAGAGCAGAGCACGTGCCACCCCACCGGTGCTCTTGGTGGGGGCAGGGAAGGGGAGGCAAATGTTTCACTTCAGCTTGAAAGCTTGTAGCATCTTTATGAAATTACAAAATCACGTGTAATTAGAAATGGCTTTTTGTTCTTGACATACTGATTTCAATGCAAATTTCTGTGAATTTGGTTGAAAATGTAGAGGCAGTGCTGGACTCCTCTCTCAGAACACCATGCCTGGGAGCAGTGGTCACTCACTGGAGCTGTGGTCCGGTCTTCCCAGCTGGACCCCCACACTTATGGTCTTAGGGTGAATTGCTAAATCTTTGACTGCTGTGTTGATTCTGACTATAAATTTCACATCTTGGATTATTGGGGGGAGGTCTAGACTCAGGAGGGGGGGTCTAGATGCAGGAGGGGGTCTAGACTCAGGAGGGGGATCTAGGCTCAGGATGGGGTCTAGGCTCAGGAGGGTGGTCTAGACTCAGGAGAGGTCCAGGCTCAGGAGGGGACCCAGGCTCAGGAGGGGGTCTAGATGCAGGAGGGGGGTTTAGACTCAGGACAGGGTCTAGACGCAGGAGGGGCTCTAGACTCAGGAGGGGGGGGTCTAGACTCAGGAGGGGGTCTAGACTCAGGAGGGGGGGTCTAGACTCAGGACAGGGTCTAGACGCAGGAGGGGTCCAGGCTCAGAAGGGGTCCAGGTTTCAGAGGAGGGGAGTAGCCTCAGCATCTATCTTAATGGCTGGTGCAGAAAGGGGATCTCACTTCTCACTCTGACTTCTAGCCTCCAAGGGTTCCTTTGTCTTTGGGTTGTTTTACTTCAGATTTGTGTTCTGACATCATCCCAATTATGAACCACCAGCAATTTTTCCTTGATTCTTCCTGCTCACCTTTCAGGTTAAATTTAGAAATGTTCAGACTGGGCTTTACGTGTAAAATATGACTGATGGGAAAGCAAGTGTGAGGACAGCCCTGGGCTGTTACTGCTGGGAAGACATAGGAGATCATGGGTCAGATACTCCTCTTGTTTAGAAACAGAAGCAAACTTTTTTCTTGCCTTTAGTACTTTTTTGGCTGGTCTGACTACCTTCAGTTAGTTCAGTCGCTCAGTCATGTCTGACTTTTTGTGACCCCATGGACTACAGCACACCAGGCCTCCCTGTCCATCACTAACTCCTGGAGCTTGTTTAAACTCACGTCCATAGAGTCAGTGATGCCATCCAACCATCTCATTCTCTGTCGTCCCCTTCTCCTCCCACCTTCAATCTTTCCCAGCATCAGGGTCTTTTCAAATGAGTCAGTTTTCCACATCAGGTGGCCAAAGGATTGGAGTTTCAGCTTCAGCATCAGCCCTTCCAATGAATATTCAGGAGTGATTTCCTTTAGGACTGACTGGTTGAAACTCTTGATAGTCTGTGGGACTCTCAAGAGCCTTCTCCAACACCACACTTCAAAAGCATCGATTCTTTTGGAGCTCAGCTTTCTTTATAGTCCAACTCTCACATCCACACATGACTACTGGAAAAACCATAGCTTTGATTAGATGGACTTTGTTGGCAAAGTAATGTCTCTGCTTTTTACTATGCTACCTAGGTTGGTCATAACTTTTCTTCCAAGGAGCAAGTGTCTTTTAATTTCATGGCTGCAGTCACCATCTGCAGTGATTTTGGAGTCCAAACAAAGAAAGTCTGTCACTGTTTCCATTGTTTCCCCATCTATTTGCCATGAAGTGATGGGACCGGATGCCGTGGTTTAGTTTTCTGAATGTTGAGTGTTAAGACAACTTTTTCACTCTCTTCTTTCACTTTCATCAAGAGGTTCTTTAATTCTTTTTTGCTTTCTGCCATAAGTGTGGTGTCATCTGACTACCTTAGAAACGGGAAATTCTTGTTCCTCTAGAATCTCTTTGGCCATTTACCCCCCCAGGGTCCCCCCTGCAAAGGACCTTGGCTTCCTTTGGGCAGGGGTGGGGCAGGGAGATGAGGGGGTGGGGGATGGGGAGCGGGGGTGGGTGAGAAGGTCTCCTCTGAGATCCCTCCAGGGTGCTGATGTCAGAAGAGCCTGCTCCTGGTGCCGGGTGCGGACCCTTAGCTCCTTGTGCTGTTTCTCCAGCATCATCGGATTCTTGGACTCAGAGATGCCTGTCCACCTGCCCACCTGCTGTGTGTGCTGTCTGATGACCACCCACCTGCTCTCGGGTCTAATGCTCTTGGGGTTCCTGTGATCTGTGGGAAGAACCGGTCCCCTTACAGAAACCTGCTGGGAGGCAGCAGGCACATGGCGGCCATCTGTCCACTCCCGCCCTCTCGTGGCCTCTGAATGACCTGAGGACAAAGCCCATAGTACTCATATGGGGACCCTCAGGCTCCAGTAGTTTCTGGCCTATCAGAGGTTCTGATAAATCGTTGCAGAGGGGGGTTTGGTTGAGGGGCTCATCAAAGTCCTACTGGAGAAGTACAGGGAGGGGTTAAGACAGGAAACGGCTTGCAGTGGTGGGGGCGGGAGCCGTGGGGACCCCCACAGTGGGCCTCCACGCTGGTTCCCGCAGAGGGTCTTCTCAGGCCCGCCAAGTCCTCAGACTGCTGAAGTCAGACCCACCAGGGTCATCGTCCCCTTCACTTAAAGGTGGCCAACTAAGGGCTCTCATCAAGTCTGGAATGATACTCTTAGACTTGGTTATATAAGAGAAGGAATCCAGGCTCAGTTTTGGTGGCTAGATGCATTTATGGTGATATTTCATGATTACATAGTTATAGAAAGCAGCTGGATAAACATATCCTAGTATAAACCACAGAGGGCAGATGAGCTGAAATGGGTGATTCATTTAATTCAATACAGGAAATGGTATCTTGGCATTCAACTTATATATTCCAAATATTCACTTCTCCATGCATATAAAAATGTGAAGCCTAATAAAATACAGATTACAAAAATAAAATCTTCCATACTAGTTTTATTATAAAATAGTATTTCTAAGCTTTTCCATTATCTTGAAAATTATTATTTTTCTTCTATAAGGTAGCATAAGAGGTATGGTAAAGTCTTAAAGAAAGTTAAATTTTAGAAAATTAACTGGTTATTGGTACAGACCTTGGGTTTACCTGTATGTTTCTGAGGCCCTGTTAGCTTTGCATTCTAGCTGTGTTCCCCAGGGAGTTTCTGCTTCGTTGTTGTTGTTCAGTCACTGAGTTGTGTCCGACTCTTTGCGACCCCATGGACTGTAGCACACCAGGCCTCCCTGCCTATCACCAACTCCCGGAGTTTACTCAAACTCATATCCATTGAGTCGGTGATGCCATCCAACCTTCTCGTCCTCTGTCATCCCCTTCTCCTCTCACCTTCAATCTTTCCCAGCATCAGGGTCTTTTCCAATGAGTCGGTTCTTCGCATCAGGTGGCCAAAGTATTAGAGTTTCAGCTTCAGCATCAGTCCTTCCAATGAATATTCAGGGTTGATTTCCTTTAGGATTGAATGGTTGGATCTCCTTGCTGTCCAAGGAACTCTAAAGAGTCATCTCTAGTACCACAGTTTGAAAGCATCAATTCTTTGGCACTCAGCCTTCTTTATGGTCCAACTCTCACATCCATACATGACCACTGGAAAAACCATTGCTTTAACTATACAGACCTTTGTTGGCAAGGTGATGTCTCTACTTTTTAATACACTGTCTAGTTTTGTCATAGCTTTTCTTCCAAGGAGCAAGCGTCTTTTAATTTCATGCTTACAGAACAAAACCCCGGCAGACATGGGATTTCTGTTTGGTGTTGTGACAGGTGGACATCGGTAGGAATGGACAGGGTTACAGTCTTCTCAGAGGTGAGGACTCTGCGTTCAGGGCTAAGGAGCCACCTGCTCACCCAAGGTCACAGAATCTCCGCTCCTGGCTGTCCCTTTGTGCTTCTTCCCCTGCGTCATCTTCCTCGAAATCCAAGAGCCCCCACTTTCCATGAGTTTGGCCTTTTTGGAGTTAATACAACTTCATCATTTTCAAGTTAAAACATCCATCCTGAACCAAGTAGCAAGCTCAGGTCTAATTCAGGTCGTTTCTCTGCTTCTACGCATGACCACCCCTCAAGGCAGTGGAGGTATTACTAGTGAAGGATGATAAAGCAAGCTGAGCAAAGACCTGGCTGAAGCAGCCAGTTGTGCAAAGGACACACTTCCCAAGTACATGCTTTTGCTTTTCAGGTCTCACGTGGAATATGGCAAACTGAGTTTTCTGCCCTGTAGGAGGGCCTCTTCCGTAAACAGCTCACCATTTTAACCAGTTAACTGAATTCTCACGAGTTTCCCCAATGGAAACACGAGCAGATCCTTCTTCCTTTTGCTGCCAACGATGGAGCAGCCCCTGTGCAGCTTCAGGCCTGTGTGAGCACTGGAGATGGCTCTGTATGTGATGATGGAGTTGGAGTTTGCATCAAAGTGATCAGAGCTGGGCGTCCCTGGTAGCTCAGTGGGGAAGAATCCACCTGCCAATGCAGGAGCCGCCGGTTCGATCCCTAGCACGGGAAGATCGCACGTGTAGAGGAACGACTAAGCCTGTGGCCACAACTACAGAGCCCATGCTCTAGAGCCGGGGCCACAACTACTGAAGCCCGTGGCCCTAGAGCCTGTGCTCCCCAACAAGGGAAGCCACGGCCAGGAGAAGCCGTGCACCCCAACTAGAGAAGAGGCCTCGCAGCAGTGAAGACCAGGCTCAGCCAACAATAAGCAAACAAAATTATATATATATATAAAAAGTACTATGTGCTGAGCTGAGTCACGTCGGACTCTTTGCGACCCCACGGACTGTAGTCTGCCAGGCTTCTCTGTCCCTGGGAATTCTCCAGCAAGAATACTGGGGTGGGTTGTCATGCCCTCCTTCAGGGATCTTCCTCACCCAGGGATGGAACCCAGGTCTCCCGTGTTGCAGGCAGCTTATTTACCATCGGAGCCACCAGGGAAGCCCACTAAGTGCTGTGTCTCCCCTTAAACATGAGTGGTTTATTTATATGAGAGGAGCAAATCCAAGCCCTAGCCTTAGGAACGTGTTGCAAATTTAGCAAGGTAAATATTCTACACTCATAATTATTTTCCTTTGTAAAACTGCAATATTGCCATTCGTATATTGCAATATTTGAGTCCTATTGGGTAAGGCCTCGGTCTGCTTTTCTGACAACGCTAGAAGCTTTGGAAGCATTTTCCTAAGAAGATGCTCGGAATCCTGTGCTTTCATCACCACTGTTTTCATAAACCAGCGACCCAGTCTAAACACAGGCGAAGAAGCCGCAGGGCAAGATCAAATGACCCCCAGCAGAAACGAAACAAGAACCAGAGATCCGTCTCCTCAGAGTCCTCAGAAGCACCTGTCCTTTAGAGGCGGCAGGTGGTCCTCGTGTCCATCTCGGTGTGTCCCCAAACCCTTCGGGGCTGACCCCGTGTCCAGAGAGTCTCACTCCCTCTGACTGGCCACCCTCCTGCACCCGCTGCCAGCACAGCAGACACACACCAGCCCCCTCGGCTCACTTTTATTTTCCCACCTGCTGTCCTGGTGCCCCCGCACGCGGCCTCTGATTCCGAGCTAAGACGAGGTCATCAGGGTGGGTCTCCATCCGCAGGACTGGGGTCCTTGGCCGAGACACTCCCGGACACACAGGCCCTCGGCGATAAGACCCCGGGGACGGGGTGGGGATGGGGTCGCAGGCAGCACCCCGTGCGGGCCCTGCTGATCACAGTCCCGATGCTTTGCCGTTTGTTGGGAGTCTGGCCTGGCCTGGGCGTGCGTTTCTGAGTCTGCGCCGCCCTGCGTGGGCACCGTGCTCGGGGCCGGGGCCCCGGGTCCTCTCGGGCCCGCCCTGCGTCCTGCCGCCCCTCCCCGCGCGGCTCCACACCGTCCTCCTCGTCCTGCTCCGGCGCCTCGTCCATCTGGGTGCCTGCTCGTGCCCTCAGCGCCGGGGGTCGCAGGGTGGTGTTTGGGGACCCTGCGGGTGCCTGGGGGACGGTGTCCCGAGGCTGGCCCGCGATCTTCCAGCTCCTTCCCCCTCACAGGCCCGGAGAGACCCCGTCCGAGGTGACTCGAGCGAGGAGGACAAAGCCGCCCGCAGCCCGGACGGCACGTCTGAGGGTCAGCTCTACAGAAGGGCCGCCTGGTGAGCCCGGGGGGCGACTCCCCCCAACACACAGCCCTTCTCCGCCGAGGACGCCCTGTCTCATGGCGTCGGGAGGCCCCGGGAGGCCCGGCGCGGCCTCTCTCTCCGCCGAGGAGAGCCCTGTCTCGTCGCGTCGGGAGGCCCCGGGAGGCCCGGCTTCCTTCACTGTTCCTTCCGTTATGGCCCCGCAGGACGGAGCCACGCCCCGGCCCAGAGGCGCCGCCCCCGCACTTCCGGGACGGAGCCACGCCCCGGCCCAGAGGCACCGCCCCGGCACTTCCGGGACGGAGCCACGCCCTGGCCCAGAGGCACCGCCCCGGCACTTCCGGGACGAAGCCACGCCCCGGCCCAGAGGCGCCGCCCCGGCACTTCCGGGCTCTCCGGAGTGGCCCCACCTCGCCGTCTCCTCTCGCCCGCCATCCCTAGTTCTCAGCCTGCTGGGGCCGGACGACCCGGACGAGGGTGGGCGCGCTCAGAGCCCCGGCCCGCCGCCTCTCTCCAACCTGTGGATTCACCCGGGAGGCTGACGGATACGGGAGAACCGCAGAAGCAGACGCGGCATCCGGGGGCGAACGCTTTCTCAGGGCCGTCTGCTCCGGGCCCTGTGGTTGTGCCCCATTCCACACCGGCTTAGTTCAACGGAGCGGCCCTGACCCTGGGACCCTAGGCCTCCTAGAGCTGTGGGAGCGCGGCCCGGCGACCCCGGGTCTTGAGGGATGACCCTGATCTTGGAAGAGCAGCAGTGTAACCTCAGACACGAGAGACCCTCTGGGTCCGCACAGACACATAAAATATTTGTTTTCTAACCTGGGGAAGTTTTATTTTATAATTTGAAAAAAAAAATACTAAATGTCCGTCTAGTCAAAGCTCTGGTTTTCCAGTGGTCATGTATGCATGTGAGAGCTGGACCATAAAGAAAGCTGAGAACCGAAGAATTGATGCTTTTGAACTGTGGTGTTGGAGAAGACTCTTGAGAGTCCCTTGGTCTGCAAGGAGATCCAACCAGTCCATCCTAAAGGAGATCAGTCCTGGGTGTTCATGGGAAGGACTGATGTTGAAGCTGAAACCCCGATACTTTGGCCACCTGAGGTGAAGAACCGACTCATTGGAAAAGACTCTGATGCTGGGAAAGATTGAAGGTGGGAGGAGAAGGGGACGACAGAGGATGAGATGGTTGGATGGTATCACTGACTCGATGGACATGAGTTTGAGCAAGCTCCGGGCGATGGTGAAGGACAGGGAAGCGTGGTGTGTGTAGTGCATGGGGTCACAAACAGTCGGACACGACTGAGCGACTGAACTGAACTGAAGCATAGTAAGGGGCTAATGTTAATTTGCCTAAGCTCGGCAGACCGCTGCCCTGGGCACACCTCTTTGTATAAATACGCCCGTATGTGCAGCTTTATCTCCGTCCACGTGCTCAGGATGCCTGAGTCCAGTCTCATCAGTGGGAAACCGTCACAGATGAGATTTCTTGTGTCACAATTGTGTTTCCTTCTCAGGTGCAATTCACCTGAAGGAAGCAAGCATGGGCTTTGGAGCTGAGCTTCTGTGTTGGTTTCTGTGTTGTGTCCACCTTTGCAAGTCCAATGTTGTTAGGAACCTGGTTACATCTGACATTGTTTTCTTTTTCTTTAATTTATATATCTTGTTCTTGAATTGCTAGAGAAAGTCAAGGTACTTCAGTTCAGTCACTCAGTCTTGTCTGACTCTTTGCTAGGAACTCCCATTTAACAAAAGCAACATAGCCACATTTCTCCCAATGGTACATTAAAACATTTTTCTTGGTATCTGCTGAATTAATTACTCATTAAATGCTTAAATATTGAAGATGCTAAAAAATTAATACCAGTTTTGGGAAAGGCAAAATCACAGCATGGATGAATCAAGACAATGTCGCTTTGTTGAATTTTTATTAAGTCTGTTTCATATTGTTCATGGAAAAAAAAAATTCTTTGCTGAAGTTTGGAAAACCAGACATGCCTGTGGTACTTATAAAAGTCTGCTGTGTTTCCAGTAACTCGCTTGGCCCGGGCACGGGATCAAGAGAGCCATGATCTAGCTGTGAGCCCCTGCTGCTCTGGGGGACTTGGGCTCCGGCTCGCCGGCCCGGGGCTCACCGGGAGGAAGACCAGCCGCCCTCAACGTCGCCGTGTGACCATGGCTCTGTCTGCCTCAGCCTCCCGCTCAGCACTGGGGTGGGGGCTGGCCTGGCCTTGGCTGTTCCGGGCTCTGGGCCTGTGTCCTGGCCTCGGGCCCAGCCTGCTCAGGCCGGCCAGGGGCCCAGGGCCAGCTCCTCTGCCCGGGACCCCTCTCCCCCCAGGTCTCCAGAGGGCGGAAGAGAATCAGGGCCCCAGGCCCCCAGTCCCCCTGCCGGTCCCATCCCCCTCTTCCTGAGTTGCTGGTGGGCGAGGGGCCTGCAGGATGTCTAAGCACCCAGGGGATCTACCTCTGGAGCTCTCAGGTCGGGATTAAATGCCCTGGAAGAACACACGTGTGTCACAGCCATTGTCTCTGTCCTTAAGCTGTGGTAAGTGAGAACAGGTCATCCAGAAGGAGTCTGTCCCACGAAGGAGGCGGGGCAGACACCACGGAGAGCATGTGCCCAGATGCCCGTGGGGTCCAGGGGCTCCGGCACAGCGGGGATCTGGCCATCAGTGTCGGGACAGGGTGGGGACCACCGTGTTCATGAGAGGTTCACAGAGGCGGGAAACGAGAGCCACAGCCCAGCGCCCGCCCTGCAGCAGCTGGGAGCAGGCTCCACACCATGGACGTGGACGTGGTTGGCCCCGGGGCTTGGATGTCCTGACAAGCTTCCAGCCCTGCTGTCCTGTGTCCCCAAGGCTGAGACTGACACACGAGGTGAATACGTGGCATCTGTGGCTGGTGGGCCTTAGAGAGGAAAGCCTTGAGGGGAGCAGGCTTTCCAGGGGCCAGCTGGTGAACACTGTGTCCAGAAGGCTTCATAAGCGTCTAAGACCACGTGTGTCATCTAAGAAAACAGATGTTCACGGGCAGGTCCAGTAAGCAGTGTGTAGTGAATCGGTCTCTGTGGCTGTTTTCCTCTGTGGACGCTTGGTCTCCAGGCCACAGGCCACTTGGGAGCAGAGGAATGGCTTCTTTAAAACAGATGCGGTTGTTCATTGACACCGATGTACAGGCGGGCTCGTTCATCGTCATAGCCACTCACAGCACACAGAGCGGGCACACACGAGCGGGCGCACACAGAGTGAGCGCACACGAGCGGGCGCACACGAGCGGGCGCACACAGAGTGAGCACACATAAGCGGGCGCACGCGAGCGGGTGCACATACACTGAGCACACACGAGCGGGCGCACACGAGCGGGCGCACACAGAGTGAGCACACAGAGCGGGCGCACACGAGCGGGCGCACACAGAGTGAGCACACAGAGCGGGCGCACGCGAGCGGGCGCACACAGAGTGAGCACACGAGCGGGCGCACGCGAGCGGGCGCACACAGAGTGAGCACACAGAGCGGGCGCACGCGAGCGGGTGCACACAGAGTGAGCACACACGAGCGGGCGCACGTGAGCGGGCGCACACAGAGTGAGCACACACGAGCGGGCGCACGCGAGCAGGCACACACAAATGGATACACACAAACAGGCGCACAAGAGTGGCACACACGAGCGGGCATACACAACCGGGCACACATGAGTGGTCAGCCCAGGCAGGCGGGCTCTTCACGGCCCTGTTTTATCCTGAAGCATCTGTGTCTCCTCCACCCAGGGCGCTGCCCTTCGCTGGCTTGGAAGCACCCGTTTGATTCTCTGGTTTAGCTTGCTGTTACTCCTCCTTCAGCTGACCCTCCTCACGGACTGGAGCAGAAGCCCCAGAGCCCACCATCGGGATGAGCTGGTCAGGGCGTGGGGCAGGGCTGTCAGGAGTAGGTGCCTGCCTTACTCCTCCACTGCCTTTGCTACGGGATAAACTGCCTCAAACTTTAGTGGCTTAAAGCAAGTGAAAGTGTTTGTCGCTCTTGTGACCCCAGGGACTGTAGCCTGCCAGGTTCTCTCTCTGTGGGATTTCTCAGGCAAGAGTACTGGAGTGGGTTGCCATTCCCTTCTCCAGGAGATCTTCCCAACCCAAGGGTTGAACTCGTGTCTCTTGCACTGCAGGTAGATTCTTTACCATCTGAGCCACCTAAAAAAACATTAAATCATGTTGCTCTCAAATCTGCAGCTTTTGGGGGCTGGGGTGCATCAGCTGGCCCCTGCTCTCTCTGCAGGAAGATCGTGGCTGGGGGTTGGGGGCTCCATCCCAGCGAGGCCTTTTCCATGTGTCCCCACGTGGGGGCTTCCGGGGCAGTGGCCTTGCTGTTGGGGGTGCTCCTCACTCCAGGTGCCTTCTCTGGGCCAGGCAGGAACCAGGAGGGGCTCAGGGGCTGGACTGAGCTCAGGTGAGCACCGGTGCAGCCAGGCAGGGACACGGCCATGTGGGGCCCCTGTCTGGTGCCCCTTCCCACGTCCCTGCGGTCTCTACACTCTGCTCACCGATTCCAAGAGATGTCGCTCTTGCTGAACTTCAAGTCTCTGCTTTGCTCAGCTACACATGCGCTCATGACCATCCTGCAGTGATCGTGTGGACTTAGCGTGGACTCCTCTTGGTCACTCTCGTATGACTGCTCCATTGCACCAGAGTGATATTAATAATAACACTAATAATTAGTAGTCTTATTTAGAGTTTGCAGAAAAAACCAGGAGTGAGTCCCTTGGAACAGAGAAGAACCAGAGTGGTGACAAGTTGCTGGAGAGCAAAGCGCAGGGGCCGTGCTTCACAGAGGGGTGGGGGTGGGCAGGGAGTGTGTGCGGCCACCCCCTGGGGTCTCAGGACCACCAACCTTCAGGGCTGTGCTGTGCTTAGTTGCTCAATTGTGTCCAATTTTGGGGGACCCCCATGGACTGTACCAGCCAGGATCCTCTGTCCATGGGATTTTCCAGGGAAGAATAGTGGAGTGGGTTGCCATGCCCTCCTCCAGGGGATCTTCCCAACCCAGGGATGGAACAGCGTCTCCCTGTAGGCAGATTCTTCACCCTCTGAGCAGCCAAGGAAGCCCTAAGTTCAGGGCAGGGCAGTGCTGATCATCACAGGTTGTAGAGCTGGGAGTTGTGATGAGTGTTGTCAGTCTGCTTGGATTCAGTCACAGGAAGAGAAGTGAAGCCCCAGACCACGGAGGGGAGGGCTGGCGAGACCCCACAACCATGGAGCAGAGGGGTGAAGGGACAGACTCATGAGCGCACAAAGGCAATGCATCCACTGGGGGAACAGTTGGTGGAAAGGTGCCTCTGAGGGAGAAAGCGTCTTCCTGAGCCACAGAAACGCCATCTCCTGGAGGCGGTTGCCTGTTCTCGGCGGAGGTCTGCAAAAGACATCTCCGCGTCCGCCAGGACCTGGACTTTGAACTCAGCTATTTCACCAGAGATGTTTAAATTGGGGAAAACCAGAGTCTGTTTGAACTCAGTACAGAAATAGCATTTGTGCTCTTTGCAGACTTCTCTAGCAGATTTAATTATGGTCTTTGCAGTCAGGTGAGTGCCCTGGATTCTTATTTTTTTTCTTCTTCTTCTTTTTAATTGCTTCTTTCCAGGCAGAATTTTCCTATCTTTCAAAAACCCGTAACTATGTCAAGGAATCCTCAATAAATTATACTCATTTAATTTTATTATGGGAGAGAAGGCTCAAGACGTATGGCTGCTGGTGAAATATCAAGGTGTGATATTTGAACCACACTTTCCAAGAGTCAGTCTGGCAATTTTAGAAGCTTGAAGAGTTAATGAACAGAATAATGATGTTAATTTCAAACAAGCATATGGAAAATAGGAAAGAATAACAATTTCTTAACTTAGTGGGAAGCTGAAGCCTCATATTACAGAAAAACCCACAAAGCAACCATTGTAGAAAACATCCTCTTTGCTTTCCTTACAGAAAATTTTTCTCTTAAAGGAAAAAGATATACACGTTTTTCGGTGAGAAAATGTCAGTGCATCTTCATTTTTTTCTCCTTGGATGGAAGCAACAAAGCTGAGTTCCATATGCATTTCACTTCATCACTGCTCACTTCCAAAAGGTCCGTGACATGGTCACACCACACCTGTGTCACGGTTGGCTCACGGCCACTGCAGGTGGATCCTGACTCTGTGGGCTCTTGATGCAGAATCAGCGACCTGCTAAGGTGGCTACTGAGGATAGATTATTGTGTCAGAACACAGAGACACCCAACACCTCTGCAATACCATCATACGAAAGGTAAAACTCTAAAAGATGACTAGGGAGGACAATTGGATTCACACATAAAATGCTAAAGTGTGTTATCTAGCAGATGGGGTGCAGAAAACTGTACAACCCCTGAGGAAATCATAAAGGGTTGCTGGCCCTGGAAGCGTGAGTAATCACAGAAAAAGTAAGTTACATAAAAAAGAACCAGAAGCTTAAAAAAAAAAAAAAAACTAGACTCAGGAAGTAGCAGGCATATGTCAATACACGGAATAAAGAGGCCCAAGCTGAACAGAGTTATTGGAGGAAGTAGGAGAGGGAAAGTAAAGTAATTTACACACACACACACACACACACACACACACACAATATGTCAGTGATACTTATTCTACATAAAACTGTGAAAAAAAAAAATACAGAAATGATCACAATGAGGAGATCAGAAAGCACAGAAAAGAAAACAGAAAAAGAAAAATGAACATGTAGCTTGAGGAAGACCAGTGGTCCTGAGAACAATGAAAGCAGAATCTTGGGAAGCTGTTGTTGTTCAGCTGCCCAGTTGTGTCCGACTCTTCGTGACCCCATGGACTGCGGCACGCCAGGCTTTCCTGTCCTTCACCATCTCCTGGAGCTTGCTCAAACTCATGTCCATCAAGTCGGTGATGCCCTCCAACCATCTCATCCTCTGGGATGCTGATAAGAAGCCAAGGAGACAGACCGTACATCATCAACCCTTTAACTAGGGCTGGCTTCACTAGCACTCTTATTTTCTTAATTGGACTGAAGAATACAATGAGTTTATTTAAGCTGAATGAACTGAATGTGCAGATATTCACCTGCCTTTGACCAAACCTCTGAGTAAAAAGGTGTTTCCATGTTGTTCATTGTTAGTGTCATTTAGTCATTGTGACTCATGCTTTTTCTGCTTCATGAAGCCCATGCTGACTCCTGTCCATGGTCCCCATCTCCCCTGGGCAGGCTTGAGAGCACTGAACCCCTCTGCATCCAGCGGCCCTAGACTGAGAGCCCCTCCCTGGTGTCCTTGCAGAAGCTGCCAACACCACTGAGTCTGTAAAATGGGGCCAATACGTCAACGCCAGAAAGTTGTTTGAGGGAAAAATACAATGAAGATCAAGGTCCACTGCACATTGTCCAAAACAGGCTTGAGACGTTTCCTGTACTGGGAGCCTCCCCTCCCCCCACGTCACCCCCAACCCCACAGCAAACTGAGACAGGCCCTCCTCCCCACTCCCCGCGGGCCCTCCTCCCCACTCCCCGCGGGCCCTCCTCCCCACACCCGCGGGCCCTCCTCCCCACTCCTTGCTCACCCTCCTCCCCACACCCGCGGGCCCTCCTCCCCACTCTTGCTCACCGTCCTCTTGCTGGCTGCTCTGTCTTGGCATCTGGATGGCCATCAGCTCACCTCCCACCTTGGCTCTCAGTGGTTGGCTTCCCTCCTGTTTGGTCTCATGCATCTGAACTGCAATTGTGAGAAATCCACCTGACATCCTCAGGGGCGCTGCCCGCCACTTCTGTGCCGCAGAGGTGAGGACAACAGCAGGCGTTTGTGTGCTGGGCTTTACCAAATTTCCCTCACCACCAGCAACCTTTTCATCCTGAGTAAGGACTAGCTTTTTCAGTCCGTCTACAAATGTAAGAGTGAAGAAATCATTCATCAGGGCAGTGTGTGTTGAAAGAGGGACGATTTGAAAGAAGCTGCATTATTTGATTTTGATCTCTCACTGAGCCTGGAGACATGATTGTTTTTAAACTTTCCTTTTGGTGAGCTTGGCTTGTCATTTTATATCGCTGATGTTTTTTCCTTTATTTATTCAAGCTGAGGGTTCGGAAATTATTGAAAGCAGGAGTTGCGGGTTGTTACATGTGTGCCCAATAAAAATAAGTTTTCATCAAGCTGTTTGAAGACATAGTTATAAAATATTTTTAATAAAGTGACCCCACCTACTCACAGGCTACTTTTTATGGCTGATGTGAATTAAAATCCACACCCAAACTTTATAGCTAATGTGCTTTGCCACTGATACAAAGCACAGAGGCGGAAGGGATTCCAGAAAGCGGCTGCAGGTAATGTGGCCGACACTCCAGCTTCTTAATCACCTAGTCTTCAGATACCCGGCACATCTGTGGCAGTTTGGAGATGTCCAAATCAGCAACTGGAACTCCAAAAGTGCGGTGGGTGAGACACCAGTAAAAGCGAAATAAAGTGAATAAACTGAAGGTAAATTTCAACTGTGAAATGAAAATGGAGTCTAAGGGGCCGAGAAATGAAATCTGAAGGAAACACCAACAGGAGGTAGGGCCCTTCCGGCACGAGCTAGTCACTCACCAGGGCACGCCTGAGGTCTCCGCTCTGCCACCCATAGCGTGCGGCTCTCCTCAGAAGACGTGTCTGTTGTCTCACCTGTGGGCCTGTCTACTAAGAGCCAACCATTCTCAAAACTCACACATGCTTTTTTTGGTCTTTTTTGTGTATGCAAAAGTACAAAGCAGTAATAAAATTGTGTCCTCATTGCAATTAGTGAAAAGCTAGACATGTTTTTTTTTGCATCTGTTATTGGTATTTGGTTTCCAAGGTGGTGCTAGTGGTAAAGAATCTGCCTACTAATGCAGGAGACACAGGTTTGATCCCTGGGTCAGAAGATCCCCTGGAGAAGGAAATGGCAAACCACTCCCGTATTCCTGCCCATAAAATCCCATGAAGAGAGGTGTCTAGTGGGCTGCAGTCTGTGGGATTGCAAAGAGTTGGACATGACTGAGCAACTGAGCACATCTTGATATTTAGTATTGCTGGTTTTAAGCCTAACAAATATATAAGTAATTTAGTTAGGGGTGAGAGTGGAAAATGTGTGCAGATTTCCTATGGGTTTTAATTCCAATGGATAAATGTAAATAGCTTTTTATTATGATGGTTATAATTTCATTTGCTTTTTGTGATGAGGTCTATTGTCTGAGCATAATCAGTGTAGACTACTAAAGTGATAATGTGAGATTAATGATCAGAGGCTAATGTTGTTCCAATATTTTCTTCACATTTCAACTTAGACAAATACATAAAAAATATGGAAATCTTCCATTGCCACTGACAAATTGTGTTAAATAATGCTTTGCGTTAGACATAGAATGTTCCAGCAAAAAGATTGCCATGTACTTACATCCTGCAAAGTGGTCCATCACCCTTCCTCTTCCACCCCAACGCTTTTTCTATTTCTGTTACCGTTTTTCTTTATGAAGATTGTGGTTGTGGCATTTTTCTTTTCATTCAACTTAGAATGGAAAGAAAGAGTACAAGAGAAAGCATAGCCTAGGGTTTTATAGTCATTCCTACAGCTTCTGGGATTGAAGGAAGCCTTGGGGACAGATCCTTGGTTTTCAGTGTAGGGTGACAAGTAGGACACGAGCAGAGAACTGGATAGAAGACCCCTGGGCTCATTCCATTTTTTCAAGCAAGACTTGTAAAGCAGGGGAGTGGGGCTTGAATTTAGCCAATAAAAAGTCATTCTGGGGTCAGAACACTGCAGAATCTGACTTGCTTGAATCTTAAGGCTGGAGAGTTTCCAAGTGCAGGAAGTCAGTGGAGACAGGGGGAGAGTGAAGGGGGGAGCTTGGAGGAGGGTTCAAGTGTGCCTCACCCCTGCCTCCTGGATGGTGAAGCTGGGACGAGTCCTGTGGAAGACGACGTCTACTTTCTGAACCCTCCAGGATGTCAGGCATCTGCCAGGGCTCCAGGAGACAGGAGATGCCTTGTCATGAGCCCACCGTCACACCCCAGCACGCAAGTAGGCTACCAAGAGCCCCCACCCATGACCCTGATGGCCCTGATGGTTGAGACTTGTCCTACGGGATCCCAGAGCTTAGTGTCATCTGTGACCTGTTCCCTAAGAGTTTTACATGAAAATAATATCAGATTAAATTAAACCTTAAAAAGTGTGTCTTTGCAAAAGTATATAACATTTAAACAATAGTATTAATCACCTAAACTTAATTGATATTTACAGAACATTCCAGCCCAAATCTCCAGAACAGATATTCTTTGCTGTTATACATAAAATATTCACCAGGCAATATGGTCATATTCTGAGCTATAAAACAAACCTCAAAATATCTTTTTAAAAATGCTTAAAATTTTACAGAGTACATTTTCTCATCATGATGGTATTCAGTAGAAATCAATTACAGAAAGATATCTGAAAAATCCCTAAATATTTGGAAATAATACACCATATGTTTAAGTAATTCATGAGTTGGATAAGCTATGAGAGGAGCTAGAACATATTTTCCAATAAGTGGAAATAAAACACAGAATTTCAAAAATTGTTATATACAGCTATGGAGATCAGTTCAGTTATCAGTTCAGTCATTCTGACTCTTTGCAACTCCATGGACTGGAGCACACCAGGCCTCCTTGTCCATCACCAACTCCGGGAGTTTACTCAAACTCATGTCCACTGAGTCGGTGATGCCATCCAACCATCTCATCCTCTGTCATCCCCTTCTCCTCCTGCCTTCAATCTTTCCCAGCATCAGGGTCTGTTCAAATGAGTCAGTTGTTCTCATCAGGTGGCCAAACTATTGGAGTTTCAGGTTCAGCAGCAGTCCTTCCAATAAATATTCAGGACTGATCTCCTTTAAGATGAACTGGTTTGATCTCCTTGCAGTCCAAGGGGCTCTCAAGAGTCTTCTCTAGCACCACAGTTCAAAAGCATCAATTCTACAGTGCTCAGCTTTCTTTATAGCCCAACTCTCACATCCATACATGAAAAACCATAGCTTTGACTAGATGGAGATAATAGCTAAGGAGCTATTTAGAGGGAAATATAGAATTTTAAATGATTATAATAAAATCAATGCTTTCCAAAGAAATGAAAAAAAAATAGGTTAAAGTAAACTTAAATTAAGTAGAATGAAGGAAAACTAAAAGAGTGGAAAATCAATTCAATAATAAATTTACAGTAGAAAAATCAATGGAACCAAAAACTAGGTCTTTGAAAAAATCAATAAAATCTATAAAACTCTAACCAGGCTGAATAAGAAAAAGCTGAGAGAAGATGCCGTTCACTAACATGAAGGGTGAAAGATGAAATATCTCTAAGATCTTAAGAATAATAAAGGCATTTTAAGTAAGATTTTGCCCCAACAAATTTGACAAATTACATGAAATATACACATTCTTTGAAAGCTTCAAATTACCAAAACTGACCTAAGAAGAAATAGAAAACCTGAAAAGTCCTTTATACCTTAAAAAAAAATACAGACATTTCCACCTAAAAGTCCATAACATATCCATGTAATAAGGTAATAAAAATGGGCAGATAGATTGGAAAAGAAGTAAAACCATCTTTATTTATAAATGATATGATCATGAAAATAAAAAATTCTAAAGACTTACAAATAGCTACTAGAATTAATAAATGTGTTTAGTGGGATCACAACGCACAACATAAAAATTGATTGTATTTCTATATACTACTGTGAAAATAGGAATTTGAAATTGAAGTACTATTTACAACAGCATAAACAATGTCATACTTAGGGATAAACTTCAAACATGATCAAGATCTGTACACGGAAAGGGACATAGGACAGCTGAGGGAAATTACAGAGGAGCTGAGTGAATGGGGAGATGTATGTTGTTCTTGGGTCAAAAGACTCAGTATTGTTATAGTGTTAACCTTGACCATTTTGGTCTATAGACTCAAAGCAATCCTAGTCAAAATTCCAAGAAGGCTTTTCTTTAGGAAACAGCAAGTTGATTTTAAAATTTAGATGTAAATACAAAGCAAAAACCTTAAAAGAAAAATGTGTCTGTCTCCCTCTATCTTATTTTGAAAGGTACTCTGAAAAGAGAAAAAGTGAAAATCCTCGCCTCCGAGTCATGTCCTACTGTTTGCATCCCATGGCCTGTAGCCCGCCAGGCTTCTCAGTCCATGCAATTCTCCAGGCAAGAATACTGGAGTGAGTAGCCACCTACTTCATCCAGGGGATCTTCCCAGCTCAGGCATCAAACCGGGTCTCCTGCAGATGCAGGCAGATTCTTTACCATCTGAGCCACCAGGGAATGGGACTGTAGTCAGGAGAGCAGAGGACTGAAAACAGGACCAACTCATCAGTCAAAGGGGCAGATAGAGTCAGAAGGAGAAGTGGGCACAAATTAGTGATACCAGCGGGGGGAAGTGAGTCTTTTCAATCAGTGGTGCTGGGAACCTGAATAGAAATATGAGGGACAAACACCTCGACATCCACTTCATACCATAAAAAAATTAAAAATGGACTGCAGACCTAAGCATAAAAGCTAAATATATAAAACTTCTAAGAGGTACTGTACGAGAAAATATTTGAGACTTTAGGGTCTCTTCCTATACAGGAACCAAAAAGTCCATAGTAAAAGAAAATTCAAAACCACAATGAGGTACCATTTCACACCAGTCAGAATGGCTGCTATCCAAAAGTCTACAAGCAATAAATGCTGGCGAGGGTGTGGAGAAAAGGGAACACTTTTACACTGTTGGTGGGAATGCAAACTAGTACAGCCACTATGGAGAACAGTGTGGAGATTCCTCAAAAAACTGGAAATAGACCTGCCATATGACCCAGCAATCCCACTGCTGGGCATACACACCGAGGAAACCAGAATTGAAAGAGACACGTGTACCCCAGTGTTCACCGCAGCACTGTTTACAATAGCCAGGACATGGAAGCAACCTAGATGTCCATCAGCAGACGAATGGATAAGGAAGCTGTGGTACATATACACAATGGAATATTACTCAGCCATTAAAAAGAATACATTTGAATCGGTTCTATTGAGATGGATGAAACTGGAGCCCCTTATACAGAGTGAAGTAAGCCAGAAAGAAAAACACCGATACAGTATACTAATGCATGTATATGGAATTTGAAAGATGGTAACGATAACCCTATATGCGAGACAGAACAAGAGACACAGATGCATAGAACAGTCTTATGGACTCTGAGGGAGAAGGTGAGGGTGGGACGTTCTGGGACAATAGCATTGAAACATGTATATCATCATATGTGAAACAGAACACCATCCCATGTTCGATGCATGAGACAAATGCTCAGGGCTGGAGCATTGGGATGACCCAGAGGGATGGGATGGGGAGGGAGGTGGGAGGGGGGTTCAGGATGGGAAACACATGTAAACCCATGGCTGATTCATGTTAATGTATGACAAAAACCACTACAGTATTGTAAAGTAATTAGCCCCCAACTAAAATAAATAAATTTATTAAAAAAAAAAGGAAAATTTTCATGAACCGGACTTCATAAATTAAAAAACAAATGCTGCTCTTAAAAAATAAAAAAAAGAAAAAGTTGAGCCACGTGCTGGGAGAAAATATATGACAGAGAACTTGTGTTCAAAAGGAGAAATGAGACACTTATGACTCAGTAATGTGATGAGCAAACCAAGAGGGAAATGTTTGAATAAATACTTTGGAACAAATTGCTAACAAGCACATGAGGAAATTTGTGACAGCTACCGTGGACGATGGCAATTAGGGGCCCCATGACCACTGCGGACACAGTGCAATGTCTTAAATTTGAGAGACAAACGTCTTTGCAGAATATTTCCGGTCATACAGGTGGGCACAAAGTCAGGAGAGGAAGGAAGAGAGGCAGGAAGTAGAAACCAGTGTTCACCGCCCTCAGCAGGAGCAGGGCGGGGCTGGGACCCCCTGTCCTGGATCCAGTCCTCCCGCTCCCCAGTGAAGTCATCCCATTTCACAGGCGAGATGAGGGAGGCCAGGGCCAGAGAGAGCCCACCTCTCTCTGGTCCCAAATCCTTGCTTTACCTGTGGTATCACATGGCTGGTGAGGGACACCCAGCAAGCTCGCCTGCCGTGGAACTCCCTGTGCTTCCCTTTCTGTGATCTGGTGTCACCCCACATTTGGGAGCCGAGCTGGTAACGGTTAAAGGCAGCGAAGGAAAGGCAGACAGACTGCTGCAAATCTTCGGGTTCATATGTCTTGTTCAGAAGAAATTCCTTGGAACCAATCACACATCTGAGCTATGGAAAAGCAATCACCTTCAAAGGGAGTGTATTATCTCTCAATCTTTGACAAATTTTGTTTGGAATCAGCTTGTTTGAGGAAAAATACACCATCAATTTTAGCCTGAGTATAAAAACCTGAAGACAGTCCAGGGAACTGGCAATGTGTCCAGGAAGCTATCAAATATGTTAAAAGAACCGAGTTAAAAATTACTACAGCTTAGAGTATGTCGGTAGGAACAGCACATTCCTTTCACTCTGTGTTACATTTACATCTTTCTCACGTGGCTTAGTCACCGAGGTCTCAGTGCGTGGGGGACCAGCCTTATTTTCAGGCTGAGGCTTGACAGAGACTTTATGTTCAGTGAGGAACCTGAGGTCATGCACTTCCCTTACTCACAGATAGCATTTCAATTTGTGATCTCAATGATTTCATCTCATATGAGCTTGGTAAGGTGGCCCTGACTGGAAACAAGCAATTACTAAAAATAGTTTCCAGTTCCTCACCTAGTAAATTTTGCACTGAAATCAGGGCAGTCCTTCCAAACAGCTGGCAGGCAGACAGGTGAGCGCGCTGTGTCCACCTGAGGCCCTGGGAGAAAGAGAGCACGTTGGAGACGGCTCTGACTGTTCTGGGATTTGCTGACAAGGACAACTGCAAAAGTTGCGTGTTTTCTCCACGTCTGTGTTTCTGCCCATGCTTCTCTTCCCTCAGAAATGGCCTTCTTCGCCACAGCCACATTTCGCCACAGCAGAAATGGCCTCCTCTGCTGTCTTGGTGAATGTCTTGTAGTCACACCTTCCTTCCCGTCACTCTCCCTCCCTTCCTGCCGTACTTTGAGTGAACTGTTTGTGTCTGGTTACACTTTATCTCCTCTTACTGTTTTTTTTCTTTTTTTGCTGTAACTCTTCATGTTGTATTTTAGTATTTCCATAAGGCTTATAAAGACCAATCCTTAATTTAATAAATACATACTGGATTAATATAATATCACTTTGTATGTAATGTAAATTCCTCACAATGGCATAATTCCATTTACCTTCGCTCATCGTTCGTGCTACTCTATGTATACATACACAGATATATATGTGTGTGTGTTTGCATATTTGAGATATGATTGATTTGCAACATATTAGTTTCATGTGTACAGCAAAGTGATTCAGTTATTTATAAATATATAAAAGAATACATATATATATACTTTTCACAATCTTTTCCATTATAGGCTATTATGAAATATTGAATATAGTTCCCTGTGCTACAGCATGTTATGTATTTTAATTAAATGTATACTGTAGGTTCTACAATGCATTCTTATAGCACTTAAAGCATCAGTTTACCTTTAAAGATACTTAGTAAAAAACATTTTATACTTATCTGCAGTTTTATACTTTCTAAGACGCTTATAAATCAGAATTTCCTTTACCTGAAAAAGTTTATTTAGCAGTTGAGGTGTGCCGACAACATACTCTTTCAGCACCTGACCCTGTGGAACTGTCTTCACTCTGCTCTCATCCTGAGGGACGTCGTGACTGGACTTAGAAACCTAGATCTGCAGTTTTCATTCACACCACTTTAAAGAGATTCTGTTTTCTCACGGCCTCTGTTGTTTCTGATGAAACAGACTCTCATTCTGATTATTGTTCTGCTGCATGAAGTGGATTTTTTTTTTAATAAATTTATTTATTTTAGTTGGGGGCCAATTACTTTACAATATTGTAGTAGTTTTTGCCAGACATTGACATGAATCAGCCGTGGGTTTACATGTGCTCCCCCTCCTGGGCCCCCATCCCATCCCCCTCCCTATCCCATCCCTCTGGGTCATCCCATCGCCCCAGCCCTGAGCATTTGTCTCACACATCAAACATGGAATGGTGCTCTGTTTCACATACGACGATATACATGTTTCAGTGCTATTCTCCCAGAACGTCCCACCCTCACCTTCTCCCTCAGAGTCCATAAGGCTGTTCTATGCATCTGTGTCTCTTATTCTGTCTCACATACAGGGTTATTGTCACCCTCTTTCAAATTCCATATATATGCATTAGCATACTGTATTGGTGTTTTTCTCTCTGGCTCACTTCACTCTGTATAATGGGCTCCAGTTTCATCCATCTCAATAGAACCGATTCAAATGTATTTTTTTTAATGGCTGAGTAATATTCCATTGTGTATATGTACCACAGCTTCCTTATCCATTCGTCTGCTGATGGACATCCAGGTTGCTTCCATGTCCTGGCTATTGTAAACAGTGCTGCGATGAACATTGGGGTACACACGTCTCTTTCTATTCTGGTTTCCCCACTGTGTATGCCCAGCAGTGGGATTGCTGGGTCATATGGCAGTTCTATTTCCAGTTTTTTAAGGAATCTCCACACTGTTCTCCATAGTGGCTGTACTAGTTTGCGTTCCCACCAACAGTGTAAGAGGGTTCCCTTTTCTCCACACCCTCTCCAGCATTTATTGCTTGTAGACTTTTGGATAGCAGCCATTCTGACTGGTGTGAAATGGTACCTCATTGTGGTTTTGATTTGCATTTCTCTGATAATAAGTGATGTTGAGCATCTTTTCATGTGTTTGTTAGCCATCTGTGTGTCTTCTTTGGAGAAATGTCTGTTTAGTTCTTTGGCCCATTTTTTGATTGGGTCGTTTATTTTTCTGGAATTCAGCTGCAGGAGTTGCTTGTATATTTTTGAGATTAATTGTTTGTCTGTTGCTTCGTTTGCTATTATTTTCTCCCATTCTGAAGGCTGTCTTTTCACCTTGCTTATAGTTTCCTTTGTTGTGCAAAAGCTTTTAATTTTGATTAGGTCCCATTTGTTTATTTTTGCTTTTATTTCCAATATTCTGGGGGGTGGGTCATGGAGGATCCTGCTGTGATTTATGTCGGAGAGTGTTTTGCCTATGTTTTCCTCTTGGAGTTTTATAGTTTCTGGTCTTACGTTTAGATCTTTAATCCATTTTGAGTTTATTTTTGTGTATGGTGTTAGGAAGTGTTCTAGTTTCATTCTTTTTCAAGTGGTTGAACAGTTTCCCCAGCACCACTTGTTAAAGAGATTGTCTTTTCTCCATTGTATACTCTTGCCTCCTTTGTCAAAGATAAGGATTTTTTAAAATATATTTTTTCTTGATCCAGAAATTTCTCTTCAACCTATCTCTCAGTATGTGATTTCTAAAACACAGATTTGATTAAGTAAAATTTTCTCCCCAAATCCTTCGTCAGTGAGCAACCCAGTGTCTGTAGAAAGCTGGTGTGGCTCTGTGGTCAGGGAGAAGGGCAGCTTGGGCTTGTCCAAACCTCAGCTCCAACCTTGGCAAGCACAGTCTGGCGTGGATTGCCACACTTGACAAAGATCCTCCAGCTGCATGATGATATGTAGTTGTTAAATATATACGATGTTTGTTTTACTTACAGAATATTGTCTTTATAGATATAAAAGCATTTATACTATAATAAATACAGAACAGGAAATACATACAAAGCATAAATAATAAACATATGACCCATATAGCACGCGTATCAGAACATGTGTTTAATATGCCCTCAATAGTGTAGCGTCTGGCACATAACACATGCTCAAGGCATGGAAGCAATTATAAATATTAGTGTCTAAAGACCTATATTAGTATCTATGGATACTAAAATTTATAAAAAGATATTTATAAAATACATTATCAAAGGTCGTCTAGTCAAAGCTATGGTTTTTCCAGCAGTCATGTGTAGATGTGAGAGTTGGACCAAAAAGAAAGCTGAGCACTGAAGAATTGATGCTTTTGAACTGCGGTGTTGGAGAAGACTCTTGAGAGTCCCTTGGACTGCAAGGAGATCCAACCAGTCCATCCTAAATGAGATCAGTCCTGAATATTCACTGGAAGGACTGGTGCTGATGCTGAAGCTCCAGTACTTTGGCCACCTGATGCAAAGAGCTGACTGATTTGAAAAGACCCTGATGCTGGGAAAGATCGAAGGCAGGAGGAGAAGGGGACAATAGGGGATGAGATGGCTGGATGGCATCACCGACTCAGTGGACATGAGTTTGAGTAAACTCTGGGAGTTGGTGATGGACAGGGAGGCCTGGCGTGCTGCGATCCATGGGGTCGCAAAGAGTTGGACACGACTGAGCGACTGAACTGATGATATTAGTATCTATAGATCTGTATTAGTAACTATAAATACTAAAATTTATAAAAAGATAAATATTAGTATCTAAAAATCACTTGTACTACATCTGAGGTCCTGATGGTCTGGAAACCAACTTCCTTTTCAGTCAAAGTTTTATTGGCCTCATTGCCTATATTTGCGCCCCTTTCACCAAATCACACTTTGGTTTTGCGCACAGAGTTGCTGTGGGAACCACTCCCCAGTGGAGCCCTGCTCTGCCATCCACACTGCTCCACTGTGGTCCTTCCTCCCTGGACTGAACATGCTTATGGGTCAGATGAGTCCTCCTGTTCCCATGGAGGGGGTCTGTTCATCTATATATCAGTTTTTAAATGGAATCAAGATTGCCGGGAGAAATATCAATCACCTCAGATATGCAGATGACACCACCCTTATGGCAGAAAGTGACGAAGAACTAAAGAGCCTCTTGATGAAAGTGAAAGAGGAGAGTGAAAAAGTTGGCTTAAAGCTCAACATTCAGAAAACTAAGATCATGGTATCCAGTCCCATCACTTCATGGCAAATAGATGGGAAAACAGTGGAAACGGTGGCTGACTTTATTTTTTTGGGCTCCAAAATCACTGCTGATGGTGATTGCAGCCATGAAATTAAAAGACGCTTACTCCTTGGAAGGAAAGTTATGACCAATCTTGACAGCATATTAAAAAGCCAAGACATTACTTTGCTAACAGAGGTCTGTCTAGTCAAGGCTATGGTTTTTCCAATGGTCATGTGCGGATGTGAGAGCTGGACTATAAAGAAAGCTGAGCGCCAAAGAATTGATGCTTTGGAACTGTGGTGTTGGAGAAGACTTTTGAGAGTCCCTTGGTCTGCAAGGAGATCCAATGAGTCCATCCTAAAGGAGATCAGTCCTGGGTGTTCATTGGAAGGACTGATGCTGAACCTGAAGCTCCAATACTTTGGCCATCTGATGCAAAGAGCTGACTCATTGGAAAAGACCCTGAGGCTGGGAAAGATTGAGGGCAGGAGGAGAAGGGGATGACAGAGGATGAGATGATTGGATGGCATCACCGACTCGATGGACATGGGTTTGGGTGGATTCAGGGAGTTGGTGATGGACAGGGAGGCCTGGCGTGCTGCGGTTTATGGGGTCACAAAGAGTCGAACGCGACTGAGCGACTGAACTGAACTGAGATTTTAAGTGGAATCCAGCTGTTCAGTGGAATATCAATAAAACCCTGCCTGCATCTTTACAAAACTGGTTTCATAATCTTTTCTCACTGTCTCTGTACCCACACCTCCAAACCCTCCAACTTTTAGACTTGACTCTATGATGTCATCTTGGGAAGTCTGTGAATTCACTTTGAGGTTATAATTCTTTTGAAGGTGCTAGTAGTCCTGATTGGGGCAGCACTGAAATGATATTACAGTGAAATTTCTGAATCCTGATTTATTAGTAACTGAGACATTTGTTCTCCTCCATGAGGTCTGAGAGGGAGTTTTTATTTTTTTTTTTAAAGAGAAGTGAATCACAATAGCACTTTATTCTGAATGGGGTTGGATGAGAGATCCAATGTTTAGTGTTTGCAGTGGACCAGGTTGAGGGCCCTGCACTTGTTTCCCTACTACAGGAAGATCTGAATATTCTCAACACAAAGCAGGCACTATACAGGAATGTTCCTGTTTGTTTCTCTTTACTGCCTAAAATGAGGTGTCAGAGACCATCTATATGATGAGAAGGACTCATAGAGGACCCAGGGTTGCCAAGGGCCAGGGCAGGTGCGGATGGAGAAAGCCTGGGACCGCTGCAGGCCACGTCACCCAGAGTCCCAGGGACCACAGTTCTGCATGAGGTTGGCAGCTGCCTGCCTGGCCTCCTCCACTCTGCCCACACCCACTGTCTCCTCCTATGGGAGGAGAGGGGACTGAAGGAAGAAAATTAGAGAAAATCAGGGTCTCAGAAGGCCGTCCTAGCCAAAGCACATTCTCGAAATTTCTTAAGGAAAGAGGTGGGAGAGAGAGTTTCTGTTTTATGTATAAGAGAAAAGCAAGTGTTCTGGATTCCCAGGAGCGGTAAGGGCGTGATCTCGAGCAGCCAGTTTTGTGGTTTCTTCACGTTTCAAAGTAACGAAGAGGAGATAGTGAGGGGCCAGCCCTGGGCTCCTGCCCCAGCCGTCCACAGCCAGGAGCCCCTCCAGCCAGCACTTCAGATCCCATCTGGCCACATTGCCCACAAAGAGATCAGGACAGCCCCCCACGTGCTCAGACGACCATTTAAACACTCTAGGCCAGTTGTTTTATAAAATGTAGTAGGTGTCTCCCTCCACCCTGGGGCCCGCGATCCTCACAGAGACATCAAACTTCCACTGAAACGTATCTTTCCTCCTTGCTCCCAAGAGAAAATTTCATACTATGGTCCTTTCTCGCCTCACTCTGTTTCTGCTCAAACCAAAAGCTGAAGGAACAGCCCTTGTTTGGAGACTGCTTTGCTTAAATGTCCATTTCAGCCTGTGGAGTCATTCGTGGAACTGATGGGGCTGCTTCAGTCCCCAGAGGGGAGTTTTCTCAAACCCAGTGTGCCCACACCCTCCTCTTTCCATGGTTGTAGGAACACTCAGTTCAGATAAGAATAGCAGAGCAACAGCCCGGCAGCCGCAGAGTGGAGGAAGCGTACATCTCAAAGTGAATGTGAAAATGGCAGCAGCTTTAATCCTAGGCACCAATTCTCGGGCGCGCACCCAGCCCTGTCCACTGTGTCATTATCGTGTGAGTCATCGCTCCCCTTCCTCTGCTGTTTCACAGGAATGAGCTTTCAGATACACCCCAGCAGACCCCATGTCAGAGCCCAGGCCTCAGACATCGCGGGCAGGGGAGGCAGAGAGATATTGCTCTTAAAGCACGCCTGCACACGGCCACATGCTGGTCTTCCCCGCTTCCTTTAAGCGAATCTCACCATGTGTTCTCTGGGCTTGACTCCTAATTGTTCCTTCCCCTCTGTCTCTCTCCTCTCACTCAGCTTCTTTATTTTTTAACTTTCCAAAAATTTATTTGATTGAAGTACAGTTGATTTGCAATGCTGTGTTCGTTTCCGCTGTGTAGCACAGTGACTCAGTGTATAACACATATGTACATTCTCTTCCACTGTGGTTTGTCACAGGACATTGAATATAGTCCCCTGGGCTACACAGTGGGATCTTGTTGTTTATTCATTCTCTGTATAATTGTTTTCATCTGCTAACTCCAAACTCCCAGTCCTCCCCCAACCCCCACCCCCTTGGCAATCACAAGTCTTCTCTATGTCTGTTTTTGGATTTCATAGGTAGGTTCATTTCTGCTGTATTTTATATTTCACATATAAGCGATATCATATGACATTTGTCTTTCGCAATTTCACTTAGTATGATCATCTTTAGGTCCATCCATGTTGCTGCAAATGACATCATTTCATCCTTTCAATGGTTGTCTCTTGACTTCTTTATATTTTCTAACAGGGGATCCATTGTCGTTGTTCAGTCGCTCAGTCACGTCCGACTCTGAGACCCCAGGGACCACAGCGCGCCAGGCCTCCCTGTCCTTCACCATCTCCAGGAGCTTGCTCAGACTCATGTCCATTAAGTCAGTGATGCCATCCAGCCATCTCATCCTCTGTCATCTCCTTCTCCTGCGTTCAGTCTTTCCCAGCATCAGGGTCTTTGCCAATGAGTCAGTTCTTCGCATCAGGTGGCCGAAGTATTAGAGCTTCAGCTTCAGCATCAGTCCTTCCAGTGAATATTCAGGACTGATTTCCCTTAGGATGGACTGGTTGGATGTCCTTGCAGTCCAAAGGGACTCTCAAGAGTCTTCTCCAACACCACAGTTTAAAAGCATCAGTTCTTTGGCACTCAGCTTTCCTTATGGTGCAATTCTCACATCCATATATGACTACTGGAAAAACCATAGCTTTGACTATATGGACCTTTGCTAGCAAAATAATGTCTGTTTTTAATATGCTGTATGGGTTTGTCATAGCTTATCTTCCAAAGAGCAAGCATCTTTTAATTTCATGGCTGAAGTCACCATCCACAGTGATTTTGGAATCCAAGAAAATAAAGTCTGTCACTGTTTCTATTGTTTCCCATCTATTTGCTATGAAATGATGGGACCAGATGCCATGATCTTAGTTTTTTGAATGTTGAGCTTTAAGCCAACTTTTTCACTCTCCTCTTTCACCTTCATCAAGAGGCTCTTTAGTTCTTCCCTTTCTGCCATAAGGGTGATGTCATCGCATATCTGAGGTTACTAATATTTCTCCTGGCAATCTTGATTCCAGCTTGTGCTTCACCCAGTCTGGCATTTTGCATGATGTACTTTCCATGCAAGTTAATTAAGCAGGGTGACAATACACAACATTGACGTACTCCTTTCCCAATTTGGAACCAGTCCGTTGTTCCATGTCCAGTTGTAACTGTTGCTTCTTGACCTGCATACAGATTTCTCAGGAGGCAGGTAAGGTGGTCTGGCCTTCCCATCTCTTTAAGAATTTTCCAGTTTGTTGTGATCCACACAGTAAAAGGCTTTAGCATGATCAATGAGGCAGAAGAACATGTGATCTATATCCAGATACTAAAACGCCTTTCTTCACCCACACCTGTTTCTGTTATCCTCTATGCCACTCACATATCAAGCTTTAAATGGATTTCAACCTTGTAATTTTTTCCTCACTTCTTTCTTATTTTGTCATTTTTCACTGTGGGAAAACACACACAACACAAAATTTACACCTGGAGGATACTTAGGCACTCAGCGCAGTGGAGTCAGCACATCCATGCCGCTGCTCCCGCATCAGCACCTGCTGAAGCTTCCATCTTATAAACTGAAACTCCGTCCCCCTCACCCAGTACCTCCCCACCACTCCCCGACCCTGGCCGGTCTCCTGCTTTCTTTCCCTGTTCTTGTTAGCACTCCAGGGACGTCATGCAAGTGGGCTCATACATTACTTGTCGTCTGTGACCAGTTCATCTCACCGATCTTAATGCTCCCAAGGCTGCTCCATGCAGCAGAAGCAGGTGCCAGAACTTCCTTCCTTCTTAAGGTTGAATAATGCTCCGTTGAGAGTACACATTGTGTCTGTTTATCCGTCTCTGTATTGATGCACACTTGGTTGTTTCCACAGCTTAGCTTTTGTGGGTGATGCTGCTGAGAACGCAGGGGCCCACACATCTCTTCAAGGCCAAGCTTTCCACCCTTTTGGGCATGTACTCAAAAGTGGAATGTGTTAATTATTTGTAATATTTGACAAATGCCACTAGAGTTTTCTGTACACTTGTACCATTTTACATCCCACCCGCAGAGCTCCTCATACTTCCTTTTCAGCTGCTGTGAGCGTGTTCACACCAGCTACTGAACTGAGACTTTTCTGCACATGATTTGCTTCCTAATACTAAATCCAGTCATTCCTGTTCAGTCTCTATTTGTCATAGGTTCTCAAGGGTTTTCATTCATTAATAAATATTTATTGGGTGCTTATTATGTTACAGCCAGCATTCTACTTGCAGGAGAAATAGTAACACATGAGGCAGACAAAAAAACAAAAAGAAAAACCTTGTGTTGATTAAAAATTTTAGAAAAGTAAAATGGAAAGCATGCCTGTTAATTATAAGTGGTGAGAGGAAAATGCAAGGCAGAGACCATGTAGAGAAACTGTTGATGAGAAGACTAAAATCTTAAATAACTGGTCATGGAGAAATCACTGCAATTAATGACATTTGTGTAAAGACAAAAAGGAATGATGTGTCAAGTTGCACACTTGAGGATGAATTTGTGGAATGCAGCCGATAACTCAATAAAGCTGTTTAAAGCAAAATGTAGAGAAATTTACGTTTCAGTTATCAGCAGGGATATAAAGAGAAGGATCTGATTTGAGAACAGGGGGATTTTGCCGTAGAGGAATGAGTTTTGAAGCCGTGGCAGAAAATACCGGAAAGTTGCCCAGTGGGGAGTGGGAAGGTGTGCCCAGGACCCAGAAGACACGCCAGACATGAATGGTATGTAGACACTGTATGTAGAATGGTATGTAGACTCTGGTGTGGACCAGAGACCACACCCTGCTTAACTGCAGCCCTGCTCCCAGCAATCAAGATAAACGTCTTTGGAAATTTTATTGACTCCTTCAAATCACTAGTTTTTGGTTATTCTATTTATATTTTCAGGCTTCCCTAGTGTCTCAGACGGTAAAGAATCTGCCTGCAATGCAGGAGACGTGATTTTGATCCCTGGGTCAAGAAGATCCCTTAGAGAAGGGAATGGCAACCACTCCAGTATTCTTGCCTGGAGAATCCCATGGACAGAGGAGCCTGGTGGGCTACAGTCCACGGCGGTCACAGTTACATATTGAAAGACTATAACTTATATCCAACACTACAATTCTGCCATTACAATTTACTGTTACATTTGAGGGTAAATTAATTTTCATGAGATGTGTAGTCATGGTTACTTTCATGAGATGTGTCGTCATGGTTACTTTCATGAGATGTGTCGTCATGGTTACTTTCATGAGATGTGTCGTCATGGTTACTTTCATGAGATGTGTCGTCATGGTTACTTAAGTAAGTGTCATTTAGGAAGCAGCGACGGTGGAGCGTTGTTTCAAAAGAAGAAGTTTCTCAAACGTAGAGCACATGCTGTCTAATTTATGCTGCTTGTGGAGTTTTCAATCTTTTTTATGTTTCATCAAGTAGAGAGTGCCAATTGTAGACTCAAATTCAAGGCACTGATTTCAAGTTTCATTTTATTTCAACAAAAATAGGATGATTTGGTTCAAAGAAAAAGATTTCCAAGGATTTCTGGTCATTAAACATTTCTTATAAAGAGCTTTTTCAAAGACTTAATGGTAACTTAATCAAATGCACATGGTTTAACATTTTTTTGCAAATCCAGTGATTGAGGGGGAAAACAATTTTGTGCTGAATGCATTTGCCAGAACCTTTCAAAAATAGGTTAAGATGTATTTTGTTGAAAATAAAAGGCTGCTGCTCTCCCATCCCTATCAATAGATATCTCCCTTGAAAACAGGCGAGCCAGGGCCCCAGAGGACCTGACCCTGGGCCAGAAGTGGATTCTCACACAGGAACATCTTCATGATGTTCCAGAAAGCTAACACTGCCAGTCTGGTCACCATCAAACGGAAGCTTTGCAGCTGACGGAGCTCCAGGCCTTTGGAAAGTGATTCTGGGGTTCTTCCAGGAAGGCTTTGTCTCCTATGCCCAGGCCTGAAAGATTGCTGTTACCCATATCCAAACTGAGAGCCTTCCATGTTAGACTGAATCTTAATCCATCACACACACAGAGACACACACACACAGAAACACAGAGCAGACACATACAGAGAGATACACACACACAGAGACAGACACACAGAGTGATACACACAGACACACACACAGAGACACAGACAGACACACAGAGACACACACACACACAGACACATACACACCAAGACACAGACACACACAGAGAAACACACACACACGTACACATACACACAGAGACACAGACAGACACACACAGAGACACACACACACAGAGACACATAAACACCAAGACACACACACACAGACACACACAGAGAGATACACAGACTCACAGAAACACAGAGACAGACACACACAGAGACACACACACTCAGACACACATGCACACAGACACACACAAAGAGAGAGACACATAGATACACAGAGACACACACACACAGACACACACACAGACACACACAGAGATCCCCACACACAGACACACACCACGTTTTGCCTTTTGCCAATCAAACAGAACTGTGCTCTCTTGCATAAACTGATGGCATGAACTTGCACATGCCAGAATTCGTTAGTACAACGGGGTAACATCATGGCTCCCTCTGGGGTGACGGTCAAGGCTATGAGGACTGCAGTTGAGAGGGGCAGCGGGAAGGAGACTCCCTGGTCATAAGCGGTGGGAGCCCAGGGGTCTGTGGTGTCACCTCAACACAGCCATGCTTTGGAGTCCTTCACTGCATCCCCACACTTCGGTCGTAACAGAAATCCAACTTGAACTAGAATAATAAAAAATAGGATTATTGGATGAGTACAAAAGAAGTTTTAGTCACTCAGTCGTGTCTGACTCTTTGTGACCCCATGGACCATAACCCACCAGGCTCCTCTGTCTGTGGGATTTCCCGGACAAGAATACTGCAGGAGTTGCCACTTCCTCTCTAGGGGATCTTTCTGACCCAGGGATCGAACCTGGGTCTCCCACGTTGCAGGCAACTCTTTCCCAACTGAGCCACCAGGGAAGGAAGATGACAAAAGTACTGAAAAATCTAAGAGTCAGGGCGTCTTGTAGCACCTCCATCAGGACTCTCTCCCTGTCCCCTGTCTGTCTGTCTGTCTCAGCATCTCCACATTTTGTCTTTGCTTCTCTCCTGTGTCAGCTGCACACTCTTGTTTATTCCAGAGCTGCCTTCACACAGCTGGCCACACAGAGGTGAGCTCAGGCTCGCATCCTTCGAGAGCTGGGATGGAAGTAAAGGAGGCTTCTTCCCCGAGGGTCTCACAGCAAACTCCTGGAGAGCTCGGCCTGGCCTGGCTGGGTCACATTTCCTCTGGACCAAATGTTGTTCTTGGGGCTAGAGCATGAGATTCACCCAGCCAGTCAGGGCCCCTCCTGGGCCAGAGGGGTTGGGGGCTGTGAGGGAAGGGCCCCCCTGCAAGAAGCAGGTGGTCAGGAAGGCGCCCAGTCTCTTTACCGAAGGAGGAAGGGATGCGGTTTCAAGCAAAACGACTTCTATTCACTACAGAAGCAATTAATAATACTAAGCTGTAATTAATGCCATTGTGCATGTGTGAGGGTGTGTATATGCGTTTGTGAGGGTGTGTGAGTGTGTGTGTGTGTGTGTGTGTGATTTCACCTAGCCATCCTGTCTTCAAAGTTTTCTAGGCATATTAAACTACGAAAATATTTGAGCAGCATGGATTTTTCAAATCATTAGAGTATTTTTTTTTTTAATTAAACAAGAGAGCTCAGAGTTCTTGCAAAGCGGCAAGTCCTACCACCAGAGGCCTGTAGACAGGTCTAGGCCCAGAAAAGAACGTCTATTGCTCAGTCATGTCCAGCTCTTTGTGACCCCATGGACTGTAGCCTGCCAGCCTCCTCTGTCCATGGGATTCTCCAGGCAAGAGTAGTGGAGTGGGTTGCCATTTCCTACTCTAGGGGATCTTCCCGACCCTGGGATGGAACCTGGGTCTCCTGAATTGTGGGCAGATTCTTTACCTTCTGGGCCACCTGGGAAGCGCTAAATCCTTGTCCAAATGATGGTGACAGTCTACTCACGGCTGTAAATGGGCAAAGGGAAAACGAGCTGTGGATTATTCAGATGTGTCCAAAGAGGTGCCCTCACCTCTTGTCCTCAGTCTTGTCCGTTGATTCTTTCCTTCGAGTTCAAAGAGCATCAGGTTCCGCCCCAATCTCATGAGTTAAAAATAAGGTCTCCTTCATCTCTCAGCATCCTCGCTCGCTCTCTTGTTGACTAAAAGTATTCATTTAGCACCACTGGGGCCTGAGCAGGATTCCAAGACTATCACACACAGTTCATCCCTCGTGGAGCGAGGTTGATGGGACCCCTCCTACCCCCGGAAGTTATCCCTCATTGGCCTGCAGGCACTCCTTACACCCCTTCAATATTTTCTCTGTTGCACTTAACAAGGCATTTTTACATGACAGCGTTAGATTGTTTAAAGATTGGCTTCCATGGTCAGAATATTTTCAATATTCTGCTTCCTCTTGGCTGAATGTAGTTTTGTTCAGTGACGTTTGGGTGGCTGCTGGGGACTCTCCCAGCCACTTTCCCCACCTCCGTGGCTCTTCTCACTTCCCAAAGCCCTGTAACCTGCCCTCACCCGCTGCCCTGCGTGCCCAGCTCTCCACCGCAAAGCGGTTTTCAGGAGGCAAGGCTCTCTGTCTACCCCTCTCTCCCTGCATCCGGCAGGATGTCGGGCTTTGGGGGGCCTCTTTCTAGTTGGGACCATGGAAACCTGCACGGCGACAGGAGATATGGAGGCACTCTGCTCACTCCAGGGCCAGGCCATCGGGGATCATCTCAGCTGTTTTCTGCAGGAAACATGTGGACATTGGGTCACAGCTTCAGCGTGCCTCATGTTGAAAGTATGTTTTCCTAATGACCACGCTGTCTTTGAAAAGTAAATTGGTAAACTGGCTTTCGTGATTTCACGGAAAGCTGTCTTTCATTACGAACTTAGAAGAGAATAATCGGAAGATGGCCAAGTGGGATATTTTTAAAACCCAACCTGCACTGACCAGAAAGCCCAGGGATTGCTCATGGAAAAGTCGTGACTCTGAGGGAGTCTTGGCTCCTCCCGTTCGCGGCAGGCTCACGGGGCCAGCAGCCAGGGGCTGGGGAGAAAGCCTCCCGCTTTGCACGGTGACTGATGGGGGCGCCCGGAGCCCCGGTCTGCAGAGGGGGCACTAGGGTCCCCCGGGGGAACCGCCCCTGGAGCCCATTGCCCGCTGGGTCCTGGAGACCGAGGCTGCCTGCTGTCAGCACGTGAGCGAGGTGAGAAGTCATAATTAAGCAGATGCTGAGGCTAGACTGAACAGCCTGAGGGCAGGACCTTGTGTCACACGGCCAGCCCACGAAAGTGGTCGGTGAGAGATGGTTCACTTGGGTTGAGGTTACCACCTCCAGGTGGCTTAGCTTTGTCTTTCTATGAAGGAGTCATCTTGAAAAGTATCTTGCGATCCGCCTTTCTCATCAAGACAGTTACTAGATTCACTCTGAACCAGATGCTATTTGGCAGGTGCAGAGAGGACACAGGGAAGATGCCAAATGGATGGTGAACTTGAAGATCTCGAGTGTCCCCTGCCAGGAAAGTCAGCAGCGCTCCTACGAGAAAACACCATTACTCACCTAATGTAATTCATAAAGTCTCAAATGAAATAACAGGTACTTCATAGTGGTTCTCAAACGTGAATGTGTCAAAAAGATTCAAAACAACATTTTAAAAACACATTTCCAAGCACGATTCTAAACATGTACATGTGCATACATGACACGCACATGTGCACACATGCACACACAAGCATGTGAACGCACATACATTTACCTATGTGCATATATGCAGATACACACCCACACATGTCTATGTGGGCGTGCACACACACATATACAAGCATATGTTGTTTGTTTTAGGACGTTTCAGACGGAAGTGTTTATATTTGTGTGACCACAAAGCCCCCTCGGTTGGCTGGTCTCGGAGGCCTGCAGCATAAGGGGTGCTGCAGAGGGCCTGGCCAAGTCCCTGGGTTTCAAGGGCAGAGGACGCAGAGGGGCAGGAGACCCAGAGCCTCTCCAGCGCACGTGGGGCCACTCCTCGCAGGTTCCTGGCGGTGCAGTGGTGACTGTGGAGGAGGAACCAGCACCGTGTGTCAGACACAGCGGAAGCGATTCCCATCCACAAGCTCACAAATTCACATCCTCTTTGTGCTGCAACCAGGAGATCTGAGCTTCATGGTCACCGATACTCTCTCAGGGCCTCACTGTCTGTTGCTGGAGGGCTCTAGAGGCTCCGGGCCTCGGCGTGTCCACCCCCGGCCCCATGTGGTCAGTGCAGGGCTCTGAGCTCAGGTGTGGATGTGAGTGGGCAGTACCGTCTGCGGACGCGTGGGGTTCTGGGGGTGGAGTGTGTGTCCTGATCCCAGAGCTGGTCGTACAAGTACCTGTGTTTGCTTATCAAGCTGCAAATTCCTGATCCATGTGCACTCTGCAGAGTGTAGGTCTATCTCAGTAATTGAAACAAACAACTTTTCCTCAGAACCAGACTTGGGAGTTAGAACAAACCAGTTCATTCATGACAACAGGCTTCTGGACTGCGGCCCACTCTCGAGCAGAAGCGACAGTGAATGTGCCGGAGACACGCACGCGGCCCCCAGGGACCGAGTGACCTCACCCCCGTGCAATGCTGGAGCACGCGAGTGTCCTCTCGCTTCATAGAGATGAGAATTCCCACTGATGGGGTGGCCAGGGCTGCTCGTGAATTGATAACAGGGTGACTTGAGAAACGGGCCCACAGCAGGAAATGTATTTTCGTAGAAAACTGATGAGAAATGTGGACTGATGGGAAATGAACTCAGTGGATCCTTTGTAAAGTCCACAAAAGTCATAGCAGAAAACCGCTGTTCTAGTCATTTTTCAACCGAAACCTAACCCTAGGTAATTCTGCAGTGAGTACATACTTGGGGAATCCTGTGTAATTTTGAGTCCACACCGTCTGAGGCCAGGATCTGAGGCATGATCTTAAGGGAGAAGCCACCACGTTTTTGCAAGCAGGACCTGCGCAGAGGGACACAAAGACATGATTTCTCATTGAGCTTACTAACAGGAGTTTCCATGGAAGAACTGTCTTGGTGGGAGGGTAGCACAGCAGGGTCAGCCCCTTCCCGGCTGTAGCCGAAGATTAACTTCACTTATTCCATCCCTCAGTTGCACCTTGTATATACAGATGGATTTTGGAAGCAATTCAAGCATGTGTTTATCCTTAGCTCAATCTTGGATGAACTCTACAATTGGAGAGAAAGGATTTTCTGTGCATAGATGTGAAAAAAATGAAACCAGCTGAAATCACCACTGGAAATAAATCTTTCACCAATGGCATTAACGAAAAAAGTTCTCTTGTTTTTGAGAAAAATATGATTTGAAATAAGTGGCAGGAGTTTTCAGGGTCCTGAACTCCTGGTTTTCCCTCTGCAGGAGAGTTTTCAGAGCTTGTAATCGAGTACTTGATTTTGCGATCTGAAATCAACGCCTTTTCCTCTGAGATAGGTAAGTTCCAGGGACGATGCCTGTCTTGTTCACAGATCGTCTCCAAGCCTGGGGCAGTTTGGGGGCTGTTATCAGGAAGTTTTCAAATCTAGTTAAGATACTGGGTGAGAGCCTGCTGAGAAGGGTGGATGGCAGTGCCCTGGGTATTACCCAGACCTCCAGGATGCAGAGCTCCTCGATCCTAAGGAGCGTTTAATGGAGTTAGGGAGACGAGGTTACTGTGTAGGACAATAATACATAATACAGAAGAGACTGGGAGTGGATAGGATGCAGATAGACGGAGGGACTCTGGGGAATTTTCCAACAAGGGAGCAGCAAAAACAAAAGCCAAACTGACCTTCTGGAAGACAGTGAGACTCCCTGTGGACTTGGGGGAGGGTGGGAAGCTAACTGCAGGTGTGGGTAGTTATGGACAGGGTGGTGCCAAGCTGTGAGCCTGCCCTGACCTGGGCAGGCTAGGAGGCCGCTGCAGGTTTAGGATCAAGCGTCACAGCGGACCCAGGGTGGATTTTCGGGTGAGAGTCCAAACCTGAAAGTCGAGGTCAGAAGCAGTGATGTAAACAAGTTGTATCTGTTTGGATGGCAGCGGAGTCTGGGGCATTTGGATGGAAGAGCTCATTTTGCCATCTGGTGCGGATAATATGGGAATGAGGCACAGAAAAGCTGACTTGCAGAGCTTTCGTGAATTTGAAAATGATGTTCCATCCACAGGAGCCTCGTGATTTTGAAAATGGTGTTCCATCCACAGGAGCCCTGGGGCAGCCAGCAGAGAACTGAGGAAGAGCAGAGAAAATAGTGGGCTTGGCTTTAAAGTTATTGCATTTGTGTGAGAAGAAAGCGTCCTAGCAAATTGTGTGGCGGTCACAAGTCATCTGTCCCCTGATTGTCATTAGCTTTGTTTAGACACACTGTCTGCCAGCTCGGATGCCTTGCGGCTCAAAGTTTTGTGACCTTATGATACATCGAATAGACAGTTGCAGGAGGAAGTACAGGGCTGGGGGAAGCTGTGAGAGCAGATGAGCTCTGGTGGGGAGGACAGAAGAGAGAGACAGAAACCTAAGCTGAAGCTGGCAGTCAACGCAGATGGGGTGTTTGTGAAAGCAGAGTCTGTTTAAATTTGGGAGGATTTACAGCGAGAGGATGGAAGGGCTGGACTGCTTTACACAACTGGACGTTTGAGAAGGGCTGTACTGAGGGTGAATTTGGCTCATGGAAGAGCGACTTGTACACAACCGTGTTAATAAAAAGGGAAGAAAAGAGCAAACACACTGACGGAGAGAAAGGACCATTGACACCGACGCCCTGCTGGCAGAGGCTCGACTTGGACCAAAACTTAGTGATAATGGCTCTTTTTTCCTACTATCCGTTTCCAAAAATGTGCAAATAAGCGAACTTTCAGGCTTTGTAGCCCAAGTCCCTCTCAGAAGCCAGGGGATGATTAAAGTGCCTGGTAAGTGTGCTCAGATGCAGCTGGGAGGATGTGACCTTACGCTGCTGACTTACTAAGAATACCCGCCACGGGGAGCCATGCCAGTGTGAAGCCAGGCTGTGCCTGGGGCCAGAAATCTGTGTTCACGGCGTGTGACCCAGGAACTGCATTTGTCCCAAAGCAAACACTTTATCTGACTCTGTGAAGGACTCCAGAAGTTGGATCCCTAAGAGAAGGGGCCCCTCTCTGGACCCACGTGGCAGGATCGGTCTCACTATGTCCATGGGACTGGCCATGCCAGCCGTGTGGACGCAAATCTAGGAGGGAGACAGGCTGAGCGCGTCCACTGCTGCTTGGTGAGGGCAGAGCCATCTTCCCGAGGCTGCTTGTAATTCTGAACTCAGAGTCTGTGAATGTGCTTGGTGACCTATCTCGTCCCCCCTCGGATATAGTTTCCCTGGCCAGTTTCCTGAATCGCTGGCACATGTAGGTAGGCGTCCTCCTCCCCCCAGGGTCCAGGGGACTAGGACTCATAGTCCTAGCTTCTACTGTTACTCGGGCATATCAGAGACGTGTCTGATAATACAAATAACACGAACAAAGTTGATCTTCCTGACCCGGGGATCAAACCCACGTCTCTTACGTTTCTTGCATTGGCAGGCATGTTCTTTACCACTAGCAATACCTGGGAGGCCCCTTGCGCTCAACATTTCAAATTAAAGTCATCATTATCCTCAAAGATTGTGCACCTAGGGAATTATCCATCTCAGCTGATCATGTCTTCACCCATTGGATGACCCAGACTGAGAGTCACTGATGAGTTACCATTGACTACTCCCCCTCTCTCTATAGCCAATAAATTACCAAGTGTTATTAATTCTGGGTTTCGAGTACATCTTGATTTTATCTCTCTATGTCAACCTCCTCACCATCTCTTGGGTTTCTCCATAATGTGCTAGATTAACCAGTACCTTCCAATCAGCCCCTCCAATTCAGGCAAGTCTTTCTCAAACTGTATTTCCATAGAAGTCAAAATTACAAGTCTGACTCACTTATTATCCTTTGTACTTTTCACCAATTTCCCATGATTTTTAGGATAAATCAACAACTCATTGGCATGACCTTGTCCCTGTCCCTCCCATACACCTGACCCTGATCACCACACTTGGCTCCTCTTATCCAATGTGCATACGGTTATTTAACATTTGATACCTGGCACTTATTTTCAAATGCATTTCTAATAGCTCTGTCTCCTCTTTATGTAATATATGTCTTGCTTTTCCCATCTTGCTAAGTTTTTATCACCCTCTATTTTCCCATATCGCCTGTTCATTAAAGACACAAAGATGGGGTATGTGTTGCAGTCCAGCTAAACAGACCGTTAAGGCTGGATACTTTAATATAGAACAGCAGACATCTTTGCTCTTAGAAGTAAACGTTTTCTCATCTTCTCTTCTATTTGGACGCATCTTTAACCAAGTACTAGATTCTTCGCCTTCTAACCTCCTCCAATATTCTTGTGCCCAATCTTTAAAGTTCTATTTTTTGCTTACACAGAACATTTTAGCCACAATTCCATCTGAAACAAGCTCCAAAAAACACTTAGAAAACCTCACAGTCTTAACTAAATGCAGTAATCATGAAAATATTCTTTAAAAAATAGGTTTTTTTCCTTAAATAAATTCACAAATTATTCTCTTCTCTTTTCCAGGATGTAAGAAAATGTATTTCATTATTTTATCTCCCAGGATAACGTAGTTTACTGAACTATTTAAGGAAAATTACAGATAGAACTAATTCGTCACACAGCTTCTCTTCCAAAAATTTTGATAGGAGAGATCCTGTAAAAGACATGAAGAAAGTGGCAAAACCACTTCAGAAACGGGAGCCTTGGTGGGAGAAGAAGGTGCAGTCGTATGTTGTGCAAGAGTTTTGCAAATATAAAGCGAAAGCAACTTAGAAGACATCAAAAACAGCACAAAACAAACATCTAAGAGGAGAAAGAAAGCCAGACTGGCCCATGACGGAAAATAGAGCTCAGTGGGAAACATCCAGTTACAGATAAGACCTCATGTTTGCTTCTTGGTGTAAATTCCAATCTCATTTTTGGGCCAAGATTTTGGAGGGGTTTGACGCCTCTCCTTGGAGCCAGAGTTATTTGCAGAGCCATTTTTAAAAAGATAGTGCATTCTAAGGGTCATCAGTTTTCAATGAACTTTTACAAATATTTCATTTCTAAAGCATCTAGTCATATTTTTAGGGTTGGAGTTTGGGAATATTTCTGAACGTCTGTGGAATTTTCTTTTCTTCTCATGGTAGTCTTATCAAACTAAATAAAAAAGTACTTTCCCACTTAATTCTGTGTGTGTGTTTGTGTGCAGAAGAAAAAGAGACAACAGCTCGTTAAGAAGTTCTTGAACATTTGCAGGAATTTGTGATCTTCTATGAAAACATTGCTGTGTGTCACTCAGCTTCTTCAGAAATGAGAAGATCACATAGAAAATCCACCCCCACACCCACTGCCTTCGAAGGGCGACAGGAACACTGAGCTTCCCCATAACTCTCTGCAGCAGCACATTTCAAATTTGTGTATTATGCTTCTGAGACCGTTGGTAGCACGTTAGTTAGATGGGCTTATGCGTTACAATAATGCCTTTCATTTTTGCCCAAACATTCTTCTGTTTATTCTAATCAAGGAATAGTTCAACAAGCATTTTAAATTAAAAAAAATAGCTAATTCATCATTGGTAAACATATTTAGAGAAACCATATTAATTAAACAGATATGCTATCAAAGTCCACTATGACTGCTTGGTGTTGTTTAGTCACTAAGCCACATCCGACTCTTTGCGGCCCCGTATACTGTAGCCCACCAGGCTCCTCCGTGCATGGGATTTCCCAGGCAAGAATACTGGCGTGGGTGGCCAGGCCCTTTTCCAGGGCATCTTCCCCACCCAGGGATCAAGCCTGCGTGCCCTGCAGTGGCAGGCAGATTCTTGACCACTGAGCCGCCGGGAAGGCCCACACGCTCTGTGACACAAATGTGGTTTAAGTGCGCAAGGAAAATGTTGCGGTGTTTTGTGTCACTGAAGTGGTTTCTCACCAGCTGCCACTTACCGCAACCGTGGTGTGTAGACCTGCAGCCTCGAAGGGTGAGTGAGACGCGCAGACACGACTGTCAGATGGTGCGAAGGCTCGGGGAGGGGAGACGTGATCACAGACGGATTGTGCTGGCTCCTGCCTCTGCAGCTTGTCCCCAGAGGCGTCTTTGTAGAGGTCGTTCAAGGTCACAGGAGGGCGGGGGAGGTCATGGGGGACCTCAGGACAGAGGGAAGCTAACTGGCCACATGCGATGGAACCTTAGCCCAGAGCTTATCGCGGCGATGACAGCAAATTGAGTTAGCCTCTGCCGTTTTGGTAAATGCTGACACAGTCACAGTCATCCATGATTGCTTAACAACCACACACTCTCTGAGTCACCCACCAGCTCCCCAGAGCCTGGAGCTAGTAACACTGTACAGACCAGAAGACTCAAAACATCTTTCTTCTTACTCAGCATCCAGAATATTAAACATAAAGCAGGTGGGAAAAGCGGTGCCTGTTTCCACAGTTGGTGGTTGTTACGACGTAAGATATTTGATGTTAGGGTATATTCTAATTCACATTCCTTACTGATATTTTAAAATAATAATACTTGATAATGGAAGTAACAAAGAATGCCAAAGGAAAACATGCCCAGAGGAAGCGTTCCTGGCCTTTGAGAATATTCACAAATGGTGGCTACAGGAAGGCACCGCTGGATCTTCTTGGAGGTCAGAGAGCCGCACAAGCATCCTGGGCACTGAGGCCATGTCCTGCAATACTGCCAACAAGAGGAAGAAGCTACACAAAGAGTATCAGACTCTTCAAGGTCAAGGTGAGTGAGTTCAGCCAAGCTGTCAGCAGCAGTAGACCCGGCAGGATAGGCTGGAGTCTGGAAGAAAACCAAGGGCCGAAGGAAACAATAATTTACTTATCCTGATCTGACCCCAACTTTCTGGGGAAAAGGAAGAAAAACGAAAAAGGCAGAGAAGCAAGAGCTGAAAAACAGATTTTGCACAATTTTGCTTCTTTTCCTGGAGCCTGGTTTTGAGGCCCCAGTAGGGCTGGATCCGGCCTCCCGGATCAGTCTTATGTGGTGGGGTATTAACAGGCCAGTTCTGCTCCTGTGCTTCACCGTAGGTGTGGAGGGACCAAGGCTGCCTGAGGGGCAGCTCATTCCTATCAAAGAGCTGTGTGGCTCCAGGCCACCGTGACACCTAGTGAAGTACCTTCACTTTCCCATTTTATCCAGCAGGCTCAGAAAAGAGCTCACGACTTCTGGGACAAACAAGTCGATCACAACTATGAAAACACGGGACTCTCCTATATCCCAGTGTCCTTCCACAGACAATGTTTAGCACATCATAAAAAATCATGAAACTTAAAAAGTGACATGAGGCTTACAAACAAGAGAAGAGAATCAGCACAGTGGCTTGCTCGGTCCAGAAATGGAACTAGCAAACAGGAGTTCAATTTTAACAACCATTGTAATGGTTGAGTAATTACTCAAGAATTTATATGAAAAAAAGGAAAGGCAGAATGAACAGATTGGGGAAAGAATAGAGAAAAACAGCTTAGGAAATGGGACAAAACAAATTCTAAATCACAAAACTACAACATCTGAAGTAAAAACATCCCTAGACGGGCTTAACAACAGAATGGAAAATGCTGAAGAAAGATGGATAAATTTGAAAAGAGACCTAGACAGAAACTATCCAAACTGAAGCTCAGGAAAAACCCAGATCGATGGAAGCTGACTCAAGTACCGTGTGAAGTGCTCTCACATCCATGGTCAAGATCTCAGGAGAGGAGGAAGGGACCAGGGCAGACAGACTCTTGGAGAAAAAACAGGTAAAAATGTCTCAAATTTGGTGAAAAATTAACCTTTATATACAAGATACCCAACAAAAGTGGAATAGATTCAAAGAAATCCATAGCTATGCACATCATAATTGTGATATATGAACAAAAACAAATCCTAAAAATAGCCAGAGAGAAGTGAAGAAATCACTCACGCCTACGGCGCCTTTGGTGACGCTGACAGTGTGAGACTCCCACTAACACAGTGAAAACAGCGGGAAAATCAGCCATTAGGGTCCACTACCCGCAAAATTATCTTTCAAAATGAAGGGAGAGAAAGTCTGTTTAAAAGAGTCTACTATCAGAGAAGCTGTTCCTCAAGAAGAAAGTGACATATATCGTTTCAAATAATACAAGCTGAGGGAATTTGCTGCCAGCTGAATTGTACTGTAAGAAATGGTGAAGGCATTTCTTCGGGCAGAAGAGGAATTATTACAGCTAGCTCTTCAGGATGGATCCCAGGACTGGTAAATTTATGCATACATGCTGTTGTTGTCTTTCAGTCACTAAGTTATGTCTGACCCTTTGCCACCCCATAGACTGCAGCTCGCCAGGCTCCTCTGCCCGCCACTGTCTCCCAGAGTTCCCTCGGATTCATGTCCATTGAGTCGGTAATGCTATCTAACCATCTCATTCTCTTTTTGTCCTCCTTTCCCAGCATCAGGATCTTTCCAGTGAATTGGCTCTTCACAGCAGGTGGCCAAAGTACTGGAGCTTCAGCATCACCATCAGTCCTTCCAGTGAATATTCAGGGTTGATCTCCTTTAGGACTGACTGGTTTGATCTCCTTGTAGTCCAAGGGACTCTCAAGAGTCTTCCCCAGCACCACAATTTGAAAGCATCAGTTCCTTGGTGCTCAATCTCGTTTATGCTCCAGCTCTTACATCTGCAAATGACTGCTGGAAAAACCATAGCTCTGACTATATGGATCTTTGTCAGCCTAGTGGTGTATCTAAGTTTGTCATAGCTTTCTTTTCAAGGAGCAAGGGTCTTTTAATTTCATGGCTGCAGTCACCATCTGCAGTGATTTTGGCGCCCAAGAAAATAAAATCTGTCACTACTTTCAGTTTTTCCCCTTCTATTTGCCTTAAAGTGATGGGACTGAATGCCATGATATTAGCTTTTTGAAAGTTGAGTTTCAAGGTAGCTTTTTCACTCTCCTCTTTCACCCTCACCAAGAGGCTCTTTAGTTCATCTTTGCTTTCTGCCATTAGAATGGCATCATTTGTATGTTTGAGGTTGTTATTTCTCCCTGCAATCTTGATTCTAGTTTGTGATTCATCTAGATCAGCATTTTGCATAATATACTTTGCATATAAGTTAAATAAGCATATTTTGTTGTTGTTCAGTTGCTCAGTAGTGTCCGACTCTTTGCGACCCCAAGGACTGCAGCATTCCAGGCTTCCCTGTCTTTCACCATCTCCCAGAGCTTGGTCAAAACCATCCCCAAGAAAAAGAAATGCAAAAAGGCAAAATGGTTGTCTGAGAAGGCCTTACACATAGCTGAGAAAAGAATAGAAGCAAAAGGCAAAGGAGAAAAGGAAAGATATTCCCATCTGAATGCAGAGTTCCAAAGAATAGTAAGGACAGATAACAAAGCCTTCCTAAGTGAACAATGCAAAGAAATAGAGGAAAACAATAGAATGGGAAAGACTATAGATCTCTTCAAGAAAATTAGAGATACCAAGGGAACATTTCATGCAAAGATGGGCTCAATAAAGGACAGAGCGGTATGGACCTAACAGAAGCAGAAGATATTAAGAAGAGGTGGCAAGAATACATGGAAGAACTGTACAAATAAGCACATGCAGACATGTAAAAATACTAAGTCTTCTTTTCCTTAATTTTTAAAAAGTAGATTGACTTAAGGAAAAACTATGATATTGTATGGTGGGATTTATTTCATATGTGCTATTAAAATATATGGTAACTAGGATAAACTTATGTCTAACCTCAGTCCTGAGCCCTTTCCTGTAAAATAATCTTCTCTGATTTTCTTTAATGTTTTATACTGTGTGCTTGTGCTCAGTCACTCAGTCGTGTCCAACTCTTGGGACCCCCTGGACTGTAGCCCAGCAGTCTCCTCTGTCCATGGGATTCTCCAGGCAAGAATGCTGGAGTGGGGTGTCACTCCCTTCTCCAGGGGATCTTCCCAACCCAGAGATTTAATACAAGTCTCCTGAGTCTCCTGCATTGTAGGTGGGTTCTTTACTGCTGAGCTACCAGGGAATCTCCAAGAAAAAGAAATGCAAATCTCCGCTAAATCTCCATAAATAATTTTTCTGTGTTTCGTTCTGAAAAAGTAATGGGAATGTTATAGAGGATGTGGGGGCATGAAACTTGGTATTAGGAAATCTGAAATAATTAATTAAAAATGCAGAAACCTCCGTGTGTCTGGACTGAGCCGGTGGAGCTCACGGGCAGTAAACACTCCCCAGGGATGAAGGCTCACTTGCAAGGTGCCCCTGAGGAGCACAGACGCCCGCCCCACCCGTCACACTCGGACTGTCAGGACTGAGGGCTGAGGGGCAAGTGCGGGCTGAGACACCTCTTGGCCCGGGGCAGAGCTTTCTAGGTTGCCCCTTCTGTGCACTGGGAGCCAAAACTGCATCCCCACCTTCCCACTGGGTGAACACTTCCTTCTTTACTTTGTCTTTGTCCCAAAGAGTTGACATAACCGAGTGTGGAGGCTGACTTACGTCTCAGCGTGGTTGCTCTCGTTAGTTTAATGTGGCATCTACACTGCAGGCCCTGAAGAGTCACTGGGTGTTATAGACACTCCTCTTTGGGGAGGGATTAGGGCAGAGCGCGGTGGACTGAGCGTCTGCTTCCCCCAAATCCACGTGTTGAGGTTCGAACCCCAGCAGGAGACATCTAGGGTTGGGTGAGGCGGTGAGGGTGTGGCCCCGATGGGGTCTGTGCCTTAACAGAAGAGAACGTGAGGGCGCCACCTGCAAGGTCCTCAGGAGACACCGCGGGTGCTGCGGCAGACCTGGGCCGTCCGGTCTCCAGGAGCCTGAGTACAGGTCTGTTTAAGTCCCCAGACTGTGGCACTTCTTTCCTTTCTTTTTTTTATTATTTATTTATTTTTTGATAAATGTATTTATTTCAGTTGGGGGCTAATTACTTCACAATATTGTAGTGGTTTTTGCCGTACATTGACATGAATCAGCCATGGGTCCACACGTGTTCCCCATCCTGAACCCCCCTCCCACCTCCCTCCCCATCCCATCCCTCTGGGTCATCCCATTGCCCCAGCCCTGAGCATTTGTCTCATGCATAGAACATGGAATGGTGTTCTGTTTCTCATATGATAATATACATGTTTCAATGCTATTGTCCCAGAACGTCCCACTCTCACCTTCTCCCTCAGAGTCCATAAGACTGTTCTATGCATCTGTGTCTCTTGTTCTGTCTCGCATACAGGGTTATCGTTACCATCTTTCAAATTCCATATACATGCATTAGTATACTGTATTGGTGTTTTTCTTTCTGGCTTACTTCACTCTGTATAATGGGCTCCAGTTTCATCCATCTCAATAGAACCGATTCAAATGTATTTTTTTAATGGCTGAGTAATATTCCATTGTGTATATGTACCACAGCTTCCTTATCCATTCATCTGATGATGGACATCCATGTTGCTTCCGTGTCCTGGCTATTGTAAACAGTGCTGTGATGAACATTGGGGTACACGCGTCTCTTTCAATTCTGGTTTCCTCGGTGTGTATGCCTAGCAGTGGGATTGCTGGGTCATATGGCAGTTCTATTTCCAGTTTTTTGAGGAATCTCCACACTGTTCTCCATAGTGGCTGTACCAGTTTGCATTCCCACCAACAGTGTAAGAGGGTTCCCTTTTCTCCACACCCTCTCCAGCATTTATTGCTTGTAGACTTTTGGATAGCAGCCATTCTGACTGGTGTCTAATGGTTTCTCATTGTGGTTTTGATTTGCATTTCTCCAATAATGAGTGATGTTGAGCATCTTTTCATGTGTTTGTTAGCCATCTGTATGTCTTCTTTGGAGAAATGTCTGTTTAGTTCTTTGGCCCATTTTCTGATTGGGTCGTTTATTTTTCTGGAATTCAGCTGCAGGAGTTGCTTGTATATTTTTGAGATTGTTTGTCTGTTGCTTCGTTTGCTATTATTTTCTCCCGTTCTGAAGGCTGTCTTTTCACCTTGCTTATAGTTTCCTTCGTTGTGCAAAAGCTTTTAATTTTAATTAGGTCCCATTTGTTTATTTTTGCTTTTATTTCCAATATTCTGGGGGGTGGGTCATGGAGGATCCTGCTGTGATTTATGTCGGAGAGTGTTTTGCCTATGTTTTCCTCTAGGAGTTTTATAGTTTCTGGTCTTACGTTTAGCTCTTTAATCCATTTTGAGTTTATTTTTGTGTATGGTGTTAGGAAGTGTTCTAGTTTCATTCTTTTACAAGTGGTTGACCAGTTTTCCCAGCACCACTTGTTAAAGAGATTGTCTTTTCTCCATTGTATATTCTTGCCTCCTTTGTTGAAGATAAGGTGTCCATAGGTGTGTGGGTTTATCTCTGGGCTTTCTATTTTGTTCCACTGATCTATATTTCTATCTTTGTGCCAGTACCGTACTGTCTTGATGACTGTGGCTTTGTAGTAGAGCCTGAAGTCAGGCAGGTTGATTCCTCCAGTGGCATTTCTTGATGGCGGCCCAAACAGACTACAGAAACTTAGACCACACTCCTAAGTTTGACTCACTAAAATGACTCACTTACCATTTCCAATGCAAAGTGATTTATACTCAGTTTAGGATTTGAAAAAAAAAGTCAACATCATCATCATGCTATCACATTGATAAAATTCTCAACAATATATTGGGGTTCAAGTATGAATATTAATATACATGTGTGTATATCATCATCCTAAAAGATGCTGCTGCTAAAGTGCTGCACTCAATATGCCAGCAAATCTGGAAAACTCGGCAGTGGCCACAGGACTGGAAAAGGTCAGTTTTCATTCCAATCCCAAAGAAAAGCAATGCCAAAGAATGCTCAAACTACCACATGATTGCGCCCATCTCAGACGCCAGCAAAGTAATGCTCAAAATTCTCCAAGCCAGGCTTCAATAGTACATGAACCATGAGTTTCCAGATGTTTAAGCTGGATTTAGAAAAGGCAGAGGAACCAGAGATCAAATTGCCAACATTTGTTAGAATGTAGAAAAACCAAGAGAAATCCAGAAAAACATCTACTTCTGCTTTATTGATTATGCCAAAGCCTTTGACTGTGTGCATCACAACAAACAGTGGATAATTCTGAAAGAGTTGGGAATACCAGACCACCTTACCTGCCTCCCAAGAAATCTGTATGCAGGTCAAGAAGCAACAGTTAGAACTGGACATGGAACAACAGACTGGTTCCAAATTGGAAAAGGAGTACATCAAGGCTGTATATTGTCACCCTGCTTATTTAACTTATATGCAGAGTACATCATGAGAAACGGGCTGGAAGAAGCACAAGCTGGAAGAAGCACAAGCTGGAATCAAGATTGCAGGATTGCCGGATGGACCGTGAGGAACGATGATGGACCGTGAGTCAGTGAGGGAAGCCTGATGTGCTGCAGTCCATGGGGTGGCAAAGAGTCAGACATGACTGAGTGAGTTTGAACTGAACTGAACCGTGAAACGATGATACATGTGTGTATATACATACACAGTTATATTATGCTGAATATAGAGTTAATATATATTTTATGTAAAGTATATAGTCAATGTTTACCACTTAATTTATTCAAAATATAATTTATATGTGAATACATGGTGATCTGATTATTTTCTTCCTTTTTAAAATAATCTTATTTTTTATGTATTTATTTTTGGCTGCACCTTGTCTTTGTTGTTGAAAGTGGGCTTCTCTCTGCTTGCGGTGCATGGGCTTCTCGTTGTGGTGGCTTCTCTTGCTGTGGAGTGTGGGTCCTCGAGCGTGAGTTCGGTGGTGGTGGCTCCCAGGCCCAGTTGCTCCGCGGGCAGCATGTAGGACCTTCCCAGACCGGGGATCGAGCCCGCAACCCCTCACTGGCAGTTTTTAACCTGTATAGACCATATGACACATACAGACTGCCAGAGAAGTGTGTGTGTTCTTCCTTGTTCTGGGCATCTTCTTACTTCACCCATTCTGACTCTGTCATTGAGTATAGTCATGAACATCGGGGTGTTTAAAACATTGAATCTCTGCGACGTTTATTTTACCCCCAATTTTCATATTTTTATTGTATATTATTGCACATGCACAGCACACGCATGTACAGTTTTTAGAGTAAACTGACAGTCTTCATACGCACACCACACGGCTTAAGCTACAGGACTTTTTCCATATGTGTGAGACTCATGGATCATCCCTCCAAAAGCATCTGTTTTCCTCCAGTCTCTCCTCCACCCAAGTAAAAGCTAATATAAATTTTATATTAATCATTCCCCCTTATACAATGATGTTGCTGCATGAATACGTTTCCTATATGATTTGCTGTTCAGCTTTCTTGCCTTTCAAACAACCGATAAATGGATGTACACTGTACATATTCTTCTAGGATTCATTTTCACCCATCTGGTTGTTGATAGACATCTAAGGTGGAAAGCGCACCTATGAGCCAGCAACCTTCACTGATGCGTAAGATGCCTCTTTGTGTCTATCCTTCTCCATGTGTTACCGGTTGATGGACACGGGGCGTTTTCCCACCTTTTTGCCTTGTAGAAAGGGCTGCTCCGCACATTCTAGAGTGCCCTTGGGGACAAGGACAAGAATTCCTCTCAAGTCTGAGGATTATTTTCCAAACTGGAGGCTGACCCATTAGTATATCATGAGATCAATGTAATTGATGGTTGAATATTCTTTTTATAAAAAAATAGATTTATTAGAAAAGGAGTGAAAAGACAAAGAAGGGAATGAGAGGAGAGGAAAAAGAAAAGAGAAATATCATAATTTAACACACAAACTAAGAGAAAAAGGTGTTTCGTGAACTTCCGTATTGGATGTCTATGTTCGGGCTTATGATATTAAATGCTTTCCTAACTGGGTCATACATTGAAAAGTGGTTGAAAGGCCCGGTCTGAGAGCACGTTCTTTGAGTGGGGCTTGAGCATCACCAAGAGGTGTTGGGTTGAGTCGCAGAGGATGTGTCGCTGTGCAGCTGCGTCAGCTTCACCGGGAGGAGGGACGAGGTGGCCTTGGATCCTCAAGCACCTCTTCGAAGTCATAACCATCAAGCCGGTGGCGCAACGCCCGTCCTTCACTGGCTTCCAGTCGTTGCCAGCCTGAGTTTGCTTCAGCAGTTCTCGCTTTCTTCATCTGCAAGAAGCGCCGTGTCAGGATCCCTGGAGCCTCCTGTAAAGTGTGTTGGATGTGCTGTGCTTAGCAGCTCAGTCGTGTCTGACTCTGCGACACCATGGACTGTATGTAGCCCGCCAGGCTCCTCTGTCCTTGGGGATTCTCCTGGCAAGAATACTGGAGTGGGTAGCCTTTTCCTTCTCCAGGGGATCTTCCTGACCCAGGGATGGAACCCAGGTCTCCCGCATTGCAGGCGGATTCTTTACCAGCTGAGCCACCAGGGAAGCCTGTGTTGGATAAAAAGTGCTTAAAAAGACTCTCTCAGTTGTTCTCATAGGGAATAGTGGGCTGAGAGCCGCTGGGAGTGGTCCTGTCGTTTCTCAGCGTGGCCTGCAGCTCTGGGGACAACCCCACGTGCTGAGCGGGGGCTCAGGTCCGCCGCCTCTCACCTGGTAAAGGCTCACTCTGCAAATACGAGGCCCAGCCCTGGCTATCAGTATGGCCTGGGGAGCGTGTTCGTGTCCTGATCAGACCAGGTGACGAAAGTGGTGGACTCGAGGCTGGAGGCAGCGTGCCTTGCTCTGCGTCAGTTCCTGGAGTTCCTTGTTCCAATTTGAACAGTTAGGGGGACTCGTAATGTACAGATTCTCTACCAAATGCCAGGTCACTTCGGATTGCCCTTCAGTCTGGATGTGCAAGAGTGGCCAGATTCAGAAACTCACTAATGTCCCCACCAGCGCCGGTGTTTGGTGAGATCGAGTCCCATGGGTTTTGAGCATCTGTCCTGGGTGAGCAGGGGTCCCCTCCTGTCACAGGCCTCTCTCCCACGGCTCGGGTGCTGCAAAGACAAGTCTGGCTTGACTTATCCACAAAAAGCATGACCCCTGGAGCACATGCATTCGAAGGGATCCGCTCAGATAGACTCCGAAAGTACAAAGTCATCCAATTCTTTTTAAAATCCGGTGGCCTCAGCTGCCTGGTTGAAAATATGCTTTATTTGTGTCAAATTCGTGTTTATTATGTGCTCTCCTGTGTCCTCGTAAAGGCACCACCAACTTGAACCAAGAGGGCGTCCCACAAGCGAGGGTGGAAGGCTTGCTGAGAGCTGAGCCCGCGGGGACAGGCACTGGCAGGGCTTGCCCGGCGCTCACTTTCATCCAGATGGCAGATTTTCCTCAGTGTAATCCAAGATGACACATCCAATTCCCTTTCCCAACTCCTGAGCTTTTCCAGGGGAAAAAAATGTGGTTTTGCCCTACTTTTAAGAAATTAATGTTTCTGTGCCTTTGCTTTGGTGGCGCATTTCAAAACATATGGACACTTCGGGCCAAAGGAAAAAAAGCCATTTCTGATTCATTTGGCTAAAGCATGAATTTTTCCGAATACAGTAAAAACCCTCTTATGAAATGCTTTCTTCTACCTTCAAGTCCACCAGACCATGAAGCAAAGCTCTTCCCTGCATGAGCAGTGCTGCATGAGACCTCTTCCGGAGACCCCGTCTCATCCGTCGTTTGGAGAGAAGCCCTCCTTCTGCCCACTGCCTGGAGGGAATCAGACCATTCCTGAGAGGGCCTGCTGTCTGCTTGATGGGGGTGCGGTCGGGAGCTCCCCAAGAAGGCAGCTGGGAGACAGTGCTCGGGAACTGGGTCAGGAGAGGGGCCTGGTGCCCTAACGGCTGCCCCAGAAATGTGGAGGGAGGGTAGGAATGTGTAGGACGGAGGCGCCAGAGCAGCCTCCAGGCAGAGCAGTCCTGAGTCAGGCTGGACGGGCTTCACGAAAGAGAAGCGGAGGGACTTCCTGGGAGACAGGTAGTAGTGCAAGGTGACAGCTGGGGACCGCCACCAAGCGGGGCCTCACGTGCTCTGCACGCTGGAGCCAGACGCCCTCGGGAAACCCAGGGAGAGCGGCGTCTCTAAGAGATGACCTGAGACAAAATTCTAAGGTGAATCAAAGGTGAAGCAAGGCAGGGCAGCCTTAAAGGAACTTACAGAGAGTGGAGCCGCGGCATGGGTCAGACTCAGAGTGAAAAGGCCCATTGAAAGTAGAATGGGTAAATAAGATACGGTCATAAATGCAATGGAATATTGGATTCTGTGCTTAGCCGCTCAGTGGTGTCCACCTCTTTGAGACCCCATGGACTATCGCCCGTCAGGCTCCTCTGTTCACGGGGATTCTCCAGGGAAGATACAGGAGTGGGTTGCCATGCCCTCCTCCAGGGGATCTTCCCCACTCAGGAGTCGAACCCAGGTCTCCTGCATTGCAAGCAGATTCTTTACCATCTGAGCTACCAGGGAACCCCTAGATATATGAATATGTATACCTAAATCACTTTGCTGTACACCTGAAATTAATACAGCATTATAAGTCAGCTATACTCCAATATAAAACGAAAAGTTAAAAAAATGCGGGCTGTCAACAGTGCAGATCAACCAAGGTCTTCAGACCTGCCTCTCCACCTCCTCCCGGGCCCTTTAAGCCTCTAAAGCGCTAGTCACACTCAGTTGTGTCCAACTCATTGCAATCAAATGGACTGTAGCCCACCAGGCTCCTCTGTCCATGGAATTCTCCAGACAAGAATACTGGAGTGGGTAGCCATTTCCTTCTCTAGGGAATCTTCCTGACCCAGGGGTCACACCCAGGTATCTTGCATTGCAGGCAGATTCTTTACTGTCTGAGCCACCAGGGAAGCCCCTTTAAGCCTCTATATGTGGATAATTCTAATCCAGGTTTCCAGTCTCTGTCATCCATGACTATAGAGATGGTTACTCTATGTTCTGATTGATGGAATTAGAAATAAAGAGCCGCAAGGGGGGTTTGTAGCTGGTCTGGGGTGAAGCGGGCCAAGCCGTGAGAGGTGGGCACCCCTGCTGCAGGGCTGACTTGAAGCCACGCGCTGGAAGGCTGGGGGAGGGGGGCCTGAGGACACTATGGCCCCGCTGTCCCCAGGGCCACCAGCTGCAGTGTCTTCAGTGTCTTTGGCTCCAGAGCCAGGGTGACTGGGAGAAGTCCGTCTGAATTACTGGGTTGCACAACTGACGCTCGCACAATATAAGTCAATGAACCTCAGTAAAACTGAGGGCAGCTGTGACCCTGATCTTGGCTTCTCAACGTCCTTCCAGGAGAAGAGTCTGGGCTTCTTGGGGCAAAGGTGGATTCAGGGTGAGGAAGGGAAAGGGTGGTGTGAGTCTGGACCATCTTGCAGGACCAGAAAGGAAGGGTGAGGGCCAGAGGGACGGAGGAGCCCGTGCCGGGGGCATCCAGGCAGGCCGAGACTCCACCGGAGTCAAAAGAGCATCACTAAGGATGAGTGTCAAAGCTCGTAAAAGACAGAAGGAAAACAGTGACTCACTCACTGGGGGTAATTAGTAAATATTTATTGTGCTCACGGCAGAAAGGCAGTTTGCAGCCCTGGGGCACTCAAACCAAAACTCGGAATGAGGGTCAGCGTGTGTTTAATAAGCCGGCTTACACGGTGTGAAGGCAGAGACTGCTCCTTAGAGCGACTGGCAGCAGGTCAGACTTCTCTTAAAGGGACGCGGTTAGGGGTGACCACGTATAAACTCGGGGTAGCTGTTACAGTTTTGCTGACGATTTTCAGCAAGTGACCCAGGTCAAGATAACCTCGCTCATCTTGCAAAATAAGCGAGAGTGACTTCACTGGTGTGAGTAACTGGTTCTGTCTGAGCAGGGAATTTTCAGGTTTGGTCTCCCCTTGTATTCTATTTTAATACATGAAACTATTGTATTTAAGGCCCTGAAAGTCAGGCTACAAAGGAGTAGCGTCCCACTGAGGCACAGAACCCGAAAGGGGAGCCGGTCAGTTCCCGAAACCCCCGCCTGGAGGGAGGGATCTGGATGATGACCCCAGCCGAGCCGCCAACCTGGGTGGAGCCGGGGTCTGCGGAGGAAGAGGTGGCTGGAGGCAGAGGGCAGAAGGCAGAGGACAAGGAGGAGGTGGCTGCAGGGACTCTGGGGCTCGAGGTTCACCTTGAACTCTCTGGTCATGAGTATGAGCCAGGAGGAAGTTGCCCACAAGTTCTGCAGGAACAGTCTTCCAGCTCTGGAATAGGTCTGTCTCCAGCCGTAAGAGGGCTGGGACGTGTGAATTCCAGGGCTTGGGTGGAACCCTGGTGGGGATGGGTTGGGGGAAGCAGGGGGTCACCTCACCAGGAGGGCAGAGCGGCTCGGATCAGAGCCCCCCGGATGCCCTCCTCTAGCAAAGGTGAAAAGCAAGACCTCAAAGGACCAAACTGTTTCTAGAGGGGAGCTCAGTAGCAATGTTTTATTACACAAATATTTAAAGCAAAAAGAATAAATTTTTTAAAACTATTTGCAAGTAAAATGCATGATGCGAGATAAAGGAAAGGTAAAGCTGAAAGTCCTCACTCTCTGTGGAACGATATACCAACTAAGGGTGGGCTGTGCTAAGTTAGAGGTGGGTGGCATGAAGCCCAGCAGCCATGAAGCGACACAACAAAGAGCTAACAATGAAAAAGGAAGCGAAGAACAAACGAGGCACAGAAGAGCCAAACAGCAGGAGGGCAGACTCAGCCCAATTCTGCCACAGTTACACCAATTAAAGTGTCAAATTTGTCATATCAGATAAACTCAAAAACCTAGACTGACTACCTGCTGCCAATAAGAAACCCACTTTAAACATACTGACACAAAGGATTAAAAATACATATGCTGAGCTGACACCAGTCAGAGAAGGCTGGAGCAGCTGTGTGAAAATCATAAAGAGATTTCAGTGCACAGCGAATTTGGGGAGCAAGGCGGGTCTCCTAATGATAAAGTTGTCAGTTTGGCAACATGACATAAAAGTCCCAAATGTTCAGCTGTCTAATCACAGAGCTTCGGAATAAAGTAAGAAATATTGGATGGAAAGGGAAAAGGGCCCATAGCTATAGCCAGCACCCGCTTCAGCCTGTAGCTGGTTGAGGTGATAGAACAGCAGAAAATTAACAGCAGAAAGATACCAGGAAAATACCCAAATATTTGGAAATGAGTAAACATATTTCTGAATAACCTCTATGTTAAAAAATAAGTAAGAAAATAGGAAATGTTTTCAACTGCCTGAGAGCACATCATACACAAACCCAGTAGACCACAGGGATGGATATGAGTAGAACTAGAGCTTGCCTGGAGCATCCCAGGGACGGCGGAGCCTGGTGGGCTGCCGTCTGTGGGGTCGCACAGAGTCGGACACGGCTGGGCGACTTAGCAGCAGCAGCAGCAGAGCACAAGGTGTTTTCATCGGAATAACAGGAAAATCTAAAACCATGACCTCAACTTCTGGGTTTAGAATCTAAACACAGAAAAGCAACAGAAACAAAGTAAGCTGAAGGAGGCAAGCGTCAAAGCTGAGAGCGGAAATCAGTGAAACGGAAAACAGAAAAGCAACGGAGAAACGAATGAGAAAAAGGCCGGTTCCCTGAGAAGTTCAAGAAAACTGATAAACCTCCAGCTGCACTGGAGGAAGAAGAAAGAGCAAGACAGTTTACCAATACTGGGAATGACAAATGACAGAGGTAAAAGCACTATAGACTCTACAGATTTTAAATCTGTAGCAAGAGACTATTATAACCAACTTTATGCCAATAAATTCAATAAATTAATGAAATTTAAAAAACAAACTCTCCTGAAAGAGCTATACATCCAAAGCTCACTCAGTAAGAAATAGATAAGCTATCACAGAAATTAAATCTGTATTTAAAACTTTCCTATGAAGAAACTTTCAGGCCCAGGTGGCCTCACTGATAAATTCTACCAAACATCTAGCAAACAGCACCAGCTTCACACAGATTCTCCCAGGAACATAAGAGGAGGCAGTACTCCCCAGTTGTTTCTTTGAGGCCAGAATTGCTTTGATACCAAAACCATCACAATAGAAAAAACTTACAGACCAAAACGCTTTATCTGAATGAATGCATACATTCTTTGAATGTATGTGTCTGAATACAATTTTAATAATATAAAAAGAACATTGTAACCATGATAAAGTGAGGTTTAGCCCAGGAATAAAGGTTGTTTTAACACTGATTGGTGTAATTCACCATAGTAATAAAATAAAATAAGATAGAATTACGCTGGAGCTGGGCATCCTAGAGAATGAAGTCGAGAGGGCCTTAGGAAGCATCACTACAAAGAAAGCTAGTGGAGGTGATGGGATTCCAGCTGAGCTGTTTCAAATCCTGAAAGATGATGCTGTGAAAGTGCTGCACTCAGTATGCCAGCAAATTTGGAAAACTCAGCAGTGGCCACAGGACTGGAAAAGGTCAGACTTCATTCCAATCCCAAAGAAAGGCAATGCCAAAGAATGTTCAAACTACCACACAGTTTTGCTCATTTCACTTGCAAACAAGGTTTTTCTCAAAATCCTTCAAGCTAAGCTTCACCAGTATGTGAACCGAGAACTTCCAGATGTTCAAGCTGGATTTAGAAAAGGCAGAGGAACCAGAGATCAAATTGCCAGCATTTGTTGGATCATGGAGAAAGCAAGAGAGTTCCAGAAGAATATCTACTTCTCCTACATTGACTATGCTAAAGTCTTTCACCGTGTGTGTCACAACTAACTAGAAAATTCTTAAAAAGATCGGAACACCAGATCACCTTACCTCCTCCTAATAAACTTGTATGTAAATCAAGAAGCAACAGTTAGAACTGGACATGAAACAATTGACTGGTTCAAAGTTGAGAAAGGTGTATAACAAGGCTGCATACTGTCATCCTGCTGATTTAACTTCTACGCAGAAGACATCATGTGAAATGCTGGGCTGGATGAATCACAAGCTGGAATCAAGATTGCCAGGAAGAACAGCAACAACCTCAGATATTCAGACGATATCACTCTAATAGCAGAAAGCAAAGAGGAACTAAAGAGTCTCTTGATGAGGGTGAAAAGGGAGAGTGAAAAAGCTGGCTTGAAATTCAACATTAAACAAACTAAGATCATGGCATTCAGTCCCATCACTTCATGGCAAATAGAAGGGGGAAAAGTGGAAGCAGTGACAGATCTTCTTTTCTGGGCTCCAAACACACTGTAGATGGTGACTGCAGCCATGAAATCAAAAGATGCTTGCTCCTTGGAAGGAAAGCCATGACAAACTTAGACAACACATTAAAAAACAGAGACATCACTTTGATGACAAAGGTCACATAGTCAAAGCTATGGTTTTTCCAGCAGCCACATGAGAGTTGAACCATAAAGATAGCTGAGCACCAGAAAAAATTGATGTTTTCCAATTGTGGTGCTGGAGAAGACTCTTGAGAGTCCTTGGACGGCAAGGAGATCGAGCCATCCTAAAGGAGATCAACTCAGTATTTATTGGAAGGACTGATGCTGAAGCTGAAGTGCCAGTGCTTTGACTACCTGATGCAAAGAGCCTATTCACTGGAAAAGATCCTAATGCTGGGAAAGATTGCAGGCCAAAAGAGAAGGGGGTGACAGAAGATGAGACGGTTAGATCGTATCACTGACTCAGTGAACATGAATTTGAGCAAACTCGGGTAGATGGTGGAGGACAGAGGAGATGGGCTGCAGTCCACGGGGCCACAAACAGTCAGACACGACTGAACGACCGAACAACAGCAAATGATTATCTCAATAGATGCAGAGGAAGCATCTGAAAATATCTTGCATTCATTATAATAAACAAACTTGAAGTAGAACTTTCTTGACTTGACCAAAATCTCATGTAATTTCTATGATGAAAGACTGAATACTTTCCCTGAGGTTCAGAAAACTTGCAAACACATCTACTCATATCACTTTTCTTCAACCTTGAACTGAAAGTTTTAGCTAGTAAATTCAGATAAGAAAAGAAGTAAATGCAATCCAGACTGGAAAGGAAAAGCAAAGTTGTCTTTATTTGCAGATGAGATAGCACCTATGTAGAAAATGCTATGGAATCCACACACAAGAAAATGAGTATAATAAATGAGCATAAAGAAATTGAAGAATTCAAGATAAATATATAAAAATAGTTATTATCTACATGCCAGCAACAGACAATCATAAACTGAAATCGAGCATACAAGGTAATTTAGAATAGCATCATCAGTACTAGACTCTTAAGGATAAATCTGTAAACATATGTACAAGACTCATACACTTAAAACTGTAAAAATCATGGTTTAAAGAAATTAGAGAACAAATAAATGAAAAGTCATATTATGTTTATGGTACTGAACACTCAGCAGCGCTAAATTCTTCCCACATTAATCTGCAGAATCAATGTAATTTTGATAGAAATCCCAGGAGGCTTTTATTTATTTTTAGAAACTGGAAGACCTATTTTAAACTTTGCTTGGGTGTGCGAAGTGTCTAAATTGGCCAAAGAACCATTAAAGAGGACCAACAAAACTGGAAGATTTATTTGACCTAGTTTCACAGTTTACTATGAAGATACAGTAGACAAAACTGTGGTGTTGACGTAAGGTTGCACACATGGAATTATAGTCCAGAAATAGGCCTACATATTTATGACCCATTGATTTTCAAGAAAGATGTAAAGATAATTCAGTGCAGAAAGAAAATAGCCTTTCAACAGATGGTGCTGAAACATTTGGCTATCTTATGCAAAAATCAATTTCCATCCATATCTCATACTACGTTTGAAAAAACTCAATATAGAGCACGGACGTACTGTAAAATATAAAGGATACAAAGTTTAGTAAAAATCACTGAAGGAAATCTTTGTGACTTTGAGCTCGGCAAAGCAATTTAAAATTGGACAGCAGAAGCATGGCCATAGAAGAGGAGAAACTGCTAAGCTGAGCACCATCCAAATGAAGAGCAAATGCTTGTCAAAATCCCCCACCGCTGAGAGGGTAGAACACGAGCCGTGGACGGGGAGGAACCAGCCACTGGGGGGAAGTCACACCTCTGAGAAGAGGCTCACGCTGTAAGTGTCTAAGGACCCCCCAAACCCAGTAATAAGACGACAACCCACCAATTAAACAATGGGCAGAAGGCTGGAGCAGACATGTCACCAGAGGAGATACGTGGCTGGAAGGTGAGCAAATCAAAGAAGCCCAATGCTATTAGCCGTTGCTTTTGCTTTTGCGTCACGTCTGACGCTTTGCAGCCCCACGGACTGCAGCACGCCAGGCCTCCCTGTCCCTGACCATCTCCTGGAGTCTGCTCAAATTCATGTCCATTGAGTCGGTGATGCCATCCAACCGTGTCATCCCTGTCGCCCTCTTCTGCTTCTGCCCGCAGTCTTTCCCAGATCAGAGTCCTTTCTAATAAGTCGGCTATTAGCCGTTAAGGAAGAGCAAACCGCAACCCCAGGGAGGGCTGCCCCGTCCCATCAGCAGACACAAAGGCGACTGACCAGGACTGGCCGCCAGCGGGACAGCGGGGCAGAGCTAAAGACTGAGAAGGGGGTGCTTCCTGGTAAATACCAGCACACCTAGGCCCCCAGGCGTCTCCAGAAAGCCTCAAGCATGTGGAGAGAGGGACCCCTGTCTCTGTGGCCCTGCTCTCCAGGGAAAGACTTCTTTTTAAGGGAAAAACATCCATTCTTCATTTTCAAAATAGCCTCTCGGCTACGTGCCCCAAAGCATCACACAGCAACAGCTGTGAGTGAGGAAGCTGCCTGCACTGAGGGAATTAAAAGCTTTGAAATGGTTGGCATCTGGGAGCTCCAACGGCGGCCACTCCGGTGACGAGCACAGGGGACGCTGGCCTTTGCACCAGCAGCCCGCGCTGCAGACAGCGACCACGCGCCACAGCTCAGCTGAGAGACAGAGACCTCGCATGCTCACCACTGCTCACCGCTTCTCCCGGAGGTTGTGGGTAAGGTATTTAAAACCTCCTTTCTTAAGCTGTCTTTTTCTCAAAGAACCCCTGGAATCTACTTCAGGTGGCAGTTATGGAGGATCTGCAGCAAGCCAGGCCCAGGACTTGGACTTCGGCATGTTAATTAGCCGTTACAAAAAGCCAGAATTTTGTAAATGAGGAGTCTGAGGGTCAGAGAGCTACTGCCGTCTATCCAGATTCCAGAGAGCACCCAAGACAGAGCTGGCACTTTCTGCCACCCGTCAGGGCTCTCTCCACACGCCTGGGCAGCTATATTTAGGCCTAGTGGAGAGAAGCCTGGGGAATGCGTGAGCCTGTTTGGAGGTGAACTCCATGCATTCTCCTCCGTCTCCAGACCAAGGTGGATGGAACGAGACAGCGGGCTGCAGGGCAGGGAGGCACCAGAAGACCCTCAGCCTCGGCTTAAGCCCTGCCCGCTCTTGCCTTTTTCGCCCAGTCCCTTTTTGGAGAGCTTGTTTTCCTCCCCATAAAACTGGAATTTGTCACCATGCATGTACTGAAACATTTAAGCCTGTCTCCTAAAATCAAACCAGTTTCCCACGTACGTACTTAGTGGGAATGACCATGCGTCCTCTTCAGATTTCTCTGCGGCCAGAGTTCATGCCCTGCTGTGCATGGTCAGGAATCGACTTTCCAGTAAATGCCTCAGATCTTTTTCCCATCATGAACTGTGGTATAAATTAGTATCTCTCTCCAGTACTGTTGCCTGGAAAATCCCATGGACGGAGGAGCCTGGTAGGCTACAGTCCATGGGGTCGCTAAGAGTTGGACACGACTGAGAGACTTCACTTTCACTTTTCTCGTTCATGCACTGGAGAAGGAAATGGCAACCTACTCCAGTGTTCTTGCCTGGAGAATCCCAGGGACGGCAGCGCCTGGTGGGCTGCCGTCTATGGGGTCGCACAGAGTCGGACACGACTGAAGTGACTTAGCAGCAGCATCCTAATTTTATTTCCCCTTGGGCTAGGAATTTTCACTAACAATTGAGCTCTTCAAATAAATTTGTTTATGGACACATTCTTTTCAAATGTTGTGTATTACTCTTTCTGATAACAGTAACTTGAAACGTTTTGTTAAAAGTATTTCAAAAGTTTTATGAACGCAGGGGAACAGGGAAAAGACAGAGCTTTGAAAGATTAAAAATCAGTTTGATTAAGAGAAATGAAGTTGACACAGGAGACAACTTGGTGAATCTTGAGAATGTTATAAGTGAGAGAAGTCAAATATAGAAGTTCATAAACTATAAAACTACATTTATATCTAATGTCCAGAGTAGTCTAATCTATAGAGACATAAAGTAGGCTAGAAGCTGCCTAGGCTAGAGGAGGCATGTGGAGGGAACAGAGAGTGACTGTTGGTGGGTATCAGCTTTTCTGAGACTAAAAATGGTTATGATTGCACAAAACTGAGAACGGACCAAAAACATTGATTTGTATTGCACATACGCCCATCTATCAATGCATTTTCATGAAGATTTGAGCTTTATATGTATGAGTTCATTTTACGATTTTCCCCCTATTTCTATCAAATCTTCAAAAGATAGGAATTCTAGTTCTTAAACTTGTTGTGTGGCCTTGAGCTAATTATGTAATCTTTCAAAGCTTTGGGTTCTTTACCCATCACACACATGTGTCCATGTACACGCACTCAGTACCAATGCATATATCTTTCTGAGAAAGACTTTTCAGAAAGATAGAAAAGACAGAAGTGCTGTTTTTACATACCCCATTGAAGTGAGTGTATCAAGCAGGACACACGTGTGCGCCATAAGGCACACGCACAGTGACCGCATGACGCATGCACGCACACACGCTGTGAGAAAGGAATGACACGAGGAAACGGTGAGTGTGTACGCTGCAGCTTAAGAGCCTTCAGCCTTAGTGCTTCCCCAGGGTTGCTCAGAGTATCCAGACCCCACACCGATTCTCCTCGGTAGAGTCAGGGTCTTGCAAAAGCCAAAACACTAGTGGAAGAAAGAAAGAAAGCGAGAGCCAATTAGTGGTCCGACAACCACCCAGATTAATGTTTTTGTGAGAATTAAGGGTCGATTATCAATTCCACACAAGCCCACAGACTTGTTGAATAAGCAAAGCTGGTTTATTAGATTTCCTGCAATAAGGAGAAATATCACTTGGCAGAGTCTTAGCTCCCTGTGTTGGAGGTGGGAGTAGGATGCAGGTGTGAGTGAGGGGACTGCGTGCTTAGCCGTGAGGTCACGTAGGGTTGATGACACAGGGAAGCAAGTTTGAGGTGAGTCTTCACACCTCCTGCTTCACAAATGAACTTTTTACTTAGATTAGCAATATACTGTCCTCAATGACTTTTGTTCGGATTATCAAACTGTTTCTCTTGATAAACCGGTTTTCAGAAATGCCTTGAAACAATCTTTAAATTTGCATTGAACATGCATGATTTTCATGGTTGAGCACAGTTACCTGGGAAACCAACCAGTTTGTTACAAGACATTGACGCCTAAAGAATCTGGATGGCATCCAAAGGAAGTGAGAAAAATCTAAAAGCTGCTTTGATCATGTGAGCCAGTTAAATTTTGAGAATATTAAGATGAGAAATTAGAGTCATAACAAGGCTAACTTGGGGTAGAAAAGTCATCCTACAGACAGGAAGAAGTATTGTAGGCATGGTAGTTGAGAAACTTGTGTCTGTTAAGCTTACACATGCAGAAAATAATGAAAGCGCTCAGAAGACTGGGAAATAAAAGCATACAGATTTGAAGCGTGACAACCTCTATCTAGCTGTCTAAAAAATTTAGTGGCTCTTGGTTGAAACAACTCACTTTTTTCAATTCTGTTCTTCAGTTGAAGGTCTTGGGGTGAGCATACTCCCCTCAGAACCATCTGTTCTGGTGCATCGCTGACAGCCTCTCCTGCGAAGTGTCCTGGTGGGATGGTGGTCCAGGTGACCCAGGGTGAGATGTCCTGGTGGGATGGTGCTCCAGGTGACCCAGGGTGAGACCCCACATCTTTGCCCCGGGACACCTAAGTCCAGGAGCCTTTGTGTTGGACCTTCATTGTCATCGTAAGTGACCTACAGGGGCCCTCCCAACATGAGCTCAAGGCCTGGTCTTCTCTTCACTCTCAGAAAAGACAAGGTCTCCAGGTTCTGGGTCCAGGAGGAGCGTCTTTGGAGCTTGTGGAGAAAAGGCAGTTTGTATGCACAGGCTACAGGACCGAGTATATTGCACGAAGTCACTGACTGAATCTGCCTGAAGGAAGGGAAAGCTGGAAACTGGGGGCAAACCTCTGATGTCATAGTGAAACACACCTGTGTCATGTGTGAAGGTCCATGACTGCTAGTGGCTGTGGATCACGGTCACAAGCGTGAACTGTCTTCATGGACGGAAACTGGGCATGCCAGACCTCCTGGGTGGTGTGAGCTCTGGGCCACCTTTGGGGACCTCTGTCCAGGGAGGATGGTGAGGTGTTTGAGCAAGTGGCAGGTTTTACTCCAGGCTCTCTGTGACAATCCAGGCAACAGTGGGGACAGGTATATGTTTTCTTCGCTGAGAACGGACATAAGTACATTTATTCATGTATTTTCTTGCTGTGCTGTCCAGGTCAAGATCTCTGACCTGTGAAAGTCCCTGTCGGTTCTGAGAAAAGCCAAACAACGACTCATCACACAGGGTCATTACACGGAATCCAGGAAGGAGCCCTGAGGCCCAGCTCCTGCGTGGTTTTCAGTTTTACTGGTGATAAACTCTTGACCGATAGGGATGTTTAAGCCTTGAGTTCAGCAAATTTCCCACTCTTATGACCGAGTCCAGTGTCCAGTCTGTCTTTGCTATAAAAGGCTATTTCATGGGGAAAAAAAAAAGAGGTGCCAAGGTTTTATTTGAGGAACTCTGGCACCACCAAGTGGCTGACCCAATGACCCTTCAAGCTGTCCTGCAAATTCTCAGCAGACTCTTCCCCAAACCTCTTTTAATCTGGAGCCAAATTTGTGAGATGTGTTACCATGTGTGATACAGTCAGATCCATCTGTCATGGTCTGCATTCTGGCCTGAGATCCTTTCACATCCCGGTTGGTTGTTTTTTCCTGCTTTGCATGCAGTACATTTTATCTTGGCTTTTCTATGTCTTCTGGCATTTCTCTGGAATCTGACAAATGCAGCCAGAACTCCATCTGGTAACATATGGAATTCCATCACTCTGATAGTTGACTGTGGCCTGTCTGTACCAAACCCCTTCCCGAACCCCAAAAGCCCACCGCTCTCCCCTCCAACCCTGTGTTTCCACTTTTTCCGGGATGTCATGCAGACAGAAAATGACAGCACGGAGCTCTGGGGCTTTGGCGTCTTTCGCCTCCGGGATGGAGGCAGGAGGCGTCCGTGACCTTCGGGAGTCACGAGCGCGGCCCTCACTGCTGAGCCTCGTCCACGGTGAGAACAGACCGCAGAGCGTCCATCCGCTCTCCTTTAAAGGGCAGCTCGGCTGTCTCCAGTCTGAGGTGTCATGAAGTTAAATGAACATTCGCAAACAGATTTTTGTGGAAACATGAGTTTTACCTTCACTCAGGCACAATGCTAGAGACGGATTTCTGTCGCACGTGGTGAACGCGCGTTTCTCACCTGAGGAAGCAGCCAGCCGTCCCCAGGGTGGTTCTTCGGTCCTTGCAGGGCTGCCCGCTGCAAAGGTGCGTTCTCGTGGCTCCACACACGTGTGGTGCTGCCACTTTAAAAACAATGGTTTTAGCGACACACAATTGGGTGGGAGGAAGCTTCTGGAATGCGAGCCCTTTATTAAATCTGTAATTTGTAAATAGTTTCTCCAACTCTGTGGTTTGCCTTTTTATTATACTTACAGTGTGTTTTGCAAAGCAAAAGTTTTTAATTTTGATTGAGTCAAACTTAGCAAATGTTTCTTTTATGAGTCAAGCTTTTGGTATTGCATCTATAAACTCACCACCAAAACCAAAGTCATGCAGATTTCCCTTGGTATTTTCCTCTAGAAGTTTACTCATTGCGAATGACTATTTGTATATGGGGTGTAATATGGATCGATGTTCCTTTTTGCATATGAACATCCAAGTGTTCCCACACCACTTATTGAAAAGACTGTCTTTCTCAACTGAAACGTCTTTTGCACCTGTGACAAAAGTCATGCACCAACACTCTGGGCGCTCCCGCTCCGCGGGTTCATTGTCCGTCTCAGTACCTACATTACACTGTATCGGTTATGACAGCTAAAGAGTGAGTCTTGAAGTTGGGTCACGGGAGTTTACAAAATTCCATCCTTTACCTGCTTGTTTTTCCCCCCAGAATTACTGTTCTTATTTGTAGTTCCTTTGCTTTCTATGCGAGTGTTAGATTCAGTTTATTACGTACAAACCAGACTTCCTGGAATTTGACACACTGCATTGATCAAATCGGGGAGAATTGGAAGAATCGACAATTTTAAAATACAGAATTTTCCTATTCACAAACCATATATTTTTCCATTTATTGAGAACTTTTTTATTTTTTCATCAGTGTTTTATAGTTTTCAGCATTCAGCTGCTTCACTTATTTTGTTATATTTTTGCCTAAGTAGTCTATTTGTTTCAGTGCTATTGTAAATTTTTAAAATTCAAACTCTAAATGTTCATTATGTACACAGAAATAGATTTAACATTTTTATAGGTTGTTTAACTTATGGACACAGTTATGTTTGGAATAGTACTAACTTTAGATGTTTCTTATTTTCTAACTCAAGCATTTAATACCCTAAATACTCTAAATTTCCCTCTAACCACTGTTTTATCTATATTTTGCAAATTTTGATATGTTTGCATTTTCATTTATCCTAATATATTTTAAATTTAGTGCGAGACTTCTTTTTGACCCATGAGTTATACAGAAGCATGCTCTTTAGTTTCCATATATTCAGATATGTTCTGAATACACTGTTTTTTATTTCCCAGGTAGTTATATTGAGAGATATACTTTGCATGTTTTCTATTATGCCACAGAATGTAATCTATCTTGATGAATGTTTCATCTTGAGAAAAATACATGCTGCTGCTCTTACACGGAATTATCTGTTAATGTCAAGTCATTTACTAGTATTTACAGAAAGGCCACAGGAGAAAAGATTAATGAACTACTCTCTGGTGAAAGGTTTGTAAAGAGGACATAAAGAAGCATAAATTATGTATATATAGAAAACATGAAAATTGTGAACTTTCATCCTTCAAAAGACAATATTAATGATTATATCAGACTGACAGAAAATATTTACAAAACCAGTATCTGACAGGGGGCTTTTGTTTGGAATATGCAAATAGCTTACAGTGCAGTGATAATAATAAACAATCTGACTCAAAAGTAGGCAGAGATTTCCGGGGGCAATTCAGCAACAGCAAAAACTGCAAAACTGGCAGAAAAGCAAACGAAAAGATCCCAACAGCATCTGTCAGTAGAAACAGCAGATTAAACCCACAAAGCAAAACCTTACTGGTCAGCCAGAACGGATGCCTGACGCTTACAGGTGTGCCCGCATCAGGTGTGGGCTAGGGTGGGTGGGAACTGAGCCCAGGTGCTCCTGGAGGGAGAGCAAAATCATTTTGGAAAACTCGTAGGCAAATTCATAAAATCGTTACAACTATACCTCTTCTAGGACCCAATCATTTTACTCCTAGAATTAATACACAAATTAAACCACAAATTAAAACGCAAATTCTTGGAAACAGATGCTCAAAGTAACTGTCATTTGTAACAGCCAAAACCTGGAAAAGATCTGAATGACCATCAACAAGTGAAAATCAAAGTCACTCAGTTGTGTCCGACTCTTTAGGACCCATGGTCTATTCAGTCCATGGAATTCTCCAGGCCAGAACACTGGAGTGGGCAGCCCTTCCCTTCTCCAGGGGATCTTCCCAACCCAGGGATCGAATCCAGGTCTCCCACATTGCAGGGAGATTCCTTACCAGCTGAGCCACCAGGGAAGCCCCTTTCACGATGGACATGCAAACTGTGCTGTGCTGTGGAACAACCCACCCAGGTACGGAAGGGACATGCAGCTGGTCCGTGCCCTGGATGGGGGAATCCAGCCCATCTTTCGGAGGACAGGAAGCAGTGTGAGAAAGAGAAGATGCCGCTCGATGCCATGTGCTGAGACACTAGTTTCCAGGCGCTTCCCTGGTGGCTCAGTGGTAGAGAACCCGCCTACCAGTTCAGAAGATGCTGGTTTGATCCCTGGGTCCGGAAGATCCCCTGCAGCAGGAAATGGCCACCCATTCCAGTATTCTTGCCTGGAAAATCCCAGGACAGAGGAGCCTGGCGGGCTATGGTACATGGGGTCGCAAACAGTCGGACACCACTGAGCATGCAGCACGCACACAGAAAAGCAGAAGAGAATGACCGCTTCAGGGATAAAACTGTTTTCAGAAGGTGAACAATAAACCGCGGAGCCAGGCTGTGTGTCCCCCGGCATCCCGGAGAGGAGCTCTGGGACGAGGGGCTGGGCGGGCTGCCGGGGGGGGCGGGGGGCGGGGGGGCGGGGGGCCGCCGGGGGGCCTGGGGGCCAGGAGCTGGGAGGGCCCGGGATGGGGGGTTCGCGGGCGGGGGGCGGAGGGGGACCCGGGGGGCCGGGGGGCCGGGGCGGGCTGGGCAGCGGGCCGCGGGGTCTCGGGGAAGCGGCCCGGGGCGGCAGCGCCCAGCGCGGGCTGGCCAGGCAGGGGGGCGGGGGAGGGACGGCCCAGGCGGCGGCCCCCGAGACTTGCACAGGAGTGGCTTCTGTCCCTCTTTATAAACCTTCTCTTCGGTAAAACTCTCGGGTTTAGTCGTCCCCACGCTTAGCAGCACCGGCTCATCCTTCAGGCCAGCCCGACCCGGCGTGTTCTGTTCTCCGAGACGGACCTGGACGCGGGAGCCGTCGGACGGGAGGCTGCGGCCGAGGCGGGGGGCCGGCCCGGGAGGTGCGGGGCGGGGTCTTCTCAGCCCAGCAAGGCCCACCCGGGTCCGCAGGGGCACGCGCCCCGCTTAGTGCCCGGCGGGCCCTCACTTACTCCGGACGTAGCCTCCCGGGGCAGCGGGCCAGGCCAGCACAGCAGTCAATTACCGAGCTCCAGCCCTGTTCTGAAATGCAAACCCTGATTTCAAAGTGGTTTTCAACATAAAGTCACGGGAGTGGAGGTTCCAGCAGCAAAACAAAGTTACATAAGAGGAATAATAAACTACAGATGTCGAGAGGCAGCGCAGACCGGCACAGACCCCCGCGCGGCCCTCCCCGCCTGCCCGGCCAGGTCAGCGAGGCCCCGCCGCGGTGCTTCAGCCTCCGCGCCGCGCGGGGTTCCGGCGCCTCGCACGTCTCTGCTGAGGCTCTGACACGAGTTTAGAGAAGCACAGACGACTGGCCGTTGTAGTTCATTTCTCATCACTGGCTCAGCAAACAGGAAACACGCTGGGTTATTCTGCTGGGGTTACAGTGATTAGGGAAATCGCGTCATGCGCACAGTCGCAGCAGGTTTCGTGACTCAGGGAGGTAACCCCATGAAAGCAATTCATGGACGTACTGCTGAAAACGTGTGAGCTTCTACCTTCTCTTGTGCTTCAATGTGTAAAGCTTATGGATTCTTTGCAGTGATGACATACTTTGGTTTTATGCTTTATAAGATTCTAAAGTAGCAGTGAAGTGACTTGTCTAATCCCTGCCTGGATGCTATGGGCTGCTTGACCTTGGACAAGTCCCTTTTCCTCTCAAAGCCTCTGTTACCTCATTTGCAAAAATAAATAATAATACTGCCTACCTCCTGGGAATATCACAAATTTTATGGAACTAATACGTTGAAAACCACCTGAGAACAGGGCTTTCTATACTGATTCATCTTTCTTAAGGTTACAATTGATCCGTTTTCTATTTCAGTCCTTCTTGTGTTTCTCCATTGAAAAACAAGCTGGGATCTAGGGAACCCGGAGTGCTGGGGTAGGAGGTGCATATTGGGATGGTAAGTCAAATGATCAAGAGTAGAAGTGATGGAGTTCTCTGGTCATCTTATTTAGAAATTCTGGGCAGAGGTCCCTGAAGATACTGGTCAATCTGGGCAGAAGGAATAGCAAATTCAAAGCTTTGGGGCAAGAGCACAGCTGATGTTTAGGTGTCAGAAGAGAGGACCGCATGTGTAGAGAAAAAAGCCCAGGGGAGAGTGGTCTCCTGACCAAACAGAGACGATGTGGTCACGAAATGGTTATGAAGTGGTGGTCAGTTTAAAAGAAGGTGTTCTACCCGGAGCGTGAGGGGGATCGGAAGGCAAGCCAGGAGCCCCCGAGACCTCGGCTTCTGGTGACTTGTAGGCCCGGACCTGCGGTCAGCGCCTGGAGGAGCAGCCCCCCAGCCCTGAGGCCGAAGGGTGGGAGGAAGCACAGAATAGCCCCTCTGTTCCCCACACCCGACCTCCTCTGCTGTCCACCCCCACTCTAAGCACCACAGAAACCCGAGGGCAAGGGGCCCTGTGCATGAAAGTCACGAAGGTTGGCTCCTGGGCACATGCAGCGGGCAGTTGGTCCAGCAGAACAAACAGGAAACAGCCGGCGCTGGGAGCAGAGGCGTGCGGAGGTCGGACCACGCTGCGTCCCGGGTTCCCGCGGGCTGCTTGCTCCCATCGAGCAGAAGCTGGAGGGCTCAGGCCGGGGACTGAGTGTGTCTGACTGGACTTCAATAGGGTCGTTCCCATGGCTCTGTTGAGAGAACAGGAGGAAACAAGCGTGGAGCAAGGGGGTCATCGGGAGGCTCTCACAGCCGAGGGCAGAGGAGGGCGGGATGTTCAGAGATCTCCAAGATGACGGGGGTCGGCCAAGAGAGGTGAGGACGCAAAAGAGCCGCTGACGACAGATTCTACATCTGAAAAGATTACTTAAGAAATTACTGGAAATAAAGCCATATTCTGATGGAGAAAGAGCGAAAAGAGGGCATGGCTAACGGATGCTTAAAGACTGGCTAAAGCAAAATTTTCAGTCACGAAGAAAGTGATGAAGAATCTTGGAGCAACAGGACGAAAGAAGGAACAATAGAAAGAGTAGAAGTACAGGTGTTCAGATTATTTTTCCTCGTGAGTTCTGTAACGCGACAGTTACCTGAATCAGGACAGTTGGAGACTTAATGTACAGCATGGTGAATACACTTAGTTATATCGTATCACGTACCCGAAATCTGCTGAGAGTAGATTTTGTGCATTCTTACCACTAAAAGTCAAAGGGAGACGTGTGAGCTGATGATTGTCTTATTTAGCCTGATTTGGTGATTGTCTTATACAGTATATGTGTATCAAGTCATGGCACTGTCCACTTTAAACATGTACAACTTTATTTGTCAACTATAGTGAATCTGGAAAAAATAGATTTTGAAAAAACCCAACAGAGATGCATAGAGAAATAGACAAGCCCGTAATACTTTGGCCACTTGATGCAAAGAGCTGGCTCATTAGAAAAGACTCTGATGCTGGGAAGGATTAAAGACAACAGGAGAAGAGGGTGGCGGCAGATGAGATGGTCAGATGGCATCACGACTCAATTAACATGAATCTGAGCAAACTCCCAGAACAGAAGAGCCTGGAGTGCTGCAGTCCATGGATCACAAAGAGTCAGACACGGCTGAGCGACTGGGCACACAGACAGCTTAATACAGAGGCCCCTAAACATTTGCATTCGCTCCTGTTGGGAGCCAGGGAGCACCCTTGGTTTGGGTTTAGATCTTAACACAGGATCTCCTGGTCACCCTTTAGAGCCGTCTGATGATGCCATTTGGACCACGGGCAGCCCCAGCTCCATCTGTGCGGTGTCTGCTGGCCAGTGATGCTCCAATAGCACCTTTGCATACAGCATCTTAGTGCTGGTGTTTAGTTCCCATGGACTGGATACCGTAGCTCTGAGAGGCTGCTTCATAACAGCCGCGCCACGGCCTTTCTTCCTGGGAAAGCCTGGAGGTGGGAAGTCCAGTGGCTTGAGCACTGTCCGCTTCTGCAGTTCTGGGGGTACATGGTGAGGGTCTCGGAGTCTGGAGGGGAGGGTGGAAGTGTGTTCTAGGTGGGGTCAATCACGCATTTGCACATGAGAGACACGCTCTTATCTCTTCTGTTGGTGAGAAGGTGTGAACAAGCGTGCTTTGTTAAAACATAACACAATCGCTGGGACTAAAAAGATCCTTCTGGAGTCCCTACAAGTTTCTGATGAGCGTGGCTAAGAGCACACGAGGCGTGCTAGGTCCGGCCTTTGTGCTGAAGTTGTCCATATGCCTGGGTTCTGAGTAATGACACATGTTGTCTGTGTCCACTCACAGCTTGAGAAAATGTCCTACAAGCTAAGCCGCCCGTTAAACTATGTAGAGAGAACCAGATGGCTTTATTTACATAACTTTACGTGAAAACAAACTAAGAATAGGATTATTTGTCATTTGGCGATTTGCTTGTGCCTCTTTCCAACTTTTCCTAATGATAATTTTACGATTCATGAGTCAGTGTTCATGGTGGGTCATGTGTCTGGGTCTTGACAAAACAAGAGAAAACTGGCTCCCTAGGCCCTGCACCCAGAAAGTCAGTCATCACAGTTGGGGTCACCCCAAAGCCAAAGGGGACTCTCATATCCCCTGAAGCAGAGAAGACCCCAGACTCCCTCCCCTGGAGCTCAGCATGTGGGGGGAGCTGGGGGCTCCTGACAAAACAGAACTACAGCCAAAGCTGGCCTGCGACGTTCGTCCACTCACAGGAGGCGTGCCGACAGGAAACGCAGAGACGGGATAGAGGGCGGGTGCCCAGGGTGGGCGGGTGGTAAGGAGTGATTGATAATGGGGGCTAGGTGATGTTGTGTTCCAAAATTTATTTTGTGGATGGTTGCACAACTCTGTGAATATGTAAAGGCTTATTGTTCAGTTCCTGAGTCATGTCTGACTCTTTGAGACACCATGGACTGCAGCACCAGGCCTCCCTGAGTTTGCTCAAACTCATGTCCCCTTCTCCTGCCCTCAATCTTTCCCAGCACCAAGGTCTCTTTCAATGAGTCTACTGTTCCCATCAGGTGGCCAAAGTATTGGAGCTCCAGCTTTAGCATCAGTCTTTCCAATGAAAATTCAGGACTGATTTCCTTTAGGATGTACTGGTTGGATCTCCTTGCAGGATAATTGTATGCTTTAAATGCATTCATTTGACAGTATGTGAATGATGGCTCAATAGACTGTTATAAAAAGCTTAAAAATAGAATTGCAATATTTTAAATTAATACTGTTACTTATTCTTATGATAAAGAAGGAAAAAAGAAGAAAGCATTTGGAAGGTGTCCTATTCTTAGTGAGGATCATGATCTCTGGACCCATAAGTAAAACAGATAACCAAGCAGAGAGCCAGGAAATAGCAGAAATGTGAAATTTCTTTTCCTAAATAGAGAATCTCAGCTTTAAGCAGTGAAAGCACTCTCTCCCTCTTATCCAGTGTAGGTTGCTTCCTGGAGAAAGATACTATTACTTACTGAGGAAGAAATTCATAAATATGTGTGTTCAGTTCAGTTCAGTTGCTCAGTCGTATCCGACTCTTTGCAACCCCATGAACCACAGCACGCCAGGCCTCCCTGTCCATCACCAACTGCCGAAGTCTACCCAAATCCATGTCCATTGAGTCGGTGATGCCATACAACCATCTCATCCCCTGTTGCTCTCTTCTCCTCCTGCCCTCAACCTTTCCCAGCATCAGAGTCTTTTCAAATGAGTCAGCTCTTCGCATCAGGTGGCCAGAGTATTGGAGTTTCAGCTTCAACATCAGTCCTTCCAGTGAACACCCAAGACTGATCTCCTTTAGGATGGACTGGTTGGATCTCCTTGCAGTCCAAGGGACTCTCAAGAGTCTTCTCCAGCACCACAGTTCAAAAGCATCAATTCTCCGGCGCTCGGCTTTCTTCACCGTCCAACACTCACATCCATACATGACCACTGGAAAAACCATAGCCTTGACTAGACGGACTTTTGTGGACAAAGTAATGTCTCTGCTTTTTAATATGCTGTCTAGGTTGGTCATAACTTTCCTTTCAAGGAGTAAGCATCTTTTAATTTTATGGCTGCCATCACCATCTGCAGTGATTTTAGAGCCCCCCAAAATAAAGTCAGCCACTGTTTCCACTGTTTCCCCATCTATTTGCCATGATGGGACCAGATTATATCATGTCTTTTGTTTATGTAAGCACTGAATGTCTACTAAAGAGCATCTTAAAAAATTTGAAGCACTCTTTTCAAGTTCATTTTTTACAGATCCCTTTGTAATATCTACTTTGATCCCTCTAACCCGCACATGCCTCATGGCTGCTACGGTGATTGCATGGTACAGACACTGACTTAACACTTCACTCCCATGGGAAGGAGAACACGAGTGTCACTAAAGGGGCACAGAGCCCTGGATGGATGCAGCACCACCAAGACCACTGAAGCAGAGACCCTCGGATGGACGAAGACGGAACCTCTGCTCGGGCAGGTCTCCTTCCCTTCTCTAAAGTGCTCGCTGCCTTTTCCTCAAGGCATCGAGGATCCTTAGACCTTGGTGTCTGGCATTCCTGATGCTCTGGCTAACACACTGGCCATTCCCGCTGCTTTGCTCTGGCACCCAGGCCGAGTGGCCAGCATGTCCTCATCACCAGGTGGCTGAGTTCCTTTCTGGAGGAGCGAGGTGCAGCTCAGAGCTGACCAGGCAGATACTCTTCTCCTGTGGGACGGTGTCCTCCAGTGACAGATGCTTTTATTCCTCCACCATGTGGTCAAGATCACACACTCGCCCAATACTTACTGATGACCCTTTTGTGGGAAAACACTCATTTTGAATCACATATTTCAGCCAAAATATGTGGACGGTGTGCTGTGCTCAGATGTTGCATTCCTTTATAAGGCAACTCCGCTGGAGTCGGCAAGCAAGAGCTTAGTGGTCAGAAGTCTGGTTTGGGACACTTTGCTGTTTCCAATCTTGGCAGCATCTGTGAGCCATTTTCAACAGCCCATGGTAAACAGCTAGGATCTTGGCCAACACAGAGAAGGAAAGAAACATGATAATTTAATGAAAAGGATTTCAAGCAAGGTCGTATTTGGTGGCTGGACGTTGGCGACATCTGCATGCAGGGACTTACCCTCTCCTTGTAGTCTGCTGGTCTCTTCCCGTTTCTGCACAGAAGAAAGCTGCCCGCTCTGCAAGGACGGCCTTCCCCAAGTGTCAGCCTCCGAGGACTTAGGTGGTTTTTGGAGGAGATTAAGGGAAAGGGAGAGTGGAGTGGAATGCCAGTGAGTCTCTGAAGTGAGTGTTGGCAAAGCAGGGGCAAGAAGGACCACTTGCGGGCGGCCTTCTGGCATGGTCAGCAGAAGTCTGACTAAGAACCTAAAATCAGACAGGACTGGTCCTCTGCTTCCCAGGGTCAGCACCGGGCAGGAAGCAGGAACACGAGGCACATTCAGGGAAAGGGGGGCAGGAGGTTCCTGCATGGCGTGGGCCCCACCCGCTGGTCCCCGTAGCTGCCAGGCCAGGCCCGCGGGGAGCCGGACGTCTGGGGAGCGGCTGGTGGGCAGGACAGCCCTGGAGCCGTGCTGAGCTCAGAGTCCGCCCACCTGCCTAGGGCCATGGTCCTGGCAGGTCACAGGCAGCCCTGCCCACTGAGACAGCTGCTCAGCGCTCCTCTAGGGAGCCGCGTTCTCCCCAAGTTTGCCATGAGCCTTAGGTGGGTTCACAGCTAGAAAGCACTGGGAAGAGGGCATGATACACAGCAAGGCCCGTGCAAATGCTTGTTAAACACTCTCCTGGCACCGTGCAAAACTCCTACCTGAGGCTCACAGCCACCCCGGGGTGTGGATCCCAAGAATGACGGAAGGATTGCCGCAGCCCCCGTGGGACTGGAGCCCGGGGTCAGAGGTGGAGCGAGTTTCTGAGGGTGAGGACAGTGGCATTTCCTGCTGCCCGCTGACATGCCTGCAAGTTCGCTGAAAATATGATGGCTGCAGAATGTTAGGTTATCTCCAGATTATGCCCCAGCGTTTTAATCACGTTGTGTGGTGTGTGGTGTGTGGACATGCATATGTGAACCCGTGTGTGTGTGCATAATGTGTACATGTGTGTAAGGGAGAGAGTGTGTTCTGTTGGAGGTCTTGCCGCCAAGAGACAGGATACATATGCCCTCAGAAAAACTGAAACTCCACTTAAACTAATTCGGTTAGAAATCAATGAACGTGTCATGATTTCTTCAACCAAAAAATGAAGATTTGCAATTTTTCCATGACAGTAGGCAATCAAAAGCGGGAACCCAGCTGAGTTAGCTGTGCTCTTGTGTTTTGGGCCACCTTTGCGGGTCAGGACCAAGCGTGTCTTGGGTGCTGCAGAGAAGACAACTCAGCCGTGGGAAGCAGAAGGAGCAGAGAGCAGGTGGCTGCAGCCAAGCCGCCCAGCTCTCCCAGCCTGAGGGGCGCCTCCACTCTCCGTCTCCATGGAAACCACCCCATCACTCTCTGCTGTACCCTGGGGTCTCCTGTCCAGTGAGGACCCGGGCCTGAGCAGAAGGCAGGCCTGGGGCCTGGGCAGGTGGTTGGGATGGTGACCAGAGAACCAGAAGCTAAAAATATACCAGCTCCTTGTCTTCAGAGCAGCATATAAAATAAGTGGGCTTGGGTGCCTGCTTGCGGGAGTCCAGGAGGCAGTCGTTTGGTTTCTTAACAAAAATAGCTGTGCTATCCTCTCCTATCTCCCTACCCGCATGTGAGTGCGTGTATGTGTCTGTTTACTGCATTTAAAGCATCCTGTGTCTTTGCAAAAAGGGTGTGAAGTTTGATGGATTTGATCAATAACATTAATAGTGATCCTCCCATTTCAGTTACTGAAACATTTCAACCTTATCAATTCTCTTGAACATGTTGACTTGCCTTGCTAACCATCTTTTTCCATCTTACAGTTTTGTCCAGATTGATCCTGAGCTGCTTTAATAATCCATTTTAAATTGACCAAACTGGGTAGAATCAAAGGTAACGTGTGTTGTGTGTATTACACCATGTGCTTCATGATGGAATAACTGGAGGAATTTTTATCAAGCGTAAGTTGTTTTGAATCTTTGCAGGAAGGCAAAGAACTGATTAGTATCATAGGAAGAAAGATAGTGATCAAGATGAAGAGGGGACCTGGGAAATGACCTGGGTAAATGATGAAAAAATTAAAGACTGTGTTTCTGCTTTGTGTCTTTTTATGTGCATTTCCACAGATTAACAATGCTTTTAGAAAGAAAATGAGCTGTTATTGGAATGATAGCTAATTCAAAACTAGGATTGGCATTCCCATGAACTTGAGATGGAGAGGAGCCAAGTCTTGGAGCCGAAGTTGAATTTGCCGCCCTCCGGAGCTCTCGACCTGCGTTGGCCAGTAGATGGGCAACACGGAAGCCCAGGTAGGAGGCTGAGGGGTCATGGTCATGGCTCTGCAAGTCCTTCTGGCTGTCTTCTGTTCCTGGAGATCACTTCCTCTGCAGCTCTCCTCTCCTGCCGGAGATCAGGCTGAGGACCGGCTCCTGAGGTCTGCCGCATCTGGAGCTGCTGGTGGGGCTCGGGAACCATGGGAGCATGGGCCACCGAAGGACCTGGATCACCAACCTTTGGTCTTCTTGAGTAAATAAAAAGTGGGCTTTGGTTCTAAAAATGTCTCTAAAATTTTACTAATTTTTTTAATCTTTAAAAATTATTTTGAGAACATTTTCTCACCTGTGAGTTTACATAGTGTGAAAGCTGAACACAGACTGTATTTGTATAACTTTTGTTTTAAAAAAGTCAGTGGTCCAGAGGGTTAAAACTTTTTTACAGCCATGTTAAGTGTATTCAGCCCAGAACCTCCATGGCTCTGGTGAAAAAACAGCCACAGCAGCACTCAAATTAACACTTAAAAAAGAACTGGAATCGACGTAATTCAAACTCAAGTGGAAAGAGATCCAGTGAGAGTCAAGCTTGAGATGCATGACGAGGGTGAGGTTTCAGCCCCAAGGCCAGGGTCCTGCCTTGTGGGGTCACTCACATCGGTGATGTACGTTGACCTATTCCTGTGGTTCCTTGCCCTTTGGTTTTTTCTACAATCCAGTTTGGATGAAATGGATGAACTGATCTGAACTTGCTTTTTTAAAAAAAAACATTTCAAGAGGAGAACTAAAATCTTCCAGCTAGATTTGAAAATTGAAAAAAGAAAGTTACATAATTCTTTTTTAAATGTCAGCGTTTTGGAGTTCCACTTGTCTTGGTTTAAACTTCGGCCACAGAAAATGGGTATTGACCTTGCAAGTGGCCCCACGCTTTGGGGTTGTAGGAAGGCAGGTGGCAGGTCAGCCCAGGCTGCACCTCCGGCTGCAGGTACGGAGACGGTCACAGGACAGGTGACCTGCCCTTTGCAGCATCCACGCGGGGCCCATCCCTGGGCTTGGAGTGCATCCACCTAAGCAGGTCTCTCAGTGATTTCTGCTCCTGTTGCAGCAGCTCAGGGCAGTGGGGTGAATCGTCCTTTCTTCCCCGTCTCCACGGGACCCTCAGCATCATCAGAGAGTCATAAGGAAGACAGCGGGCTTGACAAGCAGCCGCCTCCTGATGCCTGAAGGAGCCTCCAGAGCTTAGTGGCTCCTAAGAGAATGTGTGTAGCCACTAGACAAACAGACCAACAAACAAAGCCGGCAAGGCCTGTTCGTCAACCTTAAGTCTCATGATTAAAGTGCTGTAGTCCCTAAAAGGAGAAAATGAATCTCATAGACCCATAGCACGGTGATCTATGATTTTTTTTTTCACATAATGTCACATAAGATATTCCAGTAGATAGATGTAAAATCCTTATCCTTGCATTCCTATACAAATGGAAAAATAAATACAAATTGCAGCCCCAATACAAGTCAAGCTGACAACTTAATGTGATGAGGGACAAGACTGAGCCTTGATGAGGTCCTGGTCGACCACAGGGGAGGCTGGACTCAGCCCACCTGCCCCCAGCAGTGCAGCCATGCCTCCTAACTTAGACTACTGGTCAACCCTCTGCTACATTTGTGGGTCTGTTTGAGAAACTTCTGCTTTATCTAGGAATCCTATGATAGATGTCATGGCTGCACCTTCAGCCTTGAGAATGTGCTGAGCTCTGTTCCATAAGCCAGCAGGCTTCCCAGGGCCAGCTGGGATGCACATAGGTTTGACAGATAAAGGGCAGGACACCCAGTTCAACTTTGAGTGGAGGTCAGCAGTGAACTGATCATTATGTATAAGCTTGTCTCAAAATTGGGCTTCCCAGGTGGCCCCGGTGGTAAAGAACATGCCTTTCAATGCAGGAGACATAAGAGACTGAGTCAGAAAGATTCCCTGGAGGAGGTAATGGCAACCCACTCCAGTATTCTCGCCTGGAGAATCCCACGGACAGAGGAGCCTGGTGGGCTACAGTCCACAGGGTCACAAAGAGTCAAACACTCAGCCCAGCACAGCATGTTCTCAGAGTTACTCACTGTTTTGCTGATAGTGAAGTTTAACTGGGTGTCCTGTGCTGCTTGTGTGCGTGTTTGGTTCCTAAACCTGGCAATTCTGATTCCTAAGCTGGCATCTCTGAGGAAGGTGAGAAGTATCAGGTGGATGATCCGACAATAATGCAACTCTAATGGAAAAATTCTGTAACCTTCGAAAGTCAGTGCACACATCTTCCTGTATGTCCTGTCAGAGCTGGTTTCAAATAGCGTATCCTCCAGGGTGCTGCTGGCGTCTCAGCGAGTGTCTGACGAAGCAGGGAGAAAGAGAAGGGGCGGTGTCCGTTACTTCTAAGTTGGTCTGTGACTTGCATTTTCCACTCCTTCCGTGGCTGTGAGGTGGAAGTCCTGACTAGACTAGGAAGTCCTCTGGAAAAGATGTGAGTCAGACGGTGGTTTCTGAGATGAGCCGGGATCTGAGGGTGTCCTTGCCATGCAAGGCAGGAAAGCAAAAGCCTGTGGATAAGCAGAGCGAGCGTGTGGCACTTCCTACTGAGTTGTGTGTAATCGTCACTAGGAGTCCAGGGTTTACTCAGCTCCGGATTTACTTGTGAAGTAACAGATTTGGAGCAGTTAAATAGCTTGTGTGAAGAGGCTCAGCTCAGGAGCCTTGGAGCCGGTGGAAACCCAGCTGTGACCGACCTGACCTCAGTGGCATTGCACTGCACCTGCTGAAATGCGAATTTTTAAATCCGCTTTACTACATTAGTTTTTAGTAATACGTACGATCTTCCCACATCTTTATCACAAACATTTCTCAACACAGCAAGCAATAAAAGCTCCTGAGGTTAAATGAATTCCTCCATCAGAACAGGGGCTGTTTTGAGTGACACAGGATCCCTATGGCTGCTCAACCACGGACAAGAGCTCCCTGAAGCCAGGTGGGATTCCCGAGGAGGCACACGGGCGTGTGAAGAGAACACTACGTAACTCTGTTTAGAACCAGCTCGCTTCACTCTTAAAACAGTTTGAGGAGATGGCACTGGCTCTTTAATAACTGAAAGCAAGGTCTGACCGTCAGTTGGTTGTGAGGGACAGAAGGGGAAAGAGATGAGAAAAATGCCCATGACTTGACGCAGCGCAGCCTTCACCATCCACAGCGCCAAAGCCGGGGGCCTGGCAGAGGGACAGCTGGAAGAGAGAAATCTCTGGGCTGGGAGAGATCGGCTCCGGGAACGGGTCTTCCTCTGACCTGAATAAAGTCCAAACTGCAGGATGGGAAGAGATCCCTCAATTCTGGGGGGAGGGATGTGTTAAAGATGGTTTCTATGGTTACAGTGAGAACCTACCACATAGCACAGGTTGGTGCTCTGTGGCGACCTAAATGAGAAGGAATCCAAACAAGAGGGGCTACATGATGCATGTATAACTGAACCAGTTTGCTGTGCAGCGCAAGCTCACACAATGTCGTAAAGCAACTGGACTCCAAAGAAAACAAGTATTCAAGCAGTTACTTGGGAAACAACAGAAAGACAGAGAGACTGTGTCTCCAGGCTTCCAGTTTCACACACGTAATCCCGTCTGCTTCACCAAGGCATGTAGGAGCTTTTTCTGCCCTGGGGACACAGCTGACATTTCTCATGAACATAATGTTTCCGCTTCGATGTTGAGGGCAGAGCAAGACAAATGAGTGACAGTGAAATTCCTTAGAACTGTCAGCTCCCCTAGGAGGATTAAGACTGGACAGTGAGACCTGAAGTGCCCTGGTAGCTGCCTCCTCTGGGGAGATCAGAGAGGCCCTTCCTGGGGTGACATTTACCCTGACATCTACATGGCTGGAAGTAGCCAGTCCATTTCAGGTGATGGGGAGGGAAGACAGGCAGCGAGAGTGTTTGAGAAGAGGCGAGGTACCAGTGAGGACTGGAGGTGAATGACGGAAACACAAGTTAGAGGGAACACGTCACAAACTCCAAAAGGTCGCCCGAAGCAGACACCCTGCAGCTGCTTATCGTGCAGAGAAGGGACCCCGCGAAGGGAGGGGTCTCCCAAAGACGGCTCCACCTGGAGGGGAAGCCAGAGGGATGAAACCCCCGGGGTGTGACTGGCCAGCGGAGGGTGGCCCTGGCGCTGGACTGCCTGGTGAATGCACTGATGTCAGAATTCACAGAACAACTTCTTAGGTCAACTGCAAACTGGCGTTGAGGTCGACGCAGTTTGCGTTTTCAGGTTGTGCTGGCTGGTTCCACCAGGTACACCTCCTGCCCTGGTGGAGCCCTGAGAAAGAGCTGCCTGAGGACTCTGGCTTGTGACGGGGGGCCCGGGGTATAGCTGGGGTTGGTGCTGCCTCAGGGGGCCGCGCAGCCCTGGCGAGGGTGCTGCCCCCCAGCCCCTGGACGGCCCTCTGGGGTACTCGCCGCAGAGGCCAGCTTCTGGCAAAGGCACGATTCCACTTTGCTAAACCTGAAAAGGCACACGCATCCATTTTTATAGATGATTTTGGTGCATTCCTGCTAAACCAGATACCAAAAGGGAAAAAGAATCTGCTTTTTCCCCCTAAAAACTGAAGCAAGCTAAATGAAATAATACATGTGTAGCTTCTATAATGACTCAATCGCTCTGATTTTTGAAGTCTAAATACTGTACGCATACAACGTGGTGTGTAATATTGTGTGATGTTGTGTGGATAAGACAGTGCTGACGTCCAGGGAGTGAGCGTGCTGAGGCTGAGGTCACGGCCCAGGTCTGAAGCAAGTGCCCTGTCCCTGTGCCCATGTCTCTGCTGCTGGGATCCGAGGGGCTGCACCCAGCTGTCGGCCTCGAGACCACCCTTCAAATCCTGATTTTGCCACAGTCAGTGGACAGACATTTTGGAGTCTGTCTGTGATGGGTTCTCAGACCCCAAGTCCTCCAAATTTTTATCTTAATCAATGATCACTCTTGGGTAAAACTACCATGGTTCCCAGAGGAAGAGAGGGGAGGGATAAATTGGGAGACTGGATTGACATAGACGCACTACGATATATGAAATGTGTTTAGTCGCTCAGTCATGTCTGACTCTTTGTGACCCCGTGGACTGCAGTCCGCCAGGCTCCTATGTCCATGGGATTCTCCAGGTGAGAACACTGGAGTGGGTTGCCATGCCCTCCTCACGATGCATAAAATAAATCACTAATAAAGACCTGCTGTGTGGCACAGGGGGCTCTCCTGGGCACTCTGCAATGACCTACGTGGGAACAGAATCTAAAAAGAGGGGCGATGTGCATACGTGAGACTGGTTCATTTTGCTGCACACCTGAAACCCACACAAGTTTGTGAGTCAACTATGAGCCAACAAAAATTTTGAAAACAGGCACAATTTGTTCAAAAGCACTTTCTAGTCTGAGGGAGTGAATGTGGGGACGGAGAAGACACAGGTGGGCTCCGAGAGAAGAGCTGCCAGGGGCCTCCAGGGGAGAGTGATGAGCGGTGAGCCCTTCCCCACAGCGCGCGCACACCTGCGCTCTGTTGTGTCCGCCTCCTTGTGACCCACGGACTGCAGCCGGCCAGGCTCCTCCGTCCGCGGGATGCAGTCATGGGAGCCGAAACCCAGCCAGGCCCGGGCGTTGGTGGCAGGGGCGGTGGGGCGGGTGGTCACAGAGCTCCTGGGGTCCCCCAGGCCTCTGGGCAGACGTCTCGGCCCTGATGCAGGCGAGTGGCCTCCTGTGATTTAAAAGCACCTGTTTCTCATTCTCTGGAGCCGCCGGCGTCCCTGCTCTCAGAGGGCAGGCTGTGGCAGTGTTCAGCCAGGCATCCCAGAGGCCGCTGCAGCCCCAGGTCACCTCTGCCGGCGCCCCCTCCTTCTGCTCCGGAACAAGAGGCTACAGTCGCTCGCTCACTGGGGTGTGGTGCTCTCGGAGGATTATCTGCGAGGCTGCAAGGAAAGTGCAGATTTAGCCGGAGCCGGGCAGGACCGAAGAGGGAGGGTCTGTCCCTTCCAGCCGCCCCCGGATGCCCGTCCGGCACTGTCCACATTGCTGATGGCACAGGGAGGTTGAGGGGGTCTCGGCCAAGGACCACTCTCCCTCCTGCCCTGGGTGATGTTTCCACAGGACCCACGAGACCCATGCGCCAGCTCAAGCACATAACCAGCTTTACTCTGGTGTAGGGAATCCAGTTTTCAAAAGTCACCCAATTTAGTAAGCTGTCCCAAAATGCAGGGACTGCAAAAACAAGAAATGCAGACCCCAGGCTCCTCCTGCTGGCACCCTCCTGTCTTGGTGTCTGGGGTTCTTTCCTCAAACCCTTAATTATAGAATCACAGTCTGTGACACATACAATTCTTGCTGTCTGATATCAAGACCAAGCTAATACTTTTTGGGTTTTGCAGAAGCAGAATGCCTTTTCCTACATGGGTAACCAGTTTGGTTTCATCCCCAAAATGACTTTTTTTAAGCTGCTAACCCTAATCTCTAGTTCCAGGTTCTAGACTTCTAATAAAACAGTCTGACTTTTCAGCAGCTTTGGGGCTGGTTCTCACCCAGCTGTAAACTGAGAAGTGACTGTGGAGCCCCCGACCGTGTGAGTGAGGCTTTACAGCTCAGAGCCTCAGAAGGCGAGGCAGGAGAGGCTGGACACTGACCCGGCCTGGAGCAGGGCGTTAGACATCTCTGCAGCCTCAGGACCAGCTGCTCTGATCTCTGATGGGCGAGAAGGAGGCTGGACTTCTGGAGCTTCTAATATGGGCTAGTCTTGATGTCTGTCATTTGATTTCATCCTCGTGAGCACTCCCAGAGGAGGGTGCTACAATCTGCCACTTTTTGTGCAGAAGACACTGAAGCTCAGAGAACTTTGAGGACTTGACTGAAATAGCTGATTCTGAATTAGCAGAAGATACTTTGCATTGCAAAAAACATTGCAAAGAAAGGCAATGCCAAAGAATGTTCAAAGTACCACACAATTGCACTCATCTCACACGTTAGCAAAGTAATGCTCAAAATTCTCCAAGCCAGCATTCAACAGTACGTGAACTGTGAACTCTAGATGTTCAAGCTGGATTTAGAAAAGGCAGAGGAACCAGAGATCAAATTGCTGACATCCGTTGGATCATATAAAAAGCAAGAGAGTTCCAGAAAAACATCTACTTCTGTTTTATTGACTACACCAAAGCTTTTAACTGTGTGGATCACAACAAACAGTAGAAAATTCTTAAAGAGATGGGAATACCAGACCACTTTACCTGCCTCCTGAGAAATCTGTATGCTGGTCAAGAAGCAACAGTTAGAACCAGACGTGGAACAACAGACTGGTTCCAAATTGGGAAAGGAGTACATCAAGGCTGTATATTGTCACCCTGCTTATTTAACTTATATGCAGAGTACATCATGTGAAACGCTGGGCTAGAAGAAGCACAAGCTAGAATGAAGATTGCTGGGAGAAATATCAGTAACCTCCAATATGCAGAAGACACCACCCTTATGGCAGAAAGTGAAGAAGTAAAGAGCCTCTTGATGAAAGTGAAAGATGAGAGGGAAAATGTTGGCTTAAAACTCAACATTCAGAAAACGAAGATCACGGCATCCGGTCCCATCACGTCATGGGAAATAGATGGGGAAACAGTGGAAACAGTGTCAGACTTTATTTTCTTGGGCTCCAAAATCACTGCAGATGGTGACTTCAGCTATGAAATTAAAAGACACTTGCTCCTTGGAAGAAAAGCTATGACCAACCTAGACTTCATATTAAAAAGCAGAACTATTACTTTTCCAACAAAGGTCCATATAGTCAAAGCTATGGTTTCTCCAGTGGTCATGTATGGAGGTGATAGTTGAACCATAAAGAAAGCCGAGCACAGAAGAATTGATTGTTTTGAACTGTGGTGTTGTAGAAGACTCTTGAGAGTCCCTTGGACAGCAAGGAGACCAACCAGTCCATCCTAAAGGAAAGCTGTCCTCTATATTCATTGGAAGGACTGATGCTGAAGCTGAAACTCCAATACTTTGGCCACCTGATGAGAATAACTGACTCATTGGAAAAGACCCTGATGCTGGGAAAGATTGAAGGCAGGAGGAGAAGGGGACGACAGAGGATGAGATGGCTGGATGGCATCACTGACGTGACAGACATGAGTTTGAGCAAGCTCTGGGAGTTGGTGATGGACAGGGAAGCCTGGCGTGCTGCGGGTCTTGGGGTCTCAAAGAGTCAGACACAACTGAGCTTAACTGACTTTTAGTGAAGATACTGTGAAAATATGCACTTTCTGAGAAGTGAGAAAACTAGCCAAAAGGAAAGAAGTGAGGCAGCATGAAGGAGAGAAAGGGAAGGGGAGGAAAAGGATGAGGAAGAGGGTGTGTGTGCATGTGTGTGTACACGTGTGTGTCCATGATGAGTGTGTGTGTGCATGTGTGTGTACGTGTGTGTCTATGATGAGTGTGTGTGTACGTGTGTGTCCATGATGAGTGTGTGTGTGCATGTGTGTGTACGTGCGTGTGTCCATGATGAGTGTGTGCATGTGTGTGTACACGTGTGTGTCCATGATGAGTGTGTGTGCATGTGTGTGTACACGTGTGTGTCCATGATGAGTGTGTGCGCGCGTGTGTGTACATGTGTGTCTATGATGAGTGTGTGTGCATGTGTGTGTATGCGTGTGTGTCCATGATGAGTGTGTGCATGTGTGTGTACTCGTGTGTGTCCATGATGAGTGCATGTGTGCATGTGTGTGTACGTGTGTGTGTCCATGATGAGTGTGTGTGTGCATGTGTGTGTATATCTCTGTGTGTGTGTATGTGTGAAGGAGGGAGCTGGAGTGAGAGGCAGAGAAGCAACGTGGGGGAAGCGCAGAGGCCCCACCTCCTGCCCCTGGAGGAACCCCCTGCCCTGTGACTCCTCAGGTGATCACAACAGGGGAAGCATATAAACGTATTTCACAACAAAACAAAGTCTGATAGTCCTTTTTATTTATCTTTAATGTGGGAATTCAGAATTCCACTTTCAGTACAGGTTTAAAGAAAACGGGGTTCAAAAAGATACATGTACTCCACGTTTATAGCATTACTATCCACAATAGCCAAGATAATGGAAGCAACCTAAATGTCTATCGACAGATGAATAAAGAAGATTTGGTGTGTGGCTCTCTCTATATATATAATGGAATATTACTCAGTCATAATAAATGAAATAATACGACCATTTGCAGCAACATGGGTGGACATAGAGATTATCATATTAAGTAAAGTAAGTCAGAGAAAGACAAATATCATATCATTCATTTATATATGAAATCTAAAAAATAAAAGATACAACTGAACTTATTTATGAAACAGAAATGAACCCACAGACGCAGAAATCAAATTTATGGTTACGAAAGGGGAAAGGAGGGGAGAGAGAAATCAAGAGTTTGGAATTAAAATACATGCAATACTGTGTATAAAATAGATAAAAAATAAGGACCTAACTGGGTAGCACAGGGAACTGTACTCAGTATCTTGTGATAATGGAAATATTATGACAAACGATTTGTGCATATACACACAATGTGTGTGAAACGGAACCACCGCGCTGCACACCTGGGGCTGACACAACACTTCAAAGCAACTGCGTGTGCTCAGTAGCTCATTTGAGTCCAACTCTTGGCGACCCCATGAGCGGGAGCCCCCCGGCTCCTCTGTCCATGGGATTTCCCAGCAAGAATACTGGGGTGGTTGGCCATGCCCTCCTCCAGGGGGTCTTCCCCATCCAGGGACTGGACCTGGTTCTCCTGCACTGCAGGCCACTGAGCCACCAGGGAAGCCCCCCAGATTAACTTCAATTAAAAACAGTCTAAAAACTAATCTTCATGGAAAATGTGTGGTCATATTATTACCCCAGTGTTTGCCCATGACTTCTCCCAAGCTTGTATTTCTACTCACTTAGAACTCACGTGGTTTCACAGTGCACCCATCGCACACTCTGGTGAAGGTCTTGTTTGTCGATTACAGAAGGGGTTATTTTCTTCGAAGCAGGAGAAGTTGCTGAGAAGCAGGTTTATCTGGCTGACTCCTTGGTGACGGCTCTGGGTGTGTGTTATAATTTACTCCTCTCCTTTGCTTGGATCCCTACGCACTTTTCTTTAAGTCTTATTCACAGAAAGCCGTGTTTATCTTACGGAGATTTGATGCGCATCTGAGCTTAGGGGTCGGTATCCAGTGACAAACTTGAAGGATGCTAACGTGGGAAACTCCAAAGTAAGGTCCTTTCCTCAATGCTCAGACAGGCCCAGGGGACTCACAGCGTGGCCGTCTCCCCACTGGTGGGTCCAGGAGATGTCACGGAGCCTGTGCGTTCTCTCTCCTTCCTGGATGACAGAGAAACTAGCTTCTGGCAGAATCCTCGTGTGACCCCATACGTGGTGGGGATGGCAGTACCTTCAGAGGCTTTGCCAGACTTTTCCCTCCTCAGCGTTGTCTCTGTGCTGTCAACCGCAGCGTTGAAAGTGCCGAGTCATTGAGACTTAAACAAGGGCTGGCCCAGAGGAGTCACGGGGTCACTTCTAGCTGAGATCACTGTTAGAGCACACACGTCTTGCTTTTGTTGTTGAAAAATTTCTCCCCTCCCCCCAAAAAAGCAATTTCTGGGTTTATAGACAGATGGAAATGTTATTGCGGGGATTCCAGTACGAAGCAAATGTCACAGAAAGACCTTTTTCTCATTATGTGCATAGGGCTCCTGATTACATTAGACTTACTTCCCCACGCCTCCCTCCTCACGCTTACATAACCACTTCAGAGTCAAGTCCAAACTCCGCACACGGTATCGGATCTCCGCATGACTCAGGCAGACCTCTGGTCCCCTGACTCAGTCCTGCGCCGCCTGCTTCCCGGCACTTTCCCACAGAATGGCGGGGTCACTCCGTCTGCCCTTCACGAGGTGCTCAGCCTCATCTCGAAGACGCCAACCTTCTCACCACCTACGATTTATCACAGCCCACTTCCTCCCACCATGCAGCATGCCCAGTGGCGCTCTTGTTCCCATTTATGAGCTGCACCATTTCACTAGAAACATTTTTAAACATCTATGAGCACTTCAGTCTCTTTGCACAGCTGAGTTCCCAGAGCCAAACAGATGACTCTTCACAGAGTTGGGATGGAGCTTTTATTTTTGAATGAGTGAACTGACTTCAAGCATCAGAGGGGGAGCTGGATGTTGGGGGTCCCAATCCCAAGGAACACGTAGATACCAAGAGAGAAAGAAAGAATTACACCACCAGAAACTAAGAACCCAAGAACTGTACTAATAAGCTCCCAGCTCCAACCGTCTAGCAAACTAACCCGAGATGCTGGACGCCTCCTCCACTCAGTCCTGAGATGTGGTGGACAGGAGAATGAGGCAGAGCAGGTGTGAGAGCCAGGAGAAACCTCGAGGGAGATGGCAGGGACTGCCTGCAGCAGGAGGGGTGCAGGGACCCCAGGGGGCACTGGTGTGAGCGGAGACGGAGGTTTCCATTGTTCTCTTATTTCTGTACCAGATCCACAATATGAGGCAGAAAGTGCTTTCTCTAAAGAAAGCATCAAGGCCAGTGAGAAAAGGTGGATATTTAGCAGATGGGGAAACTCGTCAGCTTCTTAAGAAAAGTGGGTTAGAACCGACCTCGGGCTACATTTGGTGCCAGGTTTACGAAAGTTCTAAATGTGAAAGCTAAAAATTTTAAAGAAAATATAAGAAGAAATATAAGAACATGCTTGAGAATTGGGGGTGGGGGTTCTTAAATGAGATCCCAAGAACAAGACAAATGTTTAATTAATTGATATATCAAAATTGAGGATTTATTTTCAATAAAAGTTGATATTAAGAAAATAAAGGCGATCGACCATCTGATGGTGTCCATATGTAGAGTCACCTTTTGTGTTGTTGGATGAGGGTGTTTGCTATGACCAGAGTTCTCTTGGCAAAACTGTGACGGAGGATGAGATGGTTGGATGGCATCACCGACTTAATGGACATGAGTTTGAGCAAGCTCTGAGAGATAGTGGGAGACAGAGGAGCCTGGTGTGCTGTACTCTCACGGTCTCAAAGAGTCACCGTGACTTAGTGACTGAACAGCAACAGCAACCGTAAAGATGATACACTGGGAGAAGATTTTGCAATGTACAAAATCAGTAATAATGGATCAGTTCAGTTGCTCAGGTGTGTCCGACTCTTTGAGACCCCATGGACTGCAGCACAACAGGCTTCCCTGTCCATCACCAACTTCTGAAGCTTGCTTAAATTTATGTCCATAGAATTGGTGGTGCCACCCAACCATCTCATCCTCTGTCATACCCTTCTCCTGCTGCCCTCAATCTTTCCCAGCATCTGGGTCTTTTCTAATGAGTCAGTTCTTCACATCAGGTGGCCAAAGTATTGGGGTTTCAGCTTCAGCATCAGTTCTTCCAATGAACACCCAGGATCGATCTCCTTTAGGATGGACTGGCTGGATCTCCTTGCAGTCCAAGGGACTCTCAAGAGTCTTCTCCAACACCACAGTTCAAAAGCATCAATTCTTCAGCGCTCAGCTTTCTTCACCATCCAACTCTCACATCCATACATGACCACTGGAAAAACCATAGCCTTGACTAGACGTATGTTTGTTGGCAAAGTAATGTCTCTGCATTAAATGTCTCTGCATAAAATGCTGTCTAGTTTGGCCATAACCTTCCTTCCAAGGAGTAAGCGTCTTTTAATTTCATGGCTGCAATCACCATCTGCAGTGATCTTGGAGCCCAAGAAAATAAAGTCTCTCACTGTTTCCACTGTTTCCCCATCTGTGTGCCATGAAGTGATGGGACCAGATGCCATGATCTTCGTTTTTTAAATGTTGAGCTTTAAGCTAGCCTTTTCCCTCTTGTCTTTTACCTTCACCAAGAGGTTCTTTAGCTCCTCTGCCATAAGGGTGGTATCATCTTCACATCTAAGGTTATTGATATTTCTCCCAGCAATCTTCATTCCAGCTTGTGCTTCTTCCAGCCCAGCGTTTCTCATGACGTACTCTGCATATAAGTTAAATAAACAGGGTGACAACATACAGCCTTGATGTACTCCTTTCCCAATTTGGAACCAGTCCGTTGTTCCATGTCTGGTTCTAACTGTTGCTTCTTGACCTGCACACAAGTTTCTCAGGAGGCAGGTAAAGTGGTCTGGTATTCCCATCTCTTGAAGAATTTTCCACAGTTGTGGAAAGGCTTTAGCGTAGTCAAAGAAGCAAAAGTAGATGTTTTTCTGGAACTCCCTTGCTTTTTCTATCATCCAACGGATGTCGGCAATTTGATCTCTGGTTCCTCTGCCTTTTCTAAATCCAGTTTGAACATCTGGAAATTCTCAGTTCACGTACTATTGAAGCCTCTCTTGGAGAATTTTGAGCGTTACTTTGCTAGTGTGTGAGATGAGTGCAGTTGTGCAGTTGAACATTCTTTGGCATTGGATGAAGATCCATCAGAACAATAACTTCCTCTCCAAATCCAAGATTGAAAAATGGATTCGGATAGGTGATTCACAGAGACAGAAGTCGAGTATGTGACCAACAAGTGTGTGAAAAGTGCCAAATTGCACTAGTAAATGAAGGTCAAGAGTGCACTGCTTCTCACCAGATGGCAGAAATTTGAGAGACTGGTCTTGCCACGCTTTGGTGAGTATGTGAGAAAATAAGGATTTCCCACGAGGTGCTCCCAAACTGCTCCAGCCATCACAGAAAGCATTGCAACTGGAAGGACTTGGCTTGTGCATCTCATGTGATCTGACGTTCCCGACGTGAATTCATCACAGCTCCTGGGCTTTCAAAAAATTCCGGGCAACTGCAATGTCATGAGGAAGCACTGAAAGATGGTGGAATTGGAGTGCTGTGGAGTAATTCGAAAGGTGTTCATTTAACGCGCGAGATATACACTGTAAGGAAGTAGGTGCACACAGAACAATATCGATCTTTTAAGAAGTAACGCTGAAGCACCAAAAAACCCACTATGAAGTCTATAGGATGATATGATATATGGACCTTAAAAGCGCATACACCCAGAGAGGAACTGTATTTAAGGGACACTTATGTATCCAGGGACACAGTAACCGCGTTGCAGTTGGGTTTGTGGGAAGAGCAAGGAGAAGCAAGTGGAGGCCCGGGTGTGAGACAAACGGAATCTCCCCGGCCCGGGGGCAGCCTTGCACTGCGGACACACAGCCTGTTGTCATGGGCTCTGATGAACGTGACTCTCTGCACTCGAGGTTCAAGGTTGTTTACATGTGGTCAGAATAGACTTCAACAAATAATCACAGGAAACTGGAAAAGAATGATTAACAGCTGCAAGAGCCAATCAGCTGGGGAAGTCCGTGTAGGAACACACTGAGGATTTCGAGTATGGTGAGTATGTAGGAGACCCATTGCCCTTGCTGAATTCTCTGTCTCCTACATGATGAAAGTTTGGCATAAGGACATTGATACAGATGAGCAAAGACAAACGGAAATATTGTGTGAACTGTGTGGATGATGTGTACAAATTAATGAAGGAACATGCAGCCTGATCAGAGGTGTAAAGGGGCCCCAGATCCTAACGACCACCGGACACCCAGGCAGACGAGGAAGGAACACTGTCCTTGGGGCTGCTTCCCCTTTCCTGAGAGCCCCGGGCACTCAGCACTGTCTGCTGAGGGAGGGATGGAGGCTTGGTTGGCTGGGTTCATTCATTTTTTATGAATAATAGGCTTTGAAGGACATTTGAAAGAAATAGGATATTTGAAGGACATCTCACGGAAATTTGCAAGTAAGCAACTGCGATCACCTGCCAGCTGCTCTCTGAAATGCACACAGCCCCTCCAGCCCCGCAGCTGCAAACTCCCGTGTTCCCTGTCCTCTGTGTGCCCACACACCTCTTCTACGTGTCCACCTATCCATTGACGGACACCTGTGTCTCCCCACAACTTGCCCACCATGAGCAGTGCTGCTGTGAGCGTGAGGGTGCAGACAGACCTGCAAGATCCTGGTCTTCATTCTCTGGCGTCAATACCCAGGAGTGGGGCTCCTAGAGCATATGGACTTTATATTTTTAATTTTCCAGGAAGCTACATAGTGTTTTCCATCGCGACTGCACCAGTGGACATTCCCACTGAGCGACATGAGCCGGCCACAGAAGGACAAACACCGATGAACCTCCATGAGGGATCTGGAAAGTCAGACTCACAGAAGCACAGAGCAGATGGAGTTGCCAGGAGCTGGGGGTAGGGCGGACAGAGGAGTTGCTATTCTGGGTACCAATTCTCTGTTTCAGAGGACAAGTGCGTTCTAGAGATCTGTGATACCAGCAGTGCCTGTGGTCAGTGGGCCTGTACTGTGTGTTTCAAAATGCATACCTCTTGTCAAGTGTTCTTACCACATGCACACAAACACACACTTGTGTACACACACACATGTATACACACACATACACACATGTACACACACACGCGTGCACACACACACTCATCACGAAAGAACACAAGAAGGTTTGGAGGTGATGGATATATTCAGTATCTTGGTAGTATTGAAGGTGCAGACAGATGTCTAAACTCCGTGAACTGTGTACAGCACACACTGATAGATTCAAAATGGATAATCAACAAGGAGCTCCTGCACAGCACAGGGAGCTCTGCTCAATGTTACATGGCCGCCTGGATGTGGGGGGTTGGGGGAGAATGGAGACGTGTGTATGTATGGCTGAGTCCCTTCACTATTCACCTAAACTACCACAACACTGTTAATCAACTATACCCCAATACAAAATAAAAAGTTAAAAGTCTAAAAATAAAATTGCAATTCTTATGTATCATTTATGCCTCAATTTCAATAAAGCTTTAAAAAAGATCTAGCTTTAGATACACGGTACAATTTCAGTAAAGATTGGTTCTCTTCTCTGGGCCATTTCCTAAGAACCATCTTTATAAAAACTGTTGATTTTAAGATATGAGATTTTTTTTTCCCCAGTGAAAACTAGAACATTCCATTTATCCAAACCAACGATGTCATATTTCAGGAAGTAGTGAAAAGGCAAATTCAGGGGCAACTCATTTTAGGTCAAGGGATAATTCTAGAATGGAACGCTATTGTTTCAGTGTTGTTGCTATAGATACAGCCAACTCCGGGAGCCAGGAGCAGGACGGGCACATGGTTTTGAAACAGAGCAAGGCCCTAAGGTCCTTCTCCCATGCCCTCTGCCTGCCTTTTGTCTGTGGATAAACTTTAGCCAAAGAATAAGTTCAGAGAAGTGAGAAAATGCAGAGCAAAGAAAAGCAGTCCAACAGACTAAATAATAATAGTTTAGTCATTAAGTGAGGTCAAGGACCTTTAGTTCTTTCTCCAGGGCTGTAGATAATGTTCTGAGCCATATCCTGTGAGCTGTCTTATAGACACTGGATCCCTCAGCAGATGGAGAGGTTAACCACACGATGACCAGACTATCGCCGGACACGAACCCCACAATTCTGAGAACTGGCCTCAGGGAAATGGAAACAAAGAAAGCCTAGAACTGAAGATTAGCTGTGCCCAAAACGACCAAGATGATGCTGGTCAGACCACTGACGACCCATTTCAAGATGACAGTCAGAGCTGACTGTGCTGTTTCTGCAGGCAGCCCCTTCCCTCCGTCTATAAAAGCTCTCCTCCCTTGATTATCAGTGATAGGGAGTCAGCCTTTGGACAGGAGTCCACCCTCCTGCTCTTGGTTGCCGGCATCTGAATTAAAGAAAACATTCCTTTCCGCCACTTTCCGCCTCTTTATTGGGCCTGCGCAGTGGGCAGGCCTGCAGACAGGTCTGGAAGCTAAATCTCGTGTTTCCCCTGCAGCCCCTGTGCCTCCCCGAGGTCTGAGCCTGCACTTCCCCTCCTCCGAGCGCTAACCCCGCCTGTCTTCGAGATGGGTAGCAAGGGGCCCTCCCAGGTCAGCGCTTCCTGAAACAGCCCCTGCTAGCCCGGGCCCTGGCCGCCTCTGGCTTAAAATGAGGAGCTCTGACTCTTGCTCCACACCCGGGGCTCCTTAACGTTCTGTTGTGGGATGTTGCTGTCTAAATTCTCCCACCCTTTCGTGAACAGCTTCTTCTCATCCTTCAGATATCAGCTATGCCTTCATGTCAGGTGGGGTGAGATGTTGCGAGAGGCTTGCTGGCTGAGGGGAGCAGTGGGGCGAGTCTTCAGACCGCGATGCAGGTCAGGCTCCCGTCGAGGGAGAAGACGAGGGACTGGGCTGGAAGAGACCCAGACACAGCAACGTTATGACCGCACTGCCGTGGGGCCAAGGGAGAACCCCCGAGTCGTCTCCCCCATGGAGGGTCTCCCAGACAGACCTGCCTCAAGTCCCCCCAGACTCAGGGCCAACCAAGGGCAGCTTCTCCCAAACACAGGGTGGGTCAGAGGGCGGCTGAGGGGCTTCAGCCCACAGCGCGCCCCCCGGGGGAGGATCTGAGCGGCCGGGGCATCTCCTCCGACCGCCTCTCGCTCACCTGCTCTTCAGCTGCCCTTGTTTATCTCTCTGGCCGTGTTGCGTGGCCTGCAGGGTCTTAGTTCCCCAGTCAGAGGTGAACCCGTGTCCCCTGCCGTGGACACTTGGAGTCCCAACCACCGGACCTGCAGGAATTGTCCTGCTCTTCAGTTTTTACACATTCATCAAATATAAAATTTCAGGGACTCTGTTTCTTATTTATTGAAAATCTTTCTGTATTTTTCCCATACCTGCCTATTCCTCTTAGCCTATTGTATCATAGTTTTCACATTGCCTTTTATTTATTTTGCATGAATTTATTACATAACAATAACAAATATTTGTGTTTATTAATAAAATACTCTATTGAATATTTTGAATTAAATATTCAGTATTTAATTAATATTTATTATTTATTTAATATTTAAATACTTTAATTTTAATTAAGCGTTTAAATTTAAATATTTAATTTAAATTATTGAATATTAAATAAGTTTATTCATTTATTTAGAACTGGACATGGAACAACAGACTGGTTCCAAATAGGAAAAGGAGTACATCAAGGCTGTATATTGTCACCCTGCTTATTTAACCTGTATGCAGAGTACATCATGGGAAACGCTGGGCTGGAGGAAGCACAAGCTGGAATCAAGATTGCCGGGAGAAATATCAATCACCTCAGATATGCAGATGACACCACCCTTATGGCAGAAAGTGAAGAAGAACTAAAGAGCCTCTCGATGAAACTGAAAGAGGAGAGAGAAAAAGTTGGCTTAAAGGTCAACATTCATAAAACTAAGATCATGGCATCTGGCCCCATCACTTCACGGGAAATAGATGGGGAAACAGTGGAAACAGTGGCTGACTTTATTTTTCTGAGCTCCAAAATCACTGCAGATGGTGATTGCAGCCATGAAATTAAAAGACGCTTACTCCTTAGAAGGAAAGTTATGACCAACCTAGACAGCATATTAAAAAGCAGAGACATTACTTTGCCAACAAAGGTCTGTCTAGTCAAGGCTATGGTTTTTCCAGTGGTCATGTGTAGAGGTGAGAGTTGGACTATAAAGAAAGCTGAGCACCGAAGAATTGATGCTTTTGAACTGTGGTGTTGGAGAAGCCTCTTGAGAATCCCTTGGACTGCAAGGAGATCCAACCAGCCCATCCTAAAGGAGATCATTCCTGGGTGTTCACTGGAAGGACTGATGTTGAAGCTGAAACTCCAATACTTTGGCCACCTGATTCAAAGAGCTGACTCACTGGAAAAGACCATGATGCTGGGAAAGATTGAGGGCAGGAGAAAAAGGGGATGACAGAGGATGAGATTGTTGGATGGCATCACTGACTCAATGGACATGGGTTTGGGTGGACTCAGGGAGTTGGTGATGGACAGAGAGGCCTGGCGTGCTGCGGTCCACGGGGTCGCAAAGGGTCAGACACGACTGAGCAACTGAACTGAACTGAACTGGATATTAAATATTGAATTGACTATTCAATCTTTAGAATTAAATATTCTATTTAATTATTTTACATAAATTTATTATGTAATAATAATAAATATTTTTAATTTATTAATAAAAATACTCTATTAAATATTTTCTTTCATGTTCCGTGAAATACAATTCTTACTAAATCTGCTAGCATTGTACTACAATGTACTGTTTCCTTGTGTATATATCAGTTTTTATAGTTAGCTATTTTGTTTATCCAGGTTTCTTTTGTTCCTCAAAGTATTGTATGGATTATCAAAGAGTCTGCTCAAAATGTCATTTTTTATTTGCTTTTCTTGTGTACTCCAGGGACATCACTGGTTTGAATCAATTTTTGTGTTAGTTTCTTAAACACTGATGGCCATGGGCAGCTGGTATAAAATCAGATTCTAGATCCGTTTAGGCACAGGCTTAAACTTCCGTTTCAAAGCCTTCCACCCACAGGCATCGTGGGGGTTTCTGTGGCTGCTGAATGCTGGTCCACATTCCCTCGGAGATCCCAGCCCTGAGCCAGCCAGCGCGTGCTCAGTCGTGCCTAACTCTGCGGCCCCATAAACTGTAGCCTGCCAGGCTCCTCTGTTCACAAGATTTCTCAGATGAGGATATTGGGACAGTTGCCATGGTCTCCTCCAGGGAGTCTTCCCAACCCAGGGATCGAACCCCTGTCCCTTGTGTCTCCTGAATTGGCAGGCAGAGTCTTTACCAACTGCACCACCTGGGAAGCCCTACCAGCCAAGCTGAACACCAGTCACAGGTTGTTACCCGTCCAATAAAGCAGATGTGACAGAGTTGCCAGGTGGAACCACGAAGTTTAAACCCGAAAGGTGCAGGCATTTCACTCTGTTGGGTACTTGCTGGGGAAGGTGTGCAGAGCTGTCCATCTGCCACCGGGCGGGGATTGCAGATTCACCTTCCAGAAAGACGGCTCTCACAGGGGAAGCACGACACTGTGGACGGGGCAGCTGAAACTTGTCACCAGGTGGCTCAGTCCTTACCCGGGAGAGGGGATGAGCAGGAGCCAGGGAGGGGGCAGGCCTGGACTTCCAGGTTTGCAGAGAAAGAACCTCGTTCACCTTATTTATCGGAGAAGGAAATCCAGGCTTTCGTGGGCGACTTCAGGCCACACCGCCCACCTCACCCAGCTAATGGGGGCGGACCAGGCTGTGCCTTGTCAGCAGCTGGGAATGTTACAGTTTTGATCTAAAGACACAAGGTGGACTTGAGTCTGCGAGTCCCTGTGTGGAAAAGGCGGATTTCTGAGCGGAAGGGCTGTGGACTTCGGAGGCCAGCAGACGGGCCTGAATCAAGCACTGAGTGAGGGCCGGCTCGCCGCCTTTCCCAGCAGGTTTGTTTACAGGGTACACGTGCACACACGTGCACACACATCAGCACACGCACGAGCACACAGGCATGTATCATGTACACCTGTGCACACACCCGTATTTCCAACCAGACTGTGAGCGTCATCAGATCCTTGTGGATCCTAAATGCACGTTTAAATGCGTGTAGTGGGAGCTTCCTTGCCCTCTGGTCGGCCTTTCAGCGTTCGTCTGGGGGGTGGCCCAGGAAGCCTGACCCTGCACAGGACGCCGGGAGCTCTGCGGCCGCGGCTGGATCCCACCGCAGGGCCGGCCTCGAGGGGCGGGCCTGCAGCGCCCCCTGGTGGGCAGCCCGGGCACCGCGCCCGCGGGCCTGGATCTGCGGGTCCGGACCCCTCCCCCCCGCAGCTGCTCTCTGTGCCCACGGGCGCTCTCCGGACAAACGCCAGCGCGGCGCTCTCGGCGTCCCCCAGGAGCTAACGGGGAGGAGGGTGCGTGCGGCCCTCACCACCCGCCGAGGCGGCCGGCGCGGGGCTCCGTGGAAGGACGCTGCCCCAGGTGCCCTGGCTGCAGTGGGGGCGTCCTCGGAGCGGTGACCTCCCCCAGCGCGCGGAGGACAAGGGCAGCGCCCCCCGCCTTGGCGAGAACCTGGGTTCAACTCCAGCTGCGCAGCTGGGGGTCAGCCCTTGCTGTGTTCTTTCTCCTTATTAATTTGACCAGGACACAGGAAGGATGACCAGGGAAGGCAGCATGAGATCTTGGAGGAAAAAGAACTTCTTTTTTGGATATTAAGCAGATATCCAAATATCCTCCGATATTAAGCAAATCTAATGACAAGTTCTCCTACCTGCTCAGAGTTCTCTCCAGGAGAAAGAGCTGCAGCAGAACCTGAGCTCTCAGGGGAGCCAAGGGGCAGACTTCCCTCCACCAGAGCAGGGGTCCCCACAAGACGTGGGGCTCCAAGTCCGAGCAGTTCAGCCCCCAGGTGTTAACACATTAAAATGAAAATAAAAAGGTGCAATTGTGAAAGAGAAAGAGATAAAAATAGAATTATAATAGGAATGCATAAAGTTAGGAAAATGAGAAGCAGAAAAGTCCATGTCCAGGCAGAAACGGATGAAGCCCTTGGCCCCCGGCACAGCCATGCTCCTCCCCGGGAGGCCCATGACCCAGCGTCACCCCGGGGCCCACCTGAGGGGGCCTGCCCTGCGCTGCCCCGCATGTGGTCCTGGGCAGCCCCCAGGCTCCGAGTCCGCGTGTACACTGTTGTGGGCTGAGGCTGTGAAGGGCCCCGAGTCCGCGTGTGCACTGCTGTGGGCTGAGGCTGTGAAGGGCCCCGAGTCCGCGTGTGCACTGCTGTGCGCTGAGGCTGTGAAGGGCCCCGAGTCCGCGTGTGCAGTGTGGTGGGCTGAGGCTGTGAAGGGCCCCGAGTCCGCGTGTGCACTGCTGTGCGCTGAGGCTGTGAAGGGCCCCGAGTCCGCGTGTGCCTGCTGTGCGCTGAGGCTGTGAAGGGCCCCGAGTCCGCGTGTGCACTGCTGTGCGCTGAGGCTGTGAAGGGCCCCGAGTCCGCGTGTGCACTGCTGCAGGCCGAGGCTGTGAAGGGCTCCGAGGACTCTCCTCCCGGCTCTGCTGAGACGTGGCTGCCGTCGTCACAGGGCGATGGTCTGGGTCCCTCGTGCTGTGGGACGATCCACGGGGCAGGCTGGCCTGCATCCCCCTCCCAGAGATGCAGTGAGCACAGTAGAGGTCAAAGAGAAAAAAAAAAAGAAAGCCATTCATTTATATCTGTGCTGTTTTATGTTGAAGTAGTGTTTGACATGTACTAAGAAGTTTATTGAAATGAAGCTGCCTGTTTCGCTTTACCCTTTAAGCCACGGCCATTGTAAGCGTCACAGTTCCATCTTCGGTGACCTGATCTCTTGGAGAAGATCCTTCTGGCAGTCGGACTGGAGCAAAGACCTGGAAGCAGAGTCCAGCTTGCCCTGGGCAGGCGCTGGGCGGGACACGCACGAGGGTAGGTCCGTGTCGCTCTCATCTCTGGGCAGGGCCCCCGGAGCCCCCCGGCGTCACCCCTACCTGATCCCTCAGGGTGGCGGTGCAGGGGGTGTCTTCACTGCTGCCGATTAGCTTACAGTGAAACCCGATGGCTGGGCCGGAAGACCCCGGCCCCGAGACGGTGCCGTCTTCTATTTGTTTAAGGACTTTTCCCCTTGACACCAGGTCTGTGCTCTGCGTGCTGTCTGGTCACAGGATACAAAGCTCGGAGTCTGTTTGATGTCGGGGGGATGTGTACAACTTGGGGGGAGATCACAGTTGTTACATATCTGTACATATTACATACCTGATCTGATCGTCTTTAAGAGGGGTCCTTTTTCTAGAAAATGGACTTCACAGTTGGGTGAGGATGGCACGTATTTCCAGAGGCCCCTCTCCCTGGACAGGACCGCAGGGCAGGGCAGCAGGGAGGCGTCCGTGGAGGAGTGAGGTCCACGCCCCGAGCCAACCCCACCGGCCGAGATGCCCTGGCTGCCGGCTCGGACCTGTGCTCACTGGTGAACTCGACTTCGCCCTGGACCCCGAGCCTGAGTTGCTTTTGTTTCTCAGGGGAAGTCTCTCAGGGCAGCGGTTCTCCTAAGAAGCCAGACCAGGTCCCTGGCTCCCTCAAGGTGGGATGTCTGGACGCTCCTCCCGCCTCTGGGCGCACAGGTCCAGAAGCCACTGGAGCACTGAGGGCCGGGGAGGTGGACCCAGAGCCGCACCCAGAGGGGGGTGGATGAGGAGGGCTCGCGTGGGTCCAGGCACTGCTCCTGGGTCCCCGAGTCCCAGACCTCGCCCTCCCCTGAGCTGCCTTTCCCAAAAGCCCATGGCTCCTGAGCAGGGGGCCTGGGGGGTGGGGGGCGTCCAGGGACACTGAGCATTCAGCCCATCTCTCCACGTCAGGAGCACGATTAAGTCAAAAGCAGAAGGAATCCAAGGAAACCCACTTCCTCCGCTGCAGAAAACTCGCATCCTGGGAGTGCTGTCAGCCATGACGCTGCCCTAGGGCCCGGGCGGTGGCCGAACCCGCAGCATGAGGAAGCTGCTGGCCTGGTTCTGATGCCCCGTGTTCCTCGCGGCTTCCCAGTGACTCTGTTGGTAAAGAATCTGCCTGCAGTGCAGGAGGCCTGGGCTCGATCCCTGGGTCGGGAAAATCCCCTGGAGAGGTAAATGGCAGCCCACTCCAGTAGTCTTGCCTGGAGAATTCCACGGATGGAGGAGCCTGCTGGGCTATAGTCCATGGGGTCGCAAAGCGTCAGACATGACTGAGCGCCTAACTTTCAACTTTCACGTTCCTCGGGGGACCACAGGGTCTGCGGGCGCGGGGCTCGGCCGGCAGCGGGCAGCACCACTTGCCGGGCGGCCGCTCTGGATCTTAGAACCGGCGCCTCCCGGTGCAGGTCTGTCCACAGTCAGGACGTCAGGGGCCTGCTTCTTCTGAAGGGGCCACTGAAACAGGCCCGGGCCCTTTAATCAGGACAACAGCGTGGACCACGTGGACGTGAAGCTGCGCTTTTTACCGGCCTCCTTCCCAATCTTTCTTCAGTTTTCAAAGTGAACTCGTGCTGAGAGAGCTCGGTCATGCCGTCTGCCCCCTGCGCTGGCCGGACGCCACGACCACACCCGCCCGGCCAGCCCCGCTCAGCCGGACGCCCTGACGCCACCTTCCTGGCGGGCCCCCACTCAGCCGGACGCCACGACGTCACCCGCCCGGCGGGCCCGCGCTTAGCCGGACACCCTGATGCCACCTGCCCGGCGGGCCCCCGCTCAGCCGGATGCCCCGACCACATCCGCCCGGCAGGCCTGCGCTCAGCCAGACGGCCTGAGGACCCCCCACCGGTGGGCCCCTGCACTGGCCACGGGCAGCGCCTCTCACCCCCCAGACTTGGGGCCCTGGAATAACCTCCCTCATGTCTCCACTCTTCTTGGCGTCTGTGTGAAACTTGTCTACCATCTGAGGACCTCCTGTGACTTGGACTTGTTTTTTTTTTTATAAACCCAAACATTACCTTAGTACAATTGTGCAGCTGTAGTATATAGTGGATGCGTATTAAACATTCGCAAAGCAATGTCTAATGAAGCGTCCCCTTGTGGGTGAGACAGTTTTAGGGGCAGTGAGGGAGCAAAAACAGTCCGCTGATTACAAATGCCCATGGCTCCCACATCACAGGACCACAGCTGCTGTGAGCTGAAGGCCCTCAGATTCCATTTATTGCAACATCCTCAACATATCTGATACCTTTATGCTGCTGCTAAGTCGCTTCAATACCTTTATAAACACATAGAATTAACTTCTGGGGTCCTGAGATATGCAGACTTGTTTAAAAATGGGGAATCAAAATATAAAACTACCTTCAGTTCAGTTCCGTTCAGCCGCTCAGTGATGTCCGACTCTGCGACCCCATGGACTGCAGCACACCAGGCCTCCCTTTCCATCACCAACTCCCGGAGTTCACTCACACTCATGTCCATTGAGTCGGTGATGCCATCCAACAAGCTCAGCCTCTGTCATCCTCTTCTCCTCCCGCCTTCAATCTTTCCCAGCATGAGGGTCTTTTCAAATTAGTCAGTTCTTCACAGCAGGTGGCCAAAGTATTGGAGTTTCGGCTTTAGCATCAGTCCTTCCAATGAATATTCAGGACTGATTTCCTTTAGGATGGACTGGTTGGATCTCCTTGCAGTCCAAGGGACTCTCAAGAGTCTTCTCCAACACCACAGTTCAAAAGCATCAATTCTGCAGCACTCAGGTTTCTTTATATGCCCCGACCAGTAATGCTGAAGAAGCTGAAGTTGAATGGTTCTATGAAGACCTACAAGACCTTCTAGAACTAACACTCAAAAAAGATGTGCTTTTCATTATAGGGGACTGGAATGCAAAAGTAGGAAGTCAAGAAACACCTGGAGTAACAGGGAAATTTGGCCTTGGAGTACAGAATTAAGCAGGGCAAAGGCTAATAGAGTTTTGCCAAGAGAACACACTGGTCATAGCAAACAGCCTCTTCCAACAACACAAGAAAAGACTCTACACATGGACATCACCAGATAATTGATTATTATCAGTATTATTTTTTTCACAGCCAAAACACGTTTACTTCAGTTCCCCTTTTTAAGATAATCTTGCCATGTTTATATACAACTCAAGGTTGACTATTTCTGATATTATGTCTGTTAGAATCTTCGCTCTTGGACACACTCTGACCTTACATCTCACCCCAGAGAACAGACGTCTGCACTCGCTGCCCAGCACCGGCCCCTGACGTGACCCGTGTCCCCATCCAGAGGTGCCTTCCCTGCCCTGGAGTCAGGGAGACAAAACGAGAGTGGGAAGTGCAGAGGGACCCTCAGGGCTGGGTTGGGACCTCAGAGAGACAGGCCAAAGACCCCCAAAGGAGGCTGCTGTGGCTGGAGAGCTGAGGCCAGCGTCGGAGACGCAGAAGATCAGAATGGAGGTGCCCCCAGGGCGCATGGGGGCCCCGCTGGAGGTGCACCTGCATCCCGTCAGCGCCGGGCCAGAGCTCTAAACCTGGAGGTCCTTCCACCTGGACGGGGGCTCGGTCTTCCCCCCATTCGTGCCATCCTTCCCTCGACAAACCGTCAGCACAAAGTGAGAGGGATGCGGTGCCTTCAGAGCCGGCTTCTGGATGACTAAAGACGTGCACGTACGTGGGATCCGGATTCAAGGGTAGACATCTTCTCATCCCCCACGCCCCTCAAAAGCCAAAGCCAAAGCCAGAAGAAGCCTCTCCCCCACCCCGGGAGAGCTAGGACGGCATTGCTCGCCCTGTCCAGGAAAGGGGGGGAGGCTCTGGGGAACTGGGGTCCCCTGGGCCCCCAATGCAGAGCTCCCTGGGCAGGACCTGCCCTGGACGTGGTGTTTCTGGGGCACCGGTGTGACCCCTAATCTGTATCATGTGTCCTAGTCTGGAACACCCCTTGGGTGAAAGGTCAAGACTTGGGAAGTTAACACCGAATGTTCACCTATGGATTTTCTTTCAGAAGAAATTCAACAAAAGCCACAGACAGATAACCGGAAAAAAAGAAACAGACAATTAGACCTGGGCACTTGGGTTCTAAGCTTTATTTTTGAGCATTTTGCTTCAGACTCGCGAGCAGAGTCCCCTCCCCTGGCTGGCTCTCCAAGGCCAACCTTGCCCACAATGACTCTGACCTCAGTTCAATTATGTAAAAGCTGAATTTACACACAAATCACCTTTTAATGTTAACTAACTCTGCAAAACTTCCCACCTCTAAATCTGTCCATTTTTTAGCAGTTAAACCTGCTAGCATGCCAGTAAAGAGGTTTCTATTAAAGAAAAAATCAATCCCTGATGGGCCTGCAGGGCGCCGGCGGACGCCTGTTTTTAGTGCCTCTTGACATTTTATTTTCTTGTAAACAACCGGTGGTGTGTCAGGCATTTAAAACGTCCTTTTTGAAAACAGAACAGAAAGGAAGAAAGAAAAGGGAAAATAGAAATAAATCGCGCAACTGGACAGAACGCTGTCAGCCAACAGATTATTTCCAGCTTTGTCTGACGCTGAGTGGGGCAGGTGGGCCTGTGGTTCTGTTACAGCCTGTGTTCACATTTCCCTGTGGACCAATCGCCCAAGATAACCTTGCATCAGATACAGAAAAACAAAACAGCTCTCACTAATGAACCCTGGAGGCTGCTCAGGAATCCTGGGCCTCGCCGTGAGCTGGCCCTGAGGCGGCGGGAAGTGCACAGAGTCTGCTCTGCGGGCACCACTGAGCATAAATCCTGTCATCACAGGCGGGACGGGAGGGCTGGGCCCCCAGACGTGGGCTGCCACCTCCCAGGCAGGTCCCCTTGGTGGTGCATCCGCCGACTGGAAACAGCACAGCTATGTCTCAGGGTTGGTTCCTGAGCAGCCCATAAATAACAGCTTCCAGAAGTGCGTTTTTCCATTTGCAGTCACCCCGCCTCGGCCTCCCCAACCCCTCAAGTGATAAATCTGGCCCTTGAGATCAACAGCATCCTTGTTGGGATGCTGCAGTCTGGAGTGAAGGAGCCGCGTGTCCCAGGCAACAGACAGGCCGTAAATACTGCATCCTTCATCTCCGTTTGGTGACGCCAGGGCAGGGCTGCGTGGCCCCAGGCCACGGGTGTTCTGTGCCACCTACATCAGTGGGTTCTTTGTCACCAGCCAGGGGTGGGGTGGGGAGGGAGCCACGCTGTCACCTGAAACAAGAGGCGTGGGTCCCGCCCGCCATCCCCCAAAGGCCTCAACCCCGCCAGGGTGAGTCATGCATCCAGGCCGGGAGCTGACTCCAGAAATAATGCTGGCCCCCATGGCGCAAATATTCACCCCAGGGGTACGTGTCGCTGCAGCCGTCCTCGGAGGGGCCACCACGGGCTCCCCCACATCTGGTTTCCACGCCGTGGTCGCCGCAGGGCATGGGGGTCCCTCACTGTGAGGACAGAGCATGCAGGGTGATGGACCGGAGCGGCCGCTCTCCTCTCTGGACCCCAACCATCCCAGGAAGGAGACTTTCACCCCCACTTGAAAGATTAAGATGCACGCACAGACTCAAAAAGAATGAACTGCTTTCCCAGGTCCCTGCAAGAAAGAGAACCGCGTGGCCAGCTCTCGGGAATCTAAGCCGCTCAACCCTGGGCCGTGGGTTCCTGCTGACCCGGATCAAAGGGCTCCCGGTGGGTGGATGGCTCGGGGTCACGCTGCAATCGGCCTCAAGAGGCTCCCAGGGCTCCCAGGGCCAGCCTCTCCCCGGAGCAGAGCCAGAACCCGGCGGGGTGGGGTGCCCTCCACCCTCGGCCAGAGCCGCGGTCCCGGGGCGGTCAGCCCTGCAGCTCCGGCCCTGGGGCCAAATGTGCTCGCTCCTCCGAGTCAGCCGGGAGGGGCGGGCGGCCGGCGTCGGGGCGCGGCTGGACCACCAGGGAGCGCTGTCCCGCCTCAGACGAGGGCGTCCTCTCGCGCCTCCGCTCCCCTCTGGCCGGCTGGCGCCTTCACACGCGCTGTGCACAACCCCTGTGCACAGCTCACGCGGGCAGGTGACTTCAGGCCCCTCCAGCACCCTCTCGGCATCTACTGAAACATCTCATCAGCTTGCAGTTACGCGAATGCCCTCAGCGTGGGTTCAGGTTTTGACACAATGATTTACGCAGCCCTCTTCAAGAAAAATAACCCCGAAGGACAAATGGAAAATTAGTTGCAAAGGTGAACATTCACATACAGTGTGAAAACACAAATTATGCGTTTAAAAAATGTGACGAATACTTCAAGCATAGCAAAATCCATGTAAAATAATACACGTTAATGAAGTAACTAATACACAACAACCATGGGGTTGCAAAGACAGACACGACTGAGTGACTGAACTGAACTGAATACACAACAAATGTCTCCCAATGTTCCACATACTATTTAACTACCTTTCACCTGTCGACGAGTATTTTTCTATTTTAATGTCATATCCCCTAGAGAGAAAACTGTTTCCATAGAAGTATGCAATTTTTAGTTTTATTGCAATTTAATTGATGATCGTGAAACATGAGACTTCACGGAAGAGACCGTTGCTTTGTGTGACTCTGTTGCCAGTCTACACCTTGCTGACCCTGGGGTTGCGGTGAATTCTGTCTCGCACATTATAAATATATATATATATATTTTTTTCTATGTATATGCTATGTGTTTATTATTGCCTTCTTCACAAAATATTCTCAACTTAAGAGATCTTCTGCTTGAACTGGGGTTGAATGAAGCTGCTAACAATTGAAGAACTGGTCCCTTCAGGCCTCACTGCTTCCCGAGCCCAGACCCAGAGGACAGGTCCACGGTGGGCCTGGTCTCTGTCCTGCCCCTTTGCGTCATGGCCAGGTGACGGGGACAGTGGTTGGCAAAGGCTCTGGAAGTTGTTTCCACACTGGGAAGACCAGCGGCCACTGAACTGTCCACAGAAGAGACAGCAAACGACACGACTGTGCCTGCGGCCCCCCGACCGAACCACCGCTCTTCCCCTCCCGTGACCTGAGTCCTCCGACGCCCTGGTCTCTCCACCCAGTGTCCCCTGACAGAGGGGCACAAGGCGGAGAGGCCTCAGCCTGACCAGCTCCGAACTCTCCAAACACAGGACAGAAGGGGCACAGCCGTCCCCGGCGAGGGCCTGGAGACCCTCAGCTCCACCATCACCCACTCAACGCAGGCGAGAGTCTCAGCTGAGAGGGTCCTGGACGCTCTCTCGACTTGAAGGGTCGCATCCACACGCGATCCAGCCTAACCCTCCCCTCCTGAACCACCTCAGAGCCGGGCAGCGGACAGAGCGTCCGCCTCCATTGGCTCAATTTTACCCCAAGTGTTAAAAGACATTGTCTTCTCTGGGAGCTAATTGGAAACTTATTTGAAATCAACATCACATGTGCTTCCCGAAGTTTGAAGTCAAGTGTTAAAGGGAGGCACTGGGGCTGACCTTTAAACCAGTTCAAGATCGCCCATGGCTTTGAAGCCCAGTAAATCTAATGAATCCAGTGTGTGACCATGGCTCACAGCGCCTGCCCCCAGAGCGAGCCTGGCGGGAGATATGGGCCCTGCCCAGCGCCCGGCTGGCTGCAGGCCCCGGTGCGTGTCGGCCTCCGCCCGCCCTCACGGCTTCTCAACGCGTCCTCGTGGTGTGGGGCTTCAGAGGCCTAAGAATGAAAAAGGGTCAGACAAAATGAGCAAAAACTGGGGCAACTGTGTTAGGAACGTGTCGCCCCCTCTCCACTGTGCCCTGCTAAAATCCAAATGTGGAGTTCAGAATCTGCGGTTTATGTTTGGGGGAAACAGTTCCTTTTCCTGGGAGAGTGAGACACACACATACACACACTCGCGTACGCCTTCCTCTGAACAGCGCCCGGGCTTTCTCCATAAGCCTCTTGTCTCCCAGGGAGGTTGTCTCTCCATATTTATGGGAACTAAAGCGTTATTACGACACAGTGTGTATTTTTTCCAATTAAAAACTGAAGTGTTTGATTGCTCTCCATGGAACAATAAATTTCTTATTGGATACCCGGCGTTATTCTTCTGGAAGTCTTTATAATTCCCCACTTATCATTATAGAAGCCCCTCAGCCTCCTTCTCCATAAAGTGCCTACTTGCTGCTCTTTCAGTTGGAAGCGCGTGTGTTTGCTTGGCTGCCCCCCAGCCTAGGATGTGTCCGTGGGACCACGGGGACGAGCCCCACATCCCTCTTCTGTCACAGAGGCTGTCAGGGCTGCTGCCTTCTGTTGCGGGTCTTCCAAAGCTGACCCCCCGCGTCACACTCTCGGGGTGCTGAGGTCTCACACCCAACATTAGTCCCCTGCCTTCCCCGAGCCGCACACGCCTGGTCTCCAGGGCTCCCTCTGGAAACACACATCTCTCAGCCTGACTTCACCTTCTCTGGCTCCCTTCCTGTGTGGAATAAAGCCTGAACCATCTACAGGCAGAAAGACTGTCCAGAAGCTCAGCCCATCTCCGTCCCCCCCAGGCTGCTGTCAGATCCCTGACCATCCAGCAGACAAGCAGCCTCCCCAGGACTGCGGCTCAGCGGGTGGCCTCCCCACCAGGCAAGCTCTCGGCCACAGACAGTCACAGCGGCCTCGCTCTTCCGGCAAGTGTCTCATCGTGTCATGGACCAAACTCATTTCAGTTACGCTTGCACATCTAAGTCCTCTTCCATCGTGACATGACCTTCAAGTCTAGCTTATTTACCCTTTTTCTGAGCACAGTGCCGGCTCAGAGGACCTCATAAAGAAGTTTTCAGAGAAATGAAGGAAGAAATGAATGACTATGAACCAGTGGGTGTTGAGTGATGAATGTTCACAGACGACGCAGGACCGTCCACTGCTCCAAAGCTGGAGGTCACTGAAGTCGGAGCCCAGACACCACACATCCTGAGGTGGTGGGTGTTGATCAGTCGCTCAATCATATCTGACTCCTTGTAACCCCATGGACTGCAGCACGCCAGGCTTCCCTGTCCTTCATCATTTCCCCGAATGTGCTCAAACTCATGTCCATTGACGTGAAAACAGTGAGAGACTTTATTTTCTTGGGCTCCAAAATCACTGCAGATGGTGATTGCAGCCATGAAATTAAAAGACACTTGCTCTTTGGAAGAAAAACTGACCAACCTAGACAGCATATTAAAAAGCAGAGACATCACTTTGCCAACAAAGGCCCATCTAGTCAACGCTATGGTTTTTCCAGTGGTCATGTATGGAGGTGAGAGCTGGACTATAAAGAAAGCTGAGTGCCAAAAAATTGATACTTTTGAACAGTGGTGTTGGAGAAGACTCTTGAGAGTCCCTTGGACTGCAAGGAGATCCAACCAGTCTACCCTAAAGGAAATAAATCTTGAATATTCATTGGAAGGACTGATGCTGAAGCTGAAATGCCAATACTTTGGCCACCTGATGGGAAGAGCTGACTGATTGGAAAAGACCCTGATGCTGGGAAAGATTGAAGGTGGGAGGAGAAGGATGAGGATGAGATGGTTGGATGGCATCACCGACTCAATGGACATGAGTTTGAGTAACTCCGGGAGTTGGTGATGGACAGGGAAGCCTGGCATGCTGCAGTCCATGGGGTCATAAGGAGTCAAGACACAACTGAGCGACTGAACTGAATGTCCACTGAGTCAGTGATGCCATCCAACCAGCTCATCCTCTGTCGTCCCCTTCTCCTCCCACCTTCAATCTTTCCCAGCATCAGGGTCTTTTCCAGTTAGTCAGTTCTTCCCATTGGGTAGCCAAAACGTTGGAGCTTCAGCTTTAGTATCAGTCCCTCCAATGAATATTCAGGACTGACTTCCTTTAGGATGGACTTGTTGGATCTCCTTGCAGTCTAATGGACTCTCAAGGGTCTTCTCCAACACCACAGCTCAAAAGCATCAATTCTTTGGCACTCAGCCTTCTTTATAGTCCAACTCTCACATCCATACATGACTACTCGAAAAACCATAACTTTGACCATACAGACCTTTGTCTACGAAATAATGTCTGTGCTTTTTAATAGGCTGTCTATGTTGGTTATTGGAAAAGGCAGTGGCACCCCTCTCCAGTACTCTTGCCTGGAAAATCCCACGGATGGAGGAGCCTGGTGGGCTACAGTCCATGGGGTCACTAAGAGTCGGACACGACTGAGCAACTTCACTTTCACTTTTCCCTTTCATGCACTGGAGAAGGAAATGGCAACCCACTCCAGTGTTCTTGCCTGGAGAATCCCAGGGACGGCGGAGGCTGGTGGCTGCCGTCTATGGGGTCACAGAGTCGGACACGACTGAAGCGACTTAGCAGCAGCAGCAGCAGCAGCAGCAGCAGCATGTTGGTTACAGCTGTCCTTCCAAGGAGCAAGCGTCTTTTCGTTTTATGGCTACAGTCACCATCTGCAGTGATTTTGGAGCCCAAGAAAATAAAATTTGTCACTGTTTCCATTGTTTCTCCATCTATTTGCATGAAGTGAGGGGATCGGATGCCATGATCTTAGGGTTTTTGAATGTTGAGCTTTAAGCCAGCTTTTTCACTCTCTTCTTTCACTTTCATCAAGAGGCTCTTTAGTTCCCCTTTACTTTCTGCCATAAGGGTGGTATATCATCTGCATATCTGAGGTTATTGATATTTCTCCCAGCAATCTTGATTCCAGCTTGTGCTTTATCCAGTCTGGCATTTTGCATGATGTCCTCTACATGTAAGTTAAATAAGCAGGGTGACAATATACGGCCTTGGTACTCCTTTCCCTGTTAGTCCTGGGGAAAAACACGGTGTGAGCCTGAATCAGTGAGTCCCTGCAATGCACTTGCTGAGTGCCTGCTGGACGCCCACCACCGTGACGCTTGGTGGAAAGGACATGTGGAAAGCAGAAAGCTCTGGTCTTTCCAGGAGGAAGGAGGCTAAGACGAGGTGATTGGAAACACAAAAGTGAGCCCAAAAAACAGAAAACAGCCAAGACGACTTATCACAAAGTTCAGACAGCCAGTCCAGTGCAGGGGCAGCGGGAGCCTAGAGACCGAAATGAATGTGTGCTGAGAATAAACATCTGTGGACCCAGCAGGGAGCAGGCTGTGAGCTAGACTCTCTTTCTGCTGGGACCCTGGTGGTCCACAGTGAGCCCAGGACCCCACGGCTCAGCTCGATTTCACCCTCTGCGTTTGTCATCCTGTGCTCTGCCCCATCCCACTGGGTCTGTTTCATAAAAACAATGAAATACTAATTATGACAGTGCCAACACCCTTCACCACGAGACACACTAAGTGCTTTATATGTACTGGTTCATTTAATTCTCGCCAAAACGATGCCTCTATAAAGGAGGTAATATTATAGAAGAGGAAACCAAGGCACAAGATGATGAGTGAGCTTGCCCAAGGTCACAGGGCTCCAGCAAGGCAGAAACAAGAGGGTCAACCAGTCATGTAGTCATAGAGTGTCCATACTGAGGTCTCAGAGACGCACCATGGAGGGTGGTGTACAGGGGATTTTCAGAAAACTGATAGTGTAGCAATTTTGATCAAATGGAGATGGTTTCAACTGCCCTGGTGAAAGGGCGGGTCCGAGGAGGAGGCTGAGGGATATCACGGGATGTGAGGAGCACCCTTCGGTTGCATGAAACGGCAAGCCCTTAGCTCAGCTCCCTGAGCACGTTGTCCCCTGGAGGTCAGAGCCCAGGCTGGCAGAGGCCGCTCGAGGGGGTCATACAGGACCATCGCCCTGCAAGTGATGAGTCTGAGGTCTGGCTCCGTTTTAGAATTTTAGTGACCAGTGGATAGGAAACAGATGCTGGGATAAAGCATTTGGTTAAATTTAATTTCATTATTGGCTTGAGTACGACTTTCCTTTGCTCCAAAGTTTACATCATATCTAAATATATCTAACTCCTGCATATGTAGGTGACCAAAGAAATGTGCTTACAGCTTTTACTTACCCCAACCATTAATAACTGACAGATACCAACACGAGGCAGCAATTTGAAATGCTCAAGTTTTCCGTTTATTATAGGTTGAACTTCATACTTGCAACGTTGAAACCGACATTTGTGAGGTACCACAGGACAATTTTCTCTCTTCAGATGCAGTTTAAGCAGTTTTTTAAAAACTTCTCTGATCAGCTGAGTGATTTGTGAAGCATCTCTGGCCAGTTGGTTGGGTTTTCCAGCAGTCGCCACCTGAAATAATCTCTGCTGTGTATTTTTGTTGCTTTATTGCCCTGGGTTAAAATACATGTTTTAAGGAAGGTGAGTCTTTAAGGAAGTCTTTTTCATGTTTACCATTTTAAAAAAATTTTCATGATGTATGTTGAGAAATAGGACCAGCTCTGTGGTTCCTGGATGGTCAAGTAGTGAGGGGTTAACCCTGCAAAATAAGCCCGGGTAGCCGCTGTCTCCAGGAGGCAGGTGGGCCGGGGCCCCCCAGGAGTCAGCTCTGCGGTAGGCGGCCTTAGAAGGTTCTGGGTGTCTGCACTGGACAAACACCACAGACCAGGCTGCTTAACCAGCAGACACTTGTCCGCTCGCAGAGTGGAGCCTGGACGTCCGAGGCCCAGCCTCCTGCTGTGGGCAAGGCTGGCTCCTCCCGCGCCCCTCTCCTGGGCGGGCAGACAGCTGTCTCTCCCCATGTCCTCACGTGGCCATCCCTCTGTGAGTGTCTGTGGCCCGATCTCCTCTTCCTAGAGGGACACCAGCCACGTGGGGTCAGGAAACCCCCCGGTGATGTCATTTTATGTAATCCATTTTCAAAGGCCCAGCTCCAAACAGGGGTGGTGGGGTCAGGCTCCAGCTTAGGAATCTGGGTGCCCAGTTCAGCCCCTGAGAGTAAGTCTCTAAACGGCCCCTCTTCTCTCCCCCGCCAGACACACGGGGTCGCTCCCTTGCTGAGGGTGAAGCCGGGAATCTGTGGGGCCCCCTCGGGGGTCCTCGCTCGGCCTCCAGGGACCCGTGGAACTCAGCACCCTCCCTGCCAGTCTGGGCCTGGGCTCTCCCCGTCCAGGGCGGACCTGGTGGCCCCTCTGCCACGCGGCCTCGCCACCCTGATGCGGTGGGGAAGTCATTGGCTTTCCGTTTGCTCAGCTGCGTTGTGAGGATGGCAGGGGCTCCCCAGCTCCTCACCTGCCAGCCCTGAGCTGAAGGGACCTCCTTTGTGCAGAGAGAGGCTGGCGGTACCGCCCACGGGTCAGAGGTCAGCAGACGCGGAGGAAAGGGCGTCCCCCAGCGCCCCCCACCCCCACTGTGCTGCTAGGACTTGCCCCGGCGGGGCTGGAAGCTGGAGTGTGAGCTCTGCCTCCCGAGCGGTCGGAGCGGAGACGGACTCGTGGTCCTCCCCTCTGACCGCCCCCAGGTCAGCGAGGCCCTGTCCTCCGGGGCCCCAGGCTTGAGCCCCCAAACCACCCCCTCCCTGTCCGCTCCCCTCCCGCCCGCCAGCCCCTGAGGCCGTCAGCGTCTCTCCTGAGACCTCTCCTTGGTCAAAAACACGTAGAGAACAACCCAGGTCCCTAACGGACACCGTCCAGAGCTGGCCCTCCAGTCCTGCTGTCCGAGCCTCGGCGCCAGGTGACCACTCCCGTCTGACGCGGAAAGTCGCTTCTCTCTTCGTCTGGGAAGCTTTCGGGGGGGAAGGGTGGGAAAGCTGGGGAGAGCAGCCTCTGTCTCTGCCTGCCCCCTTCCCTCTCTCTCTCTCTGTCCCTCTGGCTCTCTCTGTCTCTCTGTTCCTTTCCCAAACCCTGCATACACGATTCTCTCCCTGGTTACAATCCCTCATCTGTGCCCATTTGCTTCCTGAAATCTTCCTTCCTCCAGCTCTGCACACGCAGACCTCCAGGCTGCACTGGAGTGGCTCATCTGCAAGTTATTAGCATCTCTGAATGCAAGAGATGGAAGATGGCTGCAGGAGGAGGACTTCGTGAACCTTGGAGCTGACTCGGCATCAGCCACGGACTCTTCTCCGGAAACAGTCCATCAGGAGTGAACGTACACAGGTCACTGAAGACACTCATTGCCTGCCTCCTCAGAGCAGCCCTTCCTGTCCGATCCTGCCATCCTGAGCTCCCTGGGGAGCCGCCCGTGTATCCACGCATGTGGTCTGCGGAGGGCAGGTGTCTGCCCCCGCTGGGGAGAGTAGCGACCACCTCTTCTTGGCACTGCCTGCATGACCCCCTCACGGGTACAATCAAGAGCTGGAGACGCCCAGAGCCAATCCTGGCACATCGCACCCCAAGCACCCCGCCAGAGCTGGGACTGGCTTGCAGCCCCAGTGCAGGGCCCGTCTACACAGCACGCGGGCTGGGATGCGGTGGCTGCAGGCCGGCAGGCCGTAGCTCTCTGTCTGGTCAGAACATCAGAGCCTCTGGGGACTTGGACGCCACCCCAGACTCTCATCCAAGCCCCCGCCTTGGGTGGGCCGCCCTGCTGTCGGGACATGGTCTGCAGATACCAGCATCACACAGCCTCACTGGAGGCTTCCGGCGCTTCGAGGCCCCTGAGAAACGGAACTTTCCCCTAACAAATCTCTCTAGCCTCTGAACCTGAATCGTACACGTTTTGGAGCCCAAGAGGGAAACATTTTTAGCGGAGTCCTCTCACTTTCCAAATGGTAAAGCTGAGGACTGGGGAGGCTAAAAGACTTTCCCAAGGGCTGCATCGGGTCTCGGGGAGCTGGAGCCGGCCGCCCTGACTCACTCCACCTCGGGAAGCCCCTCTGCGGTGTTGGGGTCCCCCCCCCAGGAGCTGAAATGGAGTCTGCATGGGGAAGGCACCCCGCCCTCACAGATGCTGTGCCGGCCTGAGCTGGGGCCCGGGTGGGTCGGGAGTTTTCTCGGGACCACAGAGCACGGCCCAGATTTTAAGCTGCGTATATTTTAGTTTACAATTCATCACAGCCAAAAGGTGTGGATCATAAGAAAAACGGAAGGTAACAAAACAGGCATATTTGAAAATGTGAGCCCAAGTTCTGAGCCCCATGTTCAACAGAGTGCGAGTTTGGGGGACCAACTCCTGAACATTGCCCTGGGCCCCTCACCTCCCTGCTCTGGTCTGGAGCCCCTGCCAGAGAAGGAGGCGTGGTTCCTGGTGATAGACCTTCTCAAAGCACATCCCCATTTTTCTCACCTGCCACCTGGGGAATCATCCCCAAGTGCTCGCAAGCATTTCCTTGCCTGGGTGGGTTTGTGTCTAAGAAGGGGCAGAAGGGTTTCAGCTCTCAGCCGCCTTGGGCCCGAGGCTGCATGTCTGTCCCCCTCTGAATGCAGGGGTTTTCTTCCTGATGAGGACATGCGTGCTCAGCATCCTCTGGGAACGCTGGGCTGGCTGCTTACTCTGTAGTCACAGGTGATCTCCGTGTGAGGCGTGGTGGGGAGCTGAAACCAGAACACCAGCCACGTGCAGGGAGCACACAGCTGCGGGCGGAGGGGGACCAGGGCCTGGTCGGCCTCTGTCCTCCCGCTAGGGACGGGGGTCCCGGCCTCAGATCAGCGGGTGCGGTGTCAGGGGACAGGTCTGCACGGCCTTGGAGCAGACAGACAGAACCAGCCGAGACGTCCTGACACCTGGGACAGTCAGGAAAGGCCCCTCGCACGCACTGGTGAGAAGAACCAGCCTGATGCTCGGGACAGAGCAGATATGCAAGCAGGTATCGCTGGGCAGAAAGTGTCCTTGGTTCCTCCATACTGAGCTGCCTCTGCCCGTAGCCCCCCGGTTATGTCCTGGTGGCCAAGGATGCCCCCTGGGATGCAGACATGTCTCCGCCTCAGTGATCTCACTTACCATCCTGACTCTGGTCGCTCAGCGACCTCTGGGAAGTGGCGAGAAAAACAGTCTTCTTCTGAGGCTTGTTGGGAGGATGAAGTAAGAAAAGACACGGGTGGTACACGGCCTGCGCTCTCTGGTGGGATCACACGCTCATATGTGAGCTCATCCCATGACCTGTGCTGTGCAGCGGAGCCCACACTCCTACACTGATCCCTGGAGTAAGTCAGGGTGGTTAGCTTATGAGCCATCTGGGCAAGGCCACGGTCCAGATACTTGGTCTAGATGTCTCTGCGACGGTTTGTGTAGATGACCCACATTCTGGAGTAAATAGATGATCTTCCACAGTGTGGGGGGCTGCGTCCAATCCATCAAAGACCTTACGAGAGCAGACCGAGGCTCCAGAGGAGGTAGGGACCTCTTCTCCAAGGGCCTTGGGGACCAAGCTACAGAGCCGGCCCTGGACGCAGCCCCACTCAGCCCCGTAGACGTCCCTGCGCCAACTCCCAGATCCAGTGAGTCAGCTCCTACATCAGGCCTCCCTCCCTCTCCTGCTGAGTCTGTTTTTCTGGAGAACCCTGACTGTTACACCGTATCTTATGTGAAGAGTGCTCGTTAGCTGTTTTTCAGTAGGTAGGGCTCTACTGGGTAGCTTTGTTGAAGTCTGGATCATCCAAATTGTGCTCAATCCATACCTTAGTGCTTGCACTTCGTTTTGGTAGCAAGCTTCCGGAAGCACAGACCGCACTTCCGGTCCACGTGCTCCAGGGCTGGCAGTGGCGCAGGGAGCCGCCAAGATCTGGCGATGTCCTCGCGATTCTCACCGTCTCCGTTAGTGCTCTCACCCGGGAAGGAGCGCAGGCAGGCCTCCTCTCCTGTCTCCTGAGCCGCTGTGGGGGGGCCCCCCGACTCATCTGACAGGACAGACACCTTAGAAATTCATTCCCAACCTTCCCCGCCCTCCCTCTGACCCAGCAGTGTGTATCCGTGGCTGGAGGGCTCTGCAGGAGAAGAAGGTGGAAATGGAGAGATACCCCTTTGCTTCCAGAGGCCGAGGGCCCACACACAGTGCCATCCTTGTTTGAAGCTTCGTGCTCCCTGTTTGGACTGATGATGGAAGAGAAGTGAGCAGAGCTCAGGTCCCCGTGTCCATTGCTGCCCAGGCTGAACACCAGCTTTGTCAGCTCAGACCTCCGGCCCCTCGCAGGCTACGCTGACTTTGGGGAGAGGGCTCCAGCTAGTCCTTGGGGGGCCTGGCTCTCCGGACACTGAATCAGACAGCCCCCCAGCCTTCACAGGAAGCCTGCACTGGGAAGGGTCTTCAGTTCTACCAGTGATTTCCAGTTTCCTCCCCATCTGGAATGGGGCATCATCTGTCACTGTCACCAGTGTGTCCTGAGGTGCTTGAGAAGCCCCTGAACACGCTGCGCCTGCACTGCATTCCACGGACAGAGGTCAGAGGGGAGAACAGAGATGCGAGCGTCCCCGGGCCCACATTCCTGGAGCTGGCCAGTGCACCTGTTAGTTAATGCTTCCTGAATCAATGAATTAACAGTGTCAGACATATAGGTTGCCTTTAAATAGCTGGCAATGTGGTGGCTCTGTTGGTAAAGAATCTTCCTGCAGTGCAGGAGACCTGAGCTCCATCCCTGGATCGGGAAGATCCCCTGGAGAATAGAATGGCCACCCACTCCACTATTATTGCCTGGAGAATCCCATGGACAGAGGAGCCTGGGGGACTACAGTCCATGGGGTTACAAAGAGTCAGACACGACTGAGTGACTTTCACTACACTACTATATATAGTGAAAGTTGGATGGCATCACTGACTCAGTGCACATGAGTTTGAGCAAACTCTGGGAGATGGTGAAGGCCAGGGAAGCCTGGTGCGCTGCAGTCCATGGGGTTGCAGAGTCAGACATGACTGATCGACCAGACAACGACATATATGTATACACACATACACACACATATTTATGCATGTATTTGTACTCTGTAGCCAGCAGCAAACAAGAAATCAATAACTCAGCTTTTCTCACTGGGTAACAGAGGCTGTCCTTCTGTAGCACATCGCTGAGAGACGTGTTAGTTGTCACGCCTCGAAATGCAGTAGTGTGCGTTGTCCCTTTAAGACACGAATTCTGGGAGAAGAGAGAAGAAATGTACCCTAATCCGGGCTCTCCGGTGGAGGGCTGAACCGGCTCGGCTCTGGCTCTGGAGGAAAGCCCTGGGGCCCCTCCCTGGCCATCATTCTTCAGAAACCCCTCGATGCTGATTGCAGCGTCTTGAAATAATACACACACAGTGTTTCCACTCCAGGATGATGGGATTTTGAAAGCGAACATCCTCTCCACTTAGCTGAATTTGGATGTAATGTGATTTGTGATCACCAAAGAAGAAAACAGGACAAGGGTAATTAACTGTAGTACGAATGTGGAGAAAAGGTTTAAGTAGAAGTATTTACAATAGTTTTTTTCTGTGCATTGAAATGTCAGGAGGGGAAGAAAGCTACGTGGGCCGACAGCTGGTTCAAGTTAAATCAATCCTGACTTGGAATATTAAATTTTTGCTGCTCTGTGAAGAATGCAGGTTGTTCTCCCCGTTAGTCCACAGAGGGTGATGCGGCTTCTGCTGAGCTGAGGTCCCGCGTGTATGTGAACAGCCGGCTCAGCCACCCACAGGGTCTGCATGGCGCGCGGCCCCGGGGCTTTGAGAAGAATGTAGTGACCGTTCGCCAGCATCACCGCTGTGCCAGAGGCGGCTCTGTGCTCTTAGGATGGGACCAGGGTCTGTCGATCACAGACGTGAGTGTGGTGTGAGGCTAGAGGGATGAGCAGGTGATGAGAAAGAATTCCTGGGCTCCTACGTAAAGCGCTGACCTTCACCCCACGATATGTGAAGGCCTGGGATTAGGCTGAGGGGCTTAACGCCGTGGAACCTTTAAATCCCTTATCAATTACAAGCTAAATGGGATTGAATCTGAGGGGATCCTGGGTTCTGCAAGAGTTCGTCTTCCCTAGAGAGGAACAAGCTAGCTCGTTTCCCTTATATGATGATACCTAAATGAAGTTCACCTGTAAACCTGCTCAGTACTTTACAATTAAGGCCAAGTGAGAACCAGAGCTGAGAGGTTTAGAGAGAAGTTTCATTAGGACTCCTTCAAAGGACCAATGGAAATGAGAAGTTAGGCAAATCGCCCAAAGGGAAAGGCACAAAAATACAATAGCTCCCTTTTCATTTCAGGTCCCATTTGTTAATCCAAACAAATCGCTCAAACTGGATTTGGATCAGCTTACTGTGGTGGCCACATGAAATGTCTTGCTTCGTCATTTGCATCTTTGGAATTCTCCCCACGCAGGCCAAGTGGGGCGGAGGGGAATTTAGAGCCCTGCCCCACCCTGTTTTCTCATCCAGAAGCGAGCCCAGCGGGCCAAGGGCTGGGTCCACTGCTCCTCTCTGCACCGCGAGTCTAGGAGTGAGCACTCGTCCCTCGCCCAACACGCCTCGTGTGGTGAGAGCTCCCTGTCTGCATGGACATCACGGTGGCTGTAATTCAAGGTCACGGCGAGCAGGCCTGTGGATCAAAGGTGGTTCTGCAATGAGACTCTCCCCAACCTGCCTGGGAGGTGGTCTCCTTGGCGTGGGGCTCGGGTGGAAAGGCTGGCAGTGGGTGACCCCAGACGGATTTCTGCTTCTCTTCAGTCCTGATATTGCACAGATGAAGCTTAATATTTTAAGTGAAAAAACACACAGCCTGTTTTGCAGTGTAATTCAGGAGCAGACAGATCAAGGGCAGTGACTGTTTGGAAAAAGAGAGAAGTGGTAGAGAGACCCGCCTGGCTCGTAGGTGACGTCCCCTGGGCGTCAGGGTGTTCTCCGGAGGGAGCACTCCGGAAGGCCCGCAGCAAGCTTCCACGGCTGTCGCGGTCTTGGAGGTCCCGGCCCTGACTCACTGGTCCCCCGGGGTGGTGGTGAGACCAGCCGTCTGCGGTCAGAGACGCGGCTGCCGGCCTCTTCTCTGTGGGCTCCCTCTTCCCCAGGAGCCAAGCCGGAACCACAGCCCAAACCCTCTCTCCGGGACGCTTCGTAAACCATCACTGAGAGAGAACAGGAATGACGTGACCCATCAGCTGCTGATCACAACTCAACATCCCAACTTCCTGTGTCCTGAGCATCAGTAGCACCCAGCTGTCATCGTGGAAGAGACCAGGGTTGGATTAGCAACACGGATGAAGGCAGGGAGAGGGGGCCCCCACCCGACATTGTCACTGACAGCCTGGTTCATCCGAAAGGAAGATTGCTAACCCATGACCGCCACGATTACTTAGAAGCTGCTTTTCAAAAATTCATCAAAAAAGGAGAAACAATGGTGCAATAACAGTGCAATAGGAAAATGTATTAGTAAATGCATATTTTTGTCAGGGCTGCGCAAGCTCCGGAGCGTGGACCCTGGAGGCTCCTGAGAGCTGCCGGGGACTCCAGAGCACACTGCTCTCTTCATTAGAACACTGAGGTGTGTGTTGTGTGATGAACTGTGTCCCCAGATTCAGGTCTCGAGGTCCTAAACCCTGGAGCCTTATCTGCGGCCTGATCTGTAAACAGGATCACTGCAGATGTGAGAGCTAGGAGGAAGCCACAGTGCAGGGCCCCAGTGCAGCGCAAAAGCACGAAAGTGTTAGTCGCTCTGTTGTCTGACCCTTTGTGACCTCACGGTCTGTAGCCGGCCAGTCCTCTGTCCACGGGATTCTCCAGCAAGAATACTAGAGTGGGTTGCCTTTCCCTTCTCCAGGGGATCTTTCCAACGTAGGGACTGAACCCAGGTTCCCTGCCCTTCAGGTGGGTTCTTTACCATCTGAGCTACCAGGGAAGCTGTACTCCAGTCTGACTAGTGTCCTTCTAAAGTGGGGCCTGTGGGTGCAGAAACACGCCAGGAGAAGTGGGGAGAGAGCCGGGGCGACCGTGTTGAGGACGCCGGTGATCGCCAGCCGCCCCAGCAGCAGCAGGGGGGCTAGGGCAGGGCCCTCCCAGCCCCATGGGGGGCCACCTGCCCACCCCCTCCGCTCGCGCCCCCTCTCCAGAGCGGAGGTTCTGCTGTTGAAGCCCTGCAGACTCACGTCAGAACTCGCTGTGGGTGTGCATATTCTCCCCACTTTCCAGAATATTCCAGGGCCAGAGGGTGAATCTGTGGGCTTTCAGAGATCCACTCGACTTCCTTCTCCTCCCGCAGATGTGTCTGGACCCCGCACCCACAGAGCATCAACGGGGACCTCCTGTGTCAGCCGTCGGGGCAGTAGAGATGGAGCAGGAATGTTCCAAGAGTTGCCTAACTGCCCCAGACCTCGGGATTTCTCCTGGAGCAGCTCTGCAAAAACAGTGGTCTCTGAGCTGGGGCCCTGGGTTCTTCTGTCCCACTCTTGCAGTGACTCGAGGCCGTGTGACTTGAGAAAGCCTTTGGCAAAGCCCTGAAACCATCGATCCCAACCCCGAGGCTGCGTCTTTTTAATATTTTCTTTGTCAGAATGGGACGTGTGCGAGCGGTGAAATACGGAGCCTGTCTCGAAGGAAAGCAGTGCTTGGAGGGGGAAACCAGTGACCTCCTTTTCAGTGGATGCGCTGGATGCTGAGAGAAGATGGGCGGGCCTGATGATTCAGGCTCAGGCCAGGCAGGCATTTGCTCAGGAGTGGGGGAGTGGGCCTGTCGTTCAAGGACCGTGACTGACAATGTTTATTGATGTGATTCAACCTGTGCATTCCCCTGAAGTTAGGATACTGGAGCTCTTGCATCTGCTGCTGTGAGCCTGCCCACGGCACCGTCCATAAGGGGTTTCCTGACATCCAGTGGCGGTGTTGACAAAAACAACTCTTACATTGTTTAATGAGAAGTGTCGACATTTGGAAACCCTGAATCCAACTCAGTGAACCGGCATTTCCTGAATGGCCCTGCCTGGTGCTATGAAATGGCACTTCCCCCTGTGAGTGGTTAAGCAGCGGCCGACGTGAGGGCCAGCACCGTGGCCACATCTGTGCACCCAGAGTCCAGGTCAGCATGTCTCCAGAAACGCCTCCACCAGGCAGCATCAGAGGAGAGCCATGACTGTCTGGAAGGGCTGCAGAAATAACCCTCCCTTTGCTGCGAGGGAATACCCCGGAATACTGGGAATACCCTGGAATACTGGGAATACCCCGGAATACTGGGAATACCCTGGAATACTGGGAATACCCCGGAATACTGGGAATACCCCGGAATACTGGGAATACCCTGGAATCAAAACATGATCTCAGCACAGCTTTAACACAGAAGCAGACAAGAGGCCATTACTCTGATGTTAGATTTCCAAGAATGTAAAGTAACACCTCTCTGTCACTTCAGGTTGTTTGCCTCAAAAATTCTGCTTATTTTTCGTTAAATATTATTTATGCTGATGCATAACCAACTTTGGGCTTCCTAGATGGCACTAGTGGTGAAGAACCCGCCTGCCAATGCAGGAGACATAAGAGACTCTGGTTCTACTCCTGGGTCGGGAAGATCCCCTAGAAGAGGGCATGGCAACCTACTCCAGTATTCTTGCCTGGAGAACCCCATAGGCAGAAGAGGCTGGTGGGCTATAGTATATGGGGTTGCAAGGAGTCAGACACAACTGAAGCTACTTAGCCCATAACCAACTTTATTATTTATTTTATTGCTGTTTTTAGTGAAATATTTAAAATGTTTTAAAATATATTCGGTATTAATTTTAGCAGTTTAAATATCAATAGATACAATCCACTTATCAATTCATTTTATTTTTGTGCCACCGAGTAATTCATCCCTGTTTTTGTTCAACTTTTAAAATGTACCGAAAGGGTTAAAAAAAAATGTAGCCAGGGTAAATACCATTTTGCATTTAAGCTAAGTGTACAAAATTAATATCAGATGATGCATTCTGAACCAAATGTCTGTCAGAGTGCGTGCCATCTGGGCTTCGGACCCAGTGATGCGTCAGGGCCACTTGGGGACGGTTAGCCTGAGGCTTGTGTGCATCGGAGCCAGGCAGACCTCATGCCCGCTCACCCGCCTTCAGTGCTGCTGGTGGATGATAGCTTCCCAAAGTGAACTTCTATTTACACTAAGGATTATTTTTTAATTGCAATATTTTGTTTCATATCTAATTGTTCTTACTATGAGGAAATTATTCAGATTCTATGCTCCATTTCAATTTTTAATAAGTTAAATAAAGCATGACCACTGAGAAAAATCAAACACTAGATCGTGAGACTAACAAGTTCTTCGCTGTCCCTCCCTTGGGACCACAATTAATCCCTGGAAAATAAAAAGCAAACAAATAGGGTTTTACAATTGTTTTGTTTGTCTCTCTCTCTCTATTTCTGTCTCTGTCTCTCCCATCTCTCTCTTTGTCTCTCTCTCTCTCTCTCCACTTCCATCTCTCTCTGTCTCTCTCTTTCTCTGTCTCTCTATTTCTGTCTCTGTCTCTCCCGTCTCCCTCTTTGTCTCTCTCTGTCCCTCTGTCTCTTATTTCTCAGAGAGGACACTCATCTTCAGTGAGAAGCCTCAGAGACGGTCCTCAGTTCTTGGAAACCCTGGTGTGCACACCTTCCCCTCCTCACGCTGTGGAAAGGCAGCTCTCAGGAGACTGTCAGCTCTTTGGTTCACGATTCCAACCCCAAGGCTCGAGTTCATGGCCACCATAGGAAATGTTATTCCACATGTAGGAAGTCGTCACAGGTATCTCAGTCAAATTTTGTTTTTATCCTCATAATCAAGGGGAAAAAAGGAAATCCACAACCCCCTGTCAATCATAAAGCATTGAAGGTAAACTGTTTCTTTGGGTCCTGACCCTGTTCAATCATATGAAAAAACCAAATCCACCCTGTAGACCATGTTTTACTCTCAGTAATTTCCTGTCTTGAAATTAACACAGGTCTTTCCATCCCCTTGGCCAAAAAAAAAAAACCAAACAAACCAGTGCTTTTGAGGGGGAGGGTTACAGTCTGATTCAGAATTGGGATGAGAAGCTGCCTCTGTTATCACCCTCTTTGTTGGTGAGGTTCTCAGTGATCGATCTTCCTGTGCCCATTTTCACGTGTGACAGAAACGTCATCCTAAGCAGTGTTTCCAACAGCCATTTCTGTCAGTGATGGCTGATTGAAATATACCATCAATCTCTGCAGGCATTTCCCTCTGTTCTTTGGTAGCCTGTTGAATAGGTTTTAGTGGATATCAGTCATGACTAATATGTGGAAAATTCTTAAAGAATTGAGGATACCAGACCACCTTACCTGACTTCCAGGAAATCTGTATGCAGGTCAAAAAGCAACAGTTAGAACTGGACATGGAACAATGGACTGGTTCCAAATTGGGAAAGGAGTACGTCAAGGCTGTATATTGTCACCCTGCTTATTTAACTTCTATGCAGAGTACATCATGCGAAATGCCTGGCTAGATGAAGCACAAGCCGAAATAAAGATTGCTGAGAGAAATATCAATAACTTCAGATATGCAGATGATACCACCCTTAAGGCAGAAAGTGAAGAAGAACTAAAGAGCCTCTTGATGAAAGTGAAAGAGGAGAGTGAAAACGCTGGCTTAGAACTCAACATTCAGAAAACTAAGATCATGGCATCTGGTCTCATCATTTCATGGCAAATAGATGGGGAAACAGTGACAGACTTTATTTTCTTGGGCCCCAAAATCACTGCAGATGGTGACTGCAGCCATGAAATTAAAAGATGCTTGCTCCTTGGAAGAAAAGCTATGACCAATCTAGACAGCATATTAAAAAGCAGAGACATTACTTTGCCAACAAAGGTCTGTCTAGTCAAGGCTATGGTTTTTCCAGTGGTCATGTATGGATGTGAGAGTTGGACCACAAAGAAAGCTGAGTACCAAAGAATTGATGCTTTTGAACTGTGGTGTTGGAGAAGACTCTTGAGAGTCCCTTGGACTGCAAGGAGATCAAACCAGTCCATCCTAAAGGAAATCAGTCCTGAATATTCATTGGAAGGACTGATGCTGAAGCTGAAGCTCCAATAATTTGGTCACATGATGTGAAGAACTGACTCATTGGAAAAGACCCTGATGCTGGGAAAGGTTGAAGGCAGGAGGAGACGGGGATGACAGAGGATGATATGGTTGGATGGCATCACCGACTCGATGGACATGAGTTTGAGCAAGCTCCAGGATTTGGTGATGGACAGGGAGGCCTGGTGTGTGTAGTCCATGGGGTCGCAAAGAGTCGGACACAACTGAGAGACCGAACTGAACTGAACTGAACTGAGTCATGACTAGTAAGAATGTAGCAAGATTATTTTGAAAGTTGGCATTTATTCCAAATCCAGGTCCATTATTTGTGGTTTCTGTAGAGCAGAGATAACCCAGGGTCGTCAGTGCGGAACCCAGGCCCTCCTCCTGAAGAGTTTGTGCTGCCATCACACACCCGCAGAGTCACCACCCACAGACCTGCCTAGAACATTGACAACCGAGCGTTTCCTGACCAGTGCCAAACAGTGCAATAAATTACAGCTCCTGTAATGAACCAGCTCCCCATAAATGAGTGCCATATGTTTTACAGGTGACCTGAGAGAATGCCACAATTCCCTGAATCCCATAAATAATAGAAAAGCCGTCAAGAAGAATAAGCAAATATAGATCATTTTAAAGTCTCTCAGCATTCCTGCTTTTTTAACTATTTGTCAACTAAAATGCCCTGTTTTCTTTATATTAAAATAAAAGCAACATTTCCTAAAATTTCTCTCATTAAGCAGACAATTCTGGTTGAATTTTTTTGTAGTAGAATGAATGTGGCTTTAATCTGGGCATTAAGAATATACTAGGGCCGCCCACGGTGCGGAACATAGCTGAGGGGGCGGAACGCAGTCTGAGGGGTGACGGGTCACTGGGGCAGCGACCACCCATCAGGGAAGACCAGGCTGCTGCTCCTTGCTGTTTCCTGGTCCCCACTGGGGTCTGCATCTCTGGAGAACCCTGACTAATGCCTATCACCGGCCCCAGAAACCCCAGTCTGCTCTTTACACGTGTGCTTTTTCTAGAAATTCCATGTAAACTATATCATATGACATATAGTCTTCTATGCCTGAGTCCTTATAGTCTGCATAATGTTCAAGCTTTTGTGATTAATCCATATTGTTAGATGCACTGGTGGTTTGTTCTGTCTTCATTAATAAGCTATATCCATACCATCACAATTTGCTTATTTATTTGTCTCTTGGTGGATATTTGGGTTGTTCCTCATTTTTGGCAATTATGAAGAGTGGAAGCATGAACATTCAGGTGCAAGTCTTTGTGTGGATACAGGTCTTGATTTATCTTGGGATACATTTATAAGGCCTAATAGCTGGATCATAGTAAGTAGATATGCATCTTTCTAAGAAACTGCCAGACTCTTTTCCAAAATGTTGGTATTATCTTGCATTCCCACCAAAGTGTAAACATCTAGTCTCTTTGCCAACCCTCAGTAATGCCAGACTTCTGGAACGATTGTAGTCATTCTAGTGGGTGTGTGGTAGTGTGTTATATTGTGGGTCTTTGTTTTCAAAGCATATTTTTGTTGGGTATAGAATTCTTGACTGACAGCATTTTCCACATTAAGCTCCTGCTGCATTATCTCCTGGCTGACGTAGCATCTGCAAAAGTCTGCTACCATCCTTACCTTTGTGTCCCAGTATGTGACAGGCTGCTTTGGAGATGTGTTCTTTATGTTGGATTTCAGCAGTCTGGTTGTGATACGCCTTTGTAGACACTTTCTATTTGTCTATGTATTTAAGTTTCTGTTGTTTCTTTCTCTTAGGATTTATTGAGCCTCCTGGACCTATCAATTTAGAGTTTTCATCAAATTTAGGCATGTGTTTGATTGCTATGTTTTCAAACATTCTTGTCTGACTCCTCCTGAGATTCAGTTACATTAAATCTCTTGATATTATTTGACGGATTGTCATGTTTTCCCCCCTCATTTCTCTCTGTGCATCTTTTGGGAATTTCACTATTGCTATTTCTTTATATTCACCAATCCATTTTAGGAAAACATATGGTTGAACTTAGTTGTCTAGATTTGGAGGATAGACAGAATTTCAGTGCTAAAGCTTGATCACTAAAGTAGTATTTTGACTACAAGATGTGCAGGCAAAGCATGGCTCTTGGGTCAGCTGAGCTTTACTTATTTCTTTTTTTTTAAGTAAAATTTTACTTGAACATGGCCTGGCTCATGTGTGTGTTGCCTGCAGCTTCCCGTGGGCTGCAGTGATAGAGCTGAGTCTTTGTGTGAGAGACCACACAGCTGCAAAACCTAAAATACTTGCCAGCAGAAAACGGTGCAAGAATCATGGTCTGGGGAATTCCTAAGCAGACATACTTCACTATATGGATACATAGAGATCGAGGGCTTTGTCCACTTTTTATCATAAGTAACACCATTCTTTCTCATTTAAGTGTAAACTTTATCTTTCAAAAAAACTTGACAATACTTAATGCAATACTTAATGGAAAACATAAAAGTGCACGTGATGTGTTTCCTTCGCTAAATTTCAGTTGTGAGCAGCCGTCACCTGGCCTGACTCTGGCCCCTGACTCCTCTCTTACAGAGGAGATTTTGAGTCTCAGTGTGAATTGCAGCTTTAAGTGTTAAAAGCCCTCAAATATGTGCAGTGCCCCCAGCACTTGGAGTTCAAGTGGCACTTGGGCCTCTCGGCTAGGGCTGTCACCTCTGCGAGTTTATAGCCGCTACAGGGAGTTCACGTGCCTGATTAGAGGATTAGAAGGCTCCCGGCACTGCTGTTAGATGCACATGTGGCCGCCAGAGGCCCGGCCTTGGCAAGAGAAAGAGTGAAATCTGGATTCCAGGACTGGCATTGACCCCACCTGAGCCATTCTCAGAATTAGAAGCATCTAAACACCAATGTTAAGCTCATCAGAAAGAGGTTGTTACTTTGGGGACTGCCATCCAGCTCGGTGAATGCTCCCTGGCAAAAGTCTTTGCGTCACAGGAACTGTGTTCTGCTAAAACCTCAAGTTAGAGCTGCGGGGTGAGATGCAGGAGATAAGGATACCAGGGCCCATGGGCACAGACAGGTATTTTCAACGAAAGACACACTTCCTCACACACGCATGGGCACACATGCAAAGATGGACACTGCCAGGTTACCATCATCTTGAGTGTGTCGTGGATCGAACCCTTCGCTGGTGTTTTTCTAACACATGAAGTGCCGGGACAATGCTGAGTTTCATCAGTGATAATAAGTGTAGCTGCCGATCTTTTCTGTCTCCACTCGAAGTACTTTACACGTGTCCCGTGAGCTCATCTTCCCTGCTGTCCTGGGGGCTGAGCTTCATCATTCCTGTTTATAGACATGGAAGCTGAAGCTGGCGGCCATTCCTCAGACCTGGTTTGTGACTTCTCGTGCTGCAAGCCGTTCTGTCAGATGAACCCACAACTGTTTTCCCATGTGTGTTTCATGTAATGGGAGTGGTCGGTACAACATGTAGAAAAGGTGATTTCTATAGAATTCCATTAGTTACATCAGTCAGATGACTTTATGCTACTGCCTCCCAAATATTTTGTTTTACATTCTGTAACTCAATTTTTTAAAAATCCATCTTAAAACACAAACATGGTCATAGCACCTTGTGTCCTGGGGTTCTCACTCGCAACACCAACTTTGTGTCTTTAGGTGTGATGGATGCTGGGGGAGGGGTGCACCAGACTTGCCCCCCTTCACACAGGGAGAGCAGACTTTCTGCTGACCTGCCTGCCGGGTGTGTGGTCTCGACCCAGAGCACATGGGGTCAGCGAAGGCGGTCAGCACCCAGGCCCGGCAAAGAGGCCACAGCCAGGAGCCCACTCCTCAGGCTGAGCGAGGCTCTTGGATTATGAATAGCCAGCACTGGTCCCAGGAAAGACCATGGGGATCCTGCAACCTTCGGAGAAATGACCCGCTGCCTTTTCAGATGTGTGAGGATGCAATTTCATGCATGACCGCTCAAGAGAGCACATTTAGTGTGTTCATTTCTTCAAATTTAAACCAGACACCTGGCTCAAGTGAAATTTCCAATTGAGTTTCTTTCCCTCCAAGCCTCTGACGTTTGTAACTGTTCCCATTTAACCCAAACCACTCACTCACTCACCTAAGAAAAAGCATATTTGGGTATTTTATGTGCTGGAATTGGACATCAAAGAACAGTTTTTACTGCAGGGCTTTTACTAGCCAAGTCTGAACTCAGAACAGACCCCGCGCAGTGGCAAATGGATCTGGAGAGCAGTTACGCTTAGAAATAAAACAGGTGAGCTGTGATCCATCAAATGCTAAATTGAAATCTTCCCCCATTTGGAACATTTGGGAAGAAGCCCTGTGTGCCTTGTAAATGAAATAGATCTTTCCGCTCCTCTGCTTCCTTCAGCTTCTCCCCTTTGCTGTCTCAGAAGCGACATCTCTCAGTGGAGCCGCGTCAGGACCCCTGGTGAGGCGCCCGGGAGAGCTCGGGGTGCAGACTTGGAGCTGCATCAGGGAGAAATGCATCGGCCCAAAGCATGTCAGCGTGGAGAAACGGAGCCAAAGGGAGAGTCCTGTCTCTGAGCCCGCCCCTCCGCCGACCCCGCCCTTGCCGGGTGGCTGGCTGTCACCCTGTCTCCATCTCCGAGGAGTGAGCCCTGCTCACGCTCAGGGTCCCTGGGAGCAGCATCACCGAGACCAGGAGGGAGGGGTGGTTCCCGGGGGGCACGGCCCTGGATCTTGTCCGGATTCTTCTAGTCTAACCCCCACAAACAGCTCTGGACATTAAAAACCCTGCCTGCTCTGCTTTACGCGGAAGGCATGCACGTTCTTCGGGATAATCTCACAGAAGTTCTCATTTTACAGGTTCATGATTTCCTCCTTCTCACCCTGGACACAGTGACAGTCAGAATATTGTTCAGATCCCCTCCTACCTACACAAAGGTGAGTTCAAAGAGGAGCAACCAGGACAACATTGAAATAGATGTGAAAGCTTTGAGGGTGCTTCTCCTGAAGGTTCCAGCATGCATTCACTCTGAAATGCCCTGCAGAACCGAGTGAGGAAGGTTGCCTCTGAGTCCACGTGCTTCTCCAAACGTCTGCTGCCAGCCTCCACCCTTCAGCCCGCCTCGTCCCGGGCTGAGCGAGGCCGAGTGACGGTGGAGCGGGAGCCAGGCACCAGAGCAAGGAGGTCTTCCTGGGAACTTCTTGTCTAAGGACTGCTGCTGAGTTAGCTGAGAGGCTGGAAACAGACTGTAAAATGGGTTCAAACCTGAGCATCAAAGGGGAAGGGACTGAGGGGGAGGAGAGGTGATAGGCTGGCAAAGAGTCAGACACAGCTGCGCGACTGAGCAGAACTGAATGTACTTTGAAAAGGGCAGCCTGCATCTGAGGTGCGTGGATACTTTAAAATGACAGCTGAACACTTTTGAAGGTTTTCCACCTGTCAAAGTCCTCGGGACGTTTGTTATAAATGAAGAATCCCTGGGTCCTTTCAGAAGTCCTGAGCCAGGCAGGTTGAAGAGTTGCCCAAGGTTAAGCACCAAGATCACCTGTGTCAGGGCAGAACTGCGGGCTCCCTGAGATGCTGTCATGTTGGGGTCACCCCACCCCCACCCGACCTCCCAGGCCCCTGTCCCAGTTGTGAGCACGCCCTCCCTTTCCCCGAAAGAGCCCCTCTTCCTGGCCTCTATTCCTTCCAGAATCTCTGATTCTGCCCTTAAGATAAAACGTATCTTTCATTGAACCACTGTGTCAACCAGGATATAGGACCCCTAGGGAAGGATGCCTTGTTAAGGCAGCAGGTATTCAATCCAGAGTGGGGTTAATGGGTAGCAGCCACAGACATGTGGGTCATTTCACCCTGAAAAAGGTATTTGCCAGATGAGCAGGAAAGGAAATCAGTTGCATGGATTCTTCTGAACAATACTAAACCTAGAATTGTATTTTGAAAATTAAAAACCAGCAGTTGAGACACTCAAATAAAAAGGTAAGCTTCCTGATATAAAAAGCAGCTGTTTCTGGGTCGGACTGAAGATACACAGCCGCAGGCGATGGCGCCAGATGTGGGCATGTCGGAAATCCTGGAAACACACCAGGGCCGGAGGGTCCCATCCAGAGGTGGCCGACCCCACCCGGCACCTCGGACAGACCGCCAGCCTTTATTCCCAGAGCTTCTCCCGGGGCAGCCTGGCTGGGAGTCACTCCCTGGACACGGGGAGGCACCTGAGCTGGTTTGTCTGCCGAATTCAGGAGAAATCAGTTCCTACGAGGAATTTGCTTCATCGGTTTAAATACAGCATAAGAAACAGCAATCGCTGTCTCTCCGCCTCGTCTTGAACATCTCTTGGTTGGTTTCCCAAGGTTCGGTCTTTGTCTCCTGACAAATCTGTACTTGGGATTTCAGAGTCAGGAGGAAACTAGAAATCCTTGAAACTTTCGTGATTAACAAACAAAGCTTCCAGCACCCTTCCCAGGAAGCCACTGGTTTTCCAGCTCTGCCAGACCCTGAGTGGTATAGCATACGCTGCCCAGGACCTGCCCCAAGGAGGGGGGAGCTGAGTGAGGGTTTCACCCGAAATCGAGCTCCTGGACCCCCGAGTCCTCGCAGAACCGGAGACAGCACAGGCTGTCTGCCGTGAGGCTCACAGAGAGACCCCGCCCCACACCTGCGCCCCGGGAGCTCAGCCTCACCAGCCTCAGGGACTCACTGCTGCTGCACGTCACCCCGGCGCACCCCCCACCACGTCCAGGGGCTCTCTGCCCCTTGGAGCAGGCAGGACCCGTCCACCCACCTGCTGACAGGGGACCCTCCCCGCAGCGGTCTCGTCCACAGGGACGTCTGAGCGCTACAGTGGCTGAGCCTTCTGTCCGAGCAGAGGCTTCTGCCGCCTGGAGGCGAGTTCTGTGTCCGCCCCCATACTGCCCTTCACACCTGCCGTCCGGGGCATTCTCTCTGCAGCGGCCCAGCCCTGGCGCCCCGGCGGCAGTCCTGCAGGGGTGAGCAGCTGGACGGTCCGTGAGAGTGCTCAGGTGTTGCCGGTCAACATCAAGTGCAAAGAGGCTCCATCCTTGTTGAGCGAAGTGTTTCCCACGCCTGTGCCAGGGACCAGCTAGAGCCCGGCAAGCTAAGAGGAAGGATGCATCCTCAGCCCCACCCCCGCCAGGTCCCACGCTCTGGTTATTGTGGAAAGAGCGCAGCTAAAATCCCTTCCCTGGAAACAAGAGAGCCATGTGTGCAGATTGGGGGTAAAACCAGAACCTTCCTTTGTTAAAAGTGATCAGTAGGGGGCACTATTGACTCTTGCAGAAAAAGCTCAAACAACTTTTTATGGCAGTGAAAAAAAAATTCATTTAAGGAGTTCTTGAGATTTTAAAAGAAAGTCTAATTAGTACTGAGATTTTCATTTCACTTCATACTGAACAGAGCAATCACTGGTTTTCAAATCTCTTTTGAACTTGACACACGTTGACTTATACCCCATTCAAGTAAACTGAAAATGTGCTGGGAGAGCAAGAAAAGGACGAGGCCAGAAGGTTAGGAAATGCCTGGTCTGCGCCCAACACGTGGTTCCCAGCCCGGAGCTGCGGGCGGGGTGTCCCGGGCGTGCTCAATCCACGCCTGTCTGTTCAGGGATCATCTGTCCACCGGGAGGAAGCAAGGACATGAAAAGATGACAGGTCTTGGGCTTTTACAATCTGACCAAATGTCTGTTTTGCTAAAAGGCATCCGAACATCTGGGCACCGTTCTTGCTGGATTAGTCTGGACAATGCCTTTCAAACACCCTGCGTGGTAGAGCTCTGCCCGGGGGCGGCCAGTCGGCCGCCAGGTGCCTGCCACGCCTGGCCCTGGAGCCGTGGGCGCAGGACGAGTGCCCCTTTCATGTTTGGATAAACAGCTCCCACTCCTTTGACTGCGGCTCTGCACTCTGGGGCCTGCGGCCTGTGCACAGCCCAGATGCCCGCACCTCCTTGATGAAGCATCACGTCGGAGCTCTGGCGGCTGACCTTGGTTTTGCTGGTCCCTCTGCGCAACCAGGGATCTATCTCAAAGAGCTCTCCAAGAGTCTTAAATAAACTGCTTCCCATCAGGCTGAGATTATGTAATGTAAATACACAGGCGCAGACCTTGAAGCCCCAGGGCCTGAAGCCTGCAGACAGCTCTGCCTGGTGAACAGGGGATGCTGCTGAGCCGGAGGAGGGCGAAGGGCCGTCTCGGCCGAGGGCGTGGAAGGCGGCGGGGGCCCGGGCGATGTGGAAACCCACATGCTCCAGGGGCGGCCCCCACCCCCACCCAGCTCCCAGCCGGCAGGTCGTGCCACTGTGGGACCTGAGTATGAAAACTTCTGATGATAACAGGCACATGAAATGTGTGTTTTATGTAAACCACCTGACTTCAAAAATGTGATTTCAATCAGAAAAGCCTACAGGTCACCAAAGTTAGTCTTTGTGTTGCCAATGTGCACCTTCCTGTTCAGGGGACTTGCTTTCAAACAGTCTGCTTTCCAAACGGAGTCATGCATGAAACTCTTAAAGAGTGATACACTTTTTCATTTGCCATATGGCTGAGGGGTTAAAGAATCTGCCTGTCATTCAGGAGATGCAGGAGATGAAGGCTCGATCTCTGGGTCGGGAAGATCCTCTGGAGGAACAAATGGCAACCCACTCCAGTGTTCTTGCCTGGAGAATCCCATAGACAGAGGAGCCTGGGGGGCTACAGTCCACGGGGTCGCGAAGAGTCAGATGCAGCTGAGCAACTAAACATGCCTGAACACACAAGGGTGTTTTTTTTAGTTTGACTCTCTCACATTTACTTATAACAGTTGAGAAATGATGGTGCTGTTTTGATGGACATTCAAAACTTGAGACCCTGGGAAATCACTAGCAAGGCCTGCTTTATCCAGCCTCAGCACCCTCGCTACCAAGTCATTTTGTGTTGGTGACACTGTAAGAAGAAAATTCTGGTGGGCTCAGCATCAGAAACACAGCTCCACACAGTGATGTGCAAGGGATGCCCTAGAATCCTGGGACGCCTCCAAACTCAGCTGGACCTGGTGCTTTTACGGAGGATATTAGAAACTTTCACTTCCAAGACAAATCAACACGAAAGGTAACCATTTTGGCTTTCCTTACCACAAAGACGAAAGTCAGCCAGAAGAAGCCACACCCACGATGAGCACCAAACTCCCCACGCCCTGTCGTGTCCAGACTGCAGTCTCACAGTGGAAAGAGCAGGCGCCGAGCTGAGACCAGGCGGGTTCCCTGGGAGGCAGTCAGTCGACAAGCACCAAAACCAGCCCTGGAGCTGCTACTCCCCGGCAAGAGGAGCACGGGCGGGGCCGGTCGGTGGGACGGGGCAGAGCGCACCTTCTCACCGGCCGACCCAGGCAGGACACCAGGGACTCGCTGCCAGAGAAGTGGAGGCCGCCTGCTCAGGAGCAGCATAGGATTCCGGCGTGGACAGACAGATGGCAGGGAGACAGATGGACCAACAGATCGCATGGGTCTGGTTTAAAGAAAGGAAGAGAAGATGACGGTTTGCAGAGGGAGTCCGGTTCCTCAACGGGCTTCTGCTGTTGGTTAACCTGACCCTGATTTTCAAAATCTGACTGTAGGAAGGAGTTTGAATCATGATGATCCAGAAGAAGTGACAAGACTCTTGATGCTTGAGTGCATTTGATTCGTGACACAGATTTGCTGTACCAAGAAAATAAAGTGGGCTAACCTCTTTCATTTTAAAAGAAGTTTTATTGAAATATAGTTGATATACAGCATTGTGTTAGTTTCAGGTGTACAGCAAGGTGGGTCAGTTGTACACACATATGTATCTGTGTGTGTGTGTGTGTATTCCGCTTTAGATTTTTCCATTATGAGTTATTACAGGACACTGAGCGCAGTTCCCTGTGCTGTGCAGCAGGCACTTGTTTATATACTGTACATACAGTAGTGTGAGTAGTGTGCATATGTTAATCCCAAGCTCCTAATTTATCCCTCCCCACGTTCCCCGTCTGTTTGTTTTGTAAATCTAACCACTTTCGTTTGTGTTAGCAGGCATCCGTGTGAAGACATGAGTCCATGGGCTTCTTCAGTCTAACAGGACGAGGCCACCGGCAGGGCTCCTTTCCTGGGAAGCCCGAGGAGTCAAGGGCCACCCCTGCTGACATGCACTCTGGTGGACGCAGTCCTGGGACGTCACCCAGGGGACAGCGGTCTTGGCAAGAGTAGGATTTCAGCCCAACTCTGCAAAGCTTGGCACGCGGTTGAAAAGAACCAGTAGGTGACCCATCTGCTCGGAGAAGCCCCTTGGCTGCTTCTCAGGGCCACAGTTCTCCGAAAATTCACATCTGGGTCCTCCAGCCAAGAGTATGGCTTTTCTTCTGGGGTGAGCTCCTGACTCTTCTCACCTAATTCAGAGGGAACTCGGAAAGATGTGGAGCTGGAGCTGGAGCTGACGTCTGCGGGAGATGATCAGCAGTCTCCGTGGGGACCAGGGGTCTCCATGGTGACCAGGTGCTAGAAACTTCTACATGTTTTCAAGGCCCTGTTCATGCATCATTTGAGAGCTGGCTTTGCTCTGGGCCGGGGCAAATGTTGCCACTCAGAGTGGAGTTTTAGATTCATCTCAGCTGCAAGGAGAGCAGCTGGAAAGCTGAGAAAGACTTCCATCCACACCACCCAGCCCCGCCGCCAGCCCCAGCTCCAGCACACAGCATTTGTAAGAAAGAATGACGCCCAGTCCTGGAGGCTCCCTATCCGCAGCTGCTTCTGCACAAGGGTGATTAATGGGCAGGTTCTGGCACCACCCCTCCCCACTGCCTCCACCCTCATTCTCAAAGCTCCTCCTGAACGTCCCCTTTGCATACCAGCTCCATCCTTCTTCCTTCTTGATGGTTCTGCAGTGGACTGAATATTTTCCTCCCAAATCCGTATGTTGAAACTGTGATCCCCGGGGTGATGGTGTTAGGGGTGATGAGGTCATGGGGGTGGAGCCCTCATGAAGGAGATCAGTGCCCTTACAAAGGGACCCCCAAGAGGCCCCTCGCTCCATCTGCCATGGGAGGACCCAGTGAGAAAGCGAGCCTGGCAGAGGCCCCACCAGAACCCTCCAGGCGGGCATCCTGCCTCCAGACTATGAGGAGTGAACGGCTGCTGTCCATGAGCCATTCTGTCTGCGCTTCTGTGTTGTTGTAACCACCCCCACAGACCAAGGCCCGTTCCTAGTTCAGTTTCCAAGTGGTGGAAATTACACGCCCTATTCTGTGCCCTCTGCGTGCTGCAGCTTTGGGAGCTGAGCTGCCTCCGGCTTCCAGCCAGGGAGAACCCCGGGGCCAAGTCCTGAGATGGGAAGGGATACAGACAGCAGGGCCCCTCAGAGGCAGGGCAGCCACCGCGGTCACAGCCAGCACCTTTCACAACTGCTGGGACCGCGGCCGAGAGGAAACATCTGAGCAAAGTAGCGAAATGGCCACAAAACCCCAGAAGCCAGAGGGGGCTTTCAAGCGTGCTGCTTCCGACACTGCCGCTTGAAGGCTAGCCCCGAAGGACGGCTCTCTGCGAGCCATGACATCAAACTGCCCCCTTTCTGCTCGCGTCTGTGACTCCCAAGCGCAGTCCTTGGGCTCCTCCTGGACTGGGCGTGTGTGAACTGATGGTCAGCTCCCCCAAAAGTCAGATTCTTGGAACCTGCTGTGAACAGTTTTGCTCCAGCGAACCTGGGCCTGGAGTGATTCTGGGGAAATGCTGATCTGCAGTTGGATTTGGAGCGTCTGAGGAAGGGCCAGATGGGAGAGGACAGGGTTTCCGTCCACGCCGACGCCTGACTCTCCTCCATCCCCTTTCTTTCCCCGCTGCGCTCTGTTCTGGTTTTCGGCAGAAGCTGCATCCTCCACTTTCTTTACATGATGCGGAAACAGCATCCGCGATCAACCTGCTTCTCCCAGGTCAGTGTTAGCTTTGCCAGACCTGCACCCTAGGGACAGCCATGTTCAAAATCCAAGAGGAGTGCAGGAAAGCTCAGGGCTTTCCAGGTGGTGCTCCTGGTGAAGAACCCGCCTGCCATTGCAAGAGAGTAAGAGACGTGGGTTTGATCCCTGGGTCGGGTCGGGAAGATTCCTTGGAGAAGGCAATGGTAACCCACTCCAGTATTCTTGCCTGGACAATCCCATGGACAGAGGAGGCTGGCGGGCTACCATCCATGGGGTCGTAAAGAGTTGGACACGACTGAGCAACTTAGCATGCACGGGAAAACTCAAGTCTACCCCTGGGTCTCACAGGAAACAAGGAGCACTCAGGCCACCTGCACTCTGAATGACCTTTGAGTCCTGTTTCAACCTCACACAGACTCGTGTGAACTCAGGACCCCATCTTATAATTCACAATTCTAACGTTCAGACCTAACCAAATGGAATGAAATACAGGGTTTACAGGTTAAAAAAAAAATAGCTTACACTAAGAAGGGGGCTTGGGAAGGTTGTGAAACTTCGAGAGGACCACTAAAGCATTGCTTAAATAAATAAATACAAAGGGGCTTTTACAAAGAGAAGGGAGGGAGGAACTGTTGACACTTTACAGCATCTCTCCACCGCAAAGAGGATCCCACGGGTGATACACGAAGCCCTCCTGAGACACCCTCAGCCGCTCCAGCTTGGTGTAGACCCATGTAGCTCTTCTCCGACACGCATACACTGATTTCGGAGTTCTCCACCGGCTCCTGGATCCCACCCTCCCCGCGCCCCTGTGTTGACCCAGCTGCCGGCTGCCTCAGCCCCTGTGAACACAGGGCGCTTTATCGCGTAGGTTTTACTGGTGGTACCACGGCTGATATTTGCATTCCTGCGCTGCTCAGACAGAAACCCATGAGCGTGTTTACATAGTTAACTGAGGGTCAGGAACACCCAAGCGCCCCGGACTCTAACCCCCAGGAACAGAGAGACTAGGAGAAAAATGTGTTTGGAGTCAAAACACTCCAGTGTCTAAGCTGAATGTTCTCCCAATTCACTTACTAATTTTATAGCATGCTTGACTAGTTCTGTTTATATAGAGAATCTTTAACTTTTCCAGAAAAAAGAAAGGAAAAGAAAGCTCTGGTACATTTTGAGGCTGGAGCATCTCAAGGTCAAAGTCTTCATAATTTTTCAGGATCAGCAAAAGCACTGACATGGCCAGAATTTCTGCTGGCGGGCGTAAGGCAAGCTTTATTATTTACTGAAGCAAACGAGCCGCTCCAACACCTTGCGGCTTAAGCCACCAGCATCCTGTCGCTTCTCAGCAGCTGATGGTCAAGGCCGAGCGTGCCTGGGCCCCGTCCTCCCTGCAGCCATGGGAGGAGGGGGGTGCGGGCAGCTCCCCGCCCCGGCCCGCAGCTGGTCTCTGGCCTCTGCCTGCGATTCCTCCCTTTTCCTCCAAGTCATTCTCGGGGCCTTTCCTTCCATGTGGTCCCTCCAGCAGGGACCTACCTGAATTCTACCTGGGAGCTCAGGCTGAGGCCCAATCATGGCGGGGACCCCACCCCAGGAGTGACCCCCAGGAGGCCAGAGCCCCGGGGAGGCCAGGCAACAACTGCCACAGTCTTTGATGAGAAGCCAGCCCCCCATAACATCATGGTCATAAAGCAGACACTGTTGAAATGTTTGCTTGGCCATATTCAGCATCATCCCCTTCCCTGACTTGCTAGGCTGGGAGGGCCACTGGTGTCAGGGGGACCTTCTCATCCTCAAACCAGGACTGTGATTTTCCCTATAACGTAGGCGACACTATCGGCTTCACTATTGCTATATAGCACAGTGTCATCAGTTAAACGGAGAAGGCAGTGGCACCCCACTCTAGTGTTCTTGCCTGGAGAATCCCAGGGATGGGGAAGCCTGATGGGCTGCCGTCTGTGGGGTCGCACAAAGTCGGACACGACTGAAGCAACTTAGCAGCAGCAGCAGCAGTTAAATTTCCTTACTGCAGAACTTGGCGACTTATTAGGCTGGCCCCTCACGATGATTTTGACCTTAAGGATTCTGACTCTGGTGGTAGATCAGTTCAGAGGTTAGTTACCTGGTAACTGCTTTCTTTTCCATCACTTGCCTCCTCGACTCTGCCCATCTGACTCACCGTCCTCCTACAGTAAGTGGTCCAAGGATGTCCCTGTGTGTGTGTGTGTGTGTGTGTGTGTGTATACTGTGTCACATCCATTGAAACACTCAGACCTGTAAATCAGAGTACTTTGAGTCTCAAATTCCTAGGCTGTCTCAATTAACTATTAAGAGTGAACTGTTTCACCTTTGGAGGAAATATACACACACATATCTTAATGGTAAAGAAGAACAGCCAGATGGGAGAATAAACCAGCATGTTCAGATCAACAGACAAGGAACACCAAGAACCCAGAGACTAGCAGGACCCCAGGAAAGGACACAGTGTTACATACTGAGAAACAGTTCTGAGCCCATATATGTATACTCAGCACCAAGTATATGCATTCTGCAATTTCCTGAGGAGATGAGCTGTTTTCAAATGTCTCTCTTCAGGTCATAGACAATATATTAGCTCATAATACAATGAATCGGTGAACTAAATGTAGGAGCCAAAGTTATAAAAATCTTTAAAAGAAAGCAGATAACACCAAATATACAATCTGCAAAAGAAAAAAATTGATAAACTGGACTTCAAAATCCAACTTTTGTGCTTCAAAGACATCATGAAAAAAAGTAAAAATCAACACACAGACTGGTCAAAAAATTTGCAGATCTTATTTCTTACAAAGGGTTGTTTTGATAATATATAAAAGAAACTCTTACAAATCAACAATAAGAATATAGATTATCCATTAAAAATGGGCAAACATATAATTAGAATTTTATCAAAAGAGATCACAAAATAATAGACATGAAAAGATTTTCAGCTTCATTAGTTATCAGTTCAGTTCAGTTCAGTCGCTCAGTCGTGTCCAACTCTTTGCGACCCCATGAACTGCAGCACACCAGGCCTCCCTGTCCATCACCAATTCCCAGAGTCTACCCAAACCCATGTCCATCGAGTCGGTGATGCCATCCAACCATCTCATCCTCTGTCGTCCCCTTCTTCTCCTGCCCTCAATATTTCCCAGCATCAGGGTCTTTTCTAATGAGTCAGCTCTTCCCATCAGGTGGCCAAAGTAATGGAGTTTCAGCTTCAACATCAGTCCTTTCAATGAACACCCAGGACTGATCTCCTTTAGGATGGACTTGTTGGATCTCCTTGCAGTCCAAGGGACTCTCAAGAGTCTTCTCCAACACCACAGTTGAAAAGCATCAATTCTTCAGCACTCGGCTTTCTTTATAGTCCAACTCTCACATCCATACATGACCACTGGAAAAACCATAGCCTTGACTAGATGGACCTTTTTTGGCAAAGTAATGTCTCTGCTTTTTAATATGCTGTCTAGATTGGTCATAGCTTTCCTTCCAAGGAGTAAGCATCTTTTAATTTCATGGCTGCAATCACCATCAGCAGTGATTTTGGAGCCCAGAAAAATAAAGTCAGCCACTGTTGCCACTGTTTCCCCATCTATTTGTCGTGAAGTGATGGGATCAGATACCATGATCTTAGTTTTCTGAATGTTGAGCTTTAAGCCAACTTTTTCACTCTCCTCTTTCACTTTCATCAAGAGGCTCTTTAGTTCTTCACTTTCTGCCATAATAGTGGTGTCATCTGCATATCTGAGGTTATTGATATTTCTCCCGGCAATCTTGCTTCCAGCTTGTGTTTCTTCCAGCCCAGCGTTTCTCATGATGTTCTCGGCATAGAAGTTAAATAAGCAGGGTGACAATATACAGCCTTGACATACTCCTTTTCCTATTTGGAACCAGTCTGTTGTTCCATGTCTAGTTAACTGTTGCTTCCTGACCTGCATACAGGTTTCTCAAGAGGCAGGTCAGGTGGTCTGGTATTCCCATCTCTTTCAGAATTTTCCACAGTTTATTGTGATCCACACAGTCAAAGGCTTTGGCATAGTCAATAAAGCAGAGGTGGATGTTTTTCTGGAACTCTCTTGCTTTTTCGATGATCCAGTGGATGTTGGCAATTTGATCTCTGGTTCCTCTGCCTTTTCTAAAACCAGCTTAAACATCTGGAAGTTCATGGTTCACATATTGCTGAAGCCTGGCTTGGAGAATCTTAAGCATTACTTTACTAGCGTGTGAGATGAGTGCAATTGTGAGGTAGTTTGAGCATTCTTTGACATTGCCTTTCTTTGGGATTGGAATGAAAACTGACCTTTTCCAGTCCTGTGGCCACTGCTGAGTTTTCCAAATTTGCTGGCATATTGAGTGTAGCACTTTCACAGCGTCATCTTTCAGGATTTGAAATAGCTCAACTGGAATTCTATCACCTCCACTAGTTTTGTTTGTAGTGATGCTTCCTAAGGCCCACTTGACTTCACATTCCAGGATGTCTGGCTCTAGGTGAGTGATCACACCATCGTGATTATCTGGGTCGTGAAGATCTTTTTTGTACAGTTCTTCTGTGTATCCTTGCCGCCTCTTCTTAATATCTTCTGCTTCTGTTAGGTCCCTACCATTTCTGTCCTTTATCGAGCCCATCTTTGCATGAAATGTTCCATTGGTACCCCTAATTTTCTTGAAGAGATCTCTAGTCTTTCCCATTCTATTGTTTTCCTCTATTTCTTTGCATTGATCGCTGAGGAAGGCTTTCTTATCTCTCCTTGCTATTCTTTGGAGCTCTGCATTCAGATGGGAATATCTTTCCTTTTCTTCTTTGCTTTTCACTTCCTGTCTTTCCTCAGCTATTTGTAAGGCCTCCTCAGACAGCCATTTTGCTTTTTTGCATTTCTTTTTCTTGGGGATGGTCTTGATTCCTGTCTTCTGTACAATGTCATAAATCTCCATCCATAGTTCACAGGCACTCTGTCTATCAGATCTAGTCCCTTAAATCTATTTCTCACTTCCACTGTGTAGTCATCAGCTATTTGATCTAGGTCATACCTGAATGGTCTAGTGGTTTTCTCCACTTTCTTCAATTTCAGTCTGAATTTGTCAATAAGGAGTTCATGATCCGAGCCACAGTCAGTTCCCAGTCTTGTTTTTGCTGACTGTATAGAGCTTCTCCATCTTTGGCTGCAAAGAATATAATCAGTCTGATTTCGGTGTTGACCATCTGGTGATGTCCACGTGTAGAGTCTTCTCTTGTGTTGTTGGAAGAGGGTGTTTGCTATGACCAGTGCGTTCTCTTGGTAGAACTCTATTAGCCTTTGCCCTGCTTCATTCTGTACTGCAAGGCCAAATTTGCCTGTTACTCCATGTGTTTCTTGACTTCCTACTTTTGCATTCCAGTCCCCTATAATGAAAAGGACATCTTTTTTGGGTGTTACTTCTAGAAGGTCTTCTAGGTCTTCATAGAACTGTTCAATTTTAGTTTCTTGGGCGTTAGTGGTCGGGGCATAGACTTGAATTACCATCAGTTATTAAGGAAATGCTAATTAAAACTACACTGAGATATTGCCTGACACTCAGTAGAGTGGCTAAAATAACAAAGGCGTTCAGTCGACAAATGTTCGAAATGGGAGCCCTCACACGTTGTCAGTTGGCATGTAAAATGTTTTATCCATTTTGTAAAACAGTTTGAAAATTTCTTTAAAAATGAAATACAAAGCTACCATCTGACCCAGAAGTTCTACTCCAATCTACTCACCCCCAAAGAAGTAAAAACCTGTGTCTGCGTGAAGACCTGCGCACAAGGGCTCAGAGTGGTTTTATTCATAATGAATAAAACATAGAAACAAGCCAAATGATCAGCTTGTGAATGGAGAAAGTTATGGTATGTCCACACAGCGGAGTAGAATTCAGTACTCAAATCACAAGCCATGTGCTGCAACATGGCAGAAGCTTAAAAACATCGTGCTGAGTTGATGAAGCTCAACGCAAAAGACAGTATGTTGTATTCTATTCATATGAAATGTCCGGAAAAGGCGAATTTATAGTGATAAAAACAGTGGATTAGTAAATGCCTGGGCTTTATGTGGAAATGAGGGTTGTCTATAATTGGGTACGAGAGATCTTTCGGGGGTCTGGATTGTGCTTACGGCTGCGCAACATAAATGAGTTTGTACGTTTATAAAAATCTTTAATTTGTACACTTAGAAGAGGTGAATTTTATATTATGTAAAAGGTGGATGGAAGGAGCCCATTCCCTGAATCCCAGGTGACACAGTTTATCTGTTGTCTCTGTTACACGGGCCCTCCCTGGCGCTGCTGTTCACACAGACATAGAATGATTGTGACACAGAAAACAGGATCAGCATTTGCGCAAGGGGGCCCGGCAGTGGGAAGGGGTCTGGGGCAGATGACAGCACAGACGTGGGTGGGGGCAGCCTGGCCACCCCGCAAGCCTCCGGAGACCGAGAAGCCGCTGTGGGCTCTGTCTGTTTCTCTTGGCACATGGAGGAAGGAAGTGGGATAAGACTGGATGTTGAACACGTGAGATTCAAGGTCACAAACAGATTGAAAGCAAAAGGATGGAAAAAGTAGGCCAAGCAAATAGTGCCCAAGATAAAGGAGGAGCAGCTGAGTCACTCTCCCAAGGAACAATCTGGAGGAGGGTCCGCCTCCGCACCTCCCTGGATGGAGAACATCAAACAGGAACGTTTGTGTCATTAAAACATATCATCCCTGACTTCATTCCAGGCTCATAAAAAGCACTTGATAAACTGAGATAAGAATTCAAACTTTAGTGCAGCTTTAAAAGGGCTGAGATTATATATGCTTGTTTCTGGTAAGTTGAAGGCACTCTGACACGGGCATATGAAAAGTGATGCATGTTAATTTTATTTGAAGTTTTATGAAGTCTTGGAGGTTGTATCACATTGTCCCGTCCCCATTAAATATGTCATATTTTACAGTTTTGAAGAATCTCTTTGTAAATGCGGTGTTTATTCTTCTCCATAAACAAGTACACTTAAAAGGCCTTCTAAAAAGCTGATTTGCAAGTGCTGAATATTAATATTAAGAAAGAGCCTCTGGATCACTACGGAAGAAGCCAGGATAGAACCATCAGCTGTTTTATGAAATCTCGCCAAGACCTTTCGAAAGAGCGGCCGCAGCGTGGAGACCTGCAGTCAGCCTGGTCCCCGCAGGCCCGGGAGGCCGAGGCGGGGCGCCGCCCGAGCTCTGGACCGGGAGCTGCGGTCAGCATCCCACGGAGCCCTCGCCCTGCCGCGCTCAAGGCCTCCCGGGGCAAGGCGGCCGCGGAGGTGTCCCCGGACACTGAAAATGCCATGTACGCAAAGGATGGTGCAGCCCGACACTTCACGGAGCGCGCCGGCGCTGTGCAGGCTGACCGGGGCTGGGTGCCGTGCCCGCCCTGACGGGACCCGACCAAGGCGAGCGGCTTGCGGAGCGTTTGCGGCAGCAGTTAAATGCCATCCTGCCTTTCCCTGTGCAGCGAGGGCCCTAAATCCCGGTTCATTCCCGCAGGAAGAGGCTCCAGGCCTGTCCTCACCCTGAAGCACCTTGCTCGCTTTCAAGGTCGGGAAAGCACCCACGAAGCACCCGCCAAACGCGGACTCCCACAGGCCAGGTTGCTCCAAGCGCTCCTGCTCCTCTCTCCACACCCGCCGCCCGTCGGGCGCTCACAGGCCTCGCGCTCCGTCTGGCAGGGCCCCGTCACCCTCTGCAGACCCACCCGCTGCCCCTGACCGGACCCCGCGTCTCCGTCCTCACCGCCCCGGTCAGGAATGGCACCCCGGTCTGCCCCTCGCCCTCGCGCCTGTCCTGCCTTCAAACCCGGGCCCTGGGCCCCCTCTCTGACCCCTCATTAGCGGGGTCATGGCCAAACCCCGGGTTTCCTGGTTCTCATGAACCAGCTGCCTGGCCGGCTGGCTGGCTCTTCTGGGTCAGCCCGGGACAGTCACTCACCCCTCCAGATCCAGGAAGCAGGACAAGAGAACCCAGCACCAATGCCTGCCAGGGGAGAGACAGGAGTTACTGCAGTTCAAGTTCTTGAAATGGTGCCTGCTTTGTAAGGAACGCAGGATGGTCAGATGGCATCACCAACTCCATGGCCGTGAGTTTGAGCAAGCTCCGGGAGATGGGGATGGACAGGGAGGCCTGGCGTGCTTCGGACCCTGGGGTTGCAGAGAGTCGGACACGACTGGGCTGACCTGTAAGGCAAGGCCCGCAGGGGTGGTGGAATTGACAGAGGTCAGAGTGGTGAGCGTCACAGAGGCAGCGGCGGGGACGGAGCGGCAGTGGTGATGCTAGCAGAGTGGTCATCGCGGCAGTGATGTTCTGGAGCTAACAGCACCCATCGGAAGTCTTGGCAGGAGGCCTCACTAGAGGTGCTCAGCTGCATGTGACAAATGACTCTTGGCGAAATGGTCCATCTCAGAGGACACAAAGAGCCAGCTCTGATGCTGGAGGGCAGCGTGCCGTGTCGTGGATGAGTGGAGGAGGGATGGCTCGTGCCCTGCCCTCCCAGTGGTCCGCGTGGCCCTGGAACAGTGCCGGCAGCTGAACCAGCAGATGTGGGCAGTCCCAGTCTCGAGGACTGAAGGCAGAGTCCAGCTGACGCAGGCAGGGTCTCTCCTGGGCGTGGAGACGGCCGTCTGCTGCCCGTGTCCTCACAGGGCCATCTCTGTGTGTGTATCTGTGTCCAGATCTCCACCTTGTAAGGACACCCCAGTGCATTACAGCCCATCCTAATGACCTCATTTTACCTTACTTACTTCTTTAAGGCCTCGACTCTAAATGCAGTCACGTTCTGAGGACGCCAAGCTGTGGATTCCAGGGTTCAGGGTTCAGTCTGTAGCATCGTCTTCATCAGCCCCAGGTAGAGAACAGCCAGTGGGGTCAGCATCCTCTGAGATCAGGGGCAGGGGGCGGGGTAGGTACTTGAACAAAACCAAGGTTATCTAAGGAAGGAAAAGGGGGAAATGACTATGTAACCAAAAGTGTTGATCTCTCTGGCTTTCATTGTTTCCTCCTTAATTCTGGGGCTTTAAAACCAGAGTATCTGCACATCAGCGCACAGGCCTGGCCACCGTCCCCTGGAGAGAGGGTAGCGCTGAGGCTGACCCTGGTGGGACTCCCCATTCCACCTGCTCCCCTGGACAGGTAGGTCCCGGCAGGACACTGAGCCTTTCTGCCAGAGCTGTGAGCCCAGGGAAGTGGGCAGAGGGCCTGTTTCCCCAGCCTTGTCCCCCAGAGGACTGACAGCCTCTGTCTAACTCTGAAGCTCACTACACATCCATCTGCTCCAACCCAAGGCCCATGGAGGGGAATCTGTCTTCTGCCGCCTGGCACACGGCTCTGCAGACACTGCCAAGACTTCCAGACCCTGGAGGAACCGTGGGCCAGAAACACGTTTCAGCCGCCAAGTTCTGGGTGGTGGCAGTGGGGGCCAACCAAGGCCTACAGACCAACCAGAGACGCCCACGTGGGGGTCAGGGGGACACAGGAAATGCAATCAGAGAGGACAGATGGTGTGTGACCTTCCTTAAATTCTGCCACACACATTCCCGTGTCCATAAAGCCTTTGCAGGACTCTTGGAGAAAAGATACTTGCTAAGTGAATCACAACTTTAGAGTATCTGGGGCTTCTTCACAGAGACACGTTCAGGTCCTGACACACGGAGGACTAGAAACCGCGCCCTCTGGTGCTCTCTCCTCCCGGGCCACCACGTCCACTGAAGCTGGAGACTCAGGAAAGCGTGCAGACCAGGCTCGGCGACCTGGGGGAGGGCAGAGGCCCTCGGGGAGGTGCAGAAGAGATCGCCAGGTTTTCTGACTCACGCCTCCTCCATCTGTGTGGGCGGTGACCCCGACAGGAAGGGTGGGCAGTGTCTCTGTTTGGGCGTAGAGGCATCAGAGCCGGGCTGGGTGCCCCCAGAGCAGCACAAGGCCCCGTCCAGGGTTGGAGACCCTCGACCTGGCCGGGGGGGCTGGCAGGGCTGCTACATGAACTGGCGGGATCTTCCAGTGCTGCCGCTGACCGGAGCCCCGAGGTCTGCCGGTGCAGCTCACCCTCACCTGGGCTTCTGCCAGTGAGTCCCTGCTTCCCTGTCCTGGGCTTTGTCCAGTGGCCAAAGGGCTTTTCCACCCAAAGCGTGACATTACTGGTGGACATAGGGGCTGCTGGAGCTGTGAGGCTGGCGTATGACTTGCTAAGAGCCACACTAGACGCAGGATCTTCTCCACCCCGCCTTCGGGGTGTTGGTCAATTTCCCCCAAACCCCTGGAGGTGGACAGTGACCCTGGGCCTCCCAAACTCAGCGTCCACTTCTCTGGACGCAGCACATGCATGCTGCACCTTGTGGAAGGGGCTGAGAGGGAGGAAAACCAGCTCCGGGGGCCTCAGACCCCCACTACCCACCCCAGTCCTGGCCGGAACACCCGGGGTCTCCGCAGAGGCCCTTGTCCCGGAGGCCGCCGTCCACAGGGGCGGGCCTCTCCAGCCTCACTGTCCTCCTGGTCTGCTCTCCCCCCAGCGACACCCCCCCCCCCAGTAAGAGAGCGAGCCTCAGCTTGGACCATGCACCCCTTCTCCTGACCGCCTTCCCTCCTCCGTGCGATGTGTCCTTTGGCTTCTGTGTGTACCTCTCAGGTGTGTTTCTTTCTGTTTTAACCACACGCTGTGTTGCTGGGTGTGTGGGGCTTTCAGCGGCATCTCTTGGAATCCAGCGGCATTGCTGGGAGGGAAGCCTTCTCTGGCAACTGGTTCTGCTTGAGCCTCGTGTCTCTGAGATGCTGCCCTTCACCCCGGGCAGCTGAGACTTCCTGTCCACTGTTTCCTGGCGTCCTTCTGTCCTTTATTTTGAGTTTTAAAAGGCTGGTTTCTCTTTTAAGCACATATATTTAGATGGAGGTTTCTAGCAAGACATGTTGTGTGTGGTGGTCCTGCTCAGTCGTGTCCGACTCTTTGTGACCCCGTGGACTATCACCCACCAGGCTCCTCGGTCCATAGGATTCCCCAGGCAGGAATACTGGAGTGGGTTGTCCTCCAGGGGCTCTTCCCCACCCAGGGATTGAACCCACGGCTCCTGTGTCTCCTGCATTGCAGGCAGATTCTTTACCCATTGAGCCACCTGGGAAGCCCCTGTCTTAAATAATGCTTTCATAATTTCGTGAGTCAGTTTCTGGGTCTTTTTATTCTTTTCCGTGAATTAATGTTTCTCTCCTTATTCCAACACTATGCCAACTGGCACACTTTGTTGTATTTATCCCCAGGCGCTTTTGTCTTTAAGAAAAGGAGTTATAATCAGTGGCCACCGTTCACGGTGTGTGGCGTATAACACTGCACTTGGTATTCTGCACTGGTTTTCTACCAAAACCCAGATCAATGGCTTATTAGTGATAAGTTTATAGATTCTTTGAATTTTATGTGTAGATAATAGCATCTTTCTTACGTATAATTTTAGCATCTGAGTTTCTGACCAAGGCGGAGTTTAATTTTCAGTTTTCATGACATCTTTGTGCAGTGTTTGTTAGCCTTGTCAATTACAACAGGGAGCTTACTTTCTACATTCTAGTTAGTTCAAGACTAAGTTAGTTCTTACTTGAATATTTCCTTGAATTTACCAGTATATCTATTTGAAAGTGGTATGTTTTTCTTGTTGAAGAATTTCTAACTTCTGGTTAAATTATCTTTACATAAGATGATTTTTGTTTTCAGTAAGTTTCTTACATTATGTTTTTCTGGAAAGTTGTCAATTTAATATGTTTTCAAATTTAATGTAATAAAGCTTTTCATAACGTTAATCTCTGCAGCATTATAGCTGTGTTTCTTTTTAATAACCTTGTGGTTCATTTATACCATTTCTATATTTTTCTCCACCTATTTCCTGGCTGTTTAAAATCACGTGTATTAGTTTAGCTTTGTTTATCTTCTCTGTTGTGAGGTCTTTTGTTTATTAGTTTCTGTTTGTCTTTCTATTTGACTTTCCTTTCCTTTCTTCAGAATTATTCCACATGCGCTTCTCATTAATATTTAGTCATTCTTGTATTTTCATAAGCCTTTAAGCCTATACATTTCCCTTAAAATACTGTTTTAGCTGAACACTCAAGTTTTAGTATGTAGGGTTTTTTTTTCAGTTTTTCCACGCAAAATACTTGTTAATTTTCCCTTGTGATTTCTTTTTGAACCCATGATTATTTTAAAATGTACTTTTAAATTTCCAACTCTATGAGATTTTATATGATACAATTTCAAACAGTTATATATCTGGTAGATAATATTATTTATATAAAATCAATTCTTTCAACTTATTAAAGATTTGTTTCATGACCACTATGCCATCAACTCTTTAAACTGTTCTGTGGGTATGGCTCCTTCATTACTTTGGGTGTTCTTTAAGTTATTATTTCTGAATGTTCTTCATATCGTCTGTATTCTTACTTGGTTTTCTGTTCTCTGAGAGTTGTACTAAAATCTTCCACTACATTGGTATTTTTCCAGTTTATGTCAGGAATTCTTCCAATTTTTGTCTTATGTAGTTTGAGGTTATTTTACTCAATGCATACAATTTTCAATGCAAATATTATTATTTGTAACTTAACTTGTAACTTAAGCATTACTCATTACATAGTGACCATTCCTCTAATAATGCATTTTCTTTTATTTAAAGTCTATTTTGTCCAGTACTAATATCAACATGTGCTACTGAATCTAACATTCATGTGAGTCTCCATTTGCCCGGCACACCTGTCGTCACCCTTCTTTCCAATCTCCAGTGTCTTCCTACAGCAGATGCTTGAATCACCCACGGTTCAGCTTGACCAAGGCCTACATCCCCCGAGCTGTCAGTGGGGTCCATCTCTGGCATCTCCAGCAAGGCCCCTTGTGAGAAGTTTTCTTCTGACAAACAGATCCGGTGCCAAAGGTAGCACGGCCATCTGGGGAGCAGTCCGTGCCCCCAGCCAGTCAGCACAGAAAGAAACATTCTGCCCTCTGTCAGCTTCAGGCAGTTTGGAAGAGACAACGTTACTCAGTTGCAGAATCAAAAAACATACATATATATGCTGCTGCTAAGTCGCTTCAGTTGTGTCTGACTCTGTGCAACCCCATAGACGGCAGCCCACCAGGCTCCCCCGTCCCTGGGATTCTCCAGGCAAGAACACTGGAGTGGCTTGCCGTTTCCTTCTCCAGTGCATGAAAGGGAAAAGTAGAAGTGAAGTCGCCCAGTTGTGTCTGACTCTGAGTGACCCCATGGGCTGCAGCCCACCAGGCTCCTGTGTCCATGGGATTTTCCAGACAAGAGTACTGGAGTGGGCTGCCATTGCCTTCTCTGATATATATACACACACACACATGTCCCTTGAAGACCTTCATAGTTTCAAGCTCTGCAGCAGCCCCCTTGACTCTGCCCTGCAAGTTCTGGCTGTCTCAGTCTCCCAGAATGTCCAGCCCTCTCCTCGTCTCAAGGCGACAGCAAGGTTCTGTGTGGGGTCCCTGTCTGCATGACACTATAGAAAGGCTGTCAGCCAAAACATGTGTTTCACCGTGGTTGGTGGATGAGCCGGGAAAACTGGCTTCAGGGAAGCATTTAACTAAGTTCAATTTCTGAGTTTCCCAGTATTCCAACTCTGTGAGTGTGTGTGTGTGTGTGTGTGTGTGGGCTTCCCTAGGGGCTCAGACGGTAAAAATGCACCTGCAATGTGGGAGATCTGGGTTTGATCCCTGGGTTAGGAAGATCCCCTGAAGAAGGAAATGGTAGCCCACTCCAGGATTCTGGCCTGAAGAATCCCATGGACAGAGGAGCCTGGAGGGCTACAGTTCATGGGTCACAAAGAGTCAGACACGACTGAGTGACTGAGCACATCGCAGCACATACACACAGACACGCACACACAGACATGCACACACAGACACACACACACGCACGCACACACAGACACGCACACACAGACACACACACACACACACATATGTGCCCATGTTAATGCACCAGCATATATTTGTTTAGAATTTTTTATTAATTATAATGTGAGAGTTAATTGGAATATCTAATCTGCCATTTTGCTAGAAAAAAATTTTAACTTTATTTCTTTAAGCTCAGACAAAATTTATTTTGGTGATGAGATGGAGCTTTGATTGTATTAGCATTCCAAACCATGCATCTCTCACTGATTGCAGGTTTCACCGTTACTTGTTAAACAATTAATTGCCATAACACTTGCAGCTGGTTAATTTGATTTTTCGTCTCCATTAGACTAAACAGAAGGACGCTGGCAAAGCAGCGAGAGTCAGTCATCGGGAAACTTTCTAAAATAAACACAGGAAAGGCCAAACAGCTGAGAAGTATTTCTAAAATATACAAATACAAAGAGGTCCTTAATTCTGGTACCTAATGTTAGAGAAAGCAGTTAGGATCAAAGTTACAGTCTTCAAATTATGGTGTATTAAAATTCAGGCTTTTAAAAGAAATGAGGAGCCTATGTTACCAAATTAAGTCTTAAGGCCTCTGCCTCAACCCCCGTTGAAGCTCTCCGCCTCGGTGGGGAAGGGTCCTTTTTCTGCGTGGAGACTGAAGCCGAAGAGGGCGTGGCACAAGTTTTGCTCACTGGCCGCAGGACGGAGATGTGGGCCCTTAGTGTGCAGACCAACTCCCCACCTGGTGAGGGGCACCTGGGTTTAAAGAGTGAAGACAAGGGGATGAGTGAGGCCCCGCTCGGGGAGACAGACGTGCTCACACTCACCTGGGAAGGAGCGAGGCCCCGCTCGGGGAGACAGACGTGCTCACTCTCACCTGGGGAGGGCAGGCTTTGTAAGAGGGTGGGGTGCCGCCATCTTTTTACCCGTTTGTGGTCTTCAATGTCTGGTCTTGACCATGGTGGGTGTGTCATGTAATTGTCTCATGTAGTGAAATATGCGCATGACGAGACTCGGGGTCTGTTGGAGGTCAGGCTCGTGCCATCTTGGTCCAAGCTGGTTCCATCTGCTGCCGTTGCTGTTTGCAGCTCCCTTTCTTACCTCTGGACCCTTTAACTTAAAAACATGCGCTCACCCTGCTAGAGGTGAGGCCCGCAGAGTCTGAGCAAAACTGGATGCAGTTCTGGGGGCCGAAAGAGCTGGGACTTTGTAACATCATTTTCTCCACAAAACTTGGGTGTTTGTTGCCTACTGCTGGTTTATTGGTGACATATTACATAATTAGTTTTCCTCTTTTCATGTAAATTCCACAGATTTGGTTTAGTTGTCAAATGAGGATATAACCCTTAAGTAGGAATCTTTTTGTATAATACTTGTCAAAATTATCAACTCTTTTCAAATGCAGTATTTAACTTTTGAAAATAGCAAACAAAATGCTAAGACATTTTTCTGCAAAGTGGAATGTCATGTTAAAATGTAACGATTGGCACACTAATTTGTCTGTACTTACGTTGTTTAATTGCAGTTAATGTTACACTAAGCATGGGAAACAAACCTTATGAAGGAAGAGACGGCCAGTCAGCTGGACCCGGGGAGACAAGTGGACAAAATGGAAGTGCTGGTCATCCCGAATTTGGCAACGGAATGACTAGGCTGAGACACAATATTTGTCAAAATGTAAAGTATTTTGCAAATGAAATTTGTAAAGGTAGCATCAAGTTAGAGAATATGTTTCTAGGGAAGAATACAAATTTCATGGATGTATAATTAATTCTGACAAATTATCTTTAATTTAGCTGAAGTTTTGACCATGTCAGTAACAATGTCTCAAACAATCTATTTCAAGTGTTATTTTCTCCAGGGTGGATAATATAAAACACTTTGCGGAGGTTCATCTGATCATCCAGTCTTATAAACATCTCAATATCAGTGTGCCTTGTCCCCTGCAAAAGAAGCAAAGATTTTGCAACCAAGTGGAAGGTGGGTTGGAAAGGAAAGCCCAAACTTTGTTAGTCATACCCCATGAGGGCAACTAAAGAGCTACTCAGGATTTGTGAAGCTGTGATTTATAAAGCCAGCTACTTGATTGCACGCACCTCCTTCAGGAAAATCACATGTAACACTGACCCCCCTCTCCCCGCTGCCACTTTGGAACGGATCCTCAGAGTTAGCTGGAATGCTGTCTTCCGGGCTATAGTCCTCATTTTGCCCCAATGAAACTTAACTCTCAGCTCTCACATTGGGCATTGTTTATAGCTGACAATAATATGGCTTCCCCTGGTGGCTCAGATGATAAAGAATTGCCTGTAATTCAGGAGACCCAGGTTCAATCCCTGGGTCAGGAAAATGCCATGGAGAAGAAATGGGACCAGACTCCAGTATTCTTGCCCGGAGAATTCCGTGGACAGAGGAGCCTGATGGGCTGCAGTCCATGGGGTCCCAAAGAGCTGGACATGACTGAGTGACTAACAGAAAGAAATATATATATTTGGTCTTCATTTCTGTTTCTGGCACAGAATTTTTAGGAATTTCCTCTAATAAGAGTTATAGAACTGTCTTTTGTTGTGTTAATAAAGCAGCTTTTGGAAAGCCCCTGGGGTGGGGCTTGTTGCCAGCAGAGAGGGCTGGAACTTGCAACACCACCTCCCAGTCCTCACCCAGCCTCTGGGGAAGGCAGAGGGCTAGAGGTGGAGTTGGATCACCAACAGCTCATCTTGATTACCTGCGCCTGCCTGATAAAGCCTCCACAGAAACCCAAAAGGACAGAGCTGCAGAGCTTCTAGGTGGGTGAGCACAGGGAGACTCACCGAGTGGGCCCTGAGAGTGCAGGGACTCTCCACACGCTTTCCCACACTTCGTCCTTCGCGTCCCTCGGCTGCTCCCGGGTCTCACCCTGTTATAACAGACCAGTCATCTAGTAACCAGGATGTTGGTCTGAGTTCTATGGGCTGCTGCAGCACATTCATCCAACCCCTAAACTACACAGTGTGCGCCCCTCACCTCTCTGGAACATTTCCTGGGAGCGTCTGAGTGGCGGTTTCCTGGGCCACCGTCCTCAGCAAAGTCCCCGAATAAACACGACATAATGGTGCTATTACATGCTTCCTTTTTATTCTTAGCTCAATATTACTGAGGTAGCTTTATACACTAAAATGTACCCACTTTAATACAAAGTTCGGTGTATTTTGATAAATGTATGTATCTATGTAAACATCGTTACAATGAAGATAGAGACATTTTTCATCAACCTCAAAATTCCTCTCTAGCCAATCGCCACTGCACACTGTTGGCTCCAGAAACCATGGACATCACTTCTACAGGCAGAGATCAGAACTGACGCTTTTGGAGTCTCGTGTCAATGGAATCACGCTGTGCACGCGTTTCTGTTCGCTCTGTCATCCTTATGGTTAGAAACGTGTCTTTGTTGATCCTGTCTCAATAGAAACCCTTCTGAGTAACAGCGCAGCACGCCTGCGCATCCATTCAACTGCAGACGGGCCTCGCGCCCTTTCCAGCTGCAGCTCTTATGAAGAACATTTCTATGGGCCTTTGTATACAGATCTTTGTACGGATGCTGTTTCTTTTTCTCTTGGATAAGTAACTGGGAAGGTAATTGCTGGATCACATTTTAAGTGTATTTTTAGCTTTAAAGGAAAGTACCAAGCTGGTTTTTAAGAAAGTGTCACTAACTTACATTTCTGCTGGGAACCAATGAGAATTCTAGTTTCTTATTTTAACCCTTCAATACTCAGTATTGTCGGTCTTTTTAATATTAGCCGTTACAGTTGATAACTGATATGGGGTGTTACCTTCTTGTGCTTTTGCATTTGCATTTTCCTGGTAATAATGATGCCAAGTACTATTTCACATACTTGTATGCCATCCACATATCTTCTCATGTAAGCGTTTGCTTTAATTTTTCCTTCTTTATGTTGGCGTGTTTGTCTTACTCTTCAGTTGTGTGATTTCTTTGTCTCTTTGGATATACGTCTTTCATACTGATGTGGGGTAAGACAGAGCCATAATAGTTGTCAAAGCAAGGAACAAGCAGTTTAAGTTTTGTCTTAAAACAGGAAAAGTGCATTAATATTATTTCAGAATAGTCAAGAGGAACAATGATGTGACGTATTTCCAAGTCACTGTGTGCTTCTCTGAGACAGTGGTATAACGGGAAAAGCACTGAGCCAGGAAACCAAGACCCCAGCGTCTAAACTCAGAGACAGCAGTGAGCGTGAGTGTGGCCGCGAGGGTTTGGGAGGTGAGGAGGAAGACCTGGAGCTGGAGTCGCCTCGTGGGAATGGAGTCTGTGCTGCCAGTTTCTGCCTGGGCGACAGCTTTCCTGCGCCTCAGTGTCTTCCTTTATATGACTGGAAGAGTGTCTTTTTGGGTTAGTGCAAGAAATAATTTATGCAAAATGCTGAGCACTTAGTGAGCCTTTAATAAACAGCACTCTTGACTGCCTGATGGTGCTGTCAGGCAATCTGTGGAGACGAAACAGATTTAGGATCAAGGTCCTCAGCCCTCTGAAGTTTCACCTTCTACAGCTGGGGTTTATTGAGATGCTGCCCTTGTGGCTCAGCATGTAAAGAATCTGCCTGCCATGCAGGAGACCCTGGTTCAATTCCTGGGTCAGGAAGATCCCCTGGAGAAGGGAAAGGCCACCCACTCCAGTGTTCTTGGGCTTCCCTTTGTGGCTCAGCTGGTAAAGAATCGGCCTGCAATGCAGGAGATCTGTGTTCGATCCCTGGGTTGGGAAGATCCCCTGGAGAAGGGAAAGGCCACCCACTCCAGTATCCTGGCCTGGAGAATTCCATGGACTATATAGTCCATGGGGTCACAGAGAGTCGGACACGACTGAGCGACTTTCACTTTAGTCTTTTTCACTAAACAGAACAGGGTAGTAAATGATGTTTAGTCCCATGAGCTAAAATTTCCCTCAGGCTCAATACAAGAGAATAACTTGAGGAAACTGAAAATATGGTTTTATTCACCATATTCTTAAATTTCTCAAATACTTAAGTAACATATTTGTACATTCACCTAGTATTTTATCCATGGGAAAAGGAGAACAAATCAAATTATGCTTGTCACTAAAAAAATAAGTTAAAAAACAGACCTAAAACACGTTTCATTGAAGGAACACGTTTCATCGAAGGACCACGTTTCATTGAAGGACCACGTTTCATCGAAGGACACGTTTCATCGAAGGAACACGTTTCATCGAAGGAACACGTTTCATCGAAGGACCACGTTTCATCGAAGGACCACGTTTCATCGAAGGAACACGTTTCATCGAAGGACACGTTTCATCGAAGGACCACGTTTCATCGAAGGACCACGTTTCATCGAAGGAACACGTTTCATCGAAGGACACGTTTCATCGAAGGAACACGTTTCATCGAAGGACCACGTTTCATCGAAGGACCACGTTTCATCGAAGGACCACGTTTCATCGAAGGAACACGTTTCATCGAAGGAACACGTTTCATCGAAGGAACACGTTTCATCGAAGGACCACGTTTCATCGAAGGAACACGTTTCATCGAAGGACACGTTTCATCGAAGGAACACGTTTCATCGAAGGACCACGTTTCATCGAAGGACCACGTTTCATCGAAGGACCACGTTTCATCGAAGGAACACGTTTCATCGAAGGAACACGTTTCATCGAAGGACCACGTTTCATCGAAGGAACACGTTTCATCGAAGGACCACGTTTCATCGAAGGACACGTTTCATCGAAGGAACACGTTTCATCGAAGGACCACGTTTCATCGAAGGAACACGTTTCATCGAAGGACCACGTTTCATCGAAGGACCACGTTTCATCGAAGGAACACGTTTCATCGAAGGAACACGTTTCATCGAAGGACCACGTTTCATCGAAGGAACACGTTTCATCGAAGGACACGTTTCATCGAAGGAACACGTTTCATCGAAGGACCACGTTTCATCGAAGGAACACGTTTCATCGAAGGACCACGTTTCATCGAAGGACCACGTTTCATCGAAGGACACGTTTCATCGAAGGAACACGTTTCATCGAAGGAACACGTTTCATCGAAGGACCACGTTTCATCGAAGGACCACGTTTCATCGAAGGAACACGTTTCATCGAAGGACCACGTTTCATCGAAGGAACACGTTTCATCGAAGGACCACGTTTCATCGAAGGACGCTCTTTTTGTTGCCATTAAGCTTATTTTCTGTGGCGCTTCTTTGTGATGCATTTACAGGCTTTGCTCGCTCTGATTTCTGACTGTTAATTTGCTGATGGTTTTGAGGCATGTGTTTGTGCTTTGCACATGAATAACTATTAAACCAGCAGAGCAAAATGTAAACTATAGTTTTTCTTATAAGGAAACACTAAACCCTAAAACAAACCCCAAAATACTTAGAAAGAAATCCATTTTAAGAGTTAAGTCCGAAATTGTTTACTAATCAAAAAATGAAGCATATTTAGGTAAGACAGAAGATTTATAGTTTGGTCTCAGCATTTGAATTCACACGTCTTTGTTATTCCAATCCAGTTACACCCTGAAATGTGATGGGGCGAGTTTCTGAAACAGACCCGACCTCTACCCAAAACCCCAAATGATCTTAGTCATGATTCTTAAGTAAAACAGCCATTTTGAGCTTTCATACAGTTAACTTTAACTTTTTTCTTTTCTTCTCCCAGCCTCCAGGAATGTCAGATTAACATTACTATTTTTGAGAGGATGATATTGCTTTGAAAGTCTCATCAGTTCAGTTCTGTTCAGTCGCTCAGTTATGCCTGACTCTTTGTGACCCCGTGGACCGCAGCACGCCAGGCTTCCCTGTCCATCACTAACTCCTGGAGCTTGCGCAAACTCATGTCCATCAAGTCGGTGATGCCATCCAACCATCTCAACCTCTGTCATCCCCTTCTCCTCCCGCCTTCACTCTTTCCCAGCATCAGGGTCTTTTCAAATGAGTCAGCTCTTCACGTCAGGTGGCCACAGTTTTGGAGCTTCAGCTTCAGCATTGGTCCTTCCAATGAATATTCAGGACTGATTTCCTTTAGGATGGATCTCCTTGCAGTCCAAGGGACTCTCAAGAGTCTTCTCCAACACCACAGTTCAAAAGCATCAATTCTTCGGCACTCAGCTTTCTTCACCGTCCGACTCTCACATCCATACATGACCACTGGAAAAACCATAGCCTTGACTAGACTGACCTTTGTTGCCAAAGTAATGTCTCTGCTTTTTAATATGCTGTCTAGGTTGGTTATAACTTTTCTTCCAAGGAGCAAGTGTCTTTTGATTTCATGGCTGCAGTCACCATCCGCAGTGATTCTGGAGCCCAAGAAAATAAAGTCTGTCACTGTTTCCACTGTTTCCCCATCTATTTGCCATGAAGTGATGGGGCTAGATGCCCTGACCTTAGTTTCTGAATGCTGAATTTTAAGCCAGCAAGTTGGAAGGCCAATCTTATCCTTTATAAAATATTTAAGCTTTTTTTTTTTTTTGCTATTTTTTAAGGGTAAGATTTTTGTTTGTTTCTTTGTCCTTAAAGTATTCACATTGAAGTTAGTGCAGAAGCACATGAGAAGTTATACAGCAGTGAGAGCTTTCAATGTGTACCCAAGGCTAGGTGTTGATCTGGTCTGTAGGTTCTGGTCTGATCCCATCGGGTTCTCCTCTTCACGGTGTTTATCACTAGAATCTATGGATTCTTCCATAAAACATTGCCAAGGTAAAGGTCAAAAAAAGCAGAATCCAGAGCACCTGAACATGTGAGTTAAAGGACAAGAGACATTTTTAGGGTTTTTTGTTCATTTGTATCAACAAACCTTATTTCAGTGTGAATCCATGCAGCTTAAAACTACTACTCCTATATGCGAGACAGAATAAGAGACACAGATGCATAGAACAGTCCTGTGGACTCTGAGGGAGAAGGTGAGGGTGGGACGTTCTGGGACAATAACATTGAAACATGTATATTGTCATATGTGAAGCGGAACACCATTCCATGTTCTATGCATGGGACGGATGCTCAGGGATGGAGCGTTGGGATGACCCAGAGGGATGGGAAGGGGAGGGAGGGGAGAGGAGGGTTCGGGAGGGGGAGCACATGTGAACCCATGGCTGATTCATGTCAATGTATGGCAGAAGCTACTACAGTATTGTAAAGTAATTAGCCCCCAACCAAAATAAATAAATTTATCATAAAAAAATAAATAAATAAATCCTGTAGTCAAAAAAAAACAAACTACTTCTAATATTTTAAAAATTGTTACTAAAATACCTGGAGGAAAACTTACTTTGTGATTGCCTATCATACATTCTCTGAATCTAGCTCCTTTCATCTCATTAAACTGTGCTTTTGACAAATGAAGCCTTGTTGGAAATCCAGTCATCCCTGTAGAGCAGCGGAGGTCGTTTGCCTTCTTCTCAGAACACCGCATGTTTATTCTTATCGATTGAAACAAAACTCTGTACTTTCTCTGATTAACAAAATCCCATCCCAGGAGAGACGCTGGTTCTTCCAGAAGGCTTCTCTAGTCCAGCCTGGCCTTTCTACGTGGTCATCTCTCGGGTCCTCTTCTGTCCTACTCTTTTAACCATGTGCTCACTCTTTTCAAAGCAGTTGTGAAGTTCTAGTGTTTACATGCTGTCACCGTGTGTTAGGTTCCTCCGTTTTCTAGTCCACTGACTGGTTACAGCAGATGAACCACATATGTTCATTGGATGCACTGACTGTTGCAGAGAAGTAAAAGAAAGGTGTACTATCTCTGATACCAAGAGGTTTGTGATCTAACTGAGAGTTAAGATTCAGCTTCTAGGACACGCTGTTAAAACATCAAGCCATGAGTGCCAAGCATGAAATAAAGGCTGTGTGACTGGGGTGTCAGAAGAGAAAGAGGTTCTCAGGGCCGGAGAGGCAGGGGTCCAGCTCCAGCTGGGTGTCCATCTGCATGGACCCCTCCTGTCTGTGTTTGCATCCACCCTCATCGAGAGCCTGAGCAGGCTGTCGTGATAAAATCCCCCTCTTTAAGAGGTATCTGGACGTGAGTGCATACAGGAGGGCTGGGCCAAGTGAGAGACGGAAGGTATCACTAGGAATCTGTTAGAACAGTCTCATCCTTGAGGGGTCGATTGATTAAAATGGGTGGCTCAGACGGTAAAGAATCTGCCTGCTATGTGGGAGACCTGGGTTTGATCTCTGGGTTGGGACGATCTCCTGGAGAAGGGAACGGCAACCTACTGCAGTATTCTTGCCTGGAGAATTCCATGGACAGAGGAGCCTGACAGGCCACAGTCCATGGAGTCACAAAGAGTCGGACATGACTGAGCGACTTTCACTTTCACTTTTTGGGTGATTTGTAAAACCACAAATTTGAACACGTCAGTCTATTGTTGATGTTTTGTTACTCAGTCAAGTTCAACTCTTTGCAACCCCATGGACTGCAACACGCCAGGCTGCAGTCCATTTGGGTTACGGGTCTATATCTACATCATAAAGACATTAGTAAATGCTGTACATTGAAAACATTTTAGAAATCAATGGATTTTAGTTCGCACCAAATCCAAAAATGAACTCATCAACTGTCTGTTTATTGTTTTAAGTAGTAGTCATAAAATGGGTTTTCTAGGAAAGTGGCAATGGAACACGAGCTGAGGGAATTAAAGTTGAGGGATATTTTATAAAACGCAGTCGGAGTTTAGTACAGAGAAGCACACACAGGTTCTTAGAACCTATCTCTATCCACCTATCAATTTATCTACCCATCATCTTCCAATTATCTATCTACCTATCTGGGTGTCTTCCCCGATGGCTCAGTGGGTAAAGAATCTCCCTGCAGTTCAAGAGACACAGGCTTGATCCCTGGGTCAGGAAGATCCCTTGCAGGAGGAAATGACATCCCACTCCAGTACTCTTGCCTGGGAAATCCCATGGACAGAGAAGCCTGGTGGGCCACAGTCCATGGGGTCGCAAAACGTTGAATACAACTGAGTGACTAACACACACACACTACCTGTGTATCTATTCATCTGTCTGTCATCCACGTATTTGCATCTTCAGAACACCATCAATCACACACATCGTAAGCTCCCTAAAAGAAAGTTCCTCCGTTTGAGAAAGACCCTCAACCCTCTGGACACCAGCTCAAGTGCATCCGTGCTAAGCCACCTGCCGTCACCTTTTCCAGATGAGTGAGAAGTCAGTGTCAGAGCCCAAAGGTGCTGTCTGGCACTGATCGGGTGGTGGCCTTGGAGAAGCTCGTTGGTTTGCAGCCACTTCACCTGCTCAAGGCCACAGCATCAGGGCGAATCAAAGGATGATTCCTGGAATGTGCTTAAAGATAATCCAGGGGTGGGGGAGCAGGGGGCGGGGGCGTCGGAACCACCAGCTGCACGTGAGCATTCATCCTAGCCACGTGCTCTGTCTGCAGGGGTCACTGTGGTGCTGTGTTCCCCAGTCCACGTGTTTGGGAGTTTGGATAACCACTGGGGCAGATGATGGGGATGAGGGAGGGAGAGAAGGGCGAGGGGCGACCTGCCAGACGCTGCCCCGCAGCAGTGACTCACACCTTCAGGGACGGTCGGAGCCTCGGAGACAAGCTCCGTCCCTGGAGCCATAGTGGACTGAGTGGGTGCTTCCCTGGCTCCTGGGAAGCACTGCAGCAGCTCATGGCCCCATTCCCTGCCCTGGGGAGGCCCTCCTTCCTCGCAGGCCGTATTTCAGGGAGATTCTGCGGGATGCCGATGGGCCCCTGCCCAGCCGTCACCTCGCGGCTGGAGATTTATGGCGGCAGCCGCCCCGTTACCTGCCCGCAGATCACTCCTCTGTGTTTGCCAACTAACTCACCGAATGGAAACCCGGCCGGCGCGATGCCTTTAGGGCCTGTTCTTTCTGCACCCGTGTTTGGGTTTCCCCCCTTTCCCAAGTTTGAAAGAAAACACTCCTCGAATGTCAGTTTGGTGCTTGCAATTTATCCGTTTGGCCACTCTGCACTGTCTCTTCAGCCCAGAACGGTGAAAATTAATATCCACGTTAAACATTTTTAGCCTCACACACGTGTGTCAACTTACACAGTTTTATTCAAGATACCACCCTGCTAAAGGAGCAATGCCTTCCGGACAGTGGAGGCCGCTAACATGTTCACCAACTCAGGTCATGCTGATGATGTCACACGCATCTGCCCACAGAGGTCGCCATTCCAGAAAGGTAACTCGGGTGTCATGACAGACTCCGTACACCACGGGCTTAACCAGCACACGTTTACTGTCTCAGAGTCTGGAGACTGGACGGCCACGATCCAGGGGTCAGCAGGTCAGTTCCCCTGAGGCCTCTCTCCTGGGTGTGCACACGGCCATCTCCTCCTCGTGTCCTCACACGGGCATGCGTGTGTGTGTGTGTGTGTGTGTGTGTGTGCGTGCTCATGCACCTGTGTGTGTCCTGAGATCCTCCACCACAAGGACACCAGTCTTGCTGAGTCAAGGCCCACTCTGATGGTGCTGTTTTAACCTAATCACCACCGTAAAGACCCTCTAACCTGGCCAGATTCTGGGGCGTGGTGGGGACATCACCCAGCCCATGACGGTCACTAGGGCGTTTGTAGAAAAGGCACCAAGGAGGACGTGGGGTGGGAGCCCCCAGAGCCGCACCCTCAGGGACATAAACTCACTTTCTAATTATTGATATTAAATACTTTTCTGGGTAAAATCATGACAAGTGCTCTTCATAGAAGATCAAACAGAAATGAAGAAGAAAATGAGTATTGCTTGTAAATTCCACGACTCTGCTAGGATGGCTATTAACATCCGGTGAAGTTCAATATTGTCAGTGAGGTTTACACTGCTGTTCCCTATCCACACTTTTCACTCACCAATATATTCATAAGGTGCTCCTACAAGGGTAGAGTTTCTCTGTACACATCAGCTTTAGTATTCACACTCTTCCATAATATGGCTATAGTTAAAATTTATACAATATTCCGCCAATTTAGGCATTCATATTCTTTCAAAATTATCTCTACAATAAATAATGTTGTAATATACATCTGAGTGAATAAACATATGTCTCTTCATTTTTTGGTGTTTGATTTGGATAGCTTCCTAAAAGCCATTAGGTCAAAGAACATGGCTTTTTTAATGAAAATGGACACATATTGCAAAATTATTTTCCAGAAAGAGTAAGTTTTTCGCTGAGAAAATGAAGCACCTGTTTCACCACACATACCCACACACACCCACCCCCCAACACACACACACTCACACTAGCCATGAGGAATATAATTTTCAATTATTTTTTACCTAACTTCATAGGTATATACAATATTAGGTTACATTTTTCTGCACATTTTGCTATGATTTTTTTTAATCATCTTAAGTTCACTTTTGGTGAATACTTTATGATGATTATTCTCCCACTTTTGTGTCCAGTTCTTAAAAGGTTTTTGGTCTTGGACTGGGATTTATCTTGAAGAATGGCATTAAAAATAGTTAGATTTTATTTTTGCGTAAATAGCCATATTTTCTCAGTAAAATTTCTTGATTGATCCCTTCCTGATTCTTCCAAGGGAAATGTAGTAATTCTTTCATATATGAAAAGCATGTCTGTAAATATAAAGAGTTGTCCACCTTTTTGATTTGTGCTCTGAACCTCTGACCATAAATATCATCACTGCTTTGGAATCCTGAGCGGCGTGGAGCCACGTTTAGAGGAGTCAGCAGCCTTGTCAGTAGCGCCTTGTCATTCCCGATTATCAGTGTAGTGACCTTTCTGTCCGAGACCAAGGTGCCTTTGTGTGTCCCCTCAGCGTGGGCTGCTGTCTTCACCGGTGAAACACTCGCAGAGCAGGCGTTTCTCCCGCGCCCTCTTCCAGACTTCATGGAAACAGGGATCAGGTCACCACCTCGGGACCAAGGCAGGCGGCGGGCTCTCCAACACTGCTCAGTCCTCTGATGTTTGTCCAGCGCCTGTTTCACAAAGGCTGTGTTGTGGACACGGAGGATCCAGCAGGACACAAAGCAGACCCAGAGATACACCCCACGGACCCTAAATGAACTCGGTGAAATGTGCCGGGGGTGACGGGCAGAGCCACGCGGCTGGTTCAGGACAGCGCACCAGCAAGGTTCTCCCAACGCGGGCATCAGTGATGGCACAGCAAAAGGTGGAACAAGCCTGCCTTCCAGGGACAGTGTTTATGGAAGGAAATGCAAGTGCCACAAGTCAAGGGTGTTTGTTTTGTTTTGTGTTTGGACAGGGAGAGCGGAATTAGCAGTACAGCGCTGATGATCAGGACTGAAGACAAACTGAGGCCTGAAAGGGTAGCAGGCAGCTGGGATGGGGCTGGCATTTCAGGGTGAACCCAAGGCCTGGGAGGCCGTGTGTGGATGAGCGGTGGGAGCAGGCGCCCAAGAGGAGTACGCGGATGGTTGTGCAGCTCTCCTTGGGGAGACTACCCGGGGCTGGAAGGACGCATGCAAAGGCTCTGGGCAGGCGTGTCTGGTGTGCAAAGGGGGAAGGCACGGCTGGAGCAGAGGGAACAAGATCAGAGAAAGAAGAGGAGCTGGGGTCTCCCGTGACCTTGAGTTTCTGCCTGCACGAGTGTGGGAGCCAGTGGAGCTCACCACGGTCATCAGCACCCAAGCAGCCCCCGGTGACCCCCAGTGGGTCCCTTTTGTGGATCCCACCTTGAGGAATAGGAGCTGGTCTGAGCCGCCAAAGCAGTGCCGTGTGCATTGTAAGATGGTACAGTAATAGGGAATTCTGTATAAACCGAGGTCTTTTTTTTGAGTGTGTGATTTTGAATCAGTCCATCCTAAAAGAGATCAATCCTGGGTGTTCATTGGAAGGACTGATGTTGAAGCTGAAACTCCAATAGTTTGGCCACCTCATGCGAAGAGTTGACTCATTGGAAAAGACCCTGCTGCTGGGTAGGATTGGGGGCAGGAGGAGAAAGGGACGACAGAGGATGAGATGGTTGGATGGCATCACCAACTTGATGGACATGGGTTTGGGTAGACTCCGGGAGTTGGTGATGGACAGAGAGGCCTGGTGTGCTACAATTCATGGGGTCGCAAAGAGTCGGACACGACTGAGCGACTGAACAGAACTGAACTGAACTGATTTTGAATAAACTGACATTCACACTCATGCTATAAGCATGTAGATGCTGTCCAAACCCAGAGCCCCTCCATCATCACACACACACACACACCCCCCTCCCCACAGCTCTTCCTGGCAGCGCCCAGCCATCCCCAGAAAGGTCCCTGGTTGTGTCTGCCGGGGTCTCTCTGTCCGACCTCCGTTTCCCCTGGGAAGTCTCAGCTGGCAGCGCCCAGCCGTGAGGAAGCCTGGAAACGGTGGGAAGTGCTGCCTCCCATCGCCCTGTTACTGGAGGCCCTGAAACTCCTGCAAGCGGGGTGGGGCCCTCTCCCCAAGGGTCCACTCCCTGCCATTCTCACCGGGGCTGAACCCCGCTTCCAACAGCAGCGTCTCCGTCTGTCAGGACCACATGGTGCAAGGGGCTGCTTGCTCGCAGATACTCAGGGACCCCGCAGCCCCTGAGGGCTGGTCCAGCAGGACGAGGCCACCTCAGAGGGGGACTAGGGTAAGGAGACGCCGAGGAGAAAAATGGAATTAAAGTATTATCGATGTGTCAGAGTCCTTGAGGAGAGGTTGTCAAAAAATCTGTTGGAACGTTGGAAGGACCGGTCGTGAGAAAAGCAGAGGAATGAAGAAGCCATATTTGCTTCATGTGTTGTGTTGTGTGGACAAGTCTGTGGCCTCATCAGATCCATTTTCACTTGTGTGCTTTGCAAAATGTGCACGTCTTTAAGTGACAATCTAAAATAATTTGTTGAATTATACACGTGGGTGGTGCTCAGTCACTCAGTCATGTCCAACTTTTTGTGATGCCGTTGACTGTAGCCCGCCAGGCTCCTCTGTCCATGGGATTTCCCCAGCAAGACTACTACAGTGGGCTGCCATCTCCTACTCCAGGGGATATTCCTGATCCAGGGATTGAACCCACGTCTCTTGCATCTCTTGCATTGGCAGGGAGATTCTTTACCACCGGGCCACCTGGGGAGACCCTAAATTATGCATAACACAGTTTACGTGTGAATTACCCTCGCCATAATTCATCTCCTCTCCCCTGTGCTTTTTGACTACTTCTCTGTAGTCCTGATTACTTTCTAATTTACTTCTCTGTAAATCCAGTGTGCATTTTTGTATTTTATGCCAACACCATTTCTAGATGCTGGAGATGCTGTTTATGAGCATAAACTAGTTTCTAAACCTTTCAAGCTAGAAAGAGCACTTATGTGTATCTGCTATGCCTGTTCTCTGTGGTGGTGACCAGCCACGTGAGATCAGGGGATGTTTCACCAGAAATGGGAATGCAGTGGGGTGAGGGGTTTCCTTGGATGAGGCAGCTGGGATGCACAGAATGGCAGAGGCATGCTAGACTTTGGTTTGGAACCGCAGACCATCCTAGGAGAACCTACCAGTTAGCAGCGAGAGCCTCCTGCACCCGTGGTTGTAGTTCGGCCGCTAAGTCATGTCTGATTGTTTGTGACCCCAGGGGCTGCAGCACACCAGGCCTCCCTGTTCATCACCAACACCCTAAGTCCACCCAAACCCATGTCCATCGAGTCGCTGATGCCATCCAGCCATCTCATCCTCTGTCGTCCCCTTCTCCTCCTGCCCCCAATCCTTCCCAGCATCAGGGTCTTTTCTCGTGAGTCGGCTCTCCTCATAAGGGGGCCAAAGTACAGGAGCTTCAGCTTTACCATCAGTCCTTCCAAGTGAATGTTCAGGGCTGATGTTCTTTAGGATGGACTGGCTTGATCTCCTTGCAGTCCAAGGGACTCTTAAAAAGGGGATGGAATTAATTTCAGGAAAACTTGCTTTGGAGGCACGTGAGTCATGACATCTTAGAATCAGAGTAGAAAGTCTGCCTTTGAGGACATCCCTCTCTCCTTCCTGCTGTCTTCCCCAAGGTGCCTTTCCTCCGCATGCCCTCGCCTCGCCGTGTGATGACGCCACTCCGTTACCATCTCATCTCCAGGGAGGTCAAGACGAGCAGGCTTATCTGACCACTGAGCTCCTGGTTCTTCACAGTGCCTGGCACAGAACAATACTGCCTCAGAGGTTTAACTGTCGCAACTAAGCATGTAATATTTGGGGCAACATATCTGAATCTATGTTCCTTGAAAGTTCTAATCCATTTTGTAATAGAAATGTACTTAGGAGCTTCGCCATGAAGTAGGGTAGAAATGCAGAGCTTGAATTCCAGGAAAGAAACAACCCCTGACGTGCAGCGACATCAGGAAAACAGCCCCTGAGACTAGTCACGCAGCGACATCGGGAAAACAGACCCTGAGACTAGTCACACAGCGACATCGGGAAAACAGACCCTGAGACTTGTCATGCAGCGACATCGAGAAAACAACGGGCTTTCCTTGCTCATAACCATGTCATAAACCAAGAGACACCACAGCCTTGTTTTGGCAAGCCTAGTACTAAGAGCTTGTCAGTCTCGCCGTGACCGTGACACAGTCCTGCTTTCCCTGCCCCCTTGAAGACACTGCTGTATTCTGCCAGCATCAGACCCTGTCCGCATCCTACTCTCCACCTGTGGAATCAGGTTGCTGACTTTGCTCAGCACGACAAAAGGGTTTGGAGCTGAAACCCGGGTGCACAGCTCATACCACGTGGCTTCCCTGGTTTTATATTGCTTATATTATTAATAGAAAGTAGATGTCAATCTCAGCTTGCACATAGTTTCACAACTTGCTGACTCGTGGATGTTGATAAAGAATAAATATTGACTTTCTTTTTTAAAGTTGCAGGACAAAAATAAATAGCTTTCTATTTTGATACACATATGAATCAAAGTCACTAGGAACTGGTGTTCTTCATAAAACATAGTTCACTGTTTTTTTCTCTTCTCCAGGGAGAATTGGTGTATAAACTGGAAAGCAATCTTAAAATGTACCTACAAATAAAGCTGAAGTGGAAAATTGAGTCATTTGGCAGATTATATATTCCAAAACAACCGCTGTATCAGGGCAAGGCAAAGCACAGTGGGTGTTTGCACAATTATCTCAATTTGTCACGGAACAAGGGGACTCCCACCTTTCTGCCCTTTGCCCATGACTGAACGGAGTTAACTCTTCTCTGCGAGGCCTGGCCTCACCCAGCAGGATGTGACGACCCCAGGGGAGCAAAACTGAGTCAGCTGCTGGCAGGTAGGGCTTGCTTCCTGGGTTTCCTGCCTCGCTCTGGGTCTCGGAGGCTCTGCTCACATGAGAATCTTAAATGAGGTTCTTTGTCCTTGCAGCGTGCTTGTAACCGTTACTCACATCTCTCCCAGACGTGAATCTGTGGACCCAGGTGTGGGACCCCCGGTAAATCCATCTCCGTGCATTCTCCTCTGTGCACCACCTCCTCTCAGCCTTTCTTGAAGCAAGCCGAACAAGGAAATGTGCCAAGTCCTGACATTTGAATTTCAAATCTGGATCCTGAAAGCAAGACTCAAAAGATAAAGAAAAGTCAGAACAGTTGTGTTTGCACCTTGACTTGCTAAGGTTTCCTGAAAATGGGAAAGAAAGGAGGGAAACCCAGAACTGCATGCTGACGCGTGTCCCTAAGCGGGGCCCTGGGACACCGGCCCAGCCTCTCCGAGTGCCCGTGTTCTGATGGAGGAACTGGAGTCGTGGGCCGATTGAAGAGTCTGGAGACAGAACCGAAGCTCCCGCAGCAGATTCACAAGTAGAGACCAAGGTGGGGTCACGGGGTGACCAGAGCCTCTGAGTTGGGGTGGCCTGGCGCAGAGAGCTGAGAGCAGGCAGACTCACCGTGAGAGACACATTGGCAGCTGGATGGAGGAGGCTGGAGCAGGCTCCCCAAACACCCTCCTCCCGGACACCAGTGAGGGCTGTCAACTGCCGCCAAGTCCCCCTTTGTGGGAGAATCCAGGTTTGTTTGAACGTTGTGTATGGATCTGTCTGAATCACAGCATGCTGATTAAATTGAAGATACTGCAGGTTTGCAGATCCAGGGCCTGCCCCCTCCCTCCAGACCTAGAAGGCCAGCAGCAGCTGGGGCTGACCCTTGTGCAAGCAGGTCTACAAAAGTGAGGCCTGGGGAGCCAAGTCAGATCACCACCTCCGCCAGCCAGCCGCAGCCCCAGCCCCGGGGAAGCGGGAGAAGGCCAGACCGGCCAGCCTGGCTCCCGTGAGCGGTGACACATCAGAGGGATCTATCAGTTTTGGCCACCAGGTTAGGAGGAAAAATGAGTCATCCCTCTCAGACAGCAAGGTGTCTTAACCCACCCTGCAGGAGGGTGTCCCTGGCAGCTCAGACGGTAAAGAACCTGCCTGCAGTGCGGGAGACCTGGGTTCAATCCCTGAGTTGGGACGATCCCCTGGAGAAGGGAAAGGCTACCCACTCCAGGATTCTGGCCTGGAGAATTCCATGGAAGCATCCTTGGGATGGCAGAGTTGGACACGACTGAGCGACTTTCAGTATCCTGCAGGAAGAGTGTGAAATGGCAGAGCCCACTCCGCGGATGACACAGAGCTGAATCAGGGTGATGCTCTCCTTAGGGCCGTGTGCGCTCTCTGGGGATGGTGCCGCATGAGGGACCAGCCCCCCTGTGCCCACCCCTCAGGTCGCCTGTGCAGCAGAACAGGCTGAGGCTGCCGGCCCTCGGCACAGCCTGGCTTCCAGACGCTGGCCCTGCGTTCAGTAGTCAGTGTATATTTTTTTAGAAAGAGTTCCAGCCTCTCGTTATTGACATACTTAAGGCTGTTTGATTCTTAAACCGCAGCCCAAATATTTTCTTTTAAAATCTCTGTAAGTATCAAGAGCCAGTGCACAAGAAGCACAGTGTGCTCTGCCTGAAAACAGTTGCATTGAAAAATGCCGGCCTTGTTTTTGAGAAAAACACTTAAATCATTTCTTGAGGTCCAGCCATCAGTGCATTTAGATAGAAAATGCTTTCTGAAGAAGCAGTCCTTGTTAAATGGTTTAAAAAAAAAAAAAAAAAAAACATGCTGCCTCTGCTAGGTATTTAGAAATTCCTCCTGCAGTGAAGGTATAGGAGCCCTTCCAGAAACCATCTCGGGCAAAAATGATTAATTATCCCTAATAGACTCTTTCAGGGCCATGTTTATCCTGCCATGTGCAACACAGCAGGAGCCCAGAAGCTGCTTCCAAATCCCCGCAGCTTCTTCCAAGAAAATGGACACAGCAGGCACCCAGGTCTGCGCTCCCCGCGTCTCTCCCGGTTGTCCGTTCGCTCCAGGAGCCCAGAGAATCCGTGGGGCCAACGTCGTGCGACGCTGCATCCGTCCCTGCCGCGCCCCTGCTGCTGCACTCGCCTCTGAGGGAGAAATCAGATCCCTACGGAACCTGGGGGCTCTCGGGGGCCGACGGCGGCTGCCCTGCCAGGGTACCTGGGGTCAGAGATGGGCGGCCCCACCGCAGGTGTCCTGCCAGCAGAGACACACAGCGGCTCTGTCTGCTGACCGCTGGCCGGGCCGGCCGCGCAGCGTCGCACAGACTTTGGCTTGGCAGCTCGGTCTCCAGCCCCTAAATCCTTCGATTCAGCGCCGGCTCTCGCTCTGGGCTCTTGGCCCGGGTGAAACTCTTTCTCCGGGTAATTTAAGACCCTGGAGGTGTGTGTGGTGTGATTTCTCTCGCCCTGTCACCACATTCAGCTTTCTGGGAAAGGCTCCTAAACTGAGATGACGACTAATCCACACAGAAGCGTTAATTCTTCGGTGTCACTTTCTGGAGACGATCTCATTTATTTCACTTCGTTCTGAAACCACAAGTCTGTGTGAGATAGAAGGCGGGCTGGGAGACCCCCTCCGACAGAAACAAGTCTACGTGAGATAGAACGCGGGCTGGGAGACCCCCTCCGACAGACAAGACTTTCCAGGCGGAACCTGACCACTTGAAGGCGGAAATGTCTAGAAGTCTCTCACTGCGTCAATAATCAGTGAGAACGAGGGAAGCAGAAGCTTTTCTTGGTACCGTATTTTAGTTTTAAGAAGGAGAAATAGAAATGTTGAGGAAAACCAAGAAGTGAAAAGAATTCTTATTGCATGAAAAACAAATTCCTAGCTGCTGCTGATTTAGTACCAAAAACTCTACCAAATTTTCATGTGTGCCATTTTAGCGAATTTCCAGGTTAACGGATGGAGACTTCAGTGTTTATCGCAGCAAAGGGGGGTGTCTGTGGAAGAATGAGGGTCTTGTCGGACGATACTGAGCTGTGAATCTGAGGCCTCTTGGTGCAGGAAGGCGCTGGCGCTCTCAGCAGGCCTAGCTCCCGGGATGTCTGTGATCCGTGCTCGGTGGGAAATCCCAACTCTACCTGCCTCGGTTGTCGACCATCTCCATTCCTCCTCAGTTCAGCTCAGTTCAGTCGCTCAGTCGTGTCTGACTCTTTGCGACCCCGTGACTGCAGCACGCCAGGCCTCCCTGTCCATCACCAACTCCCGGAGTTTACTCAAACTCATATCCACGGAGTCTCTGATGCCATCCAACCATCTCATCCTCTGTCGTCCCCTTCTCCTCCCGCCCTCAACCTTTTCCAGCATTAGGGTCTTTTCCAGTGAGAGTCATTTCTTCACATCAGGTGGCCAGAGTATTGCAGGTTCAGTTTCAGCTCCTGCTGTGGTATAAAAATAGAATTTCCTCTCATTCCCAAGTTTGTAGACCAAAGTGGACTCTGAAATGATGTTCAGAATAAGAACCTACTAAGCAGGATGGCTGGTTTGGACTCTCCAGGTTCCCCCGTGTGATTCTAACGTATGCCTGCTGCTGAGACCTGTGCGTCCCGGGCTGAAGAGCTCTGGAGCCAGCGGGAAGGACTGGAACACGTACCCGCGTGAGTGCTGGTCACTTTGTCACTTGTCATGTGGCTCCTGACAAGTCATGAAACTGTCTGACATTGAAGTTAAGTCAAGAGCAAAGAATGAGTTGTTCTTCCCTGGTTCACTGTGTCTGGCAGGCATGCACAGGTATGGGAGGACTCCAGCCGTGGGGGTCGCGGACAGCCCCCAGCTTGGAACTGCCTCCGGATGCCCTGTCATCACCCCCAACACCTGCCTCCTGGCTGAAGCTCCCCTGTGATGCAGGCTCCTCTGAATCATAATTCCGACTAAACACCCACCCTTTCACAGAGATTTAACTTTGCGAGACGGTAAGTTTGGGAGTCTTCTACCCGTTCATTCACTCATGCAGTTAGTATTTACTGAACCTGTGCAGTAGCCAGACATTGACGGCACAGTAAGAAATCCGATGGAAAGAGACAATGAGTGAGTCAAGGAATGTGTGAGGAAGATGACAGCATGTTGATGAAAGTGTAGCTGAAGCGTTACAGAAGGATGTGAGCAGGGCCTGCCCTGGAGGAGCAGGGAGGTGAAGTCCTGGGGGCAGGGGGAGGACCTCCTGGAAGCTGAGGCCTGGAAATCACCCCAAAGCACAGCAGCCTGAAGCACCATGATGCTCTCACAGCTTCTGTGGGTGCGGACGCTCCGTGTGGGTTTCTCACAAAGCCCTAATCAGAGTGGAGCCTGGGACCACGGCCCTGGGGCGTGACAGTGGGCCCGGGGCGGCTCTGGCCCCAAGCTTGCCCACGTGGTCCTTTGAGGACTCAGTACATCCAGGACTATTGCCTAGAAACTGCCGTCAACTCCTGGCCTGTGGGCCTCTCCCAGGACAGGCCCCCATGGCGGTTGTTTTACAGAGGGAGCAAGTGAGCAAAGCTGCAGGAGCCAGGGGGTAGCCAGTAACCTTCGCGCCACCATCGCCTCACGTCTGTCCATGAAAAGCGTGGCTCCCGGTTCAGCCACACTCAGGACAGGGAGACCCACCAGGGCGTGAGGATGGGGGCTGGCAGCAGGGGAAGGGGAGATTAAACAGGCCAGGAGGCTGGTGGGACACGACGCCAGCCCTGGGGAGGACAACAGGTCAGCTCTGATAGTTCCTGCAGAAAACCCTGCCTACTGGTCCCTTGGTGATGAGGGGAAAGGGAACCAGGAAAGGCCGTCTGACCCTGAAGATGTGATCACTAAGAGATACATTCTTTGCCCCGACAACCCTGCTTTTTTTTTCTATTTGTTTTGGAGAACTGTGTTTTCGGCCATTAATCCATACTCTTAGAGACACCGGTTCTAAAGCTACAGCCCAAGAGGCATTAAATAGAGTTGATATTTGTTTAGCACTTCATAAACCCCTCATCGTTTCATAGCTGTTTATTAACTTTGCAGTGTTAGAGTTTACAGACTCACATACGTAGAAGAGCTCTGTTTTTCTGGCAGAACCATTAATATGAGCTAACAGACATCCTGTTCAAAGTCCTCTTTTGAAATTTCCCGTCATGTGCAGCTCTATAAGCTTCAGCCTATGAGCCGATGTGTGTAACCACCATCGTCATCAGGATGGTGGTGGTGATAGCTTAGCCTCTAAGTCATGTCTGACTCTTGTGACCCTATGGGCCGTAGCCCACCAGGTTCCTCTCTCCATGGGATTTCCCAGAAAGGTTACTGAAGTCAGTTGCCTTTCCTTTGGTCAGGGCATCTCCCCTATCCAGGGATGGAACTTGCATCTCCTGCACTGACATGTGGATTCTTTACCACTGAGACACCTGGGCAGCCTGTAATCAGGATACAAAACGAAAATTTCACCTTTTAAGAGTCTCATTTAGTCATAGATCCACTGAACTATTAGAAGCAATACAAACATCCCTTACAACCACCATAAAACACAGCTGGGATAAAAGCCTCCACGTGAAGCATAGACGCTGTGTTCCAGATAAAACAAGGAAACAGAACAGATGTGTGTCACGATGACCAAGGTCAGGTAACCCACAGCATCACTGATTCGTGAAAGCACATTTCCTGTTCCAAAGCAATGCAGTTCAGTTCAGTTCAGTCGCTCAGTCGTGTCCGACTCTTTGCGACCCCATGAGCCGCAGCACGCCAGGCCTCCCTGTCCATCACCACCTCCCGGAGTTTACCCAAACCCATGCCCATCGAGTCGATGATGCCATCCAACCATCTCATCCTCTGTCGTCCCCTTCTCCTCCTGCCCCTAATCCTACCCAGCATTAGGGTCTTTTCCAATGAGTCAACTCTTCACATGAGGTGGCCAAAGTATTAGAGTTTCAGCTTCAACATCAGTCCTTCCAATTAACACCCAGGACTGATCTCCTTTAGGATGGACTGGTTGGATCTCCTTGCAGTCCAAGGGACTCTCAAGAGTCTTCTCCAGCACCATAGTTCAAAAGCATCAATTCTTCGGCGCTCAGCTTTCTTTATAGTCCAGCTCTCACATCCATACATGACCACTGGAAAAACCATAGCCTTGACTAGATGGACCTTTGTCGGCAAAGTAATGTCTCTGCTTTTCAATATGCTGTCTAGGTTGGTCATAGCTTTTCTTCCAAGGAGCAAGCGTCTTTTAATTTCATGGCTGCAATCACAATCAGCAGTGATTTTGGAGCCCAGAAAAATAAAGTCAGCCACTGTTTCCACTGTTTCCCCATCTATTTGCCATGAAGTGATGGGACCGGATGCCGTGATCTTCGTTTAGTGAACTAAACCCAAAACACACGGAATGAAGGAATAACGAAGATCAGGGTGGAAAGAAATGAAGCAGGGGACAGAAGAATAGAGAAAAATCAGTGAAGCCAAAAGTGTGAGGCTTAAAAAATTTAAGAAAATAAACAAACCTATAGCTATGCTAAGAAAAAAAAGAAAGACATCTTAAATCACTAAACTCATGAATGAATGAACAAGGCAACATTTCCAGCAATCGTACAGAAATAAAAGGAGTAACAAGGGGATACTGTGAACAAGTGATACATAAAAATCAGATAAGTTACATAAAATGGACCAATATCTATAGACAAAAACTGAGAAAACTTATTCAAGAGGAAATAGAAAATCTGAATGATCTTATAACAAAGAGATTAAGTTAATAGTAATAAAAACTACCCAGAAAGAAAAGCTCAGGCTCAGAAGCCTCACCCCTGGCTTGTACTGAACATTTAAAGAAAAACTGATACAAACTCCTCCAAAATATAAAGAGGAGAGAGCAGTGCTCTGGTTCTTCTTAAGGCCAATGTTACCCTGAAATCAAAACCAGACAAAGACATCACACAAAAGAAAGCTACTGGTCAATATTCCTTATGAATATGGATTCAAAAATACACACAAAATACTAGAAATTTAAATTCAGCAATATATAAGAACTGTATACTGTGACCAAGTAGGAGCAATTCCAGGAATACAAGGTTAGCTCAACATCTGAAAGTTAAATAATGTAATACATCATATCAATAGAATTAAAAAAATACACATAATCATGGCAGTAGATGCAGAAAAAGCCTTTGACAAAAATCCAACACTCTTTCATGACTTGAAAAACAAACACTCAAAAAACAGGAAATTGTATGAAAAAAACCTCAGCTTCCTAAGGGGCGGCCGTGCAAATCTCACAAGTAACAGTTTGCTCGCTGGTGGAAGTCTGGGTGCTTTCTCCTGAAGACCAGGACTGAGAGAGGTGTGTCTGCTGCCCAGCCTCTGCTTCATGCCAGAGGGTTGAGCTGGGCAATTAAACAAAGGCTCAGCGGTTGTTTGGGGCTGCGAAATGCGGGGGGGAGCAGAAAGGGGGACCATAGCTACAGAATACGGGGCTGGCTTCTTCTGGCAATGACGACAGTGTTCTAAAATTGAAACGGTCATACAACTCTTTGAACGTAATGAAGAGCCTTGAATTGTACACTGTAACTGGACGATTGTCACGACAAGTGAGTTATATCTAGATAAACTGTGTAAAAGTTCATATGAATCCTCACAACAGCTTAGCTAAAGTGAATTAGGTAATGCGATTCCTGTGAGGGCTGCGAATCAGAGCCTGGATGTGAATGGTGGGAGACGCACCCTTGCTCCTTAACCTCTCCTGCAGCCTGGGTCTGCCTCTCCACCTCACTGCCCCTGCTCCTGCATCCGCACTCCCTAGGGCCTCATCCCACATAAATCACTGTCCCCAAGGATGGTCCCGGCACCTCGTCTTGCACATGGTAGATGTTCAATAAGCACGGGGACTCCAGTAGACAGCGCCTCGGGACCAGCCACTTTGGGCCTCAGTCAAGCATTGCACCGTGTGATGGCCCATGTATTTTTTGTTCCTGCTCTTCTCCTCTGGCCGGCTGTCTCTGATGTCAGCCTGTGCTTCTGATTCCTTCTGGGTCTGTCCCTGAACGGTTTCTGCTCATTGTCTTCTGTACGTCTCTTCTGTGCTGCGTTCTCTCACTCAAAAGTCCTAGAAAGAAGGATGAGTGGAGCTTTCCGGGTGCGGACTGAGCGCCACTGTGGGCAGGGCTCTGTCATCAGGGCACGTAATGGGCCGCTGGGAAAGCTGGCCCCCGGGCAAAACAGCTGTGGTCAGCTGTGGGACCAAGCGAGAGGCATGCAAATGGGTTGACTGGGACAGTGGCTGTTCTGAGACAGAAACCTTGCCTGAAGTTGGCAGGAATTCTGATACACCAGGAAGGGAACAGAATGGATGCTGAGTAGATCACATACTCCTGGGAAACACTGCGGCCCCAGTGAGCATCTCATACTCCATCCACCAGCACAGGAACATCTACTGGTCTGGGGAAAGCTGGCTTTTAAGCTTCTAAATGCTTCAGTGAGCCTTCCTGCTCTTCTGGACCCGTCCGTGAGTTAACCAGAAGCCGGAGAACATCACGAGGCCAGTCCCTTTCCACTCATTTCTTAACTAGAAACAGAAACTACTAGAACTCTTTTAAAACATCCCAGATTTCTAATTTTCTGCATTTTCGGAGGAGACTTGGATAACGGCCATATTTGGAATGCTTATATGGGCCAAAGATTTTTTTAATGTTCATCCCAAATTTGACATGAAGACAAAGCACAAACATAATACCTGAGATCAAATATCAGTGGTTTAAAAACATTGCCAGACATTCATATAAGCCATGTTTTTAGTGTATAATTTAGATTTGATTTATAATAATATAACACCTAATCTATACATAATTAATCCTATTAATTTAAGAAGTATTTTGACATGTCAGATTGCATTTCTTTCATTTTAACACTATTCTAACAAGAGGCCTAAGTTTTAAAGTAAATGGCCAACCCTTGTGATTTGAGCTTACGGAAGTGAGACTTTAAGGACGAGATCAGAAGAAAACGTGGCACAGGCCTCCTCCCGCTTCTTTCTCTAAATGTGAGTGTTGACGAGCAATTTGCCTTCTCCCTCTGGGCGTAGGATGCAAACACCTCTCAGAATAAAACGCCCACTGGGGTATCCTGTCTCCCAGTCTTCACAGGGTATCCACAGCAGCATCGTATGTGAAGAAGACTCGTGCTTCTCAAACCTAACCAAGAGATAAGTTTGAAACCCAGATTCCCACGAAGTAGTCCAGAGCTTGTTTGGATTGTAGGCCCCACACTCATTGCTGACCAGACAATGGGACATTCCAGATCAGTCAGGGTAAATAGCTTTCACCATAAAGTGCTTTTTCTCTGCCTACATTTTAAAGATTTCATCCCTTTCAAAAACTCGGAGGGAACCAGTCATTTAGGGTAGAATCTGTCCATTTTTGATTCTGGGGTTATCTCTCTCTGTGTAATTTATGTCAGAGTCTACTGGAGGAGGGCATGGCATCCCACTCCAGTATTCTTGTCTAGAGAATCCCATGGACTGAGGAGCCTGGTGGGCTACAGTCCCTGGGATCTGAAAGAATCCGGCACGACCAAGTGACTAATAGTTTTTTCTTATTATCTTACAAGTCAGGTCCTACATTTGCTCAAGCTTTCCTTATATGTCATCACTTTGCATGGTTCCAACAGCTGACCCTTTCCCAAGGAAGTCAGATAAGCACTGGCGGAGAGAGGCCTTAGCGTCACACCTCAGCTCAGTGAGCCTGGGCCAGTCACACGTCACTGAGTCTCCCAGCCCTTCTGACGTTTTGTGCTCGGGCCCTGGCCAAGCGTTTTCCCCTGACGAGGGAGCCCCTGTGTGTTGTGCAGAAAATGCAGTCCATGTGTTTCCCAGCATTTACACCTGGCTCATCAAAGTGTTTTGTTAGGGCTCTTCGACATCTAAGAAGCCTTTTCTCTCAGCCCGCACCCCGAACAAGCGTAACAAAAGACCGGGTCTGATTTTCATCTTAGACACCACATGGTCTTAAGTAGGTTCAAATCCAAAAGAAAAAAAAAATCCCCTTAATATTGAAAATTCTTGTATCCAGTTTTAGGAAAGGGTGTGGAAACCATGTGTGAAAAATGTTGTATATTAAAGTATTTTGTTTGATCAAGTACTCACATCGGGTAGTTTATTCAAACTAAATATTAAACAGTATTAAGTAACTTTTAAGTGTAAACACACAAAATATCAAAAGTTTTCAGAAATGAAAAGACCATGAGTGGCGTCTTGGTGGATATTAAGAGAGGTGAAATCGTGAAAACACACGCAGAAGGAAGCGGTCAGCTCTGAGTCATGTAACCAGAGCGAGTCCTGCTGTGCCCTCTCCTCCGGGCCAGCCCTGGCCTTTGTGTCCACCCGCGTGCGTTAGGTGTGAATCGTTTCCAACCCTACAACGAAAACACTGACGTTCATCTAAGGCCAAGCATGTCGAATTCTGCCTAATTCAACCTCATTACTGCGCCTGGAGTTTGTTTAATCGTCAAGTTCAAGATGTCTTGGTTGTTTCCAGCATCCTTCTGGAAACTGAGCACAGAGTTGAGTGGTGGTAGCTGCTCCCAGGCCCTGCTGTGGACGTCAGGGAGGGCGTGGCCCTGCACCCTCCTCCCTGGAGCACCCTGGACACAGCTCACGGACGGAGGGACGCTTCCCAGTGCACTTCCCCACGCTGCCTGAGCTCCACGCGGGCCTGGTGCGAGGCCTCCGAAGGCCAGAGGACTCATTCTGACTGCCGCCACCCCGCTGAGCTTTCAGCTTTAACCTCCCAGGAAAGGGTGTGGCAGCTTATCACTCTTTCCCTGAAAGGGTCTTCTCTCATGAAGGGATTTAAGTTTAACCCATCGCAGGAGATCTGTGGGCAAGAAAAGAAGATTATTTTCTTCTTCCAATGCTAATTATTCCCCTAAAGCAAGTCTCTATAGCTGCTACATTTCCTGAGTTTTGATGATCAAGAGAAATAACCAAGACAGAAATAAGCTGTCTTGAAAAAATGTTTTCTCATTAGTGAATCACACTACGTCCTGCAAAATCCTGTGAAACACTTCAAAAAGAAGTCTGGAATAAAAATTGACATCCCCATGTTCTGGCGACTGGGAGATTTTCAAAAGCTAGGCTAGCTGCATTCAGTTGAAACTCGGCGTTTATTTAAAGCAACAGACTCTGCACTTCTTGTTAAAAGTTTTTATAATTTTTCCCAGACGTGTCATCTGTGTAAACTGTGCTTCTGCTGAGGTCAGAGTCCTTAAGATCAGGACCACGGCCTCTGAGATGCAAGCGGGTCTTCTGCAGGTGGACCTTCCCCAGAGGCCTGCCCCCCAGAGGTCTCCAGCCTGTCCCGCTGCTGGCCTGCCACCCCTGCGTCATGCGTCGCCTGCTGGCCCGTGGATCCCACGGTCCCTGCACTCACACCAAGGCCGCCTGCATTTCCACGGGGGGCGTCAGCCGGCAAGCGTGGCCCTGAGACCAGCCGGTGGCCCCCGCTCAGGCGGCGCACGCGCGCTGGGGCTCTCCCTCTGGGGGCCTCATAGCTCAACGGAGGAGTGTTACCATTCGTTTTTTCTGAACATGAAATAGACACATAGTGATCATATGAATTAGTCCATCAAGAAAAGTATGAGAAGACCATTTAAATCACCTTCCATCTCGTCTCCCTGTGACCCCAGCTGTTGGTGTGTGTGTGTGCGCCTGTGTCACATGTGCACTTATATAAACATGTAGCATTTACGCTCTGCCTGCCTTCTTTCTGCAGCTCACAGGTACTAGAGCTGGAGGGGCTCCTAGCCAGGGCCCTGTGTGCCCAGCTGGTCTCGCCGTCATCCCTTCTGCCCTTGGCCTTGACATCGAGGCTGGAATCAGGAAGGGAGGCCCAGGACTCTCCTTCCCACACCAAGCCCAGCGGGTGCCCAGGATGAGGAAGTCAGAGAGAAGGAGCCGCCCACCGCCACCCCTGCAACCCACCCCCAGAGGCTGCGGGACAGGGAAGTGGCAGGCTGCCCTCCAGGCTGGGGAGAATCACCGTTAGCCTCGAGGAGCTGTGCCAGGTGGGAAGGCCTGGGTTTGCCCATATGTCTTCTATTCTCTTGGGACTATACCAAGGAGGGAAACTGTTGGTCATATGGTAAATCTATGTTTAATTTCTGAGCAACTGTCCAACTGCTTTAGAAAGAGACTGCATCATTTTACATTCCCTTCAGCAATGTATGAGTTTTGATTTCCCACATCCTTGCCAACACTTGATATTTTTCCTCTTTAATTACAGGCATCCCGGTGGTGTCAGTATTCTCTCATAGTGGTTTTGATGTGCACTTAATGACTAAAGATGGTGACGTTATTGGCCATTTGTGTCTCTTTTCTGAAGAACTATCTTTACAAACCTTTTGCCCTGTTTTCACTGGATGTCTTTATCTTCACTGTTGAATTGAAGATTTTTCTCATATATTCTGGACACTATACCCTCATCAGATAGGTGAGCGACAAACATTTTCTCCCATCGTGTGGGTTGTCTTTTATTTTCTTGCTCTTGCCCTTTGACAGTAAGGTTTTGATGCTGTCCTTGTTTAATATATTCAGATTCTCTATTTCTTCGGAGCAACTCATGGCAGTTTCTGTTATTCCTTTATTATTTCCTTCTTGAAGCTTGCTTTCAGTTTTCTAGTTTCTTAATGTAGAAAGTGATCGTGAAAATCACTCAGTCATGTCTGACTCTTTGTGACCCCATGGAACATACAGTCCACGGAATTCTCCAGGCCAGAATACTGGAGTGGGGAGCCTTTCCCTTCTCCGGGGGATCTTCCCAACCCAGAGATAGAACCCAGGTCTCCCGCATTGCAGGCGGATTCTTTACCATCTGAGCCACCAGGAAAGCCCAAGAATACTGGAGTGGGGAGCCTATCCCTTCTCCGGGGGATCTTCCTGACCCAGGAATGGAACCAGGGTCTCCTGCATCGCAAGTGGATTCTTAACCAACTGAGCTATGAGGAAAGCCCTCTTAAGGTAGGTGTTAGGTTATTTGGAATCTTTCTTCTAAGAAAATGTGTTTAGCTTCTTCAATGTGTTAATCTTTTAATCAAATTAATTACGTTTATCAAATTAATGTTCTCATCAAATGCGGGAGATTTTCAGCCATCACTTTTTCAAACATTGTTTCTGATGAGAAATTTGTTGTCGTCCTTACATTCACTCCTCTGTACATATTCGGTGTCTGCTGTTAAGACTTTCTTTTCTTTAACTGGTCTTGAGAAATTTGACTGTCATTGGTTTTGATTATCAGTGTAATTTTCTGCATGTATCACTGAGCTTAAGGTTTGTTGAGCTTCTCGGATCTGTGGCTGTATAGTTGTCATTAAATTTGGAAATTTTTTGACATTATTTTCTTAAAATTTTTTCTACCGCCAAGCCATCTTCTGGTTTGATGACTCCAGTTACATTTATGTTAGTAAAAGCTTTGTTCAAAGTTCACGTTTGGTCTTTACATTTGATTCATGGTTCTTTTTTTCTGTGTGCGCTTTTTCTGAGTCTTCAAGTTCATTATCTTTTTACTGTCAAAGTATAATCTGCCATTAATCTGATTCAGTGTATTTTCACTTCAGACATTGTATTTACCAATTCTTACAATTTGAATTTTGTCTGTTTTATATTTCATGTTTCCTATTACATTCCTGAATATTTGAATTTTATTACAGTAACTGTTTCAACGTCCTTCTCTAATAATTCCACCATCTGTGTCCATTATGGGCTAGCTTTAATGGAGTAATGATGTAGTTCATCATAAATCAGGTCTTTCTGCTTCTCTGCAGGCTTGGTAATCTTTGACTGAATACCAGGCACGGTGTAGTCCATCTTATTGAGAGTTACATATTTTTTAATTCCTGTAAATATTCTTGAGCTTTGTCCTGAGTTGCAGTTAATTTTCTTGCAAGCAGTTTGAGCCTTTCTTCTCTTGCTTTTATGATTCATTAAGTGAGTCTGGAGCAATGTTTATTCTAAGAATAATTATTTCCCACTATTGATGCAAGACATTCCTGACTACCGTAACAAATGTGCCATGAATAATGAGTTTTTCCAGTGTTGCTGGTGGGGATGTGTGAACTCCAGTCACCGCTTTCCTGCTGTCTTTTAGGATGGCTCACTCCCTAGCCTGGCACACGTGCACTCACTAGTCCTTGGACAAATTCTCGAGCGGGACCCCTGCGGGTCTCTGGATCCCCTCTGACGGTGCCACTCTCGTCTCCAGCACTGAGTCTTGTGCACTCTGGTTGCCTTAGCCTCACCAAACTGTCAACCCAGTCTCCTCGACTTCAGGGGTCTTGCAGGTTTTGGTGGTGTTTTGATCCTGTGACACTACTTAGAAACACATCCAAGGCAGAGAACCGAAGCGACCACAGACCTCAGCTCAGTCACTTTCCGTTTCTCCCATCCAAGCACTAACCAGGCCCGATCCTGCTCTGCTTCTGAGATCAGTCATCTGTTGCTCATCAATCACTGTCCTTCTTTGTCTAGTCCCAGTGTTGTGAAAATCATTTTTGCATAGTTGGTGTGAATTTTTTATAGCTGTCTCAGGCAAAAAGGTAAATCCAGAATCTGTTACTCAAGTTTGGCTGAAGTCAGTCTAGTGATACTAATCTTTAAAATAAAAAATCAGGAAATAGAGTAGGAGAAAATACTTCTTAACTTGTTTCATGGGGTTAAAATTACTCTGATATCAAAACTTTTGATATTGATGCTTTTGAACAGTGGTGTTGGAGAAGACTCTTAAGAGACTGAAGCTGAAGCTCCAATACTTTGGCCACCTGATGCAAAGAACTGACTCATTAGAAAACACCCTGATGCTGGGAAGGATTGAAGGCAGGAGGAGAAGGGACAACAAGGGATGAGATGGTTGGATGGCATCACAGACTCACCGGACGTGAGTTTGAGTAAGCTCTGGGAGTTGGTGGTGGACAGGGAAGCCTGGCGTGCTGCTGTCCATGGGGTCACAAAGAGTCAGACATGACAGAGCTGCTGAACCAAACTGAACTGCTATCAGAACTAACTGAAGATGATATATAGAGAGAGAGGAAAATACAGATCAATTGTATTCAGGAATGTAAACATGAAAACTTTTAACAAAATAATAGATTATTAAATCCCATCAGTTCAATGGAGAGTTCTGACCAAATATGGTCCACTGGAGAAGGGAATGGCGAACCACTTCAGTGTTCTTGCCTTGAGAACCCCACGAACAGTATGAAAGGCTAAAATATATGATACTGGAAGATGAACTCTCCAGGTCGGTAAGTGCCCAGTGTGCTACTGGAGATCAGTGGAGAAGTAATTGCAGAAAGAATGACAAGACGGAGCCAAAATGAAAACAACACCCAGCTGTGGATGTGACTGGTGATGGAAGCAAAGTCCGATGCTATAAAGAGCAGTATTGCATAGGAACCTGGAATGTTAGGTCCATGAATCAAAGTAAATTGGAAGTGGTCAAACAGGAGATGGCAAGAGTGAACATTGACATTTTAAGAATCAGTGAACTAAAATGGTCTGGAATGGGCAACTTTAACTCAGATGACCATTATATCTACTACTGTGGGCAAGAATCCCTTAGAAGAAATGGAGTAGCCCTCGTAGTCAACAAAAGAGCCCAAAATGCAGTACTTGGGTGCAGTCTCAAAAATCACAAAATGATCTCTATTTGTTTCCAAAGCAAACCTTTCAATATCACAGTAATCCAAGACTATGTCCCAGCCACTAATGCCAAAGAAGCTGAAGTTGAATGGATCTTTGAAGACCTACAAGACCTTATAGAACTAACACCAAAAAAAGATGTCCTTTTCATCATAGGCAACTGGAATGCAAAAGTAGGAAGTCAAGAGATCCCTGGAGTAACAGGAAAGTTTGGCCTTGGAGTACAGAATGAAGCAGGGCAAAAGTTAATAGAGTTTTACCAAGAGAACGCACTGGTCAGAGCAAACACCCTCTTCCAACAGCACAAGAGAAGACTCTACACATGGACATCACCAGATGGTCAACACCAAAATCAGATTGATTATATTCTTTGCAGCCAAAGATGGAGAAGCTCTACACAGTCAGCAAAAGCAAGACCGGGAGCAGACTGTGGCTCAGATCATGAACTGCTTATTGCCAAATTCAGACTAAAATTGAAGAAAGTAGGGAAAATCACTAGACCATTCAGATATGACCTAAATAAAATCCCTTACGATTATACAGTGGAAGTGACAAATAGATTCAAGGCATTAGATCTGATAGAGAGAGTGCCTTAAGAAATACGGACAGAGGTTCATGACATTGTATAGAAGGAACTGATCAAGACAATCTCCAAGAAAAAGAAATGCAAAAAGGCAAAATGTCTTGGGAGGCCTTACAAATAGCTGTGAAAAGAAGAGAAGTGAAAAGCAAAGGAGGAAAGGAAAGATATTCCCATCTGAATGCAGAGTTCCAAAGAATAGCAAGGAGAGATAAGAAAGCCTTCCTCAGGGATCAATGCAAAGAAATAGAGGAAAACAACAGAATGGGAAAGACTAGAGATCTCTTCAAGAAAATTAGAGATACCAAGGGAGCATTTCATGCAAAGATGGGCTCAATAAAGGACAGAAATGGTAGGGACCTAATAGAAGCAGAAGATATTAAGAAGAGATGGCAAGAATACACAGAAGAACTGTTCAAAAAAGATCTTCATGACCCAGATAACCACGATGGTGTGATCACTCACCTAGAGCCAGACATCCTGGAGTGCGAAGTCAAGTGGGCCTTAGGAAGCATCACTATGAACAAAGCTAGTGGAGGTGATGGAGCATCACCAGCTCTGGGAGTTGGTGATGGACAGGGAGGCCTGGCGTGCTGTTGTCCATGAGTTCGCAAAGGGCCGGACGTGACTGAGTGACTGAACTGAACTGAACATTTAGTGAAATACATGCAAATCATTTATATTGAGAGTTTTTAAACAATGCTGAAAGAAATTAGAAGAGAACTAAATAAAAGGAAAAACATATGATGTTCATGGATTTTCAGACTCAATATCATTAAAATTTCAATCGTCTACAAATTGATCTACAGGTTTAACATAATCCCAGGCAAATCCTGGCTGACTCAGAAACTGATGAGTTGATTCTCAAACTTATTTAGAAATTTAAAGGACTTAAAATAGCCAAAGCAACTTCAAAAAGAATAAAATTGGAAGACTCACACTAAGTGATTTCATAACTTACTACAAAGTTCCTGACTTTGAGACAATGAATCTTAAAGAAGCTCAAAAGAGAAGGGGACTCAGTCAGCAAATTGTATTTCACCATCTGGATGAACATGGAGAAAATTAGCCACAACCCCATCCTTAGACCCCTACAGCAGGAATTCAAGATGAGTCATAAAAGCTAAAACTGTAAAACTTCCTGAAGAAAACAGAAATCTATTTTTATCCTTCTAACTAGAGAAGGTTTCTTAGAATGGATTTAAAAAGCACTACATGTAAAAGTCAACAAGTTGGGCTTCACCAAAACAAGACTCCTACACTGAATGGCACAACTAAGAGAATGGAAAAGCAAGTCAAAGACTGGGAGAAAATATTCGCAAAGCATATATCTGACAACGGTCTCATGTTCAGTACGTGCGATGAGTTTCCACAAACAGATAATAGAAAGGACCCTAATAAAATGAGCCAAAGACTTGGATACTTCTCAGAGGAGGATGTGGAATTTGCCAATAAACCCTTGAAAAGGGGTTCAGCATTACTCATCATCAGAGAAATATCAGTTAAAATCACCACGAGACACCATTCCACTAACCTCAGTAATATTTAAAATTTTGAGAGACCAAATGCTGGCAAGGTTGTAATTAACTGGAATTCCTACGTACTGCTGATGGAAGTCTAAAATGCTTGGATCACACTTTGGAAAGCTTGCAAAAATTTCACTCGTTATCTTTTTATTTCCCTTAAAAATATCCATCCATAAAAAATCTCACACAAAATATGATTCATAATCGCTCCAAACTATAAACAACACAACATTCATGAAGTAGATAAGCAAGTTGTGGTATATTACACAATGGAACATGACTCCACAACGAAAAGTATTAACTGGTTCTTGTAACTTCTTGTTTGAATTTTTAGAACATTATACTGAGTGGAAGGAGGCAGAAACAGAAGAGTTTATATCGGATGCTTCCATTTGTGTGAAGTTCAAAAGCAAGGAAACCTAACCTAAAATGATGGCAGTCAGGACTGTGGCTGATTGTGGAGGACGGAGACGGGCTTCAATTTAAGAAACAGAATCTTCTGGGGTGACTGACGGGTTCCATATGTTCATTGGAGTGGCGATTACAAGTGAAGGCATCACTTCCCTGTATGCAAGTTGTATCTCAAAAGTTGAAGAATAATACTAATATTGACAGAGTGTTTCTACTTAAATGGGCCTCCCTGATAGCTCAGTGGGTAAAGAATCCGCCTACAATGCAGGTGACCCTGGTTCGATTCCTGGATCGGGAAGTTCCCTTGGAGAAGGGATAGGCTACCCACTCCAGTATTCTTGGGCTTCCCTGGTGGCTCAGCTGGTAAAGAATCCGCCTGCAATGTAGGAGACCTGGGTTTGATCCCTGGGTTGGGAAGATCCCCTGGAGAAGGAAAAGGCCACTCACTCCAGTATTCTGGCCTGGAGAATTCCATGGACTGTATAGTCCCTGGGGTCACAAAGAGTTGGACACAACTGAGAAACTTTCACTTCACTTCTACTTAAATTGGATAAACACTTCTTTTATGACTTGAAGTGAAAAACATAATGGAAAAACACTAGGCAAAGAAACATGACCTAGTAGAAAAGGAAGAAAAAAGTTCAAGACTTTTCACAGCAATTTGAGAAACTTATTTTGTAGGAAAAAATCACACTACGATGATTCATGACTTCACTTTTAGTGCTGCCACAACTGAACATTACAGAAAGAACAACATTTTAATGGAAATGAAGTGTTCCCCATATGGAGCTGACCCCGCAGAGTGACCACAAAGCATCGGGGTGGTTTGACCTTTGATGCCTTAGTTGACCTGATGTCCACCACGATCTATGAACAAACCCATAGGCTTGAGGCTTTCCAGCTCCTCTGTCCTACAGCTTAATTGTCCTGTTCTATAGTATCAACCTCTTTCCATGCCCTTAAGAGGATTTGTGGGGTCTGTCTGCTGATGTTTAAGCCCTGCTAGTTCCTGAGTCTGTTTCATCTGAAATGAGAGGCATGCTAGCTGCTGCCCCTCCTACTAAATGGGAGAATTTCATCTCGTCCATTAGGGACAGTTTGTGCCCACACTGCACAGCATTTCCTTAACATTTATTCCCATCCAGCTTCATCTTGGCTCGGTCCCCGTGGAGTCTGGAACCCAACGTTGAGCCTTCGCCCAGTGCGGGGATTTTACCTGCTGTGCTGTCTGCTGGCCTGTTCAGGTAGACCACTGAGTTCTGCCTCTTCTATTCCCAGTGATTGACTCCATCCTCAGTGACTAGGTCTCATCCTCAGCCCCGGGCTCCCGACCTGAGCCAGGACCTGAACCCCCCTTAGGGCATCTTTGGTACCATTTCCTGATGTACCCCCGCCTTGACTCTTTCCTGCGGAGAGCGGTCACAGCTACTCATTTCCTCCCTCCCACTCTTTCCGTGCCGGGGCCACAGCGAGTTGAAATTTTCACTTCTGGTTTCTTCCCAGGTGTGGTTTCCCCCTTCCCTATAATCTGGGAAACTAATACCCCGGCCTTTTGGACCTGAGGCTGCCTGAATCATAAACGTGTTGCCCACATCGTAGTGGGTGACTCGAAGGAGTGTAGCGATGGGGAAGTGGAGAGAGGCCTCTGGCTTGTCCAGTCGCTGTCAGGAATATCCTCGGGTTCCCATCGCATCATCAACCCCAGCGAGCCACCAGGGAACCAGGAACACTGGGGTGGGGAGCCGGTCCCTTCTCCAGGGGACCTTCCCGACCCAGGAATCGAAGTGGGATCTCCTGCATTGCAGGTGATTCTGTATCAGCTGAGCTATCGGGGAAGCGCCGTCAACCCCAGAAGATCCCTAATGTGGGGATATATGGATGCCCTCCCACCACCTCCATCTCACAGTCTGGCTTTTGTGCTCCTTTTCTTTTTAAGTATGACTTGAAAATTCTTGGAAGACAGGAGAGGAAGGACAACCCAACTGTTTTGCAAACCTTCAGGACAGACAAGTTGGAAAGTTCCTCGAACCTTTAAGGGGCTATGATGGTTAATTGAGGCTTTGTTTATTTGTTTTTTTAAAAAAAGATCTCATCTTGTGGTTATTCATTCTGTCGTCAATGGCACGGTATTTGTTTTCCTGATAAAAGGAGATTTATTAGGACATCTATTCCTGGGCAGCTTAAAAAAAGTCTGGTAACAAAGAAGCTTTCAAAATCAGAAGTCAAGAAAAAAATCCTATGTGATTAAATGTACTTTGGCTAACAGATTTATTTTAATTTATGACTTTGTGAATACGTGACAGTACAGACTCATCTTTTCATTCTCTGTTGCATTATTGACTAATATAGGGCTTCCCAGGTGGCTCAGCAGTAAACAATCTGCCTGCCAAAGCAGGAGACACGGGAGATGTGGGTTCGATCCCTGGGTCAGGAATGATCCCTTGAAGAAGGAAATGGCAACCCACCCAGTATTCTTGCCTGGGAAACCCCATGGACAGAGGAGCCTGGTGGGCTACAGTCCGTGGGGTCGCAAAGAGTTGGACTCATGGCAATGACTGAGCGCAATGACTAACACACAATGAAGATGCATAGTGTAATCACGCCAGTCAAAATGTTGTGGTGGCTTAGTTGTACAGTTCACTATGAGTTGTATATTACTGCAGCTATCTCACGGTATTATGCAAGATTTACCTGAGTTTCTAGTGAGAACAAGGCCCCAGATGCATCATTATTCTTACGGAGCAGAATAATTGTTCTTCTTCCAGTTTCTGAATGGTACGGGAAGAGTAGCATATTCTTCTAAACAGTGCAGTTCAGTGCAGTTCAGTCGCTCACTCGTGTCCGACTCTTTGCGACCCCATGAACCACAGCACGCGAGGTGTCCCTGTCCATCACCAACTCCAGGAGTCTACCCAAACCCATGCCCATCGAGTCGGTGATGCCATCCAACCATCTCATCCTCTGTCGTCCCCTGCTCCTCCTGCCCCCAATCCTTCCCAACATTAGGGTCTTTTTCAATGAGTCAACACTTCGAATCAGGTGGCCAAAGTATTGGAGTTTAAGCTTCAACATCAGTCCATCCAATGAATACCCAGGGCTGATCTCCTTTAGGGTGGACTGGGTGGATATCCTTGCAGTCCAGGGGACTCTCAAGAGTCTTCTCCAACACCACAGTTCAAAAGCATCAATTCTGTGGCGCTCAGCTTTCTTCACCATCCAAATCTCACATCCATACATGACCACTGGAAAAACCATAGCCTTGACTAGACGGACCTTTGTTGGCAAAGTAATGTCTCTGCTTTTAAATATGCTATCTAGGTTGGTCATAACCTTCCTTCCAAGAGGTAAGCGTCTTTCAATGTCATGGCTGCAATCACCACCCGCAGTAATTCTGGAGCCCAAAAAAATAAAGTCTGACACTGTTTCCACTGTTTCCCCATCTATTTCCCATAAAGTGATGGGACCAGATGCCGTGATCCTAGTTTTCTGAATGTTAAGCTTTAAGCCAACTTTTTCACTCTCTTCTTTCACTTTATCAAGAGGCTCTGAAGTTCTTCTTGGCTTTGGTTATTAAATAATATGAATGCATGCTTTTCTCAAACATGTGTATATCACTGTCCCCAGAGTCTCACCTCCCAACTCCTCTTCAGAGCATTTCAGGTGGTCCCTTCCACATCAGTGGAACAGGCAGGGCCATTGGCAAGGTCACCAACAAGCTACTCTAGGGGCCGGTCCTCACTTGTCATCCTACTCAGCTTCTCCTGGCCAAGCTCCTGGGCTAAAACGCCAGTGTCTCCACCCTGCTGACCTCCCAGTCTTTCCTGATTCTCCCTCTAAACGCTGAGCAGGGCAGGCTCCCTTCTTGGTACTCAGTCCCCCCTGCACCTCCTGCTGCAGGGACCGAGGCAGCAATGTGTGTGAATAGCCCTGGAGGCTGCTGCCTTCTGAATCACCTCCAGCCTCCCCCATCCCAGTACAACCACCCCACAAGTGGTGCCAACGCAACGCTCCAGGGGCTCGGAGGCCACCCAACCCCGCCCATCCCCAGTCCCCACAGCAACCGGTGGGACCACCATTCTTTTAGTGCCGCGTGTCCAAAGCTGAGGCTGGATCCTTGGACGCCCCTCCTCCTCGTAACCTCACGTCTCATGATCAACTCAATGGTACGCTCTATTGGCCCAGCCTCCAACACAGGGAGCAAACCCCCTGCTGCCGTCCTGAGTGGTCACACCTCTGAGCAGCCTCCTGACCCCCGCGGGTCCCCTGCCGCTACAGTCAGCTCCTGACAACGGCCAAGCGGTCTCGGGAAAGCATAAGCTAAGCACATGTTTCTTCTTTAGAAAGTTCAAGTGCCTCCCTCCCGTAGTGGAAATCCATCTCAGACCCTCCCCTCCTCCCCGGCTGCCTCTTGGCCTGCCTTTCCCAGGGGGGCACCTTTGTCCCGCAGTTCTTGTCTCACTCTCCTGGCGCGGGTCCTGACGAAAGCTTGCACCCCGCTCCTACCTCGTTCTCAGGGTTCCCTCTGCTGGGAGCCTGGTTCCCCAGGTGTGTATGTACACACACTAGCAGCCCTGAGTTCCCCTGGGATGCACGGGCCGTGAAAGGCCCTCCAAGCTCCTCATTGCTCAGTGCCGGGTACCTGACTGGTGCTGCTTCATCACGCTCGTCAGAGATGGAGACAAAGACCTTCCTTACGTGGGTGCGGCCTGACCACAGTGGTTCCTGGCTGGGCTCGGAAACGTCTGGCATTCCCTATAGGAGCCCACACCCTGGTGTGGGGAAGGGCTGGATTAACCCAACATGGAAATCCTTCCTGTCCTTTGTAGCAACAGCCACGAAGCTTTCCCAGGCTGTCACTAGTGTCCTGTGGGTGCTAAATGCAGCATCTCTGGGTTTTACGGCAACTGGAAATGAGCAGCAGCTGGTGGGAAACTGGGGCGACGAGATCTCCTGGGACGCGGGTGCAGGAGAGAGGCCACCCCAGCATCACCAACACCGGCCAGGAGGAAGGGAAACTGACCCAAGAGGCTGGAGTGACGTGAGGGTAGATATTAGCAGATTTTAACGCTCAGTTGTAGACGAGCAAGGCTTTGTTTTTGTTTTCATCTTGCTATCACCTAGGAAAGAAAGAGCTGGGGTGACAGGTGACATTTAACCTTTGATTAAAGAGAAAAACTTTCACAAATCTAAGTGCAGGACTTTTTTTTAATGCCACTTACAAATGGAACCAACGGATTATTTCATTTAGAGAAATGTCTGAGACAGTGGTTACAAAAACAGATGAGGTGATTAGTGCTTATGTACAGACGTCCAGACGTAGCTGCATAAACATGGAAAGTCAGCTGCCACGGGGATGTTTTTAATTACATTACACAGAATCCATCTTTCCACTGACTATTTCTATGTTGATTGAATTATTAAGATTAATAAATCTTACATGAAGCTGAAATTCTCAGATAGTATGCAGTCCAAGACAACAAATATTGGTTAAATTATAGATTCCAATTTTGACTTATAAGGAGTCAATGAATGAATTTTATATATTTGATTTAGAAAATAAAACATGTTTTGAATATTCCAGCTGTAGAATTTTTTAAGCTGCTTAATAATCTTCAGTAACAATCTTTATCATTATCTTTTTATCTCAAGATAATAAGATTTGAACTTGAGTTTAAAATAACTGTTATGAACTATCAAATGAGATGTATATGTCAAACTCTGAAAGATTCAAAGAAAGAGTTACTTTCATCTAAGAGGAAGGATTCAGCGTATAATGGTGTTTGAGACGATTCTTTGGGAGGGTGACTGAGGCCAAAGTTACAGAGCAGACATCGCTTTGGGAGGGGAAGCACAAGCGTGGCAGTCAAAGGGTGCTTTGAGTGAGGACGTGTATGCCTGGGGGACAGAAATGCTGGGGGGGTAAGCAAGCGCAATCCTGCAATCGTGAGGGGTACATCTTTATGCTGGAAAACCCTGGATTCCCACTGTAGGAGTTTAAACTTGATATGGTAGATCAACATCTTAAGAAGCAGGTAAGCCATCTCCAGACTCTCTTACCTGTCTGCTGGTCTCATGCGAAGAACTCAGAAGCTGTGGGGCTAGAGAACCACACATTGGAGAAAGTCAGGATGCCAAGCACCGCATGAAGAAAAGATCCCAACAGGGTGGGAAGGACACTGAGCTTCCAGTTCACTATCACCAACTTTTTGTAACAATGAAATTTTATTACTGCAGCTGCCGTTACCCAAACCAACACAACACAGTGTTGCCTCATGCTCACAAGATGGCTGCTTCAGCTCCAGGCCTCTACACATGTTACCCACAGGGAGATGGAGGAAGGGACAAAAGGCTGAAATGGACCTGCTACCTGAGTCTCTCCTGCTTAAACAGGTCTCTTAGGGGGACTAGATCAGTCATCACTGAGGACACTGATTACATGGCACCACGTGCTGCAAGAAATATTTTAACCCAACACATTACCTCCCCAGATTCAAGGTTTGGTTGGATATAGACTAGAAAACTGACAGTGTTTAGCATAAAAACTAACATATGTAGCATTGTTTTCCCATCACCCCCTCCAGACCCATGAAGGAAGTAATGTGAGTAAGTCACAAAGGTATGTTGAAGTCACTGGCTGAGACGTAATGAAGACAGGCAATCAGAGGATGTGTGTCTTGCCCAGCACGGTAAAGTGGCGATTTGGGGTGTTGTTGCCCTGATTAGATTGAGAGCAACTGGAGGTCGGGGGCTCTGCCTGGCTACGCTCCTCACTTTTTCTTCCCTCCCAACAGCTAGTAAGTTTGTGGCAAACAAAGAATGAATATGTAATGAACAAACAGCTTGTGAATGGAGAGGAAATACAGGTGCAAAAGACCCTGAGAATCACAGCTGCGTGAATGGACTGAGGAACAGGAGCGATGACCGTGGTGCACATGCCCAGCTGGGCACACGCCCAGGCCCACACGTGCCTACCATCTCGGTATTTTCAGTTACACAAGACGAGGAGCCCAGAAGGAGAAGCAGGCCCCCAGGACCCAGCAGACGGACATCACCAGCCCTTCCACTGCAGTTCTGTCTGGTGTCTGTCTTTCTCTGCAGCTCGGCTAAGTGGCCTCGTCTCTGAGCCCAGCCCAGTCCCAGAGGTGTCTACACCGTCGCACTCAGCACTGGATCAGCACCCAGCTGGGTCTCCAGACTTCCTATTGGATCAGCCCAGCAGGCAACTGATGTTCAGACAGGAGGAGCCTAGAGAGAAGACTGAGGTATCCAGCTGACAGCTTTCACCTCCACCTGGCTGTAGAGATGAGAAGGATACGAGATCACCGAGAAAAGAAAGGAACACAGTCACAGTCTTGGCCACATGCAGGGCTGTGGATAAGAACCTAGTCCTCTGCCTCAGTGTCCACTACAGGGGCCACGGTCACCTGTGTATTACAGTTAACTGAAGCCAAATTAATTACAACTTAAAATTCAGCTTCTCAGGTGCACCGGACACATTTCAGAAGCTCAGTCTGTCAGCACAGGTGTGAAGCATCTCTACCATCCCTGAAGGTCTGCTGTACAGCCCTGGCTTCACAGACAAAAGAGGCCAAGCCGTTTCCTGCACGCGTGGATAATGTCCAAGTCAAGAAGGACGAGCTCAGGAATGGGCTCTGGGATTTTGGGGGTGTTTTCTAGTTCCTCCACCAGGAGACACATTGAGCACCCCTTTTCTGACCCTGTACCATAAATGAGCACTTGCTGAATGGCCCTTGAGGGGCGTTCAAATATAGGCAATGCAGAATTCTCATGAACGACAAATGTAGTCAAGGCAGTATTCCCATGAGCTACAACCTCAAGCTTATTTTTAAAAAAGGAACTTTGTTTTCTTTTCAACTTGAGTTTGATTTTCAACGGAGTCACAGTATCTCTGCAGCAGGAGATCTAACCTACTCACTTCCGAGTGAAAACTACCGAGTCACTGAGCCCTGAGTCACTGCCAGTTTGAACTCGGCTGATTCAGAGCTGTGCTCCTGTTTTTCCGCCCGGGGTGTGAGCTGTACGTTTCAAAGGGGCTTGTGTATCTTCTGTGTGTCTTCAGGGGAAGACAGGTCTGGTTTGCTCCAGTCCTGGATGCCACAGAGAGGAGTTCACACTGCCTGGTCTTTGATCATCAGCGTTCACTTCGGCCAAAGCTGCGAAACACCCTTGCCGGCCGTCCTCCTGGGCCCGGGAGACCCCGGTGACAGGAGTGACCCTGCTGCCTCCTCTTTGTCTCTCTGAGGGCCCGAGCAGGTCTGGGTCACTGCAGCAGGACTGTCTCGGTGCCTCTGCCTTGATCCCTTTGTCACCCTTTCTGTGCTGCGGCCACTGCACCCAGGCAGGCAGAGGGGCCTCTCCTGAGCCCTGCTTCCTGCTGTCCTGTCCTGGGCACCTCTGTCCCCCATGCTCAAGACCAGGGCTCCGCCACTTAGTGCGCAGCAGGGGTGGGAGGCAGGACAGAGGGGCCGGGCCGCTGCTCAGCGACTCAGCCCGGTACGAGCGCTTTCCCTGCCCCGGAGTCCTCTGCTTCCTCCTGCTCCTCTGCTCCAGAAAGACTTGCGTCCAGGCAGGGACAGTAGGGTAGTCTGCCTTTGCGACACCCATGACCCACACACTACGCTGAGCTTTGTTCCTAGGTTCACCGTGAGTCTCTTGGGATTTCATTCATCACCTGCCAGAGTTTTCAGAAGCTTGTGTTGGAACCCAAGAGTAAGAATCTGACTCTCAGTTTTAGAGGCAGTCATCCTGTGTCCTGCCTTCAGTGGATGCTTCCCGAGACCTCGGTGGCAGCCACGGACCCATCCAGAGAAAAGGTGATGGAGGAAGCAAATGGTACTGGGACGTGGAATTCATCAGGTTCATGCCGCACCCTCTCGGCCGCAGACGCCAGGCTACTAGTGATCTCTTTGCAAGCAGATTTGTGCAATAGCACTTAGCCTTATAGCCTCTGGAATAACCGGCATATTTTGTAATTCTCCTAGGTTGCCGGGGTCTCTGATGCTCTCTGTTCTGACCTGAAAATTCTCCTAACAGTTGACTGATCTGGGTAATTCTTCAGTTTAGGCCAGAAAAGAAATGTCAGGGGCTTCCTTGCTGGTCCAGTGGTTAAGACTTCACCTTCCAATGCAGAGGGTACAGGTTCGATCCCTGGTCAGGCACCTAAGATCCCACGTGCCTAGTGGCAAAAAAGCCAAAACACAAAACAGAAGCGATATTGCAACAAATTCACTAAAGACTTTAAAACTGGTCCACATTAAAGAAAATCTTAAAAAAAGAAATTTCAAATGAGATTCAAGATATAAGGTAATTATGAGTTGAAGACATCCAACCATGTAAATTGTTGTTAACACCCTAATATGGGTTTCAGTTCCATAAACATTTTGTACTCTACGTGTTCTCCACCATTTCACCCACATTTTCTCTATTGACGGTCTAGTCTAGCAACTTCAAAAATGCTGACAGATCAGTACCGAGAGTGAGAATTGAATGCATAGAAATTCACATATATCCATGCCCACAGAGACAGAACTGCTCGGATTTCTCTCATAACAGACTGCTACCAAAGTCATAATCAACGCCTCGCGAATGTCAGGCTTGCTATGTTGCCATAGAGTCCAACCTGGCTTTAGTCAAGATAAACAAGAATTATTGCTCAGATGACTTCTCAGAATCTTCAGACTTGGTAGAAATGACAAACATGACTAAAATATTAGGGACGTATTTGCACAGAGTGAGAAACTCTCCTTGAGTCAAGAGCGTCACTTGTTCCTCATGTCATAGTCGGCTAGTTCTCATGAGCGGCGCAGAGAGGTGGGTTATTGTACACATTTCAGCTCTGGGCTGTGGGGAAGGAAAGTAAAGTGAGCTTTCTTTAATAACTGGCATAAATTTCACAGTTTCCAAAAGCAAAATCACTGATGCATAAACATTTTCAAAATAGGATTTTTGTGTTTCTTTTTCCAGCAGCGTGATGCAAATCACTGGGCGAACCACACCATCTTCTCCCCCGCGGCCACGCGGGGTCAGGACACCTTTAGGGCACACTTACTGGTCATTCTTGCTTTCCTCAAAATAAACATGGAGCTCTCAGTTTTATTTTCTCCAAGTGGTGATTGCAAAGTCCTCGTCCAGATGTTCTCCTTTATAAGGATTAAAGAAGAAAAATTTGATAAAAATATATAAAGACTCTTGAGCGCACCCATCTGCTGTTTTTATTATTAAAATATCGCTATAAACAGCAAGAGCGGATATAAACAGCTAAATGCTCTCACCACCTCCACAGCTACGAACAAATGCTTTTTTCAAGATGATGTTATGAGGACATAAATTAACTGCATTTTGATAACAAAGATAGTTTGCTTTCTCTTCTCAGAGTGTATTTAGTGGATCATAAATTACCTCTTCTTTCTTCATCAGATGAGAGCAAACTATTGTTACAACTTGCTTCATTTCTTTTGGGTTTATCTGTCAGAGGTCAAACCATGACCTTGTAAAACACGACCTGAGGTGCCAAGGGGGCCTGTGGAGAAGGTTGGGAATGGAATCCACTGCAAACGAGACTCAATTCAACCCCATTTTGCCCGTGTGGCACCAGTTCAAAGCTCGCACCTACATTCTCTTTAAATTTCTATGGATATTTCATCTTTATGATGCTTTTCTCTTTTGTGTAAACTTTAGGAATTTGGAAACTGGAGTTTCAAAAAGACGTAAAGAGTACATGCTAATGAAATGCCTCCAGTCATAAGGGGGCCTCGTTTCACACAGTTAACAGCTCTATTCTGTACACAGAGTAGATTTGTTCTAATTTCAGATACATAATAACCCACATTCATAAAGCTCTTGGAACGTCATCATCACTAGTTGTGATCCATGAAGAAATAAAACCCTCTAGGACAGGTAGGACCACTTGTACAGTGGCAGCAGAAGGCATTTGGGACCACACAAATCCTAAGTATAATATTATAGACACATTTTCCAGGCTAGCTCAATATTAAGCCTTCATTTCATCCCAAGACATTAATAAGTTACAACTGAGAAACGCCATGATTATCACAGAAGGTCGAGAATGAAGCAGTTGGTTTCACGATCATGGTTCAATGAGCTCCCAAGGTCCCTGACCTTCAGGAGAGCAACAGGCAATTTCTTAGCCGTCGGATTATATTCCATCACTCACCTTACAGGGTTTTCATTTGTCGGTCATCGCCGCAGACGATGAGCCAGAGGGGATAAAAAAAGAAGCAACTGAGTCGTTTACTTGCCTCAAAATCAAACCAAATATTTGTTTGAGGTTCCAAATATTTAGATAATGTGCCCACTAATTTTTATTTTACTTCATGTTTTGCACATCCTTTTCCAGAGCCAAAATGCCCTTTCCTCCGCTTTATTTATTGATTTAAATGCCTTATGTAAAAGTAAACAGGAACAGATGAATTTTTTTTTTAAAGAAAACACTTTGGTTCTTATGTACCCAGTGAAAAACATTATTTTTCTCACCTTTCAAATATTTTTCTGTATATTTAGTTTTCAGCATCCCAAGTAGGTTGCACGGTTTGAGTTTATTCTGTTTGTGGTTCACTGAATTTTTGAATATATAAATTTTCATCTTGAACAATATTTGGGAAGGTTTTAGTTGTTATTCTTTCAAATAATTTTTCTCCAAACATCACTCTGCCCAACGCTGGCCCTCCAGTGCTGTGAGCGTGAGGATTCTGAGATTACCCCACAGCTTCCTTAGACTCTGTGCATTGTCTTCAATTGTTTTTTCCTGTCTTTCAGATGAAGTGGTTTCTATTCATTGAAATCTAGGTTCACTGACTTTTCACTCTGCCTCCTACATTCTACAAGCAAACCCGTCCGTGGGATTACTCACTTTTATCTGTTGCATCTCTTAGTTTTCAAATCCCCATTTCATAGCTTCTCATTTTCTCCTGAGAACTTCACTTTTATTCATTTCAAGAGTGTTTTACCTTGATCTCAAAGAGCATAGTTACAGTGGTTGCCTTCAAGTCTTTCTCCGATCATCCCAACATCTGGGTCACGTTGAAATCGGCATCTGTTGATAGTTTTTTCCTCTGAGTATTGGTCTTAATTTTCTGGTTCGTTGTACTTCAGATGATTTGGGATTGTATCCTGACATTCTTAACACTACACTATGATATTCTGACTCCTGTTAAAATCTCCCGGAAAATACTAAGTCTCGTCGCTCTTGTTTCAACAGGGAATCTGCTCAGTTGTCCTTCCCAGCTCCGGGGCCCCACTGGGCTTTCCTTCAGGGTCAGAGTTGCCTGTGAAGGTCTATTCATTCAGTGCAGCAGAGACAAGAGAAGGAAAAATAAATAATAAGGATTTTTCATACTCATCAAATACTGGGTCCTTTTTTATCAAGTTTAAGTCCTTTGGCCAGAAAGACAAGTTTTCTCTTAGATTTGTAGATTCTCATGTAGTCATTACTGTCAGAGCGCTAGGAATTGAACTACCAAACAAGAGGGATCATTTGATTCAGAGTTGAATAAAAAGCTATAGAGAAGTATAAAAGGCTTCAAAACTATGGGAAGATGATAAAATTATACTTCTTTTCAGATCATATAAAAATGAAAAGCTCCTTTATTGCAAAAGTTGCAAACATTTTTTGTAGCAAAGCAATAATAATATTTTTTTTTTCAAAATGTAAAATGATTGCACTTTATAATAGAAGAGAAAGCCATTCCCTTCTCCAGGGGGTCTTTCCAGTTCAGGAATTGAACCTGGGTCTCCTGCATTGCAGGCAGATTCTTTACCCTTTGAGCTACCAGGAAATCCTCCTTATAATAGAATGGAACGAACAAACAGATCAATATTTAAAATTATAAAGTTTTAACCTGATTACTAACACAGAGGAACCTCTATTGTCCTGTGTCACAGCTGGTTTGGGTAGCAACAGGTGTTACAAAATCGTGTACGGAACTGTATTTGTCATAAAAGTTGTGGGCTCCATGTCACACGTGCCCCATCATAGACAAGGGTGAGGATGAAGGGGAATTACATTTTCTGAAGACCTGCCAAGAGCTGATCACATAGACATAAACGTTCTTCGGTTAACTTTCAAACCAAATCTGTGAGGCAAAATGAAACCCAGAGCCATTCATGTTCAAACATAACATAGAACACAATCACATGCCCTGGGTTATACGGATAGCAAACCAGGGGCCACGATCTACAATCGATATTCCAGATCCAAATTCACTGACTTGAAAAATGCATGATATTTTAGTTGGTCTGTGACAAAAAGAAGCCAAGAAATGCTAAATCTATTCAACGTTAAAAAATTACCCTTCATGCTTAAAATCTATTCTTTCTGCTTTTAGCTTTTCTTTTCCCCCAAATGAAACAAGATGATAGGAGATTGGAGTGATCTCTTTAAAAAGTCTCCTTGGCAAATACATAAAGATGTGCAATGGCAACTGCATGTTTCCAATTTCAAATTTATTAGAAAATTCTGAGTTCGTGAAAATTCTAACCATATAACCTATTTCAAACTAAGATTTATCTCAGCTGACAGCATGTCTTTTTAGTTATCAAAATGCAAATGCCATAATTATTATTTCCACTGTATTCCGTAAGTAGAAACTCAAGTACACACATTCTTCTGAACTATGAGTCGGACGTTTAAAACTGCATCTCATTCCTGCACTCTGGGATGACCTTCAAACTTGCCAGAGGAAGAGCTCAAAACCACTGCACTAGCTTTGAATCATGATCACGTTTTCCAGAGAAATATTTTTAGCTTCTTCCAAAAGATAATGACAACTTTCTTAGTAGAACCATCTTCTCCACTTACAAGAATGCCACGTAACCACTGAAATTCCTAATCAGAAGATCAAAACCTTAAATCCATGTATCCGTTTCTGAAAGAAATGTGGATTCATTAAAAAATCCTTATAATGACCTAGATTTCTTTCTAAAAGGCAGTTCTGATAAGTCCTTGAATCAGCACGTTATTAGACTTGTAACCCTGGCTTTCCCCCCATTGCCTTAAAGCATGGAAACACTGCAGTTTTTCTCCACAGTGACAAAACCCTGTGTCACAGGGTCACCGGCAGAGGGTGGACTCACGACCTGGCCTGAACACTGTGCGTGGCCCTAAGCTCACTGGTGATGCACCACGATCCCCCAGTTCCACCAAGACTTCGCATTCATCGCGCTGCTACTTGTTAAATCAATTGAAAAACTAATGAAGACACAGACAACATTTTTGGACTTAAAGGAAAATTTTAGAATCACTTAGTGTATTTAGTTGCTTAGTCGCTTCAGTCGTGTCCGACTCTGTGTGACCCCATAGACGGCAGCCCACCAGGCTCCGCCGTCCCTGGGATTCTCCAGGCAAGAACACTGGAGTGGGCTGCCATTGCCTTCTCCAGTGTATTCATGGCTTCCCAGGTGGTGCTAGTAGTAAAGAACCCGCCTGCCAATGCAGGAGACATAAGAGATGCGGGTTTGATCCCTGGGTGGGGAAGATCCCCTGGAGGAGGAAATGGCAACCCACTCCAGTATTTTTGCCTGGAGAATCCCGTGGACAGAGAAACCTGGTGGGCTACAGTCCATGGGGTCACAAAGAGTCAGACAAGACTGAAGCGACTTAGCATACTCATGCACCCAGGCACAGTGTATTTTAACTTCAGAACGAACCAGTCTATTCATGCTGATTGCAAGCCTGTAACTTGTGAGAACTGAACAGCTGAGAGCTGTCTGCCGGCAGGAACTAGGATTCTGAGGGTGTGTGTGGGTGTCTTGGCAGCCTCCTTGACCTGAAGGCTGATTCTGAGACCATTGCCACTGGACTTTGGTCTTTGTAACTCATCAGACAGTGGGTCTCTCACCTATTCAGAGGTCTTTGAGTTTTCAAAGGATGTACTCAGAGAACTTTCTGGTGTAAAAATGGAGAAATGAATTTAATTTTTTTTTCAGAGCTTGCTCATCTTCATTCAGCCACAGCCATTTTGCTTTTGGTCTTCCATGGAATGTAGGTTGAACTGGAAAATATTTGTGGTTAGGACAAATATGATTTTATTGGCATAATAAACAAGACATCCATCAGGAATGCTTTGGAACCGTTAGTGTTTAAACTGCTCTTCACTAGGCTTTTACCTACTTGAATTTAATCTTCCTTCTGAGCCCCTCCTGACTCACATTATGCTGGAAACCCTGGACTCCTTTCCATCACTGCAGTTTCTCCTTCCCGTGTAATAGGTGTTTGCTCAGCTAGGTGACAGGTAGTGCAGTGGTAATGAATCTGCCTGACAAGGCAGGAAACAAGAGACACGGGTTTGATCCCTGGGTTAGTGAGATCACCTGGAGAAGGGAACGGCAGCCCCCTCCAGGATTCCTGCCTGGAGAATCCTGTGGACAGAGGAGCCTGGTGGGCTGCAGTCCATGGGGTCACAAGGAGGCAGACACACCAAGTCCTGAGCATGCGAGCACACACGTTTGGATGAGACAGCTGATGGCAGCCAGATCTGAGTATCAGCTCAGAGGACACACCGGCTGAGTGGTTGTCCTGCGCGGGCGTCTGTCTGCTGCGCCGTCACGCGGGCAGCATCTCTCACCTTCTCGCAGATGTGGCAGTGCTACCGCAGCGTCCCTCCGTGGACCAGAGCCGGGCTCCGGGGGACGCAGGCCTGGGTGCCGCTCTCGTGGAGAAGGTGGGTGTGTAAGGAGATCTGAGGGTTGGTGGTCATCCTGCGCGGGAAGAAGGCCAGCACACCTTGCGTTGGGGCTTTGGGTGGGAGTGGAACCTGATGCCAGGAAAAGGAGGAATTCGCATAGTTCTCTGTGCCACTTCTTCCTGCCCCTGCTTGAAGCTTCATGACAATATACATCACCCACACGAGGTTTGACGGGAAGGGTTATTGATTGGTGCATGGCGGTAGGACAGGGAGCTTCGTGCTGGGGTGTGATTGATGGAGACAGGCCTGGAGGGCCCCCAGCCGTCTGTGAGTCGGGCGGTTGGAGCCCAATGCCCTCCGGCTCTGAGGGGCTGGAAGGACGTGGTAAAGCTGTGGTTGGTGACGGGTGGGAGAGATCGGCTGCAGGCTCCCGCGGGGCCGGACCCTTCTGCCCAAGGGGTCCCCCCTCAGGAGGCTGCAGTCCTTCCTGCATTGGTGCCGCTTGCAGGGCCAGTCCCTCCGGGGAGCCCGCAGCCCCTCTGGTCCGGGAGACACCTTGCTCCTCTCACCAACCTTACTCCCTGGGTTGGTGGCAGGATAGCTGAGAGGGGTCAAGGAACTGATGCATCAAGAGCGCCAGGCGTGTGGTGAATTGAACTGTGCTCCCGAAACCTGTGCTCCAGTCCAACCTCCAGGACCTGCGGCTGTGGAAGCAGGGTCTTTGCTGATGTCAGATGAGGTCGCTGGGTGGGCAGGCATCTGGTGCAGCCGGTGTCCTCGTAGGAAGAGGAGATCAGGACACAGGCAGGCGAGGAGGGACGACGCTGGGTGGAGAGCGGGCGGGGCTGGAGTGGTGGGCCGCCGGCGGAGGGGCGTGCAGGGCCGCCGGAAGTTGGAAGGGCAGGAAGTGGGGGGAGTGGACACCTCGGGTCAGACGGCTCACCTCCTGAGCTGCCAGGGGGCAGCCCCCTGTGGTCCTGAAGCACTCAGTTGTGGTATTGGTTACTGCAGCCCCAGGAAACCAGTACAGGACGTGAACCTCGGACTGAAGTTTGGAAGGATGGGGGCAGAACTGCCCCGCGTCCTCCTCTTCACTCACCACACAGCTTCCACGCTCCATACTGGGTCACTGTATTCATCTGGAATAACTTTCAAATGCTGAAGTTATTGGTAGTTTGTTATATTTTCTTGTTGTTCAGTCGCTATATCATTCCAACTCTGCGACCCCATAGACTGCAGCATGCCAGGCTTCCCTGTCCATCACTATCTCTCAGAGTTTGCTCAGACTCATGTCCATTGAGTCAGTGATGCCATCCAGCCATCTCATCCTCTGTCGTCCCCTTCTCCTCCTGCCTTCAATCTTTCCCAGCATCAGGGTGTTTTTCAATGAGTTGTCTCTTCCCATCAGGTGGCCATCGTACTGGAGCTTCAGCTTCAGCATCAGTCCTTCCAATGAGTATTCAGGGTTGATTTCCTATAGGATTAAGTCATTTTTTGTTCTAAATGTGCATTAAAAAGTATGTGGACTTTTTCTCACTTGGTTCAATAAAATGTGTGTGTCTAAGTGCATTCCAGATGGATGAAATTCCTCTAGTAACAGCACTATTTGTGAGTGTCATGTAATAACCAACCAAGGATCTCTTAAAACAAATAGCTAGAGATGTTTATTGAGCTAGTAGAGTTTGGGTTCTTTTCTTTCTCATGTGAAGTACCTTTTTGATAGGACTGGCAATTTAAACCTCCCTCCACCCTGACCCAAGTTGAGTCAATGAGACTGCAGATTTCTTGACTGAAGCCTCTGGACTCCAGCATGCATTGAGCTAGGTAATTAAGAAAGTGTTTTCCCCTTAGTGTTAAGACTGGGGTTTCCCTGGTGGCTTAGACAGTCAAGAATCTGTCTGCAATGCAGGAGACTCTGGTTCAATCTCTGGGTCAGAAAGATGCCCTGGCGAAGGGAATGGCAGCCCACTGCAGTATTCTTGTCTGGGAAATCCCATGGACAGAGGAGCCTGGCAGGCTGCAGTCTATGGAGTCGCAAAGCGTCGGACACGGCTGAGCAACTAACCCACTCAGTTAAGACTAAAGTTTAAACAAGTGTTTCTCACTGACTGTCACTTATTTTGAGTTACAACAGGCAGACATCTTTTGGACCCATGTATTTCAATGGAAGTTTCTAGAATGCTGTGTTTTGTGGGAGCTCAGAGAGGGCTGAGCTAGGATGTTGTCTGGTTTTAGTTCTGAAGGCAATCGGCAGGAAATATTAACTTGTCTGCCTCTTCTTTAAATCAGGAAAACAGCAACCATGAAATTTCTCCTCTTTCTCATCTCAAGAAATCTCTGTTAAAATAAATATAGCAAATCCCCACCTCCACGAAACACCAAAGACCCTTGGGAGTGATGGGTAAGTCGGGTTCCTACCAGAGACAGGAGAACTGAGTTGTCCATTAAGGTCAGAAAAGGCTGAACCCAGCAGGCTCTGGGCCTGGTGGCCGAGACCCAGGTGTGCGTGGCGCTGGGGGAGGAGTGGTCCCCAAGGGAAGCGCTGAGAGCTGGACTTCTCCTGGGAAACGCGGTGTGACCGAGAGGCCCCTCCCGCCCCTGCAGCCTTGGTCACCGGTCAGACCGGTCATGCGCCCAGCCTCCCAGGGGGCAGCTCCTCGGGCCTCAGACTCAGGCGCTGGTCTCCGGAGCGGCCTGTGCGGTGTCTCCTGTTTGATGAGCAGTGTCTCTGGGTCTCCCCCGTCACAGGTTCTGTCCTCTGTCTAGTTCTGACCGAGGTCGTTGGTGCGATGGCCTCACACTTCTTTGCAGAAGAGGAATTCTGCTTAATGTGTCTTCTATGTTTTAACCTTTTAAGATTACTGTAAAATTGTCTCATCAGGTCTAACCAATTCCAGAGGTGATTTCAAAATATCCTACAGTATTTTGTTTCGAGTTTATCTCAGATCGGCTGGTGCCGAAAGCAGCTACATTTGTCCGATCGCCCCAGGAAGCAGCTCGCTTCCCACTGAGCTTCTGGGCACCTAGCTTGCTTTCCTGCGACTGTGTTAACCACCCCCTCTTCTCCCTGTCTTTTCAGCACGTCTTTCTGATGGTCATCAGCTTTGGCACAAGGGGAGACAGGATCACAGAAGCTGCACTCGTCAAGGATGGTCTGGGCAGAGATGCTCAAGGACGACACGCCTAAAGGTACATGAAGGGTGTCTTTAAACACACCTAGAGAGGTGAGGCCGGAGGAGAGAACTTTGTGTTTCTAACTGGTCCCTGGGTCCTGCCCCCCAGGACGCCCCGCAGACTCGGAGCGGACTGCACAGTGGCCACGGGTGCCCATGAACTTGCAGTGTTTGCAATTACAGCTCTCAGGAGTGGACAGGCGCTGGGGGGTGGGGGGCCTGTCGGGGGCTCAGAGCCTTGAGATCCTCCCTGAGAATGAGGGGTGACAGAGCTTGCCCCGCACAAGAGCAAGGCACTCGGCATCCTTCACACGCTCCCGGGGAAAGGAAGGCACGCGTGGCCTGTTTTGCTGGAGACAGAGACAGAGAAGGAGACAGTGAGACCCGATCCCAGGAGCTAGACTTGGTGTGGCTTCTGTAAACTGACAAACAGGCAGCTTCTGTGGCTCAGGAATCCCTTCTGGCCAAGCCCCACCACCTGCTGTTCTGAAGAACTGCCCTGCACACCCCCACTCACCCCAGCTGGAGGGAGTGAGGACGCGCTGACCGGTGACCCTGCCTCGGCCCCTACCAGGTGGAGCCAGGCTCGTCCTGGCTGGGCAGGTGAGGCCCCCTGCCCCTCCGCAGGGGTGGCCCTGGCCGCCCACCACTCCTCCCCACAGCAGAACCCCCTCCCCACCCCTTCTATTCAGTTCAAGCCCCAGGCCCAGGTCAGCCTCTGGGAGCCTCTGAGTGCAAGCAGGGCGGGCTGATCCCTGGGTCCCATCTCTGGGGCCCTGCACAACTATTTGCGTGTGAAATGAGAAAACGCGCCCTCTCGGCACAGCCTGCAACTCTTCTCCAGGTGATCCTGCCATAGACACCACTCCAAGGCCAGCCTTCACCGCTCCCAGCGCCGAGGAGGGGCATCCATCAGGAGCAAGCCTCGTGCCCTTCACGAGGTCACGAGGGCCGCGGAGGCGGGGTCCGCCTCCGTGAGCCGGGAAGGGCCGTCAGCTCGAGACGGGACCAGGCGCCGGAGCCTCTGCCCCTCGTTTCTCGCAAGGTCACCGGCTCTCCTTGAGGGGACGGTTGTGTCGAGAGGACAGACGCTTGCAGGGGCGCTTAAAGGAAGGAGCCGGAGACCTGCCCCCCCGCGGAGCGTCCTGTGCGCCACCCACTTCCCACTGCCGAGCTGCTCCCTCGGGCTGTGCCCTCCCCTTCCAGGAGCCCAGGTGCACTGGGCCCCAGCTGCCCGGCCCACACCCATGGCTGGCCTCGACTGCCCCTAAACAGAAGGAGAAATATTAAGGGGGGAGGGCCCACCGAAAAGATGTGTTTGCTTTTTTCCACTAAAATCATATTGGGTTGAAGAGGAGCAATTATGGAAAACAGCAGGGAAGCGAACTTTTCTTGTGACCGTTCCCATGGTTCTCCGAATCCCCCCCAGAGGAACTGGCAGTGCCCACGGAGGCACAGAAGCTGCTAAAATCCCGGGTGGTCTGAGTCCAGCCTCATGGCCCCCAGCGTTCTGAGAGTGACTGCATGTGTGGCTGTTACCAGCACAATTTGGGGTTTATGTAGTGCGGTTTAATTCACAAAAGAAAATTCCTTTAATCAGGCAACAGGAATGCTGTCCTGCTCGGAGTGCACCAGGGGCCCACTCTGATGAGCCTGGTCGTGTCGGGGGCCAGGGGGGTGTTAGGACCCCATTCCAGGCCTGCCGTGCGACTGGAGATGCTGCCGTGGCCACCATCCCCTCCTGCCTTCGCTGCAGGCCAGTCACCTGGGAACCTGCTTCCAGCAGGAACACACACCTGTGTGGGACCCCCACCTGTGCCTGTGGGGGCCCCCCACGGGTCCCCCGACAAGCAGAGCCGGCCTCCTTCACTTGGGATCTCGGGTGGTGCCTCAGCTTCCCCCACAATGTGCTGGGAGGCAAGGGGTTCTGCCTGGGGTCAGTGAGGTGTGGGATGCAAGACCTGCCCCTCCAGGGGTGCCCGCGAGTGCAAGCCCCTGGCCAAAGGGCAGCTGTCACTGTCAGCTGCCCCTGGAGAAACGTATCAGGTTGCTGGTGCCTGTCGGAAACGCACTCGATGGACAAAGCCGCCCCAGCACCTGGGCTGTGACGGCGACTCACCAGCATCCTGAGCGCCTCCGAGAGGAGCCGCTCGCTTTGTGTTTGTCACAGGCTTGCTGTTAGACAGTGCTGCCCCCTCAGGGTTCCCCGAGGGCCGACCTTGTGCCCCCCAGAGGGAAGGCTGTCTGCACGGCCCTGCAAAGTCAAAGGGGGGAGGAAACGCACCGTTCCAGGCAATTGTCCGTCGTTTCCACAAAGAAAACGATTTCTCGAAACCCTTGATTGGTAGGATAAAGGCAATGACCTACTTTTCTGGTAGGTAAAGAATAATGACGATAATACAATAAATAGCAGACAGGAGGAAAAGTGGCTTCAGGACTGGAGTTCGCAAAGTATTTGGAAGCAGCGGTGGACAGCAGAGGGGAGCGGGTGGGAGGACCCTTCAGGAAAGGTCCACTCTCCCAGCCCCATCCTCTGAGGGCTCGAAGGCATGTGGACAGCTGACTGCCGCCCACTGGCCCAGGAGGAGTTCCCTGGTTGTCAAAGCTACATCCATGTTAATTAATCTCTCAAAGACGGGTTTAGGAAAAGAGATTAGAAATCTGCACTTTGTTGTTGAAGAATCTGGATTTTTAATAGACAAAAGCCCAGCATTTTAGACTCGCCCTTGTTTTGGATCTACCTTAGGGACTAAGCTTAGCAGCAGGAGGCAGGGCAGGGTGTGTGGAGACACACTCGGGCCGTGCTCTGGGACTCCAGCCCCGGACATGCACCTACCCTCCAGGCGTTGCTTCCTCGGTGCTCTCAATGGACGCACCTGCTGGAACACTTTGGGCCCAAAAGAGTGTCCAGCGGAGGAGGACGTGGTCCTTTGGTTCCCTCCCCGTGTCCCCAGGCTTTGTCCATCTCTGTGGAGCATCCACTCCCAAGAGCCTGACCCGGTGGGACGTCTCTGCTGTCAACGCCCTTTGTCTGCCCAAGAAGGGGGCTGGGGACTGGGAAGTGTTTCAGCTTCTCCATCAGTCGTGGACCCTTGGAAGCAATTACATGCCCAGCAGGGTCAGGGAAGAGTGTGTGAAAAGTGTCAGGTGGCAGGCAAGGCTGGCCTGGGCCCCTGGGGGACGGGGTGCCACCTCAAGTTGCAGAAGGACCCCAGTGAGCAGCAGTGGGTGACTCCTGTGGACCCTAACCTGCGACTTACCAGCATTCTGACCGACTCTGAAAGGAGACACAGCCCGGGGTTCCCGTGGCACCCCGTGTGCCGGAACAGGTTCCTCCCTGAGCCTCAGCATGTGCGCTCCTGCAGGACACACCCCAGGGACACCCCTGCACCCTTTCTCCCCGTGTGACCCCGGGGGGCTGGCCTCAAGCCTCACCTGCGTCAAAGGGGCCTGAGGACTGTGCTCAAAACATGACTCAAGGTATTTCCCCAAAGCTTCTGAGTGATGTCTTCACCCAGAGAAGGACAGGCCTCCCAGCACACCTGCCACCCCAGAGCCCACGGGAAGGGGTGCTGCGCCTGCAGCTGGAGGAAAGCTCTGGGTCCACAGCATTGTGCTAAGAGCCAGGGGAAGATGCCCGCTCCCCCCAGGGACTGGGGTCCCGAAAGTGATGGGGCTTTCGGCCCAAGGTCTAGGGTGGGAATCGGGGACCATGAACCAGGCCGTGCGGTCTCCGTGGAGGTCAGAGGCCCAGGGCCCAGTCTGTCGCTTCCTCCCTCACCTCCTGCAGTTCCGGGCAGTGTCAGCGACTCTGGGGCCCTTGTGGACGCCTGAGCCCCTTCCCTGCCTCCGTCTTCACGTGGCTTCTCCCTGTCCCTGCAGCCAGACCTCTGTTTACAAGGACGGGGTCACAGTGGGTTGTGTGCTTAGTTGCTCAGTCGTGCCCAGCTCTTTTCTGTCCCGTGGACCGTAGTCCACCAGGCTCCTCTGTCCATGGGATTCTCCAGGAAGAATACTGGAGAGGCTTGGCATTTCCTTCTCTAGGGCTCTTCCAAACCCAGGGGTCGAACCCGCGTCTTCTCCGTTGGCAGGCAGCTTCTTTACCACGGAGCCACCTGGGAAGCCCCGTTTTGGGTTATGCCCACCCTGACAACCTCACCCTAACTTGACTCCCTCTGCAAAGGCCCCATTTCCAAATAAGGCTGTGTTTCTGGGCTCCAAGTTTCCCACCGCCACACGCCTTTCTGGGAGACATAGCTGGATCCCAGCACGTGTGCAATGGCCCTGCCTTCCAGCCATGGTCTCAGCAAGCCTCCCGAGTCCTGCACACGCCTCTCCCAGAGCGGTCTGAACTTCCATTAAAAACAAGGAAAAATATCACAGAAGGAAGCATGTTTGTTCTGTAATGGTTTACCTCTCATAACAGACAAAATTATGCAAAGTAGCTGAAATGTTCCCTTTAGCAGCAATTTGTGTGAGATACTGAGTTCAAACTTTCTTGCAAGCACTTCTGACTGGTGGCCTTTGACCCCATAACACTTTAGGATTCGAGAAAACAACCGTCAGCTTTGGGGAGTTGCACACAGACTTCGCCCTGTGGTTTTAAACAAACAGGAACTTACAAGTCCAACCGAGGAGCGGGCCGCTCTATCACGGGGCGACCGCAGATGGGGCTGCACTGCTCACAATGCAGCACCGAGTGAAAAACAAACAGTCTCAACCTGTGTCTACAGAGTAATCCCCAGTGTGTAAACATACATGTAAAACCTGAAAGAAAACACACCGACTGCTAACCCAAGTGCTCTCTGGGTGGCACCAATGCAAGCCATTTAAATTTCTTCCATACACGCTCCTGTATTTTCTTAATTCTCTACAGTAAATAGAAATTATATTTATATAGAACAAAAAGGCAGGAAGCATTATTTCAAAATAAATACAGGTTATTTCCTGACAGCCACAAAAGATGGGGAACCAATCAGAACAATTTTGCCTTTGATGGCTCTTCAGGACACGCACGTTCCGTGATTGCCCAGGGACAGAAGGGCCCTGATGCCACGCGGTGGGAGCCAAGTTGAGAAAGATCAGAGGAAAAGGGACTCTGGAGCCATCCTGAAGCGCTTTTTCGTTGCGTTTAAGTGTCGCCTGAGGGCCGTGAGCCTTGGGGGCTGAGGGACACAGCGACATCTCCCGCGGCAGAGGTGATAACGCCGGTCCCGGAGCCCTTCCTGACTTTTAGGACCCTCATCTCAGAGCTGGCCTGCAGGTGCCACGGAAGGCAGAGCTCACAGGGGCTCATGGACCAACCAGGGCTCCTGGGAGGGTGTGCTCAGCCGCGGGACCGGTGTCCACACTCCATCCAGCCGGCTCTCCCCTCCCTCAGTGCTGCCCTGGCTCCAGGACGACGCTCCAGCTTCAGCAAGAAGCCGGAACATCCCCATGAGCTCAGAGCCCGAGGGTCCGGGGCGCCTCAGTCCACAGGGACCCGCTGACCTCTCCAGCGTCGATGTCCATGGGGTTTTGTCATTTTCCCTTTGAAGGGCTTCTGTCCTCTCAACGCAGAACGCCGAGGCTGGAGCTGGCTGGGAGGGCCGGAGGGAAGGCCGGAGAGAAGGCGGGAAGGCCGGCCTTGATCAGCGGGTCAGTGTCTGTGCAACGGTGAGACCCTCCCTGCCCCACCGGCACCACTCCATAAAAAGGAAACGCTCAAACTCTGATCCCTGCCACGCCGGCCACTCGCCACTATGAAGAAGGATTACAGATACAAGTAGACAACTGAACTATCTTTAAAATGTGGACAAATAAATCTTGGTTGTTTTGAATTCCAGGCTGGCTCTTCAACCTCCTAGAGAAAGGTGGTTTTCTGAGATTCAAGGGCTGAGGGCTGTGCCTCGAGGGGCCAAGAGAGCATTGTCTCTGGCCCTTTTCTACCAACCATTATAATTTAGAAGTATTCGCAAACACCCCTAAATTAATAGAGTTTAAAAAAAATCAAAACTTCAAAGTGAAAACCAGGGTTCTCAGTTTTAAAAATAGAATTTTATATGCTTCCTTCATCTTTCATATCTGATTTAAAATAACGACGTCACACAAGGGAGTTACAAGGTCTGGAACCTCAGCTCCCGGGTCCGGCTCTTGGGCATAGCTCTCTGTGAGTCTGCGGCAGCTGGCATGGGGCACACTGCCCCCAGGCTCCTCCGGGAGGCCCACCGTGTACCGTGTGGGAAAAGAGAATAAGCTTGTTTGAAGCTTCCTCCTCGTCATCTCCATCGTCAGCATCATCAACGCCATCAACAAGTGCCAACCACTTACCGCCTGAGCCTCACACAGCTCTGTGTAAATGCAGAAGCTTAGAAAGGTGAATTAGGATGGCGAGGTTCTGCAGCCACTGAGACCTGGCCTGTCTCTCTCCATCACCTAGAACTGAACCACGCCACAACGGTCATCCTGCAGAACGTCACCCGCACGTGGCCAGGAAGCCTCACTCTCCTTCCTGCCCAGTGGCATCTTGTGAGCACAAGGACCAAGCCAAGGAGGCTTACCCCTGCTTGCAGAGGTGATTTTGTGTAGTCAGGCACTCACTGGGCACAGTCCTAGAACGGCTTGAACTGTAAGTGATGGTTGAAAACTGCTCCTCCAAATCCTGGGGCCACTGCAGGCCTGGGGTGCTCGGGGTGGGGGCAGAGAGCACGTGGGGGCATCCAGCCCCACCCCCTCTTCAAGCACTACATCCTCTGGGCTTTCTCCCTGGATTTAGCTCGGAAAGAGGATATCATGGCTAAGACGTTTGAGAAACACTGGGGGTGATGGTGTTCAGAGTCGTTTTTTATTTTGGGATTTGATCATCGTGTAGCTGGTTTTTTAGATGTCCAGCAGCACGGGTTTAACATTTTGCCAACCACAAATACCTACGCTGGCCTTTAGCCCGCTACGTGGCCATGAAGCGTCCGCAGTGGACGTCGCTCTGATCTATGTGACACGGCAAGAGGGCTCAGGGCAGAATGGACACACTGGGCAGCCACCCTCACAGGTGACCGGGGCGGACAGTGACTGAGGTCTTAGTTGCCTGGAGTGGCCTAGAGGGAAGAAGAAAATGTTTCCCTCTAGAAAACTGTGCAGACAGAAAATGCAAAGCTTCGGATGGTCTTTGAAATGAAAAGGTATAGTTCGTGATGAAATGAGCAAAGCAGGGAGAGACTAGAGACGGGTAGGAAACCACGACTCTGGCCAAAGTCTCTTCCTCTCACCAGGGATGATGGGCCTCGGCGGGACCATTTTCCTTAGGCCTCTGCAGCCTTGTTGGCGCCCAGAGAGCCTCCTCTTCCTGCTTCAAAGGCGGGCTGGTCCCTGAGGACCCCTTGGCTCGGGTCTCTTTCAGCCACCTCTCTCCTCCTCCTGGCAGCATGGTACCGCTCCCACCCGCGTGGGCAGCTCCTCCCCAAGGGACGTGACAGCCGCCTCAGGGCGCACAGTCTGTGTTCCCCCTGCCCTGAACCACCCGGGGGGGCCGTGAGCCAAGCAACAGCTGAGTGTAAAGGGAGAAGGAGGCCTGTCCTCCCCAGCAGATGGGTCACAGGAAGGTCTTCAAGCCGTCGAGGCCCCTGAAGGTCCCAGGGCGTCTGTGACAGCCGGCTCCAGTACTTTCTCCTGAGGCCGCCCCTGTATCTGTCGGCCTCGCATCCCGCAGGGACTGGCGTGTTGTGCTCGAGTTGTTGCCTGAAAGAGACACGTGAGGAGCGGGAGCCCAGGCATCCACGTGGGCAGATCAGAGCCAGGCCCCCGCCAGCCGCACTCAGGCCGCCTGGCCTCTCGTCCACGCAGGCAGATCAGAACCAGGCCCCCCCCAGCCGCGCTCAGGCCGCCTGGCCTCTGGGAAGGCCCCCTTCACCCGTGCTTAGGCCACTGGGACTCCCTGCCCCCAGGTGGGAGCTCCCCCAGCCCCAGGTTTCCGGGAGTGCAGCTGCCCGCACGGGGAAGAAGCTGCTAGAAAACAGGTCCAAGTCCCTCCAGATACCCTGGCAACACCACATAGTTCCATGAAGCCGCGTCCGTTTGCAGATGTTGGAAGGGCTTTTGGAACATAGATCTTTACCTACTCTGAAATTTCAGAACATATTTATCCCAAAACCTGGTGTCTTCAAGGTCTCATTTCCATGAGAACATGAAAGCATGGACCTTGCCTCCCCTTGCACCCCTTCTCCCCTGGGTGTCCCCACATGTCCTGCGGGACCTCGGGGACCAAGCAGACGGGATGGCTGTGGACCTCTGACGTATGTCCTGGGGAACAGTCTCCTCCCCTCAGAAAATCGTGACCATCCGGGTGCTGAAGCCTGGACCTTCTCCAAGCGTCACTTTCTCAGGACATTGCAAGGGAGGGCGGCTGCTGCCCACCCTCTGCTTAAGCCCTTCTCGTGCCCATCCCGCCGAGAGAGCACGAGGCCCCCTCACCCCAGCAAGGCTCCTCCTGCGGGTCTTGGGACTCTGTCTGACTCCCACACCTTGTCAGTCACACTGGGCTGCCCGCTGCTCTGGCAGAGCCAGGCTCGCCCTGCCCCAGGGCCTTTGCACGTGTTGTCCCTGTGCCTGGAGCAGCAGGAAATGTGGGCTTGCCATCTGGGGCAGGCGTGGGGGATGCGGGGAGCGGGATGCAGCCCTGGTGCTTCTGTAAACTAGCCCCCTGCCCCCACATTCCTGCCTTCACCCCATGGTTCTCACCAGCACCAATGTATCTTGTCTGGGATGTTGTTTGTCCTTTATTTCTAGCACGTAAGCTCCTGAGGGGAGGAGAGCTTCGCCCCCCTCCCCCGTGCCCAGGGCTGGAGTGGAGCGTGCAGGCCAGGAATCTGCTGACTCAGCGGAACTCTCACCGCCAGCCCCCACCCCCACACTGTGCCTTCCAGCACACCAGAAACTTATCTTCCTGGCGTAGTGACTCACAGAGGAGACGCAGCCGGAGAGGTCCTCGAATTCAGGGGCGCTTGATATCTTTATCATCAATGACAAGTAAACGCTTTTCATTACACAGGGAAAATGTTTAAAACTGCAGGAGTCTGCATTGCAGACGCAAGCACACCGGCCACAGAGCTCCGAGAGGCAGGAGCCGGGAGACCGGCGTCCGAGCCCTGCTGTCTTTGAGGAAAGGGCTGACTTGTTTCTTTAATGTCAGATGATCCCATGGATCTTGGTCAAAGCTGTGATTCAACATCTAACCTTCGGGGTGTCTGGAATATTCAGAAGGACACTATTTTTTTGTACCAGCCCTCTTTTCCAAGTTTATTTTTGTTTCAAAATTTTAAATTATTAAAAGTAATCTAACTGCTGGATTTCATGTCTCGTCTCACAGGGTTTGCTGATTGAAGACTAACTTTTTCAGCCTCCCCAGCCGTTCAGCTTAGAGCGCGTTTGGCGCCTCTGGAGAGACAAGAATTTTTCCTAGACAAGGTTTTTATGGTTTCATTTTGTAACATTTAACTACATGCTTGATGAAGAAACCACAAAACCTCATGAACCTACACGCAATAATGTCAGATGAAATCGCTGATTTTGTTCTGGGCTTCAATATTGCCAGATGACTTCAGTCAAAACCATGCAAATTAAGACAAAAGCTAGCCCGGGGACCAAACGGAGGGTTTGAAGACCCCACCGACTAGTGTGTGGGGTCCCTCCCGCCGCTGCCCGGGACCCGGGGTGACACGGCTGTGCTGGCACCCCCTTCCAAGAGAGGAGCCGGTCCCCGGACGCCGCGTGGCCCAGCGGAGTCGCAGGCTGTGCTGTGAGACTAACGGAGATCTGGGTTTCGTAAATCCGCTGAGAAGATGAAAAACCCAGCAGGCAGCCTCCCAGGCCCAGCCAGAGTCTCCCACCCACACCCCGCAAGGCTCGCCCGGATTCCCTGGGGGTGAGACCACAGCGGAGGAGACGCCCCGACACTGTTCTCAGATACGTGGTGGACGCCTTCCAAATGCCACAGCTTCTGTGGAAAGGTCACCTTTGAGGGGTTAGAGCTTCGCTTACCGTTCCTGTGAGGAAATGGAACTTGGAGGACATTCTGGTCTCCAAACATTTCAGCAGCAGACAGGTTTCTGAGCAAAGGCTCCAGCCCCCGGTACGGGGTGGTCGTTAGAACAGTGACCCTGGAGGGACTCGGGGGCCCGGGGCGAGAACGGCGGGGGCAGACGTGCGTCACCGGTCCACCTGAGATGCTCCTGCTGCTGCAGGAGGCGGGCCCTGAGGGGGGAGCCCTCCCGCCCCCGTGCTGGGGGCTCTGGCCCGGAGCCCCCATCTCACCCCTCCCTTGGCTCCCCCACCTCCATACCCCTGAAGCCTCCAGTAGAGTTCCCGAAACCTCACTTCCCCACAAGGCTCAGACTCAAGCTCTTCCCGTGAGAGTCACCTATCAGCTTCGCTCTCTTCCCCTGAGCTCGACAACCAACTCCTTGGTGCCTGACCCTTCCCAGATCCCCTTCGCATTTGTGCTCCTGGAGACCCTTCTCATCACCAAGGATGGAGGGAGGGAGCAGGAGGGCAAGTGAGGACAGCTGATCTGAGACTGACTGGACACGGGCCGTGGAGTATCCTCCTTTGAAACGAGATGGTCAGCTGTCTGTCTCTCTGCTTTGGGGGGCTTGAAAGTGAACGTGACTCAGTCGTGTCAGACTTTTTGCTGCCCCAGGGACTATACAGTCCATGAAACTCTCCAGGCCAGAATACTGGAGTGGGTAGCCCTTCCCTTCTCCATCAGATCTTCCCAACCCAGGAATCGAACCCAGGTCTCCCGCATTGGAGGCGGATACTTTACCATCTGAACCACCAGGGAAGCCCAAGAATACTGGAGTGGGTAGCCTATCCTTTCTCCAGCAGATCTTCCCAACCCAGGAATTGAACCGGGATGTCCTGCATTGCAAGCAGATTCTTTATCAGCTGAGCCACAGACCCCCAAAACCCACAGCCTGTTCTGGGACCTGGGACTTCAAAACACAGACAATCGGGAGGCAACTGTCAGACCAAAGGCAGATTTAACTCCGGCTGAGCACAGCTGAAACAGAAGGCAGGTGGGGGCAGGTTCACTCTGGGGGTACAGGGAAGCTGGAACTGGGGGGATGCCAGAAGGCCCCCCAGGAAGAAAGCCCTCTGGCAGCTTGGACCAGATCATGGTGGGAGAAGCTGGCAGGGCAGAGGGTGTGGGTGGGATGGTTTATCCTCACAGAGAGTCAACCTGCCCATTGACAGGCGGTGGGGGCCTGAGAGCCGATGAGACACAGGGTCTCCCGGACCCCTCCTGAGGTCATCAGGGTCTGCTTCCAAGCCACCCATCGTGTCTTCTCAGTCCCACCCCGGAGCATCCGGGCCGTGTTCAGCTGTCCTGACAGATCTTCTTGGAGTGACGGCTGCTGTGTGCAGAGGAGACTCCCCACAGCAGACCCGGGGAGGCCCTTCTGCTGTCCTGTCAGAGACACTGGGATCTGGGTTCACTGATGGGAAAGCTCCTGGTGTCAGAAACACACACGCACACACACACACACAAAAATGAGCACATGCATGCACACACACATGTATACACTACACACATGCACACACTACATGCACACACACGAAACCACACACACATACATGAGCACATGTATGCACACATGTATGTATACACTGCACACACACAAATGCACACATGCATGAGACTACACATGCACATGTATGTGTACACACTACACACACCACACACACATGCACACACAAGTGCATACATCCGCATGCACTCACGTGCAAGTGAACACACATACATGTACACACAGAGGCACACACATGAACACACAAACACGCACACATGTGCACGCACACACATGAACACACAAACGCGCGCATGTGCACTCACACATGCATGTACACACACATGCATGCACACCCCTGCATGGACACATACACTGACACACACTCACACACACACCCAGTGCTCAGCAGAGCTGCCCTGAATGCCGCCCACTCTTGCGTTGCCGCATGTGCCACGCTGGCCCTTCTCAAACCTCTCCACTCCTGGGTTTTCCAGGAAAACACTTGGTTCCAAGAGCGCTGGCCACTCACTCACCAGCCTCCACTTCCATCTCCTGTCTCAGTCCCCTGAGAGGAGGCCACACACGGGGGGCTTGTAAACAGAGGACATGGGTTCCTCACAGTCCTGCTGGCTGGATGTCCGAGATCACTGTGTGGGGAGATGGAAGCGGGAACCCACCTCCTGGGTCACAGACCCGTGCCTCCCAGTGGTGGAAGGGGCCGGGGAGCTGTGCACGGTCCCCCTGAAAGGCCCTGGCGTCATCCGTGGGGGCTCTTCACCCTCTCAGCCTCACCGGCTCGCTCACTGACCATCACCCAGGGGTAGGGCTTCAGCACACAGGCACCCCCCAAACCCACAGCCTGGGCTCCCTCCTCACAATGGCTCGTTCCTCTCACTGCTCCAGCCTTTCCCCAGCCTTCACGTCATTACAACACGCCATCTGTGCTCCATGGAACCGCTGTTAACCTTCTGATTTTGAACTGATTGTGCTTTGTTTTTGTGAAATAGCAATGATATGACAAAATAATAAGCCTAAAATAATGCACAAAAAAGACGTGAAATAGTGATGTCAAACACATGTCCACTGTCCTAGTAAACATCAAAAAAGGAAATGCAAAGAGCAAGACATGCAGTAATTTCATCTCATGATTGCAAAACTGCTGCCGAGGTTCTGGTCCAAAAACAATGCAACAGTCTGCCTCGCTGACCCTGTTTATCATAAATACCTCTTTGTAGAGTTCTTCTGACAGCCCGCCATTGACCAGCATGACTTCTTTCCTATAACAAAAGCATTAATCATAAATGCAATTCCAGAGAGGCATGTAGCAGATAAACAAAGAGGCCATAGTAAGGGAATCAGAGCATGATTTAAGTGGCTGATATTATGATGAACGTAAATGGTGGGTATAGTTTAGGAAGGGTTCCTGCTAAATATATACCCAGAAATATGTCAATACTCCAGACACTGAACATTAAAAATTTTTTAAAGCATTTAACATGTACTCTAATTTTTTCAATTACTTTATTATTTTTTATATTGAACTATAGCTGATGTACAATATTATGTAAGTTACAGGCATACAATATCAGTTCAGTTCAGTCGTTCAGTCAAGTCCAACTCTTTGCGACCCCATGAATTGCAGCACGCCAGACCTCCCTGTCCATCACAAGCTCCAGGAGTTTACCCAAACTCATGCCCATCGAGTCGGTGATGCCATCCAGCCATCTCATCCTCTGTCGTCCCCTTCTCCTCCTGCCCCCAATCCTTCCCAGCATCAGGGTCTTTTCCAATGAGTCAACTCTTTGCATGAGGTGGCCAAAGTATTGGAGTTCTAGCTTCAACGTCAGTCATTCCAATGAACACCCAGGACTGATCTCCCCTAGGATGGATTGGTTGGATCTCCTTGCAGTCCAAGGGACTCTCAAGAGTCTTCTCCAACACCACACTTCAAAAGCATCAATTCTTCGGCGCTCAGCTTTCTTTATAGTCCAACTCTCATATCCATACATGACCACTGGAAAAACCATAGCCTTGACTAGATGGATCTTTGTTGGCAAAGTAATGTCTCTGCTTTTAAATATGCTATCTAGGTTGGTCATAACTTTCCTTCCAAGGAGTAAGCGTCTTTTAACTTCATGGCTGCAATCACCATCAGCAGTGATTTTGGAGCCTAAAAAAATAAAGTCTGACACTGTTCCCACTGTTTCCCCATCTATTTCCCATGAAGTGATAGGACCAGATGCCATGATCTTAGTTTTCTGAATGTTGAGCTTTAAGCCAACTTTTTCACTCTTCTCTTTCACTTTCCTCACGAGGCTCTTTAGTTCTTCGTCACTTTCTGCCATAAGGGTGGTGTCATCTGCATATCGGAGGTTACTGATATTTCTCCCGGCAATCTTGATTCCAGCTTGTGCTTCCTCCAGCCCAGCATTTCTCATGATGTACTCTGCATAGAAGTTAAATAAGCAGGGTGACAATATACAGCCTTGATGGACTCCTTTTCCTGTTTGGAACCAGTCTGTTGTTCCATGTCCAGTCCTAACTGTTGCTTCCTAACCTGCATATTCCCATCTCTTTCAGAATTTTCCATAGTTTATTGTGATCCACACAGTCAAAGGCTTTGGCATAGTCAATAAAGCAGAAATAGATGTTTTTTCTGGAACTCTCTTGCTTTTTCGATGATCCAGGGGATGTTGGCAATTTGATCTCTGGTTCCTCTGCCTTTTCTAAAACCAGCCTGAACATCTGGAAGTTCACGGTTCATGTATTGCTGAAGCCTGGCTTGGAGAATTTTGAGCGTTACTTTACTAACGTGTGAGATGAGTGCAATTGTGCGGTAGTTTGAGCATTCTTTGGCATTGCCTTTCTTTGGGTTTGGAATGAAAACTGACATTTTCAAGTCCTGTAGTGATTCACAAATTCTTAAGGATGCTCCATTTATACTCACTGTAATATATTGGCTGTGTTCTCTGTGTTGGACACTGTATCCTCGTAGCTGATTTTACACGTAGCAATTGGTACCTCTGATCCCCAACCCCTGTCTTGCCCCCTCTCCTCCCCTGTCTCCATAAGTGGCACCAGGTTGTTCCCTGTGTCTGTGGGTCCATTCCTTTTTTGCTATATTCACTAGTTACTGTACTTTTTAGAATCCACATGTAAACAAGTCCATTCAGTATTTGTCTTTCTGACTTATTTCACTTAGCATAATACCCTCAAAGTCCATCCATGTTGCTACAAATGGCATTATTTCATTCTTTTCTATGGCTGAGTAATAGTCCATTGTGTTTATGTGTATATACACACCACATCTTCTCTATCCATTCATCTGCTGATGAACTAACTCTTAGGTTGCTTCTATATCTTGGTTACTGTATAATGCTGCTGTGAGCATTTGGATGCAAGTATCTTCTTAAGAGTATTTTTGTTCCTTTTGGATATATGTAACCAGGAGAGGAACTGCTAGATCATGTTAGTTCTATTTGTAGATTTTTCAGAAACCTCAATGCTGCTTTCTGCAGTGGCCACACTAGCTTACATTCCCACCAGCTGTGTATGAGGGGTCCCTTTCATCCACATCCTCGCCAATGTTTGTTATTTATGGTCTCTTTGATAACCATATTCTCACAGGTGTGAGAGGATGTCGTGTTGTGGTTTGATCTGCATTTCCCTGGTGATTAGCACTGTTGAGCATATTCTCACGTGCCTGTCAGCCCATCTGTATGTCTTCTTTGGAAAAACGTCCATTCAAATTTTCTGCCCATTTAAAAAAATTTTTTTGATGCTGAGTTGTATGAGCTGTTTATCCACTTTGGATATTAACCCTTTCTTGGTCATAAGATACACAAATATTTTTTATGTATAATCTAATTTTTAAAAGTCAATATTTTAAACCCCAGCCACAATAGCTAAATTGGATGTCTCCAATCCCTACTTTTTCTCATGATCACCCAGGGCCATTCCAGCATTTAGTTATTGAGTCACAGCACTGACAAAAAGGAAATTTCCAGAAAAGTGCATAACATAAGATGTGTTTGTTTTACTTACCTCCTGAATTTTGCTGAAATTGTGATGCCATTTTACTCATTTTACTATGGAAAATTTCCCTCCTCCAAATTCCTAACTAAGAGAGAAGCCATACGTATACCTTATTTATATCCTGCAAGCTTCATCATGAAAAGAAACTTGTCCTGATAACAGGCAGGGTCTTTGAGATGAGTCTCATGTACTTCGGTTACTTCTGATCTCCTCCCCATCACATTTTGCAAAGACTTGAGGGTAAGCTTACAAGAAATTTCCTACAACGAAGCGTGATGTTTAAGTGTCTTCATACGCCTGCTTTGTTGATGTTGTTCAGTCACCCACTCGCGTCTGACTCTTTATGACCCCATGAGCTGCAGCACGCCAGGCCCCCTGTCCCTCACCATCTCCCAGAGTTTGCCCAAGTTCATGTTCATTGCATCAGGGGTGATGCTGTCCAGCCATCTCATCCTCTGATGCCTTCTTCTCCTTCTGCCCTCAATCTTCCCCAGGTTCAGGGACTTATCTGCTTTACTTCTTATTAAGTCATCTTCCAGGTACCAAGATGGGGTCCCATCCAGATAGATGTCAAGGCAATAGCCACCTGCAGCCACGTGTGCTCAGTTACACAGGTCAGCGGTGAAATCTTACTTCGCTCCCAGAGGATGAGCTGATTTTTATTTATAAAATCGTTGCCTTGAAAAGTACGAAGGGGTTAAAATCTTCATCTACTTCTAGGAATTCAAGGTAGAGAAGGTTTTACTTCATCTAGGTAAAAACTTCCCAGGTTGCACAGCAGTAAAGAACTCACCTGCCAAGCAGGATATGCAGGTTTGATCCCTGGGAAGGGAAGATCCCTGGAGGAGGAAATGGCAGCCCACTCCAGTATTCTTGCCTGGAGAATCCCATGGGCAGAGGAGCCTGTCAGGCTACAGTCCATAGGGTCGCCAAGAGTCGGACACGACTGAGCGACTGAACCACAAAGACAAATGAGAAGTCTCTAAACACAACCTTGCAAGTTCATGACCTTCTAAGAAACATCTGCATTCCAGATGCAAAATCTCTTGTGTCCTCCACTCACCTGTTTGAAGATGCTGGATAAGTTTCCAAATCATTGAAACCATAGTTCATATCACAACTGAGGATCAGGAAACTCCTCCAGTGGGAGCTTTAACAAAACTACTTGTGATGGTACATACATATATAAAAACTATGCTATCCACTCAAATCTACTACTTTGGATATTTTTTACAATGGCAAATATGGAATTCCCTTTATATTTACAAAGTTCTGTGTGCAAATGCAACTGGAGAAAATTTGCAAGTTAGTAAGACCTAATAAAAGCCCTTAATGAAATCTCCACTTCATGTCTCAAAAGTAAAATAGCAACTTTTAATATAAACTCTATTCATAAGAATCTATCAGAAAATTATTGCCCACAGCAAGCAACAGAACACAGGAATGTGAGTTCAAACAGACCAGCAAATCACGTTAGACATACTTTCACTGTGTCTGCGAAGAGTTATTCGAGACTCGGGTTGAAGGTCCCAGGACGCAAGGACAGACTTGGCAGGAGAAGGCCCTCATGATAGAGTATGCCGCGACACCCAGAACTGCCCAAAGTGTTCCCCTCAAGGGCGCTCGGGGACCCCGATGTCCAGGGAACAGAGGTGGGTGGGCACAGCCCCAGGGCCCCAATCTCAGCCTGGAGGGATGATTCCAGACTCTGAGTGTCCGTGGCCAGCCAGCTCTGTGCTGTGATCTGATGACGTGCCTCCTCGGACCTGCCGTTGCTCACAAAGGAGCCCTCTCTGCCCCCCTGAGTGCAGACGGTGAGTTTCCTGAATTGCCCTCCTGGGCGTCTTCCTTCTCAACACATTGGTCAGGATTGAAGGAGGTCATTTAATGGGCTTGGGGGCATATTTAGGAAAGAATAAGACCTAGAGTTTGATACATTTCTCACTGCAGACACCCTGCACCTGTCATCTGGGCTGAGAGCTGAACACGACCTTGACCTTTGTATACAGAGCAACTGGAAATTTGCAAAGCCAGATGATGCTTTAGCTCTTAATCACCAGAATCAGTCTTTGCTGAGGCTCCCAGTTTGATTAGATGACTAAATGTTCTCCACAGAGGCGCAGAGTGTTTTATGAAGCCCTAAATACCCAAGAACTGCTTCCTGTGCGTCCGGTCCCCTCAGAGCAGTCACCTGAAAATGCAGACTGCGGTTCCCATCCTCCGGCTCCTGGGCGACAGGCTCCCTGCCTGTGTGTCTGCTTGCCTTCCTGACGACTCTGGGAAGGATTGATGTTCACACTCTATGCATCCGGAAACCCACGTCTAGAAATGCTGAGGAACCATCCTAGGCCACTGTTGATGATCTGTGATGATCATAACCAAGGTTCAGCCCCAAGCTGGTCCTTCCAGGGGTTCTTGGCGACACCATAGAGCTGCCTGTGACCATTTGTGATGCTGTTTTCTGTTTGCTTGTTAGTCTTTTAAAAACAAACCACGGTCAGAAGAAACCAGTCTTTTCTTAGTAGCATTCTGCGTAGGATTTTGTGTCACTTACTATGTGCTGTGCTTAGTCGCGTCTGACTCTTTGCGACCGCATGGACTGAAGTCCGCCAGCCTCCTCTTACCCATGGGAATTCTCCAGGCAACAACACTGAAGTGGGTTGTCATGCCCTCCTCCAGGAACAGCCTGAAGGTGCTTAAAATGTGAAGTTTACAATGAGAAGAAGGCTCTCCGTTGCCCTTGTCCTCCAGGGGCAGAGAGGAGTGGCTTTGCGGTCTAGTCACTTGGCAGGACTGTTGGCAGGACTGCTCACCTGCCGTGGCAAAGGATGTCATTTTGCATTTCTCATAGAGTCTTACAGTTTTCTCATCTGCAACAGACAGACAGTCATTTTGGAGGGGCGTCCGGAATACGAGGGGCCTCGGGCCTCCTCCTCCCAGTCCCCGTGCTGGGTTCCGGTCGCTGTCCTCAGCTGCCCTCTGGGATTTCTGCAGCCAGAAAGAACCTATCGTGCTTGCTTTCCCCTTCATTCTTACCCTGGCTGATGGGTATTTACAGAGCTTCTGAAATGTAGCTGAGCGGGGAGACAGGAGGTTAGAGTGCTGGGGTGCAGTTAGGCAGTTTGGACAAAGACATCTTCATTTGGACCAAGAAATCCCAGGGACCATGGGCCGAGCAGGGCCTGGAGTCCCGACTGTTAAGCAGCGGCTGCACTTTTCCTCCAGACACATGAGAACCAAAAGTGTGCTTCCTCTTTCTCGCCCGCAGGGTCACAGCCAGCAGAGGAGCAGGCTGCGTCCCCACTAAACAGAAAACAGCGCACATCTGTCATGGGTTGCGGGGACGACGGGTTAAATATGTGAGTGCTGCCCGGAGGGTGGGGGAAGGGGCGGGAAGGGGAGTGGGGGGGCGGGGGAGGGGCGGGGGCGGGGGAGGGGCAGAGCCTTAGCAGCGAACCACCAGGTAGCCTCAAGGAACTTCCTAAAGTGCCTTTGGCAAAAGAGCCAGGGACAGGGAATACTTGACATCAGCTTTCCTTCTTTCTAAATGTCACTGCTGTGCTCAAGGGGTCACTGCAGGACGGGTTGCAGGCAGCGTTTGTGGCTCCTGTCCTGAGACCTAAAAATAGCGAGGTCCCATACAGAGGCTCCTGAGTGCTGTCCACCTGAGCGGGCCACGGTGTCGTGGGGGAGAGATGAGGCCAGGCCGCCTCACCCGAGAACATGCCGCGAGGCCCCTCCTGACCTCGCTGAGAGTGAGGAAGGTGAGGGGACCCTTCACTGCAGGCCCAGTCCTCGGGGGCAGGGGCCAAGCCGGGACCAGCCAGGACCAGCCAATGGGCAGCATCTCAGAGATGCGGCCACTAGACTGATGCCACGTGGGTGGCTTGGTTTCAACCACAGTGGAGATATTTACAGAAATGGGTGAATGCTGAAATCCACAGTGTGTGTGCATGTGTGTGTGTATGTCTGTGCATGTGTGTGCATGTGTGCATGCGTGAGTGTGTGTGCGTGTGTGCACGGGTGCAGGGGTGCCCCTGTTGACCCTGACCAGTCCCCACTGTAGCCGAGGAAGCCGAGACTGCAGTCCTGCCCGACGTGGAAGGCCTCTTGGCCCACCACCCTCTGCTCCAGCACCTCCTGATTCTGGAGGCGGGGGGCACGCTGACTGAAGCCTATTGCCTTCTACTTTATCCCTCAACTGTTTCAGAAATAAACATCTCAAACCCAAATCATCCTACCCTAGTGTGAAACGTCCGTCTTCACCGTGGACAGAGGGGCTGGAGTGGGCCTGTTGGTGGGCCCAGCTCTAGCGCACGCAATCCCCAGAGAGGCCCCTGGGTAGAGGTCCAGGGGTTCCCTTCCTCTGCCACCTGCCCCAAGGGACCCCCTTGGGAGGGAAGATGTCACCGTGCTGGTGCCGGGCTCTTCAGGCGCCTTCCCAGCCAAGGCAGTGTTAGCGGAGGTGACACGCAGGAGGCTGGAAATGCTCTTGCTCATGGCAGAGTTCTCCTACAGGCTGGAGCGGAACACGTGGTGCCCTCTCCCAGTCCCAGCCGGCCCACACTCTGCTTGTCCTAGGGGGAGGGTGGGGAGCACCCTCCGCAGCCCACAGCCCAAAGCTCGGACCCAGGAGCCATCCCACCATCCACCCCAAAGCCCTGGGCCGTCACTCCTGCGGTCCAGGGTCTCCAGGTTGTGGCTGGTATCTCTAGCAGCCATGGACGGCTTACACTGAAGGACTTTGCAGCTCTGACTAAAGCCCAGTGCTTGGACCATTCTTAAAGATGCGGATGTTTTAAAAGTGGCAGCATGAATCGTGTTATCTCTTGGTTGTTCCCACAACGCCCTGGCTTCTCATCCTAGAGCCATCCTTAAAATATTTCTGTGTGTCCGGTAATGTCTCCCACAGGCTCCTGACAATGACCTCGTGGCTGAGCAGGGCTCCCTGCATTTCCCTCCCCTCGGGGCTCCCCGGGGAGCCCGCAGCACCGGCAGCCAGGCAGAGGCGGGAGAAGCAGGAACCGAGTGAGCGGCCGTGTGGGGCTCTGTCTAGGGAGGCCGAGGATCAGCCCTGCTCTTGCAGGAGCTCCAAATAAACCCTCTCCTTGAAAACCAAGCAGCGCGGTGAGGCAACCTGCCCCGGCTCCCCGAAAGCCAAGAGCAGAACAAAATCGTGCATTGATTTGAGCCCAGCGCCTGCTGGGTGTGCAAGAAGGCCAGCTGGCAGCACCCCAGTGCCTCCCCAGAGCCCCCCGAGCCAGAAAAGTAAACTGAGAGAAAGTCAAGTGCATTCAGATTCCTGGGGAGTTGTCAAGGGCCGAGTAGGCCGCTGGTCCCTGAGTTTCCAGCCGAGGGAAACAGTAAGCCTGTGTTCATCTCCCGGTGCAAAAGCACAGCCGTGGCAAATCACACCAACCAAGGATTATTCTCCAGAGTTAACAGAAAAGGGGTGACCGAGACTGAGCATGAGCAGACCATCTGCTGAGGCTTTGGCGCCCTTTGCTACTTTACTAAGTAACTGCCGTCACGACAGTCATCCGGCCGCCGCTGCCTTGTGATGAAGCTACTGCTCTGTGAGACCTCGGCTGAGAGAGGTTAGGACACTTTCTCAGGTCACTCCAACGGCAAGGGAGGGTCTCAGATCTCAACCTGGACAGCGGCCTTAAACACAGAGATGAACGCGTGTGCCCGAAACTGTAACGATGAGTTTACCAACGGAATCACTGTGTGTCTCCAGGTTCTCTCATCCACCTGGAGGGTGTCCACCAGGATCAACAAGGCCAGCTGACTCCTCCGAGAGGCACAAGTCTCCTCTGAAGAGGCAGGTTATATTTTAGGGACGCTCCTCACGAGAATAAGCATTTAGAAAAAGAAACCAGACTCCAAGTGAAAGTGGAAATGAGATACTGGGGCATAAAGCACTGCATGACAGTTAATCTCCCTGCGGCCCTTAGAGCTCCTCAGAGGTGATTAAAAACAAGACAGATGGCCCCGAGAATAACAGACCTTCTTTGTCCTTTGTTTGACCAATAGGCGGCCGGAAGAGCAGGTCGCAGGAGCCAGGCTGGCGAGAGCTGGGGAGTGTCCTCCCGTAACTGACGGACTGAGGAGCTGTGAGGAGTGCCACGCAGCCACGCTCACGGTTCCACGACGCAGACTCACACAGGGACGAGTGGACCCCGCGGACCCGCTGATGGTAGCCCCTCCGTACCAAACAGAGAGACCAGAAGCCGCGGGAGCTGCCGTCAGGTGCTGTCAGCGCCACAGAAAACTGCACTTGAACTTCTCCAGATTTTGCCGGAATTCTCCTTTTTGGTGCATGCGTGCATGCTCAGTCACTCAGTTAGACTGACTCTTTGTGGCCCCATGGACTGAATGTAGCCTGCCAGGCTCCTCTGACCATGGACTTTCCCAAGCAAGAATGGTGGGGTGGGGTGCCATTCCCTACTCCACGGGATCTTCCCGGCCCAGCGGTCGGACCCGGGTCTCTCGTGTCTCTCGCGTCGGCAGGCAGCTCTTTAACACTCTGCTGCCTGAGAAGGCCGAACAACAGACCATTTTGTTTTTCTGGTCATGCCTTGCAGCACGTAGGATCTTAACTCCCTGACCAGGGATCGCATCCTTGCCCCTTGCATTGGAAGCCGGAAGTCTTAACCGCTGGACTTTTGTGTGTAATTCTGTAGTATTTCATCACACGGACAGATTCATGTCAGCACGGCCCTAACCAAGATACACATAACAAAGCGCAGAGCTCATCTTTTAGGGAGGTTGTTTCCCAGCCTAGTTTCCCAACTAGGGAGACATCAAGGAAGACAAACCTCAGAAAGAAGCACGGATCTGACCCTCGTGGAACCAGAAGGGGCTGGAGCCCGTTTCTGAGCAACAGTGAGTGGGTGGCGGTCAGGGGCAAGGAGGCAGGCAGGAGAAAGAGGAGGCACGGACCTCCTTCCACCTCACTGTTTACCTTGAAATCAGCACCTTTCTTTACTTAAAACGACTGAAACCCAGGAACTATGTTCAATACCCTGAAACAGCCTATAATGGAAAATAGTCAAAAAAAGAATATAGATATATATGTATAACTGAATCACTTTTTTGTACACCTGAAAAATTATATCGTAAACCAGCTACACTTCAATTTAAAAAAAAAAAGGAAATCCAAAAAATAAACAAGAAGTCAAACGCAGAGCAATTGTTGAAAGGAATGAAAATTTCCACATGGGATCCTGAGGCCAAAGGTGGAGGGGTCATGGGACCTGCCCAGAGCCTTGGAAACCTACCATGTGGGGCCTCTCCCACGCAGGGTGTTTCAGCAGAAAGTCTTTGCGGCCCTGAACTCAGAATTCTGGAGTGTCCCAGGAAGGCATCCGTGCTACAGAGAGAAACAAGGAAAGAAAGCTGCCTTCTCAGTGGGCTGCTCTGAAGACAGGGGGGTCCCATCCCGTCCCAGGAGCCTGCCCCCTCCTCCTGGCTCCCAGGCCGACAGAGTCCAGGACGCCAGCTCACACTGTGTCTGCAGAGTCTGTGCGTTTGTCTGCAGAAGCAGGCTCTGTTTCACTTTGTTCCGATTCAGCCACTTGTTCTTTCAGTTGGTTCTGTAGGGTCTGTTCATTTGTTTAGGCAGAGGTGGTAATTTAACCAAAAATCCTGCCAGCTCCTCTCTAAGCTCTCTAGTGTTCCTCCCCAAACCTGCTGTCCCCTCTGGAGGATCCCAAGTGGGTGCTCAGCGGAGACAGAGGATCCCGGTGTGGCTGCAGGGGTCACCTCACCCACACACGAGCCCTTAATTGGAGCATCTTGAGCATTAACTAGGTACATGAGAAATTATGCCATTTTATTTTTCAGTGAGACAAGATCGATACAGTGACTTATCCAAGTTAAATTAATCAGTGGCAGAAAAAGATCGAAATACCCACCCCCACAATTTATCTCCCTCCGCAACTTCCTTCTGCGCGTGGACTCTGGGAGAACTACAGTGCTTATACGGAGAACACAGAGAGAAGAAAAACACGTTTAAGAGACCAAGTGTTTGCAGGGAAACAGAATGAAAGCAATTTTGTAAGTAATAAAGAATTTTATTTAAAAGCTGTAATTATTTTTTAAAATTCATATTAATAGAGTCTCTAGAGTAGCTCTTAATGTCTGAAACTCATTTTAATTTCTGTGAATGATATTCCTATTGTGCATAGGATGTGCAATAGGATTGTTCAAATGATGGTTCCTAATATTACCATCAGGAGTTGGTCTATTTGGTTCTCCTCTACTCCTCACTTTTAAATCCTATTTCTTGCCAGCCAGCTCTCTGCCTCCAAGCGAAGAAAAAGCAAAATAAAGGAAAACGCATGCATGATTGACAGTCATTCTGTATTTCCCTTGCTTTATGGAAGAGTTAATAAAAGGACATTTCTGAAACCAGAGGACAAAAGGAGTTAATGTTACTGTAAAATTGCTTTATATATATATATATATATATATAGTTTCCACCTTCTGGGTGCAAAGATTTTCATTCTTCTAAACATGTAAAATGAAAATCCCCTTTCTTTCCTGCATGTCAACACTTGCACTGGAGAAAATTTTCTACTGAAAACCACAAACAAAGTTCCCCTGCGTGTTCCCCTGGTGAAGTAACCAGCCCCATTCTGGGGCAGGCTGGCCATCTGTGGTGTGCCCAGGAGAGTTACAGGGCTCCTATTTCTGTAGATGTGACTTTCAGGGAACCTACTCAGACGCGTTTCCATGTTCAGGAAACAGTGTACACTCAAAGACAGCCTCACTCAAGACCAATGTCCACCCTTCCTCCTTGGACTGGCCGGGGCTCCCCTGCCATGGGCTCAGGGACCGGGAGGCTGGAGGACACCGAGGCCCAGTGAGGCACTGATCTGAGCCCGGGCCCCTGTGCAGCACCGCCTGAAGGCTGAGAGAAGCGGAGGATCCCCAGAGACAGCAGACCACCTGAAGAAGCAGGTGTCTGCAGCAGGCAGAGGAGCTGTGTTTGTGCGGCTCCCAGGAGGATGCATTCAGCCTAGAGTTTTATACCCGCCTCGAGTATCTTCCAGTAGAGCGGCTTGAATGAGGGCATTTTCCAGGGGAAAACCCTGAACTTAGTCCCTGCAAACTGGGGATGAAATCGTTATTGCTACAGGCACCTAGCAAGAAGAAAACCTGCCCAGAAGTAGTGAGACAGCTGAAGACAGCAAGCTGAGCAAAGTGACAGCTGGAGCCTCTTGGCAAAGCTGCTTTTTGTTGGTTTGTTTGTTTTATTTGCAGAATATGTCAGCTGTTGGTGGGTTGCCATTCCCTTCTCCAGGGGATCTTCCCAACCCAGGGATTGAACCCGGGTCTCTTGCATTGCAGGCAGATTCTTTACCATCTGAGTCACGAGGGAAGCCCTTATTCTCAAGGGCAGAACTTAGGTGTCAGCAGGGCCACCTCCCTGGAAGGCTCCAGACCCTCTGCTGCCCTGGCGGCCCCAGGTGCCCTTCCACTGCCCCATGGGGCTCAGCCTGTGTCTTCACGTGGTCCTCCCACTGCATCCGTGTCATAAGGACATGGAAACCGGTCCTATGCATTGGGCCAGGCTGATTGCTTCATGCCGACTGCCTCTGTTAAAAACTGCTGTTCATGTTATAAAGTACTTACAAATGATAAAAAGAAAATCTTTCCACTTTCCTAAGTACTGAGGGTTAGGAATTCAGCATTCCATTTTGGTAGGAAGGACACAATTCTGCCCATTAAACCCTCTTCGTGTACTTCATGCTTCCGCCTTATATTTCACTGTACCCAGTGTGATTACTGTCAGAGCAGAGCCTTGTCATAGCTTTCCCTCCACTTAGTTTCAAGCTAGCTTGTGTTTATCTTATTAATGGTCCCCACGAGCAGCATAAAGCTGTATTTTTCATTCAAATTTTATAAGACTGTTGTTCAATCTTTCAAAAAAAACACTTTGATGTGTTTTATGAGGTAAGAACGCTCCAGTGATGTTTATTGGGATTGCCAGTGCAATTGCAATCATTTTTCCTACACTTTACACTTGTCCTCTTGATCCGTCTCCCAGTTTGTTTTGAGAAGGAGAGTTTGTTGTTCTAGACACTCCGGACAAATCACCACATCCCCTGTTTGCCTCAGTTGCTTGAAGCACCACATTTATACCCATTTCCCACCTTGAGGGGTTCACACTGCGTGTCTTTGACTCCCCAACTTCATTTGAAGCTTTTATTTATTTTAAATGTACGTTCTATTTGCACTGACACCCTAAAGTATCCATTCTTTCCTAATACACTAGATGTGTTTTATAAGCTGTGAAAAAGTTTTATATTGGACTACCTTGACTGAGGAAAAAATGAGCCTTTGACAGAAGGAAAGCTGTCCCATAAACATTTATTAAATCTAAATTAGCCACACTAGTTTGTCAGGAGATGATAAAAGAGCCTGCCACATTATTTTTCATTCTTTAACTATCAGCACCTTTAGGCACCACCTTTGAGAATCTTAATGTACCTTCTCTAACTGGAAATATGAAGTCATGTAAAGGTGGCTTATGTGTCCACAATTCAAATTTCTGGGATTCATTTTGGCCCGAGTTAGGTAACACTAAACGCTAAACAATTTTTAAGAATTCTCTAAACACTGCCTTATTTGCATGGCCTACAGGGCATTCAGTAAATGCAATAACTATTTTTCTCCCTAAATGTTTTCATGATGTTTTAAATATTCTGGATTTACTAAATACTTGAACACATTTGGTTAATCAGTATCTCTCTGCCCCTTAAGCTCTAAATGCAAGTAGGCTTTAAAGGAAATTGTGACTCACATGTTTCTAATTCCTATATTCTTGCTGAAACTTATCTAAACGTTGCCCTTGTAATACTTATCTGATGTTCAAGAGTTTTTGAACTTATAACTGTTTTCCCAAAGTCAAGACCTTATGTTTGGAAAAACAATTAGCTGGAAACCCTACATATTTCAACTCTGAACTCATAAGGTTTGAAAGGACTTTTATACATGAGCAAATGTTATTCTCTACAAATAGCTGGGGATTAAATCATTGAATTCCATTTTTCCTCGTGGGAGTAGGTAGGGACCAAGGGGACGCAGTGGGAGGGGAAGGTGTGGCAGCTTTGTGCTGAGACTGGGACAGAATTTCAGGAGATGGGAGTGTGAAGCTGGGGGCCCTCTGTCTGGACCTCTGGGCCCTGGGATGGTGGCTGGTGGGGTCCAGGGGGTCCAGATGGGGTCCAGTGGGGCTGGGCTCGGGAGTGGCCAGGACTGTTTTATTTCTTCAGTCAGGTTTTTATCTGGCTGCCTCAGGTCTCAGTCGTGCACGTGGGGCCTTTCATTGCAGAGCATGGGCTTCTCCCCAGGGCGACACTCAGGCTCAGCAGTTTGCAGCTTAATTGCTTAGTGTCATGTGAGCTCTCAGTTCTCCGACCAGAGACTGAAGCTGCGTCCCCTGCAGAGCAGGGTGGGTCCTTAACCCCTGGGCCACCACAGGAGTCCTGGACTGGGGCTTTGACTGGATCTCTGCAGCACGACGGCCCTTTCAAGCCTCCTCATGTCAGGTTTAAAAGGGAGACGCTGTTTTTCAAGAAGTGAGAGGTCTGGATTCGCAAAGGCTAGGGGAGTATTACAAAGACTCTCCTTACAGTAGAGGAGTGTTACTAGTTCCTTCCCAACTGTGGAGAAGGGCAGCAGGCTCAGGGGCTAGGAGGACTTGAAAGGCTTTCTTTTCAGTTGCCCTTGACTAGAATTCCTCAGGCATGCCTGGAGGGGAAAATTAATGCAATAAACAGCATATATAAAGATGCTTTGCACGGAGAGAAGAGCTTTTTCTCTTCCTCTCTATCTCTTCCACACACACACACACACACACACACACACATTTCTTACTTCAAAAAAGAATCAGGCAGCTTTATTTTCCTGACCCCACGGGGGTCCTGTTGGCCTCTGTGTCTGTCCTCTCTGCACACTGTCCTTAGTGACACGTACGTCCAGGTGAGCTGCTGAGGAGCTCTGTCCACAGAGGTGGAGATGGCTGCTGGACACCCAGTCTCCCAGGTGGCAATGTCCACGTTACCCTGGACACCCAGAGCTGGCGGCCACAGGAAAGACAACTGGGATGAATCCTAGACCCCCTGGTGTGCAGCTCTGTGAAGGTGGCAAATACACCACACTCACCAGCCCTGTCTCTTCTTATTTGAAAAATGCAAATAATAACACTTATCTGGTCCGTTTCGGGGTTGATTTTGCTGAGTATTTGCAAAAGGAAGTCATAGACTCCAGGGCTCTGCCGACGCCAGGTGACACAGTACTTTTGTCATTGGGGGCCCCACTCCCACAGCCGGGCCCCTGCTCGCCTGCCACCACCCCCCACGTCATCCCACTGGACGGACGGAGGTAGAGGTCTCTCTGCAGCTTCAAAGGGCGCCTTGAGTCAGACCTGCTTGAGGACACGAGGCCCCACACCTGCAGGTGAAGCATTCGCTCTTCAACTGATCCATTTAAATTAGCTGGTTTCTGGAAATTTGTCTCAGAGGCAGTGTTAGCGCCTCCCCGTGCCAGGATGTGTCTAGGTGATTGGCGACTCCCCCATCAGGGCAGCTCTGCACGGACCTGAGCACAAGCTCCCGCCCACTGCCTCGCAGAGCCATCTACGCACAGTGTCTTTCCTCCGCAGCGTGCCCTGGGCTGGAGGTGGCCCTGCACCCCAAGGACAAGGACAGCTGGGCGAGCCTCCCCCAGCAGAGTCTCTGGTGCAAACTCCACGCAGGACGTGCTCTGTGCCTCCTGAAGACATGACCCTGGGACCCGTGAGGCCATCACGAGAGACCAGATCAGGGAGGTCAACCAGAAATTTCAATCAAGGTAGTGTCAGCCCAGCCAGCTCTCGGAGAAGTAGCTCAGAGTCTGGTGCAGCTCTAAACCTGGATGCGTCAGATGTGGCTGGGTTTCTGAGGGACAAGTAAACCCTCCTGGTGTGAGCAAGCACAGAGAGGGAGCTTCAGGCCTGGACCCGGCTGGGGGCCAGAAGAGTGCTGCAGATGTGAGACGCCTGAAAGCCATCTTCTTCTTTGGACACCGGGTGCCTGTGTGCCCGTGAGTGATTGTGGGTTGTGAGCGTGGGGCTAGGGCAGCACGTGTGCCCTGGCGGGGCCCCGGCCTCCCTGCCAGCCAAGCGGGAAGCTGGATGGACACAGAGCCACCATCTTCTGTGACTCTGTGGTCCCGTCACTAATACTAGAGACGTCAGCACAGTGGATGCCTTTGGCTGGGACACGCTGGATGTGATAACACAAAATTCATGAGCATTTTGGCAAAGCCTCGACGTAGTCAGAACAACTAAGCCCCACCTGGGAAGCCCTTGATAAAGCAGACAAGCCTCACAATGTGGATCAACCACATTCAAGCAGTTGAAGACCTTAAGAGAAGAGACAGGGGTTCCCTAGAGGAAGGAATTCTGCCAGCAGTTGGCCTTCAGGGTCTCAGCTCTCCCTGAGGTTCCTGCTGCACACACAGACACGCACATACACACACACGGACACGCACGCACACACACAGACACGCACACACACAGACACGCACACACACACAGACACATACACACACAGACGTGCACACACACACAGAGACACGCACACATACACACAGAGACACACACACACACATACAGACATATACACACATGCAGAGACACATATATATACACACCCACATACACATAGATATATAGACATACACACACAGACACACGTATACCCTGGTGGTCCAGTGGTTAAGACATTATGCTTCCAATGCAAGGGGCCCAGGTTTGATCCCTGGATGAGGAACTAAGATCCTGCTTGTCATGTAGCCAAAAACTAGGCCACCTGATGCGAACTGACTCATTGGAAAAGACCCTGATGCTGGGAAAGATTGAAGGTGGGAGGAGAAGGAGACAACAGAGGATGAGATGTTTGCATGGCATCACCGACTCAATGGACATGAGTTTGAGCAAGCTCCGGGAGATGGTGATGGACGGGGAGGCCTGGTGTCCTGCAGTCCATGGGGTTGCAAAGAGTCGGGCACGGCTGAACTGAACTGAACTGAATACACATACACAAACATACATACACCCAGATACACAGACATACACACACACATATACACACATACACACACTATCGATCTCTTTCTCTGCAGAACTGTGACTGATACAGTGAGTAAGAATCAGATTAAAATCTCCACTGAGGGACTGCCTGCTTCAGTTCGCGACCTGGACAAGGCAGGGGCCCACTTGCTGTGTTGATCTTGATGGGCACACAGCAGAGACTTGATGCACATTTGTGGACTGAAAGAGAGGACAAAGCATAGACCTCATGCTCGTCCGTGGCTCCTGACACAGGCCAGGAGCAGAGTGGGAGTCTGGTACGTACCTGAGGACCCACTGTGGGATCTTGTCAAATGTTTCTCAAAACTACCCACTTTGAGTTACAGGGAGCGGTCTCTGGTCCACCCACCTGTGCCCTCCCCAGGCTCAGGCTTACCCCGAAGGGGCCTCAGGCCCATCTCTCTCTCTCTCGAGGGGCTGGGCATCGCTATACATTGTGGGGCTGGCCTGCAGCAGAGAAGCAGGAAGGCCTGGATGTGTGGAAGCCATGGGCTCCTGGGGACCCGTCCCTGTTCAGATGAGTCAGCCTTGGTCGGGGCTGGGGACACAGGACTCGAGTCAATGGCAGCTGCTTCGCTGACCTCTGGGAGCCTGGCTCACAGAAACACCCTGCTTTGCAATGTGGGAGAACAGGACGCAAACACGTAGGAAACAGGGCGGAGGCCCAAACCCCAGGGCGTGGATGAATCAGGAGTCCAGGGCCAGCCGTGGCCCTGGCTTGGTGATACCTGACGCTCCCTGGAGATGAAGGCTGTGCGGTGGGAGGGCAGGTTGGCAAGAAGGAGCTTCTCTGCTCTGGAAGGAGCCCCTGGCCTGAGCCCCCTCCTGCTCTCTGACCTCGCTTACATCCTGTGGGCAGAAAGCAGACCCTGCCCTCCACCCCAGGCAGAGCAGCCAGCTCCTCCTGGCCGACGTGGCCGATGCCCCACCCAGCTCAAGAAGGTAGGCACTGTTCTTCACGAAGACCTTCAAAAGTTATTCCATCACTTCAACTCTGAGCACAATTTTCTGAAGGATATATAGTTGAGCCGTATGTAACTGCACACAGCACTTAACCACATACACCCTGAGTCTGACATAAGTACATGGCAGACCCAGACGCTCTTTATGGGTGAATCCCCAGCGACAGAAGACTGGGCAACATTCCCTAACAGACCCTTCCCACCACCAAATCCTTTCACCTCTTTCAAAGAAACTAATGCAAACTTGACTCCTGCCATCTGATGGGAATTCTGTAGCCGAAGCAGAGTCAGTACAAGAAACCAGTTAGGAAGTGAATGCTCTAGCTGCGTGTGCCATCAGCCTAGCTTACCTCTCTGGCTCCCAACTTCCTGCACGACTTGTCTATGCCTTCCCTATAAATGTTTCAGTATAATATCAAGGCAGCAGAGAGTCTGATATTACTATTTCACTGCTGGCTCTGTAGCAGGGCATGAGAGCATTTGAACATGAAAACAGACCTAAGAAAAATATACATTAATGCTCATGTGATAATCTAAGCCGTATGCTTCGCGTTTTACATACATGATTGATGCTAACCCAAAGTAAAGTTCCGTTTAAAACAATCGCAGCCTTCAATGAGCACTTGTTTCACATTTGCATGTTTTAAAGGATTCCAGGGCAGCAGAATATGGAACTCATTGTCTTACAGCCGTTTTCTCTTGTGATCCCGCAATGCTGTGTAGCTTTTGAAATAACCCACAAGAATGAGTTTGCCCCAGGATGAGTCACCCTGGCCTTCAGGCTCTCCTTCAGTCGATTGTTTTCTGTTGGAGATATTACTGAGTCACAGTGGAATTGCATAAATTACATCTGGGGACGCCTCCGAGGACCATGGGATAGTCAGAGATTGAGGTTGATTATTGTCCCCAGAGGGGAGGGGAGGGGAAGCCGTTACAAATCCGTGATGAGCTGATGCTCCTGATGGAGGCCCCCCCCCCCCCCCCCCCCCCCCCGTGTAATCAGAGACAGACGGCTTCGCTCGAATCAGGCAGGGTGAGGACGCCATCCACACGAGGTGCTGGGCGCCGCCTGGATCCCGGTGAGGCCTAGCGCTTCTGGCCTCTTGGGGCGAGCAGAGCCGCAGGCAGAGAGCCTGGTCCCTGGGCACAGGGAGCAGGCACCAAGGGGACCCAACACGTGTGTCCAGGGAGGCTCCCGGACTGACCGGAGACACGTGCCTCTGACCGTCTCCCTGGAAACCAGGCCAAACTCGGCCGAGAAAGCAGTGCCTGTCTTCGCCTTTCTTCCCAGGATCCTGCCAGCCCGGCTCTGACCTGACTTCCTAACCCTTCACCACGATGAAACCAGAGGGAACCTACGGGGCTCCCCAGCTGAGCTGAGACGGCGCAGAGAGAGGGAACTAGAGTTTCATCAGGGAAAAGTTTTGCTGGGATGCTTCCAAGGATGGAGCCTCTCGGGCCTAAGTCTCTGAGCAGTTACTTGGTTCTGAAGGGAGGCAGGGATCCGACAGGCAGGGGAATGAGGTGAGAAAAACATCATTAGCACAGCTAACATCTTGCCCCCGGAGGCACCGGGCCCCTTGGTTGTCAGGAACCCCAAGCACAGTAGGCTGTCAGTAATGTGGCTGGCTGTTCAAATCCAACAAGGCTCCAGTGAAAGGACTTCTATTTGGTAGAAATGAGGTATGCGGAAACTTCAGCTTTTAGGAAATAGTTATTTTTTAGTTTTGTTCTTGTTGTTTAGTTGCTAAGATGTGCCTGAATCTTTGTGACCCCATGGACTGCAGCACGCCAGCCTTCCCTGTCCTTCACCATCTCCCGGAGCTTGCTCAAACTCATGTCCGTTGAGTCAGTGATGCCATCCAACCATCTCATCCTCTGTCGCCCCCTTCTCCTCCTGCCTTCAATCTTTCCCAGCATCAGGACCTTTTCTAGTGAGTCAGCTCTTCCCATCAGGTGGCCAAAGAATTGGAGCTTCAGCTTCAGCATCAGTCCTTCCAAAGAATATTCAGGACTGATTTCCTTTAGGATGGACTGGTTTGATCTTCTTGCAGTCCAGGGGACTCTGAAGAGTCTCTCCAGCACCACAGTTTGAAAGTGTCTACAGACCAGTGACTTCTGGGAAGCACTACCAGAAAAAAAAATTAAAATCAACACTTTGCTATTTCCTTCACCATCAAAATGTTTACAAGTCAAATAAATAAAGCTCTTCTATCAGGCAAACCTTTAAAAAGTCTGTTGTCATAGGGAATGAATTTTTTAAAATGTGTTATGAAATTAGGTTTTGCTTGAAGTGTTAGGACATAAAACTTACAGAGAGAACTTCATCAGGGGTATAGTTCAGATTTCCTCATTTGGTTGAAATCTGCCATGGACCTGCAAATATATGTCGGTTTCTCCTTCAGTGTTTCATGGAGCATTCCCTGTCCTGCATGGGGACCTTTAATGTAAACAGTTTGTCTCCGTGGAGGCGAAGAGTTGAAGGACATCAGTCCTGGGGGTCTCAAGTGCTCAGGACGGCATGCCGGGCAGTGGAGGGGTTTGATCCGGGTGCCGGTTCTGGTCACGCACCTGACCTCGCGTGGTCCACTGTCCACCCTCCGGTCCACTCCCTACTCAAGGTTGCTCGCTGGCCCTTTTTTCTGTGATTGTCATGACACGCAAGCCCCGCTCACCTCACCGCTTCAGTCTGTACCCACTGCGTCTTCACCCAGCCCTCCCAAGCTCCCTTACGCTTCTCACTTCTCGATGAGCTGACCTCCAAACGGTCCATTTAGAGAACCTGCCGTGGAGTGACTGTTGGGGTCCCCTCTCCCAGTTTCCCATGTTGGAGACATAACCCCTGATGTGACAGTATTGGAGGGGTCTCAGCTAACTACAGGTGGTGTCAGAACTGCACTGAATTGCAGGACAGCCACATGGGGTCCGGAGCATTTGCTGGTGAAATCCCACGTGCTTGGTGTCAGAAATGCTGTGAGTAATGACAGTGCAGAGCTAGGAAGACATTTTCTGCTTGTTTCATATTTTCCTGCATCGTCTGTGATAATACAGGGATGGATGAAGAGAACAGGGCAGAGTGGAGAAGAAGAACAGTCAGTGACAGAAAGCGGGTGCGGGCGGTCAGACTGGCCCAGACTAGATGCAGAATTAAAGAGACCTGTGGGTAAGGGGCGGGGGGCTGATAGAGCTTCTTTGTGAAAACAAGCAGACCATTCCAGGATGAAAGAAGTGAGTGGGTGGGAAAACAGTGAAATGGGATAAGCATGAGTTTTCGTGGTAACATTTGGGCCACACGAGGCACCGTGCTTACCCATCAACCAGCCAAGCGAGTGGATGAGCTCCAGACACCCCCAGACACCCACCTAGTGCCCCCAAAACGCCAGCCTCTGCTTTGGGAGGTGGAAACTCGTGAGCGAGAGGGGAGGAAGCTCCGCCCTCCTTGACTTCTGAGCAGGAGGTGGCTGAGGCCACGAGCGATAAACACATGCGTCAGCACACGTGCACACCATCCTGAGGAGGAACAGCTCCAGGCCCGTGATGTTGGGTGTGTGTGTGTGGCGGGGAGGGTCACTGATCGCACACCCTCCTGAGAGGAGACGCTCCAGGCCCGCGATGCTGGGCGGGTGGTGGCGTCACTGATCAGGAGGTTAGAAGCATGAGCTCCTGGACGAGGTGGCCGTTCACAAGACCGATGGCTCTGAAGGCTCCACGGGGGCCCCAGGGGGATGGACGTGAACCGAGGGTGATGTGGTGGCCACAGAGAAGTCCCTGCCCAGGGGCAGCGTGGTGGCTGGACCAGAGTGGCTTCACCCAGGTGGGAGGAACTGTCTCGGGCTCCCCCGGCAAAGGGGCTGAGGGCTTCCTTCTCTGACCTGGTCTGAGGAGGTGTGGACCGTGCTCACAGCTGGTGGAAAGCTCACAGACCCAGGCCAGCCAGTCCCGGCCTCACAAACCGAGCAAACCCTGAGAAAGCGGTGTTTCCTGGGTCCCATTCTGATCATCCAATGGAGACCCAGGGGGAGAGGGGAGGACACCCACCAAGGCTGGGAGGGTAGGAACTCCCTGGACTGCCTGCTGGGGCCTCTGGCCAGAGGGCTGGCCGGCCACAGTGCCCTCCTGCCCTGTCCCCCTGTCCTGCCCTAGCGTGACTGACAGCGCCCCCATCTCAGCCGAGAGCTCTGTTCCCAGGACGCTCCCCAGACAGAGCTCTGGGGGCCTCAGAATTAGAGCGGCAGGAGGAGGGGCCGGGGTCAAGATGGGCTCTTCCCAGCTGGGAGCCCTGCGAGCGGAAGAGAGGACCCGCCGTGGTGGGAGGGAGCCAGGTGACAGGCAGGGGGATGAGGGGCCCAGAGCCGGCAAGGAGCACGGCCCAGCAGTGGGAGGAGGGCGGGACGCCGCCCCACCGTGCCACAAGCGGGGAGAAGGACGTCAGCCCGGGGTCCGAGGGTGGGGAAGAGAAAGCCCCCATCATGGCCTTGGGGTGAGGAAGTGGCCAGCTGGGCTTGTGAAGGGCACGCTGGGCGTCGGGGAAGGTGGGGGGCTGGAGGGGTTGAAGGCGGGCCCAGAAGAAGCTGTAGAATCCTCCTGGAGGAAATCGAGGCAGAGGTGACACCGACGGGTGCAGCGTCATCGGAGGAGGAAGCCACGTGGACTGATTTTCTCAATCTCCAGACACACTTCACTGCCTGGGCCCCGGCACGGGTCCAAGACCTCTGGGTTCGCTCAGCTCCGGGGTTCTGCCTGGCAAGGTTCGCAGAGCATGCTGCAGAGGCTGAGGAATGTTTGCAAGTGGGCAGTTCTGAGGACAAGCCAGAGACTCTGCCCTGAGCCGAGAGGAGAGCTAAGGCCCAAGGGAGGACAGACAGAAGAAGTCTGGACGGGCCGTGGCAGGACCAGAAGGTCGTTCCCATGGTTCCCTCAACTCAGGAGGAGCAGAAGCTGTGACAGTGGGCTCGAGGGCTTGGGAGCCGCCCGTAGGGACGGCGGGGTCGCCGAAACATCCGCAGCAAAAATAACCAAGGAGCAGCCAGGCGTGAAGGGACCTGGGCGGAGGGGACTGGAGGCAGCGGTCGAGGAAGGTGTGCAGTGACCGGGAAGAGGCTGGCGTCCGCCGGGGGTCTCAGAGGTGGGCTTCCCTACCGGGGGGAGGCAGTGGAGGGGGAGTGGTGCAGACAGGACAGCCCCGGCCCTGCCCCTGGAGAGGCTGCTCCACAGTCCCGTGGGTCAGACATTAATGTTCTTTTCCGGGGAGGATACTGACGTTCAGAGCCTCTGGGAACCCTGCCCAAGGTCACAAACCCCCGGAGCGAACCGCGAGTTCACCTCCCCCCACGTCAGCGGTCCGTCGTCGCAGAAAGGCCTCGGCCTCCCACTGCTCGCTTTTAGAAAAGGGCATGAGTCGCCCCGAGCACCTGACACACGCGAACCGAGCTCTGCTCTGCCCCCCTTGCGGGTCTAGAGATGCGACAAAGAGGAAACCGTTACGACTGAAGCGAGAGAGGCAGGCGGAGGACACCGCGGGGCGGGCCCCGTGGGAGCGCCCGTCAGGACCCTCAGGTCCGAGGCCAGGAGAGGGCGTACGGCCAGCCGACCTCGAGCTCAGATGTGTGAGCCTGGCTCAAAGGAGGGAGCATTCAAGTCAGACACGACTTACCGGATGAAAATGCATCCAATCTATAATCAGATAAGGGGCTTTTGGACCCGCTGCCAGAGGATAGCAATCTCTGGGCTTCTCAGCGGCCTGGAGGTGACCAGGTGACCAGCTGGGACTCATGAAAGGGCTTCCTCTCCAGGTTTTAATGAGGTGATGGATCTTCATTTTAAAGTCAACAGCCTCCATGCCCCACTCTCCCAAGAAGAAACTCTGGAAAATGTATATGTTTAGCATTTGACAAAAAGATGAGTTAGTCTACATTTTTTCAGTCATGAAAACCAAAATAACATGAAAATAGCAAGCCCACTGCAAATTTAGTAAATGGCTTGTTTGTGTCTCAGTAAGAATATGAAAAATGGAAAAGTCGAAAGATGACAGTTGCTGTTAACTAAGAGAAGATTATGTGAAGAAGAAGAAAAGTGAAGACGATGGAAATAAACTTACTGAGAAGGAAACATTAATCATGAAGGAGGTTTTTATTTGATGTGAACCGTGACCTACAGACAATTCTTTGCTAAATCTGAGGTTTTCAAATGGTGGCCATCGTGATCTGATTTAATTCCATAAATGATGTTATTACAAATGTGATCTATGGTGCCTAGAACTATATCCTGTACTTAGCACATGGATTTACAAACTTAAAAGGAGAAATAACAGATGGATGTGTTCATCTCAAAATTTACAAGTAAAGGAATTCTCAAAAGCCCTTAGGGAGCTACAGTGAATTACCGCTTAGCTCCCCAACACAAAAGCAAATAAAAACAGCACATTTGGAAATGATTGGCTTCGGGTTTGGGGGAAAAGGTGGAATTGTTCACATTTAGGTGACTGAGGAGTCAAACGACTTGCCAATGTGGAGATCCGTTTCTGAGGTTAGACTTCGCGGTGTGACCTGAGAAAGGTGTGACAGAGGAGGCTGGCGATTGTGACAGGGCCTGGAGGTACTGCAAAGAGTCTGCGTCACTCCTCGCCATGCTGGGGGGCCAGGGGCAGGCATTGGTCTCTGAAAAGCTTCATCACCAAAGTTGCCAACTATATCCTGCTCCTAGTTTCCTTTCCCTGGAACACGTCTTGAGAGCAGTAATAATGATGGGACGTAACTCATCTCTCAAGATGTCATCGGATACACATATCTTCCAGGTGAATACATTAGGAAAAGTCACAAATAACTGGAAGGAGAGTTAGAGAGAAAGGGACGAAATGGAAAACAGAATCTTACATCAAACCCATTGATTACTTAACATGTCGATGGCAAAATGGAACTGTTTCCACCCGACCCAGCGGTAGTCTTTGAGCCTTTCGTGTGATCACTCCGTGCTGTGGTGAACAGACCTGCTCTAGTCACAGGCTCGGCTTCGAGGACCTGATGGGACAGACACAAGCACATTTAAGCAGGTTCCGTCACCCAGGGGCAGCGTTTTCGGTTTGTTCCAGATCAGGAAATGTCAGGGACTGTGGGGTCACCAGAAGGAATAGACTTTCCTTACAGGTGTGAACATCAGAGTTGCTATTAATAAGTTCTGTTTTCATTTCATTCCTCTTTCCCAAGCTGGGGGTGGGGGGACTTGCATTTAAGGCTCAGTGAGCATAGAGTCAGGCTTCCCAGGTGGCGCTAGCGGAAAAGAACCGCCTGCCAACGCAGGAGGCTTAAGAGACATGGGTTTGATCCTTGGGTCAGGAAGATGCCCTGGAGGAGGGCATGACAACCCACACCAAGATGCCCTGGGGGAGGGCATGGGGAAACCACAGGCAGAGGAGCCTAGCAGGCTACAGTCCGTGGGGTTGCAAAGAGCCAGAAACGACTGAGGTGGCTGAGCATTCACACGTGAGTGATAGAGTCAGTGTCAGAAAGCCCAGAAGTTGTTGGCAGAAGCCGCTCCAGGTCACATGTGCTCTGCTCAGCACCACCAACCACTCCTAAACGCTTTTCAAAACACATTCAAATTATTTATTTTGTCTTACTTCTAGAAACATGTCTCTTTTATTATAACAGGGCTCAGTTAATAACGTTGCTCGCCAAATTAGAAAGTCCATTTTCTTAGATGAAAAAGCAGAGTTGGACACATTTTAAGTAATGACACAGCTTTTCTGGTCTAATACTCAGAGCATCATGAATATGTAAATTTAAACCGAAACATTCAAGGTGATCCCCCGGGCGCACTTAGAAGGTCTTAAGGAGGGAAATGGCCCTTCTCCTCTGAACTACAGCAGCCATAGTAGGCTGGAAAGGCAGCACGTAGGCAGTCTGGTTGGGAGTACAAAAATCCATCTTTTTAAACAAAGAAAACAATCTATTGACTGAGCATAACTTCAACTGACAGAAATCAAATCTTTGTTTTGAAGGTAAAATGTTAATAACAAGGTGTATGAAACCTTTCCACTGTGAAACACACATGAATTGAATTAACTGGTCAAGTTTATCAGAACTTAGCAAGCACTCAGACGTCCAGAGAAAACAGGCAGAAAGGGGGCATCTATTTCACATAAACTATGTCAGGTGGAGTAAACGCCATGAGCCGTTCAGTGTCAGAGGTGGACGTGGCCTGTGGCAACACTCCCTCCGGCCCCCGGCAGCCACCCCTCAGTCCCATCGTGGACAGCAAGTGTCTAGCTCAAACTCTGAAGAAGAGATGCAAAGAAGAGGTGCCAGTGGCCAGGGAAATTCGGCGCCTGTCAACTAAATGGGACTCAGGTCAAATAAAACATACAACGTGCTGCGTGCCTCTGCCCTCAGTCGTGTCCAGTCCCTGATGAAAACGCTTATCTTCTGGCTGGTGCCCGGGACAAGACCTTGCTCTACAGACAGCAGAACAGACCCAAGGGGCCTGGGAGGCTGAGCCTGGGGACCTGCTCGGAGCTCAGGGGCAGTTCACAGATGCGAGCAGATAGGTCACAAGATGAGGTTTGAAATGTCCGGTAAATCACACCGTGCTTCAGCCCCGGCCGCGCAGAGACACACCCCCAGTGGCAGCAGCGGTGAGGCACGGGGTAGGCCCAGCAGAGCCCAGCCAGAGTGTGATAAGAATCAAAAGAATAAACAGAATAAAGACAAGCAGAGAGTGATAAGAACAGACAAGGGTAGGACAGACCGTGGAGTTTGGGGTGGTTTGTTTATAGCTTTGTAGCAAAAAAGTAGCTAATACAGCTTTTTAGAATGAAGAAATACAAAAAAGCCTAAGCGTCTAATTAATCAAAAATGCTTTACAAATTTTGGCCGTTGTGGTATGTGCTGCGGTTAGGTCACTCAGTTTTATCCAACTCTTTGCGACCTCTGAACTGTAGCCTGCCAGCTCCTCTGTCCATGGGATTTTCCAGGCAAGAATACTGGAGTGGGTTGCCATTTCCTTCTCCAAGCCTCTGTGGTAGTATATGGTATTAGGGAGAAAATCGTCATCATAACTGTCACCACCACCACCACCATCATCATCATCACCATCACCACCACCATCATCACCATCATCACCACCACCATCATCATCATCATCATGATCGCCATCATGATCATCACCCTGATCACCATCACCATCACCTTCATAACCATCACCATCAACATGATCACCATCACCATTATCATCACAGTCAGCATCACCATCAGCACCATCACAACCATCACCATCATCACCCTGATCACCCTCATCATCACCCTCATAACCATCACCATCAACATGATCACAATCACCATTATCATCACAGTCAGCATCACCATCAGCACCGTCATCATCATCACCCTGATCACCACCACCATCACCATCATTACCATGACCATTACCATCATAATCAGCATCAGCACCATCATCATCCTCCTCCTCCTCACCACCATTTTCACTACCACCGTCACCACAGCGCACGAGCTTCTTGCTTTCTCCCCGTTACTTTCTCTCTGGCCCGGCTCTGTGGTTTACGTGATCTGGTGCCCACTTGGCAGCTTATGATGATGTCAGTCATTACTGCACGTGAGTTACAAAAAAGCTGACACCTTCCATCTTGATAACTTTAGAAAATTCAGGTTGTGACTTTCATGGGCGTGATTTATGAGTCGGTCAGTGCACTTCTAAATAATCTTCCACTTGGAGATTTTTGACAAGAGGCAGGAGAGCATTTTTCAACATGAGAAGGAGGGGAGGGGCTTGGAGGAGGGAGGCATCTATCACTAAAAACAGCTGCACCAGGTACGTAAGGGAAACAGTTTCTGTTTCTCATTCAAAGTCTTAATAGTCAGCAATAAGAACCATCTGCTCCAGTCCCGGCAGAACCACTGCCTCCATGGCTCCGTCGTCCCTCCAGCCTGCCTGCCTTTGTTGAGGCTCTATGCCTTCTTGGACGCCCGTCCTCTCCTACCTGCTCCAGAACCAGTCCAAGCCCCACCCCTTCACGGAGTGCTTCCTGGCAGCTTCCTCTTAACTCCTTTCCAGGAGCATCTTGACTGCACAGTTGAAATGCTAAGGTTGAGTTTTACAAAGATGACACTTTTCTGAGCAGAGAAAGAAATAGTGTGGCTGAGGGGAGATTCACCAGGAAGGAACAGCGAGTCTTAGAGGAAGCATGGCCAGCCAAGAAGCTGCTGTGGAGACCACACCGTGACAGACCATAGTTAACGTGGCTGATTGGTGGGTTTGAAAACTACTCAGAAAGTAGATCTTGAAAGTTTTCGTCACTAGGGGGGAAAAACAACGTTTTTTGTACCTATGTGAGAGGCTGGATGCTATCTAAACTCACTGTGACAGCCATTTCATGGCGTTTGGAGGTGAAATCATCATGCCGTGTGTCCTACCCTTAGCCCTGGGGGTCAGTTACATCTCAGCAAAACCGAGGGAAGCAGCCCCCACTGCAGTGGGAGACGTAGAGAGTCTAGCCAAGGGCAGGACACCGGGTCCGGAGACTGGGGCTGGGGATCAGCGGTCTGCCAGGGGTGCTGCAGCAGCATTAGCTTTAACCACGACAAGAACATTTCTGTCTCTTCTGAGGTCCCCCAGCATCCGGCAGGACAGGAAGCCCTCCAACCCTCAGTTCCTTGTGAGTGGACGGCCACTTTCCATCACAAGGACGAACACTGTGCCCTTTGCGCCAGCCTGCACCCTTCACACGTGGACACTTGCTCCTTCACCAGGGTTCACATCGCTGCTTGTCATCTTGTTTGACAGCAGGAGACCGAAGCCCCCAAAGGCTCTTATCCTGAGTCCCACGGCCAGAGGCGCAGCACCAGGGTCCACCACCCCCCAGCCCAGCATCCCTGCCTTGCCTCCTGACGGTAGACACACATAGAATGAAGCAAGAGGCTGACTACAGTTTTGATAGCATATTTTATTTTAATCTAAGAAAAATGATTAAATTCAAAGTTCAGAAATATAAAAGATTATCCAATAAATTCAGGATCATAACTGTTTCTTAATGGTGACACACACGGGGGCTGGTTCTGCGGCTCCAAGGTTCCACTTTGACTTTCCCGCAATTTAAACGAGACACCACAGGAAACGTCTTCATGAAAACTGTCGAGATAGATCGACAGGCTGTGTGTTGGGGGATCTGGGGCCGGGAAGATTTGTTTCCAAACCTAAAGCTAGAGCTGGGGCAGCGTCACGGTTCGTCACCCCACTCCACTCTGTGGAGCCCGTAGGCACATCACGGAGGCGGGCTCCAGCCCTGACGGGGGCAGCCGGCTCTCCCGGGGCCCGGCTCCGCTGCCCCCCACCCCTGTCCAGCCGCACTCGGGTGGATTTCCCACCGGCCAGTCCTCGGGGCCCGGACGCCTCCAGGAAAGAAGGGAGGCGGGGGCACCCGCAGGCCTTTGTCCCCGGCTGCCAGGACCAGCGCCCAGCACAGCCTCGCCTGGTCATGCCTTCTTGAAGGAGACCACTCATAACTTGCTCGGGTGATAGTTTTCCCTTCCCGGGGGCCCCGGGGGAGACCGTGGACAGATGGACAGGGGCCAGGTGTAAGAGGAGAAGAAGGCTGACAAGCATGTTTGGCTGGCTTGGTCAGATCATGATTAAATTTACTTTTCTGAATGTTGGGCCCCTCCACGCTGCCTCAGGAAGGCAGACAGAATTCTCTAGCTTTTACAGTGTGGATAATCTGAGCCCAAGGCAAAACTCAAACAGAAGCTCGCAATGGAAAAGCAGGCATACCGAGAAGAGGTTGAAATATCTCCTTTTCTACCAGGGTACTACCGGTAAAGACTGCGTTAGTGGTTGGATAACTCATTGCGTGAGCAGGAACTCTGGAAGGAAAACCAACAAGCTAACACAAAACCCCAAGAAACGAACAAACCCCGGACGGGGACAGCAGTCGGTTACAAATGTCTACGGAGCCGTAGAGCTTCCAACATGGATTCAGCGATGCCGCCAGGACAGTAGATTCCCAGCAAAGCCAGCCTGGCGGGACTGCTAGTAATGGCTCCCATCAGGAGGACATACAGGTTGGAGCCAGGGTGCCTCGGCCAAGGCTTCTTTCGGTTAACATATGTAGGATGAAGAAATTAAGCTTAAATCCACTCAAAATACATCTCCACCAGCTACAGATTTTGAAGGTCAAAGAAGGACACATACATTGTATGTGATTAATTTTCTGAAGCCAGCCCTTCCATTTTCACAGATTAAAGCCATCTGTTTAAATATCTCATTTCTACAAAGTGAATTTACAGTTAAAGTACAAAGTGCAAATACTATGTGTTTGTTTTGGTTTTTTTAATTGCTTTTTGGTGAGGGAGTCGGCCGTGTGTCTAGGACCTGCTGTGGAGTCACTTATCCTTGCTTCCTTGGCTGAAAGAAAGACAAAAAAGAGGTGTATTAAGACATTTGAATCACTCATTTCTGAAAATGAAGGCTTGCCTTCCAGGAATAAAATAAATCCAGCTGATAAGAACAAAGGGAAAAGCAATATTTTATATAGAAGTGAAAAAGAGAGGCTACTTGGGATTGCTGTAGCTGTTCAGTCGCTAAGTTGTATCCGACTCTTTTGTGACCCCATGGACTGTAGACCACCAGGATCCTCTGTCCATGGGGTTTCCCAGGCAAGAATACTGGAGTGGGTTGCCATTCCCTTCTCCAGGGGATCTTCCTGACAGAGGAGTTGAACCTATGTTTCCTGCATTGGCAGGCAGATTCTTTACCACTGACCCACCAGGGAAGCCCCACTTGGGAATAAGAATTAATTAAAAAAAAATAAAAGTATTTTGGGCACTTCTTAACTTCTAACATTTTTCTTTCATTCAATGTTTAGAAATATCAGGAAAAAAATATCAGTTGAGGAAGTTAGCATTTATTTCATGTACTCTAAGTGGCTTTAATATATTAAACATTCTGCAGAATCTCCAATCACCATGGATTTATCATGCAAACATATTTTTAATAATCTAATTTATGCTTTAGATTTTATAAAAGCATGGCTGCTTTTTGACAATTTTCTTTTCATCCTTTCCATTCATTATTCCATTTCTAAAAAGACATGCAACTGAAAGGTTTGCTTACTAAGTTCCTGGAATTCTGCACTCTGCCAATTAAAAATCATACAGAATGAAAAGGATAAGCAATGTACAACCTTCTTGGTTTATTTTTCCACATAGACCCATTTCAACCAACACAAGTCAATTCTATTAAAAATAATGACATTTAAATATTGAGGAGACTACTGGGTTGGCTTTTATGCCCCTGCTAAATATATGAACAGGCGGCAAGAAGAGATACTGCATCTCCCGCATTAAGTAAACTAGAGATTCTATTTTAATTAGTTGTAGATAAAGATAAACCATCACCACGTTTAATCAGAGAATAACACTGATCAGATTTGCTGGAGAAGTGGCTCTAATGATTTAATCTACATCAACACCGCTTGACGGCAGGGTTCTGATCACAGATAAACCATGATGGAAACTGCAGAAGACATCCAGAAAAGCAGCTCACTTTCTTTTTTTTATTAAATATGAGCTTCGTGCATCCTCTGAGATGCCCTTTATTTCCTATTCTTCTGTTTGGTTATTCATACAGTGAAAGACTTTGGTGGTTGGACTCTTGATTCCTTCAAGAAGTCTGCATGGTCTTCAATCGCTTTAATGAATGCTAGCTGCAGCAGGGCCTCACCCAGGATCACGGTTTGCAGTGATGAACACCATAGAAAGAGCTGGGGAGACTGCTTCAGATTCCTTTTCCAGGGAAAAAGCTCAGGAGTGAGGCTTGTGCCTGGAACAGAGTTTATTTCAGACCGAGGCAGCGCATATGTGCCCGTCACAGTTGTTATCTTAGGAAAAAAGTCGTGTGGAAGTCTTTGGAACTCAGCCAGGTAATTGCTTTCAGACCAGCCCTGTTCTAAAGCACAAGTGATTTGCGCTGGGATTTAAAAAGTTGAAACCATAAATACTTGCTCAACAAAGAAAACCAACCGTTATCACACATCTTTCCTAATGAAATGGTTTTAAGTTACATCCAAGGTGTGCGCTGGAGGTCTCCACTTCAATCCCACAACAAATACAGGGGCTTGTCTTAGGAAATGGAGACCTGACATCAAACAAGTAAAGACAAAACACAAAACAAATTGCCGAGCAGCCTGAAGAAAGGAGGATGCGGCCCCAGCTGTGAGGGAGGAGGAAGGAGCCACTCATGTTTATCTCTGGAAGAGACTCGAGACTTGAGAGGGCAGTGGTTGGGATGACACGGTCGTCTCCTCTAACTGCAGATAGAGACCCAGACTCAGAGGGGCAGAGCGAGGTCTATGAGCGCACGGCAGGATGCTGAGTCCCTTCCGAGCCCGCGCTTGGCTCACTCGGGCACCTGGGTGAAAGAGGAAGGCCCTCCATCCATGCAGTCTCCTTCACCAAACAGAGGAAATAAACTGCAGATGCAAACCCTGGAGAACTGTTTAAATACATATATATACGCATATTCCCACAAAACAAGGGGCTCAGAAATCTTTCTAAAAATAACGAACAACTGAAATTTCAAGTAGCAAAAATAAAGAATTAGGGCAAAAATCTCGAAGTCGGTAACTCAGCAAGGTGGCGACTTCGGACAGAATCTTGCTGGGCTCTCTGAGGCCTCACAGGGGTGTCAACAGGGTAAACTGTTTCTTTCTTGGAAGGTGCTTCATTTTCCAAATGAACAGAACTTCAATTGTTATTACCTACAGCTAATGCAGGAAGTTATTACGGCTACAGCGTAAACACACTCACCTGTCTACTAGACGTGCTTTCAGCATTACCTCTAGGGGCTAGCAGGGGAAAAAAAGAGAGAGAGAGATTAGAAACCAAATATACTTCATTAGTAAAAGGTTAAGTAGACTTTTTCAGGAAGGGATCCACACCACTGTAGGGAACAGTCATCCACGCAAACTTTGAGAAAACAGGCTTTACACACATGCTCAGCATGGAGTGTGAATGAAGGATCATAGAAGCCAGTGTATGAACAATTTCCAGCAATACAGACACTCTAGTCCAGCTTCAGGAGACTGCTCCATTTTGCCCCCAAATTCCAAAGGTGTGTCCGCTTGCCGCGGAGAGCGCCTCCCTCAGCTTCTCAAGCTCCGCCAGGGAGAGGTGATCCAGGCCCCTGGGACCCAGCACATCATGCCAGTGCTCCGAAACCTTTGGGTTTATGTTTAAATCATGAGAATCATTTAACTGGCTTGGCTCAAAATAACTATTCCCAAATCCTGCTTGGCTCCACCTCTTAGCTTGAGCCTCTTTCAGGACAGGGACCTGGGACCTCACCTGTGGAGACACTTTCCTGCCCAAAACCTCCACCTGGAATTCCAGTCTCCCCCCCCCCATTACCTCCATAGCAAGCACCACCCATTACAGTGGATTTTTCCTATTTGTCTCTTGTTTCCACACTAGAATGTAAGCTCTAGAAGCACATGAGTTTTTGTCTGTTTCATTCACTGTGGTTTTGCCAATGCTTAGAGCAGGGAGCGCTTGATAAATATCTTTTGAATGAGTCAGTAGGTAGAGGGCACCACCCTTAATCCCAAACGCCTTGATTAATTGTTAATGACAATTCATTCAATTAAAAAACTAAAAAGCAAAATTATTCCAGGTTTAAATCTCTTCTCTTGCTACATTCAAGCAGACAGAAACAGCATGATCAGCTAAACCACAAATGTATTAAGTAAATTGCAAAATTATGGAACAAGAAGTAGCTAAATGGACTCTTTCTTTCACTTGCAGGTTTGAATGATTCAAGGATCTGATAATGGCTGTCGCCACGATGACAACTTTATAGAGAAAGCAGGCCTTGGGCCGTTGGCCCAAATTTAGAGAATATTAAACTGATACTTGAATCTACTCTAACCAACTGGGCTGTCAACAGTTGCCAGATTTTTCTTGGTTTCTTTTTCAGTAAATAGTCTACTGATCACTGGAGGTAGCCACAGATTAAAGTTAAGTTACAGCAAGAAAAGTTAACATTTCTACGTGTCTGGAACTTCGCTCTATAGATGAAAAGAATATAAAGTTCATTAATGACCCTGGGTGAAATAGTCCACTCAAGGCAGAGTAGGGAAAAACTCCGTGAAGAAGTTTTTTTAAATACATAAAGGGCAAAAAAATAAACTGCTAATTAATTTGAATGAAACAGAATGCACCTCATTAAAATAAATATGAAGCCATGCCACATCAGCGAAAATAGTCTCCGGTGAGAAAAGCAGCGTGCACCTCCCAGCTCCCAGCGCAAAGCTCGGCGATGGGTGGTGGTGGTGGGGGGTGACGCTACGCTATCAAGTGGCACTGATCACTCCCAGGAGTCACTGCACGTGGCGAAGCCAGCACGGCAACTTGGGTGAAAAACATACTTTGGTCAAAAATGAGCACTTCCTAATCGCTGATTTTTTGTACAGTTGCATTTCATAGAATCATGAGGACGTGTCATCTTTGTGAGTTGTTCTTTGAATGCTTGTCATAGAATCATGAGGACGTGTCATCTTTGTGAGTTGTTCTTTGAATGCTTGGAAAACACTTTCCTGCGCTCTGTCTATTCCTCGATATTTGTCAGGATTGTTTTCACTTTTGCATGTTTTATAATAGCAAAAATTGAGATCATGCTCCTGGCAATATGTCTCAGTTGCAAAAATTTAAATGCAAAATCTTGTTTAATTGCTTAAAGTAAAAACAGATGTGATGAAGTATACATATTATGATCCCATTTTGTAGTGAAAATCATAGTGCATAAATATGTCTATATTCGTTGTTGTTCAGTCGCTGTCATGATGCCATGGATTGTATGTATATATGAGTAGAAACAGTGTTTGGAAAGCTGTAGATACGCGCTGATTTTTGTCTTAAAATAAAAGATCACATGTTGTCTATGTTCTGTATTTGATTTCTCGTATTTTTTAGGATAAAAAATGCCTTGTTGAGTAGTTAGCAAAAAAAAAAAGAAAGAAACTGGTAACAGCTTGGGTTTTTAGAAATAATCCCTCCTGAATATTTATGTTTCTTTGACTTTTCCCGATTCAAATGACACAGGATAGGAAAACAGAAACAGTAATAAAATCGGAAGAAAAACTAACAGCAGGAAAAAACTAAGAGAAATCCAGCAAAAAAAAAAAAAAAAAAGCTGCAAAATCAGCTGATATTTTATCCAAATTGCCATGCTCATTTTTTACCAAGTTGTCACTTTTCCCACATTAGTTTATTTGGAGGAGGTCAGGGGCCATCTTTCCCCGTAGCTCAGTCGGTCAAGAATCTGCCTACAAGGCAGAAGACCTGGCTTCAATCCCTGGGTGGGGAAGATCCCTTGAGGAGGGCATGGCAACCCACTCCAGTGTTCTTGCCTGGAGAACCCCATGGACAGAGGAGCCTGGTGGGCTCCAGTCCCTGGGGTCACAGAGTCGGACCCGACTGAGCGACTGAACCACCAGCACAGGGGCTGGTGCTCTCCCGTCCCGGTTGAGCCACAGATACAGGGAGGCGCACAGACCACCATCTGCCGGCTCCAGACTCCGCTCTCAGACCTGCTTCGCGTTTCAACTGTGCTGCCAGCTCGACAACAGGAAGGTGGGGTCGTAACGCAGCAGCAGGCACCAGAGACCAAGGTGTTGGCTGGTGGCCCAGCGGCTGGAACAGCGCTTGGGTTCTGGGAAGAGACTTGCCCAACTGACAGCACAGCTGGAGCTCGGTTTCAACCATGGGAATGACTGGAAACAGGAACTATTGAGCTGCTGATAAACAGGCCGAAGGTTTGGTCGGGGAACGTGCACGGGGTCCCCAAGCGGCTCCCAGGCGTCCCCAGTCTGCTCTCCAGCATCAGAAGGCGGCCTCGTGGGGAGGGCAGGGTCCCCTCCCCTCCCCTCCCCTCCCCTCCCCTCCTCAGGACAGAAGAGTTGAGACGCGCCTCCAGACACCACTGAGCACTCTCCTTTCCAAGCCGCTCCCCTCTGACCACTGCCCGACGGTCTGCCAGCGTCTCCACGGACAGGGCCCTACCGTCAGACGGCGCATCCCACTTGCCCCCACACTCAGACTGTCAGGACCATTCCTCCGTCTCACTCTCTGCAGAGACACGGAGAGTGGACGGGAGTGGCTGCACAGCAAGGGGAAAGGCTTACCGTGGCGCCTCCTCGTGTCCGCCTTGCCTTCCTCTCCGGTCGCGCCCAGGCAGCCCATCAGCTCTTGCAGGGAGATGGACTTGTCGTTATTCACGTCGCAGTACTCAACAAACTTCTTCACGCATTTCTTGGGTTTGGACTTCTTCCGAAGAAATCTCTTGAAGGGCTTGATTTCCTTTTTGCCGATGTCCCCGCTGTTGTTTTTATCCAGCAGTTTGAAATACCAGTGGACCACTCGCTCCTCCAGCGTGTGGCTGGGGTCAGGTTCCGAGAGCCTGGAAGACACGTGGGTGGTCAGGACGCCCGCCCCGGTCCTGGTCTGTCCAGAAAGGCACCCCCGCCCGGCTCTGACTTTCCCCAATGGAGGGACCTGCTTGTCGCCCTCTCCTTCCTGAGGCATAAGGCTGCCTGGCTTTGCCCTTCAATATAATAAAGATTTTTAAAAAATAACTTACAAAAAGAGATTGGGCAAAAATTTTCAAGCTGGTTTCAAACTTGCAAATGGCACAGTGAGTTTGTACAGATCGGTCGCACACTGGGTGTTGGCAGGTCTTGAGGACCAAACCCCGTGGATGGCCACTCCGACCACAGGATGCCTGTCTCCACTACCTGGACCCTGAGGTTTCTACTCCTTTATCTGTGCTTGTAGGAACGCCGGTTATGTCACAGGCAAACTAAAAGGTGAAAATTAACATGTGTCCTAAAGTGGCAACCAGACATCTTACCCTGGATTGAAAAGGAAAGTTTGATATTTTAAGATTTAAGTTAAAAACTCTTCCAGAAGTTCTGCGTTTAAGGCTGATCTTGGAAACCCTGATGTTACGACGTGGTTTCTCACTAAGCGGAAGATGCCAGCAGGTGCTCATGGAATCCCTGGTCCTTGCTTCCTTGGCCGGCTGTCAATCTCTGTGTTCCCGTGAGCGTCAAGAGTGAGTCAGACACCAAACGTTCCCTGGTATTAGGGCTTTCTGAAACTATTGACTGTTTCTCAGACTTTCAGAGGACCTTCTAGGACGGAAATTCATTTACTGCTTTCAGTTGTCGTCTTACAGAGAAGAGCAATCCTTCTGAGAATATAAGATGTCAACTTGAACTTTCTACTGGATTCATAGCCCTGCCCTTTGTTCTCCTCCATTCTGACTCTTAAGCCGAGACAGAGAGACCCAGGGAGGGGGGCTTTGAGCCAAAGAGACCAGAAATCTTAGATCAGCTAGAATAGATGGAATAATCAAGGTTTGGGGAGGAGGGGAGGAAGGCCAGTGCTCTAAGCAAATAAAGACAGTGAGGTTCCCAGTCAGAAAATGCGCTTTAAGATAAAGAGACTGATGATCACCAATTAAGAGGGGAGAGCCAATGCTTGAGACACTGCAGCCATTAAACACTGGGAATGACCCTTCTGTGGACGGACAGTAGCCCACAGACGCAGGTCAGCTTCGGGGACTCAACAGTCTCTCAGGAAGCGGAGCTCAAAGCCTCAGCCCCAGAACCATGGCGCATTGGCCGGGCGCTCAGGGCAAGCCCCCCGAGGTTCAGAAGTCAGACTCTGAACAGTGATAATGCAATTAACACCCCTGAATCGCAGCCCTGGAAAGGGTTGAGGTGGCAAATATTACGTCATATATGTTTTACTAAAGAAATCCTATTTTGAGAATTTTAAATCAAACAATTTAATTCAAAGTATTTATAAAATCCAGTGGCTAGCTCTGAAACGCCATTCTGAAGCAGCGAGCCCTCTGGGCCCGGTTCTCCCACACCCGCTTTTCCCCCGCCCAGGGTCCTCACCCCAGCCTGATGGAACCTGGGGAAACCAGGCCTCAGCCCAGGCCGGCAACATCCTCACAGGACTGATCATATTACAGGAAAACCTGCTAAACAGACCTCCTCCAGACACGGGAGAGGACCTCACGCTTGGGGAGGGGTCTCCTCCGCTCCGGGCCCTGCTGTGCCCGCTAAGCTGACCCCCGAGACCCCAGTGGCTGGACTCTGCCCTCCAGCTTCCCAGAGTCCCCTGGCCACCAGGCTCCGTCCTAGCCCCCTGCTCTGAGGTCAAGGGCAACACACCTGCCGGGGGAGGAGGGATCGGAGACGGCGTGGACCATGTCCGTGGACAGCGCGTCCAGCACACTCGTCAGAAACTCGTTCTTTTTAGAACCAGGACAACCTGGGAAAAGAAAAAAACAAGTATGGACATCTTTTCACATTTCCCAGAGCTCAGAGAGTACACCGGATTTCCCTGTAATGGAAAGAAGGGCTGGCTGAGGATTCAGACCTCCGGGTGTCGGGCACTTTATATCAGCGAGTTCATCTGAACACCTGCAAGCACTCTGCAGTCCACACGTGCTGATTTTAAACCCCAGCTTCTGAAAACTGCCGAGTCTAAGGTTTCTTGAATTGTTTCGTGACACTGAGATTCCCAGGCATTACCATCTCACTGGTCCCCAAAGCGGCAGTCCCAGGCGGGTGGCATCACTGCCCCTGTTATGCAGGAAGCCCCGAGGATGGGAACCACCCCAAGCTCACAGGGCAGGAGGAGGACACGCTGGCATCTGGTCAGATGAACCTGAGACAGAAGATGGTTCGTGGCCTTCGAGTAATTCTGCAGTGGAGTTCACCCGAAGCTTAACATTCCACAACACTCTTCACCTACAAGAGGTCACTGAACTGTCCCTAACGCCCCTCCACCCTAGCGTTTCGGGATGAGGAGACATGGCTGGGCTTGTCATTCCTGGACTCCAAGAAGCAGGAGGAAACCCCCACACGGATCGGATGGCAGAGCCGTGTGCAGCCGCCAAGCACTCAAGACCCACGTGTTTACACAGTCGGAGAACTGGGGTTTCACAAACCTCCTTTTGACACTTGAGTTTTTGTTATTATTACCCAAGCACATGTTAATTGCCTGTAGCAGGAATCCATTTACGCTGGTTTCCACTTCGTTAAAAACACATATCAGAAAACAGATGCAAATCCCTAAGGGTTAGGGGAGGGTGAAAAAAGAGCTGTGTTGTTCCCCTATGAATACAATTAGCAAAGTAGATTGTGATCTATAGGGGAAACCCCCAGGGAGAACGTTACTTTTCAAGGAAAAAATAAAATATCACGTTAACCATTCCCTGGGGAGGAAGCAGCAGACTTGCAGCTGCAAGCGTTTCTGGGACGGTCATCTGGATGCGAGGACTTCGTCCACTCCAGGACGGGCAGCGCCCCTCACCACAGCGCTGAGCTCCCCCAGAGCAGCCTGCTGACCCCCGAGAGGACAGAGGGCAGCCACAGGCCTGCGGGTGCTGGGCTCCAGGCCGGCCGCACTGTCAGGGAGGCTAGTTCCCGCCCAGGGAAGGCAGGGGTGTCCCCAAGGGCGTGCACCGCCCACCCCGGCCCAGCTGTCCCCCACAGAATTCCCACACCCCGCTGGCCTGTGGACACCAGAGAGGGGTGTGGGCCCACGTCTGGGGAAGGCCAAACGACGGCGCTGCTCGGGGCTGGACAGCTGTAAGGACGGATGACGCCGGTATTTTGTGTAGTGAGTGTGACTCCAGTGGGGATCAACCCCGGTTACACTTGCTGCTAATTTAATCATATCCCCCAAATGAGGTAAGGCAACACAAAGTTTTTAACCAGAAAATGAGATATATTCATCATGAAACACAAGACTAATAGCATCTAAAATGTTTAGAAGGCTTTAATGCACAGAACAGTAAGCATCAAAAGTTTAATCTACTTCTAAACCAAGAAATATTAAGTCAATGCTGGTATAGCATTTTTTTTTAACCACGGTGTAAATTGCAGACTTTAAAGCACAGGTATCTTCCTGCTGAGGATTATATTTTGCATTTGAGAGGTCACTTCAGTCCAACAAAAGAATACCTTTCATGTTTATTTGCAAAGACACTGAACTTCACTTGAGTAAAGAAAAGGACAAGATGGTTTGAAAGAAAGTGAAAGTGAAGTCGTTCAGTCGTGTCCGACTCTTTGCGACCCCGTAGACTGTAGCCCACCATGGACTGTAGCCCGCCAGGCTCCTCTGTCCACGGGATTCTCCAGGCAAGAGTACCAGAGTGGATTGCCATTTCCTTCTCCAGGGGATCTTCCCGACCCAGGGATCGAACCCGGGTCTCCTGCATTGCAGCAGATGCTTTACCCTCTGAGACTGAATTTCACTTGAGTAAAGAAAGGACAAGATGGTTTCGGTGCCATGAGATGGAGCTGCAGCTCCTGAGACGGTTCCCGCCCACGCTGTGTGGACGTGGACAGAGCTTTAATGGGAACAACTGGGAATCGCACACGCGATGCCAACCTGCGATGGGCACCCCGACGACAGTGCTGTGCTTTCTCCACAAGCCCATGTTCAGACCTGGATGGAGGCCTGACACTCGGGGGTGAGCAACCCTCAGATCCAGCAGACCCCGGCACATGGGTCCACATCCTCACCTGACGGGGAGACAGATGCCAGGTGATCTCACACTCTCAGACCCGCAGCTGCTAGTTTCCAGGACAGCCCCTCATGAAACAGAAATAGCTGCACCATCTCTGAATACGTGTGCGGACAAATAGGGCCGGGCAGCACCCACTGTGGCCAGCATCCTGGGAAAATAATCCCTACACAGAGGATGAGATGGTTGGATGGCATCATCGACTCACTGCACATGAGTTTGAGCGAACTCCGGGAGATGGTGGACAGGGAAGCCTGGCGTGCTGCAGTCCATGGGGTCGCAGAGTCAGACATGACTGAGCCACTGGACAGCAATGATAATACGCCCAGGGTGAGGCGGTACCGAGGGCTGATAGACTGAGAATGGAGAGGTGACAAGGGCCGCCTTCACCTCCTGCCTGCACCTCACCCCCCGGCTTTCCTCAGCTCTCCTGGGAGGCCGCCTTCTCCTGGGAACACAGGAGTCCCAGGCCTGCTCATCCTCCACGATATTTGTAAAAATGAGATGAAATCAGAAGGAAAAAATCAGAAAGCGCACGATTAAAAAGTGGCTTCTGGGTATAATGAGGAATGACAGCGGTACCGTGAAATGGACTGGGCCTCCCGAGGAACCTCAGAGCTGGGGGGCAAAGGGAGCCAGCCCCCCAGCCGTCGGACTTCCCAGGAAGCACAGAACAGCCCCAGCCTCCCTCACACTCGCCCCCTCGGGCCGCGGGCCGCAGTGACGACCGCAGACCTCGGCATCCTGCCTGCAGACCATGGGCCGTGGCCACGCAGCCTCCCAAGCCCCGGGCCCAGCTCAGTGAGCCGCTCACCTGGGGATAGCGGGTGCCCACCCGAGGGGGCCCGGCCTCCCCCGCATCAGCCCCCCTCCATTCCTTCTGCCCGCAGGGCCTCACACAGCCCTCAGCACCCGTAAACCTCGTGCTGGGGAAACCGCAGCCGGCAGGCTCCAGGACGGGACCCAGAGTCACCGCTGACCTGTGTCCACCCACAGGCTCGCTCCCTGCTGGACGTGGAGCAGGCCTGGAGGGCTCAGGGCAGGGACAGCCCCGCACCAGGACCTTCCACGGAGACCTGACAGCCCATTAAAGAGACGCTTGCAGGGGGAGAACCAGACTGCCCTTCTCAAAGTTAGAAGCAGAAGGACTGCAACCATTTATTTACACATTCAAGGCAAAATCCAGCATCCTGCTTGGCTTGGAAATGCTCAGTTGATTTCACTTATCTGTGAAATCCAAGGAAAATACTTGGCATCCTGTCGGAGTCCTGTGCAGACACCCGGGTTCTAATCCTGGCCTGACCCACGTGAGCAGGTGGCCGCGTCCCAGCCTCGGTCCTCGGGCCCAGCGAGCCCCTCAGCAGCGAGCTGGCTGGCCGCTGCTGCCCAGACACCAGGCGCCGTGTGGCCCCAGGGACCCTGGTTTCATAGCTGATGCCTTAAAAACTATTTGACTTGTTAACTCTTAAAATGAATGCGTTCTGCCCTGCCTATGAAATATCTTTATTTTTAAAAGTAGACGTTTTTGGTGTAGAAATTACTGACTTCAGCAACTCGACTGTTTCACCTTTTCCCTTTTTCTTGCAAATACAGATGGAAACATTTTCGGGGCTGAGACCTTGACCACGCTAGGAAACTCCACTCCACATGTTTACTGGCATCCGCTTCTCTCCCGTCCCCAGCACACTCAGGATCACCCTCGAGAGGAAAGCCAACACAGAGACAGGGAAGGCGGGCTGGCGATGTCCTCATTGGATGGTGTACATAGTGCATAGTACATAGTACATAATACCTAGTACACAGCGTTGGACCGTGTCAGCCAACACCAATGCCTAACTGAGGTCTGTGCATTGCCCAGCAGGTGAGGTCTGGGGGTTGTGGGTCAGGGGACAGTGACAGTCATCAATCGAGCTTTAAAGCATCTAGCACCAAGTAGGCTTAAAAGTGTCATCTGGCTGGTTTATTACTTCAAATGTCTGTAAAACTAACATAGGTGAGAAATAACATGAAATGGAAAGAAAAAGCCTTTCTCTGCTCTTTTGGACCCCTCCGAGGAGCTGTGTGTACGTAGCTGCACACGTATTCACCCCACTGTTAATTATCTACTTCCCTGTTTACAGTTTTAACTCCTCAATTTTGGAAGTCTGCCTTCTCCCAAACTTTTAAGAATTTATCATACAAATTTTCAGGGAAGCCTAGTTTTGTGCGGTTTCCCAGAGTGACATGAACACATTTGACCTACAGGGTGTGGGTCAGAAGCGAGAGCCACCGTTTGCTGCCTCCAAAGGTTGTGAGAAACTGCAATTAAGTTGCACCTGTTCCTCTAAAGACGTGACGACAAACACTGATAACTGTCTCTCTGCAGTGAGTTATACCCACTGTTGCCTAAAGACTAACACAATTTACAAATTGCTGCTGCGGCTGCTGCTAAGTCGCTCAGTCGTGTCTGACTCTTTGCGACCCCATAAACCGCAGCACACCAGGCCTCCCTGTCCATCACCAACCCCAGAGTTTGCTCAAACCCATGTCCATTGGGTCGGCAATGCCATCCAACCATCTCAACCTCTGTCGTCCCCTTCTCCTACCTTCAGTCTGCAGATTTTAAATCCCTTTATTTCATGTACAATATTTTGGACTACATAAAAGCGGCTGAGTGGTTTGCAATTTCTTTCTCAATTACCTTTGCCTGAAAGTGAGTGCAAACACAGGATGAATCATGCATGCTACTTTTTTCCCCTGTGTTACTGGCAGGGAGGGGGGAGCTGCACCGTGCTCCCTGCACAAACCACATCCGCCGGAGCCGGAACATCACCTCCGTCCCTGTGTGCAGAGGAAGCGGGTTTGTTCCCTGGAGGGAGACTCCTCCTGAAGATGAGCAGGCAAAAGTGAGGCATTGAATAAGACCATCAATAAGGCTGGTCAGTTATAGAAGTGGGAGATAAAATGGCGGGACCCTGGTCCTTACAGTTAAACTCAGAGCAGAGCAGCGGAGGAGAGAAGGGGAGGTCTGCAGACTCTGGCACTGCGTGGAGGGCCCTGAGACCTGAGACACAGCGGGGAGACAGTCTCCAGCCCGGAGCATGAGGGACCAGGCTCTCCGCTCTGCAGCCTCTGACAGCGCAGCCTCTGAGGTCTGCTCTGACCTCCACCCGCCCACGAGCCCACAGCCCCACTTCCACTCGGCCAGAACACAAGGCTCCTCCCTAGCCAGGCTCTCCTCAGCTAGATGTGGAGCTGGCATGTTGTTTCCCACACACTGACGTGCCCAAAACACATACAACAAGCCCATCTCAGGCCCTGGGATCCTGGCATCCCACCTGGGGCCCCAGGATCCAGAAGGGGTCCCTGCACCTGGAGTTTCTGCAACTTCACTGACCCTACTTCCCACCCCCATACTTCCACCTCAGGACAACCTGCCTTCATTTAATAAGTGCCTTTTTCTTAATATTTAACTTTATATGCAGTTCAAATGTAAAAAACATTAAACAGAAGTAATCAGAAAAGTTCTTAAAACATGTTTAAAATGCATCTGCAGCTAATAAAAAGTACAGAAAATATGTCTTTCTAAACATCCCCGCTAGCTGGGAACTGAGTGTCATGGTCGAGATGATGGTGTTCGAACTTCCCTGGTGGTCCAGTGATTAGGAGCCTGCCTGCCAGTGCGGGGCCACGGGTTCCATCCCCAGTCCGGAAGGGTTCAGGTTGCTGCAGAGCCACCGAGGCAGGGCACTGTGACCACTGAAGCCCCTGAGCCTGGAGCCCGTGCTCTGCAGCCAGAGAAGCCGCCACAATGAGCACTCAGTACCACAACCAGAGAGGAGCCCCTGCTCGCCACAGCGACGAAGACCCAGCGCAGCCAAAAATAAGTAAACAATACGATTTACAAAAAAAAGAAGACAGGGTTGGAACCAGGAGGCCCCCGCGCTGCAGGAGAGACATAATCAAGACGCCGCCTCATATGTTTTTGAGCTTCCCTAGTGGCTCAGTGGTAAAGAATCCACCCGCAGTATGGGAGACCTGGGTTCGATCCCTGGGTTTGGAAGCTCCCTTGGGGTTACGCCTGACAACCCACTCCAGCATTCTTTCCTGGAGAATCCCATGGACAGACGAGCCTGGTGGGCTGCAGTCCATGGGGTCACAAAGAGTCGGACACAACTGAGTGACTGAGTGTACGCGCACGTGCACGCACACACACACACACGTTCACACTTTGGGACACCGATGTGGGACACAGTAAGTTCATTCTCACAAAAGGCCCTGAAGGAAAAGCACAAAACTTTCCGACCTTCAGATTAAAAGCGAAATCACTACTCCTGTGTATTAGCTCTAGGCTTTCATCTCTTCTAATATTTACATATTCTATACATTTATTTTCATATTTTCTACACATTTTTTCATTCTAAACAAAGAGGAGTTTTGGCTTGAGGCTATGTTTTGATTACTTAACATTCATTAATGCATTGGTGAACATCAGAGCTTGGCTAAAGTCGACGCCTAAGGGACCCCAGAAGTTATTTTCCTGGAGACGCGGTCAGAGGAGGTCGGGCTCGGAGAGTCCTCCTCCTGGTGCTCTCAGTGCCTGAGGCTCCTTGGGCTGGACATGCCGCGCTCGGGCCTTTGGTTCTAGTTCTCCTTTGGGTGGGTCGTCTGAGCCCAGCACGTGTGCCAGGAACTGGCAATAACTGATGAGTTCAGTGGGATATGCATCCGAGAGACAGTGAGTGTGTCCCGAGTCCCCTGCACTTCTCAAGGACGACAGCACGTCCTCAAACATTTGTGTGTAACTATTAGCCATACCTTCTGTGAGAAGTGCCGCTTTTACCCTCAAAGAGCTTATAAAACGAAGCAGTGGTGACGAGACGGGAGGGCTGATGGTGACAGAAGAAAGAATCCGCTTGCGGGAGGCACAGGCTTTCCTCAGCTCCCACGCTGGGGACTGTCCCCAGGGAGCTAAGAAATGGGAGCCTTTGAGGACAGATGTCCCTGGGATAACGAGGTGTCCTGACCTGCAGATGCTGTTCCCAGGGTGAGGGTCACCGGTCATGGTTCCCGATTCGCGGGCTTCATCCTCCCCTCCCTGTCTCTCAGACTTTGCCCTTCTCCTGAGCACAAGGTCTTGAATGATCCCTGACTGTGAAACAGGTGCGTGGAGCATCTTGAAGACTGTGGAGAAGGAGTGAGCACCCACTGTCTTCTCCTGAAGCCTGGCACACTGGCCTTTCTTCCCACCCTTGCTGCAGCCCCAGACATGATGTGAGGTTGTGTGGGCAGCTCCCTCCACTCAACTCGACTAGACAGACCACGGGGCCACAGCGGGCACAGAGCACGTCCTTACCCCAAGAGGAGGCTCCTGAGGAGACGTGGCCAGTCCACGTGGTGCCGGCTGCCCTCTGGAGGGGCTCTGACTGCCAGGCTCAGCTCAGTGCCCCAGCGTCTCTCCGAGAACCGAGGTCACCATGCCCAGGAATTGCGTGTGTCTATTTATGACCCAGGAGGGAGCAGTGATGCTATGCTGGGTACAGAAGCATTGCTTCCCGCTTTTGGACACACGCATTTCTTTATTCACGGCACGCTCTCCACCAGTGGGCCTGGCAGTGCAGGCAGGCATTGCTGAGAGCATCTCTGAACTATTCCGAGACCATGGGCCACCTTCCTGTGTGGGCTGAGCCAGGGCTGCCCCTGGAAGGACAGCTGCTGATGGGCAAGTGTCCTAGGGCTGGGAATGCAGCAACAGTGACAAGGTTCTTACTGCAGCCCCAGGGATGAGGGCCACGTGCCTGGCGGGCACACTGTACCCACAGCTGCACCTGTCCCCGACCCACTGGATCTAAGGTGACATCCCATGAATGAGGAACGGTGGATGGAATCTCAGCTGCGTAACCAGACCAAAGCCTGGCCGATTCAGGTGACCCAGGGGTGCAGGGAGGTCTCTGCCTCAAAAGCTCGGCATGAAGACGCAGCGGACGCAGCGCCCCTCACCCCACAGCCCAACATCCGCCCGGCCTGGCCAGAGGAAGGAGCGAGCAGACGGCCTGGGCCCAGCACCACAGACCAGTAAAAAGCCCTTCATCTCCGTCATAAAGAATAAGCCTCTGCTCTACGCCCGTGCTTGTAAATCACACTTTAAAGCACCCATGACCTTGATTGGATTTCAAGTGAGGTTGCCTTTTGCTACACTTTTAAAATATTAAGAGTGAGCCAGTGTTTTCATAGCCTTCCCAGAGTGTTGGGTGATTTCTGCTGCCTCCCTAACTGCCAATCAGCGCCTGGGTTCTGCAGCAGAGACGGAGCCTGGGCCCCCGCCCTTCACTCCGCAGAGGCTCTGCGCCTGCCCTGGCTTCCCTCCCTTCTTTCTGCTGGTCAGACCCCCCCATCACAGCAAAGCCTGCTGTGGAGGGAGGGGAAGGGAGGGAGGGGGAGGGGAGGGATGATGAGGAAGGGAAGGAGAAAGCGAGGACTGGGACACAGTACCGAGTGTGAGAGAACTCCACCACACAACCACAGTAACCGCAACTCGACGTGATGGTCCACAACAGACTCGAGGAAGCAGGAGATGAAGGGCACGGACGCCCAGTGACCCACCAGCCAGTCTCTGGGCTCCCTGGGGTTTAATCACCCAAAGGCATGCAGCGGTCACCTCCTCGGAGCCCCAAACACGGAAGCAAAGCTCGTGAGATGACAGAGTGGGCCTGCGTGCTGCCGCCCGGGATGGGGGTGGGCTGGGGCCGCCCCCACTCACAGTCCCAGGCCCGCACCCCCGCACCCCCGCACCCCCGCACCCCCCGCCCCAGGCAGCAAATGGAACAGGGATTTGCACCATCTCTGCACCCTTGTGATTCGGGCGGAAATTTAAACCAGGCACGAGGGATAAGAGGTAGACGTCACCCCACCTTCAGGTAGGTGCCCTCAGCCTGTGTGCCAGTCACAGGCCTGCAGACTCTCTGCTCTGCTGAGGCAGAAACTGGACGCCTCAGGGAATCTGCTTGAATGTCTGCATCTCAGGACCAAGCCAAGTCCCAGTTTTAATCAGTTTCAATGCAAAGGCTAGCGTGAACCTTCACAGATAAACACAGTAAGAAAAGCTGCCTTGATGATTTTTCTGTTTCTTCCCTACAGAATGGAAGCAGTTATGTTCTTGGTAGAATTTGGGCAAGTCACCAAAGGCTGGACCTTGCAGAAGCAGAAGGCTGGGTCACATTTTGGAAAGGACTCAAGCAACATGTCTTGGGTTTTTGGGTTTTTTTTTCCTTTATGTCCAGACCTGCCACTCAGAGCCCAAAATGGCAAATTCAGCTGACAATTTGATGAATGAGACAAGAAACAACAGTAGAATCTAAACAAAGGAAACTCTATACTGAAAGCATCAACTTCTGAAACCTTTCTAGGGTGAGGGTGCCGAGCCCTCTGGACCCCACGGTCAGCCTGCCGGGTCCAGCCGGGTCCGGCTCAGAGCAACTGTTAGGGTGAGGGTGCCGAGCCCGCTGGACCCCACGGTCAGCCTGCCGGGTCCAGCCGGGTCCGGCTCAGAGCAACTGTTAGGGTGAGGGTGCCAAGCCCGCTGGACCCCACGGTCAGCCTGCTGGGTCCAGCCGGGTCCAGCTCAGAGCAACCGTGCATGAACAAATCACACGAGAGTCAGTTTCTCCTTTAAAAAAAAGTTTGCTTCTTCCTCGTGTCACTTCAACTCTTTGCCTGAATTTCAAATTCTCTTTGTTTGAGTCACAAATAGCATGACTGATAACAAGACAGCATTCCAGACTTGGAAGCTGTTTTGATATTAGTGACCTAAACATTACTGACCCCACATATTTCACTGCCCGATCCTGCTCCGTCTTCCTGGTGTCCTGTCCACCAGGATGGGGCAGGGTGGGGCTCGGGACCACTCTGACCACAACTGTCCCCCCTGATGGAGATTTGCCACTTTCCTCACCAGCCCTGCAGCTCTAAGACTGACCTCCACTTCACTGCCCTGTGCCCAGGGTCCTCCATGCCCACCCCAGCCCTCTAAAGCCTCAAGTCTGCCCAGAACCCTCTACGCCAGAATCCTCAGCCTTCCTCCCAGCACCTGATAACAACAAAGAAAGACTGTAACCTCAAAATAAAGCTACTTGAGTACCAACGCCACAAGAGACGCTTTAAACACATCCATGTCTGACTCAGCGACTGGCATTGTTTGAAACTATGGCCCCAACAACATGGGGTTTCCTGGCTTGACAGAGTGTGATGAAGCTGGATCTAGGGGTGAACACAGAGTCCAAAGAGGTCTGCACTTATGAACTTGCATTTCCATCAGAAAATGTATAATGGCGTCCTTCAAAGGCACATCGTTTCTCTTGGGACTAAAGCCTGTAGTGCCCTAGGCATCCATGTGGAGTGTCCCAGAGGGGCCAGTGGGCTTGGCTGGGCAGAAGCTGGTGGAGCTGGAAGTCCCTGTCGGGGCGCAGGGGGCGGGGGTTGGACTGGCAGGGGCTGCCCTGAAGCCCCGCCTCAGTGAGCAGAGCGGAGAAGCGAGTCTCGGTTTGTGCAGCTGCATCGGAGCCGACGGGTTACACATCACGCGGACAAACTTGCCAGAGAGTCCTGGTGGGAGGCAGTGCCCCAGCGAGGGCTGCATGCTCGGATCAGCGCGTCCTCAGGGGTCCAGCGCTCAGTGCCAAATATCCACTGCACGGAGCAGGGCTCCCACATTAGGATCCGCATTTATGGAACAAACGCTCGGACTTATTCTCACGTACCTCCTGGAACAGTTTGGAGTGAAAGCCCTGGGCATTTCTCACCAGAAACTGTCTGTTGAACATGTGAACATTCTATGTGGAAGATTTCTGCTTTCAAAGCTGCCTTAAAACAGATGGACTCACACCTTTACCTGTGTTAGTCGCTCAGTCGTGTCTGACTCTTTGCGACCCCATGGACTGCAGCCCACCAGGCTCCTCCAAAAACAGGGGGTGGGGGGTGGGGGGTTAACAGAAAACACTAATGAAAATAGAGACTGAAGGCTTGTAAGACGAAAGACTGGCATGGGGGCTGGAAGCCCTCGGGCATCAAGGCGCCCCTGAAAGGCGGCCGGGGATGCAGCGGGCTGCAGGGCTCTGGGCTCTGGATCCCCGCCCTGCACAGGACTCCAGCCCCACGGGGCCACGCCCAGTGCCCATCAGCTCTGCCCGGGAGGAAGCCCCTCTGAGTGACCTCATCACCGCCGAGAGCCTGGACACCATTGGAAGAGCTGGGTCACATCCTCTGTGCAGGCTCACCACCACCTGCGCCACAGGGGGATGGCTCTGCAGTCTGGAATATAGACCCTCCCCACGGGAGCCCGCTGGGCGCTGCCTCCTTGGTCCCTGCCTCCTTGGTCCCCTCGGGAGCTGACTGGATGCCGTCTCCTTTGTCCCCGTGGGAGCCCCTGGGTGCTGCCCCCTTGGTCCCCTTGGGAGCCCGCTGGGGGCTGGCTCCTTGGTCCCTGTGGGAGCCCCCTGGTGCTGCCTCCTTGGTCCTGGGCACCTGCCCAGCCCCCCTCCTCAGCTTAGGACCCTCACTTCTCAACCCCGGGGAGGGCCTGTGCCTCTCATCTCTCATGAGAGTCTGAAAAGCTCTCGGCAATGGGCCCTCAGAGTCAAACATCACACAACGTCGTGTTGGAAAAAAGCTCAGAAACCAACCCAGAGCCACACATTTTCTAAATAGTGGAGGGAACCAGGAGGGAAGCTGACGGCACTGAGGCCTCTGCCTGGAATCCAGCAGAGGTGCAGACAAAGGTGTAAGGCATTCCTGATGCTGCGCAGGGTGTAAACCCCACAGCCTCCCGGGGGGACTCCCCAAGCAGCCCAGGGGCCCAGACGTTGGCCAGTTGTTGGTCTAGGAGCCTCAGCCTTGAAACACGGCTGCAAACAGCCACCTCCCATTTCAGTCACAGGCCGCTCTTAGAACCACATATTCTGAACACGTCCCAAATGATTCTTTGTCAACTGGTGCAGCTGCTACGGAAGCACTATGCACATTCCTCAAAAGCTTAAGACTAGAACTGTCCAGTAATCCCACTTCTGAGTATTTACTCAAAGAAAATGAAAACCCTAATTCAAAAAGATGCATGCATCCCAATGTACACAGTGGCACTATTTACAACAGCCCAGATATGGAATTAACGTAAGTACCTGTCCAGATGAACGGTAAGAGACAGTGTGGTGTGTATACACAATGGAATACTACTCAGTCATAAAAAATGAACTTCTGCCATTTGCTACAACATGAATGGTTTTGGAGGGTATTGCACTTACTGAAATAAGCCGGAGGGAGAAAGTCAAAGAGCATATGGTTTCACTCACATGTGAAATGTAGAAAACAAACAAGCAAACAGAATAAATGAACCAACTGAACAAAAACCAACCCCAGGCGCCGAGAACAGGCTGGGGGAGGGGGGAGGCGGGAGGGGGGACAGGTAAAGGGGCCGCCTGTGTGGTGACTGGTGGAACCCCCACTTGGGTGGGAGAGCAAGGCTGTGTAGACAGAAGTAGAAACACAGTGTTGTACATGTGAAGCTTACACGATTTGATGATCCGGTGGGAACTCTTGATTTTTTTTTAATTTTAAAAAAAATAAAATCACAATTGTCTGTGGTGAGAGCTAACTATGGGAGGTGTCCGTTACAGCTGGGCAGGAAGAGGCAGGGCTCAGGGACCTCCCGTGCACGCGTCAGCCTACAGGGTCCCTGAGAGGAAGGTCCCCGTGAAGGCGGCCATCAGCTCATTTCAGCCTATGTGCGTCATTACAGGCACTGGGCCCTGTGCTGGGCTGACCTGTGACACGGGCTCAGCTCCACCCTCCGAAGACCTGGGAGGCGGCGGTGTGCATCAGCCCTTAGAACAGCCTGCTGGACAGCAGCCATGCCAGGCTCCCCAGTCTAGGCATGTGAGGGCGGTGTGTCCACCTCCCGGCACCCCCTGGTCCATGTAACGGCGTGTCTGCACCCAGCACTTACCAAGGATACCATCTGGGCTCACCTGCCCATCATCTCTGAGATGTGGGAGTTTGTCCCAGAAATGAAGAGACAGGCAAAACGCTTTTCAGACCTATAGGGAGGAGGCAAGTCTGCCGTGGTTTCTCAAGTTTTCAAATATCAAGAGATTTTGTATACACACATTTCTCCACATTCAATGATTATCTGCAAATTTACCAAACTTTATGCTCCAGCTCATCCACAGCCCTGCTTATTCTGGGCAAAAGAAACAGAAAGGGACCTGGCCGCGAACGAAGGATGAAGGCATTTTAGTTCACATTCTTAGGAGAGAAGTGGGAACCTGACTGGCTTGGCCTGTTCCCCTCTCACACAAACTCCTAATGGTTGGAGCAACCTCCATTCCCAGGGGATATGGATCCAACTGGACCAGACCCCCCAGGCTCCACCTCTGACCACCTGTTACCTCTCCGCAGGTGACAGAGGTCAGCGGACTTGCCTCTGGTCCAAAGGCTTCAGGAAGAAGGTGTGATATCCATGGACAGACTAGCGTCCATCTCTAAGGAGCTTCCCAAGGAAGGGCCGTGAGGTCCTGTCTTCGGTTTTCTCATTTCCTAAAAGCCTTTGCAGGGACGTGCCTGATGAGGACTTGAATGCTCTTGTGGCGAACCTGGAAAGGGCACCGAGAGGAGGGTCGTCCCTAATAAGCTGGGACGGGAGTCTAAAAACCATGATTCAAAGTGAAGAGGGGATGCTTGAAGAAAGATCACATGCACGCCTCCACTTGGATCTGCAGTCGATGACTGCAGCTGGAAATCCCATCCTCCTTAGAAAAGTATGACGATGTGATTAAATATGAAAACAAAACCAGAGGAACCACATCCACCTCTTCCTGGAATAGAAGCTCTTCCAGACGGGCTCTCAGGCTTATTTATCACATAGTTCTTACTTCTGCCTTGTGCCCAAGGTGCTCGTTCTCCCTGAAACAGCCTCCATTCTCTGCCTACTTGTGTCTTTCCCATTCCTAACAATTTATCTCAAACCCACTTTCTCCAGGAACACGCACTGCAGGGCCTGGCAGGCTCGGACCCTCTTCTCTGACCTCCCAACCCCACCATCAACCTCCTATTCCTGAGCTGAGTTCAGGGCCCAGCACTCTCAGGCGTCGTCTCCAGGGCTTCTGAGGGTTGGATGGGACTGACACACCCCGTGGTGTCGGGCCAATGGCACAGGTCTCCGCACCCAGAGAGCCTGCTGTCCACCCAAAGCTGCCCCCTCCCAGGACAGCGCAGGCTCTCAGCAGCTGGGGGGCCTCTGAACTGAGGCAGGGCCGAGCACACTAGCCCTCGCTTGTCAGGATGTAATCACGTGGAGTGACTGCAGCGCCCCTGACTTCTTCGCGTGTCGGTGGCATTGTCAGAAAGACACAGGCTCTTCCTTCTCAATGTCCTGCCCACAAACTGATATGAGCAGCCACCCCAGGGAAGCCTGTGTTCCCTGTGACCTCACCGCAGTCTCAGCCCACACTGCGCACCTTCACGCGCACGTGTGACCTCACTGCGGTCTCAGCCCACACTGCGCACCTTCACGCACACATGTGACCTCACTGTGGTCTCAGCCTCGCACTGCACACCTTCTCGCACATGTGTGTGGGGTCAGCAGGGTACAGCCGTGCAGACGAAAGGCGCCCTGTGGTTGTATTTATGGGAGGCGTGCATTGACAACCCCAGGAAGATGGCAAAGTACATGCCCTACATCAGAATAAAATTAGATTTAATAAACGAGAGAGACGTCAACATCAGAAAAAATAAGGGTAAAGCAGACAGTGGAACACAGGGCGAGATTCATCTCAGCTCCTCTGGTGTAGACGGGCCACTGCAGGGAGAGAAAGCCAATCAGAGGGAAAGGCCCAGCGTGGGCGGAACAGGACTGAGTGGGCCAGAGGTCAGGGCCACTTCTCCATCCTGAAACAAGGGAGAGCCTGTCTCCAGGACCAAGCACGGCAGTGCAGGGGCTGACGGCGCGGCACCCGAGTCTTGGAAAACAGCAGTCTGCAGGCCTGTTTGTAAGGTCCGCCAGTGTCGGCCTGGGACGCGGCCTGAAGTGGGCAGAGGCATCTCAGCAGTGGGCGGCCCGTGGTCTGTACACACGCGCCTCTGGCTAATCCAAACTGAAGGCTCTAGAAGACCAAGAGTGCGGACAATTCCCTCGTGCAAACTGTGCATTTTTCTTAGATTTTGATAAAGACTGAGCTCCTCCCAGACACTGGGGGCCTGGAGAGTATCTCTCCTCAGAGCCTGGTTACGTGAGGAGCCGTTTGCCTTGAGAATCACATGAACTGAGAAGCCTCACGATAACACAGACCGGAGAGAAGGAGCCCCTTCTGCGGGGGCGAGGGCCAACTTCTCCTCCAGAGGCAGCTGGCCCCATGCATGCACAGAGAACCGGGCAAGAAGGCCCTGTGCCTCGAGGGCCATATTGCCAGCCTAACAAGGATTTTTAAGCAGGTGCAGCCAGAGTCTCCTTCAGCCATCATCCTCGGTGCCAGGAGAGACCCCTGATTCAGAAGGACATGGACCCTCCAAGATAAAAAGGCTGGAAAATACATGCTTATGTACCCGCTGGAGGTCTGCAAGTTTGCTAACTATATACCAGTAAGTGATCACTTACAGTCATAAAGGGTTGACCCAGAGCCTTTCTTTGGGGGCGACGATTAGAGAGTAGGGACCTTGCCTTTTACAGCCCAAGTGATGCAGATTGCAGTAGAACTTCGCAGCCAACAGAGATGAGACCCCAGTGGTTGCAGGCGTGTTTGTGGGAACGTCATGGCTAAGCTCCCTGGTAACCACGTTGCCCTGGTAACCATGCTGACACCGACTCTTTCCTAAAATGCACATAAAAGTGCAGCTGCATCCCAGACTCCAGACCGTCCCAAGTACTCCAAGCTCGGCCTGCAGAAATCTTGCACACGTGGCCAATTCCTTCCAAACAGAAAACATCGCAGAGGCCAGCAGCAGGGTTCAGACGCTTCTGTCTCTAGTTCCCCAAGCCACAGGGGCCTCGCCCCCACCCTGAGGAGGAAATGGTGAGTCTGGTCCAGGCCCGTGAGCAGAGCATCGTGCTGCCGGGGGACATGGCCCGGGCGGAGCTGGGGACGGGCTGGTAGCACCCACATTTAAGGAGAAGAGATGCCTTCAGCATCCGATGCCCTCCTAAGCAGTTAGGAACCCGTCTCTAAGGCATCAAGACCTCTCCGTGTCCCTCACTCAGGATCGGATGCCGGTCAGGTGGAGGGGTTTCTGCACCCACCAACACTGCAATTGTTGACGTTTCATTTCCTTTGCACGGAAGCACTCAGCTCAGCAGGTCCCTGACTGACTACAAAAGCCAGCTCACTGTCCTCACCGCGGCCGGACGGTGTGCAACAGGACAGTGACAGTGTAAAAACAGGTCCACTTCCTCCTCGCCAGGCGCCCGCCTTCCCTGGGGAGGAAACCCAAAGGCTTCTGTTTGTTTCTTCTTGGCTTCGAGCTGCTTCCTGACGGTGCAGCGGGCACTATGGGCGGGGCAAGTGGGCACAAGATCACGTCCATCTGCCAGACCCAGAAGTCCTGGGCCACCTGCCCCCAGCCCGCCTTCGCTGTGCAGACACCCTTGCAGAGTCCAGGAGGCAAATGACACTTTCCAGGAGGTGGTGCATGAAGCCTACCAGAGAACTGAGGCCAAGGCACTTACTTTTACTAGGAGGAAAGAGCCTGAAAATAAGACCATAAAGCCCGACGCCAGGATGGAAGAAATGAAGCCTAAGGACACAGGCGAGAGAGCAGGACCGACTTTTGGCCCAGAGCCCCTCCTCCCAGAGCACACAGCGGGGACCACTCCCAGATCACCCTCAGCCCTGGCACCCCAAGTCCTACTTCCTGTCTCTGCTAGGCTGGAAACGGACATCGGGCTGGGGCGTCCTGGTGAGTCACCTGTAGCATCACCCTTCCCCACGCGTCCTCATCTCAAGCTCCAACCCAGATGCCTGAGGCAAATGGAGGAGGAGCAGCACGACCCTTCGCATCTCCCAGGACCCCGGGGCCCAGGCGTCCAGTGGCTCTGGGAGCAGACCCTGTGCAGGAACCTCTGCGCAGGCCTGTGGGAGTCCTGCTGCACAGGATGTAAAGGGCCGGGAGTGGACAGGGAGTCCACCCATCCCTGTTAACTCTGCTAAATCACGCCTCATCAGACCAGACGCGGATGGTGTCCGCGGTGGGTGGGCATGCCTGTGTGTGTCTGTCTGTGTTCCATGACCAAGGACGATAACTTTATAACAGTTCTCTTGTGGTTCCCTTAACAGTATATCACTGAGGGTCCAATATAGTCCATCTTATAATGAGAGCCACACTATAAAGAATTTTGATCTAATGAGAATCATGTAAAGGTGCGTGTGTAACTCTGACTGGCATCAACATGATTCTTTAGTTTAAATAGGTGTCACCTGCATAGTGTAGGCATCATTGTGGCAACACCTAAATGATACAGACTTGGTTTATTTAACATCAACATGAAAAGACCCTGATGCTGGGAAAGATTGAAGGCGGGAGGAGAAGGGGACGACAGAGGATGAGGTGGTTGGATGACATCACCGACTTAGTGGGCATGAGTTTGAAAAACTACGGGAGTTGGTGATGGACAGGGAGGCCTGGGGTACTGCAGTCCATGGGGTCACAAAGAGTTGGACACGACTGAGCCACTGAACTGAACTGACTGTCATCTATAAGGACCAAAGAAAATCACCTTTACTCGGGGCTGAAGTGAAGATTAAGTGAAGCTCTATGTGTCAAGCTGGATGCCTTGCAAATCTTCGATAAGCTCTCCCCAGTCCGAACGCCGCTGTGCTTCTTGGAGCCGCTGCTGGCTTTTCTGGGGCACTTAGGACCTGTCATTCACAAGCCTGTCCGTGCTTTTTTAAATAAGAAATGAACTCCCCACATCAGGCAAACCTTCTGCAGGATCTAGTCCACACCCCTCAACGGCACGCGGTCCCATCTTGCCAAGCCTCCCACCCACCTTCTCCTTGTATCGCTCAGGGACCTCTGTGCACCGCAGGAGTCTCTACTAGTTTCTTTGGTTTCACATATTCAAAGAATTTATATGACAAGCCCCAGATGCTAGAGCCAGCAGATAAAATTCTAAACCTCTTCTGCTGTAAATCACACCTGACACGTCTGCCTCAGGGATTTGTTCAAGTTAACTAACAACCAAAGGGCAGCCCATTTATCTTTTTTGGTCAGAGGGAGAAGTCCTTGATTTTTCTGGAAAAAAAAAGTTGCTCTTGATTCAACAAATCAGAAGAAAGCTAAGAAAAAATTAAATCTTCCCGGGGAAAACATTCTAGAAGTTTCTGTGTCTTGCTGGTATTCCTTATATACCAGGTTTTGGGACGTTTCCCACCGTCACTGGTCATTGGGGAGTGTCGACACTGGCCGATGTACAGCTTATGTACTTGAGCCCCATGGTCTCCAGTGGGCCAATTAAATTCTCATGGAATGAAGTTATCAGGAAGAATAGAACTCGAGTCCTACCATCGCTAGGCCATTCTCTCAGTCCAGCCTCTATTCCTAGAGCAAGAACCCGCGTCAGGCCAGGACCCAGCGCAGGTAGCTGGGTTTTGCCTGTCTCCATTCCCCACTCCCCTCACAACTTCTGCAGGGGGGTTTGTTTTTGACTCTCACTCCACGGCGTTGTCGGTGTGCGGTGTTGGGGCCACCACACTCTGCCAAGCGAGTCCTAACCCAAATGGCAGTATCTAGGGTGCAGGCGTGATATTCCTGATGTTGGCACAGAATCCGGAAGAGGGCTTTCAAGAGTGACATTGTGATGTTTTCAGACATAAAGGGAAACGTCTGTTATGCACGAGTCTCCATTCCCTTAGTTTTTCTAATTGCTACAACATCGCTTTCTTATGTAAGAGCATCCATCCTGGGGTCGTAAAACTGCAGTCTTCGCCCCTGGAGTGTTGCCACTGGGTCCTGAGGAGCTGAGGCCCCCAGAGTGTCTGGCCTCTGCCAGCGGCTCCATAGGCTTGAGTTTGTAAAGAAGGAATTCTATGTTGTGAGATGAAGATAAAGCAGAGAAGCTCCAGTGCGGCTGCTGTGTTCAGATCGTAAGAGCAGGACAACAGGATGATGGCACAGGCAGAGCAGTTCCGAAGCGGGCTGGGCGCGGGCTGTGGAGGGCATGGCAGGAGGTCTGAACCACTTGTCTGGCAGAGAGGAGGGCCCGGGAACGCTTTCTCTGGGGCTGTGTGCGAGCCAGGCTGGGGGGTCCGCAGACCGAAGGCTGACACCAGCCACTCGGGACCCCACGGCCCATCTAAGATCAGGATCAAATCAAGGAGTGTTGAGTGTGCTGAGAAAGGACCCGGAGAACAGCGCGTCCCCAGTGAAGGGCATTTACAGCGCATTTACAGAAGAGACGCAGGTGCACTCTGGCTTCACGATCTCCCCAACATGGAGACGGTGTGAAGAGTCACTGGCTACGGAGAACCGGAGGGACCCCTGGCAGGAGGGAGCCTTCTAGTCCAGAGCCATGGGACACCCGTCCATTCTCTCCTAAGGAGCACTGTTTAAGTGACTGAATTCTGGGAGGACATTGACCTGGTTATGGCGGAGTCTATGAAGACAACCTAAATTAATGCTGAGTTGACCAAAGGGCTTGTTCAGGTTTTTCCGTAAGATGTTGTGGGAAAAAAAACAGAATGAACTTTTTGGCCAACCAAGTAAAAGGGAGTCCAGGCCAATGAAAGGCAATTGCATTATTTGTTCAAGCATATACCGTACTTGGGAGGCTTGCAAAATGGTTATTTGAGACAAAATGTTGTAATAGAGACAGGAATTATTTTTCATAGGATAATTGTTTAGCCACAAACTTAACATATTTAATGGTGTTTGAGAACAGTTTGTCCTCTTGAGTTATTTAAACTGTCTGTGAAACATGACTAACACTATTAATTTGTCTGGCAGATGCTTTCTCACGATTAATACAGATCTAAACTCCTCTCGCTCTCTCCTCAGCGTAGTCATAACTCCCAAAGTGACGGAGGCCAAGGCTTTACTACGCTAACATAACCGGTGTTAGTTCTCCCTGCCGCCTTAAAGACTGTTCTTAAATCGGCTGTTCAGACTTTAAAAACATATATGGCTCTAAAGGAAACAACAAAAGCAGCACATGTGAGATTCTTCTAAAGCATCTCCGGGCGTGTAATGCCGGAGCAGGGGAGTTTGCCGTGACCCCCACCCTAAGCTTCCCTCCTTTCCATCCTCAAGTCAGGCGACAGGTCCACCTAACGCAAGACTTTAAAACAAGCTAGCCTACCTTTTTTTCTAACACTGGTGAGTTAACTTTACCTCACTAACCCTCCTTTACTGTGTCTGTCTAGCTGTCTTAACTGCATTTTCCGTGTTTCTTGCGTCATGCACGACGCCCCTGTGCTCAGAGCCACGCGTTTACCCAAGTGTCCCCCATCTACTATAGCTGGACTGCCTAAGTGCACCATCAGTTTCCCACTTCACCTTTCCCCTGGTGGCTCAGCTGGTAAAGAATCGGCCTGCAATATGGGAGACCTGGGTTCAATCCCTGGGCTGGGAAGATCCCCTGGAGAAGGGAAAGGGTACCCACGCCAGTATTCTGGCCTGGAGAATTCCATGGACTCTATAGTCTGTGGGGTCGCAGAGAGTCGGACACGACTGAGCCACTTTCATGTTCACTTTCCCCAGCCCCAAGGCCTCAGTTGCTGACACCCTGCCCTGGCAGGTGACCCTGTTCTCTGGACGTCTACACAGGCTCCCCAAGCCTGGAAGCGGGTGCGATGCACGAAGAGTCTTAGTGACCACCAGGCCCAGCTCCAGTCAGGCCCAGGGCGAGATCTGCAGCGGGAGCCCCTGCGCAAATCTCACGAACACGCCCCGATGGAGATGGCACACGGAGCCCGTGCAGCTGCTCAGCCCACGGCCGAGAGCACGCGCTCACAGATACTCAGAGACAAGCTGAGTGGCGGGACTTGCCCACTTTCTTGGTTAAGAGGTAATCAGTGGATTAGCTGTATTGGGGCCCCAGGCCCTTTGGTCCCTGGACACGCCGCCCCTGGCAGCTCACAGGCTGCTCCAGGCGACCACGGGGTGGAGAACGGCTCCTCCCACTTGCCTCGTGGACTTTCAGCCGCACACACCCCGTTTGGGGCAGATGATTCTCCAGGGTTGAGATGTGCGTTTCGTGGTGGGGAAGCGGGACATGTGGGTGGGCTAAAGCCGGCGCGGCCTCCTCCCGGGGACCTGATCTGGTGACGACAGCCCACATGATGGGGGACACCTGGACGGCCCGGGAGCCCCAGGAGGCTCCTGCTGCTGCTGTGGACGGGGCTCAGAAAGCTGCTTAGAGCCTTCCTGGGGACCCGGCCACAGGGGTCTGCGTGCCTGGCAACAGCTGAGAGAATTCCAAGTCAAGAACAGTGGACTGCCCACCAGCGGTGGGCCAGGACGAGCGTGCAGACCGCCTTGGTGAGTCAGAGATGGCACTTGAAGGACTATGGAAAGAAAAAAACAGCCTCTCCACTTGCCTGCCCCTTTTAAGCCACACTTTTACCCAACATTGAAGATTTTCACCACGTCAGACCTCTCACCCCCAACCCCAGGGTGGGTACAACCTGAAGGTTAAGGACAGACGTTCCTCGGGATTTATTCAGCAGAATCAAGAAATAACCTCTACACTCACTTTTCTCCATTTGCTGCCAAAGTCTTAACAAATGGAAAAAGTGCCTGACCGTCTTGTAAGTCACTTAACATTTGCAGTGACCTTTATTGTTCTTTCCTCTGCATGATAAAAACACGCCTTTGCTTCTTCATCTTGTCTTTATTTGTTCTGGTTCTATTGTGGATGAGTAATCACCGCAATTTCCTCCAAGCCGCCTCCAATTTCTCCTCATTCTCTTAAACAAAATGGAGAAAAATATCAACGGAGCTAAATATTCTAATAAAAATCTCACTAAGACTTCTGCCAAGTAGAGCACAACCACTGCTTCCCATTTCTCGCCTTTTGGGTGCCTTCTGCACATCCCAGCATCTGATCTACATTCTTTATTTTAAGAAACAGTAAGTAAAAGATTCGTTTCACACTCAATCCCTCGTGTCTGATCAGGTCTTTCCCAGTTCCTTGTGAGTGATCCAGTGTCACATCTGAGATGGAGCCCCTGGTCCCCCACATCTCAGGATTCCTGTGTCATGAATCCTTAGGATGGAAATGACTTGTGTGCTTTCAAGTGAGTTTGTATTTACAACATCGTTTCCTCAATAAAACTGGACTTAACGGTCCATTTCTTTGTCACGCTTTCTACAAAATGCAATTTTCTTCTAAAGGATTACTCATGTTATTCAGCTACAAAGTTAATATTTTAAATTTTGTATTTAGTCATCAACCTTAACCGGTCAACTCATCAACCATCAACTTGTCAAAACATAAACTAATGGAGCTCAGTCCCTGTGCCAGGTTGCTCAGAACAGTCCCGTCCATGTCCAAAATTCGACCCAAGCTTGGACAGAGTGAACCAGCAATGATGCTTAGCTGTAAAGTCATCAAACAGCTCCTAATACCAAAACATTGGTTAAAGTCCTCTCCTGAACACGGCACACCTGCCCTCACCTTTGTGCAGCTTTGTCCTGGCCCAGCCCAGGTAGGCAGACAGCAGAGAGCCTCCCGGAGGTGGGCCCAGGTGCGGACGGCCCTGGGGAGAGCTCAGCTCGGGCATGGAGAGGCTGCAGGCCCCTCAGACAGTGTGCCCATCCCGATCAGCAAAAGCAGAGCCGGGCTGTGGAGTCAGTGCTTGGAGCTGACATTTCTAGGGGGTGGAATACTAACACCGCCTATTGTCTGCGAAAGAGCTCCAAAGGCCCAGTCGACCTGGGAGGAGAGCGAGCCCTGCTCCCTAAGAGCTGGGCATGCTCAGCACAGGTGCCAATCAGGATGAGTTACCTCTGGGAAAGTGTGCTAGGCTGAGGTAAGGGTCATTTTATGCTGCCTCGGGAAATGAAAATTAATTTGGAAAGTGTTTAGAATCTGCTAAAATATTGCTTGAGAAATTCAGGTGGTGCTTTGAGGGTTTCTCATCAAAGCAGTCAACGCTAAAGGAAATCAACCTTGAATATTCACTGAAAGGACTGACTCTGAAGCTGAAGCTCCAATTCTTTGGCTACCTGATACGAAGAACTGACTCATCAGAAAAGACTGATGCTGGGAAAGATTGAAGGCGGGAGGAGAAGGGTACAACAGAGGATGAGATGTTTGGATGGCATCACCGACTCAATGGACATGAGTTTGAGCAAGCTCCGGGAGTTGGTGATGGACAGGGAGGCCCGGCCTGCTGCGGTCCACGGGCCGCACAGAGTCGGACACGACTGAGCAAGTGAACAACAACAACGGAAGTGGAGCTCTGCTGTGCCTGCGGTCTCTGCGGCCTTGAGAAAAGAGGCTTCCGTGGCCACTGACGTCCACAGGCTCTGTTCAGCGGCCTCACCCATCCTCAGAGAGCCTTTCAGGTTAGGAGGGGCCATGGTCTCCGCCGGACTGAGCTGGGTGCCAGCACTGGTGAGGGGGGCAGGGCGCAGCTGATGGCGCTGGTTTGGGGGATGAAGCGGGAACTTGAGGAGGCTGTTTTCAGGCACCAGAAAACCTAAGACCCTTTTCAGTCACTCACCATTCTCTGGTCTGAAGCCCCTGAGAGACAGCAGAGTGGCCCTGAATGGATGGAGGAAAGAGAGGCAGGCAGGGCAGTGAGGTCCTCGCTGTGGACTCACCTGCCCCCAGAGCTCTCTCTACCTGCCCTCCAGCCTTGAGCTCTTCCTTGTCGATTGTCTATAAATACCTGATTGCGTTGCACCATGATGATAACTAACAGAACCAGCGACTGCCCCGTCAGAAGAGATTCAAAGAAGCAAAAAGCCAGAGGACAGTGGAAGGCTGATGAGCCTGTTAAAATTGTCTCAGAGAAACAATAAGCCAAAAACACCTGTCTAAGTGTAAAAGACACAAACGGTCTGATCAGCACCAGTTAGAGGAAGTCAGAAGCTCTGAGCCACAGAGCAACCTATTTTTATTTTACTTGTTACAAAGTCTTCCTTCACCTATCTTTCCCGCCAACTCCCTCCAGGGCTCCTTCCTCAACACAGACCAGGAACCCAGATCTGAGGCTGAGCGCTTTCCAGGAGCCAAAAGCAGGCACCTCTTTGCTCACTGAGGCCTCTGCCTATATCCCTGAAACAGGCATGTGGGTAGCATCCAGTGGCCTTTAGCTATCATGTGCGGTTATGAGTCTATGCCAAGGAGAGAGGACAGGTGAGTTCTCCTCCTTGGCAGAGAGCCTGAGGTTGAATCAGAACAATGAGCTCCATCTATGAGGTCAACCCCTCCACACTAGAAATCCCACTCATTGAAGACACGCTCTGTGCCTTAAAGTCAGCAAGACCCCCGGGTATATCGAAGTCTTCCAGTGTCACTCAATACAGAAGAGTCAAAAGGCTCAGAAGAAGAAAAGAGGTGGCTCAGTGGCAAAGAATCCACCTGCCAATGCAGGAGACGTGGGTTTGATTCCTGGGTCGGGAAGATTCCCTGGAGAAGGAAACGGCAGCCCAGTTCAGTATTCCTGACTGGGGAACCCCAAGGACAGAGGAGCCTGGTGAGCTACAGTCCACAAGGCTGCGAAGAGTCAGACATGGCTTAGCGATCAAACAACACCAACAAAGGAAAAGAAACCTGCCTAGTGGGCTTAATTTGCAAACTCTTTTCCAGGGGCCTGTGCTGGCTGGGGGGGGGGTGCGTTCTGGGGTTCAGCCCCCATCTCAGGAGGACCATGTGGGGCACAGGGTGGGTCCTGTAACTCGACGCCCGCAAAACAGCACTGGGTGCCCTGGACGCTGTGGGAGCACACGGGGAGGGCATCCGCTGGCAATGGTCTCCCCAGGGAGCCAGGTCCTGCAGGAGGGCTGATGGGCAGCGTCCTGGCTCAGAGACGCCCCACAGCTGTGAGCAGGTGATCAGCAGAGCCCTGAGGAGCGGGAGAGGGTGAGGGGCACGGGCCGGCCAGGAGTTGGGCAGATAGATTATTCCAAGTGCCACCGAGATGAAGAGACGCCAGTGCAAAACCAGGCAGGACAGATCTGCAGAGAAAGGCGTGGCCTAACGCCTTTGTTGGCAGTCTCTCTTGCATGAGGTTTGACTCCTCTCAGCTATCACAGTCAGTCGTATGAGGTACATTACAGGAGAGAGGAATAAGCTCCGAGAGTCAAAACCACGACCCAGTTCTCAGGAACTGACCCCTCAGGCTGGACCGTGGTGCCTCCACAGGGCCAAGCACTGGCCTCCCAAGATTAAGTGACCACCTTCCCACAGTGGGTGTGAGCCTGAAAGCCCACGCTCTCTCCCACACAGCCTGTAGAGGAACACTTGGCAGTCAGCAAACCCCCGAACAAGTGAGCTGTGTGTGAGGATACTATCGGCCTGGCTGGGAAAACGGGTGACCCTTATTGGCTGAAACTTAATAAAGCTGCTTAAAATGAAAACCAGGCCTTTTAAGAAGAAAACGCATCGGCAATGGACTTAGAAGTGTCTGCCTACCCACCATGGTGCTGTATTATTTTGGATACCGTCTTCCCCTCTTGACAAGAACAGCCTCCATCCAGGAGTTATTTTAAGACCTACTTGTTTTTCCCTAATAAGGATAATTATCTTCAAAAAAGCAAAATGATTAAGTGGTCATGAATGGTGCACTCCCAAACATCCACGATTGCAAAATAAGCTGACCTTTTCAGAGTTGGCGTAAAAGGGCTTGCGTGCTGGGACCGGGGCTTCAGGGCAGGACTGGGGGGGCACCTCGTGGCGGCAGCCGGCCCCGCCCCCTCTCGCCAGGCGGGCGTGGTCTCCGCAGCCCTGGGAACGCCCCTCCCCGCGCTTCCCCGACGTGCAAGCTGTCCTTTCTCGAGGTGGCCCGTCCGTCTGACTCCCACACGGGCCTGCAGTGACGTCACAAGGTGTTTCCCAATACGTTGGGTGAGCGGTCCCCAGGAGACAAATGACCGCTCCAGCCTCTCAACCCGGAGTCCAGCCCAGGTTGCAGGTCCTGGAGTCCCCAGGCACAGCCCCCAGGAGGAGACGGGAGGGGCGCGTTCTGTCTGTGCGTGAACCAAGGAAGGTCCAGGTCTCTAACTAATGCAGACCAGAGCTTGACCGCACACTCATTAATGGCAGTGACGTTATAAGGGCCAAAAACACACAGAGCTTGAGATGGAAGCGAGGCGGTTTCAGATTATCAGAAAGAAAAATGAGCACCTCTGAGACAAAGAGCAGATGGCCTGAAGTTTCCGCCATGTGGTTAAGACGGGCGAAAGGGTGAACAGTCACATGATGAATGTGCTAAATTCATTCTTCCCTGTTAAGAAAACACGCCGTCCACTGGTGCTAACCCCAATTTCAGACAAGGGAGGGAGACCGGAGGACACCACTGGGCGCTCCTTCCAAGGCTCTGACACGTACACATAAGGCGTCACTCTGGGACTCTTCTTCAAGCGTGTTTGCACTCGCATCTTCAGGGTCTCTCTTTCCTGCCCTTTCTCACTGTTCCCCCCTCTCCCCCGCCCCAAGCTCCAGAAAGCATCCTGATTCATGGATGTGCACCCTGGCGACTACTCACGCAGAGCTGTGATGTCACGATCCTCCACCTGCGCTGGAAGGAAGGTGTGAGGTGGGAAGTGGTAGAAGACCTGGGACCAGCAGCTCAGCATCAGCAGCGGGCAGCAGGCAGTGTGGTTCTGACACAAAGCAGGCCAGGTCCCGCCTTCCCCGCCTCCTCGGTGTACAGCGCCTTTGTTCCTGGGGTCGCTGGCAGGGGACGGAGGTGGTCGGATGGCCCTCCCTTCTCTGCCTCTGCTCACGGGCAGAGAAAGATCTCTGACTTTCAGAATCTAAAACCCTCTTTACGGATTCAATGAGAGTATGCATCAAGCAAGGACCACCACAGAATTTTTCTAATCAGCAAGCTATCCAGACCCTGTGTAAGACCCAGACCCAGCACACACCCTAAAGGAAAGGTGCTCGAGAAAAGATTTTCATGGTCTCTGAGGCTTTGACCAGACAGACACCATCTGGAGGCATTTAAAGGGGAAAAAAGATGGAAATAAAACAAAACAGCAACCAACTTCGCAGCATCCTCGATGCCACTGAATCCACCCCCGACGCAGGAGTCGGGTCTCTAACTCCACGATCTATCTCATCAGATGAGCCGCACAGCGGCAACCCGGCCAGGAGGCCATGCCCCTCGGCCAAGTTCAAGCACACCTCAACACCTGGAAGACCCCCATCCAGGCGGGACTTCAATTTAACTGTTGACGTCATCCTTGGTGTCTCAAAGACACCAAGGCTTTATGATGAAAGAGAACAGCCTTAAAACATTTCAGTGAATGTTATTTGTAATAGTTACAAGGTTAAGCTCACTGCCTCTCTTAATTTGAGATCATTCTTCACAACCAAAGTCGCTTGAGCTCCTTCCCCCCCACCCCCAAACCTGCAGGAAGGCGCAGAGCGGCGGCCGACGAGCCCCGCGCCGCCCCGGGGCCCACTCACCTTGGAGCTGGCGGCTCTTGAACAGGTCCCGCGTTCTGGTCGGATGAGCCCTGGCCGTGTTGTCGCATTTCGGCTGCTCATACCTGGGAGGAGGGGAGGAGAGAGACCAGCCGGTTTGAGACTCTGAGGCAGGCTTGCCTCAGGTTCCCACTCGCTCACACAGCAGGCTTCCTGGGCCCTGGGACACACGGGGTGTCCGGCCATCACGTTGCAGCGTCCAGGATGGACCTTTGGTGACCTTGCAACAACTTAACATCTTCTTCACGGTCCATTAGAACACACATGACACCTTGGGTTCTGTCTGTCCATCCAGTTTCTGCGACATGTCCTGTGCAGGGGATGTCCCCACCCAGGACCAGGCAAGGGGTCCGAGAAGAGGGAAACGCCAGCATCGGCACTTAAGTGGGGGCGGGGGGCGTGGCCACGCACCCACCCGGGAGAGTGCAAAGCCGCAGAGAGAACCTCAGGACTCTAGACGGATGCATCACTCAAGGACCAGCACATCCCCAGCCTCACTCACAAAGCTGCAAAAGGTTGCCTCCCTCCGTGTTCAAGCAGTAAAAGAAAGATCTCCGTTCCCGCCCCTCAGAGTCGACGAACTGGGGGGCCCTGACTTTGAGCAGGCAGACAGGTGGCTGCGGGTCACTTCACATCAGGGAGCGGGCACTCGGGGGCCCCAGAAAGGACCACGACTCCGCACTGACCTGCCAGTGCGCTCCAGACCCCAGCCCGGGTGGACAGCTCGCTAGCATCCCCCACGGGGCCTCCCTCCAGGCTCTTCCTAGACGCCCCTGGGGGGGAGATGCGGGCAGCCCCTGGCCACCCAGCTCGTGGGGATGCCGACAGTCCCTGAGGGTGCTTGTGAGGACCTGCCCTCCAGGGCACCTGAGGCAGCCACGGGGGTCAGGAAGGGTTCCCGGAAAATGTGAAAAAGTCGGAGTGGGTCTGGGGTGGGCGCAGGTGTGACAGTCAGGCTCCAGGGGCCGCTGACTCTCAGGAAGTCAACAAAGCCCCCTCGGTCCTCACCCCCTCCTGCGGCCCAGTTTCCTTTCCATGCCCTCAGGAGATACGAGATCATGCTCACTTCACAGGGATATTTCTGACTCTTATTTCCCATATTCCTTGTCCTCCCACCCGAGAAAATGAAAGAATGAGGTTTCTTTCCAAAGGGAGAGCTTCTCAGCGGCCCTGCCTGGGGCCCCAGGGGCCAGCCGTGAGGGTCGCATCCAGGCCAGCTGAAACAGCCAGGGCGCCACGGGCTCCTCTGGCCCCCAGACTCTGAATGGCCTCTTTGATACCAGAAAACCCAACACCCCATTCACGCACACTTAATATGCCTTTTCAAAAAGTTGTTTTTGAAATTAAAGCATTCCCGACACACTTTGGAAAACAGTTACACTATCACGTTTTCACCCAAAGCCATTAACACACATTCTTTGAAATGCAGTGGGGTTGAGGACAGTTGGCATTGAAGTCATGTCATGGGAAAGCGAACGAGGGTGAAGGGACCTGTTACCCACCTGGTGTCCCCTCTCCCACCTGGGGCTGCGACAGGCAGGTGAGGAGCCAGAAATTCACCAGGGGAACATTCGAGAAAGAAGTTTCATAACTGAGAGATGGCCGAGGGTTCACTGTTACGCCTGTTCAATCTGGGGAAGATGAACCCACACTCAAGACTGAACAACCACTGTTTCAGACTCCAGGTGAGCATCCATGAGGGTTGGGAGGTTGGCATTTGTACCCACGCTAGAGCTGACACCTTCAGAACCAGCAGCCTGTGAAACGTCAGCTCTGGGGAAAGGACACGCCAGGTCCCAGCTCCTGACTAAGCAGGCAGAGCTGGGGCCGGGACTCCCAGGGAGGCGGACTGGCCAGCCACTCCTGGGACATCTCCCCTGCGAGAACCTCAGGCATGGGCTGCTCTGTGTGTTAGGAAGTTGACTTTTAATACAAACCGTGTCCAGCCTGTCAAAGGCTCAGAGCCAACACATGATGATAAGAAACCACATCACTGCCAACTCCATTTTGAATCTTGAACCTCGAAACAGCCTGGAAACTAGCCACATTTCACGGACATCCTGGTTTTGCTCCAAATTTGGGCAGGAGGTCTTAAGAACCCTAGCACTTGTGCTTATATTAAAAAAAAAAAAAAAGTATGTTTAAAGGGCAGCATTCCACTCCTTTTAGAAGAATACCGATCAGTCATCTCCGACTCTTGGTGACCCCGTGGACCGCAGCACGCCAGGCCTCCTGTCCATCACCAACTCCCGGAGTTCACTCAAACTCATGTCCATCGAGTCAGTGATGCCATCCAACCATCTCATCCTTTGTCGTCCCCTTCTCCTCCTGCCTTCAATCTTTCCCAGCATCAGGGTCTTTTCCAGTGAGTCAGTTCTTCTCACCAGGTGGCCAAAGCACTGGAGCTTCAGCTTCAGCATCAGCCCTTCCAGTGAATATTCAGGGTCGATTTCCTTTAGGATTGACAGGTTTGATCTCCTTTCTGTCCAAGGGACTCTCAAGAATCTTCTCCAACACTACAGTTCAAAAGCTCAATTCTTCAGCATGCAGCCTTCTTTATAGTCCAACTCTCACATCCATACCTGACTACTGGAAAAACCATAGCTTTGTCCATAGGGACCTTTGTCAGCAAAATAATGTCTCTGCTTTTTAACGTGCTAAGTTTGTCATAGTTTTTCTTCCAAGGAACAAACGTCTTTTAATTTGCAGAAATGAAAATCTCAAGAAAGAGAATCAATGCCTTTGAAGGCTCAGATAAAACCTTTTAAGTTGTGTTGACATTCATCACCACCCTTTTCAATGGTGCTTATTTTAACTCATTTTATGTAAAAGAATAACATCTCTTGATTGTCTGGTTGCCCATCAGATCCCAGGCTCTCTGCCAGGGAGAAATTCGATTTCACGTTCACACAGCTAGTGAGACGTGTGGGCCTGCAGGCCAGGGCCCTCGGCCAGGTAAGAACCGCCTGCAGCCTTATGCCAGGTGGAAAACCCTCATCGGCCGTCAAGAAAGTAAAAGAGAAATCCCTTGGTTCTGGGCGCTAATGCAGCAGCTGGCAGTCAGCCTGGCCCACGTTTAACCCGATAGCTCACGCTGGCTCTCCCCACCATCAGTCAGCGACCAGGTGGGAACCCGCCCCTCCTCCCAGGTCTTATCCCACCACGCACGGCCTGGGCTCACACAGGGGCCCGGGACCCAGCTCACGGGGGCTTTGGCTTCCGTCTGCCGGGATCTGGATGCCTCAGCCAAGAGGTCAGTTTTCACTCAAAAAGGCAGAGGGGCCAGGAGATGCATCAGTGCCCGGTTAGACTCATGGTTCGCCCTGATGACCATCCCATCTGGAAATCCCACCCTGTAGCTGCTCTCCGCCTCTGTGTGTTTACTGTCCTTGGCACAGGCCTGTAACAAAATGTGTGCTTTGTAATGTAGTTACCTGGCAGGATGACACAAGGAAAGAACTAGCTTATAAAGAGAGTGCACTTTATGGCTTCTTACTGTTTGATTTTTAAATTATTCTTCCCCATCAGAAAATGGAGAGGATGACTGGTGGGAGGGAGACGTGAACTGTCGACCCGAATATAACTCACAGCCAGTCTCCCTGGACGGCTTATTTCAGAAAGCCACAGAAAACAGCAGTTATGCAACAGACAGTATTTAAATAGGAGTACAGAGGCTTTCTGCAACCCTGCTGCCTTTCACAGTAGAAGCAGGGCTGTGAGAGGGCTGGGGAGGCTCACACATATGATCAGATATGCCTAAAGTTGATGATTTTGACTGACTTCCCAGCATGCAAGACTCCCTAGAAATCAGTTTTACCCAAATCCATTTTTCTTGCTAGTGATGGGTTTAGCCATAGTCATATTATCCAATTATGGCCAATAACCTATGAATTAAATCCACTAGGGGACTTTTAGGAAAGGCGATTCGGCTCCTGAAAGAGATGGGCTGTGTGTCCTCTGAGAACATGGTGTCTGAATGAGATGCCTGGATCCCTGAAGCCATCTTGTGACCATGAGGGGCATCTGTCCAAGGGTAGTCACAACACAATGAGGACGTGAGAGGAAAGTTTTGGGAGACTCTGTGTCCTTGGTGGTTTCACCAAGTCACAGCATCCACTGAAAGGAGATTCCTCCTTCTCTGCACCTCTTCTTCAGATTGCACTGTCCCTCGCTGTTTACGCCCATTTGTAAGATTTATCGCTACTAGAAACAAAGAGCTTCCTAATCGATACAGCCCCTCTTGTGGCCAAAACTGACCTAGATCCTAGCTCTGAGACCTGCAATGTGGGGGCCGCATTCACCGCCTCCAGACTGCCGCTTTACCCCAAAGAGAGCATCAGCTCGCTCCTCAATTCCTCAGGACCTGACCCTGATGTCAATGTTTTGAGGAGCCCCCAGCCACTCCATAGAAGTTACATCCCAACATTCCCTCTCTCCATTTCCTGTGTGTTTTCTTGCAGCACAGCTGTCATGGGCCAGCACATTGCTCATATCCAGCTCATGTGCTCATGTGTTCTTCTTACCATCCCTTTCTCTCCATCAGAATGGAGGCTCCATGAAGCCCAGATTTTCGTCTCTTTTGTTCCCTGTATGTCCCCTAGGGTGACACCTTCAACATCGAGGGATTCAAATGTTTGGTGAACAGAAAGTGAATGGGTACAGGGAGGGAGTGTCTCCTAGAGCTTTAAGGGGTGATACAGGGAGGGGTTGTCTCCCAGAGCTTTAAGGGGTGATACAGGGAGGGGCTGTCTCTCAGAGCTTTAAGAGGTCACACCCCTTCTGTGCTGAACTCTGTCACAAATACAACCCGCGCTGCGTGGCCTTGGGCACCTGGGGGTGGCCCCATCCACACCTGGGTACTGATCACTGGGGCCTCGTCTGGCCAGGTAGAGTCAGGGGAGGTACACTGAGGAACCACAGGGAAAGCCTTCCATGGTGTCAAGAAAAGCCACACCATGTTGTCAGGGCCACGTGATGCTGCTGGAAGCCAGGACGGAAGCAAGGCACAGAGTGAGCCGGTGAATTGAAGATGGAGAGAGGAGGGGACAGAAAAGAGGCCAGCATGGCCATGGACCACCATGGCCATCACGGGAGCAGCCCCACGGGGACGTGTGGGTGCTGACGCCCCCAGCAGGGCATGGAGCCCACACGGGACCCCACTCTGCTCGGTCACGTCACCGCCTCAGTCCTGATGGTGTCAGGGTCGTGACAGCCAGCTCAGAGAAGAAAGAATCTGCCTGCAATGCAGGAGACCTAGGTTCAATCCCTGGGTTGGGAAGATCCCCTGGAGAAGGGAATGGCAACCCCATCCAGTGTTCTTGCCTGGGAAACCCCATGGACAGAGAAGCCTGGTGGGCTACAGTCCATGGGGTCACAAAAGAGTCGGACGTGAATGAGTCACTAACACATAGAAACTATCTCTATGCCAATCTATAAGAAAGCAAAGGTCAAGCCATATAACCACCAGCTGCAGAAACACCCTCCCTCACATTTCCACCATCCCCAGGAACAGGGAGCAGGTCTTTTCCTGGAGCGGTTATGAAATGACTTGCTTTGCTCAAACACACAAAATATGAGTGAATAGGTTGGTGTTTGTTTCAAACCCTTGACCTCAGCACTCTTTCTTCTTTAGCAGTAATTTCAGGACAGATACCTCTGGACTACAGATAGCCATCTGGGCAGCCAGTCCCCTCACCAAAACCGGGGACTACAGAGGCTGAGGTGACAAGGGACACACTCTCAGCACCCGCCCAGCCAGCTGGACATCAGAGCCATCTTCCGCAATCGCAGCCTGCGTGAACAAGGATGGGAGCATGCCCTGCCTAAAACGTCAAGCTCCCGGTCCTGTCAGGGAGACGGTCCTCCCGGTCCTCGCGCCCACAGGCGTTAACGCTGCGCTGAGAAGCAGGGTGAGGTCGAGCCTCGGGGCCTCGTGTCCACGGCGGGCGGGAAGCCTGCGTTTCCGAGCTTACCTGGTGGACGTGCCAGGGATGGGGCGGCCGGTGTCCACCAGGACGCACCAGCAGTAGCCCGTGGACGGGTGACACTGCACCGGCTTGTAGAGGCCGCCGTGGGCACACTCGGGGATGACCACGTTGTCATTCTTGGGCTGCCTGGCCTCCTCCAGGGCCGACTGCTGCTCCTGGTCGCACGAGGACACTGCAGTGAGGAGGAGACAGGTGTGAGCGCCGGGGCAGCCTGTGGGGAGGGGCCTGCAGAGTGCGGGGCCGGCCAAGAGGGTCCCCGCGCTGCTGTGGCCATCAGAGTGGACACCCTCCACGAGGGATCTGATGTCCCTGGGCTCCCAAGGCCATGGATGGGACCTGGACCCCAGCGACAGCCACAGCCCTCTGCTCTGGGTCTCCAGATGGAGGGAGGGGAAGCAGGCACCCAGTCCAGGGCCACCGATTCCCCTCCGAAGGGTCCTGGGAGAACAATCCCACCGCCTTGCCCTCCCCAAGGGCTGCCTGAGGCTGAGTCTGCAGCGCGATCAGCCCCAGAGGGCTACAGGCTCCGCTGCAGTGTTTCCCAAACAGGCCACGTGCCCGGAAATCAGGCAAGAGGAAGAAGAGGCGTTCCTATTCAGGGCAGCATCACCGGTGGTACAAGGGGAACGCTGAAGCTTTTCATCCACAGGAAAGCTAAGCAGCCACTCAGAGAGTTCTAAGAGCAAGCATTTCAATGCATAGGGGCTTCTGTCTTCCTATGTTAATAGATTCAGTTTCTTTATTGCATTTTGATGTGGGCTAACTTAGATCCCTGGTTTTGTTACGCTTCCCTGGTAGCTCAGACGGTAAAGTGTCTGCCTGTGATACAGGAGACCTGGGTTCGATCCCTGAGTCTGGAAGCTCCCCTGGAGAAGGACATGGCAACCCACTCCAGTATTCTTGCCTGGAAAATCCTATGGATGGGAGCCTGGTAGGCTGCCATGGGGTTGCAAAGAATCAGACACAACTGAGCGACTTCACTTTCTTTCTCAATTTTCTCTACTTAGATCCAGGGAATCCCTGGTGGCTCAGCCTGCAATGCAGGAGGTGCAGTTTCAATCCCTCGGTCAGGAAGATCCCCTGGAGAAGGAAGTGGCAACCCACTCCAATATTCTTGCCTGGAGATTCCCACAGACAGATGAGCATTGAGGGCTACAGTTCATGGGGTCGCAAAAGAGTTGGACACAACTGAGCAACTAAACAACCACCACTGATTTAGATCCATCTTCTGCCCTGAAGAGTTAGACGGAGAATGTCTGAGAAGCATTTAGTGCCCATTCTGCTCAGTGATCCTCAGGTGGTAATGAACCTGAGTCAAATAAAATAAAAGGTGAAGAACACTTTATCCCTCACTAGAAATCCACACGAGGTTTGAAATATAATCCAGAGAACACTCGGCACAAGACATTCTAAATGTTCCTGTTCTGCTGAATACCTGGCATCAAGAATTCACACCAGTGAACTAAGCCTCCTCCTCACTGCTGGTAAAGAATTCCAAATGTGGGCACTTGTTTCCAGCTTCTGTCCTCAGAGTGGGGCGTCTCTGAGCTCGGCCTCAGAGGCAATCATCTGGAGCAAACCTCCCACCGCACAAGCCCGCACTCTTGGACCCAGGATGGCCGCAAGTCAAGGTTTTATCCCAGGACAGGCTCTCCTCACCTACGCTATCTTTGGGGATTGAAAATGGTCTCTTTTGCTTTCATATTTCTCCACAGAAGGGAAAAGAAAACAACCAATATATTGGATAGATATATTTTAAATAAAATCTTTAGAGCAGTTTTCTGCCTAAAAAGTAATTTTCCACAGATTATGTCTTAATCCCCTTTGAAATGAACTAACTACAGTTGACAGGAATTTTGTGACTGTCAGTGTGACGTCAAACAGGTGGGAAAGCTTCCCAAAGCTAGGAAGGAGTGTGCTTCTGGGAGCACGCTGCCGTGGCTAGAGGCAGGGGCCTGGTGCTCAGCAGGAAGGCCCCTGACCCAGGCGATGACACGGGGACGCTGTCAAGACGAAAGAGGTGCAGCACGCAGTGTGGCCCAAACACCCTGTTTCATAAATGCTAACTCTCACCTTCATTGTTTCTCCAGCCCTTATAAAAGGTCTGGCATATCACAGGCACACCACAAATCTATTGTGAGACGACTCATAGTTATGACATTATTAGTTAGAAAGAAAGAAAGTGAAGTCGCTCAGTCGTGTCCGACTCTTCGTGACCCCATGGACCATAGCCTACCAGGCTCCTCCGCCCATGGAATTTTCCAGGCAAGAGTACTGGAGTGGGTAGCCATTTCCTTCTCCAGGGGATCTTCCCAACCCAGGGATCTAATCCGGGTCTCCCGCATTGCAGGAAGACGCTTTACCCTCTGAGCCACCAGGGGAGCGTTGGTTAGAAAACCACCTAGCTTTTTCTTACTCTAGTAAGTCCGTTTGCACCATGAAGACAGTCACACATGTTTACTGTTGTGATCAGTTCGTCTGCGGACTATATCAGCAGATGCTGCTATGGTTGGACTTTGGCACCCCTGCTCACGTCCACAAGTGAAGGTCACGTTGGGTCCCCCCTTGCTCTCACTGAGAGGCATGCGTGGAGCTTCTGCCAGGCTGGCCTCAACCTCCTGGCGATGGACAAGGACGGTGGGAGCTGCATGGCCATGAGTCCAGGTTGCTGTTCTGGAGGATGATCGCAAAGCCTGGGGCGGTTCTACATCTCACAGGTGTTCTACATCGCTCCATGAATGAGAGGGAGGAGGGAAGGCAGGGGCCCTTGAATGAGGGCTTGCATTTCTGCTCCTAACAGCAAGCACCCTGGTCCCTGCCACAGAGACGGCTCCGGGTCCTCAGCGGCCATGGGGGAGGCCCAGGCGCTGCCCCGGCTGCAGCCACAGCCTTTAGGGCAGTGTGTGGTCTGTGGGCATCCGCGCCACAGTGGCCTCTGGGGACCTTGAGCGGTCGGCTGCCCCTGCTCCCCGAGGTGTTCATGTAGCTCCATTAAATTCCCTGTGGCTTTAACCATCTGGAGGTGGATATTGTTGAGGGGAGGGTCTATAAGTTGAGAATCTTGCCTAGCAGAGTTATGACTGTGAAGCAGGTCAACATCAGGATGGGCCCCTGGTTTCCATCAAGTGTCCTAGTGCATTGTTGAGCACACTCGGCTCACATTGGCGGACAGGCGTCTACACCAGGCACCACTCCAGGTGCTGACCTGTCCACGCAGGAGATGCTAATCTAATTTCAGCTCATGGTTAATACACACAAATGATGGATGCCGCTGTGTTTCTTACAACAGCACCACCCAGTTTCTTAAAAATGCCATACTGATTATTTCCTATAGTCCCTGTGCTTATCTGTAGATTCTAGATTTTGCCCAGCATATAGTTGTTGTGTTGTTCAGTCACCCAGCCGTATCCGACTCTTTGCAGCACCATGGACTGCAGTACACCAGGCATCCCTATCCCTCAACAATTCCCCGAGTGTGCCCAAGTTCAAGTTCATTGCAAATAGATAGATACATAAATCAAACCCACCCCTGCGTTACATGGTTATCTTAACAAGGTGTTGGTTCCAACCGTAACTGGGAAACTGGTGTGGAATCGAAATGACGATGACTCGTATTGCTTTCTAAAGTGACAGGTGAGTTACTTGATCAGATCGAGGCGGGAGCCGAGAAGGATGCAGGCTGAGCCACATGTTTTCAGAGACAACGGGGTCCTGCTCTTGGCAGTCCTAGGAGTGGCTGACCTGTTCCTAACTGGAGCCCCACACTCAGGAGACTCAGCTGACGCAAGGGCTTCTGTTCCAGAAAGCTCTCCTGGAAAACACATTGCTTACTTTAACGTTCACTTGGCCCTTTTTCAGAAGTTTTATTAGTGAACAGAATTTATGGTGTGATTATCTGGGCACAAAATGTGTTTCATGCTCCATCCAAGGACATGCTGTATCTATAGAAAGGATTCTGGAAAATTCTTGAAATGGCCCTTTTGAGGATTTTACATCTTATTTGAAGGTTCATCGTAAGCAAAGTAGGATTGATTAAATTGACCACCTCTTAAACTTTGCTGAGACTGTTGTAAAATATGGAAGATATTATTGCCAAGTCAGAAGAGATTCATGTTTGTTTACATAAACATCCTGGCTGAAGTTAGAACTGTTAACTTGTGCAATTTTATTTGGTAAACCTGGCTCTGGGTGGGGAATTCAATTTCTCCTATGGGAGAAATGCAATTACATTTTACATTTTAGGGCCATATGGAAGGAAGTAGATCTTCTTTAATCAAATTCACGATGGCCCAAGGGAACCGAAGCTAAAGGGTGTCCCATCTCGCTGTTTAAAAGTTGTCCTCCTCACTGGGACAGCCGAGGTCCGCCCCTTCTGGTTCCATGGGGGCCACGCGGAATGGCAAAGAGAAGATGCTCCTGGAGGGGGTTCTCTCAGCACAGACGCCCCTGCTCTGCGCAGGACGTTAACTGCACCGATGGAAGGAGAAGGAGAGCTGACAGAGGGGTATAAACCAGCTGAACATCATGGCACCGGGAGCTTTCAGTGCCGAGACCCAAGGGATCAGGACTCCTAGGGCACAAGTCCCAGCTACGTTTTGGAAACTCATCAGTGAGGACCCACAACACAGGAGGAAAGGAGGACTCACAACACAGGAGGAAAGGAGGATTCCAAGCATAGGAGGAAAGGAGGACTCACAACACAGGAGGGAAGGGCACCGAATGGGGGAATTTTTAGAGAAACTAGAAATGGAGAGAACAGAATAATGATGGAGGAAATAGGAAAGAAGGAAGGGGAGACGGTTAAAAGGAACTGGTGGCATAAAGGTAGGGACTGGCTGCAGACCACGTGATAGTGTGTGTGGAGGCAGAGACACCAGCTGCCGGCTGATGGGTCAGAGTCACAAAGGGGACCAAAGCTGCAGTTTTACAATAATGACCTCACTAAAAGTTAGGTTTGAATCCACGCCAAAGAATGCCCATCAGTGGGTGAAAATGAATTTTGAGATTCTGGAAACAATTCAGCAGGAAAACAAAGTAACCAGCGCTCCCAAACTTCGCATTATACCATCTGCTTAACGGGTTAGATGAGAGCGTCTACGCTTCCTTCCTGCTCAGACAAGGTTTGCTGTGTTTAGGATGGTGTGGTCAGCTTTCATCCCAATCCCAAAGAAAGGCAATGCCAGAGAATGCTCACACTGCCGCACAACTGCACTCATCTCACACGCTAGTAAAGTGATGCTCAAAATTCTCCAAGCCAGCCTTCAGCAATACATGAACCATGAACTTCCAGATGTTCAAGCTGGTTTTAGAAAAGGCAGAGGAACCAGAGATCAAATTGCCAACATCCCCTGGATCATCGAAAAAGCAAGAGAGTTCCAAAAATACATCTGTTTCTGCTTTATTGACTATGCCAAAGCCTTTGACTGTGTGGATCAGAATAAACTGTGGAAAATTCTGAAAGTGATGGGAATACCAGACCATCTGACCTGCCTCTTGAGAAACCTGTATGCAGGTCAGGAAGCAACAGTTAGAACTGGACATGGAAAAACAGACTGGTTCCAAATAGGAAAAGGAGTATGTCAAGGCTGTATATTGTCACCCTGCTTATTTAACTTCTATGCAGAGTACATCATGAGAAACGCTGGGCTGGACGAAGCACAAGCTGGAATCAAGATTGCTGGGAGAAATATAAATAACCTCAGACATGAAGATGACACCACCCTTATGGCAGAAAGTGAAGAAGAACTAAAGAGCTTCTTGATGAAAGTGAAAGAGGACAGTGAAAAAGTTGGCTTAAAGCTCAACGTTCAGAAAACTAAGATCATGGCATCTGGTCCCATCACTTCATGGGAAATAGATGGGGAAACAGTGGAAACAGTGTCAGACTTTATTTTTCTGGGCTCCAAAATCACTGCTGATGGTGATTGCAGCCATGAAATTAAAAGATGCTTACTCCTTGGAAGGAAAGTTATGAACAACATAGATAGCATATTTAAAAGCAGAGACATTACTTTGCCAACAAAGGTCCATCTAGCCAAGGCTATGGTTTTTCCACTGGTCATGTATGAATGTGAGAGCTGGACTGTGAAGAAAGCTGAGCGCTGAAGAATTGATGCTTTTGAACTGTGGTGTTGGAGAAGACTCTTGAGAGTCCCTTGGACTGCAAGGAGATCCAACCAGTCCATCCTAAAGGAGATCAGTCCTGGTTGTTCACTGGAAGGACTGATGTTGAAACTGAAACTGCAATACTTTGGCCACCTCATGCGAAGAGTTGACTCATTGGAAAAGACCCTGATGCTGGGAAGGGTTGGGGGCAGGAGGAGAAGGGGACGACAGAGGATGAGATGGCTGGATGGCATCACTGACTCGATGGACATGGGTTTGGGTGGACTCCGGGAGTTGGTGATGGACAGGGAGGCCTGGCATGCTGCGATTCGTGGGGTCGCGAAGAGTCGGACATGACCGAGTGACTGAACTGAACTGAATAACGAGCAAAAGTTTAACATAACCCATGCAACAACAACAAATTAGACATAGAAGCACAAAGAGTAAAATGTCCTGTAAAGAGCCACAGTCATAACCCCCCCAAAATTTTTATGTGTATTTAATATCATAGATATTTTTAAAGCACATCTTTTTTCTATAACTTCTTGTTTCATTAATACAACACCCAGGCATATGCTACATTGTCCTACTCACCTGATCTATCAAGTCAAGGTGTATAACAAAGTCTCAAGTAACAGAAGAGAATTAAAATGGTTCAGACTTCAGCTGCAGATTCTGCACGTTTTATGTCTGGTAATAGGGGGCTCTGCTCACATTTTCAAGGTATTCATGTAATTCATCGTGCCACCAGATCTCAACATTCTCTGCGAAAGGATAGCTTTCTATTTGGTGTGTTAAATCCATTCTCACCTGCGCCCTGGCTTTGCAGTCATATCTGGACAGCTGCCTTCTAACTAACCTCCTGACGGTACTGTCACAGCACCTGGACATGTGTGAACTCGTGACTATGATTATGGTGACTGCGATGTACTTTCTTCTGTGGCAAATTTGATTTAAGCTCCTCTAGGTCCGAGCAGTTGTGTTTGTGCCTTCTCCAATGCTACGAACTTGATGTTTTGGGTTTTGATATCCATCTCCTGGGTTCCTCATCACATTTGAGCAGACTTGTGAGATGCACTTAGCACTTTCTGCCTCAGTATTTTTTCACATATATATTAGACTAGAAACATGAGTACAATTCCAATTTGCTTGTATCAGTTCTAATAAGTCATGTAACAACTCTGTATTTTCAGAAAGCTGCTTCTGTAAATGTGGTAGAATGTCCATTAAATTAGTTTATTTTCCAAACTAGCAGATTTGACAGATTGTTCAAACAATTTGACAACCAAAGGGAATTAGATGACAAGTAGCCACCAGACATTTATGAACTTAAAGGAAAAAAAAAAAAAACCTCTTAAATGACGATCTCTTTAAATAGAGCATGCTGATTTTATTATGATGACACCTGAAGCATTTTTATAGGAAGCAATCACAAACCATACCCATTCTAAAAGCATGATCTTCAGATTTGGCCACATTTCAGAAGGATGAGCACTGTACTTGTCAATTTTGTGGTCAGTTCCCCTGCTTACGGGCTTCTCATTAATATTCAGAGTTCTATGCTCCACTTTCTAACAGGGATGAAGTCTTGAGAAGCTTCAGCGTATTGAAATACTTGAACCTGTCTGTGTCCCATCTCCTGGGCACAGTACTCTGCCACCAGAAGCTGCCCTGGGGTCCGCGCACCTCCTCTTGAATGTGTCCTCTTTGCCCTGCACATTGTACCAAGCCTCCTCCCCTCCGGCCACAGTCTCTGCTACGGCTTCACTCCTGTTGCGTGTTGGGGGGAGAGTGTCGCCCAGCTGTAGGTCGACTCTTCTCATTATTCGTTAAGGGAGCCGGTCCCTTTTCTCACATGACAGTCTGCTCTTGGAACAGTCTGCTTTCCCAGACATGCCTCGTTTCTAGAGAATTGTATAAAATCACTTCCCAGCAGCAGCAGCGCCTTAGGACGCCGTCAGAAATCACTGCAGGTGTCGACAGCGTGCCCGGACGTGATGCTCACGTCCACTCATGTCTGATGGACACTGACAGATGCTTTTCTCTTCTGACTCCCATCTCCTTATTCATTCTCAGGTAGAGTCATGCAGAGGCAACCGAATGGTTTTAATTTTCAAAGTCAAAGGGTTTTTATTTAATCCTCTGGTAATCCCTCCAGAAACATGGCTGCACAGAATGAAGTGGAGACGAACAGACTGAGTCCCACCCTCCTCGCCTCCTGGCTTCAGGGAATCAATCACAGAAGCAAGGAATTATCTGCCAAACACGAGCACCCCCGGCTCCTGCCTCCCGGGGCGGTCAGAGGTGCTGACAGGGTAACCTATGGGCGTGTTTACAGAGAAGGATGAAGTGTCTTGCAAATTTGAAGTGAGTGTTTAAAATACTAGAAACTGCTCATAACTTGCTTAGATGTTGTAATAACATTACACCCTGAGAGCAGAAGTTTCCGGTTACAGAAACACTATCTGCTTTTAGGCAAAGAAAATCAGGTTCTTTTTTACTACAGTGAACTAATTCATCAATTAAGTGGCAAAACTCTCAGAAAATGGGGGTTAGAAGAAAATCTTCTCTAACTGGTAAACAGCGTATTTTTTTCTGTAGTTAACCACGTGCTTAGTGATACAAGATTGAATGCTGTCACTCTGAGACTGGAAAGAATCTCATCCCCGCGATTTTTCATTATATCAGAGGTCCTGGGCAATGCCAACAAAGGTAAGGAAAAGATAGGTATAAAGATTGGAAAGAAAATGCAAAACTTTTTAATCACACGTGACAGAAATGTGCACGCAGAAGGAATCGAAGCACCTGTAGAAAGAAACTGCTAGAAATAAGAAGTGAATACAGCAAGCGACACAGAATCAGTGAAATCCCCGTAGACAAGCACGGAGGGTCCGAAGACAGCGATCTCAAACGACGTTCACAGTGACGTCAAACATGGAATAACCAAGGATAAGTTTAGGAAAAGACGAGCAAGAGATTGGAAACTGACAGGCATTCCCGAGAGAAATAAAGGGAGTGCGCTTAAACAGAGAGAGACGCACCGCACTGACTGATTCGAGGGCTCACCAATGTTGTCACGCTAATTCTCCCCCGACTTATCTGTGAACTCAAAATAATTTCTAACAAAATACTAGGAAGCTTTTTTTTTGTAGAAATTGACATGCTAGTTCTAAAATGCATATGAAAATTCAAAAGACCTGAAATACCCAAAGCCCTCTTCCAACATAACAAACTTGGAGGACTAATGTCACCTTATTTGAAAAGTAATTGTAAAACTGCTTATCTAGACAGAATGCTATCCAAATAAGGAAAATTAAACAGATTGAGGAGAAAGAATAAACTGTTCATAAATAGACACAGAAATGTATGCTCAAACAATATTTCACAAGGCACCAAAAATTCAATACTAAGGGAAAGTCTTTTCAAGGACAATTCTAAACAATGGGCTACCCATACACCAATTTAAAAAGAAAGCCTAACTCACACCATACACAGACCTTTATTTGAGATAGATTGTTCTCAGATGCTCAGTCATGTCCAACTCTTTGAGACCCCATGGACTGCAGCCAGTCAGGCTCCTCTGTCCACGGGATTCTCCAGGCAAGAATACTAGAGTGGGCTGCCATTTCCTCCTCCAGAGGATCTTCCTGATCCAGTGATTGGACTCGTTTCTCTTACCTCTCCTGCACTGCATGTGGATTCTTTATCATTAGCACCACCTGGGAAGCCCCTGAGATAGAGATCTAAACAAAAAAGCTAAAAATATGTAGCCTTCATGGAAGATACAGTAGACTATCTTTGTGATATTAGGTTAGAGAAGGAGTTTTAGACACAGAAAACCTACCTACAAAAGAGATATCTGGTAAACTGGACATTATTGATATATTTTACAACTTACACTCACCAAAAGATACTATTAATAAAGTGAGATGGCAAGCCCCAGATAGGGAGAAAATGTTCCTAACACATACATCTGACAAAGATTCAGCTTATGTCAATGAACCCTACAAATCATAAAGAAAAAGACAAATAATCTAATATAAATGGAGCAAAGATTCGAACAGACAATTCAAGATGAATAATAAGCATGTGAGAAAATTCCTAGGCATCCTTGGTCACCAGGAAAATGCAGTAAGCTCACATGAGGTCCCGTGGTGGGCCCAGGAGAGGGCCCTCGATGACGCAGACCAGAAGCACGCATGCTGGTGAGGACACCCAGCCAAGGGCCCCTCCTGCACCCCTCACCCAGTGTGACATCTGCTCCAGGGGTTCACTTGACAGCAGTCAGAACACACGTCCCCAAGGTGACGAGTGCAGAACGCACGCTTGTAAATTGAAAATGCCTTCTGCCACATCAATAAACAGGATTGTCACAGCCATCAGTGACCTCTGGCCTCCAAATGTGAATGAGGGCTCCCCAAACTGCGATCCAGCAGATTCTGCCACCCCACCCCCACGGTGATTGCTGAGGAGCTGGGGAATACAAGAAGCAGTCATCTGCCACTCCTTAAGGGGAACAGGAGACAGGACTGGCCCCAGACAGCTGAGGTTCACATGAAAGGAATGAATTCAGTAAGCCCAGAGGCTTGTATCTTCCCACATACAGAATGCTACATTTCTTAACTTGATATCTGATCTATGATGTTCAAACTGTCTGCTCCCTTGGTTGCAAACTTACATACAGCCTGACTCCCCCTTCCGTCTCCTTGGAGCAGTTTTCTCAGAGATACTGAGATGCAGTCTCCTGGGCTTGGAGTTCTAAACATTCCCACCATATAAAGTAACTCTCTGCTTTCAGGCTGTGACTATATTTTTTAGTCAACACTCTCAATATCCCCCAAACATTAACAACTGAAATAGCCACTTACTGGAAAAGGCACATATCATGGTATATGCATACAACATACAATCCTTCATATAAACTAGAGAAAACAATGGGTAACAATTACAGCCAACAAGAGTGAATCTCAGAGCTATTATAATGAGTAAAAGAGGCAGAAATCAGGAGTTATATGGTGCCATCATTCTATTTACAGAAAACACCAGCCCAGAGAAAGGGTCCTTGAGTGACGGAAATTCAACAATAGTTTCCTCCCAGAAGACGTGACCCAGAAAGGGCTCAGGAGCATTCAAGGGGGAGCCTCCTGTCCTGGGGTGGGCGCTGCTGGGGGCGGGGCGCACGCACCACAGCCTACCTTACTGTGTGGACACGTTCCCAGCAGACAGACACCTAATGGAAAAAGCCCTTTTACTAAGAGTAAAATAGGGGTCCTAGTCAGTGTTAGTTGCTCAGTTGTGTCCGAGCTTATGAAATTCCATGGACTATAGTCCGCCAGGCTCCTCTGTCCATGGGATTCTCCAGGCAAGAACTGGAGTGGGTTGCCACGCCCTCCTCCAGGGCATCTTCCCCACCCAGGGATCGAACCCAGGTCTCTTGTCTTCTGCATTGGCAGGCAGGTTCTTTACCACTAGCGCCACCTGGGAAGTCCCTTGACACACACACACCACTATATATAAAACAGATGACCAACAAGGACCCACTGTATAGTACAGGGAACTCTACTCAATGCTCTGTTATAACCTAAACAGGAAAAGAATCTGAAAAGGAAGATAGATGTATATGTATACATATGTGTATGTATAACTGAGTCACTTTGCTATACACCCAAAACTAACACAACATTGTTCATCAACAAAACTCCAATATGATAATAATAATAATAACAACAAGGTAATAAGGGTCTCGAGCCTCTGAGCACTGACTTCCTGGGTAAAGACAAGTTTTGCTGTCAGAACAGAGCGTGAAGAATCTGTTACGCCCTCATGTTCAGGAACAAATGATGCCGTGCTGGCCCCATCCATCCTCTCTCCCCATCGCCTGGGGTTTGCAGACACTGGGGGGATGGGGTCTTCCCTGTTCTGTGACATGTAACAGGGCAGACCCAGGCCCACGTGCAGCCTCGAGCCTCCCAGCAGAGCCCAGCCAAGATCAGCAGATGCATGAGAAATGAACACTTGTTAGTGATGACAACTAACACCCTGGGGCTATTTGTTATGATGCAGTAGCTGTCTGATACAACAGGCATTCTGGTGTCAGCCTCAGAGGGCAAAATCAACATCATCCATTTTCTTTGCATCTCCTTATAGCATTTTCAGGATTGTCTCAAAAAATACTCCTGGTCAAACCACCGAACGTCTTGCTTCTCCAGGCATTTTGCTTCTGCCTTTCATGTGCACACAACAAATGGCACAGGTACAGTTCTCAGCAGACACTGTGGATGAGGGGCTGGGCTTCGCACAAGGAAGCAGCTGAAGAAGGAGGATCCACGGCACGTAGTGGGCTGCAGGGCAGCAGGGGCCAGAGTGGGAGCCCTGGAGCAGGGAAAGGGATTGCCACAAGCAGCAGAAAGCCTTGTAAGAGTGAGCGCAGGGTCATGTTTGTGCTTTAAAAGCCCTGGTGGCAAAGCTCTCAGATGAAGGACCGGTTCAAGATTGTCTCTAGTCCCTACAAGGGACAATGAGGGCTTAATCTGAGGCCACCAGACACACCTGATAGAAAATAATGACCCTGACCATTAGTGAACCCAGGTGAAAATGCACAGGTAGTGGCTGGCTCATGTTGGTGTTTGGCAGAAACCAGTACAATATTGTAAAGCAATTAGCTTCCAATAAACAAAAATTAAAAAGAAAAAAGAAAGAAAAGAAACACACAGGAGACAACACGAGACAATGACGACTTGCTGCCGAAGTCAAGGTGGGACCCCTGTTCCCCTGTGGGCCAGGGGTGAGGTCCCCTCCAGAGGCTCTCATGTGGACACACATGCAAACCTTGTCAGGACCTTGAACCAACAGGAAGACTGGCACCTTCACACTGCTTGTGTTACAATGTATATGAATGCTACTGGGGTTCATACAATGGACGTGATTTTCTTCACTACAGATACCTACTTGCTGTGTGTGATTATATATCACTTAGCTGGTGGATACTAAAAGGTGAACCGCTACATAGAATGGAGGTCTGTGATGTATTCTGAGATTTATAAAGGACTTCACATATAAAAACATTTCAGAGATAAAACAATAAACAACCTGCCAAGTAGGATCCACTTATAAAGAGCATGTGAGTTTTCTACACAGCAGAGGTTGGAGATTGATAATTATAACATTTAGTGGGTACTTACACCTGCATGTTTTTCAGGTATTAACTAACTTAATCACACCATAATGGAAAAGACTGTATATGTTCAGTTATATAACATGTAACTGAATTGCTTTGCTGTAATTCCGCGAAGTGGGATCACTGTCATCATTCTGCAAATTCAGTCACTGAATCAGAGAAGGTGAATTATGTTCTCATCCATGCCGTCAGGATAACAAGCAGCAGAGCCTAGGTTTGAACTGAGCCATCCTGGCCCCCGAGTCCTGGTCTGAGGCCAGGCCCAATCTCTTAGAATTGATTACTTGCTTTATACAAATGTTGTCTTCATCAGTCATAGAATTGTTTGTGGTTTTGGCCACCTGATGCAAACAGCCAACTGACTCACTGGAAAATACCCTGATGCTGGGAAAGACTGAGGGCAGGAGGAGAAGGGGGTGGCAGAGGATGAGATGGTCGGAGGGCATCATTGACACAACGGACATGAGCTTGAGCAAGCTCCAGGAAATAGGAAGGATAGGGGGGCCTGGCATGCTGTGGCTCATGGGGTCACACAGAGTTGGACACGACTTAGTGACTGAACAACAAGCAACAAATTAAAACACAGATGACCAAAGACAGAAATACAATTAAAAGAGCTGTTCCTTTAGTGTTTGACTTCCTAGAAATGGCAGACTGGATGGGGGAAGACCTTGATACTTAGAGTTCTGATGGAATATAACTATTCACACATCCATTTTCAGTAAAAAGTATTCATGGAGCTAAGGTTTTGCCCACTAAGTGCACACGTTTAAGATGTGTTGTATAACTTAATTCCAATAGAAGAGTTTTAAGTTTAGCTTTTTAACCCAGGATTGTTGCCATAATGCTGACAGGCACCGTGGGCATGGGACCGAGATTCTGCAAGTTCTCCTTCAATCCTGGTCGTAACAGAATGTAGTATACACATTACTTTATGTATGTTACCAGTGAGGAAACACAGGCTCTGAAAGGCTTTCTGTCTCGGAACAGCAGAGCCAGGAAGAGCTGGTGAGAACTCACACCCACCCACGGCCCCCTGGCCCCCGTCCTTGGAAGGCACACACAAGGCCTGTCCAGGAACATGCAAAACATGGTAAATAGGTAACATGGGAAGCCCACAGTCAAACACATATTTCCAAAAAATAAAGACTTGGATGCAATTCTTAGATACAATTTCTTTGGAAAGAAACCAGTGACGGATGTCCGCTCTAGTTGATTTCTTCCCACATTTCTTCCCACAGCAACAGACCTCAGTAACCATTTCCAGCCTGAACATGAGACCCAGACCCCAGTGGAGGTGGGGGGGGCAACAAGTGCGGTGAGTCCCAGTGAAGACCACCCACCCCAGAACGACCTCGGAGCCCCTGATGGTGAATAGTCACAAATCACACCCCTTCCCATCCTAACCCCTCTCTGTGTCTTCTAGATTGTTCTATGAGTGGCAATCACATTAGTCCACTCTTCCCTCCACATGGACCCTGATTCTCCTGATGCTTCCTAGAACCACCCCCCGCAACACACAACATTGCCTTGGCCTCTGTGGGTCTCAGCCAGGCCCCACACGGGAGTGTCTCCTGCCACTGCCCATGGACCCGAGACCCAGGTCAGCCCTGGGCACAGGCCCCTCTCTCTCTCTGAGACAGCACCACCCAGTCCTTTCCTCACTCACGGAACCCTTAGCGGTCAGCAAGGGATAACGCATCACGGTGCCAAAAACACGCTCTAAAAATACTACCTTCTTCCCCTTTAAATTCTGTAAAATTAGGAGACGTAACAGAAGGACACTAAGAAAAGCAGCCTGATTTCATGTTTGGATGCCTTACAAAAGGGATCAGAACATGTTCCACTTTCCAGAACATTTCCACGTTAAGACCAGTAATTTAAGCTAATACAGCTGATTACAAACCTATTTTAAAATACACAGTGTCCACTCAGGCCAATACACAGAGGTGGCCAAATTTCTCCAAATTAGTTTTCTTTGCATGTCCAAAAAAAACAGTGGGTTTTACAAAACTGAGATGAGAAAAAGAAAACACAACAGCAGCATTCCGCCCCAAAAGACACTGCCCCTGCTCCGCCGCCCACCCTGCTGTCCTGGACCTGCCGTGGCCTGGGAGGAATGCAGAGCTGGGCTCCAGTGCTCACCAACTGAGAGTTCTTCAACATCCATCTCCCTGTCTCCAGGGTGAGAACAACGGCCCTGACCTGGACCGGCTCTGGGAGCTGGATTCAGCGAGGTGCACAGAGCCCTGCCCCAGGTGCCCCCTCCAGTTTGGCACCCTTTCTCCCCTGGGGGCAGGATGGACAAGTGAGGACCGGATGACCTGGGGAGAAGACATGCCTGCTCGGAGGAGGCGGCACTGCAGATGGGCATCTTAGTTTAGGATGAGTCCCTGTCCTGGAAGATCTCTAACCCTCATCGCCAGGAAGAATCAACAGGCCAAAGCTTGTGGGTGAGGGTGGGAAAGTCAAGTGGCTTTCACAAGGCCTCGCAACAGTCACAGCAGAAGCTGGACACAGGCCAGGTCTCCAAACCCGCGTCATTGCTACGAAGCCCCAAACAGAGGAAAGACTAAGGCATTGGGGTCGGTGGTGGCCACGCTGGGACTCTGGGGGCAACATCCCAGTCCTAGCTCAGCTCCTAGCAGCACGGCTCTGATGCAAGATGTTAATTACAGAAGCTATGGCCCGGATTTGATCCCTGGGTCGGGAAGATCCTCTGGAGAAGGAAATGGCAACTCAGTCCAGTCCTCTTACCTGGAAAATCCCATGGACGGAGGAACATGGCAGGCTACAGTCCATGGGGTTGCAAAGAGTCAGACACGACTGAGCGACTTCACTTTCCCTTTCATTTTTTTCATGGGTGGGGGTGGGGGGTTTGAGGGGCTGAGGACTCTGTGCTTTCCCTAAACCCGAAACTGCTGTAAGTTATATTAGATACAAAATAAATTAATCAAGAAGTGCTTCCACATCTGAAATGATGGGAGTGTTAAGTTCTAACAACAGACATTGGCCCCCCTCAGTCTTTGATTGGCTGCTCACTTATGTCCCCAGGTCTGGTCCCCAACTTAATTGAGACCCCCGTTCATTCTGGGCTTCCCTGGTGGCTCAGATGGCAAAGAATCCACCTTCAAAGCAGGAGACTGGGATCTGATCCATCCCTGGGTCAGGAAGATCCCCTGGAGGAGTAAATGGCTACCCACTCCAGTATTCTTTCCTTGGACAGGAGAGCCTGGTGGGGCTCACAGTCAGACATGACTGAGCGACTAACTCTTTCACTTCATTCATGCTGCTTTCTCACTATCATTTTGTTGGCTCAAAACTCTAAATCCTCACCTTGAGTGACATCTAAAGTGTTACAAGTCACCATAGGAAACTCATAAGCATTTAGTACTGACTTAATCATCTATTAGTTATTCATGGCTTTACAAGTTATAAAAAGGCATCATATGAAATAGCAGGCAGTGTTTCTAAAGAGAGGGAAGACATGAAACAAAGAGAAATATCTTAAGTAATTTATTACCCTCTGCTTCAACCCATAAGTCAACTTCCTATAGAGTCTGGTTGTAACACATTGTTATTTCAAAAGTTAAAGTGATGGCTTTAGATAAAACAGTCCAGTGATCATGAGAACACATAATAATTGAAAAACACTTAAAATTAAAAAAAAAACCTCTCAAGTCAATGAAAAGTCTCTTTCCAACCAAGAATTTTAGAGACATTTTTCCTTCTCTTCCCTCTTTTACTTTTAAAAACTGACTTTGAAAATGAAGAAAGCACCTTTCTCTTAATGCAGAGTCACACAAAAACAGAAAAGCAAATTATTTCCACGCTCCCAGCAAACAAAAACATGTCTTTCAGATGAGACCAATCTTGGAAAATGTATTGATATTTCTCAAGTTAAGTTCGAAAAGTTACGAGCGGGAGAAACGGGGGCTTAGAGAGAGTGTTTCTTGACATTCTTAGTCAAGGAGCGCCGGTGAATAAAGCTGCTGGATGGCTCCCCTGCGCTGGGGGTGTCCAGGCTTCTCTATGTGTCTCCCAGCAGCTCACCTAATAGGTGTGTGTCCTCCAGCACAACTGAATGTGCCACACAGCACGATCTGCACAATCTGCTATATAAAATCTACAAGTGTACAAAGTAAAGGCACGCGTGCTTAGTCGCTTTAGTTGTGTCGGGGGCTTCGTAAAATACCTGAAATTTCTTGGTTAACATAAGCTGCACTTGGCTGTTTTTCCCTTCTTTTTTTAAGTTTAAAAGAATCACCAATTAAGAATACCCATTTCATGCAAGTCAAAACTACAGTGAGGCACCACCTCACACTGGTCAGTAAGCTCATTGTCAAAAAATTTACAAATAACAAATGCTGGAGAGGGTGTGGAGAAAAGGGAACCCTCCTACATTGTTGGTGGGAATGTAAGTTGGTGTGTCCACTATGGAGAACACTGTGGAGGTTCCTTAAAAAACTACAAATAGGATTATTAATAACATATGATCCAACAATCCTGCTCCTGGGTGTATACCCAGAGAAAACCACAAATCAAAAAGATGCATGCACCCCAGTGGTCATAGCAGCACTACATACAATGGCCAAGACATATAAGCAACTTAAATGTCCATTGACAGGCGAAGGGATAAAGATGTGGAACGTGTGTATAAGAGACTATTACTCAGCTATTAAAAAATGCTGTCTGCAGCAGTATGATGGATCTAGAGATTATCATTCTAACTGAAGTAAGTCTGAAAGAGAAAGACAAATGCCACAGATGTCACTCACAGGAGGAATCTAAAATATGACACAAATGCACAAATCTATGAAATAGAGATAGACACACTGACATAGACAAAGACCTGTGGTTGCTAAGGGGGACGGGCACAGGGAGGGGAGGATCAGGCATTTAGGATTAGCAGATGAAAAGTACTATATGTGGAATGGATAAGCAACAAGGCCCCACTATAGAGCACAAGGAAGTATAGTCAACATCTTGCAATAAATCACAATGGGAAAGAAGATGAAAAACCATATATATATAAATATATAACTGAATCACTTTGCTATACAGCAGAGACTAGCACACCACTGTAAATCAATCATATAGCAACAAAATTTTTAACAAAGAAGAATATCCATTTTATATAAGATATTTGTGGCCACAAAAGCAATACTAAGTTTGAGGGAAATCCTCAATATTGCTTTCAGCCAACATTTGATACATCAGAATAAATTTCATTCTAGTTAAACACAGAAACTTTTGTCAAAGGTCAATGAGAAACTACCCACAGGGCTTTCATGAGAATCCCATTTCTTTCAGTGAGTTCAGTCACCTAGTCGTATCTGACTCTTTGTGACCCCATGGCCTGCAGCACGCCAGGCCTCCCTGTCCATCACCATCTCCTGGAGTTTACTCAAACTCATGTCCATCGAGTCGGTGATGCCATCCAACCATCTCATCCTCTGTTGTCCCTTTCTCCTCCTGCCCTCAATCTTTCCTAGCATCAGGGTCTTTTCCAACGAGTCAGCTCTTCCTATCAGGTGGCCAAAGTATTGGAGTTTCAGCTTCAATATCAGTCCTTCCAATGAATATTCAGGACTGATATCCTTTAGGATGGACTGGTTGGTCTCCTTGCAGTCCAAGGGACTCTCAAGAGTCTTCTCCAACACCACAGTTCAAAAGCATCAATTCTTCAATGCTCAGCCCTCTTTATAGTCCAACTGCAGTCATCAGAGAAATGCACAGCACAACCAGAAGCAGACATGACTTCCCCCTCACCAAGATGAGTGCAGATATCAGAGAAATGCACAGCACAACCGGAAGGAGACATGACTTCCCCCTCACCAAGATGAGTGCAGATATCAGAGAAATGCACGGCACTACCAGAAGGAGACACGACTTCACGCTCACCAAGATGAGTGCAGTCATCAGAGAAATGCACAGCACAACCAGAAGCAGACACGACTTCCTTCTCACCAAGATGAGTGCAGTCATCAGAGAAATGCACAGCACAACCACAAGCAGACACGACTTCCCCCTCACCAAGATGAGTGCAGTCAAAACACAAAACAAATCAGCAAAAACAGAAAGTAACAGGTTCTAGAGAAGACGCGGGAAATCAGTGCCCCCATGCATCCCTGATGAGGATGCAGACTGTTATATCTATTTGGGAAACAGTTTGGCAGCCCCATAAAAATGTTAAACATCCCGTTACGGTGTGATCCAGCAATTCAACCACTGGGTTTGAACCCAAGAGAAGTGAAAACATAGGTCCACACAAAAACTTGTGCAGGAAATGTCCTTAGCAGCTGACAAATGGAAACCACCCAAATGCCATCAGCTGATGAATAAATGTCAACCAGCTGATGAAATAAACGGGGTCCGCACATACAGTAGAACATCACTGCGGCATGAAAAGGGATGAGGTGCTGATGCGCACACTACCACCTCTATAATACTCGGAGCGCCGTGCCAAGTGAAAGAAGACCACGCATGTGAGACTCTACACATCTGAGATGACAAGTCCATCTGCAGAATTTGAAGTGGGTCTGTGGTTATGATGGCAGAGGGTTGTCAAAGGGGACTCGCTGCTAATGAAGCGGGGTTTGAGGGTCTGGAGTGATGAAAATGTCCTAAAATAGCTTGTGGTGGTTTTACAAAGGCTTCTGAATTGTACACCAAACGGGCGAACGGTATGGTAGGTGAATCCCATCTGAACAGAGCTGCCTAAAGGACACCCAGGGCACGGAGCATGGATGGGCAGAGATGGCCTCAGAGGCCACAAGAGCACCAGCTGCCCAGAGGCCAGCAGAGGCCCTGCAAGGGACACGGCCTTCTGAGCGGGTGACCCAGGGCTCTGGCTGGGCTGTTCCGAAAGACGCGCTCTCGCTTTAGAAAGCGCCACGTTGAGAAAGCTGCAGTGTGGAGACACAAGAGGGGAGGCCTGGGGACCACGGGGGTCCAGGCGGTGAGCGCAGCCACTCGAGGTGCCGATGGCTCCGTGGGCCCGGCGCTGTGGGACGGGCGGGAAGCGGGAGACACACCCCGAATGCGGAGCCCACGGGGTGGCCTGTGGGCTGGACGGGGTGTGAGGGAGAGAAGGCCCGACGTGCTTGTGGCCTTGTACTCAGGTGCCTTTGAGAAACTTAGGGATTTGTTTCATGTACACGTATAATGACAAGCAGAAACTTAAAGGTGGCCCCATGGACTATAGCCTGCCAGGCTCCTCTGTGCACGGGCTTCTCCAGGCAAGAACACTGGGGGGAGTCGCCATGCCTTCCTCCAGGGGACCTTCCCGACCCAGGGATCGAACCCAGGTCTCCCGCATTGCCGGCGGATTCTTTACCAGCTGACCTACCAGGGAAGCCTGGAGGTCTATAATTACAAGCAAGAACTTAAAGACGGCCAAAACCTTGTTGTAATAGTTAAGGTGTGTCTGCGGCTCACAAACGAAAAGCCCCAGATAAGCTGCTCAGAATGCAGCTGCAGAAGCCCCACCCTGGGCCACAGCTATTCTGAAGAGACTGAGACAGGGCGTGTGTTTGAAGCAGGGTTGGATCACAGGTGCCCTGGGGAGGCACAGGGAGCTGGCAGGTACAAGGCAGCAGCGTGCCTGTGAACACAGGGCTGCCTGGGCGGACAGGACCCAGCTCACAGCCGCGGTGAGCAAGGGCCCCGGCGCAGCGTCAGTCACTCAGTCACGTCCAAGCCTGCCAGGCTCCTCTGTCTGTGGGGCTCTCCAGGCAAGAACACTGGAGTGGGTTGTCGTTTCCTTCTCCAGGGGATCTTCCCGACTCAGGGGTCAAACCCAGGTCTCCTGCATTGCAGGCAGATTCTTTACCATTTGAGTTACAGGGAAGGCAAAAGGCCAACATGTATACAAATAGCATGAACACACACACACACACACACACACACACACACACGTGTGTGTGTGTGTGTGTGTAACCATACAAGTAGCACAAAAGGGAACATGAACTAACCAGTGAGACCTTAACGCCGGACCTAATCGGGCAGTGCAGTTATGATCATATTTGCAGTTTTCCTAACGGTTGTGTTTAGGGCTCAGACAGGGCCGCTGCACCGAGATCACGGGCCCAGGGACCGGCCTCCCCGCAGTGGGGCAGACGGGAGAGGAGGCGGCAGGGGCAAGGCCAGGCTGGGCCTCCAAGAGGGTCTGTCCTCTGCCTGATTCTGCCCCTCCTGAAACTGACCCACGGGCTGAGCCCGGGACAGGGCTGGGTCCCTGCACGGCCGAGGAGGGGGATGGCTACTGAACCAAACAGTGAGCTTCTGAGCGTCTTATCCAGACACGGAATTGCAGTGCCTTTCTGCCAACACTGACGCCCACGCTTCCTGATAAATCTGGATTGTCCTCCAGAAGCTGATGTCCTCGTGATAAGCATGTGATGTGAACTGAAGTGTTAGGCAAATTGCCTGGATTTGCTGTTCAGGTAAGTTTTTTCAGTCTTTTCACACAGCAGGGACAAGATGGGCTGGTATAAAATGATTCATATTTCACTTCCTCAGGGATCTAAGTAGTTGGAGAAAATACTCATAATAGTCTCTTGCCTACATCTCAGGACACAAAGCCTTCATATTTCTTCGGTACTCTGTGCTTTGATGTGGTTGTTGTTGTCTGTTGTTGCTCACTCCTAAGTGGTATCCAACTCTTTGTGACCCCATGAACTGCAACACGCCAGGTTTCCCTGTCCTTTAGAACTATCTTCCGGAGTTTGCTCAAACTCATTTCCATTGAGCTAATGACACCATCCAACCATCTTGTCCTCTGACATCTCCTTTTCCTCCTGCCCTCAGTCTTTCCCAGCATCAGGGTCTTTTCCAATGAGTTGGCTCTTCGCATCAGATGGCTCAAGTACTGGAGCTTCAGCTTTAGCATCAGTCCTTCCAATGAATATTCAGGACTGATCTCCTTTAGGATGGACTGGTTGGATCTCCTTGCAGTCCAAGGGACTCTCAAGAGTCTTCTCCAACACCACAGTTCAAATGCATAAATTCTTCGGTGCTCAGCTTTCTTTATGGTCCAACTCTCACATCTGTACATGACCACTAGAAAAACCATAGCTTTGACTAGACGGACCTTTGTCAGGGACGTGATGTCTCTGCTTTTTAATATACTGTCTAAGTTTGTCATAGCTTTTCTTCCAAGGACTACCATCCCACAGCCTCCAGAATGAAAAATCACAGTCACAGAAAGTTAACCAAAATGATCACACGGATCACAGCCTTGTGTAATCAATGAGGCAATGAGCCAGGCCAGGCCACCCAAGACAGATGGGTCGCGCTGGAGCTTTCTGGCAAAACGTGGTCCACTGGAGAAGGGGATGGCAAACCACTTCAGTATTCTTGCCTCGAGAGCCCCATGAAGAATATGAAAAGGCTTTGAGGTAGATATTTTATTAATACATAACTAAATGAGATCTCCCTAAACGACTTCTTGGCCTGTTTTTCCATCTGAAACACAACAGCCTGATGTATCCTGGCTTTAGGCACCAATGTGATTTCAGACAAAACCACAGGGACGCTTCCAGACCAGTGCTTATCTGAGGCAGAGTTGCAAGAGGCAGGCAAACTAGAGGAAAAAGATGGTAACCATAACGATGAATGAAGGTAAGGGGAAGGCTTGCATCTGTTAAAGACAGAGACACGTTTCAGACAAAAATAATTACTTAACACATGCTTGACTGTGTACAGACACTCGCACACGTGAAATGAAAGTATCTCCCGCCGCATCAATAACAGGGCTGTCACAGCCGTCAGTGACCTCTGGCCTCCAGATGTGAACAAGGCTCCCAAACCCGCGATGTTGCAGGTTCTGTCCCCCCCACGGTGATTGCTGAGGCGCTGGGGGAACACTGGAAGCAGCCACCTGTGCTCTTTGAGGTGAAGAGGAGGCAGGATCGGCCCCAGACGGCCGAGGCCCACATGAAAGGAATGAGTTCAGTGAGCCCAGAGGCTTACCCCCTCCCATCACAGGATGCTGAACTGCTTAATTGATATCCGATCTCTCAGGTTCAGAGGGCCTGCTCCTTCTGTTGCAGACTTGTATACAGCCTAACTTCCCCCCCTGCATCCTCGGAGAAGTTTTCTCAGAGGTACTGGGATGCTGTCTCCCAGGCTCAGAGTCCTAAACATTCCCACCAGATTAAATGACTCCCTACTTTCAGGTTGTGACTAATTTTCAGTCGACACACACATACACACACCACGGCACCCCCAGGAAGAATCAAAAGCCTTAGCGGCCGGATTAACATTCTCAAATTCCCCGGCCACCCAGCCGGCTCACAGAGGTCACTGTAACTGGCCGTATGTCAGGCTTGGCCAAGAGCAGGGCGTCTGTCGGCAGTTTAGACGGCAGGGATGGCAAGACGAGACCTGTTGTTTGGCAGAATGTTCTTCCACCACCCTCCAGGGTGCGGCAAGAACACTAGTTTGGGTTTAACTGTGAGAGTTGCTTTCAAAAGGACCCTCCCTTGTTCATGAGCCACATCAATCCTGATTTAGCCTCTGATCCAACTGACGGCAGGATCACAGCAACACTTGACCTGTTAACTTTCTACTCACGAGCGTGAAGAACAAGAAGAGACATTGTCTTCGGTTCACGCAGCTAACCTAACAGTAGTGGACACGACCCCGCAAACTTCACCGCCACGTGGAAACCTTCCTTCAGCGCTATCAACCCATCATACACTTTCTAGCACCTGAATTCTCCAAACTGGGAAACCTGCAGCCTCTGGAGTGAACACACACACACAACTCTCAAGAAATGCCCTCTTGTTATTTGCAAAGTCCAGGCCTGGCCTCACATGTGAACAAGTGGATAGTAACCACAGTCCTGTTTCCAGACTGGACTTGGATGGCCCCAGCGGTCGACCCAGAGCTCCCCGGACATGCCCCGATACCCGTGAGGTCAGCTCACCGTTACCTGTGGAGACCAGATGCTGACTGATGCTCAGAGAGCCTCATCAGGATCACGGGGACCCAGGTCAGCCCTGCCCTTCCCAAGGCCCCGGGGGCTCTGAGCAGCAGCGGCCACTGTAACCCGAGTTAGAAGGAAGGCCCCGGGGGCTCAGGACGTGGGACAGCCAGGCCCCAGGCAGCTCAGCTCACTGAGTCCCGGTGCAGCACACGGGCATCCGTGCCCCAGGGGACGAGTAGGCGGCCTAAGCCTCGTGTGCGGGGGCCCGGGGTGGAGGCGCTGCTGCCTCCCCAGTTCTCACACCTGCGGTCTGTCCACCGGGCCAGAGTCACCTCCCGTCATGTCCCTTCTGGGGCCGCGTCCCTCCCCAGAAGACAGCCTGCCTGAGGAGAATGGCCAGCACTGTCCAGGTGTCTCCACGGGCAGGCAGGCATCCCAATCCGCGGTCAGCCACAGAGGCGCCTCGGGAAAGGGGGCCCGGAGCCGCTTCGCAGCGAGGGGCCTGGCTCAGTGCAGAGTCAGACCCCGGCTAAGCCCCTCCCGGCCACTTGGAGACTTTGCAAAGCGTGCTTACCCCGAAGGCAGGGGTCAGTGGGCCGTATTATTCAACCGCACAGCACTTGCCTGGAACAAAATAAGCTTTCCCAAATTGTATTCAATAGCTATGGATCTACAGAGGACACCATTTAACATCAGGCCTCATTGATTCAATGATGGATTAAATCTCATTTGTACAGAGAGAATAAATAAGTCGAATGCCCTTTTTCTTTTCACACAGTGAGAATACAAAGGGCTGTATGTATATAAGGCTGGTGTGTGCTGTCGGCCAGCTGAGAAACAATTTGCATACTTTCATTACTGTTTTCTGTACTTATGTTGAAATCTTGTGTCCTGATTATTTAACCAGCGTTTCAATACTGAAATCTAAGAATTAAATGTGATTGGAGTTAAAATTCCCCTTTGTAGTTAGGAAACTTGGATAAACCATCATGTACATTTTAGTAGCTTAGTTATTAATAATACTCGTAAGTAATACACTTTTAGAGTCCACCTTTAGAAGGAGCTACTTGATTTATTTTAGTTTCTTAATATCTTCAAATGACCGATACTTTATCCCTTAAGAATGTAGTTGGCATCTTGATGTTTTCTAAGGTCATGCTTGAAGAATGGGATCCAAAGGGAAATGGGGAAATAATGTTTTAAAACTTACAAAGGACGAAAAATATAATTGGGGCTCTTTTCCCCCAGGGAATGCAATTTACCATGATTTAAAGCGGAATCAAAAGATAATCATCTTTTGGCCATAATTTTAATATGTGCAATAAAACAAAAATTATCAACCCCGAATAAAACAGAAAAATGTTTCCACGGAGGGGGTCCCATAAAACTGTGGAACATCTTGAGATACAGAACCTCTCTTGGATGGAAAACAGAGCTGTTTTTAATGGTTTAGGAAGGGAGAAATATTTTTCTTCCAAGTGGGAGGAGGGTTTCAGAGATGGCAAAAACTGGGGCCTCTAGTTTTGCTCCAGCTCACATGGAAAACTCACAAAGACCACAAGTGAGAAGACCACTAAAGCCGCGGCTTATTTATCAGAGCGGGTCTGCGGCCAGCACAGCACCCCGCGGCTCAGGTGCCGCCTCCGGAGGTCTCCGAGGGGCAGCTCCTTGGCTCAGACTCGGGGTCGGAAGAGCCGCGGGCAGAGAGAGAAAGCAGACACGCTCCCCCGCCAACCCAGGCCTTGCAATAAATACTGAAGCCAAACTCCCGCCGCCCCACGCTGGCACTCTCCGCCCTGCAGGAAGCATCACCCACTCTAAGCCGCTGGGAGTGGATGCTGGCGCCCTTGGCCAGGCTGGGCCCCATGGGCACACCAAGACCTCTTCGCTGGCAGCGGCCTGGGCAAGGTGGGGGGAAGCTCGGCCTTCCAGAGCCACAGATTGCATGCACGCGTGCTCAGCTTTTCAGTGTCCGACTCTGTAGCCCGCCAGGCCCCTCTGTCCACTCCAGGCAAGAACACTGGAGTGGGTTGCTGTGCCCTTCTCCAGGGGATCTTCCCGACCCAGGGATCAAACCCAGGTCTCTTGCGTCTCCTGCATTGGCAGGCATGTTCTCTACCACTGAGCCACCTGGGAAGTTCCCCAAACCGCAGACAGACTCCAAAAGTGAATAGATGAGGGGTCCCAGTGCATCAAGGCCGCTGCCAACGGGTGCTCCTGGGGGCCTGTCTCACAGCACGCTCCTCCCCGGCCCTTGGAGCTCCCGCTTCTGGGCGGCTGTTGGAGATGTGGGGCTGGATAGGAAGCAGAGTCAGGAGGGCCTCCTCTCCCAGGGCGGGGCAGACCCGGGGGCCCGGGCGCCTGTGACCCGCAGAGCCCCGCACGCCTGCTGCATCCCAGGGTCCGCACAGGGGGACAGGCCCACCGTGCCATAAACTATTCATGTGGAGTAAATAACAAGACAGCAGAGCACCCTCAGCTCCTTCCTGACGGAAAAGACAAACAGAGTCTGCCCCTCGCCCCCTGCGGCCATCCTGGGGGCCCCTGGCCCTGCTGGGTGAACCCGTCGAGAGGCGAGGAGAACCTCCTTGACTCAAAGTCACTCATCTGAACGTGACTCTCATCTAGAAAATGCCTTTACAGCAACAAGGGACTTGGCCAAGAGACGGGGCGCCAGGGCCCGTTGGACGGGCAGGGAACCATCTGCCTGGGTGCGGGGACCTTCTGGGCGGGACGCTGACGCGGCTGGGGAGCAGCGAGCAGGGGAAGTGGGCTGTGGGGAACACCGTCCAGTCTAGAAGGGGCCGCGCCCGGTAAGGGGGCCGCCTCCCCTCTCTGAAGGGCTCAGGGAGGGGCCCCACTGCCCCCACCCTGCACTGGGGACCTGGGGGCCCGGTCACAAGGGCAGGTCTACACAGCACAACAGCCCGGAGCAGACAGGAGTGATGCTGAGTGCGTGCCCAGAGGGAGGGTGTCAGCAGCATACAGGTGGGGCAGGTGGACACGAGCGGGTAGGCGTGTGCTGGAAGCAGGGACGAGGAGGTCTGCGCAACCAGAGCTGGGGTTCGAGAAAAACCCAGTGGTGACCGAGGGCCAAGAATATTTACAAAGCAGAGAGCACAACCCAGGAGCAAGGACAGGGAGTAGGAGAGCAGGTGAGGCAGTGCGGGCGGAGGATGAGGCCGGGAAGGACGGTCTTGGGGGCAAAGAGCAAGGGGACAAGAAGGAGGGAGGCGGGGGCACTGGAGGCCCCAACCCAGCGCTCGTCAGCAGGCCCCAGTGGAGACCCCATGTCCCTCCCGCCACCGGCCTCCTCTGCCCCGGGCCCTCGTGTGGCGAAGGGTTTGAGCTCGGGGCTCCAGGGCCGCACAGGTGCACTGTGACCAGGGCCAGAGGCGAGGCCAGGGCCACCCTCACACGTCCCCGTGGGAGCGGGAGGCGTCCTGCCCCCGCGGTACAGTGGCGAGGGCAGGCTGGGGCAGGCCGGATGGCCCTCGGGTCCTGTGCTCAGGGGCCCCGCAAGCATCCGCTGCCTTGAGTGTGACAGCGTCCTCCTCTGAGGACCGAAGCAGGACATGCAGCGGCCCCTCCGGCTCCTGCCCGCCGAGCAGGACACAGGGGCAGCCACGCGTGTGAGTGCACGCCCATGGTGAGTGCAAGAGATGGTAGCACCTCTACTATTATCACTACCGCTCCAACCAACCAAAAAAGTGCACTGCGATTTAATAGTCCAGACTGGTTTAAAGGAAATCAGGCAGAAATCCAGGAAGTAGTTAATGTACCACAGGGAAAGAGTGTTGGCTTAATAAATACAGACAAAAGTTCATTTTGTATAATTAAGCAATATGTCACAAAATCTCTTATTTGGTAAAACTTTGTGATCAATCTTTCTAACTTCTACAAGTAGAATGATAAAATTGAATATGAGAAGGTGATTCAAGAGCATGAAGAAATACATGGACACTGCCAATTACATATTAATAGAAAGAAACTGAATAATGCATTCCCAAGTAAAATGCAGTTTTAGGTTTGACTCACTTACTCATGCACATTGAGTTGAAAAATGAAAGTGATACTTTTCCTGCAAAACGAACCAACAGACGAACGTTTCATTCACGTTTATACTTGAATTTCACTTACTAAAAGCCCAGCAGAGAAGGCCGGGTGTGACTCAGACTAAACCAATTTTTCAGTTATTAACGCGTTTGTTAATTTTTTGACTCACTTGTTGTTTAATCGCTAAGTTGTGTCCGACTCTTTGCAGCCCCATGGACTGTAGCCCACCAGACTCCTCTGTCCACGAGATTTTTCCAGGCAAGAGTACAGGAGTGGGTTGCCGTCCCCTTCTCCAGGGGATCTTCCCAATCCAGGGATTGAACCCAGGTCTCCTGCATTGGCAGGTGGATTCCTTACCACTGAGTCACATGGGCAACCTCTTGATTCACTTAGTTTTAGACAAAAAATCAACAATAACGTCAAAGTGGCCACGGAGCACATGCATAAACATTACTGAGAGCCTACACGAGCAAACTTTCACAGGCTCGGAGTACTTTGCTTCCTCTGTAAGAAGGTCTCTCCCCAAAATGACTCTCACTTTATGCCCTGAACCACAGTGACCGCATCCTCAGGGCGCCCCTCGCTCTGCGTGGCTGCGCTCCTGTGTTTGGTAACGTAGGTATTGGTCTGTCACTTTAGTGCTAACTCTGGGAGCAGAAACAGTACTTTTAACTGATGTAGAGAAACAGTAGAGAAAAAAAGCAAAGCATTTTCTGTTTGGCTTCTTCCATAAAGGAATGAAGACAGTACAGAGGAGCAACACAAAGTTTTATAAACATGGAGTAACGAAGAGTCACAAATTTATTTGTTACGTAAATGTATCCACTTCTACCAAAGAAGGTTATCAGTAGAAGCGTCCTCTAAGTTAAGCACAAATGAAACTCTTGTGACACCGAGACATCAACGACAATGGTGGGCATCGCACAAAACCCAGGCTGTTTGCCGTTTCATCACCAAACTCAATAAAGTAAATACCGCATTTAACATCTTCAAATACCACCTAGGGCGGACTTTCTTCAAACCCTCAGAGAGAACGTGTTCGCGGACACTGGGGTTAAACACGATATAACCCCACGATGTCATGCCCTGTGTCTACAAATCAACTCAATGCCATTGTTCAGTGCGCTATACATTTAGGCTCATTTAAGTCAAATCATAGTGTAGGAGGACTTATGTAAACCAGAATTTCCTGAAACATTATTTTCAGTCCCACTAAATACTGAAAGTCTGCAGTGTTTTTAACTAGTTGATTATAACTGACAAGTCACGTAAGCTTGAAAATCTGGTAACAGTAGGTGATGGGTGAAACACAGATGCACTTATTCTGTGAACTTATATGGAACTAACTCTGTCAAACCCCAAATAGCTTCCCACTGACAATTAAAATTGTTTTTTTTAATGTACATTTCAAATGACATTTTTACCATACTTTTACATCTGTTTCTCAAATTAAGTACTGTCACATTAATTCTCCCCAAGAGGATTTCAAGATCCACCAGCAAATCTGAAGCTGTCAATGTTGAATTAATTTCCCATGCACTGATCTATATGCACAGAAGCAAACCAAACTAGATAACCTTTGGAAACACAGTGACAAGATTGTACAAGACTAATTCAGTTTCTAAAATTTGTAAGAGAAATGTACAGGTTAATGTCTTTATGAAACAGGAAAATGCATTAAGATTAATTTCTGAGAAAAAATTTTAAAATTCTATAATATGTTCTATAACTTGGCAAATTTAATAAAACACCCAAATTTGGACTATATTCTGATGGGCAAACCACAGCATTATTTACATGACTCATTGGTGACCAGAGAAAAATATGTTCTCTGCAGGTAACTTCCAGAAAACAAGGCCACTTTCTGGGTCTGTTAACTCAGTCACATAGGTCCCCTTTTTACCTGAATTCTTATTGGTTTTGTTCTGTCGACTTTTAACTTGTTCAGTCCAAAGTGTGGGGTACCGTGATGCAACATCTATGGAACCAAAATAAAACAATAGTTATTTTAATTCATCATGAAAATACGGTCTCTCAAAGATTTCAGCAGGCAACCTAAAAGCCCCCAAAAGTAAGTATGATTAGTAACTACGCATTATACATTAAAAAAAAAAAGCAAACTATTTATGTACATGAAACAAAGGGAAACGAAAATGTGCATTTTGAAAAACTTCAGCGTATGTCTTTTCTTTCTTTCTTCATCCAAAAGTTCAAGCAAAAGCAATGTCAGTCCAGACAGTTTCCACTGGAAAGAAAGAGGTTTTGGCAAAAAGCCCCAAAGTACAAAAACACACCCTTGTGTGGTGAAGATGGACACTCGGGTGACACACACGTTCCTCACTCAGGTGAAGGATGCAGTGTGCTGTGCTGCGCTGGCTGCTAAGTTGTGTCCGACTCTTTGCGACCCCACGGACCATAGCCCGCCAGGCTCCTCCGTCCATGGAATTCTCCAGGCAAGAATACTGGCGTAGGTTGCCAATCCCTCCTCCAGGGGATCCTCCTGACCCAAGGATTGGACCCCTCGTCTCCTGCATTGCAGGCTTATTCTTTACAGTTTAGCCACCAGTGAAGCCCAAAAGATTCAATACGAAGTGCAATATGTAAGATAAAATTTTGCCTACAACATCTGGGGACAAACCTGTGGTAGCAATAGTAACAAATGTAACTGAGCATTTACAGTGCGGTCAGGATACCACGCGCCCGAGAGCCACCCTGAAGCCGACCAGCTGGGCCAGAGGCAACCTTGTCATCTCCCAGCTCTATGATCTCGGGCAACTGGCATCTGTGAGACGGGGCTCCGTGGGCTTGGTGAGCTTGGGTGATGGAGCACGTGGCACCTAGTGCCAGACAGAAGTCAGCCATCATGACTATCACTGTTGCTGTTTGCAAAGCACTTTTGAGCTCTGATTTATGTATTATGTACACTCCTTATACTTGGCCTTCAGGCCTGATCCCTTTTGCCCCGAGAATGGGTGACATAGGCAAACAGCTACAGCAGTGTGCTCAAGGCCAGGAGTAGAAAAGCCATCGTTCCCAAGACACAAAACTTAATAAGCCTGAGACGCATCTTTGTCACTTTACAAGGCTGGTCTCAGGCACCACGTGTGATAATCACACAATGTGGAGGATGAGCAGGGAAACCGCGTAGGTTTTTGCAGCTTTGGGAATACATCCTTCATGCTATCCAGATGATAAAACATCCGCTCAGAGATTTCGCCGTACAGGCCTCTGCATGTGCTGTGTGAAAGTCCCACGGTACACGCGGGAGCCCTTAGCAGGGACACGAGGCCTCACAAATAAAGCTGGGAAAGGACACACCCACCCCGTCCCAGACGAGTCTGGCCGCGAGGCCGTGATGTGCCCCCAGGCCCGCGGCACCCTGCCCGGCTCCCCCACGGACACTCACCTTCCTCGTCTCCTTGAGGCTGAGTCTCCAGCGCTGGAGCTGAGGCATCATCTGAATTCAGAACGGAAAAGATTTGCAAGGAGACTACAATTATGAGAGTAAGTGAAGTAAGTGTGCATAGAGGATGGACCCTCCGGATCGCATACACCCCACGACCCACCAAACCACAACCCCCACACGCGGCACCCATGGACGCAAAACCACAGACACGCGTGGCTCCAAACAACCCTGCGGGGCTGGGGAAGACATCGGGTGTGAACCTTGGGAGCCCCCTAGACGGGCGAGGGGTGGGCGGCAGTAATGGGGGCCCTGGGAGGGGGGCCTGACCCCTGCTCTGCCCTGGGTTTCTGAATGGAAGGCAGGGACAGAGATCGGGCCTGGACTGTGCCCCACGGGTCTCTCAGCACCTCAGGCCTCCTGCGAGAGGTGGGCATGTGGGTTGAGTAAGGGAAGGGGTCGGGGGGGGGGCAGGGGGGAGCGCCCGAGTTCAGAGGGAGGGGCATGAGTCAGAAAACTCTGCGCCATTTGCTGAGGACCTTATCCCAAGGCCACGGTCTTTCTTGACTTAGTTGAAAAGTACCCTTTGGGTTCTCTGGTAACCAAGCCTCTAGAAGCCCCCGGACAAGGCGCCCCCCGTCGGGGATGCTCTAACCGTGCACATTGGGGGGCTCCTGAGAACCATCCTGCTGTTTTCTCCCAGGCTTGTCTACTCGTGTGATTTTGTTTTTTAATAACTTCAGGATCACAGTTCGGCAAGGGGTAACAGAGAGGAGGGCCGGCCCTGTGGCTTATCTAGGGACCGTGACTCATCAGCACCCCAGCAACCAGGAGAGGAAAACTGAGATTTCCCATAAGCTCCTTGCAGGGGAAAACCAAAAAGAGTATTTTAAAAATTCTTTAACAATCTCTTGAAAAAAAATCTTGCCATCTGTCAAAATACTGACTAAATGTAGCATCATTGATTTGAAATATCCAAGTCTAATAATGATAGTAGCAATAATCAAAGAGTATTTTGCTACTGAATATTCTGTAATCTTCCTCCAAGAATAAAATGCGGAACATATTTAAAACACATTTAACATATTTCAGTCTTAACAGAACATATGAGAGAAAGTCTTAACATACTTAAGGTTTGAATGACAGCCATCAAGGACAGTGACTGTCCATCACGGCCACAGTGAATGTCCATCAAGGACACAGTTAAAGCTGTAGGTTTTCGCTGAGGCCAGAGCAGGTCTCCCCTTGGGGCCAGCAGCCCTAATCCCTGGGTCCAGGCGAGTCTGAGTTCTCAGCTGAGACCAAGGCGAGAGGGGGTTGTCCTTGAGCGACAAGGACAGGTGCCTCCCGTTCCCCACCCCTAATGCCAACACCAGAGGCCCCCACATCCCTGCCTCGGCCCTCAGCCCCCCGCGGCATGACCCTCGGCTCCCGCCATCCTGCTCAGGCCCCCCAAGAGCCTGTCCCGGTGTAAGGAGCCTCTGAACCTACTGGGCTCAGCTTCAGACAACGATGCAAAGTCATGGACAGCTCAGTGCCCTTCACCCTGGCTCCAGGACAGCTTGCCAAATATCTCCCTTTCCTGATAAACCAGCTCTGTTACTTATGTTCGGTATTTCCCCTGGCAGGCGTGTCTATACATCAGAGCTTCAGTAGAAGCAGTGTGTTCTTTCCTTAAATCCGTTGCTGAGCCCACATGCCAATTCTTGAGCGATTAAAAAAATACTTCCACAGTGGAATCGACCTGTATCACCATGAGCAGGATCGAGGGAGCCCCCAAAATGATATATCCTTCTGTCTTTCTTTCAGGATTTGATTATTGTTTCGAACCATGAACATTTATACTTCTTCTTCTCTAAGATACAGCAGCATGCCCACCAGCATCTCAGAGACCCAAACCCGACACTGTGCAGTCACATCTCCTTCCTTCCTGAACAGAAACCCCCTCTCTAAGTGCCTAAGATGGGAGCATGTGTGCTAGGTCATTTCAATTGTGTCCAACTCTCTGCGGTCCATGGACTGCAGCCCCCCAGGCTCCTCTGTCCATGGGATTCTCCAGGCAAGAATACTGGAGTGGGTTGCCATGTCCTCCTCCAGGGGATCTTCCCTCTTCGGGGACTGAACCCACATCTCTTACGTCTCCTGCATTGGCAGGCAGGTTCTTTACCACTAGCCTGGGAAGTAGTAGCCCAAGATGTTAATACTTTTATTTCATGTTAAAAATAAATTCTGAATTCACAGATTGATATCAGATGAAAACAGAAAATGTGTCACTGGGACTAACAGGTGGTAGCTAAAAAGTGAAAGTGAAAGTCGCTCAGTCGTGTCCGACTCTTTGTCACCCCAAGGACTATACGGTCCACAGAATTCTCCAGGTCAGAATATTGGAGTGGGTAGCCTTTCCCTTCTCCGGGGGATCTTCCCAACCCAGGGATCGAACCTAGGTGGATTCTTTACCAGCTGAGCCACCAGGGAAGCCCATGAGAGCTGAGGAAAGGGCAAAGGCCGTGGCCAGCAGAGATGGACCTGCAGCTGCAGGGTGATTTCCAAAGGAAACGCTCGCTATTCCATCTGGTTCTCGTGGGCACTGATCCCAGAAGAGATGACTGTCATAGATGGAAAAGTCCCTCTCTTTCTTACGAGGAGCAGTGGACATGTCTCAATCAGTGCCCTCCTCAACCGCTACGCTAGAGTCTCGCATCAGCCCTGGAGTCCTCTGCCCGGGTGTGGACCCGAGATGATGCTAACTCCATCCTCAAGTGCTCCCAACATGAGCCCCGAGAAGCCCCGATGCGGACACAAGTGGGTCACCCAGCGGGTCACGTGCCCGGCACCTGCAAGGCCCCAGCAATTGTAAGGGCTGAATAAGCATTTGCTAAATACATAATTATTAACAGCCTGCTTCAGCTCTCATAGATCATCACCGTCACTGATATGCACTGACGTTTTAACTCGAGGTGTTATTTTAAGGCATAGATCAGATTCCCTTCAAAAAGCGTCACGGAAGTTCATTTTAGGACAGTTACCTGTTTTTCCTGTGCCTTCCCTTCGGGGCACCTTTTCATTCATGGAGCCTAAAAGGGGACAACAAGGGATGAAGTCATTCTTGGCTCTCAGATGGTCACCGCTAATTGTTACGCAGATATTTTATTCCATTTTGATTGATTCGCAGGGCTTTGTCACTTTCTAGTTAACGTATACAAGCTACCCAGTGCCCCGGGTGACTCTGTCATCCGAAACCACAGCCCCAAACTAGGAAACATAATATGAGCTCCTCCTTCTGTGGCTACCTGGCTCATGATGCATGTGAGACCCTCTAGGTACAAAATACAGCAGTTTCTTCACCTGAAAAATATCATAAGAACCTTTTTATCATACATTATGTGGAGGTAGTAGAGTGAATTCGATTTTTAAAAACTTTTAAAATAAGTTTTGCAACTAAAAATCAATAGAAACTCTGGCTTTAGCTGAATTCTGACTTATGGAAAACTGAGGAACCATTTTTTCATAAAGGGAGAACAGGAACTAGAACGTTAACTCAGTAACTTATAACAGCAGGTTAACAATCATGTTGCCCTGAAAGGTTCATGTTACGAATAGGGACACTGTCCTATGGACACTGTTATGGCAGCAAGATTTCTACCTCATTGTCATTACACCTACTCCAAGGGATAAAGACGTTCTGTCCCACACTCATCTGGAGTTTATCTGCCCATCCACTTCAGAACATTCCCCCAGAGACATTCAGAATTACCCTAGTCGTATGCAAGCGAGACGATGCAGATAAAACATCTCATGAAGTAAAACATGAAATTCACTGCTTGTTTTTTCAATTTGGAATTTGAAATACAGATCCGCATTTATACTGAAGATATAAACTTTAGGACATTTGTCTTGGAAGCATGACGGTTCTGTGGTGGGAAACACACGAGCAGTTGGCTGTGGGCAGAGGTCCTGAAGGACAGGGCATAACTCAGGGCCACGGCTCACGGTCCCCAAACACTGACGGAAGAGACGCTGCAGGGCCAGCGAGCAAGGTCAGCAGGTTCACAGGAAGGAGCAAGACTCCCCAGCGAACTCGCGCGTGGCCTGAGTGGGTCTGCAGGAGCCACGGCCCCCTCCCATCCAGGCTGCTCCTCCGAACGCCTGGATCACAGGCCCGTGGAGATGCAGCCTGGTTGATAGATAAAAAGGAGCAGGATCTTCCTGGTCCATCTATTTGCACAACTTCCCAGCGGTGGCTGGCACCACGCAGTGAAACATCACCTGCTTTCCAGGGGCAAAACACAGGGCTTTCCCTCCGGTGAGAAGTCCCAGAGACACAAAGCGGGCTCCTTGTGTGGCCGCTCAGAGCTTCCCGGAGCCCGCTTTGCTTGGTTCTCCCTTCGAACCCTCTCTCCACAAATCCAGGTTTGTTAACAGGCTTAAGTTTCTTAGTCATCCGTTTATTTGTATCACGGGTTTCTGCATCCAGTGACACGAAAAATGTGTTTTTGTGCTGACTGGGAAATGACAATATTTCGATAATATTTCTGGATGCAGCTGTGTAGGTTTGACTATACTGAACTAAATGCAAACATCCCAAATAATAATTGGAAGTCCCACCCCCACCCCCAGGGAGCTTCTCAATTGAATTAAGATGATATCTTTGTAATCTAGGGCCTGAAGTGTCCAAGCTGCTGGCTCACGCTGTGATGGGTGTCTGAGGCCTGAAGACAGCACTCTGAAAGCATGAGGCCAGCAGGGCACTGACTTCCCGTCCAGCTGCCTCCGGACAAAAAGACCTCCACCCCCTCCCCGCCCCGCCTCCCCGGCACCACCCCGGCTCCCTGGCACCCTGTCCTCCAGGACCCGGGGGCGGCTGAACGTTGCGCTCCTCACGGCAAAGCCGCGATGCGAAGTGGAATCCAGGACCCAGAACCACAAAGCCGCTCTGTTCTTCCATTACTTGCTCTGGAGGTGAGAATTTGCTGAAGAACTCCCCAAAGCAGGAGCAAGTGACGTCCCAGGAGGGAAGTGCAGCAAAAGGGGCCTAGAAGCACGAGTGTGGGTGGCAGTCAACAGCTCCGCAGACCACGGCTGGTTGGCTGGACCTTCAGAGAGGAAGACTCTGCCCCTCAGATTCCTATTTCAAAGGACACGTTTGAATTCCTTCCATTTGCGACATCTCATCCCATTTAAACGCTATTTTAAAAGGGTGGCTTTTTTAGCAATTAGGGTATGCATTTCTGGTGGAGAAAACCACAGAAACACAATGTGAGGGGCCGTCGATGGTTCAGGGAAAGAATAATGAGCCTGTAGTCCCCGAGCCCTTGGTTCAAATCCAGCTACACTCAGCAACGCCAGCATGCTGCCAAAACAGCCCGAGGAGGTGCAGTGTTTGCTGAGAGCTGGTGGTCTGAGACAGCCCCTTTCACAGGCGCTAAATGCACTTTGGAAATGACTGAGGGAGGAGGAGCCGTCAGAGGGTTTAATGAGGTCAGTTCACTGCAGGCGGGCACTTGTTTAGCAGGCGATTGATGGTCCTTCAGAGCAGAGTTAAACAAGTGGCATGATTTATCCCTTTCTGGAATCTCAGGAGCAGAGTCACACCGTCACGTGGTTTTGCTGCAGCCAGAGAGAGAGAGAGAGAGAGAGAGGGAGAGAGAGAGAGAGGGAGAGAGGAAGCAAGGAGGGAGCTAGGAAGGAGGGAAGGAGGAAAGAAAAAGAAAGGAAGAAAAATGAAAGAATGAACAGAAGAAGGAAAGAAAGAGGAAGAGAAAGGGAGGAAGGAAGGGAAGGGGGAGGGGGAGGGGAGGGGGGAGAGGCAGGGGGGAGGGGGAAGGGGAAGGGTGGGAGGGGGAGGGGGATACAGCACAAAAAGTCCCGTCTCCTTTGGAGTGAAAGGCATTAGACAGAAATTACTCAGATAATTCTCATGACCACTGTGTACGTGGTGGGTGTCTGCACAGTCCCTGTTGCAGGCTGGTCATCATTCTGTGAACTTCACGCACACTCAGCCGTCTAACGCCAGCAGCAACCCTGAAGCGGGCACCCCCGTTAGGCCCCTTGGATGCGGACACTGAGACCCGAGAGCGGCAGAACAGCCCAAGGTCAAGGTCACTGATCAGTAAAGGCAGAGCTGGGCTCCACGCCTGCGGTTCTAGCCCACAGAGGAGCTGACGGGGTCTGAGCAGTCGGGGCGGACCTCCTGGAGAAAAAGGGAAGGACAGGCGGAGAGGACGGCAGAGGCGCGCACCACCTGCCCTGAGAGGAGAGGGTCCCAGGGCACAGCCGGTGCCCAGAAGCTTCTCTGCCACGTCCGTGTCCTTCTACGCATCCTCTGTCTGCGAGGACACGGGCAGCAGGTGGCTCTCCACATCACGGCCTCTCAGAGAGCAGCGTGGGGAGGGCCTGAGCTCAGCCTGAAGTGTCATACACCTCTGGGTGCTCTGACGGCTCTGTTTGACCCCAGACCTGCTCGCCCACTCCCAGCTGCGGATGCGAGCAGGGGCTGGAACGCAGAGGCAGGATCCCGCAGGGGAGGAGCGGGCGCTGGGCACCAAGGCCGCATCGGAGTCAGAGTCCCTGGAAAGCAGCCCGCCTCATGCAGGCCTTCGTGGGTCACTGGGGGTCATCATGCAGTCAGACCAACATGCACAGTGAAAGCCACGAGGGTGACGTCTGATAGATCACCGTGGCTCCATCCCCCCGGGTTACCTCCTAGAATGGATGGGGGTGCAGCTCAGTGAACGTTTGGGTCAAAGCAGCGGAGGAGCCGGGAAACCTGAGCACCACGGGGACCTTCCACCTGCCCGCAAGACAGCGTCAGTGCAGCCCCAGGGCTGAGCCCTGCTCTGGCCTTGCCTGACTGGACCCCACTAGCCAAGTAAGGGGAGACACTGTTCCGTGACCCCCCACTCCACTTTTCTGATGCTTCAATGTTCACTCACGTGCTCACCAGCTTTCTCCCTTGGCAGAGATCGCCCACGAAGCCAGAGTTTCACACCCTAGAGCCCCTGATACAAAAGCCTGCCCTCCAGAATCTAAACCCTTGAGGACAGACTCCAGGGACCTGACTGTGACCTGGGCTCACCCCCCAAGGCCAGAGGCAGGGGAAGGGCTCCAAGAAGGTGGACCTAGCCAGGCAGTGGGTGAGCAGCTTGACCTACAGGGCAGCAAAGGCAGGGTGAGCTGGAGTGGGTGCCAGGGCCCTGGTCCCTCTGCCAACACTGAAGTGGGCATCCCCGGGGATGGCACATCCTTCAGAGCTCACCCCCGCATGCCAGCCCGGGGCAAAGGTGCGTGCCTCTCTGGAGCCAACGCAGGGGCTTTTGGGCCGGGACCCTGCAGACTGCCCACCCGGCCCCGTGCCAGGGGCCATGGGCATCCCTCTGAGAGCCGGTGCCCCAGGGTGAGTTCTTCCCACCACCGTGGGGAGTCCCTGCAGCCACCTCCACCTTCTCAGCATCACCTGCTGTTGTGAAGTGCACCTTCTTTCCCACACGCCTGAGGGACTCAGGGCAACCCTCCTGCTCAGCGTAGGTCACGTTCTGGTGGTGGGACCACAACAGGACCCCAGTGGACGGTCAGGCCTCCTCGAGGAGAGACTGAGCCGAGCCCTACGTCCCTCACTCAGTGCTGGGGACAGGTCACTGCAAGGTCGGCTCTCAAGCAGGCACCCCCATTGCCCAGGAGACCACCGTCCTCACCTGGAAACTGGTCAGGAAGGCAGGACTTCGGACTCCCCTCCAGACCCCCTGAATCAGAAATTCTGGGGTACAGCCCAGGAGTCTGTTTATCCAGCTCTTTGTGGACTGAAATTTGGGTTCCAGAGCTCTAAGGAAAAGGGCTTGGCCTGGGCAGTCTGCAGTTGTTATTAATAGTATTTTTATTAATGGATTCTTTTTGTTACTTGTCTCTGTCTTTTCTGTCAAGACCCAGCGGCTCCCTCGACCTACCACAACGTCTGCTGTTTTCCTATTTTCACACTTGTGTAGACACAGAATGCAGACAAAGTTGGCCTGTTGCCCACAATGAGCCTCTGGGAAGCTGACGGGCGGAGGAAGGCCTGAGCCCCTCAAAGGGGGGAGGCTGTGGTGCCGGGTCCCCACTTCGGTCCCCCTCCTCCCGAGTGATGCTGCCTTTGAGTGGCTGGGATTCCTGGTGAGACAGCGTCAGATAAAAGCGACGCTCTGAGCTGAGTGCCCTGATGTCCCCCATCTGAGAATGCCCTTCTCAAAATGGCAAGTGAGGAAATACAGAAATCACAATTGAAAAATAAAATTAGAGATTATTTCTGATTTACCTTCCATCAGGGTCCACTTTAACGTCTGAATGTTACATACTTCAGTGGCCAGAGAAAACAAACATTAGTATCATCCCTACAAAACGGCCATTCATGGTCAATAGTTTCATAAATCTTTCCAACGTTTGATGATTGATATTTAAAAGGTGTTGTTTAAAAAGATGTACTGTTTGTTTAATAAAAAAAGAAGAAGGAAAATACATACATTTCTTTTAATTCAGAGATATGGTATACTTCTGGAAGAGATAATCCACTGTTCTTTGTATAGAGTTATAGAGCCTGGGACCACTGAGTTCTAAAAGACTTCTTAGTTCACCTTATGAAGTTTTCTTAAGTATTAGAAAATGTGAGAAAAATCCATTTAAGTCCTAAGTGTGAAGAGGACAGCTTACAGAGAACCCTTAAAGTAATGAAGGATGTGATGATAAATTAGCCACCAAATTAAACGTACACTGAAATATTCAATACAGTAATAGAGCAGATTTTATACAAACCAACCATTAGATGCAGTAGGTGCATTTTTCCAGAAAGGAAAAATAATAATACCAAAATGTTGCCCATCAGGTAGATAAATGATGCAAAAGCATCTACAATGGAAAGGAAAAGACAGACAGAGGGCCGTTGCCCGGCACCAGGCACAGGCCACGGCCGCCTTGTCGCCTCGAGCGAAGCTGCCTCCTGGCCGGTCCCAGTCAGACACTCGCCAGGAGGCCCTAACGCTGACTCTCAAGCAGGCTTCTCAGTCTTCTTTGGCACAATAGCCGCACGCTGTGCTCTGTCCCTTGAATGCTTGACTTAATTTTTTAAACAATTTTTCAGTGTTCTGAAATTTCCACAATCTGGAACTTTTATCGGAAATTTTGCATAGCTCATGTTGTCTATATCAAATTGCTATTTTTTTTCTCATCTTGGACGTAAATTTCCTAATACTTCAAAAGTCATCGTAACAGTAGGTGTTAGAAGGTAAAATAGTATGCATTTCTCTCTGAAATCTGGCTTCATTAGTGACGTGTGCACTGAGGTTGGCAGCGAAGCCCGCCCCGCCCCCAGGGCCCACGCCCCGTGGAAAGCAGGCCCCGCTGCAGCCCGTCTCTACTTCTGTTACAGTGTTTGTTTTCCCATTTCCTTGCCGATAGCTATTGGAATATTTTATCTTGACAACTATCATTTTTCAGGAAGAGAATTGTTAAGCCTGAAGAAAAAACCATTTTGAGGGAAAAAAATGTTCCCTCTGATCTGTAACCTTTTCCATTCAGCGAGCAACTTAATGCGCACTTGATTCTCATAAAGAGACACTTCAGAAGCACAGCTGTGTTGTTGATTTCAATACTGGGGAATTCAATTGTTCTGGATGTTTCTTTCAAGTTCCTCGGCTATGCAGGGCCCTTAATTTAGTGCCAGGGAAACTCATTCATGAAAAAAAAATTAAAAAAACAGCTTCCCTTTATAAAGTGAAAACTTTCACAAATCAAAAAGATATTCATACAAACATGCAGTTCTACCATTTCAGGTGGAGGCCAAAACTTTAGGCTTGATGGGAAAACCCAAAGACTGTAGTGCAATTCATGTAATAATATATAGAAAAGCTATTCAATCTACTCCAAGGTTCTCTGTCAAGTATAAGCGTGTTTTCAAAAAGCCACGTTTAGAAGCTGGTCTGAGAAGCGGCGGTGACCATGCACAGGAGCACAGCAAACTCACAGGCAGGCTTCCATCATTAAAATCCTAGACTTGAAGGAAGAGCTCCTCAAACATTCCCCGTGGCCACGGCCGGTTGAACTTCCCAGGAGACGTTGTCCTTACAACTGACTCAGCTTAAAGAGGGGTGGGTAGTGGTGAGGGCAGAATTGCCAGCCCAGTCACGGGTGTTTCTCGTCTCTTCCACAACCGGAGGTGCCTTACTTCAAACACACACCTCAAGCTGACCTACATAGGAAGACTCTTTGGATATTGTAATATGAAGAGCTCCTATGTGTAGGCTCAGCTTCCAGTGTCTTCAACGGCTTTGTACTCCTGCCAGGAATAAACTCTTGGCTCGGGCACGCTATTACAGAGGAAGATGAGATTAAACTCCCCGGAGCTATTTCCACACAATCGAGAATGAGCTGCAAACGTCCTCCCTCGGAAACAAGCCCTTTGTTTCTAAGCTCACCTCCTGCCCCCAGCAATGTGTGTCTTCAAACCTTCAGAAGTAAGAAGAACACGAGAAAACTCCTACAGAGTAACTACAGGTCAGCTGTGCCCGGATGGAGACCCAGAGATCCGGCCCGCGGCAGCACCACGGAGGGAGGAGGACTCGTGGGCCCCCTGGGGGGCTCCCTGGGGGGGGGGGGGCGGCCCGTGCCTTTCTGAGCATCCCTGGAGCATGTGACGCCCCCCAGCCCTGCAGACCCGGGGTCTAACCAGCAGGGCTAGAAGAACTGTCTCCAAGCCTTAAGCAGGACCACCTGCTGTCAGGCCAGGCGAAGCTAGGGGTGCGTCTGGATGCAGCTCAAACAGCAGCCTTCGGTCCTGAATGCCTCTCAGGGTCACCGGCTGCTGGCCCAGAAGAAGGGAAGGCCTTCTGCCCTCCTCATGTTCCCCGCCCAACTCGGAAGCAAATATGCTGTGGGACAGGCAGTTACTGTTCAGTCACTCAGTCGTGTCTGATGCTTTGCGACCCCATGGACTGTAGCCCACCAGGCTTCTCTGTCCATGGGATTCTTCAGGCAGGAATACTGGACTGGGTTGTCATTTTCTTCTTCACGGGATCTTCCTGACCCAGGGATCGAACCCGCATCTCCTGAACTGCAGGCAGATTCTTTACCATCTGAGCCACCAGGGAAGCCCATCCAACTCTTCACGACCCCATGGACTGAAGCATGCCAGGCCTCCTTGTCCTTCACCATCTCCCGAAGCTTGCTCAAACTCATGTCCATCAAGTCAGTGATGCCATCCAACCATCTCATCCTCTGTCGTCCCCTTCTCCTCCCGCCTTCAATCTTTCCCAGCATCAGGGTCTTTTCCAATGAGTCAGTTCTTCTCATCAAGTGGCCAGAGTATGGGAGCTTCAGCTTCAGCATCAGTCCTTCCAATGAATATTCAGGACTGATTTCCTTTAGGATGGACTAGTTGGATCTCCTTGCTGATAAGTGCTAGGAGAGAAACCGTTCTGCCCCTTTCCTGTGCCAGCTGACACGCCCCTCTTTTCCAGGAACCACCTCCTCTAGACGTCTCCCCCCAACCCCCGTTCTCCTGGACGGTGAGCCGCCCCTTCCCCGAGTGCCTGCAGCTTCTGCACAGAACTCCCAGGCCCCCAACAGGGGTGTCAGCACAGCTCTGAGCAGACGTGGGCACCTGACCCAGCAAATGCTTGGTGAGGGCTGCTCGCAGAGATGGCCATCAATAAGAAATGAGGAGTGGGTGCCAGGGAGGGAGGGTGGAGCAAGTGTTCTCTGAAGGACAAGACCCATGGGATGGACCACAGGACCCTTGGGATGGACCACCGCGGTTCACTGAAGGGACGGCTCTGAGCACATCCTCAGGGGTCTCACCCGGTGAACGACTCTCTCCCCAGGAAGCAGGTGTCCACAGGGGCTAAAGGGGCCGATTTCTCTCCAGGGAAGCCCTCTGCCTCCTGCAGCTTGAGCTCCATTGAGAGTTAGGAGTCCACAGCCAGAAGGAAGACAAGGTTGGTCGTCCATTCCTGAAAATCTGTGCAATTATCCATCAGCTCCTGACCGACAGCAGGCAAGGAAGTGAGCTAACTTGATGGAGGCTTATGAAGGTGGGTGAGGGGTCCCAGGGTCGCGAGGAGTCACCGTGGTGCGGGGGAGTAGCTCCTTCCTCGCATTGGGAGTCTCTCGGGAGGCCAGTGAGCAGCTCCCTGGTCGATACTAACGAGCCCAAGCATCTCTTCCTCTGCTCACTGGTCCTTTTCTGTTTCTGAAAGTCGCTCAGCCGTGTCCAACTCTTTGTGACCCCGTGGACTACACAGGCCATGGAATTCTCTAGGTCAGAATACTGGAGTGGGTATCCTTCCCTGTCTCCAGGGGATCTTCCCAACCCAGGGGTCAAACCCCGGTCTCCTGCATTGCAGGCAGATTCTTTACCAACTGAGGTATGGTCCTTAGGGTTTCCTCATTTATAAAATGCTGACTGTTCAAGACTTCTGACTTTTTCTGCGAGATTGCCTCATTATTCCAGTTTTGTTATTGATTCATAGGAATCTGGGTGCTTTGCGTTAATGACTTAGAAACACATAATTGTGAAATAAAAGAATCCTTGCTTTGAAGGTCTTTCGGGGAGAAATGGGCTGGGGGATGTGGCAGGTGGGCCACTCTGCTCCACTGCAATCAGCCATGAGTGGACATTCCCCGCCCGCCTCACAGGCTGCTGCCACGTGTGTTTGTACCAATTCATAACACACACACACATGCATTCTAAGTGACCATTAGTGTTTACTGCTAAGTTTTAATACCTGTTTCTGATCTTCAAATTTCTAGAGGAAGTGCTTCTATGGTAAGTGTGGTGTGAACTCCAGGGCCAAAGACCACTGTTGAATGCTGGCATTTACCTGATTATAATAAACTGGATGAAAATCCTGTCTGTCCTCTACAGAGTGGACCAGGCATGCCAACCACAGCAGGTGTCAGCCAGCATCCCAGGGGAGGGAGGAGGATGCTCCTGGGGCGTGTGGATGGAACCTGACCAGCGAGCATGCCCGGTGTCAAGCAGTCTCAGCAAAGTGATGCCCGTCACCACGTCCTTCCACGTGATTGGTGAGGATGAATCAACAGCTGGGAAGAAGCTCTGCTACATCGAGCAAAAGCCCATCATAAACTGTGAGTGTGTGTGTGCAATCCATCCTCCCAAAACTCCCCTCCACGGTCTCCACACATGTTCTGAGCACAGGTACCTGCTTCCCCCACCCACATTTCTGCAGAATAAAAGCATGAATACAGCTGGGGATTAATAGAACTTCTTCATAACTCTGGCCAAGCTGCAAAACCAAGCCACAGAAGTGAAAAGAAAGGTGCTCCTACAAGGAGGAGCTGGGTCTCCAAGGAGCCTGCCCCGCCCACACCGCACGTGTCCTCAGAGACACCCCCTCCCTGCCCCCGTGGCATTTTCCATGCAATAAACACTAGATTCTGGAAGAATCTTACTTCCATACCCATCCCTTGAACAAAAAAATCCACATGGACAGTGAAAAAAATGGAACATTTCTATCCAGTAAAATGTGGCTGCTGCCCGGTTGGAAAAATCAATCTAAGTGAACAGTAAGGTGGTTTGATTCTAGAAATGAAGCATTACAGGGAAATCGTAAGAAACCCAGCCAAGTTTGCTCATGGTTTCCTAAGAAAGTGCTTTCAGACACTACTTAATTTTTCATAAGGTGTCACTAACATCACAGAAACAGGTAAGTCTTCTGCTTTCTCCTTCATAAAGTAAGGCTCAGCGCGAGTCAAAATGCTGGTGCCTGGTTGAAATGAAATCAGCATTTGCAAGCATCCTTCAGACTGAGGGACACAGAGGCCTACTCATTATGCTGATTGTTTTCTCTCTCCTTTACTCCATGAGTTTGAAAAGAAGTATTCGGTGCAAATGTTAGCTCACTAAAAACGTATTTTCAGCCATTTTTAGGTCTTGGATGACAAAAGTTTTAAAAATAAACATATTTTAATTGCACGTTCTGCGCACCCTCTGGCGTTTAAGTGGTGACCAGTCGCTTGAAATATCAGGTTTTCTGTTGCTGTTCATTAGGTGTGTCATCACGGTGGGGCAGTCGTGAGCTCTGACCGGTGACTTGGCTCCTGGTATGAACATCTGAACCATGGGCAGAATTTCTAATTATAAGATGCCTGCTCTTCAAACAGAAAAGAGGCCTGAAAGCAAACTCTAAGTACAAATGCCTCAATATTTTCTGTAAAAATTCAGGAAGATGTTTTGTATTGTTACCTAACATGTGTTTTTCCTTAGTAAGCTTCATCCAGTATAGTTGTGACACATAGATCATGAAATGTCTTGGTAAATGGTCTGACAGGTCTCCATCACCAATTAATCAAAACTCAAGCTGCAGACCATTTTCAAATAAAAATGATCTGAATCACTTATAACATTTTGGTAAAATATTAATGGAAAACAGACCCTTTTGTAGATTATTCTCCTGCCAGTGTTATTACCTTCAGTACATCAAGCCCACTTATGAGTAATAATATAACACAAACAAACCATCTGGAAAAGGGTCTGTGAAGAACGATCCGCTTTTGCTTCGCAATCACATACATACAAACCCAGAAACGCTCGCTTCTCGCAGCCAACGAAAACATTTGGTCATCGCTGCTGTTGACCACAGTCCTCGAGGCCACTCCTAAAAATTATGAGTCCCGAACTGCCGTAACCTATGGTGGTTCAGAACCAGATCTTCCATGCGCTTAAGCTTTCTTAAAAACAAAGGTCTCACAATATTTTGGGCTTTGTCCAGTGACGCACATGTATCCCAATAGTCCCCATAATCCCACCTAAACTGACTTCTTTTGCGGTTACGAGCAAACGTTAATAAGACGGTCGGAAAGCAGCCAGTACTCAGCTGCGGGCGAGCTGCGTAAGCTGCATGAGACCTACCGGGACAGCGGGGCGTCTTGTGGGCCGCGGCGGTGCCGCTGATGGGCCTCCCGTTGGGCGTGACACACCAGCAGTATCCCGTGTAGCTGTGGCACTGGACCTGTGGGCAGGGGACAGGCAGGCCGGTCAGTGCACACGGGGGCGTACCCCGTGTAGCTGTGGCACTGGACCTGCAGGCAGGGGACAGGCAGGCCGGTCAGTGCCCGTGGGGGCGCCCGCTGCCCAGCAGGCCCGCTGCTCCTCCCGCGGCACTGGGAGGTCCAGTGCTTCCTGAGGGCTGCGTCTGGATGCCTGGCAAAGGGCCCCGTGGTGCCCTGGACCCAGACTTGAGGGATGAAGGGAGCCGGGGGTGTTTGCACTGGACACCGATGGAGCTGGCCCAGACCGCTCAGTGTCAAAGCCCCCACCAGCCCTCATCTTACGAGAGGGGGTGCGAGGCACTGCACAGTCAGGACACTTGCTCCGAGTCTGCCCATCGGCCCGGGGCAGGAGACAGGAGACGTGTCCAGCTGCCAGTGAGACACTCCGTCCTGGCCCCACCTCCCCCCTCACCAGCCAGCCTGAGTGGATGCCACCCACAGCTCCAACCTCTCTCTGTCTCTCTCTCCTCCCTGAGTCTTCCAAAGGTCAAGTGATTGCTGTAAAAAATGCACAGAATTCATATTATTGGATGAAATCTAAAGTGAAAGTCACTCAGTCATGTCCGACTCTTTGCAACCCCATGGAGTAGACAGTCCATGGAATTCTCCAGGCCAGAATACTGGAGTGGGCAGCCTTTCCCTTCTCCAGGGGATCTTCCCAACCCAGGGATTGAACCCAGGACTCTCACACTGCGACTGACTCTTTACCAGCTGAGCCACCAGGGAAGCCCATGTTATTGGCTGGCTCGTGGCGGATCATATCTCGTTCGCTTTTTTTTCCTGTCAAAAGCTAACACGCCAGTTAGCAGGGCGTCTCAGGAACTCATTTCCTTTAGCACAAAATGACAGTGAGAGCCCTGACCCGCTCCGGGTGGGGGACTGAGTGATCACACGCTGCCACTGATGGACAAGGTGACCCCAGGAAAGGCAGACAGTGCGTGTGACCCTGACCTCTGACCCGGCGCGTGCCCCTCCAGAAACGACATCACACTGGAGCTGGGGTCTCTGCCGTGAGCCAGCCAGCGGGACCCCGTCCACTCCTCAGGACAGGAGCGTCTGCTCGCAGGAGGGAGCTGCCGCCCTGAGAGGGAAGGAGGGGCCCGCCCCCGGGAGAGGCCGCCCACCTGGCTGTAGGTCCCATCATCGTTGCACTCGGGGATGAACACCTGCTGCAGCTCCTTGCGGGCCTGCTCCTGGGTGTACTTCCTCTCGGCCACACACCTGGACACATCTGCGGGGAGGCACAGGGCAGGGTGGCGCTCAGGCCCCTGTGAGACGCCCAGCAGAGGCACCACGTGGGCAGCCGGGCTGGAGGGGCCTCACAGGGAGGGCAGCTGCAGGCGGGCACCTGTCAGGGGGCCAGGGTCCCTGAGGGGATGCCAGACCTGGTGAGCAGAGCGGAGTGTCCTCCATGTCCAGGGAGCCAGGAGGCCGAGGCTCAGAAAAGCCACCGGGCTTGACTGTGGTGAAATGCGGACTCTACTTCCTGGACAGCGGAGGTTGGGTGGTACCGCACGGGCCACGGACAGAATCCGGGACCCAAAGACCTCCTCCAGAGTGCACAGCCAGGCCACGTGCCGCTTGGGGGCCACGTCTGAGAGCTACAGTGAAAATCAGCCCAGGGACGTTGGCCCGGGCATGGGAGGGCAGGCACCCCAGGGCACAGGCCGCCTGGCCCGTGGCTGCAGCCCAGGGGGCCTGCCCCATCTGCTTCCACCCTTGTCCACCCCGCAGTCTCTTCCTCCTGCGTCTGAGTTTCTTAGGATCTCAGAGTGACACCAGCTCCTGCGCTTCCAACCTCGAGTGGAAAATCCAACAATAAGTCAGACTAAAGGGTCAAATATCTTTATCAGCCCTCCTGGCGCACTGAGCACAGATTTCCACACACTCACGGTGAAATATCCAGTGTGATGGCTGGATGGAAAACACGAGGTTCCTCCTGTTCCTCGGGAGGATGCCCCTGGGACCCCATAAACTAGCAGAGAGGGAAAGACTGGGGCAGTCCTCACCCAGCTCCAGACGCAGGCGTCAGGAAACGCAGCTGCCAAGACTCACCGTGGATACCAGGTCACCCACTCACCTGCTCCATCTGAGCTGGGCACCGGAGCCTGCTCACCCTGACACTCGTCTCGGAAGCCAGTGCGAGTTACGGGGGGCTGGGCTGAGCCCCAGGAAGGGCCCATCTTCCCAGGACCACAGGCCAGCTGAGTCTGTGTCCACCGTGGAAAAGGACGCCCCAGGGCCGCCCCCGCCAGCCTCCTGCCCAGGGGCCGCCCCTCGAGCACAGGGCTTATTTCTGTGGACCGCCAGCCCACGTAACTCACTTGAATCTCACAAGTTGGAAAGAATGGCTTTCCCCATTTTTCTTAAGTGTTTCCAGATTTAAATTACAAGTTGTCTAGGTCTGAAAGGCCCTCTGGATGCTGAGAGATATTGCTTCAAACGTGTCCACCGCCCAGCATTTTTAGCGGGTGACTCTCTGCTTGCCTGGTGGTAAAATCTCCGGCTACGACGAGACGCCATCCGGGCCCCAGCTCAGGGCTCGTGGCTCCTGCCCCGTGGTGCCAGGTCTGAGCACAGACGCTGCTGCTGGGGGCCCTCATCTCGGACCCTGAGCAAGCGCTGCGAGGCCACCCCTCGGCAAGACGGGCCTGCGCGCCAGGGGGCGTGTCCATGCGGGCTCAGGCCTCATGTCGTGATCTGAGTTCTTGCCAGCATTCAGCAACATGTGGTTTTAATGCAGCCTGTGTTTTCGCTGAGGAGAAAACACTGCTGTGCTGGACTTGTGTCCTCATTTTTTTAGTATAACCTGTGGTTTGACTGTCTAAAAGGAAAAGTGATACGCGTTCCCAGCCTGCAAGCTCTCCACGAGGGTCCAGATGAGTTACAAATTACTCCCAACAACTGAACTCTTGCGGAACACAGCAAAAACACGTACATTGGCCAAACAGCCCACGGGCCTCGCTCCTGTCTCCGATGCCTTCTTCAAAACTTGTGCATTCGCCACTGATCGGGGACTTCTCAAACCTCTCACGTGGACAGAGCATTAAATTCCAGTTTACGCCAGCACATGGCTGACCACCCAGGCACAGGGAGCCAGGAGGACTGTGCAGCAGGAAGTGCAGGGCCCTGGGGCCCATCCCCGACAGCAAGCCTCTATCTGCCCACTGAACCAGGGCGCCGCTTGCCCGTACCACCTGCCGCATCCCAGACGTCTAAGTCAGGCGCAGCGGCTGCACCCTTGAGGAGGGTCTCAACAGCAGCCCGCCGCCCCCGTCCTGCTGAAATACGGGCCACCTCCCTGGTGTGCGCTGTCTCGTTTGCTCATTGTTTTCTCTCAGTTGCAAAGTAAAAGAGATTCCTTTTCCAAGGGGATCGCAAGTGTGTCTATGCGTCAGGATAGGTTAGTCACAGAGAATATCACGATGCAGCGCTTGCTCTAAACCAGAAATAAACAGTCACGTTTTATACGGTTATTTCTAACGATGCTGTCCTTTAAACAGGAAGCAAATCATTTCCTACTTTGCTAAAATCACTCAAGATAGGATTAAGCGATTATGGGAACAGACAGATTTGCTGCCCATTTCATGCAGAAGAATTTTGGAGAAGAACAGTCACAAGGACCCGAGAAGGCTCAGCCAGAACGAGGTCGGGGCACTGACATTTACAGGCCGCCCTGAGCTGGACCGCCCCGAGCCACGGCACTCTTCTCATGGGGCCCCTGTCCATCACACACACAGGGTGGACCTGAGACGTGACCCTGAAGAAAGGGATCGTGTTCCCTTTAAGTCTTCCTATGTGAGTCCCCACCCCAGAGAGAGCCCCCCAGCCAGCTCCTTACTGAGGAAGAAACTAGAGGGGCTATGGAATGATTTACCGTACATCTAGGAAATATATGGAAAGGCTACACTGAGTAATTTTCTGGTCAACAGACCTGCTGACTGTAGACCCAGCAGGGCGACTACACGGTGGTGGTTTTGAGCATGGCGGGGTCAACTTTCTGGGGACACAGCGTTCTCTCTGCTGGGTCCCCGTGGCCAGCACAGGGCCTGCACGGACCTGGCTGGGGTCAGGACAACAAGGCCAACGAGGAAGCCAGCTCGCTGTTGGGAGCAGCCGCAGAACGGTAGGCCGAGGGCGAACTGGCTTCTTACTTTATTGGCATCGAATGAAGCAGATCTTGTATTTCAGAAGTTGGAATACTTTACCAACCTGTCATTTTGAAGGCCAGCCTCAGAAAAACTAAGAACTCTGTGCTGCAGTGTTCTTTGGCATAAATGATGTGGAGCACTGGGCTGCGACACAGGACCAGCAGGACGCCAGGGAAGGCTCCTCGTCTGCCCACCTGCAGCCGGCCAGCCGGGGCAGCACGGCTGCAAGAGCCCAGGCCATCCCTCGACCAGAGGGAGCGGCTTAGAGCCGAGGAGAAAGGGGCTGAGTGTTTATTTTAAAGAAGTATTATCATTATAAATGCACAAAGACAGAAAAAACTAGACAGGAAAACCGAGGGTGCATAATTGGGGTGGCCAAGTCTTAAAGGAAAAAGATAAAGTGAAAACTATAGCACAAACATATGAAAGTGTTCAGACGTTTCTGACCATGTTTATCTAGGAAACAACCGACCAGAACCGGCTCCGTGATGACTGACCACCGTGACCATCCATGCACCACACCAGCTCTCCGTGCCAGTGGTCTCAGGGTCCTTTTGTGTGAAGTTTGGCCCTGAACTTTGGGAAGGGGATGGCTGAGGCCACGCTGTGCTCACCCAGCTCCCCTGTTGAACTCACTTTGGAGGAATCAGGTGGTGCTAAAGCAAACAGAAAAGTTTTTGTTTTTTTCCACGATATTTCACAGAGTTCTGTTGTATTTCTGATCCTGGTTTGAACATGACAACAACGGCCCCACCTCTTGTGTCTGCTTTCATCAAGAGGGTGCGTCTATCATCAAACGTGGGAGAACACCGTGCAAGGTTAAGGCCAACAAGCCTGGGGAGGGTTTCTGCAACGGACAAGCGCTAGCATGATTAAACCGTCCTGGAAGCACACGTGCAACAGGCATCTCAGAGCCTGCCTGTGGGTGCAAGGAGTCTGATGAGATGCGGCAGGAAGCAAGGACACCGGCCTGGCAGAAGAGACACACACACACATATGCACACAAACACACATGTACATATGTTCTTGCAGGACACACACACAATCTCCCCACACAGAGGTGCATGCCCACATATACACACATATGTGAACCTATGCACACAGACACACACATCACACACCTGCAGACTCCTCCACGGAAAGACTCTTTTTGCTGAACAAAATACTGGCAGGTCAACACTGACTTCAGTTCAGTTCAGTTCATTCGCTCAGTCGTGTCGGACTCTTTGCGACCCCATGGACTGCAGCATGCCAGGCCTCCCTGTCCATCACCAACTCCAGGAGTTTACCCAAACTCATGTCCATCAAGTCGGTGATGCCATCCAGCAATCTCATCCTCGGTCGTCCCCTTCTCCTCCCGCCTTCAATCTTTCCCAGCATCAGGGTCTTTTCCAATGAGTCAGTTCTTTGCATGAGGTGGCCAAAGTATTGGAGTTTCAGCTTCAACATCAGTCTTTCCAATGAACACCCAGGACTGAATTCCTTTAGGATGGACTTGTTGGATCTCCCTGCAGTCCAAGGGACTCTCAAGAGTATTCTCCAACACCACAGTCCAAAAGCATCAATTCTTCAGTTCTCTTTATAGTCTAACTCTCATATCCATACATGACCACTGGAAAAACCATAGCTTTGACTGGATGGACCTTTGTTGGCAAAGTAATATCTCTGCTTTTTTAATATGCTGTCTAGGTTGGTCATAATTTTCCTTCCGAGGAGTAAGTGTCTTTTAATTTCATGGCTGCAATCACCATCTGCAGTGATTTTGGAGCCCAGAAAAATAAAGTCAGACACTGTTTCCACTGTTTCCCCATCTATCTGCCATGAAGTGATGGCACCGAATGCCATGATCTTAGTTTTCTGAATGTTGAGCTTTAAGCCAAACTTTTCACTCTCCTCTTTCACTTTCATCAAGAGGCTCTTTAGTTCTTCTTCACTTTCTGCCATAAGGGTGGTGCCATCTGCATATCTGAGGTTATTAATATTTCTCCTGGCAATCTTGATTCCAGCTTGTGCTTCTTCCAGCCCAGCGTTTCTCATGATGTACTCTGCATATAAGTTAAATAAGCAGGGTGACAATATACAGCCTTGATGTACTCCTTTTCCTATTTGGAACCAGTCTGTTGTTCCATGTCCAGTTCTAACTGTTGCTTCCTGACCTCTACACAGATTTCTTAAGAAGCGGGTCAGGTGGTCTGGTATTCCCATCTCTTTCAGAATTTTCCACAGTTTATTGTGATCCACACAGTCAAAGGATTTGACATAGTCAATGAAGCAGAAATAGATGTTTTTCTGGTACTCTCTTGTTTTTTCGATGATCCAGAGGATGTTGACAATTTGATCTCTGGTTCCTCTGCCTTTTCTAAAACCAGCTTGAACACTGACTTACAGAAACTAAACTGCACCCTGGTCCTGGGCACCGTTGTCAGATAACAAAGCCTCCCAGCAAGGTAGAGGGAACTAAGACGCCGTGCCTTCCTCCAGGGCAGGTCATCTGAAGCCTAGGCAAGCGGCCAGTGATGGAGCTTCCAGCCTGTTTCTCGGCTCTCCAAATACAAGCAAGGATTGCTGACCACCACACATCCATGATCAGAAAAACCTTCAGAGAGAGAGACTTCCTCGCGTTCACCTGACCCAACCCCCTGTCTCAGACACAAAAAGTCAGGTGCAGCCCTCCAGCCTGGCTTTTTCATCCTGGTTGCATGGTTCCCTGACCTCTGAGAGCACAGTGGGTGCAGAGGCCAGCACCTCTCCCCCGAGCCCTATCCCTGCCCACGTGGAGACCTACAGCGGCTCCTGCCCCGGACTGGAGAGGGGAAGGGGGCAGGCGGGACCACGCCAGTGCGCTGGGCTGCGCGCCTGCACTGCTCTCAGGCTTTACATCATGCGTTTTAATAAAATGACAGTAAAAGCACACAGTGCACTTCAGAGAGGGTGCTACAGTACCGAGAGGGGACGACAGGCACTCTCAGGCCTCGTAGAAATACGCTGGAAAACCTCGGTACTTTCAGGGGCAACAGCCCGCTGACCATGTGTGTGGGTCATGCCTTTCACGGAATGTCCAGAAACAGAGCTGGGGCCTGAGCTCTCCCTGGAGGACCAGCAGAGTCCACGTCCCATCCAGGTCAGCAGATGTCCCCCGCAAGTAGCCTGGGTCATGTGGGTGAATGCAGGTGGTCCGGTGGACCCAGGGCCCAGCCTGCCCTGAGCACGCTGAGGTGACACTCATCACAGCAGCCCAGCTGAGACAAAGGGCCCGTGAGCAATCCCAAGGCTTCTAGATGGACGGTCACTATTTGGCCAGAGTGAATGCCCAGGTGTGTATCACTCAGGTTTTCACAAGGAGAGAGTGAGGGGTCCGAAATCATCACAACCGTGATGGCGCAGGGTCCATCAGCACAACACTGCAGACCTTCGTGCTCACGTGCTGATGACGCTCACGCCCACGGAGACCCCAACACAGGCAGCAGTCACTCTGCGATGACCACCAGGACAGCACTTGTGAGATTCGGGCAGTGAAGGAGGAGGACAAACACCAGGCATCGCTTTGCCACACTGTTCCTCTTCTTACACATCAGTCGCTCAACAGACCTGGGTCTTGGAATCTCCAGGAAGCTGCTTTTGTCAGAACCCTTTATGAGTGTGTTTCCAGAAATCTCAGAATACTTCCAAGATCTCCTGGCATCTGACTTTCCTTTTTCTTTTTTCTTCTGTTTTTTATAATGTAACACCATAGATTTGCTTGAAAAGAAAGACAGTCCCAATGGTCTTAGATCAAAAGAAAAACTTTAGTGAGTTTGCTGGGTTCTAAAAATGCAAACGCCACAAATTTCGAAGAAAATATGAGAAAAGTCTGTCAGCGTAAACCACTGCACTTCTGTTCAAGGTCAGCAGAGCGCAATATGAAATGCAAAAAACACTTTCATCCACTTAACCAAATACTGAAACTTTTCAATCGTTTCCAAACTAGAACGTCCAAAAGAGACCAGCCCGTGGAGCTGTCACCCATCACATACGTGGAAATGTCCTCAAAACATGCAGCTTCACACTCGCCAACTTGATACTTGATTCACCAGCCAATTTCAACACCAGGAACAATCTAGGGCAGACGCGGATAAGTCTTCGCATTCCTTGCGGTGGAAAGGCCTTTCGGCCTAACTTCTCCACCTCTCACAGTCAGAGCAGAACGCGCCCGAGCTGGGCTGGTGTGGAATCTGGCCAGTGCTCTTGGACACAGCGGTGCAGCAGCAGCTGCCCACTGCCACCAGGATGCCTGTCCAGCCCGCCAGCACCAGGGCCCTCCCGCTCACGCTGAACACTCACCGTGCGGCTCAGGGCAGGCTGGGGGTGTTAGATGCCGGACTTCGGGCGACAGGACAGGGAAGCAACCCACGAAGCAAGCCAGCTGGTAGGAGGGAGCCCATCCCGTCTGGGGAGGTCCCGCTCCCACTCCGAGGCCGGCTCCGGGGAAAGGCTGCTTATGCAGGAAAAGTCTGCTGAGGACGGGAAAACCCTTCTCTGTGGCCTCCTACGGACCAGACTCAGATGGCCAGACCCAGAGATGGGAGCTAAGAGCAGACGCCTCAAAGCCTCAAGCCTTCCCCCCAAATCTACAATAACAGGGGACCCTAAAGCCCACTTATTTCAAACTGTGCTGTACAACTAACAGCGCCTCTTTAAAGTAACTTTATATATTTGCTACCCCCGGTAGCTGAAGCACCAAATAAACTTGATCTTGAAGTTTACAGGTATCTTCACATTCTCTTTATTTTAATCCTTTTGATTTGAATTAAACTTGATTTTAAGAGATAAATTCTGTTTTTACCTTCATTGTTGTTATTCAGTTGCTAAGTCATGTCCAATTCTTTGCAACCCCATGGACTGCAGCATGCCAGGCTTCCCTGTCCTTCACTGTCTCCCAGAGTTTGCCCAAATTCATGTTCACTGAGTCAATGATGTTATCTCATCATCTCATCCTCTGCTGCCCCCTTCTCCTATCGCCTTCAATCTTTCCCAGCATCAGGGTCTTTTCCAGCAAGTCATCTCTTTCCATTAGGTGGCCAAAGTATTGGAGCTTCAGCAACAGTCTTTCCAATAAACATTCAGAGTCGATTTCCTTTAGGATTAACTGGTTTGATCTCCTTGCTGTCCAAAGGACTCTTAAGCGTCTTCCCCAACACCACAGTTTGAAAACATCAATTCTTCAGTGCTCAGCCTTCTTTATGGTCCAACTCTCACATCCATACTTGACTACTGGAAAAACCATAGCTTAGATTATACGGGCCTTCGTCAACAAATCAATGTCTTTGCTTTTTAATAGGCTATCTAGGTTTGTCATATCTTTCCTTCCAAGAAGCAAGCATCTTTTAACTCCATGGCCGTGGTCACAGCAGTAGTTTTTAACCTTCTTCTCCCTTATCTCATTTTTTGTCATAAATTTATGGCACAAAATTTCTTCAGTGAGGTGTGAGAATTCCAACCAAAGGAGTTATCCGGAAAAATTAGGCTGGATCCAAACACAAGTAAGCTAAAAATGATGTTACCGAAAGGCCATCTGTGTTTAATGCCAAGTTAGCCTCCTGTCCAAAAGCAATGGAAGCTGGACTCTGCAGAGCTCCAAGTTCGAGGTTTGGCAGAGTCCACCCTGACAGACAGACCCAGACAGATAGACAGATGGATGGGCCTCTGGCCTCAGTGTAATTAATCCCTCTCAGACCCCACAGAGACCACAGCCAACATAGTCCCCCAACTGAGTATCTGATGGGAGTTATCACCAAGAGAGTATCTGATGGGGGCTGTCTAAAGGAACAGGGCACCAAAGAGGAACATAAAACTCAAACCGCACGCCACAGCACCTGTCTTCACGAGCTAAGCCAGCACAGGCCACTGCTTCTAGAAGCTTCTCTGCGGGGAGATCCCCTGATACTTGAGTCTACTCTTGCGTCACTTCCCATTTCTCAGTGCAGGCACCTGAGGTGTGTAACGGCCATCAGGGCATAAAGTTACATCCAAGTTTGTCACAGAGTGACAAGTTTAGGGCACACTAATCAAACGCCAGGAGGAAGCTGGGAGCTGGGCTGCCCGCGCCCGTGGGCAGAGGGCCCCATGAGGTGCCAACAGGAAGCTGGGAGCTGGGCTGCCCAACGCTCGTGGGCAGAGGGCCCCATGAGGTGCCAACAGGAGCCGCACCCAGGTCCCGGGAACAGGCAGCTCTGTCTCTGTCATGGGCAGAAGTGACTCGGGCCTGTCCACTAGGGTGGTGGCCCTGTGAAAGGAACCGCAGCTCACTCAAAGCCTGGCCAAGTGCGGGCCCCAGGCATCAGCTTCCCTTTGTTTGAGCGGTTGTCGGGCTAACAGCTAGACACTGCAGGACATGGTCTCAAGGGGGGTTTAGCCTGTGTGGTCTTTTCTCCTAGATAATAAGAAAAAGAAAGTTAAATCTCTTTCTGAAAATGACTCTATTTGTGTTTGAAATGTGTTTTGCTGAGTCAAACCTTTCATTAACGTGGGAAATGTTTCAGTCCTTTGCTCTAAGCGCACTTGTTAGCTCCAAATCCACTTCTTAAATCAGGAAAACTGAAAATAACAAGCGTAAAATCAGCGCCAAAAAGGAAGAAAAAAAATTCACTGAAAACAGCACAGGTGCTGTTATACACGCCCCACATGCTAGAGGGCGGAACGAGAAGGGGTTGAAAGAACCACTTTAAAAAGGGGGGGAGAAAAAGAATAATTTTAGGAGACTCTGGAAGCGTTCTGTGAAACTTGGATGACTTTGTGTTGGGATGTGTGATGTCATAAAACATTCTAAGAAAAAAGAACTTTCAACAAGAATATAACGATTCAAAAGTGATTCACCACTGCACACCCTGAGAGATTCACGAACATAAACCCTTGACTTTTTACACAGGAAAACTCGACCAGCTGAAGATAAAGCACATAAACATACATTTCAGGACTTGGCTCTTGAACAAGTGATTGAAGGAAACTTACCTTTGCAGTTTCCTCGATAAGCAATTTCTAGCTGGGGGTCTTTGCACTTGGCACGTTGAAACTCGCAGCGAGACAGGAAGGTCCTCCCATCAGAGGCGCACAGGGGCTTCTGGGCGGAGCCCCCGCAGTCCAAGCTGCAGTCTTTGTCCTTGTCTTGGTCAACTCTCAAAAACTTGGAGGAGAAAAGAAAAAAGAAGCCAGACATCTCAAGGAATGCTCTGGGGAAAGCAGGAGGCTGTTTAGGCCACTTAGTGTTGAGGGAGTGTCCCAGAAACATGGTGGGAAGCCCGGAAGCCTCTGACCTCCGAGGTCTCAGACATCCGGATAACTGGTCATTCTCTGCTCTGCTCAGCATCCGGTGGCTGAACCTCTGAACGCTCCACCACTGGCCTGGGACACCGTCCAGGTCTGCCCTGGGATGCACGTGTTCTGTTTACCTTGAACAATCTGAATAGCAATGCTTTTCTTTGAGTCTGTGAATTCAGTGCCTGGTTGACTCCTCCATTCACTACATTTTGCCATCAGCTTGGAAGTAACATGTGTCCAGAGCCCCCTGTCTTTTTGGAATTGGGGGGCAGGCTCTCTCTGCTGGACAGCACTGCACAATCTCATCTACACCCCAAGTACCCCTTCATGTGGAAGGTCAGTTTCTGAGTAAGAACCCTGGCTCCAGAGGAAGTTCTTTCCATTGGGTCCTAGTAGAGCTGCAGGGGTGCTACAGGCACGCAGCCCCTGCTCTGGGGGCCCCTCCATAAGCCCCAGTCCCTATTGGCCCCTCCTGGGTCCCTATCCTTGCCTTGGCTCCTCTGATGACCTGGACACACAGCTTCAGAGCTCAGGGGTCTCCCAACGGGGCTCAGATCTGGCCACCCGCCTCCCACCCCAACCCCCACACCTGCTCCCACCAGTGGATGGTGTCCCCTGCCCCCCTCAGCTTCCCAACCCCAGTCCTGTCAAGTCCTCCTCACTCCAGACACAACGACAAACATGAAGGTGAATCCAACGCTGCTTTGTGTTAGAGGACATGGTCGCTGGAGCATCGCCTGACCCGCACAGGCCTTTGCTCTGATTAACGGAGCACCACTGAGTCATTAAAGGAAAGGAGGTCAGCGCTGAGGTGTGGCCACTACTCAACACTCCACGGGGTGTGCGGAGCCCTGGGCACTGTGGCCGTTTGAACGGTTTAGCCAGCATGTCTGCTCCCGTAACACTTAGCTCTACTCACAGCGCCCCCTCCCCTGCTCAAGTCGGAGCCAGAGGAAAGTGGGAATGGAGCTCAGCAGAAGCTCAGGGACTTCATCCACCTGTTGTCTCCTCAGGAAGAAAAAGAAAGAAACGTCTCAAACTCAGGGCGCCTCAGTCCCTGAGAAGATAGATTCCCAAACTCGCCGCTTTCATCTCTGACTGTCCTGCTTGGCGACATGTGAAGACCAACCAGCGCCAAAGCTGAGGTGAAGCCATGGGGAGGGGAGGGCCCCGGGTTTGGGGGTTCAGCTGCCCAGGGAACCACATCCCTCCTGGGGTCCAGGTGGGGTCCTGGGGAAGAAGGGCAGCGAGGGCACTGTGGCTGGGAGCCTGTGGGCGACCACTTCTCTATCCGAACCTCTGGGAGGTGATGAAGGGCCATTTCCTAGGTTTCTGGACAAAGGCTCCAGCCACCCGGCAGCGCTCAGCACCTGAGCATCACGGCTGTGTCCAGTGGGGCTCCAGGACACGGGAGGCAGATTTTCCATGCTCTAACTTTTCCTGTGAATAAGTTCACTTGCTGAAATGATCTGTGCTTATTTTAACCAAGAGGCAAGTGAAAAGAGATCATTGTCTTTCCAAGATTTTGAAAAAAAAAAAAAAATTCTTAAATAGAGCAAGTACAGAAGCTTTCTGTGTGGATCACAACAAACTGTGGAAAATTCTTAAAGAGATAGGAATACCAGACTACCTTACCTGCCTCCTGAGAAACCTTTATGCTGGTCAAGAAGCCATAGTTAGAACCAGACATGGAACAACACACTGGTCCTAAATCGGGAAAGGAGCACATTAAGGCTGTATATTGTCACCCTGCTTATTTAACTTATATGCACAGTACATCATGTGAAAAGCCAGGCTGGATGAAGCACAAGCTGGAATCAAGATTGCTGGGAGAAATAGCAATAACATCAGATATGCAGATGACACCCACCCCACCCTTATGGCAGAAAACGAAGAGGAACTAAAGAAACTCTTGATGAAAGTAAAACAGGAGAGTGAAAAAGATGGCCTAAAACTCAAGATTCAGAAAACGAAGATCATGGCATCTGGTCCCCTCACTTCATGGCAAATAGGTGGGGATACAATGGAAACAGTGACAGACTTTATTTTCTTGGGCTCCAAAATCATTGTGGACAGTGACTGCAGCCATGAAATTAAAAGATGCTTGGTCCTTGGAAGAAAGCTATGACCAACCTTGACAGCATATTAAAAAGCAGAGACATCACTTTAATGACGAAGGTCCATCTAGTCAAAGCTATGGTTTTTCCAGTAGTCATGTATGGATATGACAGTTGGACTATAAAGAAGGCTCAGTGCTAAAAAACTGATGCTTTCAAACTATGATGTTGGATAAGACTCGTGAGAGTCCCTTGGCCTGCAAGGAGATCCAACCAGTCCATCCTCAAGATCAGTCCTGGGTGTTCATTGGAAGGACTGATGCTAAAGCTAAAACTACAATACTCTGGCCACCTGATGTGAAGAGCTGACTCACTGGAAAACACCCTGATGCTGGGAAGGATTGGGGGCAGGGGGAGAAGGGGGTGACAGAGGATGAGATGGTTGGATGGCATCACCGACCCGACGGACATGAACTTGGGCAAACTCTGAGAGATGGTGAGGGACAGGGGGACCTGGTGTGCTGCAGTCCATGGGGTCAAAGAGAGTCGGACATGACTGAGCCACTGAACAAAGCAAAGCACAGAAGCACAGTGACTGAATTCCATCACTGCAGAATTTCAGCCTCTTTTTTTTTCCGCTCTCCTCGAGACTGATTCGTGCGAGCTAACGTTCCAGCCCTGGAGACAGGACCTCTACGTGAGGGATCCCGTCCGCATGAAATGCTTGTCTTTCAAAGCTGCCTCATTCCTCTCCTCACAAGCATCTAGTTTTCACAGACTTGTTCCCATGACTCACGGCTTTCTTGTGCAAGAGCAAGAGAGACGGGGAGAGAGGCCACAGAGGAGCAAACCTGGCTGCAAACCACCCCGGGACCGTCCCAGGCCCGGCACACACGGGAGCCCGCCCAGGAGGAGTGCCTTCAACCCAGATGGAAGCAAGGAATAACCTAAATCCGGCTGATTTTTACGTATAAGACGTGCTCTATTTGTATTTCCTGAAACACTAAGACGAGGAAATGCAGATGACACAGGGGAGACACCGTAGTCACCGTTCTCTCTAAACGGAGGGTGACAGCCTCTCTCTTCTCATGTTTGAAAAAGCTGAGCATTCAGGCATTTGGGATTTGACTGGGATTCTTGGTGATTTAATGGTGTGGAACGAACAATGGACTGTTCTTTCTCAGAAATGAGAGAACTCATACTTTCTCCACATTTCTCCCCCTCCCCACTTTTACCAGCGATTAAATTCCAGGAGAGTCACTGCACAGAGGAAAGTGAACTTTTCAAGGAGCTGGATTCTTTACTAAACAAGCCCTGGGAGGAAAATAAAATATGCCAGCATTCCTCTTCTGAAGAATTTAGTGTTCACTAACGAACGTGGTCGAGGGTCTTCACACTAGTTCCGGTAAAAGGCACTTTGTCCAGCTTAGAGGGACTCTGTTACACCTTGAGCACCGCTATGACAGCAGCAACCTCAGGGCCCAGGGCCCATCTCTTTTCCATTCAGGACGCAGTGCAGTCAGCACGTGGCGGGGTGGCACAAAGGGGCTACACATGCATATCTGCCTGGAGGTCAAGCGGCTGCAGCACCAGAAAAAGTGGGTCAAGTGCACATGGATTAAAGCCATGGTCCATATTCTGCTTAATAAATGTATGGCTTTAAACCAGAGGAATAGTGGGAACAAAGTGAAAGCATTTATAAAACGGATTAAACTCTTAATACGGATAAATTTTTCCCCTGCAATATTGATATGTTGATGGAAGATGCCGTTTTTACAGGATAAAACATGGCATGGGTTAAATTAAGAAAAACATCTCTGAATTACATAATCATGTAGCTGGAAGATTCCCCAAAGCAAGAACTTTCTAAATAATGAGCCACCGGAAAGCGAACATAGCTTCCAAGTAAGTGTGCTTGCTCGATGCCAGGATGAGGCCCACACACCAGGGAGGGGAGACAGGTCAGAACCCGTGGGGCATCTGGGCTGCAGGTGGATCTGGGGGCCTCGAGAGAGGAAGTGACCCTGAATCATCAAGGAAGGAGGAGGGGAGGACTACAAACACAGAGCCTGCTTTAAAGAGCAGCTTCTCTTTAGAGCCGAGCTGTCTCATAGCTCAGGAAAGTGCTCCCTACTTTCTAGCGGAATAGAGAACAGAGCCCGTGACTCCAAGGCGGACCAGCGTTCTCCAGCCCTGAGCTGAGCCTGCAGCTGGGACGCCCCAGTGAAACACTGCTGCTGCGGGTGTTCCCTGCCCAGAGACGGCCATCCCTCACTCGTTCATCCTCTCTCTCACTCACTCATTCACTCATTCCTCATTCATTTGCTGGAACTACCATGCACCAATCCATGCATGTTTAAAAAACACTCTACTGCAGCATTTTAAGTCTTTGCCTCTGTTTCACACTCTTCAAGGATGAAGCCTTGTGTTTCTAAGGTAGGCCAAAAGTCAGGCCTACCTTGAATTGAACTTGCTCAGTGATTGTGGAGGGACTGTCCTCTGTCAGGTGTGTTCCTGCACTCCACGAGGGCTCAGAGGAGGGCCCGTCCTTGCGGAGAGTAAGGTCCAGAGGGCGGCAAACACAGTACATGAGGATTCACAGCCAGCTCGGCTGGTGAACACCCGTCTCATCATGTGGATCGACGCAGGACCCGCAGGCCTCGCGAGGAGAGCGTGCGCGTCTGAGAGCCGTGGGATGGGCTGCTGACTCTTGGGTGGAGACCTGAAGACTCTCACCCAAGAGAGCCTCTGAGAAGACGGGAAAGGAAGAGCGCGGTGTGGAGTCCGAGGGCACAGACCCAGGGGAGCAAACCAAGGGCCGTGATGTCCGGGGGTCTGCCGGGGGCCATGCCACGACTGGCCTACAGACCAACGGGCCGGAGGGACCAGGGGCCCCCTTTCCTGCGACCACGACATTCCCAAGTCTGCATTCTCTTTGCTGCACACGGATGATGCCAGCAGACAGTCTGACAGAATGGCCCTCACACTACTATAGCCCTCCAGGCCTCGGTCATTAACTGGCAGTTAGCACGGATGCCGTGAACCCATTAAAAGTGGATTCTGCAACGGCTGGACTCTACTCAGGACCTTCAGCACACCGTTGGAACCACCAGCCCAGCAGCGGGGGATCATGTGCTTATCTGTGAAGTGGGAGCAATAGCGCCTTCTCTGCTGACCTTTGAGGTAGCCGTGCGAATAACTCAAGTAACGAGACTCGCGCTGCGAGTGAACTGCAGGACGAAGTGAACTGCAGGCGGAGGAGTTCGTCTGCGTCTCCACGTGTGCGCGGCCCTGCCGGGGAGCTGCCGGCCAAGGCTGGTGCATCACCAGGAGGCACCGGGCAGCACGGAGCCGGCGGGATGGGCTTTTACTAGATACCCCCTTTCCTGATTTGAAAAACAAGCCGGCAACATAAGAGGAAACACTAGACTGTGGGCCTTTCAAAGGGAGATCGGTCTTAATAGGTCTAAGACGCTGAGTGAAACAGTGAGGGAGACAGCAAAGTATTGATAACAGGTGTCGCCAGCATCATTTGGGGTCTCTCGATGGCTGTTCATTGTATTCACGGGGCATCTGCAGGAATTTAAAAACCACGGGCAAATGATTGTGATGAATTCTCTTTTTTTAGTTTTTATGACTAGATTTATGTTGTAAACCCAATAAAGAGAGAGAAAGTGGTCAACACTTTGCACTGATAAATGCCGGTGTGCGTGGAGGGCGGTCGGCACTGCAGGGCAGAGTGGTCAAAGGAAGGGTATTGACTTTGGAGACAGGCAGCTGGCTGTGTGACCTGGGACAGGTGTCCTCTTAGCCAAATGATCCTTGGCTCCTTCATTTGTGAAATGAAGATGGTAACACTATCGCTTATTCCATCATCGTTATTGTGAAAATAAGACAAAGGATGTGGATGAGGACGTGCTTGGAAAAGACATAAAGCTGTGACCTGCAGGAAGCCCTCTCAAGCAGATACTCAACCCCAGGGCATCTGCTCTGGGACACATTCCCATCATCAAAGCTTCAAGTCTATTGGATGAACACTAAGAGATCCTCCTGTTTACGGTCATTTTCAACAAGAAAATTAGAAGCATGAAGTCGAAAGGGAGGTAACTTTGGTGTCAAGAGGAGGGGGCAAGTTTTGCAGGAAGATGCAGGGAGCAACGGCAGGTGGGCTCCACACTCAGGGTCCATGGGGAGGGGGCGCTCGCACCCAGAGAGGGGACCCAGCAGAGGAGCTGGCGCAGGGGCTGCAGGACCCCTGCCCGCAGACCAAGACAGGAGTGCCGTCCACCGGGCGTTCACACGAACACAGCCCCACCCAGACTGAGAACACCCGGAGCGGCGGGCCCTGGAGCCTGGCTGAGAAACAGGAGTCCCAGGTGCTCTGGAGCGAGCAGGAATGGCAGAGGCTGACCCACCGAGGAGGAAAGAAGAGATAGGCAGGCCGTGCTACCGTTTGCTCTATTTCCAGTGCTGCGTTCCTGTTTTGCTTGAGTGGACATAAGACTTTTTCTAAGTTTTTATAGAGTCCTTGTGGGCTTCTGGTCCCCGGACCCAGCCCCTCTCTGATCCCCTGAGCTCCAGACACCCTCTCCATAGTGAGCACTGGTTTCTGACCCCACAGCTAGGGACGGGCGGAAGTTCAGCTCCACGCCCTGCTCTGCAAATCTCTTCTCTTTTCTCAAAGCCTGTCTTTTTTTTTATCTACTTTTTTTCCTTGCCTCCACTTTAATATTTATTCCAATGATGAAAACAGATGTCTTTGCTTCTTTGTTAGTACTGCTTGGAGATAAGAAACTCTTGGGTTTTAATTGTTCCAGATTTGTGTTTATTTGAGAGTCAGTAGGAACTTTGTTACTCTCAGAAAGAAAGAAAGTGAAGTTTCTCAGTTGTGTTCCACTCTTTGCGACCCCGTGGACTGTAGCCCACCAGGCTCCTCTGTCTATGGGATTCTCTAGGCAAGAATACTGGAGTGGGTTGCCATGTCCTTCTCCAGAGGATCTTCCCCACCCAAGGACTGAACCCAGGTCTCCCGCATTGTAGGCAGACGCTTTACCATCTGAGCTACAAGGGAAGTCCTGGTGTTACTCTCAAACATCTATCTGTATTTTATTAAGAAGAGTTCGAGAGTCTCAAAATAAAATACCAGTAGATGGTGTTACACAAGCGCAAGGATGATCTCTGATTCTCACTTGAAGGCTCCTGACTAGACATTCAACCCCACTCTCGAGGTTCAGAGAGGATCTGTTTGCACAAAGGCCTTAAAACCTCCGCTCGTACAAGCCAGGCCTGTGTCCCCAGGGTGTCGCCACATGCAGTGATGTGAAGATGTGTACAGGGGTCTCAGCAGACCTCAGGCCAACACTCTCTTCATGAGTTTAGTTACAATGAAGTGCCAGTTCTCAACAGCATCCCAATAAGAATCAAGGTGTAGACCAAATGGATGTTTAACAGCTCCATGTTTTTTTCTGGCTACAGCTCTGCAGGACAAATTTGGGAAGTGGGAGAACATTACAGTGAACATTCGACCAGCTGCTTATGAGCATCTGGGGCCTCTGGGGTAGAGATGAATGTGTTTGTCCACGAGGCCCAGGCCCAGCATTGCATCTGGTCTACAGCTGGTGCTCAATAAATGCTGACTGGGGATCTGCAGTAACACGACCAAGCGGGACTCACTGAGGAGGGACCAGGGCCCACGGCAGGGTCAGAAGGTGTTTGAGCAACCAGACATAGGGATACGGGGCTTGTGGACGTTTAAACATTAGGAAGACGTCTGAACCCAGGCGTGCTTGCCATGAGTGTGTTGCAGCTGACACACCTGCTCTACGACCTGAAATGTCCATCTCTCCTCACCACCCTGGTATGGGATGCCTCCTTCCCATGTGTTCAAGATGCCTCCAGATTAAAGCACACAAAAGGTCACACATACACCCCACCTATGAAGAGCAAAAGGGTAAATTAGCCTAGAAAATGAGTATTAAGCTCACGTCTGACTCTATTTTCCAAACCCTCCGCCCCGCACACGGTGGTCAGTTCTGTGTCTGCCACTTCACCGTCTGCTGGGCTGCCAGTCAACCCTGGGGAATCCCCGGCGTCCACCTCAGGACCACCTGGGTACATCTGTGCACATCTGTGCACGTGGACAGGGCGTGGGGACAAAGGCCCAGGGGTGGGGACCTCGCTCTGCACACCAGCCCTCTGAGAGGGGCCAGCAGACGGCCTGGCCAGCACGAGGCCAAGGGACAGGCGGAGCTGGAGAAAGCGGCCGCGGCCGCGGGCACAGAGGTGCCATGCCCTGCGCTCTGTTATGACAGAGAGCTCATAAACGCCCAGATAGCCTCGCTCGCTCCAGGGCCGCCAAGCGGACCACAGACGGCACCCCCGTCCGCCCTCCGTCCCCCAGGAGACCAACACACTCGCTGACAAAATGACATTTCCAGAGGCCTTCAGCCAAGGCTTCCTTTTTAAGGCGGCTGATCATTTCAAAGCATTTAGAGCAAATTACACTAAAGTACATGCTAAGGCTATTAAAGAGACCTGCGCAGCAGGGGAGATTCATCCTAAAGCAGAGACACCAGAGAGCTTACTTCCGAGCCAAACCTCAGGAGACTGTGTGCCACACGGCAGGATGGTCCCCACGGAGGGCAGGGCGGGTGGAGTGAAGCAGGGAGCAGAGAGGCAGCCTGCTGCAGGCAGCTGGTGAGAGCGGCATTGCGGACAGGCTCGTCTGCCGGAGAAGCGGGGAGGAAACCGGTCCCCAGGCGGGAAGCGGGCTCACCCCAGGTCTCAGGTGCGCTCACGCGGTTCCGACTTCTTCAGGTGAGAATGAGCACATCACATACGGTCAGGGGCCTCGGACTCCCAGGGGAGACCAGACAGAATCCGGGTTCAAGTCGGTATCCAAGCCCGGCGAAGACCTTCCCAGCGCCCGAAACATCGTCTGCACCCACATCACACTCCGACTTCGTCCCTCCTCCTGTGAGCCCAGTCTGGCCCTTCCTGGGGCAAGGTGGGTGCCTGGGAGACGTGTTGAAAGCAAGGGTGTTTCGCTGCAGGCTGGGGTCATGAGAAGCCAGCGGTCACAGGTCTGGGTCCTGCCGGATCCACACAGGTCCAAGCACAAAGCAGCTCCCTCACAAGGATTTGCTGCGAGAAGGAGCCAGAGAAGTGAATGACCCCTGAGAGCCGACGTGTCCAGATCCGAGCTCCCCACCACCAGTGGGGGACACGTGTGCTCTACACTGGGCCAGGCAGGGAGGCTTCCTGGGGGAACGAGGAGCCAAGAAGAAACCCTCCCCACTTCCAGGTTCACCTCTACACATCTACACAACCACCACCACAGGAGAAAGAAACCGGTGGAAGGAAGTCTGAGGCCCTTTCTCTGTGGAAATGAGCCAAACACCTTTGTCCACATGACCTGGGGGCCAGGGCAGAGGCTGCTCCCTGGATAGGATGCTGTCAGGGCCTGGAGGCTGGGCAGGCGGAGTTCAGGGGTCACCGATGAAGAGACCGAAGGTGCCAGAGGACACAAGTTCAGGTGCGTCACTGACCAAAGAAGAGACTGAGGCTCCCAGGGGAGGTCACCGGCTCATCCAAAATGCAGCTAGAACCAAACCCAAGACTTTGGGCCTGGGGTCTGCTCTTCACTACAATCCTAAGGGCTGGAAACCTGCCTGGGGGCCATGGATGAACCTTCCCGCCCGAGGGCACCCACCCAAAGGCTTCACTCTTCACCCACACACAGGGCCTGGTCTTGACAAGCAGCCTTGGAAAGATGCACAGAAGAGGGGCTGGGGGCACAGGAGCCTCCCTCTGTGCCCTCTCATCCATTTCCCAGGTTTACCCTCCTTCCGACCTGTGGGCAACTCAGGGATGCCTCACGTCAGCATCCACACAAATGGAAAGCAGCCTATGCCCCCATCACCTCGGTTTACATGTTAAGCAGATTCTTCACATTTTTAAGAGTCCGTGTTTACGTTAGGAGATAGCCAAGGCCTGGAGCCTTGGAGGAGAATTCTTCGAAATGCACCCTCTTCATCTCCTGGTGCTGGCACCTCGCTGCTCAGCGTTATCATCGTCCCTGAGCGGGAGCACTATCTCAGTGACGGGCGGGAACGGGCCTCTGGCGTTCCTGCGGTCCATCACCGACGCCCGCGCTGGGCTGCCTCACCTCCTCCCAGGGGCCAAGGTGGGGAGACAGCTCTGCACCCTCATCACCCAGACACCAGGGGCTTCACCCCAGGACTTGGGGGAGGGGGCAGGTAGCTTGTGAAACCACCAGCCCCATGCAGCTACTTGCGCTGAGCTCACGTGAAACAAAACCAAACGCAGCTGCTTGGCTGCACCGAGATCACAGCCCCCGGCCTTGGAGCCGGGCCCTGGGCAGCGAGAGGACACGCTTCTGTCATCACCGGCGGCTCTTAGACGCTGCTCTGGAAGCAACAATGAAGGGTAATTAATCTCCTGAACCAGCTCCCTAAACCCCAATTTCTAAATGACCAGTTGCAAAAAGAGACGTCAATATCCATTCCAAGCTACATTACTAATGAAACAAATATGAAATTCACACCTGTAATTACAGAGGAAGGAGAAACGCTTTAATAACAAGAGGAAGAGAAACTTGGGAAGAGAGGTCCTGCTGAGGGAGGAGAGGTCCTGAGATGGAGGTAAAGAGCAGGGGGTCATCGTCGGGGCGAGGGGACAGGCCGCCCGGTGGTGGGCGTGGGCAGTACCCTTGGGGGCACAAGTCATTGCCCAACAAACCCAAACCAGGGAAGAGTGAAGGCGGGGAGAAGAGAGAGTGGAAGGGGAGGGGGAGCAAGAAGGGCCCCATCGTCCAGCAGGCGGGTCCGCTGCAAGCATGGGCAGGGATGCAGGGGGAGGCAGGGGCTCCAGGGAAAGAGACCACACTCTGTCCCAGGAGGCCTTGCAGCCTTTTCCAAAAGGGTGTCCCTAGGGGACACCTTACCCCGTGGCAGATGCCTGCTCTGCTTTCCACAAGGTGCTCAGAGCATCATACACTTCACAAAGGATTAAACATTACAAGGAGACAGGATGACAAACTGGGGGGTTTCAGAGGAGAACTCAGAGCGCTAGGAGGGACCCTGGCCATGCTGACCGCCTGCAGGTAAGGCCGCCAGTGGGTGCCAGACAGAGCAAAGGAGGAAGGAGAAGTGAGCTGTCCTGGCTGCCTCCCCTGAGGCCACTGCAGCCGAGGCTGCACCCATGGCCTCCCATCAGGGGAAGGACCGCAGAATGGGGAGGCGGCAGGTAACGGGGGTGGGGGCAGCGCTGCTTTCCCTTCATGGCAGCGTCCTGACTCCGGTTCATTCAGAAAAACAGAAACCCCTGCCTAAAGGGGTCTGCAGCACACACACAGGCCCTGCCCATCCACACTGGCCTCGCCCATTCACACACAGGCCCCACCCATCTACACACAGGCCCTGCTCATCCACATAGGCCTACCCATCCACACACAGGCCCCCACCCATCCACACACAGGCCCCACCCATCTACACACAGGCCCTGCCCATCCACACAGGCCCACCCATCCACACACAGGCCCCCGCCCATCCACACACAGGCCCCCGCCCATCCACACACAGGCCCAACCCATCTACACACAGGCTCCGCCCATCCACGCAGGTCCCGCCCATCCACGCAGGTCCCGCCCATCCACACAGACCCCCCCCGCCCATCCACGCAGGTCCCGCCCATCCACACATAGGCCCCACCCATCTACACACAGGCCCCACCCATCCACACACAGGCCCCCGCCCATCCACACACAGGCTCCCACCCATCCACACACAGGCCCCCACCCATCCACACAAAGGCCCAACCCATCTACACACAGGCCCCGCCCATCCATACAGGCCCACCCATCCACACTGGCCCCGCCCATCTACACACAGGCCCCGCCCATCCACACAGACCCCCCCCCGCCCATCCACGCAGGTCCCGCCCATCCACACATAGGCCCCGCCCATCCACACACAGGCCCCACCCATCTACACACAGGCCCCACCCATCTACACACAGGCCCACCCATCCACACACAGGCCCCCGCCCATCCACGCAGGTCCCGCCCATCCACACACAGGCCCCGCCCATCTACACACAGGCCCTGCCCATCCACACGCAGGCCCGGCTTATCAGCAGCGGGCTTTGGGATCCTGGCACCAGCACCCCCATTCTGACTGAGCCGACCCCTCTCCTCCAGGCCTGCAGGCTCGGATGCTCAGGGAAGGCAGGGATCCAGGCCCTGGTCTCCCCCGTCCCCGCCTCCCAGGCTGGCCCTGGTCTGGGGCGACCGCCCCAGCTTGGGCCCTGCCGTCCTCGGGGGAGTCATCACACTACATCAGCGTCAGGAAAGTGCACCTGTCCGCGTGTGTCTGCTCCACGTCCCAGAGGCCCTGCCCCAGAAAGCCAGCTCAACGCGGAGCCAAACAAGTCGGAGGCACTGCCGATTCCCAACGAACTTGCGAGGTTTTCCCGTCTTCTTGACAGTGGAGATGTGCCCAGGAGACGTCGTCAGCGTGTCCACTGACCACGAAGGATTCAGATGCCTTCTCTGACCCGGTAGAGCACTCCAGGGAATGTCCAGAGAGATGCTGCCTAGGTGTTCAATTCAGAAAAAAACGTAGAGGAAGAAGAGACCTACCCACCGTGTTTAGGTATTTGCCAAGCAAATTAGCATTCTGTATACATAAAATCTCTTAATTAGGACAAGTGATAGGACCAGTGCCTGCTCCCCAGTGTCCAGCTGCCTGGATCCAGACCCTGAGCTTGACCATGTCATAAAGAATACATTCACTCAGAATGCTCAAGAGGAAAAAAACTACTCTTCTCAACATCTGGTAGAACTATTGAGCAAACCTGCCAAGATTTCGACCAGTACGTCTGGAATAATGTCAAACCAAGAAAACAATGAGGTTTATAATGGAAACAGAGACAAAACTTTAATTTAGGATTGTTCCAAAGGCATGAGATGATTCTGTACTCATAATATTCTGAAGTTACTGCATCCATGGCTGTTGACATGCAAAATTCCAGAAAGTGGCTACTGCACAAAGTCAAATTCCTCCAGGAGTTCGCGTCAGAAAACACCACAGGGCAAAAACCAATGAAAACGGCAACAACACAAAGACAGTTTAAACCCAGAAGATTGTTGCATGTAAGAACCAGCTGAAATAGATTTTTCTTAGCTGACATTTAGCTAGAAAAAGGAAACTAGGATTTAAATATTTTCGGGAAAAAAGAAATGATGTCCATATTGTCAACTTGCTCATCTAAAGCTAACTTTAACTAGCCAGGATTAAATATACTTAGAAATTTTATATTAATTTACCAAACTACCATCACTTTACATTATAATACTATTATAGGACCACATCTTACCACAATGGGGTCCGTGCTGGGGACCCCTTGGCCTTTGTATACAGAATGTCACTGTCACTTTCTCAATAGGAGTTTCCTTTGGTTCTGGAAAACTATCACTGACTTTAAAGTGTTTGTGTGTGTGTGTGCGTGTGTGTATGTGTGTGTGTGTGCACAATTGTATCCGGCTCTTTGTGCACTATTTATCAAATATTTCCCTTCACTGCTGTGCAAGGCTATATGACATCTTACACAAGGTAAGATGATAAATTGATGGGAGTTGGATTTCTTAACGCATCTGGACCAATAAAGATGAAAGTTCAAGCTGGTTGTTTTTCAAAGAGGTCACTTCTGAGCACATATGAACATCCCACCAGTTTAGTCTTCATTTAAATTTGTGAATTCTTCCTTGAATCTCCCTTCACACCAAGTTAGAAAGGAGTCAGGAAGATTTCATGCCAAAATACAGACAATTTTCTCCTAAACAATCTCACGGGATCCCAACAAGCCCTCGACAGGATAATCAAGAAACCTTCGCTCACTGAGCAAGCAGCAGCACTGCTCCAGGAAAAGCCTTTCAGGTGCAGTTTCACGGAGGATGGAGGCACGGAGCAGGGGCAGAACCTCCGTGGGCCTCTTCACACTGCGAGTGTTACCCTACAGAAGCGCGGTCCCTACCACTGGCCCCGCGGCCACAGTCACCTCGAAACCAGGAGAGCAGTTGTGCAGATGGACCAGTGTTGCTCTTTAGTGACATCACCCCTCACTTTGGTTATAATCGTGAGACGGGTAAACGGACACCCAGGCTTGCATTTCGGCCACGTGGCTTCATCCCCAGCAGTGACGTGTCACAGACTTGAGCATCAGAAGAGGGAAACTGCCAGGTTTGGATTAATCATATTTGATCAGCCTGTCACTGGAGAATGTGACCATGAGGGCTACTGCTGGTGGTCGGGATGTGGGGTCTCCCTTGACGTCTCTGATAGTTCCTAATAGATATTTCTCTAAAATAAAAGGTGAACTGATGGGGAAAATGGAAGTCTTGTGAGTTAAAAATAAACATCACACGTGTGTGTGTGTGTGTGTTTACATCTTTAAGAAGATTGATTCCAAGCCAAGAGTATTCTCATGCGAATGTCAAATTGGAGCTTTCCTTTTAAATACAACTGAGTTTTTCAGTTTAGACAGGGAAAGTTCCTTATCTTTGCCTGCACAAGAAATGTTCTCTTCGAATACAACTTTTCATGCACAAGGGAAAAAATGGGTAACATTATTTTGTCTAAATAAATTCACTGGTAGTTTCAGAAGCAAATTCAATATTAGAATCAATTAAAATTTAAAGATATTAATTAAAAGGGATTCAGTAAATTAGAAAACTGGCTTCTAAAGTGAAGAAATTAGGTTCATCAAAGAAAGAATGGAAGGAGAATATGTGAGTGGCCCTAAAACGGTGAAAACTCATGTCTCAATTTCCTAACAAAATAAAATCAAGAAATTTAAGAAAACTCAAACAGCATTTCGGCATCTGTGTCCGTCAGATAAGATTAAAACATTTCTGCAGGTCATACGTGTAGATATTTTTACACAAGTATGGGATTATTGTCTTGGTTTAAGTTTTCATTAAGCATTTTATTGTTATTAGTAATAATAATTATAATCTTCAGCTATTCACCTGAAGTTCTGCCTGACCCTGATAGAAGTCATCCATAATATTTTAGGATTAACTGACCTCATTTTGAAAGACGGGCACTGTGGGCAACGTCATCACAAGGGTCTAAACCAAAGGTGCGTCCACCTTCCAGAACCTTCTCCACCTTCCAGAACCTTCTCCACCTTCCAGAACCTTCTCCACCTCCCAGAACCTTCTCATTCCTGTTCTCAGAAACCTCTTTTCCTAGTTACTGTCCTTTATTCTCATCTCACTCTTCAAACCTTTTGGAAACTAGCTTTTGCACTTTATCTAAGCATCCATAACTTCACACACACAAATCCACTTATGATTTTAATCAAATAAAATTTTCTGTTCAGCATTGTCTGTCTCAGGCCTCTGGAATTCAGATTCATCCAGCTTCAACTGGACTCAGATCAAAACCCCTGCATTACTCAGATACATGATAGGAGAAATATTTGCGATGAATTGGGCTGACCCACTGTAAATTATACAAGATGATCCAGAAATATTTCCTGTTGTCAGGGATGGACTGCCAAGAATGACACAGGGTCAGTCTTTATAAGGGAAGGCACGCTCCTGCTCTAAGCAGTCTGTGAACACGCTCGCGCCGAGGCAGCAGGCTCCCTGCCACGCGGTTCCAGCCCCAGATGAGGCTGTGGCCACGACACGTGAGACCGAGCTGCGTGGGTGTGGGGTGAGGGGCGCTGCCTCTCCAGCAGGGCAGGACCAGCCCTGGGCAACCTGGCATCTGTATTTACCAACCTGCAGTCTCAAAGCTTTTCTAGGCCACTGCCTGGTTACCCACTTGACCGTTCTCCCCGATTCAAAGCAGATTTCAGCATTTATAAAATGGGGGCTTACATCGAGTGATTTCTCGGGCCCCATCAAGTTCACCAGACTGCCCCCTGTAAACCGCAGGGGAGGTGGGCTTGAGGCGTGGCATCAGCATTCCATGGAGCCTATCTCCTCTGGTCCACAGCAGTGACTTCCATCCATGTTCTGTGACCTTCTAAGGATGCATCCCTGGTTCCTGCCCCCATCCCGATATATTTCATTCTGTAACAGAGTCTTCCTAGAAGGACTGGGATGACTTGGCTGAGAACCTGAGTCCTGGTCACTTCCCCCTACAAGGACATTCAGAAAGCTGAGACTGTCGCCTCGGCAAGGCTGGGGGTTTGAAGGCTGAGGGTACTATTGCAGTATTATCGTGGGTTGAATGGTGTTCCCGCCCCTTGAAAAATACATTCACTCTGAAGCCCTGGCACCTGTGAATGCGGCTGTTTTGGAAACAAGGGTTGTGCGCAGTAATCAATTCAAGATGAGGTTGTACACAATGAGAATGAGAGTGGGCTTCAAATCCAGCCACTGACGTCCCAGGTTGAACTGTGTCCCCTAGGATTCCCCCAACCCCTTAAAGTGCAACCCTATTTGGAAATAATGCCATTAGTTCAGCCCATCGAGTCATGCTGAGGGAAAGGGAACCTTTGATCCAAAAGACTGGGCGCCCTTATAAAATGGGAAACTTGGATACAGACACGCCCGCGGGGGACACCACCTCACGTCAGAGGCTGAGGAAGAGCAAGGAGCCAGTAAGCCGCCAGAGCCGGCAAGCCCGGGTCAGGCTCTGCCTCACCGCCGCCAAAGGAGCCGAGCCTGCAGACACCTCAACCTCGAACTCCCAGCCTCCAGAATGTGAGACGATAAACTCTGTTCTTTAAGCCACTTGGTTTATGGTAATTTGTCATGACAGCCCTAGGATACTAATAATAAGGGAGTGAGCAATAAAATGATAAACTAACTGTTGATGTCATCACATTAAAAATCCCTTAATCAAAATGATTATAAAGTGTTCCTGCTTTACTCAAAAATAATAC